>CM065878.1:2653876-3980814 GCA_033439255.1 Hericium rajendrae | reverse complement strand
CCCCACCCCCGCAGACGCCCGCGCGAGCTTCCTCGCCGCGCTCCTGCACGCGCGCTGGCCCAAGTCCGAGGGCGACGATCCCCATCTTCGGGCGCACGACGCCGCGCGCGCGCTCGCCGTGCCGTGCCCCCACCGCGCCGCGCAGCATCCTGACGCGGGCCGACTCGCGCGCGTCGAGGCGCCGCGGGCCGGGGTCCGTCAAGTTTGTGGAGACGCCGCGGACGTTTGAATATGCGTGCGAGGAGGGGTGGGAGGACGAGGAGGAGGCCGCGACGGCCGCGACGGTGCTGGGGACGTATGGAGAGCGGTGGGCTGAGGAAGAGGAGGGCGGGGATGGGGACTCGGTGATTACGTACCCGCCGCCGGCGCAGGCGCCCAAGCGCGGTGCGGGGATCCTGAAGCGGTGTTTCGGGCAGAGCCAGAGCGGGGAGAAGGAGAAGGGCGCGAGCGAGCGGCCGACCATCTCGGGCCCGTTCACGCTGGCGCGCTCGGCGTCGGTGAAGGGCAACATGTCGAGCGAGAAGCTCGCGGGCGAGCGGCCGGTGATTTCGGGGCCGTTTCCGCTGGCGCGCGCGGCGTCGATGCGGGACATGAAGGGGAACGTGTCGAGCGAGAAGCTCGCGGCCCGGAGCCAGCGCGAGCGCAGTGGGAGTCTGAAGGAGCGCGAGCGGGAGAAGGCGGGGAGTCCGGTGAAGAAGGGCGGGATGCTGCGGACGTTCTGGGGCCGCCTGCATGTGGGCGTGTCATAGCCAGAGGCCCGGCGCTTGATGTGAGTACTTGCTCTTTCTCAATGCTGGTGATGACGAGGCTAACGATCGTGTACAGGTGCGCGCTTCTGGTTGGTGATGACCGACGGCGGTCGGTCGATTATGCGCATCACTTGTGGAGACTGTGTCTCCCTCACGCCGCGCAGTTGGGCGCGCCGGTTATGTTCCCGAGAAAGACCCTCGACCATGGATCATGGGATACTGCAGACTGGTGCGGGGCGCGTGGCTCTCTCATTCGGCGGGTACGACTTATGAAGTGGTCCGCATTACCTCTGCGGACCGGATGGACTATGGGCGTTATGGACCTTATGGAAACATTATGCTGGAATCATGGAAGACGCTGTATGCAGAGTTTTTTTTGGTAGAAGGTGCTAGGAAGCATGTGCTGGGTAGGAGTAGTACTGTTGTACAGACCCCGTCGATCGGGTACGATCGGGTACATTACCCTTCATGCAATTCACGATCTTTACGACCTTTTTCGGACACCCGTGCGCGCTGCATCTGCCTTGCAGAAACGGTCCGACTGCCACCCTCACGAGCGGCGTCAGCACGAGAACAGACAGGGATGTGTGGATTATATGAGTGGGCGTAGACGGGTAATCCAACATGTGCAATACGACAGGTAGATGAATGTGTAGAAACACTGTGTAGCCACAGTCGGTAGGTAAGTACAAGTGAGCGGCGAAGGGGATGGCTACGACTCGGAGGCAACACGCTGCTTCTCGGCAGCCCAGCGTGCACGGATGAGGGATGCGCCGTCCGCACGGCCGTGCATGACAGGTGGGAGCTGGAGGCGCATGGCTTCGAGGTGGGGCGGCAGGAGGGCGTCGTTACGAATCACCTAGTGGCGTCACATGAGCATATGGTGGTCGAAGGGAGAGAGAGCACGCACAGAGCCGATGGCGAGAAAGAAGGAGAAGGTAGCTGCACTGCTCAGCATGTACTGCGAGAGCGTGGCGAGGAAGCCGCGAGGGCCTGCTCCACCGCTGTAGGGCGTGACAGCGTCAGTTGTGCTGGCTTCAGGGGCAGCTGGGGACGCGTACCGCAGGATGCTGTATGAGCCAAAGATGAAGCCAATAGTGAGCCCTACGCCTCCGCCCATAAGGGCGCCCATCCTGCAATTCGTTCATGGTAAGCAGCTGTCCTGGAATCACACGAACAAGATGTTTCCGTACTTCACTGAAACGAAAATTAGTCTTAATCAATATATTAGACTGAAGAACGTGGCAGTATACATACTTTTATCCCATACGGAGGGACCTTGGCCGTGTACTTGGGGAGCGGGGGGCATCGTTGTCGTTTTCGAGCGCAAGGCACTGTCGACCCTAACCCGACCGCCCGCCCCTACTCTCATTCGCGCCGCGCGCCAATTTGGCATTTGAGCAGGGCGCCGGGTTGCCGGATCATAGAGCCCTCGGGCATGCTCATCGGTGCTTGTCAATGTGAAGCAACGTCGAGGACATGGACACCTCGGAGTCTGAGGCGAGCGTTGTGCGGAGAGTACAGAACTTGACGTTTCCCGTCGCTCAGCAGGCGCAGATTAGTGAGTCGTGTTTCTGCGGTGTTACTTGTCGGAAGAGCTAATTGCGGCGGCACTAGTTCGGGCGCACCAGAGGGACTTGATTCATGTCGCTTCATTGAGGGAGCAGGCGGAGAATATTCTGCGGTCATGGCTAGGTGCGTGATATCTACAGATTCCGAGAGGCTGAGGGTTGAACGCCATGCAGGATCGCGCTGGTTGACGCGCTACGACAAGGAGGTAGAGCTCCTCGCGAAGCTTGTGTACTACGGACTCACTACAGGACGGGGTATGTACGAACCCACGTGGTTCACATCTGATGATCTGAGGGTACTCTTGCAGTGATACAAACTCTCGGAGAAGAGTACACCGACATATGGCCGCACCCCGGCCGCTCTCGTTCGCGACCTGTCCAAGCAGGCCTCATCCTGCTGCCTACGCTTCCATCATACCTCCTGGCACGCATCGGACCATATCTCTCTGGACCTAACCCTCGCCGAAATAAGGTGCTGAAGGGCCTTGCTAATGTCCTCGAGGTCGCGAGCGAGGTTAATCTTGCCGTGTTTTATTTGCGGGGGTCGTATTACGACTTGGTCAGGCGAATACTTGGAGTGCGACATGTAGGCCTTCCCTTTGCCATGATTTTATAGAAGTGCTGATGGTAAAGGTATGTCATAGATATCTGGGACACCCGAGAACCCTAATATGCGACCACCATCGTACTCGCTGCTCGGCGTCCTTATCCTACTCAGGCTATTACACCGGCTCGTAACCTTCATCCGATCCCGAACGTCCAAAGACCTATTCTCCTCAAGAGCGTCTGAAAAGAGCCCAGAAGCATTTACTCCAAGGAGGAGCCCACGATTGACGGACGGCCCGTCTCCTCGCTGCTCGACGTGCCCGAACCGGAGTCCGCGCCCGCGCTGCCTGCAGAGGATGATCCACTGACCGTGCTCGATCTTGCGCACATCCCTGCAGAAATGCGTGCGGGTCGTACATGCACGCTGTGTCTTGAAGAGCGCACGGCGAGCTGCGCGACGGAGTGCGGGCACTTGTTCTGTTGGAGCTGCGTGTATGGATGGGGGCGCGAGAAGGTGAGATGCGACGATTAATTCGTCGTGGGTTGATATTGATCAAAATTTCGACAGTCGGAGTGCCCGCTATGTAGGCAGTCGCTGGAGCTAACGCGCTTGTTGCCGATATATAATTTATGACCTCTGTACACTACTCATTCATGCATGCAGTCTGTTTCAATCTGAGCAATTATACATTAGGCAGAGACACCATTTTACAAGAGAGATCGTGAGCGAAGGACGTATATTGATAGAGAGCAGACTATTCTACGATTTGCTGGATGAGCGTGATATTGTCCCCTTTTAGCATGATGCGTCCTGCAATGGAATTCGTGAGGATGGATGTGAATGAAGAGTGAATGTGCAGTCATACCAAGCTCTTTCCGTGGTTGAGCCTCCTTGACGAACACCTCGGCAGCCTCGTCAATGACTAGGTTCATGAACTCGTCGAAGCCCTGTATAACACGACGCGTCAGTACAGTTGCCTTCACTCGCGTGCAGACACAAAAAGAGATAATGGGGCGGTGAAACACGCGAAGGAATTTGTGCCTGTCGGCAGTGCAAGTGTCATCGCGTCTTGGGTGCGTGACACGGTTCAATGAAGGAAGTGCGCGGACGGAGGGAGGGACGCACGATGATTCGGCCTTCTATCCGCATCTCGATGTTGTCGTACAACCAGATGACTACTTTTTGTCGCTGCGGAAAGAGTGTAAGCTCATAATACATCTGGGGAAATTAGAAGGTACGCACCTGCTGCAGGTTTTTGAAGATCACATTCTGCAGAAGACGGCGCAGTCGGTCAATGCACGAAAACACAAGCAGCGCGGCAGGACTCACGATGGGCTGAACCATCACACGTTGCTGACGATGCGACATCTTGGGCTGTTTTTGTGGTGTACAAGGCTATGAACAGCGGTGGGTTCTGTCGACAGACAATGGGGAAGAAACAAGACAAGCAGTCGATGTCGATACGGATGTCGAGAAACAACGAGGACGGGACGAAGAGGGTTAGGGTTCAATTTCGGTGCTTGCCGAGGGTAGCGACAGAAAGGTTTCGTCTTGAACGCGTGTTGCAGCCATCCACACGCGCCGCTAGAACATGGAGGTCAGTCTCAACGTGTCTGGCATCGTGCACTATACTGACCCGACCGTGGCATGTCTGCGACGCAGGTTCTGACAGGTGGCAATTCGTCTACCGCTCAGGCGGTGACGTTCATCACATTCGTGCAGGACCTCAAGCGCAAGACCAAAACATGGGGGCCTATGATTGAGCTCTGTGCCTCCGGAGAGAAGACACTAGAACGATTCCGATACCAATTTCCTGATGATTGGCTATATAGCGACCAGCTTCGTGGAGAATGGAGTGCATATAATGAGATATTGAAGCGGAAGAATGATTCGATCCAGGAGCAGCTTGGTACGTGTTTCCCGCCTGTGGAGTAAACTCATTCCGTCCTTCAATATAATGCTGACTCGTTTTCTCTCTGGCATTTGATAGCCGGACTGCAGCTGAAGATTGTAGCGGAGGACAAGATCGTCGAGAATAAGATCAATGATATCCTCGCGGAGTGGGAGCAGACGCGACCCGTACAAGGCAACATGCGCGCGGACACGGCAATGAACACAATCAACGTCTTCGAGGGTAAGCTCAATCGCGTGCAGGAGGAGTACGACCTCGTCTGCCGCGCGAAGGAGGCGCTCGATCTCGAGCTCAGCCGGCACCAGCGCCTCGACCCCGTGTTCGAGGAGCTGCGCGACCTCAAGGCCGTCTGGACGGCGCTCTCGGGCATATGGAGCCAGATTGGCGAGCTGCGCGAGCTGGCTTGGGCGACGGTGCAGCCACGGAAGCTGAGGAGCCAGATCGACGGGCTGTTGAGCAGCACGAAGGATATGCCAACGCGGATGCGCCAGTACGCGGCGTTTGAGTATGTGCAGGAGCAGTTGAGAGGACTCTTGAAGTCGAATTCGCTGGTTGGCGAGCTGAAGAGCGAGGCGCTGAAGGATAGGCACTGGAAGCAGCTATTCAAAGTGCTGAGGATGGCGTCGCAGCCAAGTCTGACATTGTGCGTTATTATGTGGCTCTGCTGGGTGGCTTTCGTTGATCCCAAATAGGATGACTCTGGGCACCGTATATGACCTCGATCTCAAGAAGAACGAGAGCCTGATCAAGGAGGTCATCATCCAGGCTCAAGGAGAGGTAAGCATGTTCCATGTCATTCGTTTACTACTTCTAAACTTTATGTAGATGGCACTCGAAGAGTACATCAGACAGGTCAAAGAGACCTGGACGAATTATACTTTGGACTTGGTCAACTACCAGAACAAATGCCGTCTTATTCGGTAAGTGATGAGAAATTTCTGATTCGTAGATTGTCTGGTTCTTACATCTCATATCAGAGGCTGGGATGACTTGTTCAACAAGTGTAGCGAGAACTTGAACTCACTTATGGCCATGAAGCTTTCTCCGTATTATAAAGGTTCGTATATGCGAGTAAATATTTTGTGATATCTGCTCACGCGTACTTTACTGTAGTCTTCGAGGAAGAGGTACCATTTCCTTTCTTGTATTCTGATATCCTTATCTCACGCTTCAAAAGGCAAGCTCTTGGGAGGAGAAGTTGAATCGAATTCACGTCCTGTTCGGTGTGTCCACCCCATCTCTCGTGAAGGATACATTCTGACAAGGCAGTAGACGTTTGGATCGACGTTCAGCGTCAATGGGTTTACCTCGAGGGTATATTCTCAGGTAGTGCTGACATCAAGCATCTATTGCCCGTCGAGAGCGCACGCTTCCAGAACATCAACACTGAGTTCCTAGCAGTCATGAAGAAAGTTTACAAGTCGCCATTCGTTCTCGACGTCATGAACATCCAAATGATCCAAAAGAGTCTCGAGCGACTGGCGGACCTGCTCAACAAGATCCAGAAGGCTCTCGGAGAGTATCTTGAGCGCGAGCGGTCGTCGTTCCCTCGGTTCTACTTCGTCGGTGACGAAGACTTGCTGGAGATCATTGGTAACAGCAAGGATATTCTGCGCATCATGAAGCACCTGAAGAAGATGTTCGCGGGTATCTCCACCGTCATGCTTGATGAAGACTTGACGCAGATTCAGGGCATGGCGTCACGCGAGGGCGAAGAGGTGCCATTCAAAGAGCCCATCTTGCTCAAGGACTTCCCGAAGATCAATGACTGGCTTGCGAAGATCGAGTCATCAATGAGGACATCCCTCGCACAACTCCTCTGCGACGGTGTTGAGGAGCTACAGACGTTCTATGGTTTGGGCACGTCACTGTCTATGGAAACGTTCATCGGATGGGTGGAGAAGTTCCCTGCTCAGCTGGTAACGCTGGCCATTCAAGTTGCATGGACAGCCTCTATCGAAGCCGCGTTTGAAGCTTCCGAATCCCTCGAAGGACCGCTGGACACGATCCGACAAAGCCTTGACCTGCTCGCCGATGTAGTATTGACAGAGCTGAGCCCCGTCACCCGTCGCAAGTGTGAGCATCTCATCACGGAGATTGTGCACCAGCGCGACGTCACACGACAACTTATCCAGCAAAAGGCGACCGATAACAAGACGTTCGCCTGGCTCTATCAGATGCGCTTCTATCTCGACCGTACCGTCGAGGACCCGCTCGACCGCCTCGGCATTCGCGTTGCGGACGCGACGTTCCCTTACGGATGGGAGTACCTCGGCGTGCCCGACCGCCTCGTGCAGACGCCGCTCACGGACCGGTGCTACCTCACGCTCACGCAGGCTCTGGACAACCAGCTTGGTGGTGCGCCATTCGGGCCGGCAGGAACAGGCAAGACAGAGTCAGTCAAGGCACTTGGCGTGCAGCTCGGGCGGTTCGTGCTCGTGTTCTGCTGCGACGAAACGTTTGACTTCCAAGCCATGGGTCGTATCTTCGTGGGACTGTGCCAGGTCGGCGCCTGGGGATGCTTCGACGAGTTCAACAGGTTGGAGGAGAGGATTCTGAGTGCGGTCAGTCAGCAGGTGCAGAGTATCCAGCAGGGTTTGGCGGCGCTGGTCAAGAATCCGAATGCGGAGATTGAGCTCGTCGGGAAGAACTTGAAGATCAATAAGAACATTGGTATGTTGATTGTTTCCACTTCGTATTGTTTATGACTGACCCGCCTTTTACGGGAAGGTATCTTCATTACGACCAATCCAAACTACGCTGGTCGATCTCAGCTGCCGCCTAACTTGACCAAGCTGTTCAGGCCGTAAGTGCATCTTTGCTCTGACAGAAATCCCGTTAGTGAAACATTTCCTTCAGCATGGCCATGACGCGTCCCGACCGAGAACTGATTGCCCAAGTCATGCTGTTCTCTCAAGGCTTCCGTACCGCAGAATCTCTCGCATCGAAAATCGTTCCATTCTTCAACCTGTGCGACGAACAGCTCTCACCCCAGCCGCATTACGATTTCGGTCTTCGTGCTCTCAAGGCCGTGCTTGCGAGTGCTGGTATCCTCAAGCGTGAGCGTCTGGCTATTGCTCGTTCATCCGGAGAAGACGTGGACATTGGAGACCTATCGAATGATATCTCAGAGCAAGTCATTGTCATTCAGAGTGTGACCGAGACCATCGTGCCGAAGCTGGTGGCGGACGATGTACCACTGTTGACGAAGTAAGAAATCCAACATACTCATTTGCTGACACATCCTAACATGCTGTCCCAGCCTCCTGGCCGATGTGTTCCCTGGGACGGACTATGTGCCTGTCGACCTGGACGCATTGCGCGAGCAGATATTCAAGGTTTGCAAGGAGCGCCGCCTCGTCGAGGGCGAGCGTTGGGTATCAAAGATCCTACAACTCTACCAGATTCAGAAGATCCAGCATGGTCTCATGATGGTCGGCCCCTCTGGCAGTGGCAAGACCAACGCATGGCAAGTTCTGCTTGCGGCACTTGAGCGGCTCGACGGGGTCGAGGGTGTGTCATATGTCATCGACCCGAAGGCCATGCACAAGGATGCGCTGTACGGTACACTGGATCCGACGACCCGCGAGTGGAACGATGGCCTCTTCACTCATGTACTGCGGAAGATTGTGGATGATGTCCGTGGTGAGAGTGGAAAGCGGCACTGGATCGTTTTCGACGGAGATGTAGATCCGGAGTGGGTAGAGAACTTGAACAGGTTAGTCCATCATTTGTTTCTGTGGTTTGCGAATGCAAGGATAATGTTCATCCTTGTTTTCCTAGTGTGCTTGATGACAATAAGCTTCTCACACTACCCAACGGTGAACGTCTCAACCTTCCTCCGAATGTCAGGATCATGTTTGAAGTCGAGCATCTGCGTTACGCGACTCTTGCTACTGTCAGTCGCTGCGGTATGATCTGGTTCAGCGAAGATGTAGTGGAGCCACAGATGGTGTTCAGGCAATATTTGGATGCCCTTGCGTCGGTGCCGCTAGACGCCGAAGACGACGATGCGTTGGAGCTTCCTGGTAGACGCGTCGATGACCTCAAATCTGATGCGCAGAACGCCAACCTCAGCACACAGAAGATGATCGCCAACATACTCGAACGCTACTTCGGGGAGGGCGAACTGGTCAGCTCTGCCCTGGAGTATGCCTCTTCCATCGAGCACATCATGGACTTCACGACGACGCGTGCCCTCAATACGCTCTTCTCGCTTATCAACAAGACTGTTCGCAATGTTCTGGAGTACAACGTTCAACACTCGGATTTCCCACTTCCACCTGAACGCATCGAGCAGTATGTCACCAAACGTCTGCTTGTCAGTATCATCTGGGCCTTTTCGGGTGACGCTAAGCTGGATCTGCGTGCCGAGCTCGGTGACTATCTTCGCAACCAGACCGGAATCGATCTTCCACCGATGATGCCAGGAAGCTCCCTCATCGACTTCGATGTGCAAGTTGCAAACGGAGAATGGGCCGCATGGGCTGCACGCGTCCCGCAGATCGAGATTGAAGCGCAGGCTGTGACGGCCTCTGACGTCGTCGTCCCGACGATGGATACCGTGCGACACGAGGAAGTTTTGTACTCGTGGCTCTCGGAGCACAAGCCTCTCATGCTCTGTGGTCCTCCTGGTTCCGGCAAGACTATGACTCTCTTCAGCGCTCTCAGGAAGTTACCGGACATGGAAGTCGTGGGCCTGAACTTTTCTAGTGCGACTACTCCCGAGCTTATCCTCAAGACGTTCGAACAATACTGCGAGTACCGCAAGACGCCGAACGGTGTCATCCTTGCTCCTATCCAGCTTGGTCGCTGGCTTGTAGTATTCTGCGATGAGATCAACTTGCCCGCAGCCGATAAGTATGGCACACAACGAGTCATTTCATTCATTCGCCAGCTTGTCGAGTCGGGTGGCTATTGGCGTACCACCGATATGGCCTGGGTCAAACTCGAGAGGATCCAATTCGTCGGCGCCTGCAACCCGCCAACAGATCCTGGTCGTGTCCCCCTCAGCCACAGGTTCTTACGCCATGCACCATTGGTCATGGTCGACTACCCCGGCGAAGTATCGCTCAAACAGATCTACGGCACCTACAACAGGGCGCTTCTCAAGGTCGTTCCGAATTTGCGTGCCTATGCCGAGCCACTCACAGACGCTATGGTTGCGTTCTACTTGGCATCACAGAAGAGGTTCACTACTGATGTTCAAGCCCACTACGTATACAGTCCTCGTGAGTTGACACGTTGGGTGCGTGGTATTTACGAGGCCATCCGTCCGCTTGAGATTCTGTCCGTTGAAGGCCTTGTCCGTGTCTGGGCACACGAAGCCCTGCGTCTCTTCCAAGATCGACTGGTCGCTGAGGACGAAAGGCAATGGACCGACGAGAACATCGACATGACTGCGATGGAGCACTTCCCTACAATCAACAAGGACGAGGCGCTGACACGGCCCATCCTGTTCTCCAACTGGACCTCGAAGAATTATATCCCAGTCGACCGGGAGATCTTGCGAGAATACACGAAGGCTCGGTTGCGTGTGTTCTACGAGGAAGAGCTGGACGTCCCACTTGTGCTCTTCAACGATGTCCTGGATCACGTCCTTCGTATCGACCGTGTCTTCCGCCAAATCCAAGGCCATCTCTTGTTGATTGGTGTCAGCGGTAGTGGAAAGGTGAGAAAAGCCGGGAATATCTTATGAATAGTACTGACTTGTCTACTAGACGACATTGTCGCGTTTCGTCGCCTGGATGAACGGTCTCAGTATCTTCCAGATCAAGGTGTCTAATAAGTATACAGGCGACGACTTTGATGAAGATCTCCGTGTTGTCTTGCGGCGTGCAGGTACCAAAGGCGAGAAGATCTGCTTTATCATGGACGAGTCTAACGTGCTGGACTTCCGGATTCCTGGAGCGCATGAATACCCTGCTGGCCAACGCTGAAGTTCCTGGTCTGTTCGAAGGTGATGAGCATTCGGCTTTGATGACGGCTTGCAAAGAGGGATCGCAACGTGATGGACTCATGCTGGACTCTCACGAGGAACTGTACCGTTGGTTTACCCAGCAGGTCGCCAAGAATTTGCATGTCGTTTTCACGATGAATCCCCCAGAAAACGGTCTGGCATCACGCGCTGCCACCTCCCCCGCCTTGTTCAATCGTTGTGTTCTTGACTGGTTCGGGGACTGGTCCGATCAAGCATTCTATCAAGTCGGCATAGAGTTTACGCACACATTGGATCTGATCTCTCGACATACTCACCTCCGGCGAACTTCCCCATTGCGTATCGCGAACTGTCCATGCCACCGATCCACCGGACGGCCGTCGTCAATGGCCTGGTTCATGTCCATCTTTCCATGTATCAAATTAACCAGAGGCTCAGTCGTCGCCAAGGACGCTATAACTACGTCACCCTCGCCATTATTTGGACTTGTAAGTTGGGCACTTTCATTTATTGGCGCATCTCATATTTTATCTAGCATCAACCACTATGTCCGGCTCTATAACGAGAAGCGTGACGAACTGGAAGAACAACAGCGTCATCTTCACGTCGGTTTGGATAAGCTGCGCGACACTGTCACCCAGGTCGAGGAACTGCGGAAGAGTCTGGCCATCAAAAGCGCACAGCTCGAGGCCAAGAACATAGAGGCCAACGAAAAACTGAAGCAGATGGTCTCCGACCAGCAAGAAGCCGAACAGAAGAAGGCGGCGTCCATCGAGATTCAGGCCGCACTCGTGGTGCAAGACAAGCATATCGAACAGCGGCGCGCCGTCGTCATGGCGGATCTGGCGGACGCTGAGCCGGCTGTGCTCGACGCTCAGTCTGCTGTCAGCAACATCAAACGACAGCATCTACAGGAAGTCCGGACTATGGCGAATCCTCCGGAGGCCGTGAAGCTGGCTATGGAATCTGTCTGTACCGTTCTCGGTCACAAGATTGACAGTTGGAGGACCGTCCAAGGTATCATCCGTAGGGATGATTTCATCCAGCGAATTGTCAACTTCGACACGACAAATCAGATGACCAAGCAACTCCGGGACTTGATGAAGAGGGACTTCTTGAGTCGTCCTTCATTCAACTTTGAAACTGTCCAACGTGCCAGTAAAGCTTGTGGTCCTCTTGTCAAGTGGGTCCTTGCACAGGTCCGTTTCTCCGAAATCTTGGATAGAGTCGAGCCGCTCCGGAATGAGGTACAGTCTTTGGAGCATCAAGCAGAGCAGACGAAGCAGCAAGCCGGTACTATTATCACGATGATCTCCGAGCTCGAGACAAGTATCCAACGGTACAAGGAAGAGTACGCCCTTCTCATCAGCCAGACTCAAGCCATTAAATTCGAAATGGACCGTGTGCAAAGCAAGGTCGACCGTAGCATGAAGTTGTTGGAGAGTTTGTCTTCTGAGCGTAGCCGTTGGGAATCCGGCAGCCGCACTTTCGATGCTGAGATGAGCACCATCGTCGGCGATGTTCTTTTGTCGGCAGCGTTCCTGGCATATGGTGGTTTCTTCGACCAGCAATACCGAGAAGGCATGTGGCAGGAGTGGATGGGCCACCTCCAGGAGGCTAATATCAAGTTCAAGCCTGAGCTTTCCTTCACTGAATACCTGTCAACTGCCGACGATCGTCTGAGCTGGCAGTCAAAGGGTCTTCCGTCTGACAATCTCTGCACAGAAAATGCGATCATGTTGAAACGCTTCAGCCGTTACCCGCTCATTATCGACCCCACCGGGCAAGCCACCAACTTCTTGCTCAGTGAATACAAGGATCGCAAGATCACCGTCACTAGTTTCCTGGATGAAGCATTCTTGAAGGTTTTGGAGAGCGCACTTCGTTTCGGCAATCCTTTACTGATTCAAGACGTCGAGCATCTGGATCCGATTCTGAATGCAGTCTTGAACAAAGAGATCCGTCGTACCGGAGGTCGTGTGCTCATCCGTCTTGGAAGTCAAGACATCGACTTCTCTCCCTCGTTCACGATGTTCCTGTCTACTAGGGATCCGTCCGTGGAGTTCTCTCCCGACATCTGTAGTCGTGTGACCTTTGTCAACTTCACGATGACAAGGAGCAGTTTGCAGAGTCAGTCATTGGATCAAGTGCTCAAGGTTGAACGTCCGGATACGGAACAGAAGAGGACCGACCTGATGAAGATGCAAGGCGAGTTCCGTGTTCGCTTACGGACGCTCGAGAAGCTCCTCTTGCAAGCACTTAATGAGTCTTCTGGCAACATCCTCGACGACGACAAGGTTATTGACACACTGGAGACACTGAAGCGTGAAGCTGCGGAGATAACTCGTAAGGTCGAGGAAACTGACGTGATCATGAAAGAGGTGGAAGAAGTCACTGCCGAATATCTTCCATTGGCTCAAGCCTGCAGCGCAGTCTTCTTCATCATGGAACAACTCAACCTTATCAACCATTTCTACCAATTCTCCCTTCGTTTCTTCTTGACATATTCGACTTTGTTCTGCACCACAATCCAAATCTCCATGGGGTCACAGATCAAGCTAGCCGTCGCGATATTCTGTTGAAGGATCTGTTCTTGGTCGTCTATAGACGAACATCACGAGCACTTTTCCACCGGGATCACGTATTACTGGCTGTGCTGCTTGCTCAAGTCAAATTGCGTGGATTCGAAGAGATAGCGGATGAACTCGAGTTCTTGTTAGAGAGCGGGGATGCCCCTGTATCGGCCTCTGGCAATGCTGGGGAACAGGACATCCCCATCCTCACTCCTGACCAACGCCGACGGCTTGAGGCCTATGCCAAAAATCCGCTATTCAAGCCAGTCCGAACCCATATTCCAGATAACGAGGCGCAGTGGGCAGCATTCCTAGAATCGCCTGAACCTGAACTTTCAGTACCGGCTCCATGGGATGTCAGCACTCGTGAGTTCAGCCTGCTAGATGCTATATGACATTCCTCTGACGCTCTTCGTGCAGCTGCTGTTGAAGCGATTCGTTCACTTTTAATCGTCAAATGTCTGAGACCCGACCGTTTACTGCAGGCGACGGCTTCATTCGTGAAAACTGTCTTTGACACTGATGTTTCCACCGAGTCCGCATATGAACTTGGTGCAATGGTCTCAACCGAAGTTCCTGCTTCAACGCCATTAGCTTTAGTGTCTGTTCCTGGGTATGACGCCAGTTATAGGGTCGAAAACCTTGTCCAGACCGCAGGAGTTCGATGCTCTTCGGTCGCCATGGGTTCTCAGGAAGGTTACACACTTGCGGACCAAGCCATCGCGGCTGCTTCTCGCCAAGGCACCTGGGTTCTCTTGAAGAACGTGCATCTGGCGCCCCAATGGTTGAGTCAGCTGGAGAAGACGCTACAAACACTCGGCCCGAATCGCAATTTCCGTTTGTTCTTGACCATGGAAGCCAATCCATCAATCCCTGTCAACATTCTGCGCCAGTCTCGCATCGTCATGAACGAACCGCCTCCTGGGATTAAAGCCAACTTGCTGGACTCCTTGCACAGTATTCCTTCTGCACGCTTGTCACAGGGACCAGCGGAGAAAGTCCGTCTGTATTTCTTGTTGGCTTGGTTCCACGCCGTCGTTCAAGAGCGCCTTCGTTATGTGCCACTCGGCTGGAGCAAGGCATATGACTTCAACGACTCAGATATGGCTTCCGCATTCACTACCATCGACACCTGGCTTCACGCTATCACCAAAGGTCGTGCGAATGTCGATCCGGCACATATACCCTGGGATGCTATTCGAACGCTCATCAAGCAGTCTGTGTACGGTGGCCGGGTCGACAGTGACTTTGATCAGCGCATTTTAGATGCCTTCGTCGATTCTTTATTCACTCCATCCGCATATAACGTCGACTTCAGCCTTGTGCCAAATACCAACACTGGCCAAGTCTTGACGGCTCCTGACGGGACGAAGCTTGACCACTTCTTGACTTGGGTCAGAGGCTTGCCCGATCGGGAACCGCCTGCATGGCTTAGCTTGCCGCCAACAGCAGAGCGGGTCATTGCTATCGCACAGGGTGGGTTTCTCTTTTACTTTCTGGTTTACGAGATCGTGTCTAACATTTTATCATCTTATAGGCAATGAACTTCTTGGCAAACTACGGAAAATGCGGACGTTGGCAGATGATGAGGACGAAGTCGCCCCTGCGGCCGGCCCCTCGAAGGCACAGGCATCGCAGCAGCCTGCTTGGATGCGAACCCTTCACGATCGCTGCCGAGACTGGTTTGCTCAGCTTCCCTCCGTAAGCTCCAGATCGTCCTCTAGTAGGCTACTTGACTAATTCGTCTCGCAGACCTTCAACACTCTGCAGAAACAAAGTGGCGAGAACCAAGACCCCTTATATCGTCTGTTCTCTAGAGAAGGCAGCATCGGTGAGGGACTTCTTCGCCAAGTTCGCAAGGACCTTGCGGATGTAGTCAAGGTCTGCGAGGGCGAATTGAAGCAAACAAACCACTTGCGCACGCTCATGAGCTCCCTTACGAAAGGTAAAGTCCCTGTCATATCATGTGGTGAACGGTGTCTCATCCATATCTAGCGACCATCCCATCTCACTGGCGTAGATACAAGGTCAAGAAAACCATGTCAGTGTCAGAGTGGATTCCCGACCTCGCTCGTCGGTTGACGCAGCTGAACGACCTGGCCACCCTGGACAATCTGTCGAATGTCGAGATATGGCTTGGAGGATTGTTCTTCCCTGAAGCTTATATCACCGCCACCCGACAGGCGGTCGCACATCGCAAGAAATGGAGTTTGGAGACGCTGCATATGCGGTTGGATATCGAACGAGTCAATGATCCGCAAGCCTTCATTGTTGATGGTAAGCTGGCTTTCTGAATGTCGATGAGATTGGTGTCTCATTAATGCATTGCTAGGTCTCGTCCTCGAGGGGCTTCATGGACCCAAGAGCAACTTGTCCTCAACGAAGGCGAATCAGTCCGACTAAATCCATCGCAAATCCGCTGGATCCAAGTCGACGATTCCACTCCTTCGGACGACGGATTCGTGAATTTCCCAGTCTACCTCAACAATGACCGAAGCGACGTTCTCTTCACTGTAGACCTGCCCTTTGACAACAGCATCAGATCGCTGGCGGCCACCCGGGCGGTGTGTCTCACAGCCGGTGGTTAAGTGGGCAGATTAGACGGCTGCGTAGGACATGAGAGATAGATACCCTCGTCGACATTGCTATAATACCTGGATACTGATACCACTGCTTGTTGTAATGACTTTACGAAATATATCATGTTTTTCCTCCGACTTGAACAAGGAAGGCGTGGAGACTTTTCATGGCCGATCCTGCAACCCGCGTTCTGGGGAGAATGTACGCATCTAATGGTGTCTAAGTAGATCGTTAATCTACACCGACTCTACATTTGTCTTGTGTCTATTGACTGTGGTGTTTGACATAGCTCCCGTCCGTCACCACATCTAATAGTTTCCAGTCAACATCAACACCCTTCTCCTTGAAGATCTTGCGCGCATCCTCCACAATAGCTTCGAAATTACTTTCCGCTAGTGCAAGAATCGTTGGACCTGCGCCAGAAAGGCAGATACCCAGGAGACCGGGATGCGTTTTTGGTGTGATGGACGACGTCACCTCGGGCAGGCCGGGAATCTGCAGAACATTCTTCTAAAAACTGAAATAGCATGACTTGCGATAAATGTACTCACCAAGGCCTTCCGATATGGCTGGTGGACGCGATCCTTCATTGCTTCGTATATTAACTCCGGATCGGGAGGTGTTTGCGCGAGGGCAGTCGTCAACACGGCGAGGCGTTGCAAATTGAAGATCTACCGGGCAGCTTTTGTCAATGACGGATAATAGAACAAACAGCAAAGGACGTACCAGGTCTTTCCGTGAGTATGACGTCGGCAACACCTCCCTCGCCTTCGCTGTACTCAGCTCGAAGCGTGGAATGATGGCCACGGCACGTATCGACGACGACCATCCAAAGCGGACGAAGTGGCCTATCCCCACCGGCGGCACAGGAGGATCCCGCCCCCACTCCGGGCCTGCGTCAGGCGGGTACTCTGGGAGGACTTCGCTGAGCGGGACGCTCGCCGCCTGTGTTGCCACGGCGTCGAGCTCGCGCAGGTAGGAGCCCACGAAGCCGCCCACGAGCGCGGCGGTGACGTTGTCGGGATGGCGCTCGACCATGAGCGCGAAGTCAAGTATGCGCTCGCGTGACAGGTTGAGGCGGCCGAGCTCGTTCCCAAGGAGGACGCCTGCGATCACGGCGGCGCCTGAGGAACCGAGACCCCGCCGAAGGGGATCTCGTTATTGGGAGTGAATGGAGAGTCCAGAAGGGAAAGAAGAAATGTTATGGCAGCGTAGGACATATAAGGCGACTCGCGTAGTCAGGTTCTTGAATGGGTCAAGAGGAACTTCATCCGCGCCTTCGCCCTCGTATGTTAGAATGGGTGGTGAAGTCTCGCTATTCGAAGGCGGAGTGGATATCTTGATTGTAAGGATGAGGTACAGGGAGAGCGAAAGACCAACAACATCGAAGCCTGGTCCAATGTTTGCAGACGTTGCCGGAACGTGGATTGTGAAGGATCGGGCTTCCGTGGACATGATGGTAGTAGTATGTACCTGAAGCATATGAGAGCAGATCAGACTTGGTCAATTCCTGATGACCTCTTGCTACTCACCAAGTACTTTACACGTCCTGCGCTGCTGCCAGGGACCAACGATTCGATTTATTCAAAGCACTGCATAGGTCGCGCACGGCGTTTGATGAAACGTCAGCATTCGCCGTTCATCAGCATACATCTGCAAACATACCGAACGTTACGAACAAAATGGCTCCGCCCACGTCGACAGTTCACAAAATGCAGGTCAAGGCTATTTATCGTTGACCTATCGCTCGAAAAGTCTGACTCGGTCCGACACAGTCGCGTCGGGCACGCGTCGGATGTTTGACGCGTTTGGCACACTAGGTCAACGTTTCAACGTCCGACGTCGATGGTCGAAAAAGAGAAAATGGAAATCTCGTTCTCGTCCTCAACTTCCCAAAGCCAATGCCCTGGATACCAGACGTTATATATACACAAGACAGTTCCCAAGTAATAATGCTATGGCAAATTTCCCCGCCACAATGATCCCTGTGTGATATGAAACAGCGTGCAACTATGATAACTTAGCAAGTCGTGCAAATTATGCAGCTAATGCAACAGCCTTAGCGCAACAAGCTAGGGTATAAATAGGTTAAAGCAGGCTGGAAACAAGTTATTGGAGAGGAGAGGCAGAACAGAGCGGCGAGACAGGTAGAGAGCAGCCTAGGGCAGCTTGCTCATAACCATCCGACTTTAATTACCGCCCTTGCCACCCTTGCCACCTTTACCACCTTGAGCGCCGTTGGTAGCTTGAGCGCTGCTGGTAGCTTGAGCGCTGCTGGCAGCTTGAGTGCCGTTGGTAGCTTGACCTCCTTTGCCGCCCTGAGCACCCCCAGCATCAGCCTGAGTCCCATTACCAGCAGCGTTGTTCCCTTGGGCGTTGTCCGAGACCGTGAACTAATCAAGAGCGACGCGTCAGAGCTGAATACCAGGGGATACGCCATAGAAACTCACATAAACCTGATCATCCAAACTCCCATGCTGGGCAACCGCGACAAGCACCGGCTGGTGGTTCGCTGCGGCATTGATCGACGAGAGACGGTACACGCCCGCCGGAAGCGCAGGCCCCTCGACGCTGAGCACGCCATTCACCGCAGGCGCGTTGACACCCTTGAAGAACACGAAATTGCCGGGGTTCGTCGGCGTCGTCTGCGTGAGCGAGTCGAGCTTCTCGATAACGAAGTGCGAGTGCCCGACGACGTTCCCCTGTGCGTTCACCTGCTGCGGCGCGGAGTAATAGTTCGAGTTCGCGTTCACGAAGTTGCCCGTCTCGAGGTTGTTGATCGCCATCTTGATCGTGATGTTCTGATTCGCGGGGACGGTGTCCAGGTTCGCCGGGGAGACGAATTTGGACGACGGCATGTTGTTAGTGGACGCGATCACGCCCATCGGTGCGGGGTTGCACGAGCCGCCCTTGACCTGCAGCCCGTTCGTGATCGGCTTGCCTTTCTGCGTCAGACAGAAGTTGATGAAGTTATTCGAGGACGTGAGCGACGGGACTTGGCCCGCTTCCTGCTGTGCCTGGCCATCCGACTCGAAGCCCTTCGCGATGACGGCAGGGTCGAGCGTAGTGGACGTTTGCGGGTCACCGCCAGCATTGGCTGCTGTGCCATTGTTGTTGTTATTGGCGTTATCACCGCCTTTGGTTGCTGCGCTGCTAGTGCTGGCAGCCGCGGCAGAGGTCGTGCTGGCGGCAGCGTCGGATGTGGAGCTGCCTCCTGCTGCCGCAGAACTAGCGCCTCCCGCCGCAGAACTAGCGCCGCCCGCCGCAGAGCTAGCGCCGCCTGCTGCAGCGCCGCCTGTGGCAGCTGCGATACGCGCGTCGCGATCTGCGGCCGTGGTACAAGTGATGCTCGTGCCCTTGCTGTTCACAAGGGGAAGCGACGCGCAGCTGGACAGAGAAAATGAGCCACACAATAACCGGAGAATGAAGGGCGATGCACGTACATGGTGCCGGCGCCACACGCCTGGAGGACGAATTTGCCACCCACGCACTGCGCGAACTGATCATTCACGCAAGCGTCCTGGCCAGCCGTACAAGATGAGGTAGCCGTGAGAGACTTGAAATTGTTGCTGAGGGCGATGCATGTGAGCAGGGCATATCAGGAATGAGAGAAAAGGCGCGAACTTCTCAGAGGTAGCCTGTTGACCATTGGCCTGCTGAGTCGCAGCATCGGCGGCACGGCGTACTCGCATCGGCACAGCTGACACACCGACGGAAAGAGCAAAAAAAAGCGCAGAAATGGCGGTGAGCTGCATGATGAAGCTAGGCTGCGTATGAGGTCGTAAATGAAGGAATAAAAATATTTAAACAACAGGTCTGAAGGAGGCGGCTCAGAAAGATGTCGCAGACACCAGGGCTTCTTGCTCTACGGAAGCGCAAGTGCAGCAAGCGATCACAGATCGCGAAACGAAGGGAAAGAAGAACGAAGGGAGAAGGGAGAAGGAACGAACGATATGGACGACGATGCGAAAGCTAAGGCTGCGGATGCCAAGACAGCCCACCTTTATACCTAGGGCTTTCGATCGAGCACATTGCACCGGCGCCAGGGGTGGAAGGGCGAATCAAGCAAGGAAAACCTGTACAAATGATGGGGCTGCGCGCACGGATTGAGTGACCCTGCATAGCCTGCATCGTCCGTAGTCTGTGATGTAGGTTGCGAGACCGGGACGCTGACGGGCAACGAGGATCAAATTGGCCTCATCGCGATCACGGCAGGCGGTTGAATCGAGTACTATCTTGTGGTAGTATAGGTCTGCGTTAGAAATTCACGAACTCAGTAGGATTTCAGGTCCTCACCAGTGTCGTAAACCACTAGGCGGCAATCGACATTCATAAGCGAGTTGCTGAATAGTTCTGCGATAAAAGCTGTCGCGGGTGAACGACATGACCGTGGCGTCCATTGGGTACGTCCATAGGCGTCAAAAGGCATAATGTACTAACTTGTATGGGCGCGCACCCCTGCATTTTTTACGTCGTTGCACCCCTCAATGGCTGTCCCATCGAGACGAGCGTGTCCAAATGCGAAAGCAGGCCTCCTGCGGACAGTTGGACCGCCTCGGGTCGGTCAGTGTCCAACAGCGCCTGGCAGCCGGTCCCATCAGGGTGTACCATCAGACATCTGATGCCCGACGCATTCTGTCCAGCAACTTGCATCGTCAAAGACGCGTCTGGGGAACGTCCAAGAGCTTTGACACAGTGAGACCGCAGAGCTGAGAGTGACAGGCGAACATAGAGATTTCTCCCCAAGCGAAGGCGAACAGTACGTTGGACCGCGAGCCCCGTGTTCAATAGCCGCCTGGGTAAGATGAGTTGAAACGCTGATGCGTCGATGCGATCCTGCAAGGTACTGATCATCGGACATCCGGCGCCATGTGCTTTGTATTCGGTCGTGGTGATGCGCCGACGACATTGTCGGACGACGCGTTTTAGGATGCGCCCTTGCGTTGTTTTGAATGACAGAAACTCCGCGCTGAGATTCCGCGCAGCCTCCCATGCAGGCCATGTGCAAGCGAAAAAGATGGTTGTCTAGAAGAGAAAGGTCTGTCTTTTTGATGTCAGCACCGGGGAGCACTCTGCAGGGCTTGTCGCGTCAAAAGCGGATGCCACTGGCCGAACCTGAGAGCTGTACATAGGCTCGACGAGAGCGATCGAGCAGCGTTACCTAGACATCCGCTGCGTTTAGTAATCGATGCTGAACCCTGGATAGATTGGTATGCAATTAGTCATTATCAATTCAATGGACATAGGATGCAGGGCTCACCGCGTGGAATGTATCGCATTCCAGCCAGTCTACCCAGGCCCTTTGGAGTACATAAGAGCACGAGAGAACATCTGAAGACGTTATCATCAGCAAGTTCAACTCTCCCTCGCCCGCCTCAATTGGATGACGTCGTACCCGCTCTGCTGTGGAGACTGATCAGCAACGCACCCCAGGTTCGGACTATGACACTTGCCTGTGAGTTCAACAGCTTCGGCCATGAGATCAAACTGCGCTGACGTCTCTAATGCTGTGGGAGGTCAGTACATGAGGACGATGACAATACAGTAGCAACAGAGCAGGAAAAGGTGACTTACCGTATACATGCCAACCAGATCTAGCGCTGCGAGAGGTCAGCACATGAGGGCAATGATAGTACAGTAGGAGTCGAAGCAGGAAAGGTACCGTACACATGTCAACCAGACCTCAAGCTCGTGCAACGCAAGAAGATATCAAACAACCTCGTAGATTAAGCACAGTAATAACGACGCACGGAGGGCTACACGGTATGTATACAACAGCAAACCAAACCAAACGGAAAAGACGTGCGAATAAGTTATGCCATCAAACCAACGTGAGGGTATGAACGCGAAGGGATAGGATAGAGGACGGAGGCGACCTAGTTCTTGCCGGCCTTGGCCGCGGAGGTCGTAGCAGCCGCGGCGGCCGAGGCCGCGGAGCCAGCCGCAGCCTTGCCATCGGCAGTGACGGTGAACTGTACAAGCAAGGTCAGCGCGGAAAAAGCAAAGGACCAGACAACGACGCACGTAAATCTGGTCGTCCATCGAGCCGTGCTGCGCGACGGCAACGAGCACCGGCTGGTGGTTCGCGGCAGTGTTAATCGACGACAGGCGGTACGCGCCCTCGGGCAGCCCGCCGTCGACGGTCGCGGTGAGGATGCCGTTCTCCGCGGGCGCGTTCACGCCCTTGAAGAACGCGAACGTGCCGGGGTTCGTCGGCGTCGTCTGCGTGAGCGAATCCAGCTTCTCGATGACGAAGTGCGAGTGCCCGACGATGTTGCCCTGCGCGTTCACCTGCTGCGGCGCGGAGTAGTAGTTCGAGTTCGCGTTCACGAAGTTGCCCGTCTCGAGGTTGCTGATCGCCATCTTGATGTCGAAGCTCGTCGTGGCCTTGATGGTGCCCAGATTCGGCGGGTTCTGGAACTTGGAGGACGGGATGTTGGTCGTGGCCGCGATGACGCCCATCGGCGCGGGGTTGCACGAGCCGCCCTTGATCTGCTGTCCGTTCGTGATAGGCTTGCCCGTCTGCGTGAGGCAGAAGTTGATGAAGTTGTTTGAGGACGTGAGCGACGCGACCTGGCCTGCCTCCGGCTGCGCCTGGCCATCCGACTCGAAGCCCTTCGCGATGACGGCAGGGTCGAGCGTGGTGGACGTCTGCGGGTCACCGCCGGCGGCAGCCGTTCCGTTGTCGTTGCTGGCATTGTCGCCACCCTTCGCTGCTGCGCTGCTAGTACTGGCAGCTGCAGCCGAGGTCGTGCTGGCGGCAGCGGCGGACGTGGAACTGTCTCCGGCTGCTGCAGAGCTGCCCGTGGCAGCTGCGATACGCGCGTCGCGGTCTGCGGCTGTGGTACATGTGATGCTCGTGCCCGCGCTATTGAGAAGGGGAAGCGATGCACAGCTGAACAGAGACAATGAGCTACACAATAATGGGAGAATGAAGGGCGGTGCACGTACATGGTGCCGGGGCCACACGCCTGGAGGACGAACTTGCCACCCACGCACTGCGCGAACTGGTCATTCACGCAGGCGTCCTGGCCGGCCGTGCAAGACGACGTAGCCGTGAGGGTCTTGAAGTTATTGCTGAAATACAAGATATGTTAACGAGACACACGGTGCACAAAAATCAGGACGCGTACTTCTCAGAGGTTGCCTGCTCCCGTTGGCTTTCTGGGTCGCGGCGTCGGCGGCACGACGATCGCGTATGCGCGTCGGTACGGCCGTAGCAGAAAGTGCGAGTGCGAAGGAGATGATGATCTGGAGCTTCATTGTGGATATTTGGCACTGAAGATCAACTTGCAGGAAGTGTGTTTTTGCGTGAAAAGAGATTGGACGCCCGGCGTGTAAGAGCAATAAAGGAGAGCGAGGGACACCTGGTCGCGATAGAGGAGAGACTGGACAGGAATAATGCGAACCAAGCCGCAGGAGCCCTTATATGAGGAGAAGAAGAAAAGAAAACGGGAAAGCGGGGAACAATGGGATAATGTGGACTCATCGTTCGAGAACAAAAGACATCTTTATAGCCTTGTTCTTGCCGAATTGATCAAAAAGACGTTGTAATCGTGGCGATGTCATTCCGGTGTGGCCGTGCCCTGTGATACGCTCGGGCCAGCAGCAACAACGATAGGTCGCGATTTTGCCTCGAGAGCATGCGGAGGTTTATTGCTCGTGCGCGGCGGCAATTCTCCTCCATCTTCCCATCAATTGACCTCGGCGGCCCGATCTCGGCTCGCCTCGTCCCGCGCTAGCCCGCGCTCCGATTTTGACCTTTTTCACGTTTTTTTTGCCGGGCCCATTGTTCAGTGTTTGTACACGACCCGTCGCGCATCTTTGCACAACTCATCATCGTTTGCCTTCGTGTCATGAACGGGGACGATCCATCGTTCACGAACGGCTGCACCAGCAGATGATGGACATCTGATTAATTGATCACCCAGCAGCGAAATTTCAAGATACGATGAAAAACTCAAAGCTGGCGCTTGCCAATGGTCCCGTAACATCCGATCAATATCAAGGCACTGAATTGTTCGTCGCAGATTTGGCAAATGTTACTGCCGCGTATCCTCGTTTCTGGGGTTGGAAAATTATGCGTTTGTAGGTCCGTTTTTTGCTTAAAGTCAGCAAGTCGTCGGGGACACGCAAGGGGGAGGGAGAGGAAGATGAAGGCGGGACGATATTCAGAGACTGCGGAAATCCGATACAGGTCCGATTGGCCATCTGCACAGTGTTGTCGAAATGTCCCCGCCCGGTTGCGCGATCGACAGTTTGTATCATATCCCCTTCGACTTGGATCTTCAAGAGTTCGCCCCAGATTCCGCACACCGCATATCATTCTAGATCCCCCAGCAATATTCATTAAAAAATGCCCACTCTAGTCGTCGATGCCGTGCGTAGAATATTTCCCAGTTCGACACAAGAGCACTGCTCATCCAGAATGCACATAGGTCCTCTTCGACATGGATGGGTCAGTACTTCCACTCTCGTCCACATCAAGCCTACATAGCCTCCATATCTACGTTACTCTCGTTGTCCTTCCGCTTCCCCATCACCGCGCATACCAATTTCCCATTCCTGACACTCTGATCCTGCGCAACCACTGACATGACATGATACTCGCTCCCCCTGGTCGTCCGTACCTGGCCGTAACAGCACGCTCATCGACTCGAACCCAGGCGTGCTGCTCGCCTGGGACACCTTCGGTCGCGAGTACGGCTTCGACGGCGCCGCTGCCGCGTTTGCGACGCACGGCCGGCGGCTGCACGATACGCTCGAGCACTGGTGCAAGATCACCGACCCCGAGCTGCTCGAGGTCCGTTCCCCCCTCATCCGTCCTCCACGCGCGACTGACGCGCGGGAATAATGCAGAAGGAAATCATAAGGTTTGAGACGGAGGTCCTCGAGGGCGGACCGATTTCGCTTCCGGGGACGATGTCCCTGCTGAACCAGGTTCGCCCGCCCTTCCCCCATCCCACCCTCTACACCTCACCCACCTGCGTCACAGATCAATCGAAGGCAGCACACCCACATCCCCCGGCTGGACGATCGTCACCTCCGGTACGCCCTCCCAACTGCACATCAGAACCGAACGGCTGACGGTAGACGCACACAGCGACGGGCCTCTACGCGTCCAAGGCGCTCCCGCGCACAGGCGTGCCGATCCCGCGCGCAGGGTACGTCACGAGCGACGACGTGCAGCGCGGCAAGCCCGCGCCCGATCCGTACCTCGCGGGCGCGCAGCGCGTCGGCGCCGACCCTGCGCGATGTGCGTGCCTTCCCTTTTACCATCATTCTCCGCCGTGCCCTGCACCTCGAGATGTGTGTAACCTTGGCGGCGTGTGCTGATGTGGTTGTAGGCGTGGTAATCGAGGACGCGCCGAACGGTGTGAAGGCGGGGCGCGCGGCGGGCGCGAAGACGATCGCGCTGTGCACGTCAGAGACGCGCGATGGGATTGTGGCGTCGGGCGCGGAGCCGGATTTTATCGTGAAGGATCTGTCAAAGTGAGTGGTGCGGAATGCTGTGGAGGCGAGAGTGCTAATGGTTTGATTTATGAAGGATTTCGGCGAGATGGGAGGAGGGACGGCTTGTGCTGGATATTGACGATTCGTTGTGGTGATGTTCGGGGAGAAATGATAAAATTCCATCAGGCGGCCATCTAGAAATCATTTCGAGAGGTTTAATTGGGCATACATACGCTCCAGAGAATGACTTAGCACAGCAAGTCCGAGACCCATCGACAATACCAGCAAGCACACTGCAGAGCAAACTCTAGATTGGAAAAGTAATGCTTCGTTCAAAATGTGAATACATCTGTGCAATCAAAACTACACTGTAGTACTAGTCGTCCAAACATGCCACCGCTACAACTCAAGATTTTCTTGACTTCATTTTGCTCCGTTTATGACGACGACGACGACACCGCAGGCGCATCCTCAAGCGGAGGGGGCCCGTCGTCGTCCGAGTCGCCCTCCTCTTCCTCCCCACCCACGCCCGAACCGCTCGGCTCGCCGCCGCCACCCGCACCGCTGGCGTTCATCTCCGCCAGCATCTTTTGCAGGTCCATGCCGCCCATGCCTCCGGGGCCGCCACCCATGCCACCCATGCCGGGCATACCGCCCATGCCGCCCATACCACCCATGCCCGCCATATCACCCATGCCGCCCATCTCGTCCTCCTCCGCAGCAGCGGGCGCACCGTCCTGCTCGTCCTCGTCGACCCAGCGCGAGAAGTCGGTCTTGAGGAACGGCGTCTTGAGCTTTTCCTTCGTGAGGCGCGGCCAGTACTCGGCGGCCTTTTCCGCCTTTTGGAGCGTCAGCGCGAGGTGGCGCGACGTGAGATTCTGCTTCGATTTCTGTGCGCACGTCAGCATGCACGAGCGGTGCGGGATTAGGGGAGCGCGGGCGCACCTCCGGGACGATCTCCTTGAAGAGGTCGAAGTGGAAGGCGTATTCCTTCTCCTCGATGCCTTTCGCGTTGCTAGAGAGAACGGAGGGCGCGATCAGCACCGCGATGCATGGGAACGCGTCGAGGGGACTACACGCACTCGCCGGCACGCGCCTCGAAAGAGATGCTTGTGGGCTTCAGCTCGAGCTTGAGCGAGTCCGGGATGACGTCGGTGAGGTTCACCGTCAGATAGAGGACATTCTGCGACGCGACGACAGCGGCGAACGCGCAACGAGGGCCAGAGAAAGAAAGGGAGCGTCAGCAGGCGGTAAGCGCGCCGCAATCTCTGCAGATCGGCCATCGGACAGGAGACGCACCTTTTCCTCCTCGATTTCGGAGCTGCGCTGTGCCCAAAGAACTTCTGGATGGATCGGCATGATTCAGAATTGAGGATGTAGATGTTGAGGCGGGGAGATATAGTCGTGTTGAAGTGAAGGAAAACTCGAGAACGACGGAGAACGCGCGGCGACCCAAAATGAAATAGGCGCCCTCGTTGGCGCTTGGACACGTGCCCGCCCTCTATGACGAGCGCTTGTCCGCCGATGGTGGGCTGGCCAGGGCTGGCCGCGCTAAGCGTCCGGCGACAAGCTTCGTCTCTTCATCCAACACGATGTGGTCAGTATCTTCGTGTTCTGCGTGTGTAGCCCATATTGACTTGTAGTCATGGACAGGTGCACGCGGTGGTTTATACCGCTGCTCATCCTGCCGATTCCGACGGCGCCACCATTCTTTCTCATCCTCTTCCTGTTCTCGCTGACACTGCATGCACGTCCATGGTGAGCATTCTTCCCCTTTCGTTCGGTGCGTAGATAAGCTCACCATACACAATCAGTTTCTACTGTGTGACGCTGCTCACATCCCTCTTCCTCTCTTCCTGCTATTGGCAGCCCATTCCACTGCACGCCTCCCTCGCGGAACCCTGGTCTGAGAACATCACGACCTTCTCCGATGCGCTGTCATCGCTCTTTCCTCGCCCGCTCACCGACAAGGAGCAGAGCTCGATACTGCGCATGAGCGACCGCTGCTGGTGCGACCTGACGTCGACGAAGCTGTTCGAGCCGTTCAATACTACCCAGTGGGAGCTCCTCAGCGTGGCGCAGCTAGGTGTGGAACTGGCCAGGTCGGAGCTTGCGGCGCTGCAGGCGACTGCTGGGAATATGACTTCGGTCAGTGGCCAATGGCACGAGGTCAATGGCACTCGTCTTCCTGTCGCCGAGGTTGACGCGAAGAGGAGCGAGAAGGCAGACAAGGGCTCCACGAAACAGGCCTATTCCCGATCAACACAGAGGAATCTCCTTCAACAGCAAAGCGCGCCGATGAGGGCATTTGTGCGCGGTCTTCGTCCGCCTCGGCAACGTCGTCATCACCAGTGACGGCCCCTCAAAAGCTGCCTCTAATTCGCCGCGAATACGACTTGCGGCCCCTCGGGATCGATATGGTCGTTGATTTCGGGTGGTCGAGGTGACGCGTCGGAAGCCGTATGCAGATCGGAGGTCAACGGCGCGTGCTGGATGAATGACTACTGTATTATTCCCAGACCACTGCATAGCTCACGTTTACTCTATCTTATTCATTGCACTTCTCATTGTACTATAATATACGACACCGTTTGCATGGATCCATGTCTGCGCGAATATACCTTGCATTTTGTTGTTTTTTCGATGCCGGCATGTGACGCGGCTTGTGGGAAAGCTTTGGACCCGCGTCCGACGCGCACCGTGACGACTCTTCCACTCCCAACTCCTTCCTCACAGCCCTCTACAGCCGACCATCGCGCCTAGCAACCCCACAGCGCACCAGCACAGAGCACGATGGCTGCGTCGTCCTCAGGCCGCGCCCACGAAAAGAGGCGGGCTCACCCCGCATCCAACCCTCCAACCGCACAAGGATCCGCTAATGGCAACGTTAACGGGAGCAGCAGCACGATGGACACCGTCTCGCGCACGCTGCTCGCGCCCTTCCTGCACCGCAAGAAAGAATCGAGCGCCATCCTCTCCGATCGTCAGCCTTCCTTTCTTCCTCTCTACCCGTCGCGTCGCTGACGAGCCCACAGTCGCCCCGGTGATCATGACCCCGAAGATGATGTCGCACGCCGCGACCGTGTCCTCGCGCGCCCGCAGCGCCGTCGGGTCGCCTCCCCGCGCCGCATGGACTTCGCGACGCTCGGCCGCGCGCCGCTGCGCCTCAGCCTCGGCTCGCGCCGCATCACGTCGCGCGACCTCGAGGTCGTCGAGGCCGCGGAGGAGCTCCTCGCGGCCGACATCCCGGACACGCCCGTGGACGGCGGCCCGAGCCTGCTGCGCGGGTTCCAGGCGACGATCCCGAGCGCGGACAAGGGCGTCTGCGGCGGCGCATGACGCGCAATGTCGAGACGCCAAGGATGGGGCTGAGGAAGAAGGGCTTGGGCGCGCGGGGGCTGCTGGAGGACGGGGAGGAGGATGCGGAGTGGAGCGAAGAAGACGCGGTGGTTGTGAGGAAGGGCAAGAATGACTATGTCCGCGGGCGGAAGGGAAGGAGAAAGAGGGGCAGGGAGAGTTTGAGCGCAAATAAGATCTTTGGGAGAGATGAGCTGGAGAGGCAGACCGGTGAGATCAAGAGAGACAAAGAGAATCTGCATGTGCGGCGGGTATGTGTACTTTTATTTTTACGTGCTCGCAGCGAAGATTGACATTGACGCCTTGCAGAGTCTCATTCACAGCGAAATTTCCGAGATCACGAACAAGATCCAGGCATTGGACGCGATTCGATCGAAGTTGGAAGACGACTTACTGAAACTTCAGGAGGACGAGCTCGAGCTGGACGATGAGCGTAAGTCATCCGTGTTCCCTCTCAAATATATGTATCTTGACATACAAATCTAGTCGAGATGGTGAAAGAACGCTTAGAGGTAGAGCAGGCGACTACACGACGCCAAGGTTCATCTCAACCACCACACCTCCAAAGCTCTCGAAGACGAAAAGGCCCAGCATTCTTGCCATCTGAACACGATGAACTCCCTCATGGCGTTGCATTCATGGTATGCCATGCTCATTTTGCCTAGTCTCCCTCCGCTGACCATGCCCTCAGACTTTGGAATGCGGCACGACTCCCATCAACGCCCTCGATTTCTCAGAACCTTACGGCACGCTCGTGACCGCGTCGCAGGACGACTCACAACCGCGCGTGTTCGACCTTCTCAGCGGCCAAGAAATTGGCCGCCTGCGCGGGCACACTGGGACAGTCAAGTGCGTCCAGATGGAAGATAATGTCTGTCTGACCGGCGCCGAGGACGGGAACATCCGCGTGTGGGACCTGCGGCGCGTGGATGAAGACGACTGGGAGAGCGACATAGTCCATCTGAGCGATGTGGTCGAGGAGGCCGAGGAGGAAAATGCAGATGGCGATATCGTGGTGCGGAAGCCGAACGGGATCAGGAATGGTATGGTCGGTGCTGAGGATGAGCACGAGCAGAAGGGTGCGTGCACGCGAGTTCTGGAGGGACACAGTAAAGCGGTTACGACGCTCTACTTCGAGGACGATACCTTGGTAACACACTTCATCGATTTATGTTCATGGCGTGCTAATCACTTGATACAGGTGACTGGCGCCTCAGACAAGACTCTGCGTCAGTGGGATCTCACGACCGGACAGTGCGTCATGACGATGGACATTCTCTGGGCGATCTCGCATCCGTCGGTGGCCGTGCCCGGCGGCCAGATGCCCAATCACCTCTTCCCTGGCGCGGCTGCGGCTGCAGGGTCCTTTGCGGTGCCCACGCCGCCCTATGCTGATGGAAGCTGGGAGTTGTACCAGGACTTCGTCGGCGCGGTGCAGTTCTGGGGCTATGCCCTCGTGAGCGGAAGCGGCGATGGTGCCGTGCGCATGTGGGATAGTGAGTGTTCTCGGCGGAGATTGTGCACACTCAGTTTGTTGACGAATGATGTCGTAGTGCGTACAGGTCAGGCGCATCGGACCCTGCTGGGCCATACAGGGCCGGTCACCAGCCTGCAGTTCGACGAGATCCACGTTGTCAGCGGCAGCCTTGATAAATCAATCCGGGTACGTGCATTCCCTGAACTGGCCTTCCCCACGGACTGAAAGGCTAACGCCGCTCCCTATCAGATCTGGGACCTGCGCACGGGTGGCATCTTCGAGACTATCAAATACGACCACGCAATCACCGATCTGCAGTTCGACAGCCGTAAGGTCGTGTCCGCGGCGGGGGAGAACGGCATCAAGGTACGTCTGCGCCTGCGCCTACCCGCCACTAACTGATCGCCGTCGCAGATATACAACCGCACGTCGATGCAGCACTCGACGTTGCTGACGAACGGGCATACGCAGCCTGTCGAGCGCCTGCGGTACATGGACCGCTACCTCGTGTCCGGCGGGCGCGATTCGATGGTCAAGATATGGGCCCTGTGACCGTCCGACTGATTCCTCGGGTTGATATAAACGCAAGCTCACTCTCACTGACTGATTCTGCACTGGGACTGGCTCGGCCTGAAAACGGTAACGCAACACGCGCGCAAATTATGTATCATACATCATACCTACCTTGCACATCTCCGCATAGAATCTATATTACGAGTTGACTTTATTGCTTTTGGACTGCAGGGTTACAGTTGCATTGGGCAGGCCGAATGCTCCAGCTGTGGTGTTTGGTTTCTGACAACACAGACATTCCGATGGAAGCGGCGAGCTGAGCGTACTTGCGGCGTTTGCCTGGAAATACGGCAGGCGACATCGGGCCATGATCCGGGTTATGGGACGCCATATCAATTGTCCAAGCAGTTGCGGTCGCTTGTGGAGAACGAACGTCAAACGATGGAGCGATTGAAATCTCTACATTTCTCCTGGACGGTCTCCCGAAATCTTAACGGAGCTCTCTTCATGGCACACGCACGGGCATGGAGCAGAATCATATGTCCTGCTGCCTGACATCTGTATCACAGATGGAACAGCTTGGCAAGTATGGTCGATATCGATGCAGATGCCGCGTGTAGCGTCGATGGTCATTCGGCCTCTCCGCCTTCCACCGATGCGCTAAACTAGCGGATTCCCGCCGCCAAAGCACCTGCAACATCCGTCCGCTGACCGTCCCACAGGCACAAATAAAGCCTTCATTTTGACCTTTCCATATACGCTCACGAATGGCCGCCTCGCCAGTGCGAGTTGCCAGGCCCAGCGATCGAGTAAATAGAGTTGCCCTACGCCTATCGCGTAGCAGGGCGCCGGGCGTGGCGACGCGGCGAAGCCAGTGAAAATTTACGGGCCCCCGCGGCCACGTACGGAATAGAATGGCATGCGAAGCGTCGGCTCCGTCCATAGTCGGACAGGTGCGTGACGCAGGAAGCGAGCATGTTCAAACTTTACTCAACGTGCTCGCCCGTGTCTTGACCTTGACCTTGACCTTGACCTCCACCACCATGTCCGTGTCCCCGAAGGATCCATGCCCGGGCGTGACGCCAGCCCCTGCGCACGGGCGCGCGACGATCAGCGTCAGCGGCTGCTAGATCCGTCCCAGCGCGGGCGAGCATGCTGCCACTCGAGGATTGGCTCGAGGATCCTGGCCCTATGGGCGCACCGCGATGATGAACACCTCACACTGCCGCGCGCCCAGCTGACGCCTTGGGCCTCCGCGCTCGATAGATGCAGCATCTGCAGGCCCAATAGCGTCGGACCCTGCGCCGCGCTGGGCGCTGGCGCCCACACGCTATAATAGGTGCGCTCCCACCCAGCCTTGAACCTTGTGGCCCTGCTTCCCCATTCCCTGGCGCGTGCTCACGCCGGTTTATTTCAGGAACAGCGCAACGACCGCTTTTGTCCCCATGTCGTCTGCGTGTCAACGTCAGTTGGGGTCGGAGTCGATGGCCTGCGACAGACAGCGTGAGCGTGGGCGCGATCTCACGAGTTGCTATCGTATAAAGCACAATGCTTCCTATCCACTCCGAGTCCGCTTTCCCCGCACTTGTACGCCCTGCAGGGCCATCTCACCTCGGGCTTGCGGGTCAGCACTGATACTGATGTTTCTGATGGTGCGCTGATCTATGTGCAGCTGGTATATTGCATGACCGACGACTAACATTTGTTTCCGTCCATTCCACAGTACAGTTCCGAGCCGAGCAAAAGCTAAAGAAACAACAATTCCCCGAAAACAACAATCTGTGTGCGGACAGAAAAAGGTGAAAGCGAGAAGAATGCCGATGCGCGTGAGGAGAAGTGTATGGTACATATATATAAAAGGGGAGCCGGGTATGAGTCGTGAGAGCAATGCGTCGTCTCGCGACGAGCATGAAAGAATAGGTAGGTAAGTCGGAGTTGAGTGAAGGACGGCCCGAGATCGTAAAAATAGCGTCGGGCGTGAATAGAGTGCGTCAAAGCCGTTTCTTATGCCCGCATCCCCGAGGAAGGAAGCGCGTCCTGGAGTTTCGGACGGTGCTTGATGGCCCGGAGGCTCAAAGCATGATCTCTCGAATCTAAAGAGGATCGATATCAGCTCAATCGACTGCAACAGATGGCGTGTGAAAGGGGGAAGAAGAGCGAGGAATAGAACAACGAGCTTCCAGAGAAGTTCGGAGAAGATGGGGGAAGGCACCGGAGAATAGGAACTAGACCAAATAGACTCACGTTCTTGCTGATTATGGAACTGCCCAGCGCAAGCCATTTGAGAACACAGGGTGTGTTAGGGTCGAGAGCGAACGCCACGGTGGAGTTCAGCACGTTGATTGAACGCACGCATAAAAACATATATCGACGTTGATCAGAATGATGCGCGAAACACAGGTGATAATATAAAAACAAAAAGAACGGAACCAGGTCCAGGATAGCGATCATAGGAACACCGTTGAGGGTATCGCGGCGGATGACAGCCGCGTCGTCGTGAATTGAGAAGTCGCGACGGCGCCATTAAGGAGATGTTTCAAGATACGAAAGATGGGAGTGTATGGATAATGACAAGCATGACAGAAAGATGAAGAAAAAATGGTCAGATCAGCGCGGCCACCTCAAGGTTGTGTCGAAGCACGATGCTGAAACGATGGAGAGAACACACGGAATGATGACAGAGATTGAGCAACGCCATGAGGAGATGATGAAAATCGGACCGGGAGAAGGATAGAAAATGAAAGACTCACTCTACGGACAGAAGGTCAGCTAAGTCCATAGAAATGAATGTACTAAATTACTTGCCTTCGACAGCTGCCATTACTACCCGCAGTAGGGCCGTATCCGTCGCGGTTGTTGTGCTTCCCGGAAAGGTCAACAGGTGGCTCTCGGGGCCATACAAAATACAAGGCACACGCACTGAATGTAAATTTCACGCTCCTTTGAGCGTCCTGCCTTCTGTGCTAACCGCGCGAATCGCTTCTTGAAATACTCACGACCCTCTCGTGCATCGTTGGATGGGCCATCAAAGTCCTGCGGATGCCACGGTGTTTAAGCGAATGATGAACATCAAGGGGAAACATCAATCACTCACGGGGAAGAAGTTCCTGATATCTGAATGCTCAATTTTCTGTTCAAACAGATCGTTCTTATTGAGGAATAGGATCTGCAGCATGGTCAGTCATCGCAGTACCAGAGTCTGTTAGAATACATACGATGGAGGTCGCTTTGAACCACTGTGAATGACATATCGAGTCCCATATTGTCATAGCATCTTGCATTTGATTCTAGCCGAGCATCAACAAAATATCTCATCGACAAGGTAGAATCACTCACTGCGTCCTTGTCCTCGACAAGGCATTGGTCGTAGCCACTCAGACTGACCAAGAACAGGATACTTGTTACGTCCTGAAAACAATGGATCCACTTCCTACGCTCGCTCTTCTGCCCACCAACGTCAACCATGAGCATTTCATGGTCCTTGAGCTGGAATACAGTCTCAGTGATACCGATGGTTCGAGCTCGGCAGCGAACGATGTCTTGCTCTGTCGGGACGTAGTCGGGATCAAACAGTCGCTCCAAATCACCGAAGAAGTATGCCATGCTATCATCAAAGATCAGACGGCATGTCACAGAAACTATTTGGCTAAATGTGGCGTACTTTTCCGGGAGAGCAGCCTCATTACCTCGCTCCCATGCCTTCTGTACGGCGGAATCTGTCCACAGCGCACGGAGAGGCTCGAAGTAGCTGGATGGGAAGGGCTCGTTATCGCGGATGTCGCTGGCATTGTCAATCAAATCAACGTATTCAGCGTTCTCCGGGGTGACTTCCAGCTCCATGTCCTCCATCGAGTCGATTAGGTACTTCATACCGTGCGTAAGATTATTGAAGACCAATTGTCGATACTGCTCGACTTCCTGCGCCGAGAACGGGACCTTATGAATCAGGCGCATTTGCTAGAGCACGGCGGTCAATCGATGATCAGGAGGCCGTGTGAGCATCAAGTGTTACCTTCAGGATGGTCGACTTCCCAGAATCTCCTGAACCCAAGAGCAAGACCTGATATGATGACCTCAGTACCACGCATCAACACAGTCTGAGAACACATACCTTGACCTGAGAGGCCATCTTCACTCTCGCCTGTGGCACACGGTCAGTTCACACGATAGCATACACCTACGAGAAGGCGCGCGGAAAGACGCATATATGCGCCCGCCGCGCGCGTAAATAGCTAAAGAAGAGCACGCACATCCTTGAGAACCTTTTCCGCCTCTCGATTCCGCTTCTTGTCATCCTCGGACACATCAACACCTCCTGACGAGAGACAGAGACCCATTGATACGATGGCACGGCCGGAGAAGAGGCAGAGATCACGCAGGCGACGCTGGTGGCTTGAGGAAAAGGGCGTAGTGGAGCGAAAGGGAAAGTATAAGCCGGCCCGTCTGTGGGCAGTACGAGCGTCAGTGTTTCGCGCTCGCCCTCAAGCCCGCATGATTGGCTTCGGAGGAAAATGATATGGTGATATCATCAAAGTTCTTACCAATGGGAATCAGAATAGGTGTTCGATTCCGGAATCCTAGAGATATAAGAGACAGGAAAGGGGAGAAATGAGAATGAGCGACAGAAAAGTAAAGGAGCGGTAGTGGGAGCAGGAAACAAGGAGGTTCGAATTGAAAACAACTCTTTGCACTCGGATGCCAGTCCCATCCGACCTGTTTGTCCGCTTCTAGCCGAAAAAGAGTCCAGAGCTCTATTCGTTTGACAATCGCCCAGTTATCAGGCACATACTTACTCGCTAAAACCCTTCTTTGCCAGTGAATTCGCTGACGCGATCCCAAAGGACGCCCAGTCCACAGCTGTATTCTTTTTAAAAACGCGAGCCAGCTGGGCCTCTTCATAGACCAAGTATCTCCAACGCCGACGGCATGATCCCAAAGGACGCCCAGTCCACAGCTGTATTCTTTTTAAAAACGCGAGCCAGCTGCGCCTCTTCATAGACCAAGTACCTCCAACGTCGACGGCAGACTCACCAGCGGCTTCCGACCATCAGCAGACGTCTCAGGAGCGATCAAAGAAGATCATTTTATGACAGCCGGCACGGCCGCCTGAGTCTTTAGCAAAGCGTCGCCAGTAACCTCTCGCTAGGCTAAGAACTGGCGTAAAAGTCTAGGAAAAACTGCTAGCTACACAGCGACCATCCGTCAACCTGCAGTTCACACGTCAGCACATCGGCGCATGCACATTGGTGTCGCATCAAAGTATTCACTGCACGACTCCGCCATGAAAGTACCCCGATGCATGCCATCAATAACGGCAGCGTTGTTGCGAACTAGGCGCACAGGGACAACTCCATGCAGCGAAGTGAGACACAACGCAGCCATTCATCGCTGGCCAAGTGCTCACAAAGCTCGGTGTCTTTGCCTGTCTTTGCGTATCGAGCGTCACGTAAAGACCGGACTGATGATGGGATAAGGCCTCCGCGTATGCTGATTACGCCGACCAGACCGGCAAACTGCCATGCTGTCACGATACTACGATAGACGATTGGATCAGATACTCTATGTGTGCGACAATGAAGATGTGCATGCCCATCTTGTGTGATGGACACATCAAGGTAGCGTTGAGACTTGTTCGGGCTTGGAAAAACAGCGAGCCCTGACAGACTTGCGATATGATATGTGATGCGGCGTCCTCGCATACTAAACGCTAGCCGTGCTGTGAGCAACAAGGAACCCATGGTATCGCATGAGATCTGGAGAAGGCACGCGAACCGCGAAGCTCTTCGGACTCGGGGCCCATCTTGCCGCCTACTTTGCCGAAAAGATTGGCGATCAACAAATCCGCACGAACAGAATCACCATGCGATGACAAGCGATGGCCAACCAGAGTTCCCTCCTGTACAGTCTGACATATATGCTGCATGGGGATGTTTCAGTCTGCCTCGTGTCGCTGTGTGTCCAGCTCACCTTGGATCTGATGGAAGCTGATGTCGATGAGAACCTAACCAGGAATGCATCGAATTCACGGAGGTAACTTAACACTTATCAATTATGTAATTCCATTATCCGGCTTGCCCCCGCACGTCCCGAAACGGCAGTTTTCGATTTCGATTTTCATCCACACGCCCATCTTGTTTTTCAGCACCTCCTGCGCGGGTGTAACTATGCCAAAACACGCGCGCAAACGACAGCGCGTCGACAAGGCGGGGCGAGATGTGCCTGTCCCGCTGGGGGTCCAGGTCTCGCTGACGGACGATGCGAGCAAGGATGACGAGGAGCGCAGGCTTGAGAGCATGTTGTTTGGGACGGCGTTCGTGCCCTCTGCTAAGGGCAAGGGAAAAGAGCATGTCATTGTGGGGGAGGATGAAGATGAAGGTGCAATGGATGCTGGGAAGGAGTTTGAGGGCCTTGCGGACCAGGATGTGAGTGTTATCGTTGTGTGGGAGGATGCGTGTTTACTTAGAGGATGCAAAAGCTTTTCTTTGTAGACGATGGTGCTCCTACGATGCCGAAAGGTATCCCCGAGCTTGACATCGATATTGACACCTTAGAAGACGATGAACGCAGTGCGAAAGGATCAGACGAAAGCGAAAGGGAGGAGGAGCAAAATGATCGCGCCGCGCAGCGCGAGGAGTCCGTCTCCGAGTCCGATGAGGACGAGACTCCAGCCAAAGACCAGCCAAAAACGCAGCCCAAAAGCCGCAAGGCACCCGCATGGGTCGATCCCGATGATGCCTCGCTCGAGGTATCCCTCACATCCTCCAACCGCCTCCGCAAGCTGCGCGACGCGCCCACCGAAGACGCGGTCGGCGGACGCGAGTTCGAGCGACGGCTACGGCGGCAGTACGAGAAGCTGCACCCAACGCCAGAATGGGCCGTCAATGCGCGGAAGAAGGCCAGCAAGCGGCGGCGGGCGAGCGCGTCGGATGCGGAGGAGGGCGAGGGCGAGATGGATGTGGAGGGCCTCGTGAGCTCCGTAGGCGGCGTGCTCGGGAAGGGCAGGCGGCGCAAGCTGGAGCCGGGCGTGTTAGCGATTGAGAGGCTGCGGGACGCGAACCAGACGGCGAAGGCGGAGGGCGAGATCAAGGTCGTGCAATTCCACCCGTCGCCACAGGTCCCGGTTCTGTTGACTGCTGGAGCCGACCGACGGATCCGTCTTTTCAACGTGAGTCTCATCTCTACCAATGTTCATGCTCAAGCTTTGAATCATTGAACTCAGATCGACGGTCACACAAATCCGCATCTTCAAACGCTACATATTCCCTCGCTTCCCGTAACCTCAGCGCAATTCCACCCCTCAGGCTCCTCTATCCTGCTCACCGGCCAACGGCCCTTCTACTACACCTACGACCTGCAGTCCGGCGCGACCGTGCGCTCGCCGCGCGGGCTGTGGGGCACGACATTCAATTCCAACAAGGGCACAGAGGACCTGAGCATGGAGGTCAGCGCCTTCAATGCGACGGGCGAGGTGCTCGCCGTGGCGGGGCGCCGCGGGTACGTGCACCTCGTGGACTGGCAGTCCGGCGCGGGGCAGGTCGTCGGCAGCGTGAAAGCGAATGCGGCGGTCAAGTCGCTGTGGTGGGCGCACGGGCGCGGCGGGCGCGAGCTGATGGCGCTCGGCGAGGACGCGGAGGTGTATGTATGGGACGTGGGTGAGCGCAGGTGTGTGCGGCGGTGGAAGGATGAGGGGGGCTTCGGCAGCCGCGTGCTCTCTGGCGATCCGGGAGGCAATTATCTCGCTGTTGGGTAAGTCAATCGTCGTTGTGTGGAATCGCGCATCGTGTTTATGTGTCGCCCCAGATCGAAGTCAGGGATCGTCAATGTCTATGGCTCCGACGCTGCGTCGATGTCTGCCATCGAGCGGCCGAAACCGCTGAAAGCCATCGGCAATCTGACCACGTCCATCTCCACCGCCCGCTTCAACCGGGATTCACAATTACTGGCCATTGCTAGCAACGTCAAGAAAGACCAGATGCGTCTGGTATGCTTTGCTATTTCGCTCATGATATTTTCAAGCCGTCCTAATAATCTTGAATTTCAGATCCATCTACCATCCCTAACGGCCTTTTCAAACTGGCCGACGTCCAGCACGCCGCTTGGCCATGTTACCAGTGTTGATTTTTCGGCCGGGGGCGAGTTCGTTGCAGTCGGTAATAACCGTGGTCGTGTGCTGTTGTATCATCTCAAGGATTTTGCATAAATTTAATGCAATTGATTCTCATCGGTTGATATTCATTAGAGCGAGGGTAAGACGTGCGATACATAGCTAGATAAGTTACATGAAGTGAAAGAACAGCATATCAGCACCACCCGACGTTGAAGTTTCCGAGACAAGATAGCACAGTTCAATTGTCCAAGACACGAGACAAGAGACCCCAGTAGCCAGAACGAGAGCAGAAAGCGGAACCAGTCGCGCACAGAAGGAAGCGGAGAACAGTCACGAGGAGTAGCGGTTGAGAAGATGAGTATACGTTTCTGCGATCTGACGCGGTGTGAAGGAAGTGTCACAGAATAGCTGGACGAGGACATACTTTCTGTGCTCTATTCTCGCCGTCGGGTATGTGTCGGCAGATGGTCGTGCTGGCCTCGAACCAGCGCTTCGCTTCGTCCAGAAGGGACATGCTGCGTACAAATCAGAATGTAATCACCGGAGGAGAACCAGGCCACCAACTGGAGGCATTCAATGCCTGTATTGTACGATGTAGCCAGAAGCCAGTACCGTTCTTCCATGGGGTACGTCTTGCACATCGGAGCGCTGTCAGCAGGTCTCGAAGCAGCAGAAGGAGAACATACCCCATCGTCTTCATGAGCGTCACCATCGTGGTCATCCAGCACCGAGATAGCCTGCTCGACATACCCAATGGCCTTAATGCGATCCGGAGCGGTGTTTCGCGATAACAGGACAGTGCACAGGGCCCTCAACCACCGGGAGAACTTCGACACGGACAGGGAGCTTCGGTCGAGGCTTGCATGTACAATCGCCTGTCAATCCGGGAGACGCTTGAGCAAAGGAATATGAAGGAAGGGCCCCACGCTGAAGATATACCTCCAACCCCATAAATAGCACTGAGACGAGGAGTTAGAGTGGGCTTCTCTAGTCACACTCCATGCAGGGAACACGCACCATCAACCGGACAAGCCGTTTCAGCCCACTGCAGAATTTGTCTAGGTGAGCCGCACTTACTCCGCGTGTGACTACGCACCAGGAGGTCCGTTATTGCCTCTAAGGCATCCACACTCGAGGAATCGGCCCGGACCACTCGCTGCGAAAGATAATAACAAACAGTTGTGTGTTGTTAGCTTCCCTTGACCCGGATAGGATTAATGGGACAAGCCCTCGTACCTCGATAATCGGTGGCAATTGCGCCCAATCTTTCATGCGACACACGAGTTCCGATCTAAATACATGCAGGGCGGTAAGGCAGTCAAGGACATGTGAGCGATTGGCATCCTGGAACAGAGCATTGTCCAGAACGCCGTGGATTCTTGCTTCGCAGGCCTGGACCGCTTGGTCTAATGAGTGCAGCTGGACCAAGAGTCAACGAGGCGGAGAAAAAAGAAGACATGAACGTGCCGGACCTGTTCCAAATCTATATCTGGAAGGGCTTTGCGCATAGCAAACACTGAACGTTCACACTCAGTAAGTAAAGTCACAGGCAGTAGAAAGGGCAGTTACGACACCCACCTCTACCCGAAATTGCGGCGAAGGAGGCGAACACGATACACAGGTGGATATCTTCGCTTGCTTCATTGAACGGCGCCTGAGCTTCAAAGTATAACTCCAGGAGCTAATCCCATCGAGATCGAAATGAAGGTGAATTCCCCAAGGACACAGCACTGTTACATACCTCCGTTACAATGCTGAACAGAAGAGGAGTCTTGTTCTCTGCATCGTTCCAATCCGAACAACCTTGAATTGCGCAGTTGTAGGCAGTGCGCCACAGCCAGGACACGTCCTTCAGTATCACAGCCGCCTTCTTCTCGGAGCATGCCTTGCTGACCAAGGCTTTAGCTATGAGCGATGTGAGCGATAACCTGGGAGACATCTCGATAACCCTTACCTGTCGCGAAATGCTCGATCAAGCTATCGACAAGAGGGGTCCTAGAAACACCGAAGTTGACCCAAACTGTTGTCAAAGAGGAACACACCCACTTGTCCGTGATCTGAGGCTCTGTCATCAATCGTATTACAAGTCTTATGATACATCGAACTAGGGTGACGGCCTCTTCGGTGGCATCGATCCCATCGCCACCCTGAATAGACTTGAGTAGTTCCTGGAGGACGCTCACAAGCAGTGTCTTGAGATCTGATTCATGTGCAAGGCGAGTGGCGACAAGTAACATCTTCCGATCGAAGTTCTGGGCCTGAACCATTGCTCTAACAGCTTGTATCGCTGAGGATCCGCCATCAGAAAAGACATGAGATGAAGCTATGTCTTGATTATTCTACCTTCATCTTCGAGCCCTGGATAGATTCGGCACACATCAGTTTCCGAGCGTTTCCTACATGGGACTAATCACCCACCTTGCTTTACTGCGGCCAAGAGGGCGATGTAATGGCTCGGTGCTTCGCTTCCAGGACACTGGCGAATAACATTTGAGGCCTTTGCGTACTCGCTCCCTTGCATATGACATAAGGCCGCTTTCCTGAAACACCTGCTGGTGCTGACAGGAGAAAGGCTTCCGAAGATTGTATGTGTCCCAGCTAAGAACCAGTCTGCGGCGTCTGAGTGACGCTTCATGCTGACCACTCGTTCACCTGTCCGCCATAAGAACTGACAGAACCGTTAATGACACGGAATTCCAAAGAACCGCGTAAAACAAACCATAACGCATGCCGTCGCGCGCTCCTTCATTAGATCGAACTCAGCTGACTTCACAACTGTGACCGAATCGTGTCAGCCAGCGGATAGACCAATGCGTACAGAAGCTCACGGTCAAACGCGGCTTTCAGATCGCGCATTGCCCTGCCGTGCTCTTCGTCTTTGGAGCAATGCGTGATAAGCGTGAGAAGGATATGCTCCACGCAGGACTCCGCACGGCCAGCGCGTTCCAAGCTTTGTTGGAGGCAGTGTCGTAGGATGTCGACAACAAGTGACCTAGATATCAGAACTGAGATGCACCCGAGGCTTTCCATGGAATGGAGTCGCACCGTCTATGAGCTAATGTCTTCAAATCTCGTACTATTCTGTCGAATAATAAGGTCCGACAAGGGTGAAATCAGGCAATTTAGACGTACTCAATCACGGTTTCTTCGGTCCACTCCATGTGATCAACGATAGACCTGAAGGCTGTATTGATAGACGGCGCACCGTCGCAAGACGATGAAATCAGATCGAATTCAGACCACCGAACGTAACGATTCGCCGACCTTCCAGCAAGGCATTGTCCCCTGCTTCTCTTCGTTTCAGGACTGCCACCATCCCCCATCGAAGCTCCTGATTCTCGGCATTGCCCTGAGCGAGTATGGTAGAAGCAGCTCGTGTCGCAGCACTGAGCAAGAGGCGACAAGGCTTACCTGATCGTTGGTAGCATCAATGGAACTGAGTAGCTCATTTATGGAAGTTTCCGCGCGACTAAGATTTTCGGGATCTTGAGCGGAGGAAGAAATATATGCTCTGGCTGGATAAATTCTCAGGAACTCTGTTCGGACTCCACTTTGGCGCCGAAAACGCACCCAGATTCCGGAGAATGGACATCTGGAACGGATAGAATTAGCACGCCGAACAACAGGGAAGATTACACGGTTTACTTTCAGCTCCATCGCGCCGGCCGTGGCGACATCGTCCAACTGCTCGGCCAAGGCGAACGCCTTCTGCATCCACTTGACCGCTTCTTGAGCCCTTGTACCTTCACTGTCCGCCCCGTGATTACGGCTTCCTCCCGCAAGGAGTGATCTGCCGATATCCAGAAGCTTGGCTGCGAGCAGTTCACGCTTACATGGCAGCCGCTATCGCTCATAATCACGTTCGTGCAAGGGGGAACAGATCGCAGACGTACGTCACGGGCGGGTAACAAAGCGAGACGCTCGTTGTCATTTTCTAGCGGTCAGGTGAGTGGGGAAGTAATGGATACGGAACCCCTACATGAGGGCGGCTACCTACCGGTGATATTTTGGAGCATATAGTGGGCGAGGCTGTCGTTACCCTCCTTCCAAGCCTGGAAGAAATGGCTCAATACGGCAAATGATAGATGAGAGAGTTCGAAATGCCACGAAAGGGCACGAGGCTTACGGCTTCCATTCTGCCACAGTAATACACCACGGTTGCCTGGGCTTTCGATTGTTGATACACGCGTTGAGGATCATCCATGCTTCTGAGGCATTCTTCGTACTTAGACAGCGGGTAACAATCATTCGGCTCAGCATGGCGACCACCGCGGACCCGTGAGATGCGTACCTTGGCCGCAGATCCGAGTACGCTCGCAGCGACGTCAAATCTGCCTATCTCTGAAACATGCCGGTCAGTGTTGGTCTGGCATCAATGGGGAACAACAAAGCATGTTCTTGCGCGCTCCACCATGGCTAGAAAACAAGGGATGATCAAGATGGTAGCCTCACCGGCGTGCGTTGTTCCTGTCTTGCTCGCTAATTGCAGCATGTGAATCACCACTAAGCGAGAAGAGCGCAGCGTGGCGTGAGTCTCTGCTAGCTCATGGAAGGTATTGTGCTTGCCTTCCGCATTGCGGTTGCTCGGAAGTCCTGCTTCAATCAGACGGAATCCAGCCAGCCTTACTTTAGGTGATGGAGGACACGAGGCCACAGTGATGAGAACGGCTCCATCAAGAATGGTCGTGCGAAATACGTACGAGCAGCAATTTCAGTAGTTATCTGATCATCTAACCCCGGACGAACGGAGCTTGATTCATTCCAAAGGTGGGTCCCTAGGACAGCACTCTGAAGTAAGTTTATGCTCCGCGAGATGCGGAAAAGAGATTGCACCCTCTCGATCCAGTGTGTCTGCCACAGCCTGCCATTCCGTACTTGACTTCGGGCGCTGGAGCGCGAGTTTCTCCGCCAGGGCAGACAGCTCGAAGAGATCGGCTACAAGAACAGGGTCGGACGTAGCTTGACTCGACTTGGGGAGCCTAGGCTTGATCTTCACAAGAAGGTCTAGCATCGGATCTCTTTGAGCACTAGCGGTACACAATCAGCGCATATTCCAATAGGTACGGACCTTGTATCGACTCGTAAGTTCTCTGATAATCTGATGAGGGCGCCTTTCTCTTCTTGGAAGACATTGCGACGAAAATGGGTAAGTTCGAGGTATGTGCTTGGACCGGTGCAGAGACGAAAACGCGAGGCAGATGACGGTCGCGGTCAGAGAGGGTTGTAACACGGTCACAGCGTGCGAGACTTGTGACGGGACGCGTCGCCGAGGGGCGCGGCGAGGAGCGGCGGCCAGCCACTGACGCAGTGACGTGCGTCCACACGACCACCTTGGACCTCGACCAACTCCTTCTATCTGATGTCTGCACCACCTGTCTCCTTACTTACCGAGAATATACCCACCAAAGCGGTGGAGAGGGCAACCCAAGTACGTTCAAATTGACCAACTTGAGACAAGATCTGCTAATTGCATGCGTTCTTCCAGAATGCTCGCAGGGATGGGGCTTTTGCCGGCCTCACCTCAGGTTTACTTGGAGGTCAGCCGATTCGCGTTCCACGAGCAAAGAGTCTAAATATGTGCCATGAATAGCCATCCTTAGCAATCGCATGAAGATGAATCGGAATGCGTCGTTAGCCTCCGGCCTCCGTAAGTAATTTATCTCAATGCAGCGGACTTCAAATAGCCACGGGATACCCACCTCGACCGTCCAACCCGCGTTCCGGTTGACCTTCGTGCTGACTGTTCCCATCTCCAAACAGTCGCGGGCGTTCTCGCAGGGTATTACTTCACTCAAGGTTTCCTAACGGCCAATATGTCGCGTCTGCAAGCGGAGTTTGCAGCCCAGCAGGAACGCGAGAGGAACCGTGACAGCGCCAGCACATCCGCAGATTCAAACCATTCGCAGCTGGCGTAGATCTGATGGAGGTTTCGTTTGTCTTCGTGCTCATAACCACCATGGCGTTCGCAATCACTCATTCTTATCGCTCTGAGGATAGCGTGACCTCGTATGGGCGGCGGTGTCCGTCCCGCTGCGAGTCGCGCTGGACCGGCACTGTACCGTATTCGGCGATGGCCAGTATGTCAATATCACGTTATGTATGTCGTCTGTCCCTGCCGGTCCCCTCTGATCGCACTTCCATCGCTATCGCACCCGCAGATGCAACTTCCCTCTTACGTGAGCACCGCAAGGCCGTCCGTCCGAGTCCGAGTCCCAGTGATCTCACACCGTGCCACTATGGACTATGGACGCCCTTCGCGATCCCCATTCGTCCGCACCCAATCACCGCAATCACCCGCTTCGTAACCTCGCTGTACTCGACTTCGCGCGGCGGTATGGTAAGGTTCAGTCTATGACGTGATGCGACTTCGCGGCGACCTTCGCGAGCGAAATCCGAGCTACGTGTGGGATGCGTCATGCGCTTCCCGCATCCGCACAGACTCCACGCTATTGCCTCCTGCTCGTCTCCAGGTCGCCCGTCAAATCGAGTGATTGACGCCTCCGTGCAGCGGCCGTGGAAGCGCACGCACGACATTGCCCGGCCAGCGAGCGCAAATTCCCCGCGCTGCGTCTCATCTGATGCACATCACCGTAAGTCCGGACGCTCTCGCGTCGCCCGTGTCGTTTGATCGCTGTCCGTATATCATCCGCCTGTCCTTCTCGTCTCATTCTGTGCATAGCTCCAGATCCAGCCAGACATCGACATCCTCGGATCTACCTGTCAGACAATTGTCCTCCACGCCCGTAGCGACTGCCCTGCTAATTCAGTTTGTGATGCGCTCTGCAGCATCTCTATCCACTTACGCCACATATAATATTCTGCCGCGCACCCTGAGGCCACCACTGTAGCTTCGTGAATTGCATAAGCGCACTTCTGTCCCTGGCGGGCGTCTCCGCAGCGCACATGCTCGCAATCTGTCATAGCGTGCGGCACTCGCGCAGCCCTGGCTGGCTGATCAGCGCACCAAAACAAGATAGGACCCACTATACGTTGCCCCTCTTCTATCTACCCGAATTGAAATGCAGCTAGCTTGGCCGGCTCGCCTCTGTATTGACTAACTTGATCCCTGTGAACCCTATGTCACCTTGCCCTGAGGCCGTAGACGCGCGACCCAGCGCGGCGTACGTGAGTGTGCGTTATCGTACCTACGCCCCAGTCTCCGCGCCGAATACAGTCGCCGCCTGCTGCCGGGAGGGGCCCATACATGCACTGCAATGCATTCAATACATGTGCCGCGCCGAGCAGAAACAGTGGCGCGAGATCCGGGCCACACACGCATCTCATCTCTGCATGGCAGCGATGGCGGCGCTGTCGATCGCGCCTGATTCTGTTCTGGATCCCACATACGCAGCACCGGCAGTAGGCACTGGCGACAGATACACCCACCCATCGGACGCGACCGTGGCCCCGATTTGCCTATTCGCGCTGCGTTCGGGGGGCTAGCACTAGTGCGAACAAGATTCAGGCAAGACACGAACGACTGTGACGCCTGCAGCCGTCCTTGCGCTTCGGATGCATCGCCCGCCGACAGGGACCGGGCAATGGCCGGAAGCTAAGAGGCTCCGCCCGCGCATACATCTGTGCATGTGCGGATCTGGCAGGCCTTGCCCACCGCCAAAACCCGCAATTATACGAAGTGAACTCAGCAAGTTATTTCAGCCCTACAGCAGCCGACGCCCAGACCCAGCGCAGCGTGCACCTCGGTGGCGCGTGCCTATCCGCTGGCGTCGTTCCAGTCAGAAACAGAAATGGCGATGCACGCGATGGGCTAGCGGCCGCGCGACTTGCAAATGGTACGGGTATCACATCGCGTTGACTCACGCATATACCTTGCACGGCGACACAGAATCAGCGTCTTCTGAACCGTGCTACCGAACAAGCCATATTGACGCGTCAGATTGCCTGCGATGGATGCGCGGGACGGCCGCGAACGGGTGATGTATTGAGGCTGGTCGAGGGTATGTATTGTAGGGAGTGCGAAGATTGATACAGCGATTCATGTTCTATGACATGCAGATACGGTTGGTAGGTCCATATGCAGAACGAAGCTAGAGTGTATGGATGTATGGATGTACGGATGGATGGATGTGCGTGCGTGATGAGCGACTGTGTGATGCCAATAAAATTAGACAGTGCGAAACGGGAAGAACTCTCATGTCGTAGCGTAAAAATGCCCAAAACGAGGAAGAATGCGGAATGCAATGCAAGTACATGAAACAATAATTATAGACGGCGTCCGCGGCGCCAATAGTAGTCATCAGGGGAAGATCGTTGCGGTACAGGAGTGGGATAGAAGTGCACCCCGGGTGGACCCGCATTAGCGAACGGCGCTGAGGGCACAGAGCCATCCACAGGATCACGCGCGTCCTGTACTGGCTCCTGCGCTTCGTACGTTCGCGAAGCAGGGGCCTCATAATGGCTGACGGCGTTTAAGCCGTGATCAGCCCACGTGCCGGGAGGAAGAACCGGAGGCAGCGTGGTGTGAATATCACGGGGGCTTGCTGAAGCAGATTGGACAACGAAGTTCGTGGGCCGCGGAGGCATGTATGCGTAGTTCGAAGGCGCAGAAGACGCGGGCGGCTGGTGATACCGCAAACGGCCCTTTCGTGACCGCGTGTCTTCTGCCAAGGGCGAACAGGCTAGAGAATAGAAGTAGAGGTTCTGCCAAACAATCAATATCAGCCGGAACATCTCACAAGGAATTGAAACGCAACGTACCTGCGGAGGCGCTCTCGGTTTAGTGGGATCCAATCGATATGCGGTCACCAAAGTTTGAGGCGAAACGTGCCGGGCGGAAGACGGTGGACCATGCACTGCAACATTCTCCGTAGGGCCGTGCGAAGCGGGAGAGCTTCCGAGGGAAAGTTTGGAAAACGAGCCCAAGGGTTCAGATAAAGAATATGAGTGTGGCCCGACTGGTCTCAATGATTCCGGGATCTCAAGGGAAAGGGATAAAGCCTTCTTTGCGGGCCTTCCCGCGTCGAACGTGGCGGACGTGGGTGAGAACGCGTCGACGGCGCTTCGCTTGTAACCCAGGCGCAGGGGCGAGTCGGAATCCATGGACATCATCGGCGAACGGTATTGGGCCGACTGAACCACAGGATTGCAGCGACGAGACCACTGCGAGGGCGAAGTTGAGCGGGCGCGCTGAGGCTTTGCGGAGCGAGGGTGAGCAGCTGCCAGAGACGCCGCTGGCTTCGATACACCGGCCAAGCGTGGCATCTGACGCGAGTTGCGCCAATAACGACCGTCTTTCTCCTTTGCCATGACCAAACCCTTCAGCAGATTCACCCACGCGTCATACGTCGGCTTGTCGACGTAGAGGTCGAAGTCAACACCGGCCAGAAACTCCCTCTCCATCTTATTCACCTCCGGCAACCCAATTCCCGACACCTCTGACCACGTCTTGTTCGTGTATGTGTTACTGCGGTCACATGTCAGTAAGTACGCGTGAAATATAAGACGTCATACGTACTCGTCAACAAACTTGTTTGCGAGCATAAGACCCGCGACAGCGACGCGGAACTCGCTCCCCGGGCAAGGAACGGTGAAGCAATTATGCTCTTTGAGCCGATAGATGTAGTGAAGGGAAAGAACGATGACGGATTGGCTGACTTGGGTCGTCTCGAGGAGCTTCTGCATGAATTGGACGAAAACGGACGAAACGGAGAACTGAAGCCACGCTGTTTTTGAATTACGATGCGGGAAGTAGGATAGCGGAGGCGAATAATTGTGACGGGTGGTAGGACTGGGTGTAGTAGACGACTTTGAGAACCACAGGTAACAGATCATCTCGCACGTCTTTTCTGCGAGAAAGTGGGCAGACCAGTGCCGCGACTCGCTGAACCAGTCCTCGACGACGGGCTCGGGAGTCGGTTCGGGCGTGAGAGGGTGCGCGACCTCGGGCGGCGCGTAGGCGGGAGCTTGCACAGGAGGTAACCGCGGCGGAGGCTCGCGCAGGCGTGATGGGGACGCGTCGTTTAGTATGCCTGCTGAAGACGTATTAGCTGAGTTGCGGTGCAGAGACGTGTGGCGCGTACATGGCGACATGCGCGAGAGGGCGCGGTCGAAGTGTGCGATGCTGGGGAGGCGGCGGGGCGGGGCGGACAGCGGGGGCGTGAGGGCGTCGAGTGGCCGCCATGCAGCCCAGGTGGAAAGGAGTTCAGTCGGGAGGGATGGGAGAGTTGCATTCATGATGGCAAGGGAGAATTAGTGAGGGAGAAGGGTAGAAAGGGAGGATATTTGAACAAGTGGGACATGACAATAAAGAGGAGGAGTGAACGAAAAAAACTGAAGGATATGCAGCATTTTTCCGGTTAGAGACGTATCGTAGAGGATGCCGCAAGAACAGTTGGCGTGCATGACGCTTTGCTTTGCCTCCGTCAACCCGTCCTCCGTCAACCCGACAGATCCCCCTCAGATCTCCAACTCGTCCCGCCTCACCTCACGGCACCCCCGGCACGGGGATTTTCCAGGGGATTCCCCATTATCTTGTCCCCAGTGCCACCCCTATATGGCATCTTACATCAGACTCTGCTCTCCCACGCCCTCCTCCTGAACAAGCTTTTGTCTTGCCCGACGCCGAATTGGTCTCCAGGGAACACCTGGTCCATTCCCCATTATCTTGTCTCCAGTGCCACCCCTATATGGCATCTTACATCAGAATCTGCTCTCCCACGCCCCCCTCCTGCCTCGTCCTCTAACAAGCTTTTGTCTTGCCCGACGCCGAATCTGGTCTCTCTCCCAGCCAAGGAACACCTGGTCCAGGTCTTACTCCTCTCAGAAGGCCACCTCGTTACCACCTTCGACATCCTTATTCCATCTCCTCGCTTGTCTCTCCCTGCTCTCCCTTTGTCCATCAATCTTATTCTATCTTCTCCTATGTTTCCCTCCATCGTGATTGTATTCTCCCGCTCCGAGCTTCTTTTTCAACTCCTCCCAATTCTATCCTCAATTGGGCCCGCCAACTGAAACTGAAACTGCTGATCGGCCATCCGCCGCTCTTTCCCTTTGTCCTCCACTGATCAGCGTGCGCCCGTTCTCGTATTGTCTTGATGTGATCTCCGATGCATCTGCGAATCGCCCGCCCCGCCGTTTTCGCGCAAATCCCAATCCGCCCGCGCCGCCGCGATGCCTGGAAAAACAGAAGCCTCCCGCGCCTGCGCCGTAAGTTACCATCGCACCGCACCAACACAAATGTCATCGTGATATATTTGTTTCGAAATCGCTTCCCCGACCGGTGTGGAAGGACGTCGAATCTCCTTGACTTCCATATCAATCTGAGACTATGGCCCACCGCACTTGCCGTGCCCATGACAGACAAGCCCGCGCTCATCTCAAGTCTGCCTGCGGACAGAGGCCGATCTATTGTGATCGTACTGTAATAAGTGTGCAGCGCTTCCAAGGCGCAGGAGAGCTGGTGTATGCGGAATCGAAGTCTCGTCCCACTGTGAGAATGCGACGCTCGCGCGCAGGGTGACACGGTGCTTCGGCCAGCAGCAAGCTTCCGTCACAGACGTGCCTCGGACCCCTTCATTCTCGGCCAAAGCCCACCATATCCAATTGAAAACTGCCGGCGATAGCAAGACGCATCTCGCCGTACACGTGACAGACGCGTTAATTAGAAGCGTGACCGCGTCGAATCCCGCCGCGCGGATCAAAACGCATGGGCGAGGCGACTGCTCGCCTCGCTCCCATGTGGCCATCGCCTCGCTCAGACGCCACATCCGAACGCGTGCCCTGCTACGCTCGCAATCGCAGGCCCTGCGAATCCGCTGTCGACGACGAATGCAGCGATGGCCCTTGCACTATACGCCAGTCAGTGTACACACGCGGCCCCCGCTGCGTGTCAATATGATCGCCACTATGCGCACAGTGCATCTGATAATTTGCTGCTCTTGCTCAGCCGGCTCGGGCAAGATGAACGACGATGCCAGGGCCAAGTATGTACACCCGCTGCGCTCCATTTCATTTTTTGTGGCCCCCGTCGCGCCCATGATTTTCCAGCGCAGCCTCGAAAACTCTCGCTCCTCTGCCAATTTCACTTGAAGGGCGCCGGCACATCCGTTAATTCGTCACTAGATGGCATCGTGTCCGCTCAGGGCCTGCAGGGGCCCCCGCAGAAATTTGCTGTATGGCAGAATGGGGCAGAACATCGCAGAACGTATAAACATAGTCAGTTTGTTGGCTGACGAAGACATCACCTCGGCCGACAGATCGTTGTCATTTTCCAGCGATCGCCGTTACGTGCACGGGCTCGCACGAGCCCGCCGGGGTATGTAACCCAGTCAGTCACTATCAGCATTAGGTTACAGTAGCGTATGTAACTGTTAACGTTCCGCGGACTGTAGTAACTAACGCCTTACCGCGGCCAGCCACGTACATTAGGACGCTATCAGAACACTACGTTACGGGCGTGAAGACGTGAAGACCCGCGCACGTACGTTAGAGTGGCCATGATCCCCCGTTTCGACGCCATACAGCAGTCTGACAGCCGGGCGTGGGTTCCAGACACAACTATGAACTCTGGAGCGCCAGTGAAGGCTCCAGCACTCCAGTCCTAGCGGGTACCAAGTATGGCCTGGTTTATGGACGCAGTGTTCATCTCCGACGGCGGACTGTGCGCGTCGCTGGCGGCTCCCAAGCTGATGTGCTTTTCCCGATGCAGGCGCTGATGCCGCCCAAAGCGGAAGCGGACGTGCTTATGCGAAGGCCACGAAGGCATCTGTTTCGACACGTCGTCTCACGGGCCACGCTGCAGCGATAGCTGGAATGGAACGGAATCTATCTACATATCTATCACGGAAGACGCACGCATCCGGGCCTGCGCGGGTCCTAGGAAAGTGCCCGAACAAAACAGAACAGAATAGAACGGTAACCGCGTTCTGCGAAGCGCACACGGACCACAACACATCATCGAAAGATCAATCATACGGGCATACCGCGCCCCGGAACCACTCGAAAACGGCAGCGCCAGGCCGGCCAGTACGCAGTAAGAGGCACACTCATTCGAGCAGATCCTAGCAGATCTGGCTTATCGACGCTCATCTTCTGTCGTGGTCAGAGCCTGAGCTTGATTGGTTTGCGGGCGGCCTCGGTCTAGAACGCACCACAATAAACATCCTCCTGCCTTCCTGCACACCCTGCAGCAACTCCGCAGATGTCCATCCGGCTAGACCCGCGCGCGTGGACTTGCGCGTCCGCATATCGGCTACCACCACAGCGCGTGCAGCCGCCGGATGCGATCCAGCACAAATGCCCAGAGGCCCAAAGCGGCACTCCCGCCGAGCGAGGAACATATTCAGTGCTAGAACGCAGGCGCGACCCGCGCCCGGGAAAGCCGCTGCCATACGGGGCTGGCGGTCCACGCGTAAAATAGAGTCGCGTGCACGCGAGATCAGGCGCATTGGTCGTGCCGCAGGAGTAAGTAATTCATGTTGGCGCGAGCCGGACCCACATGGCGGGACAGGACAGTCGAGGGCGGCACAGACCGAGCGATTACGGAATATAAAGCCTACGGCGCGTTTTCTTATACGATCGGAAGATTTGTAGTCTTGATTAGATCGGTGCCAGCAAGTGCGGGCCTGGACGTAGCGGCGCGCATGCATGCGATTACATCACGGTACCATCACGGGCTGGGGTAAGGGCTGGTCGGAGGACGGGACTTGGGGAGGGTTGCGAGGCACGGCCTTGTGTTCGGGTCCGAGAACCGTGCAAGAAGCAGGAATGGAGATCTGCGGCAAATTAGGAAGGCGCTTGTGGGGTGCGGGCGGCAGTCTGACAACGGTGTGCATGGAAGGTGGGCTGTTGCGAGTGGGCACGTACACGTGCGGCGGAGTTGGTACCGTCGCGAGATGAAGCTGTACGAATTCGAGGGCCTGTGCGCCCGAGTACAACAGTCGTATGCAGGAAAGCGCTGGGTGGCGCAGATCCTGCGGCGTCAGTCGTATCGTCCATGCGTAGCGACGAAACGTGCTGTATTGCTCCCGTTTGGCGGCGAGGCAGGGCAATATAGCAAAATGCTATCAGCATCCTAAACCATCAGGCCTGCATCAGAATGCATCTGTTTGAGTCCGTTGGTCAAATACAAAGACAGGGTTCCCGGTTCGTTACATTCTCGATAGCCGGCCGGCCGCTGGCGGCCTAGGATCTGCACCAGCATCGAGGCGAGGCAGTATCGGTTCCTCTCCAGTGACGGAGCAATCGGGGTCGCGTAGCCGCGTATGATCTTTCGTATTCTTTCGTATCCAAGCCCTGATCTTGAATGAGCTAGCGATGACCGCAACTGCTGACGTCGACGTCGCCAACGGCAACCCACAAGATAATCAGCGCCAGTCTCGGCCAGGTCGCGGATGGAAGGAGGGCCCGATCTCTGCGAAGATGTGCCGCAAGTAATCAGATTCATGGTGCGATCGTTTTGCGCGGTCCATTGTGCAAATTGAGAACACCACAAAAACAGCTTGTTGGATGCGAATTCGCAACACAACGCACCAAGACAGGGTGTCGCGTTCCTGCAACCTCTAGTGTGGAGATTGATAGTGATAGTGCGCGCGGTTCCGTGAGTTCCTGGACACAGGTCAGGGAGGCACAGGGTCATTGGATAGTATGACCTCCGAACTTTAACGTCGGAAATAGCAGAGCGCACTCTCACCTAATGGTAACGGGAATCAAGGGAACCTGACTGTCGAGCCAAAGCCCGAGCGCGAGCACACGCGGCGCAAATAAATGTCTTGCGATCAGCGTGAAACATGTGTTCCGAATGACGATTATACGGGCACTGAACTCGTTGTATATGTAGGACGCGGGCTGATTCAAGATTTATGTTATGATATGTTTCGGCGCAGATCGACGCCAAAATACGGCTCATCAAGGCAACCCAATTGGTTGACGAGGCCTTACGGGAGCGCTGTCAAGCAGAAAAGAGGCCTCCATTACATTGACCTATCCTGGGGAAAGTCATCCATTGATGTTTGGTGTGAATGGACTGTTGTGGAAGGAGACAGCGGAACGCCATTTGGTAACCGCCACGGTTGTTTAACAGCTGTCAAACATGTGGATGCTGGCATATCTTGGGATAGCCATGGAGTTCCGACAAGGCGCGTGAAAGTTGCTTGGCGTTGTATAAGGAAGAAATCCTTTTGCGCGCCAGCCTTCGGAAATGAGGCGATACCAGATGGTGGTACAATATGGCCAATGAATTCAACAGTATTCAGTTGTGCATCGCCAGATACACAGACGGCGCAGAAACGCCGTTGTATAAACAGGTGTAACTGATGCAAAAGCCCTTGAAAAGACAATTATAACCTTATGATTCATTTGTGAGCACTTGTTATTGCCTCGTGCACGGATGAATGGTCAGGAACTCACCAGCAAGACATCGTCGCCATGCGTACGCGCCAGAATCACTCGTTTGCGACGTCCTTTGGCAACGAAACCTTGCGGCAAAAGTTCCTAAGACCGGTAGTAATTCAACAAAGAGCTGGGAACGCCTGCGCACGCACGAAGTGGGCGGTTAACCGGTCGGTCGTGACTGAGACGGACAGGCCGAAAAACTCACACGTGTGTCACGCGTGACGCCCCGCCCCATTCGCGTCGAGGAGGTTGCAGGCACGTCGTCACTAACATCGTCGAACAGTCTCTGTCTCCTTCACACCCGGGCGTTGGGCCCCACGACCACCACGCTCTACTCCTCAGAGTCACAGTTCTCTCCGTCTCTCCTTCAGTCCTCACCCCACCAATCTGCCACCATGGGTATGCAGTTCGGTTCCTTTGACAAGATCTGCCAGACGGCGGCGATGGTCGTTTGCCCCCTCGTGGGTTCCGACCAGGGCATTGAGCCCACATGCTACAGCAGAAACGTGGATGTTGCTGGCACGCTGATTTTTCAGCCCTGTGAGTCGTTGCTTCTGTTCAGGTTGCCGTGGCGCGAGCTGCGATTGCGTCGCTTAGATGGCGGTACGCGTTGAGATAACGGCATCACTGACCAGATGTTCTTACAGCAACATGTTTTATACACATCGTCGCGATTATAATGACTGCCATAATGATTTACCACATACGGGGGAAATATACCGCAGTTGGTGCGTCCTCCAGTTTTCACGCATTTCTCTGTTCTCACTGGTGTCATAGGGAGGAAGGAGATTGTCCTGTTTTTCTATCTATATGCTCTCATCGAGTTATTGGCTATGTTTCTTGACTCGAATATCATCCCAACCGCACACAAAGTCTATCCGGTGCGCGACTCATATTTAGGCCGAGACCACTGGCCAAACACTTACCCATACCACAGTGGTTCGCTGCTGTGTATACCGGTCTCGTTTGTGCAGCTTACACATGTCTCCTCATCAACGGATTCGTCGGCTTCCAATTTGCAGAGGACGGCACCCCAACCTCGTTATGGGTGCGTCTCTTTATCCCAGAACGAGATGTCCAGACTGAAACAAAGGGCTTCAGTTCCTGCGCATATCCTGCCTCGCCGTGTTCGGCCTCTGCATGTTCATCGCCATTGCGACGTTCAAGAACATTGCCAGTTTCAGATATGACAAGCCGCTCGGGCTGTGGATCGTGTACATCCTGTGGCCGCTCATCTGCACGGTCATCTACGTCGTCTCGCAACTCATCCTCGTCTTCCGCACGCTCGAGGACCGCTGGCCGATTGGCGACATCATCTTCGGCGCCGCGTTCTTCACGATCGCTCAGATCCTGCTGTTCGCGTTCAGCGCAACCATCTGCGACGCGATCAAGCACTACATTGACGGGCTCTTCTTCTTCACGCTGTGTATGCTGCTGAGCGTTATGATGGTGTATAAGTACTGGGACTCTATCACGGTGCGTCATCTACCTCTTTTCCCCATGAATTCCTGAGCTCACGTTCGCATACCACAACAGCGCGAGGACCTCGAGTTCTCTGTCGGCTCGAAGGCGGCGGTCTGGGAGGTCAAGGACCCGCTGCTCGCGGTCGACTCGACCGACTACGAGGCAGACTCGGCGAGCAACTTCCACGCGCCCGCGAGCCTCGTCGGCGGCGTCAGCGGGCAGTCGCTCTACCAGAAAGGCGGGTATGGTGGGCGCGGGTATCCGCCGTCGACGGCGGACCGGTATTAGGCGGTTGGGTGGTGTATACACGGACTATTCGCATTTGTTGTCGTGTTTCGAGTCCCTCGTTGCATTGTTATATAGTACGTCACTTTCGTATGGACTGCAGTAATGAAGTAGTGGTGAGCTAGTGGAAATGTAGGATGGTATGTGGGACGGGCCCGACTGCCGATGCGCAACGGGCAGCTCGACTTCTCGATCTCATGATATGCTTCTGTTGCACGGCATTCATGGCTCTCAGTAGTGTCACTATATCCTAGAGACTGTTGTACGCAAGGGCCACCAGGACATCTTCACACAAAGAAATCTACCCACCTGCATCACTCTCGCCTGATTAAGCAGCAGCCAACAGACACAACAGACACAATATTGTGTCTGTTTTCAAACATTCAGACAGATGTAGATTGCAAAAGCATTTTATTGGCTATCAACAACAGAGGTGCAGTACACTAGAGGAAGACCATCGCTCCGACACCTTTCGACAGGCATCATCCCCGCGCGATCTCCATAAGTCATCAACACTGAATAGCAGCGAAGGGTTTCCAAAAATTGCTGAAAGCCGAAGCTAACAGACGTGTTCGGATGTGTAATTTGCAATCAGCAAAAGACTGTGCCTCGGTAAAGACCTCACTGGCGACAGTACATGCCCGAGCACAAGAGATGGGGAACGAAAGAGCGAGGGCGCGGGCTTATATAGGCGAGGGTGTTTAGGGCAGGCTCGGTTGTTTAGGGCAGGCGCCGGTGTGGCGCACGAGGGCCGGGCCGGTCGTCTGACAAAGCAGGCTTGAGCTTCAGCTTGACTGGCGGCGAGCAGGGATGTAGTCTCCGAGCAGACCTTACACAGAAGAAAGTCGTTCTGTATTTGAGCAGGGATTGTGGTGTTTCTCGCTTCATTTCATGCAGCATGGTGCGTGCATTAATGATAAATTCAATTGAAAACAAACATTAGACGAATGAGAAGTGTCTCTTTCTTTGATTTGGCTATGTCCGTCCAAAACAAGTAAAATACAATAACAATGCGTGCGACGTCCGTATCGACAGCAGGCGGGCAAAGCACAAGCAGAATCACAACAATTGAGCGTACACATAGCATCCCCAGATTCCGCACCCATTGCAAAGAGATGCCGTCGTGCGCTGATTACAAGAAACCGCCGCTCCTGCCTGAGCCGAAGCGCTCTGAGAGCCCGCGTGCGTCCTGGATGAGCTTCCGCCGGTCTTTCTCGTCCATGAGCCGCCCGCCGAGCGACATATCGCGCGAGTGGTCCCAGATGCCGGGCGGCTGCTCCTCCGCCTCCTTGCGCTTTGCGTCCTTGTCCGCATGCGCCTCAAGCATGCTCGCACCGCGAAACTTCCTCTGCCAGATACATGAGTTGATTCATTAAAAGGAGAGAAAGAAGGGCGTACGGAGTGCTGCTCAACCTCGCGCTTGAGTTCGGCATCGCGCTTGCGCCGCTTGCGAGAGTCCTCTTCCGCCTCGAGCTCCGCGGGATCCGCGTTCTCGATGCGCCGCTTCTTGCCGAGCACCTCATCCGCGAGACGCTGCTGCCGCTCCGCAGGAGTCTCCGTCCACAGCGTGGTATCTGTGCTTTTCGCAGGCGCTGTCGAGCGGGAGAACTGGCGCGGCCTGTTGAGTTTTGTCGGGTCGATATCTGCAAAGGATAGAGCAGGTCAGATCAGAGTACGGAGGAGCAATGGGGGACACGCACTGGCGAGAAGCTCGGACGATGGGGCGGCTTGAGCATCCACTCGTCCCGCTGCAACGCTTTGGGCTTCGCCGCTTCCTGTGAACAACGACGGCAGCCGCACAATCATGAGCACTTGAACATCAGACCGGCTGAGCAGAGAGCACGCCGACAAGCGGAAAGACACGCACCTCTATCGCCTTGCGGCGCTGCTCTTCCCTTTCCATGAAGGCGCGCACGCCTTCAGGGATTGCGGGCGCGGCACCAGGTGGTGGGGGTGGGGCGGGTCCAATCTCCTCGTCGGATTCTTCCTCTTCTTCTTCACGCTGGGGCGCGATGGCGGGGCCGAGGACGCGGCGGGAGGGGCCAGGTGCCCCACGCGCGAGGCGAGGTCGGGCGGGAGCGCAGGGGCGTAGGCATCCTCCTCTTCTTCCTCCTCCTCCTCGTACCGCGGATGCGGCGGACGGGCGGGAATGACGCGGTGCTTGCCGGCTGGGTAGCCGGCTCCGTTGGTGAAGAGCCGCGTTTCGGGTTGTGGCGACGTCGATGGCGACGTTGAGCGGGGTGCCGCGCGGTGTGCGGGGATTTGGGGCCGATGGACGCCATTAGAGAAGGAGGAGGAGATGGCGAGGATGGAAGAGCGGGCGCTTATTCAGCTGATTGACCGCCGAACAACGGCGCTCCGGGATTGGTCGCCCGATTTGGCAGGTAGACCGATCGCAGACTTTCTTCTACTACAAATTCTGAAATTGAAACTTGAATCAAGCATCTCCTTCCCGGATGCGTTCGCACTGACTCTCATCGACTCGAGCGCATCCCCAGAAATCATAAATCGTGCCGCTCTCGACCATTGTAACCCGCACCAAGAGAACTCCACCGCTATCGAAATGACCGTGACCTTCCCCATCGCAGGCTACGCCCACGCCGCCCTCCGCGCGCTCACTGCGACCCAGGTCGCTTTCCTCGAGGACCTCCCAAAGGCCGAGCTGCACGCGCACCTGAACGGCTCAATCCCGCTTCCGCTCTTGCAGGACCTCGCGCGCGAGCACGCTGCGACCGCCTCTGCCGAGGACTCGACAGTCGTACGCGAGGGCATCGCGCGCCTCCAGGCGGGCGTACAGCTCGTAGAGCTGAACGACTTCTTCGGCTCTTCCCCGCAATCTACGCGCTCACCGCAACGCCCAAGGCGCTGCGCCGCGCGACGCGCGCTGTGCTCGAGCACTTCCTCGACGGCGCCCTCTCGCAGGCGGCGTACCTCGAGCTGCGCACGACACCCAAGGTAACGCCGCACATGGACATGCGCAACTATCTCGAGACGGTGCTCGACGAGCTCGAGCGCTACCCGGCCGCGCAAGCCGCGCTCATCGTCAGCCTTGATCGGCGCATGGACGGCGCGGTCGCGCAGGAGGTCGTCGCGCTCGCGGCGCAGCTCAAGGCCGAGGGCCGGCGCGTCGTCGGCGTCGATCTCTGCGGCGATCCGACCGTGAGTGCCCTTTTCTCCTCCATGCGATCCCCGTTCACCGCTTTCTTCCTCTCGCGTTCAGGCTGGAGATATGGACGTCTTCCGCACGTACTTCGCGGCCGCCAAGCAGGCGGGCCTCGGTGTGACATTGCACATCGCAGAGGTATTTTCCTTCCTGTCGCCGGACCCGTACTTCACCTCGCCTGCGGTCTTTCCCCGCGTGATAGACAGTGCACAACACGCCCGCGGACACGCAGCAGCTGCTGTCCGCCGAGCCTGACCGCCTCGGACACGCGACGTTCCTCAACGACGAGGCAAAGGCCCTCGTGCTGCAGAAAAAACCTGCATCGAGATCTGCCTTTCGTCGAACCTGCTGTGCGTCCGCCCGCTCAGTCATCTGCACGCCGGCGTAGCCCCGTGCGCGCGCTCATGCGCACCTGATCGAAGCGCTGATGCCGCTCTCCAGATGCAAAACTGTCCACATGCTCGAGGACCACCACATCCGCTACTACCTACATCACGACCATCCCATCGCGATCTGCGTGCGTTCCCTCTCCTGATCTTCCCTCTCACGCTGATCTCCCGTCGGTGATACCGCGCAGACGGACGACATCCTTCCATTCCGCAACTCGCTGATCGGCGAGTACGCGCTGTTGCTGGCGCCAAAGCCGCTCGGCCTCGGTCTGACAGAGGATGAGGTCCGCTCGAATTGCGGCGATGAGCATGCAGAGCCGCTTCGGGGTCGCGTAGAAGTCTCACCATATACCACGATACCATTCGACGATTATTTATACAAAAAGGAAAAAATCCAGTTCCCATTCACGCTTCTGCGGCTGCGATCCGGTAATGATGTTGCAAAAGACACAAGAAAATACAAAGCTAAATGTGCTGTAACACGACAAACGAAGATTTGGCTGCCTCTGTATTACTTTCCAAGATCTGCCGCTCGAACACTTAGATGCCCACGCCGCCCGTAACCTCCAGCGTATGGCCCGACACGTACGCCGCCAGCGGCGACGCGAGGCTGCATCGTACGCACAATCAATATCCGTAAAACAGACACGGAGAGGAAGAACGCACAAGAGCATGCCCGCGGCGGCCTCGTCGGCCGACCCGGGGCGCGCGAGCGGGATTTGCGGGAACGCAGCCGCGGCAGTCGCAGCATCCGCGCTCGACGGCGGCTTCGCGCCCGGAATCCCCAGCGCGACCTTCTTCCCCTCGATCTCGATCGTCGCGCCGCTCTCCTTCGCCGCCGTCAGCCTTCCACCACACCACATCAGCGTCCGCCGGGATATAATGGGAGATAGACAGGAGACGCACCGCGTGAGGATGTGCCCGAACGCGATGCAGTTCGCGCGCACGCCGAACCGGCCCCACTCCTTCGCGGTCGTCTTCGTGAGCCCGATAACGGCGGCCTTCGCGGCTGCATAGTTCGCCTGCCCGACGTTCCCGTGCAGGCCCGACGTCGACGAGACGTACGTGACGCTGCGGTTCTCGTGCGCGCCCTTGACGCGCAGGTATGGCGCGGCTGCGCGCACGAGGCGGAACGGCGCGCGGACATGCACCTTCTGGATGATGTCCCACGCGTCGTCGGGCATCGTGTGCAGCATGCGGTCATACGTGAAGCCGGCTGCGGGAGGGGCGTCAGTGTGGGCGGATCATAAGGGGGCCGGGACGCACCGTTGTTGACGATGTGGTTCAGCTTGCCGTATTTCCTGTGCGGGGTTAGGAGGGGGCGGGAAGGAGGCGCGAGGACGTACTTGATAGTGGCATCGAGGACTTTCTGTGGGAAGTCATCCGCGCCGACGTCCCCGCCCACGGCGATGGCATCGCCCCCGGCGGCGAGGATCTCGTCCACGACGGCTTGTGCCTTCTGCTGGTCGAGACTGGCGCCGGGACGCACGTGAGTGGAAAACAAAGAGTATGCAGAGGAATGCACGTACTCGGTGACAACGACTTTGGCGCCCTCCTTTGCGAAAAGGAGTGCCGCACTACGACCGATACCCTGTTCACATTGCATTCAATGACAGACACGGATTCACAATAGATGTGAGACAGACCTGCGCGGCACCTGCATGACATCGTGCCAATCATTCAATACAAAGTTGGTGCATCTTCGCGCGGCGCGACGTACCTGTGATGATCGCCACCTCGCCCGCGAGCAGCCCGCGGCCATAGTTGTTACTCAAGTGTCCACTGACTTGTGCAAGACGCTGTGCCATGTTTGTTCAGACTGTGGGGTGGTAGGAAGAGATGGTGTCGGTGTCGGTGGTGGGTGAGCGAGCGTGCAGTGTAAATAGCAGGAAATCACGCGCGAGCGTCTTCCCCGCATGGCCGGGCGTTTTGCCGGTTGGCCGACATGCTCGGCGCGCTCTACGTCGAGCGTGTTTACGAACAAATCACATCCGGTAGGGACACGTCTGTTCAGAGACGACTCGTGCTTTTTATGCCCACGGGATTATGTTACGCTGACGCCCGCGCTGACCATGTCAACGGAGTGTAGTAACATATGGTGCATGCGTCGCTATGCATTTCATCCCACACAGAATCCTAATAGATCATGGGGCCAAAGGTCCTCCATCACAATCTCTCGTTGGTCTGGCAACATTCTCCGCGCGAGACCAACAATGGAGGCACCCCCGCGCTTCGTCGTTCGTACCACGGTTCAACAGTGTGAGGCGAGAGCAGGGTAAGCCAGACTGGTGAGTCTATGTTCCTTGCGCCCTTAAGCCTGCAACTTTTCAGTAAAGCACTTACGTTCTGCTATATGTTTGTGATCGCGTTTGGACGACTATGAGGCGTGTTTAGTCTCTGATCTGCGACGTTACAGCATCACCCAACGCCGCACGCATCGGGAAATTTGCAAGCGCTGTGCGACCAGGAGGTCGAGTATATGGACAATATTCTTCAAAAAAATCGGGGGTAACAAAGGCGACGTCGACGAGCAGCCATGTCCGAAGTAGAGGTCGTCGAAGGGGCTGGGCGGGAGCGAGTTCTGGGTGTAGAGGCGGGAGCGAGACTGGATCGGGGACACTGCCACCCCCGCGTTTGTATAGGCACGTGTATCGAGCGCCAAGAGCAGATATGGCGACTGGCCACCCCGTCCTCTGACCTCCTCTTCCATAATTCGCCGTCTATCGCCGTCCTTCCCACAACCATCATGTCCTCCTCCACCCTCGTCCTCAACACCACCCCGCCCCCATCCTCCCCCACCTTCGCCTCCCCCTCCGAAGAGCGCATCGTCCGCTTTGACGATGCCTGCATCCTTATTCCCGATCCCCCGCCGCGATCACGCATGTCCAGATTTATCCTTCCGTTGTGGAAAAAGCGCCCTCGCGCCGATAGCGCAACGTCAGAACCAGAGGCCGACCCATCCAAATCATCCAGGTCCTGCTTGCCTTTGTCCCTCTGCCCGATGTCTTTATCCTGACCCGGTACACCCAGACCATCAAAGAAGCCGTTATCTGCACAACATATCACCGCCGACACCGCCCACCCCAAACCCCTCCATTCGTGTCTGGTGAACCACAGCACTCCCAACGTGTCCGCTCCCCGCGGCCTAACGCGCCAGCTGTCTTCGCCCCGCCCCGACGTCATCACCATCCCGCTGCGGCCCTGCTGCGTCGACTGCTTTAACGCGACAGAGCGCTGCATCCTCGAGGGCGACAACTGGACCGAGAAGTTCACGCGCGCCGCCCGCCGCCGCCGCAGCGCGAGCGTCGACTACTGCGCGCACGGGCACGTCGCCCCGCGCGTGCACAACATGACCGCATCGCCCACGGCGTCCCCCGGCTCGCCGCCGTTTGCCACCGTCACCATCGACGAGGTCGCGCGCAAAACAGGTGTGGAGGATCTCCCAGCTGTGTTTGTGGAGGACGAGGGCGCCGAGTCACCCCAGTCGGACTCGACACTGAAGGATGAGGAGCCGGCGCTGCTCTCCGAGCCGCAGGACATGATCCTCCCGCGCCTCCTCGCCGCACGTCGGCACGACCTCTCGCCCATCCCCAGCAGGAACGCATCCACCGTCGACCTCAGCATCAGCATCGCGGATCGGCAGGCTGCAGACGCAGACGCGGATGCACACCCCCACGCCGAGAACTCACCGCCGCCCTCCCCGTCCTGTTCGCCATCGCCCGTATCCGTGTCCTCCTCGCTCCCGCGCACGCCCCCGCCGATCTTCGCGCCCAACGCACGCGTCCGCACGTCCTCGCCGCCGACGTCGCCGGGGCTGAGCGCGTCGCCGCCGGGCTCGCCGCGAATGAAGGCACACTTTCACATACCATCGGTCCACATGCCGTCGGGCGCGGCGCTCATGCGCGCAGGCAGTGACATGCTCAAGAGCGTGAACGTGATCAGCGGAAGCCCGGTGTAGTAGGATCATGATCATGCTTCTGGGCTGATGCTGTCGTGTAAAGCCCCCGCCGTGCTATCACCGCCGCTGTTTCCCTTCCCCTTCTCGCATTTGCATTGTTCCCTGCTGTGACAGTCCCGTTCGCACTCTGCTATATCTCTTACTTCCCCCCGCCGTCTGGTGCCGGCCTAATTACCCGCACGCCGCTCATTTCAGGCCCGTACACCTCACTGCACCACTAGTTCTTCGAATTCGCGCTTCGTTCTGTATTATTCCACATTTGCGCGTGCGTGCGCTGTACTCTATGGATATGGATACAGATACAGACCGGTTCTGCGTTAGCGCGGCGTGTGCCCGATCGAGGCTGCGGGTCCGGCGCACGTCGTCGTGCACGGCGATGGAATGCACTTGGCGTTCATTAATCATTGGCCCAGAGCACACACAGATATCGACGACTCGATCTGGTCGGTTTGCATCCGCAACGGCGGCGTCGTTAGTTGATTGCATTTATGCTGCCACGGCCAGCGAATTTAGAGGATGTGGGGTGGCAGAGAGGATCTGCGTCCACGGAAGCATGCAGCCCGTTCCGGAGGGGCACAGATCCGGAGCGGGAGAAGGAAGATGATCAAGCGCGGATGAAGATCCCTGATCGTGCGTAGCGGGCGCATGTGCAGATCTTGGAGGAGGTCGCGAGCATGAGGAGTGCAAGCTAGACGAATCGGACAGTGCGGCTGCCATATCTGTCCATCGCGGCGCTGAAGTTGACGAAGTTGGCGCTGTTGATTATGACATTGACCATGCGTATAGCGACTACACGAGAGCATGCAACTGCTACATACGCAATTACGACAGAAGGATCGGGCGTTAAGATTACCGTATTCGTCTGTCGCGAGGCCGAATTTGCTTCCGAGTTGCAGGAGCAAGAAGGAAGATCCCTCGAGGCCAACCCGAGGCTGACCCTACATGTTTAGAGTACTTGCGGAGCGGGATGTATGCATACATATTTTCGGGCAGATCGCGCACTTGGGGAGTGCGAGCTACGAAGATCGGCCAGACATGTCTTGTCACGATACCGAGTTTGTTTCATACGCCGCCCCAAACCCCGAATATTGCCCCCGAATGGATCAAAAGGATTGGATCGCGCCATGCGCAGGCGACTCGACGAGTGCAACGGTCTCTGTCGGCCCGTTGACATGGCGGGGATGTGTCAGACGCGACGACTTATCTAGGAGCCAACGAGGAGGTACTGGGTTCGAAATTGCGAGAAAAGCACGGACACGGAGGCAGAGGCGGACGACTGCATGAGTGCAAGCAAGGCGGATCCTACCGACATCCTGTCCCGCTCCGAAACCCGGGCAGTGGATCCCCGTACATAAATGCTGACACACCCACCCGTCTGTCGTCCATACCATATCCCGACTCTAAGACAACAGACAGCGGAAACAGCTGTATTCATCTGCATGAAAATCGCACGGATAGGAAGGAAGCAACAAGCAAGGCAACGAGGTAGTCGATATTGTTCCAGCGCAGTTTGAGTTGACTGAACGGTCCGGCGCGGCGGCGCAGGCTGAACTCGCCCGCCTCAGATGCGATCGGTGCGCGTCACCGGGACACAAAGGCGGGGAATGCACGGCGGGCCCGGATGCAGATGCTCGATAGCATGCGACGAGCTCACAGTGTGCGAAGCGCGTCGCTGCGTACGCGACGTTGGAGCGCAGGTTGTGGCGCTTGGTGCTTGGTATGATGCGATCCTCGAGCCGGCGGACAGGAAGATAGACTGCGAATGCGACATCACGCGCATCACGGACGAGGATAAGGAAAGGGCATGGCGAAACTATGATCAAAGCTAGGGCCGCAGCGGCTGCGTCGTGTGCTGGGAAGAGGACCATTCCCGAGGTCTGGAGAAATCTGGGTCTGGAGAAATCTGGAGTGCTGCACGGCATGATGGCATCGGACGCGGGCGTCGGCTTCCGTCACGATGGGGGCGGCCTGCGCCTATACAGAACGCAATGCGCGGAAGGTATCCATGCGCATAGGCCGGCTTGGGTTCGTGTAACCCTGGCACACGACCGATGCGCCAAACCCATATGGACCAGGTTTGCGGCGTCGCCGCCTCGGGGCTTGTTGGTCTCGGGAATAGAATCCAGTCGGCTAAAATGATTGCGCTCCTGGTCCATCCGTGCTCAGGCTCGACACAAGGCCGTTGTGCAATAAGCATCTATGACCACGGTGGGCTTCGCCCCCTCGAGAATCGCTGGCTTCGGGATTAGTAGTATGGAGCCCAGTGGGCCAGTCCAGCAGCGGCTGGATCGGCGTGCGGAGACCATGCGCCTTGCAAAAACAGCTCTGAATAGCAATCGTGATCATCGGTGGAGTCCCAGAGGCGCTTGACGACTAAATATGGACGCGTGCCTCCGAGAAAATGCATTTGGGCCGATTGGAATCCGAAATGGACCCAAGGCTCGAGTCAAACGCAGTTGCACTCACAAAATGCTAATGAACATAGATGGCGCGACATAGACGCTCTGCCGCCTCGAAAATTGTTGGTCTCGGAATGAAGATCGGTGGGCTAGCTCAGTTGAGGCGCGGAACACGCGCCATGCAAAGCTCGGGTTGCTGATTAAGAACGTCAGTGTCCCAGAAGTGCTTGACGATAAGAATGAAAATAGTTCGCATACGTACGTAGCAGGGCCCTCCGAGGAAATAGATGACTTGGCGTTAAAGATATACAGCATAGATGATTGTAGTGCTCTCCGGAAGAGAATGCAGGGCACCGAGCTGGGATCTGGAATGGGTCCGCGCAGTCGGAGACAAGTCGATCCTGGTGCAGATAAGTGGCCTTCCTGTCATAGCGAGACCAACACAGTCAAGCGGCGGGCGAGAACGACGAGGGTGGGTCTTGATTATGGTATGAGACTAGCACGGAGGGTAGGCTCGTAAGCATACCCGACGCGCAGCGAGGAGCAGAACAGAGCGAGCACCGGCTTTACCTGACACGCTCCGATGTGGGTCCGACTTTGCAATGCGCATTAGTATGGCGGGCCGAGAGTCACGCCTGCCGCCTAGTGAAGCGTTCCGCTACCTGTCGCCTGTATATGTAGGGTCCAGCGTTTTCCCGATGCGGCGCAGCGCAGGAGTGCCACTAGGTGGGTGGTAGTGCTCGCCCTGGGCACGCTGGGCTTGTTGGTCCACGAAAAAACGGCTGCGCATTGCGTAGGGCCAACCGATGGAGTTGGACCCACTCCGGAATCTATGTTTGGCTAAGCATACCAACTGCGCGTACATCCGGATCCCGAGGCCGGTTAACAAAAATTTATGGTCTGACATTGCGATGCTATTGCAGTCTTTGTCACCGGCCCTGAGTCCAAACTCTTACGTCGATCGGGAGTGAGGTGAGAGCGAGGCGAAGGTGAGGTAGCTCGAGTTGCCGCGAGTGGAAGTTCGTACCGTGGCCTGGGTAAAGCACTGTTAGTACGTTCACGCTGGTGACGGGCATAGTCTCCATTTACTCGGAGTCGCCGTGTGCTATGCTGCTCGAGACCTCTCGGGGCCCATGCCTTGATTGCCTGGGTCAATGTGGGTCCTCGAGACAGGAGGCAAATCCCCTTCGGCCACTAGTAATTGCACAAATGCAAAGTCCTTTGGTGATATCACAGGGTCGGGCACATCTATATGGACATTGCAAATCTGCCACGTACATACGGCGGTCTATCAGCTTTGTATTTTTTTCCCTTCCGTTATGCATAACAACGAGAGCGAGCGCTCGTACCTGCGTGAAATTTCCATTCCAAATTGTATCTGGCCGTGGTCTGCTGGCACAGCGGTGCTGGAGGGGGTGTTGCTAGCATCGCGTTTGAGTCCAAAGTCGCCCTAGTAGAGCGTGCCATTCTGGTCCTGTCTGGTCATCGGTGAGGAAAATTGGGATCGCTGTTCACCATGTTGGAAGTCGGGCGGTGCGTTCTGTACGCAGCGATCGGCTCCCGACAGCCCGCCCGACATTCCCCGGAAAGGAAAGTCTGGGCCCGCGAGCAGGCGCGCTCGATTTTGTCAGTTTCTGCTCCGACTTTCATGTGTTCTGGATTTTTCGCTGTCGTTGCCTCTGGCAGCAGTCCAAACAACCAGCAAAACTATGAAAAATAGTGCAATCGTAGTCTTCCAGCGACGTGGGTCTCTTTACCACCTTGTTACTGACTAAGTAACCGGATAAAGGATTCACAGAAGCTTGACCCGCAAAACAGTACTTTCAAACCAATATGATATGGATGATCTGTTTGCTATGTGCATATTGTGATCGGAACCACCCTGGACCCTTGTACTTGCCCTGTGCGCTTTGAACACGGAGAATAAATGACAGCAACTACGAACATCGCATCAGAACACGAAGAATAATTTTCTTTCCGCTGACTCACCAGCACAGTTTGACTTCTCAGGGCGGATTGACGGTCCTCAGCCACCGGGCGACAGTCCGTTTGGCGCGCGGCGACAGTCCCGATGAGTCAGCGTTGCGTCAGCCGCGGGTGGGACCCCACAGACGCGCTCCTGCTGTGCGTCGTTTGCCTCCGCCCTGCGTCGTCCCCTCCCGTCGCCGCATCCGTTGCATCCGCCGCGCCCCGCACGTTTGGGACCGAATGCGTCCCAAACGGCGCTGCGATCCGGCCAGAACGCGGCGCAAACACGGCGCTCTGACGGACGGGTTTTCTCGTCCATTCGGGGACGCGATACTTAGGTAAGTGTTGTCGTTCGTTTCTGTCCGTTCGTTTCTGTCCGTAGGGCTCGCGCTCACGTTCGTCTCGCTCGTCTCGTTCATCGTTGCGCCTCTCCCATGGGTGATATGGGGTGGTATCATGGGTGTCGCGCTCTGTTCGCGCCGCTCGTAGCGCCGCTCGTTTCGTCCCTCCCGCTCGTTTGTCCCGCTCGTTCATTTTGTCCGTTCGGGGATGCGACAGGTACGTCTCGATTCTGTCTGTCTGTGGCTCCCGCTCACGTTTGCCAACCTCGCTGCGCAGGAAAATGCAAGGATCACCGCCCATTCGCTCGTTGCTCAAGGCCCAAAGGCCCAACAACTGGCTCTCTCAGTGCGCGCCCCTCGTTCGTCTCGGCCGTCCCATCCCTCCGCCCTCCGCCGCCTGCCGCCTGCCTTTTTTCTCCTGCTGTCCGATTTGAACCCGAGCGACGCGAGCCCGACTCTTGAGACACTCGAGATGCCTCGACGCCTCGACCTTGATGCGCCCTCCCGCGCCTCGACCTTGACGCGCCCTCCCCGCTCGCATGGACTGGAGCGACGGCGCCGAGGTGCTCGTGGTGTTCGGGCCCGGGCTCGGGCCCGGACTCGGGCTCAGGCGTGCAAGTAGGGCTTGCGGATGGAACAGTGGGGTTCGAGAACCGTGCCGCTGTCCGCGAACGGGAGTTGTATTGCAACATGCATAGTAGTAGTAGTAGTAGTCATTGTTGTTGTTGTGTTGAAGGAATATAATGATGGGGCCGGTGCCAGCTCTGTTCGCAGCAGAGGCTTGTACTTGCAGCTTACATTCCCGGTCCATCGGCATGGTCTAAGCTGCAGAAATTTGCACACATGAGCAGTAGCATCGAAAGAATGGCTTCATAGAGAGCAAATGTACTTCCCGCCCGAATTGCTTCTACAATGGCATAAGCTGCAGAAATTTGCACACATGAGCAGTAGCATCGAAAGAATGGCTTCATAGAGAGCAAATGTACTTCCCGCCCGAATTGCTTCTACAATGGCACAAATCTCGAAGAGATCTGCCAACTTCGCGTCGCGCGTTCTCGATCGCTTAAGGACTCTCAAGACTTCAAACTCGAATTTCTTCACCGTTGGCTCGTAGCAACGCCTGGAATTTCGTGCAGCACGAGACGGACATACAAAGGCTGGATATACGACGAGAAAAGCCAGTTCGAGCTTGATCTGGGGCATAGAGAGTATGGAGAGTGCGAGGTTATCGAGCAGATTGTTTGCCGCCCTCCGATCCGGCGCCCAATTTGGTGCTGCCTCAAGAGTAAGTACGTTCAAACGCGGCGTATCGTACTGCCTTCCCTCTCACAGTGCTCGCGCTGCGCTGTCGTAGCCTGTTGCTGCACATCGATGGCAAGGCCGAGACTGGCCTGACATGTTCCTCGGCCTGAGTATACTATACGGCCGATGGCATGCAGACCACTCAGGCTTCGCAATCGATGGTGGATGCATCAGGGCTCCCGTGGATGACACGGACAGTGCGTACACTAGTACTGCAGCCATCCACGTCCCTCGTTTGTTACAATCAAGAGGGGATACAATAGCAATCAAAGGTGAGCTATACAATAGAATAAATGAAGTGTATGTGTACTGAGAGGACATAATTAACGAGACGTGATAATTAACGAGACGTGAATGACCAGCAGAAAAGATACCATAACATGACCTAGCATGCATCCACGCCAGACGCGGCTTGGAATGCCTCCCAGCGCGAGCGGATCGTCTCGTTCTCCTCCAATAGCTTCAGCCATCGGCCACCGACTTGCTCAGGCCTCGAGCACACCTGCATCTTCCCCGACTTGATGTATGTGAACGTCTTGCCCGCATCGGGGTGCTGAAGGTCGCCGCCAAAGAACGTCCGCGCATGCTGAGCATGAACAGCGAGCTGATCGCGTTCCTCCTTGCGCTCGACCTTGAGGGCATCCAAGATCTGCTGGTACCCCATCCGAGTGCCGTCTTCTGCCGTGAACCTCAACCAGAACCTGTCTTCGGAGCGACCGAGGGCCTCGTACTTCTCGACTATGTACTGTGGGGAGCAAGATGAGTCGCATTGCTCGGAGCGCCACTTGAGTGATGGGAGTGACTGACCTTCCAGCAATGCCACTGGGACCGGAAACTGTCCCAGGCTTTATTGTCCGTCAGGCCCTTCTTCCCTTTGAAGAGGGTGTCCCACAGGCGTATCGGGATCCCGCGCTTTGGAGAACCGAGTTTGATGTGGTCGGATTTGTACCAGTCACGAAACAAGCCCAGTATGTCATTGGCGAACGTGATGGTCGGCGGCACGCACTGGCGCAGGTCGGACACGGTATAACTAACGACACTCGTGGGCTTATCATCGTCGTGCAGGCGCAACGTGAAGAGCTGGTCACATCTAGCCATTGCTGTCGCCGGGTTCAATGTCACAGCAGGCGGTGTGGACGGTGGCGAATGGTGGTCAGTGGGTGTGCCTGCCGGCAGATCACCGGGGCTAGTGGCAGCAGTCGGAGAAGCGTTTCTGTCCCGCGCCTGCACGCAGACAATGGGCGGTGGCGATGTGCATGCAGGTGATGATGGAAGCGGGGGTTCGGGTGTTGACAGGCTCACTGCACGCGAGCCTGGTGCTGTTGATGACAGGTTGAGCAGGAGCTGCTGCATGCTGCTCATCCCAAGCTCCATCGAGTGCCGGAACTGCTTGAGTTCTCGGCGATGGCGGCGCTGCTCGACCTTGAGCTGCAGAATAGATAGGCACAACACGCAGTGCCCGCATTCAATAAACAATGTGTGCGAGAAGGCTCAAAGAGGACGTACATCTGGAGATCCGGGGGGACTCTGTGCCATCGCTGGTGCCAGTGCCTCCGAGTCGTCAATGACAGCCGTAGCTGACAACGATGCAGCGGCCTCTGTGTCGCCTCGTGTCGCTGTGTTGGTCGGTGCACTTGCAGTCTTCGGCTTCAGCTTGTTCTGAGCTTGGGTCCGGGCATCTGCAGCAAGGATCACCCTTCGTGCCTGTTGGCCATCAATGAGTGCAAGAACGAAAAACAGGCGACGGGCATGAAGTGAGCATGCAAGTTCACGTACTGTCGCTCGCATGTACTCAATGTCAGTGCTTGTCCGGTTGTCCGGCAAGCTGAGGGCTACTTTCTTGCTGGGATACTCGGCAGGACCGTCGCCATCTCCTTCGCCGGGGCCGAATGCGGCACGGCGGCGCTTTGCAGACGTGCGATTGGCCCGTGTTCCAGAGGTCGACCCTCGAACTCGTGTCTGCGCGGCCTGGAATTGGCTTCAGGATCGAGCGGTCAAACCGGTCAAACGTGAGTGCAGTGGGGGAGAGCCAGAGTGTGGGAAGGTGCTTACCCCTTCCATCGTGCCCTATCAGAAGCATAGTCTATCAGCGCCTGCAGCATCTGGTCGACGGTGCCACTGCGCTTCAAGTCATATGCCTTGAGGTACGGCTTGAGCTTTGCCTTTGTCGGCCGGGGGCATCTGCACCATAGAGGGGTATCACAGATAGAGGATAGTAAGTCTGTTATGCTACAGCTGCTGCCACGTTTGGAGATGTACTCACATGACAAACTCGTGCGTCTCTGGTTCGGCATCGCCGCACAGTGTTTGCCCAATAACGGGCAGTGTGATCGTCTTCTGGGACTCGCTGGTCATGTCTGGATGAGGGCGAGGACGGCAGACATCAGGGCAGACAAGGCCCGACCTGCATGGCACGGATGTATATTCACAATGGCCATTTCACAGGTGAAACCGACCGATTTGGACCGTAACCGAGCTCGCCCAGACGCGATTGCCTGCCGCGTCCCCTTGCGACCAGTCACCGCCTGGCACAATCGCCGCCCAGGTCGCGTCGTTCTCTCTTTTTCATGACCATCAACGTGCGCCCATATTTCCTGGTCCAACAATGTCCACAGCTAAGCCCCCCTCTTGCAATTGGCAAGCTGCGGCGAAGTTCATTCACACCTCGCCTAGCGAAGACCCTCAGGTGGTGGCCGAGGAGATGCATGAAGAGCTGGAAGGCCTCGAAGCTGACCTGGCCGTGATCAAGATGACAGAGAATGATTCCCTCCGTCAGCCTCCTGGTGTTGTGAAGAAGGCGAGGGTCGAGCAAAGCGCACTCGAGGACACTCTGAGGAAGGCGACTGAGCAGGTCGTTGTGGATCACACCCTCGAAGAGTACCGCCGGTACGTGCATGCTTCGTTCCATGTATGGAGCCAGACCTTGCTCACATGTTCTGGGCGATGTTGCTGCCGCTCTATCAGGCTGTGGAAACAATTCGCCACATTCTGCGTGAGCCAAGAGTTCTTCTTGAACACCGATGAGCTCGAGGCAATCGTTAAGCAGTCAGAGCTGCCGGGGACTCTGCCAATGCAGATCTCGCTGTGGATCATGGACAAGTAAGCTATTCTGCATTGAGGATGCTGGCCTGAATGGTGTCCTAACTCATGTGCAGGTGCGATGAGATCGACATCTACACGAACAAGCCTAAGCCACTGAGTGAAGCCCGGCGGTCGTATCCCTATGCACAGAAAATGCGCGCCACGGTCAGCCACAAATTTGGCCGGGAGCTTCGTCAAGGCATCGTGCCGTGGACCCAGAATCCGCTGAAGCCGGAAACATACTCGGGCAACCCCTCCTTGTCCTTTGAGGTTTCGCAGTACATGATAAGCCTGCGTCGTCGCAAGGTACGTACATGATCGTGACTGCCTGTAGCTCTCGGCAGCCAAAGCTGATGAAAACAATCCGGTGACATTTTTACTATGCTGCAGGCGAGGGGAGGCGAAGTTGTGCAAAGTGCACGTGCCATTACTGAAGACACGATTCGCCAGCTCTACGAGTACAACATGAACTTTCGACAGGACAGCTACGCAGGCCCATCGCGGAAGCACAAGGCAGCACATCCCGAGGAATGGGCTGGGCGTGACATACACATCATGCTGAATGCGATCTACGTTCTCGCATTCATATGCCTTCTCCGCTTTGATGAGGTGCTGAGGTTTGAATGGCATTGGCTCACATTCGAGAGCTGCGGCGACTCCACGGGTGCCGAGCGCCTCCGAGTCACGATTCCGTACCGGAAAACACATCAGACCGGCGGTGCGTCTTCTCTATTCTCTCTCTCAGCACACTCGAAGCTGACTGCTCGACCGAATCACATCCAGGCATCGCTCCATTCGTCCTCTACCACAACAAAGAGAGGCCGTGGCTAGACCCAGTCGAGGCCATCTCGCGATGGATAGCTTGCAATGAGCGCGGCTCCCTGACCGGATTCGTCTTTCGCAAGAAAGTGAAGTCGGGTCGCTTCAGCGACAGCCCGAGCCAGCAAATGGTGAGCGAGCCCGGGCTCATATCGAGTCGAGTAGCCTCGGCTGTGTGCTGACCTTGGAATTCCAGTCATCCGAGTCATTCCTCGAGTGCTTTCGAAACAACATGACGGACATTAATCTTGACCCGCGGATGTACGGAACACACTCATTTCGTCGAGGCGGCTGTCAGTACCTGTCGACCACCTTGCGCTGGCCAATCCGGAAGATCTGCGACTGGGGCGGTTGGTCAGACAACCAGGATACGGGCACCATCTTCAAGTACCTGCTCTCATGGACAGACCAAGCAGTCGAGCATGAAGATTTCTTCAATCCGAACAAGCAGACAGGTGATCTGTGCACGGCATGTGGGCGGACATGCCTCTGTGCATAGTTTCACTGCCCGCATTCTGTCTTCACTCTTATTTTGGCCCTTAGAATTTTATGTTTCGTCTTTGTCGTAGCAAGCACCCTGTTGCCCGAGGAATGAGTCATGTACATCATATTGCATGCTACAGAGAGAGATACACAAAAGGCCTTTACAGGCGCTACAGATACACAAAATAAATGGGGCTACAGATACACAAAATAAATGGGGCTACAGATACGAGATGGAGCGGAGCGAGAGTCGGGACAGAAGCTACGGTGCCTTGAAGGCTTCGACGAGCGCGGGACACGAGCGCTCGAGCAACGCCGCTGCTACCCAGATCCCTTTGATCCCTTCGACGGCAGGCAGCCCACCCATCTCACTCACATCCTGCATGTCTCGATCCGAGCTCGGAGGCTGAGACGTCTTTGGCCAGAGCCGTCGCAGCGCCATGGTGCTGATGTCCACGTATCGGCTCGGGTCGTACAGAATGCGGAGCTTGTCGCCACTGCTGCCGCTCCAGCATGCGGAGATCTGGACGGCGGCTGGTGGTGCAGCCCCGGGCTGCAAATGATCCTGTTGCAGACTGTGAGTACCGCAGGTCACCGTGCAATGATGCCAACGATACATACGTGGATCTGGAGCTCCCGAAGGAACATGCCCGGCCAGACAAAGGGCCGGAAGTGGCGGGACATGTCCTCGGCCGTCTCCCAGCCAAAGAGCTGCTCGCACCGCAGCGTGAGCATCTTCAGATCGGGGCGTCGGAGGGATATGGCATCAGAGTCGGGGGCTGTCCCCCCGTTTGACCAAGAAGTGAGCGGTCGAGCATAGAGCTCAAGCGCACTAGGATCAGGGAATGAGTCTGGGATGGACTCAGCCAAGGCACGATGTGGCCTGTCAAGGAAGCCCTGCGAATTGCCGCGTAGAATGTGGCGAAGGGCATCGCACCAGGCGGCAAGGGAGCATGGTTGACACTGTGACGCGTTCCCGCCCCCGCCCCGTGCTGCATCCAGTAAGGCATCCCCAAGACCACTGTGTGCCAACATGCTCGCTAAGGAATCAGGGACCCTGCGCATGCCGCGCTGTTTTGGCATTGTACAAGTAGACGTCAGCAGCAGACACAGAAAAAACGGTGCACGTGTACCCACATGGTAGAGGTGGGCTTCGCGCAAGAGGGACTGCAGCAAGAGTCCCCCCTGCGACAGCGACGGCTGTCCGCCTCCCGACATACGTGGCACGTCGTACACGACAATCTCTGTGCCGCTCGACTGGCCAGGGTCGGGGCTGACAGGTGACAGGAAGTGCGTCGCGGGCAAAAAAAAAAAAAAAAACAGCCGGCGAAAGATCACCGCCATCAGTATCTGGACCCTACGGCACACACTGTGAGCGAGAGCGGGGGACCCACCTGCAGACGACGGACTGTGCGCCGAAGAGCACAGCGCGCCCGTCGTGGCTGGCAACGGCATCTACAACGCCGTCGATGTTGAGCCTTGCGAGCTCGGCATCTGCATCGCCGGGGGCCTGCAGCACGGGCATCAGCAGAGCGGAGCGGGGCGGTGGCCCGGCTTTGCAGAGTATACACGCACCATGTAGTACGGAAACCCGAAGGCGACGACGAGCTGTCGCAAGCCGCGCTCGAGCGGGCCCGTGAACCGGGTAGTGATCTTGGCGCGCCTGTCCTTGGGCATGGACGGTCTGTCAAACACGATTAGCGGCACAACGGGGGCGTGAAGGAGCTGTGCGAGGCGCGTGAAGAGCACCTCGAGCTCCGGGGCCAGAGCCGCATGTGTAATCGTGGGCTGGTACACTCTGCATTCGTGGACCCAGCCGCTGTCGCATGCAAGAAAAAAAATCGTCAGCCCGGCACGTTCAGACAGATGATGTACAGCAGCTCGCTCACCTGGCATTCACGCCAAGGACGAACGTGGGGTGCCCGCCCGTTGCGCTGATGGGGTATTTCGCAGCCGCGAGCGCCTCGAGCGTCGACTGCTGCACGGAATCCTGTACATCCTGGAAAGAAAAAGAGGTGGAAAGTCAGCAATGTTGTGCTGAGGATGCGGCATGGAGCCTCAGCATGGCACATGCCTTCCACACACCGCTGAGAACCATGGTGTTGAGGGCCTTCGGTGAGAACACAGAGGAACGACGGGAAATGTGCGTCGGCGAGCGAAAGGCTCGCAGAAGGCAAGGCGAGCGCCGCTGATATCGTCGACGCGATGGTGTGCGCCGTGATGGCAGACAGGTCCGGCAGGAAGAGCCGCTGGTGGGTGGTGATGGTGGCGGCACTGGAGACAGCAGTGGCGGCCGTGCACGGCGGCTCGTCAGCAATGGTGCAGTGGTGGTGAACAGTGGGTGGGGGGGGGAGGAAGGGAGGCGGGCAGGTGGAGGCGGACATGGGCCCCGGGGCACGTCCCTCCGATTGGTCATCCTCGTCCGTGCAGGAGGGACTGTCGTTGGGACTGTCATTGAAGACGGTCGTTCGGGCTTTGCGCCCGGTTTTGCTGCTGGCAGAGCGCGAGAGGGAGGGGGCACGAAACTCCCTACCTGCCGGACGATTGACAGTCCTGGTGGGAGAACAACAGTCCTCTCGCTGGCGCTCCCTTTGCGCACCGTTCCTGGGCGCCTCACGCCTTGCCGAGGTCCCCCAGCACGCTCTAGCGCGCTTCGCTTCGCTGGCAGGTCCCTCTCTCTTCCCTTGCCTCACTCTCGCGCTCTGGTGGGCCTCGAGGACGCGCCCTCGCCGTCTGCATTTCAATGCTATCTACTGATGGCTACCGCACGTCGGGCGCGCGCGCTCACCCTCTCCCGGACGCCCGCCGCCACGTCCTCCTCCTGCCCTTCGCGCCTTCGCCGGGCCGCCGCGGCATTGTCCGTGGGGTTCCCGAGGTCCGGGACGGAGGGGGGTCAGCACCTCGTGTAGGGTTCCGGACAGGACCGTAGACTGGTACGTCCGAAGTCATACTTCTGCTGTCTGGGGATCTCATTAAAAGATCTTCGATGTCCCTGACGCAGATCCTCTCGGGCCCTTTGTTCACCTAGTCGGGTCGCATATGGTTCTTAGGCTTTCGGCTCTGGTCAAAGAGAGTATCATTGGCGGCTACCTACCCATGCGCACGCTTCTCAACGCCCACCGGGATTCCGAATTCGAGTCGGCTCTGGCACCATCGATATCGCTCAATTGGGTCAATTTTTCGTGAAGAACTCGCGGTAAGCGCTGCAGCGGCGGGTTCTCCGCCGGTCGTTCCAGTCGTCATCGATGTGCATCCGTACCTCAGGTCTCAGATTCCATTTCTGTTGCAGGACGATTCGGGCGAAGTTTGGCAGACCATTATTGCGAATCACAATAGCCACGGCAGATTGCTTTCTTGTGATCAAGGGTAGGCTGCGGGCATTTCGGTAGCATCGGTGGGCGTCTTCAAGGCACCCAGGTCGGCTTGTTGAACAGTCTTTTTTTTTTCGGAGGACCAGGAAGATTGGACGGACGCTCGACAGCCAAATTCATCGTGGACCTGGTACCCTTTTCCGTTCTGCTTGGATGTTTGCCTTTCGCCAAGTCACATGAAATTCAGCATGAAGAATGACGTTTTTCTCGTTATCGAATAGTTTCGGATTCATGCGACGCCTTCGCTGGCCATAAGTAACTGGAGATTCTCTGGTGATATGCATGGCATTATTTGAACCTAGTGTTTTGGCCTGGGGACATCGAATTCAGCCATATTGCCGGCGCCGCCATCTCGGACGCGCCTTGATAGACCTCAATCCACAAGTCCTGCGCGGCGCTTCTCAATTTTGACTGGCCTCGACAGTTCTTCGAGCCGGTGATAACTTAGTAGCAACAGGTTGAACAGATCCGGAGCAGGTACTGGACGACGCCGTGTCTCATAATTTACAGGGGAGAAAAATCACATCCAAATCACGGATCGCTGGCAATAGGGTAAACTCGCGCCGGCTTCTAATAAGCGTAGTTCGTATGCGCCATATAGTAAAACTAAGGTTTTGGGAGACAAATCTGTACTAGTCGTGTACACATCTACTAATTGACGTCTGCCTTCTGCCATCGGCCTCAGGCGCACGCTTTGTCATATGACGCTTCCTGCCTGGACCGGCGACGACCACGGGGTGTCTGTGAAGAGCACGGCGGCGTCCGATTTGACGCAAGGCCGTAGTCTCCAAGACTCGTGTCGATGAGTCCGGGTCGAAGTCGCCAAGGAAGATCGTCTGTAAATTGTGGAAGATCATGACATGTGTAACGGCAAGTGCATCAAAGATTTGCAGTGCGATCTATATCATGGACATTTCCCGCATGATCTTCCAGATTCAGATTCAAGTTGCAGGGCTGATGCCACGGCATTCATCAACCCTTCGGAGTCGATGGGCTCGGATAAGCGGAAATGCCACGCGAGCGACGCATGACTCGCATGACATGCACGACATTTGATACGTGCATCTCCAGGAAGCCCTGGAGGGACCTGATGACCACAGCCTTAGGAGTCGTATTCAGGAAGGGCCTGGAGGCTGGGAGCGAGCCAGGCGGCGAAGCGCCGTTTCTGGAGTATCATGCCTCCGCTTGTTGGTCACCACCGGATTGCCACCGGAGGCGCCGAAGTTTGACAGAACTCATCTTCATGCAGAGGCATTATCGTGAGATCATCGCGAAGGGGCCACGAACCTGTGAAACAAAGTCTATGGTTCAGGGCATGTCTCGCCGTGGGGATGCTGTACCCCACCAGGTTGAACCCCATCGAGCACCTCGGCTTTTGCAGCTCTGCATCCCCGACGTTCGCTTGTATTAGTAGAAGATGGAAGCATCGGAGGCATTAGAAATGGGTATCTTGTGCTTGACAAGTGTGTTGGCAGGGACGGACCTGTGGACCCTGACTGGAAGTTTGAAAGGTTCTCCTGCTTCTGACTTGGTCCCGGACTTCGAGCGTTAGGTTCTTGTATGCCATGAACAGCGTCTGAACCGCATATGTATTGTCTTTTGTCATACGCCGATGATACTGCATCACATTTTCAGGTTCTCCATCACTTCGTTCACGGTTCAATGGTTGGATCATGTCTTTCATGACGCTGAACAACGTTCTGCAGGTTGCTCCGCGGCGCTGCATGGGGACTTGCGCGAGTCCTGTGCCCTAAACTAACAGGATGAGCGCAAAGCGCACGCGTAGCCAAGGTTCTCAAAAGATTTCCATCAGTGAAGACCAGTTGCTTCGAAATCTTCAAACGGGGCCCTTTACGCTTTGCCGAGTGTCAGTAGATACGTGGATATTTGACATGGCCTGCATTGCATGCCCGGCCTTTCGTAGACACATTTAGAAGTCGAGTTCTCCATGAGTTGAGATCCGATGTCTTAGCTCGGCAGTGTTTTCAATGCAATCCTCATGTAGATCAGATGTTTTCTGTTGGGACGTAGACGATGCCTCATATCTGAATAATTTGACTGCGCACTTTGCAAGTTTCAGTCACAATTTTTTTGTCTGCTGATATCGATGCATGTCACAGCATCGTTTGAAATGCAAATCCTTCCCACATCGGAAGACACGATCTGACACCACGCTCGAGTGATATACCATTTCCCCACATGGTCGGAGGTGGCAGCACTACGAGGCGGCTTGAAGTAACTTCAAATTACACTGAATCATCAGTAAATGGAATGGCAGTGCGGTAGCAACATGTCCGTAATTCTGACCGGAACTACGGTCTGAGCCATAGCACCGAGATCCGACCGCTCAATGCACCTCAGAAACGGTTGGCGAGTTGGAACTCGCACAGGGCCAATCATTGAAGGCCATTGGCGGCGGAGGCTCAGGTGCCTTTGGGAAGTTTGACCTGGAAAGTACCTGTAAGAGAAGTGTAAGATGCAGCGGAACCGTGACAATCATTGTTTCAGCGCGCACATTGAGGTAAGTTGATTTCGGGAACGATCACAGCTTGGATGCCTAGCCGTAACAATGTTCCTCGAATGATGCCCGCCGGCATTGCAACGTACTGGACGGGTTTCAGACAGACTTCATCTCGAGGACAAAAAAAGCACCTACTAGCTTCGCTCGTCGTGCCGCATCAGCCCGTCCATCCCAAGAAGACAACCGTGCGATCGGCTTGAAAGTATTATCCTGCAGAACGTACACACCCTACATCGCGCCTAAACATGCTGTAGCCACGGACATGATGAAGATCCTACCCGATGATTTGTCCTTAGATTATCTACCTGCTTGTCCCAACAAGTCGACCATAAATCCTTGCAGATGAACTTAATGGTATCCAAAGTGTCCGAAAATCCTGGCCGATCATGGCATAGTCTGCGAACGCAATGAGAACATAGGCACCTTCGTGATGCGAGGCAACTTGCCGTTCTGAGATGTTCGCACCGACATGCAATCCAATAGCTTCTAAGCGTGTTCTGACCTCTTCCTCCTCCTCATCCGCTGGGCCTTTGGCAGCATTTGCGTTCGCTAGTGAACTGCCGCTTCCGCTACCCATGGAGTCTCGCTGCATTGAATCCCGTTGCTGTGGGTCTTTCTTCTTTAGTGCCGGTGGAACTGGAGGTGGCGATGGTAGCAGTCCAGCCTCTATCATTTCTCGTTCAACCTTTTTAGCTCGGGCAGTAGCTACCTTTGACGAATGCCGGACAGTCTGGACGAGTTCCATGAGAAAGTAGTCCATCGCCGCGCCGTCCATCATGCGCGGGGGTGAATCGGCGAGTAAGGCTAAGGATACGCCTGAAGACGATGATGACGGGTTCATGGTGGCGAAATTTGCGTCAAAAATAAGAGTTGATCTGTTATGATTGAGAACAGGCGTGTTGTGAAGTTGAGATGAAGGTGAGTGATCTGACGGGCGCTCTGCGCGCGACATGGACGCGACGCGCCACATTGGTCATCGCGGTCACTCTCCTCTCAACTTGCAGTTGTACAATCTTCCGCCCACCCCAGCCTACATCCCTTCCTGCTCTCCTTCAAGCCCATTTGGAACATACAGAGGAGCCGAGGTGTGTGCAGAAATGGCTGGCCTGTCATCTTTCCTTGCCTTCAAGTCTCTGGCCTCCACGAATCCGAGGGATCGACCAACAGATCCAGTTGCTCGCCTTCGCCCAGCTCTCGAGACAATGCCCGGTTCTAGGAAATACGTGTTCACGTCCGCTACGAGAGCCGAGATTTTGTCTGAGCTGTATGATTCATTCTGGAGCTCTTATGCACACCTCTTCTTGCCGAATTCCAACTCGAGCCTCCCATTGCACGCTACACTGAGCGAGGTACAGACGCGACTCAACTTTGCGGGAGCTGCGAATGAGGAGTCACCGATACCAGGGAAGCCATGCGGACATATATTTAAGAAGGGTGAGAGTTGTTTCCGCTGCAAGTAAGTCCATGCGTTTGTGTTGTGTCGTCTGCTTGACTAGGGTTTCAGGGACTGCGCACTCGACGATAGCTGTGTCCTCTGCTCGCGATGTTTCCGTGCTCAAGATCATTTCGACCACAACGTGAGCTTCTTCATTGCTCAGCAATCTGGCGGCTGCTGTGATTGTGGAGATGTCGAAGCCTGGCGTCAGCCGATCAATTGCCCCTTCCATCCTCCTGCTCTCGATTCAATGTCAGGCATGCTGCCGACACTGAAGCCTCGTGACGCCGCATTTGATAATGTCCCCGCATCTCTTTGGGGTCGGGATCTCCCGCTGGTCCGAGATTATCCTCACCGTGTCTCAGTCCCCCCAGAATTACGAGAAACTATGAACAAGACCGTGGCCTATGCGCTTGATTTCATCATTGACACTTTGGATTATTCTCCGGATGACACCAACGTCCCAGCCAACGAGGCCGATCTACGGCTACAACCCTCCGCAGATCCTATGATGAAAGACCAATACTGTGTTGTCCTGTGGAATGACGAGAAACACTCATTTAGCGAGGTAATCCAGCTTCTAATCAATACCACCGGTCGCACTCAGGACGAGGCTTCACAAATTGCCGATATAATCGACTCGCAAGGTCGAGAAGTGATTGAGATGAGTTCTAGCATCCCTCGCCTTCTGGAGATTGCCCAAACAATTGGTCAAATCGAGCTGGGAGTAACGGTTCGACGGGCCTACGACACGTTCCGGGAGCAGGTTGTGGCCGTCATTATCGAGTGGCTTCTGGACCTCACTCGCAGTCGACTGAGCACTGACGCGGTGATCATTCGCGAGGTCATTGCGCAAGAGCTTCTCATGCCCCGTAAGCGGGCTGGCGGATGGACAAATGCACCGCCTGATGCTGCAAGCATATACGCCGAAGTTCCCAACTCTGCGCGGATCGATTGGCTTTTCTTGTATCATGCAAAGCTATGGAAGAAACCTCGACTGAGTTTGAAGGAGATATATGCGTCCATCTTGAATCTGAGTCATACACATAAGACAGCTGTCGGTGAGTTCGTCCTACCTCGTGCTATGCTTCAATCGAACACTAAGATGCAATCTAGCCTCTCATTTTGCTACTGTCTACCCCCGAATTATCGACATCTACCTGCTCAGTGATCGAGAAGCAGAAACATCGATCAAATACTTTGCTCTCCAGCTGTTCACCGTCCCTTCAATCGCCTTGCATATCGTGAAGCACTATGATATCGTGGCGCGTCTCCTTCACATCATCACCGCTTTCTTCACGAATCAAATCTCGGGCAAGCGTATCCAGTATCCTCCAGATCCTCACGCCGAGCTCGATGTCGACAGTGATCCCTTCCGCTCTAAACGGTTCATGCCAGTCTTCAGCGATTTACGGTATCTTTGCCACAACGAGCCTGTTCAGCGGCTAATCGCACACAAACACGAGTTCATTGCCCAGTTCGCGCAGACATGCCAGCTCTTCATGTGCGTAAACCCGAACAAACGCGCGGCGACTAGCCACGTCGAGTTCGAGACCGATGGCTGGATCAGCGTCTTCAATGTCACACTTTCACTGTCTAGGGTCATCAAGGTGTACGGCGGTGCATTCGCCTATGCCTCGCCTGCCGAGCTGGTCGCTGCCATCACCACGGTTGTGCATTACATCTTGATGACGTGCACTCTAGCGGACGACAGGCTGGACAAGCAGAAGTTTTTGCCCATCGCCTTCCATAACGTCGAGTTCGGTAATGTGGGGTATTCCACGATCGACTTCAATGTCTTGGAAGGCTGGGTCAGTTTCCACCATTCACTGCAGTGGCTTCTGGCAGAGCTGTTCAAGCACATCGATATTCTGAGTGAGCGTTCGCTCAGTGAACTTGGACTCCGGAGCATTAGGGATATTCTCTTGCGCAATGCAAGTGAAAAGGCTGTCCTCACCATCATTGATTTTCCTCTTCGAAGTGGGCCCTTTCATATTCGAACTAATACTGGTTGCTGACCAATTATTAGCTCTTGCGATGATCGCCCAGATTCGCACCGGACTCTGGGTCCGCAATGGCTTCGCCATCCGCGGGCAACTCCTGCATTATCGCGACTATATGCTGCGAGAGCTTTGCTATGATCAAGACCTTTATATTCTCCAGACGAGTCTCATCATCCTTGATCCTAATCTGGTTTTCGTCGGCATTCTGGATCGCTTTCAACTGCTTGGGTTCTTCTCGGGCGCGATATCCCATCCTATGTATGAGGGCTCTCAGCTGACGAGCATGGTCGAAGAACTCCTCTACGTCATGATCACCATCCTCAGCGAGACCGCGAATGCGTCGAAGGCATCGATCCCAGAATCTGTGCGGAGAGAGCTCGTTCACGCACTTGCTGTTGGCCCTTGTACATTCACCGATCTCGTCAAGCGAGTCGCAGAGCGCCTTGTGGAGGACTCATGTTTCGAGCGCGTTCTGAAGGAGGTCGCAAATTTCCGGCCACCAGAGTCAACTGCTGACACAGGCCTGTACGAGCTCAAACCCGAGGTTTATGGCGAGGTCAATCCTTTCTATTACCACTACACTCGCAACAAGCGTGAGGAGGTCGAAACTATCCTTCTCAATCACATGAAGAAGAATGGAGTAGCGGATCCGGTCATTGTGCCTCAGCCATTAAAGATACCTGGTGGTCCGTTTATCAACCTTTCCGCCGCTTTCGAGTCAGAGGTCCTCCTGCAGATCATATTTAACGCCATCTACACCATCCTCCTCCTGACCCAGTCTAGCGGATCGTCACCACCTTCAGGCGAGGCTATATTGGATCAAGCTCTGCATCTTATCATGCTGGCTCTTGTCGAACGCCCGACCGTCTTTAGTCAGCTCACTATTGTCAAAACCTTCGACGATGATAAGAATTTGGTCGACATTCTTTGCGCGTTAGAACACCATGAGACTTATCGCCCATACAAGGCCCGATGCCAATGGATCTTGAACGAGCTGGAAAAGTACATTCCTCTTGAAGTCCAGTCAAGACGTGTCATTCCCGAGGCAGATAGATCGATGGATATAGAGGACGCAAAGAAGAAGGCAGCAGAAGCGAGAAAGGAGGCAATCTTGAAGAAGATGAAGGCCCAACAAGCCAGCTTTTCTCTCAATTTTGATGATATAGATGGTGAGGACGAGGAGATGGGAGATATCGAGGAACCAGCTTCCTTCGGACCTTGCATTGTTTGCCAAGAGGAACTCAATGCTTCAAAACCTTTTGGTGCCCTTGGTTTGCTACAGCCCAGCAGGTTCTTACGGCGCCATCAAGACAATAGTGGCACATTCATGAACGATGTTTTGATGACGCCTTACTCTTTAGACCGCCCCCAGTCGCCCTCTGGGACTTGGAAATTTCCTCCTTGCCAGGAAGATCTTAAGGAAGCGAAGTCGGAAAAGAACAGCTTCGAAGTTATCGCCCCTGGCAATACTCGTTTTGGTTTGTACACCTCCATCTGCAGCCACCTCATGCACCTCGAATGTTTCAACGTGTACAACGTTTCCATCCGGCAACGTCATCGCACTCAGGCAACTAGGAACCACCCAGAAAGTATTCCTCGGAAGGAATTCATTTGCCCACTCTGCAAGAGTCTAGGCAATGTCATCTTACCTGTTTCTCACCCTGTGGACACACCTCTCAATACCCTCCCCTTCGCCGACTGGACACGGGCAGCTGGCATCAGCATTCTCAAATCGAAGTCCAATCCTCTTTGGACTCATTGCTAGTCAGGAACGGTACCGGCGAGCTTGTTTTTGGGGTGCGCAGGACTCTGGCTATGTGTCGTTTTTCCGGTCGACGGATAAATGGTCGGAGTGGGACATGCATAAGATGGTGGACAGCGTCATGAACATCGCCAGAGCCATATCACAGCAGTCGAGGCACCTTCGCGATCGGCCTGAGCCTGAGCCTACCGAGCGCGGGGCAGGGCTTTATCTCCCCGAGGATTTGGTTGGCTACACGATCTCGTGTTTGGAAGTTGCCCAAAGGGGTTCAGGAGCGCCAGACTCTACCGTTGCAGACAATCTGACAGATTCTCAGGTCAGGATGATTCGGGGATTGGTTACTTGTCTGAGCAAGCTGGCGGGCGTCCCGTTCAAAGGAAGACCCGACGAGGGACGCGAGGCTTTACGGCAGGCAATTATCAAGCGTCTCCTGCCCGAATGGAGTCTTTCGACGCTCAATCCCGTGTCATATCCTCTGCTCTTACGAGATCCATTCACGATTCTCGTGGAGACAGCGGCTATCGCCCCAGACATGCTGCGGCACGTTCTTACCCTCACCTACTACGCATGTCTGGCTCGCACAGTGATCGGGCTGATTTATGTCCTCAACAAGACTCGGAGCTGGCCGGTGCAGACCCCTCCACAACGCACGTACGAGAACATCTTTGGCGATGTCCGTATGTTCTTCACGTCCGTTGTCCGTCACTCGCCTGTTGTCGAGCACGCATCAGAAATTGTCTTTTCCACGTATGGAGAGGCCCGTGTCGAGAAACTCATGTACAACTTCACATTGCCATTCCTTCGCAGGGCGGCAATCTTGTGTCGTTCCGTGCTGCCATCGGCTTTCCCCACACCGCTAGACAGTGACGACTGCGAGTATTCCCGTCTCTTGACGATGTTGGGGATCCCTCCACTCGCAGATCTTCCCAATCAAGATACGTTGCAGACGTCGCTCGCTGGTTGGTGCTCGCATTACGGGCATTCCCATGTGGCCTCTCAACTCAACTGCGGCATCGTCCTGGAAAGCCCCACAATTTACCGAATTGCACGGCTTCCCATCCTGTTGGATTCCTTGTTTGGCGATAAGGACAAGGCGCTCACTTGTCAGCGCTGCAAGACGGTGCCCCTGGATGCCGCTATCTGTCTCATCTGCGGAACGACTGTATGTTTCCAGAGCCATTGCTGTGTAGACAAGGAGCATGGCGACAAAGGGGAATGCAATATGCATACTCGGGAGTACGTTATTCCTTTATCCATCTTAATGTCCACAGCGCATTTATGACGGCTATCTTTGACAGATGCGGGGGTGTGATTGGAATGTACTTCCTGGTCAAGCGATGTTCATTGCTCTACTTGCATGCAGGCAGCGGCACATTCGCGCAATCGCCTTACCTAGATGTTCACGGGGAAGTTGATATCGCCATGCGGTAAGCTCTGTTTTCTGGCGTTTATCGATCTATAAACTCATCGATGTTTGTTTGTATCAGGCGAGGACGTCGTCAGTTCTTGCATCCTGCAAGATGGGAAGAAGTTCGTAAGACGTGGCTCAGTCATGGGATTCCAACATTGGTAGCTCGGCGGCTCGAAAGCACTGTGGACAGCGGAGGCTGGGAGACACTTTGATATGTTCCGAAGATATGCCATTCTCATTTCCTAAGATTGTTTCGAACTTCACCCTTATGTATTGTATCAGAATGTTGTATAGATTAGTTGGCACTTCACTGTAGTCGGTTCGGTTCGGCATCCCATAGACTTTGTAGCACAATTATTATCATGACATGATGTCAAGAACCAAATTTAGTGAATGCAAATGATCATCCTTATCCGTAGCCAAGCGCCTTGCTAAGCTTCACTTGTCCTCAAACCACTCGACAGATTTGACGACGGCATCGAATAGCCGGGCAGTTGCGCGTTCATAACCCAAGGTCTGTATAATCTCAGGAACGCTTGGACCGCTCTATGTCAGATTCGCGTTAGCATCAATCATGCACCAACAGCGGAGATGAACGAAGCCCAGATGGAAGCCGCGACAAACCTTCATGCCACTGAGCGCATGCCGGAGCACCGTCATAAACGTTTTGGACTTCAGTCCGCTCCGGGCGTTCTCCTCATGCAGCGCTTCGGCTACGTTGAGGCTGCCTGTCGCCCCGGCCGTCAGGCATCGCATCGCGCCGTCGGCCACCGCCCGGTAGTCGGAACCCGAGATCGATTTCAGCATTGTCTTAGCTTCGGGGGATTCCCAGTCCGGGTCGACGAAGAAGTAGGGCGCTGAGGCGGGCAGATCATTGAGGTTCGTGAGGCGGCCCTGAAGTGCCGCGAGTTCGTCAGTGCAGCCGTTGATGCGGAGACATGATGCTCACCTGAAGGACTAGAATGACATCTTTGATGTATGGAACGGATGTGTATTGGCTGAGGTAGACAGGTATCAGAAGATCGGATGCATATCACTTGACGAATGTCGAAAGACTGGTTACGGCAACCTTCCTCACCTCAAGGGAAATGCCGCCTTGACGGTATCATGTACTCGTTCCGCAAGAGACTGCAGCCCTTCCGGCGTCGACCATATACGCATCAGGTGGTGCTTGTTGATGTATTCTAGCTTTGTGGGATCTAAGGCCGTGCGCCTGTGAGTCACAGCAGAGAGGTCAAACTGCAGTATAGGATAGATGTGAGATATCCTGCGACAAGTCTGGCTCATTCAGGGACTCCGACAAACCTTCTCGATGATCTCAGGAAGAGTCATGACAGAGGTGCTGTCCGGGGCAGCCGCAGCCTTTGGCGAATCGCTGTCTGTGGGTCGATGCTCATGGACGCCCCAGCCCGCGAGTGCGAGCCAGTTGAGCACTGCTTCTGGTTCCCATCCCTTTTTCTGCGGTTTTCAACAGCCATGGCAATTAAGATAGCAAGAATATTACCATGTAATCCATGACCTGGACATCGCCTTTGCGCTTCGACATCTTCGATCCATCTAGATTGAGCAGCAAGGGCAGATGGGCGAACTGAGGCGGCGTTAACTTTAAAGAGGCATAAATGTCTAGATGAAGGGGAAGAGATGGTATCCACTCCTGCAGCATTTCATTCATTCTATGTTTACAGCGATTCATTGCCAAACATACCTCTCCGCGAAGCACGTGAGTGATACCCATCTCATGGTCATCGACAACGGATGCGAGATGGTACGTTGGGAAGAGGTCGGTCTTTAACAGAACGGGATCCGTAGGCAAAGAAGCATGGGCGTCGCGTATGTGGCCGAAGATGAGATCCGCAGGTGTAGACCTCTGGGGCAAATTGGAGTCCTATGGGAAAGGCTAGGTTGAGGATGTCAAGTGAACTGTGTGCAATGAGCAGATGCCCACGTTGAGACGTATGATGGACTTCTCGCCCGCCCGTACACGTCTGGCAACTTCCTCTTCTGTCAGGTTGAGACATGCCTTGTCGTAGGTAGAGTTAAGGCCCGAACGCGCCAAACGCTCCCGCGTTTGAGCGAGCCGGTCGGGCGAGCAGAAACAGCGGTATGCATGGCCTGACTGAGAGAAAAAAACGGTGTAATGTATAAAGCAGATGCGGATAAGTGAGGGATGTGCTCTGAGCGGACAAAGGTAGGAAACACACGTCAAGAAGCTTCTTGGAGTACGAACGGTAAAGGTCAAGTCTCTCGGACTGAAAGAGCCGTCAGATATTCTTCTGAATCGACAAACTCGATGTATACATACTTGAAAGTAAGGACCATGTGGTCCTTCCTTTCCTGGACCTATTCAATATGTCAGACCAGAACTTGGGTGTGACATCGTTGAAATTTGCGCACCGAAATCATATTCCAATCCTGCCCAAGACAAGGAGTCACGGATATTGTCGACAGCTCCTGGAACAGCTCGTGTCTATCGATTTCATTGGTTCTTCAGCCAACGGTGCATGATGAAGGGCAACATACTGCATCAGTATCCTCAATCCTGAGAATCCACTTTCCACCGTGCTTCCGCGCGAAAATGTGGTTGAAGAGGGCAGTCCGAAGGCCGCCCAGATGGAGAGCGCCCGTTGGTGACGGGGCGAATCGTAATAAGGGATTCATACAGTGTATGGGATACAAGAAGGACGAGGACGGTTTACGCTACGAGTAAGTACGTCCTCGAAAGGGTCGATATGCCGTTGTCCAGCGTTGTCCCGAGGCGCATCCGTGACGGCCCGCACGAATTGGCGCCCATATTCGGCGCGTCGTCAACATCGTCGGCTACACTTCCTCGGAGAACCATCTCCTGTTGTCGACCGGCCATCCCTAGATACAGTTCCTGACCGTTGACATTTTTAAATTTACTGTTATACGTCCGAGTACTTCGAGAGCCCTCGATCGATGTATGGTATGTGGCAAACTTCGTGTTTGGAGGCTGATAGCTGAGCCTGCGTTTTTCCTGTCGTTCAGTGATGGATGCGTCTTTCTGAATCTCACTCTCTTTTTTCTTAGTGTGCGGAATCGTTCTGCTACTTGCGCCGTCACTAACATGCGTGCCGGACCAAGGATCTCTCTCAATGCATCCAGAGCCGTGAGTTCCGTTGCTTTGTCCAAGTCGACAACCTATACCCGAGCGCCGCAGGCAACGAATGATTCGGAACGCTGGTGGGGACGAAAATTTCATAGCTATTCTGCTGGAAGACATGCTTGAAAATGAGACTTGCAGTCTGGGGTTGTCGCGAATGTGGTGCGTTCCTAATCATGGAACATGAAACCGAGGCCACAAGTTTATTAGGCAGTAAGTCTCAAGTTCCTCCGGCTGCGGCCTCTTTAGAAGCTTGATCTCGGTTTGAAGATCAGATTTTCACGGTGACTGTTCTTCGCGGTGACTGTTTTCGGGACCTCTGCGCAACAATGATTGACATCTGGCTGCTGTCATGTCATCCCTGCGATGGTTTCTTCCAGAGATCCATCTTTCGACAAGATGTTCGCAACTGCAACTTGGCAACATGATATCACATGTTCCGCGTTCTATAAGAAATCAACATGTCGAGAAAAGTTGTCCAGAACAAGAACTTCCAACATGGCCACCCCGGTCCATCTGATCATTGCCTCAAAGGAGTATTGCAATGCCATGTCTTTTTGAATTTAGAACTCGCTAACCCCTCGGCGAGTCTCAACACTCTCTTGCCAGGGAATGGAGCTCCCGCATGAAGAGCAAAGTATAGATAGTACTTCTGTCCACTCGAAACACATTGTGATTGCATCTTCGTTCTTCCATGCATATTAGCGCGATAGCGGACTATGCCAGGCCACCTTTTCCGCCCAGACACCGACCCCCAGCATGTCTATAACTGTCGCTCAAGCTGAGCTGCTCGCTTTGTGCTTTGAAATCTTCTTTTTTGGTACGCTTCTCGTCATTCTCACTTCGCTATCGGTTGACCTCTGTCCCAGGAATTTTCGTCATACTTGCTGTTGGCGTGTTAATCATTCTATTGCGCACTGAAGGCCGTGCAAATTCATCCAAGCTCTTACCTGTCGGTCTGGCTCTCATGCTCGGCCTCTCCTTGACAGTAAATATCTTCCAACAGCTGATCATGACACTTTATTTATCTTCGCGTTGCAGCATGTGCTCCTGAGCACAACAGAAGATTTCTTCGCATTCTTCTCATCAGAAGGCGCTGAGAAGTATTATGGCAAGCGTTCTGGTGTCGATGCGCTCTTCCTCGCTAGAGGTTCGATTATGAACATTCAAGTCATCACCGGCGATTGCATCAATGTGAGTTGTAGTATTTGTATCTTGAGCAACTGCTCAGACAACAGGTACTTTTGTCAGGTTTGGCGCCTGTGGATCATATCCAATAAACGCCGCCTGCCCGTTGTTCCTCCCGTGCTTGGGATTGTTGGTAAGCCAGTGTCGTAGCGATGATTTTATCAATTGAATCATGCGCATTGTGACAGGATATATTGTCACCGTCCTTGGTGGTTCTCTGGGAAAGAGTAGTGACCCATTCGGATTGGGCAACTCTTGGATCACAGCCTGCGCTGTTTTGACCATGTATGTAAATCTCCATTGCACAGGTGAGACGAATTCTCATATCATCAGCATCTATCGCTGACTTCCATGGAGCCGTGATTTCATGGACGATATATAAGACCAGATCCATACATGCAATCGCTTCAAGTAACTCCCCCGCACTCATTGTCATCATTGAGAGTGGAGCGTTGTGGACTGCTGTTGTTGTTGTCTTTATGGTGACTTATCTAGCTTCTTCATTTTCTGTTCTCGTCATACTGGATGCGGCCGTTCCTTATGTTGTCAGTTCATCTTGTGCATCCTTCAGACTGCAGTTACTAACGATGATCCATCCCTAGGGCGTCATTTTTTGCCTCATCGTTCTTCATCTACGCTATATGCGCTATACGCGTGCCATGAAGGATCAGACAACGCTCGCGTAGCTAGTGCGAAACCGGGTAGTACTTCACTACGTGTGTGGGTCATATTCCATGTCTGGACCTGCTGGCAGGATACGTGGGCAACGGTTAAGACCGAATTGCAGAGAAAAAAAATGAACATGTGATGCCGAGTCGCTTTGAAGCGAGTGCAATTAATGTACCATAGTTGCGTGTAGGTGGTTTTAGTAAATTCTGTTGCTCATGATTCTTCACATCCTGAATACAAACTTCCAGGGCGAATACAGCACCAACCAATGTCGGCTTTACCATATTTGATGTTAGAAACGTCCGCACAAACACCACGATGGCCATCTTGAACTTCCGTCAGGGAACGGGGTTAAAGATGGGGAGGAACGAAGGGAAGGTTCGGCGGCTGAGCACGAGAAACATAGCCCAGGTGACAAACAGATCGGTTAAAGACATTCGGTGGAAGTTTCCCCTTGATACTCTTATGTGGTCGATCTTTGATCAACCCGCGAATCACCCTATCGACATGCAGAAGATGCAACAGCGCGGGAGGTGATATGGGATTGGGATGCGATTGGTGCGTGGCATAGCGACTGTGCATCACTCCTGCCAAACAGTCAACGGTCGTACGACGTCTGCCCATGGTCTTTACCAACCATGTGGCATGCAAGTCTGTGAGTGCAGTGACAATCTGATGTGATGTTCACCATGCCATGACATCTCTGCATTTCCAGTCTCGGTCTTATGCACTCGAGCACCAAGGTTCTTCGAAGATCATGGGCATTTCTACAGACATAAGCTACAATCATTGGAACACATCCCGATGATGCCCTACATCCCGTGAAATATAAAAGCAGAAACAACATATGCCTATAGTAAGATCAAGACAACATGGCGATGATTTTCGCTAAAGGAGAACTCCTCGCTCTGTGCTTCGAGTTCCTGTTTTTCGGTACGTTGCCCTCGCAGACTTCCATACTACATTCTGTCGACTTGTCTCTAATCCAGGAATCTTTTCGGTCCTGGCTGTGATCACCATAACTGTCCTACTACGCATTGAGGACCTCAAGCTACACGATCAGCGAAGATTTTGCCAGCCGGACTGGTCCTCATGCTTTGCGTTGCCTTCACTGTGAGTCCAATCAGCAGTCAACAGTCAACCGAGCGATTCAGCAGCTTAATGCCTTGTGGCACCATGATAGCACATATTTTTGAGTGCCACAGGTGTCTTCAGAGCATTATTCTCGCCGGAGGGTGCCGACATATTCTATGTCACTGAGAAGAACACACTTTTCTTCGTCAGAGGAGCGATAATGAATTTTCAAGTTATCCTCGGCGATTGCATTAATGTGACTTCGCTATTTATGCTGAATTAGACAAAAACTTACGTTCTCACAGGTTTGGCGTTTGTGGGTCATCTCTGACAGACGTCGCTTACCCATTCTTGCACCCATGCTCGGAATTCTCGGTACGCCATCGTCGCTGTGATATCACATTCGAGCTAATTCACGCCGTGGCACCTTAATAGCATATATCATCACTGCTGTCACTGGATGCTTCTACGCTGGTGTAGATGCATTCGATTTCGGAAACGCATGGATTATAGCCTGCGCCGGTTTGACCCTGTATGTCAATGTCCATTGCACAGGCAAGTGGCTCCTGCCTGATACTGTGACTATGTAAGCTATCCCGTTGCTTACGATTCCTTACAGTCGTGATTTCGAGTAAGATATACCTGGCTCGTACCACGCACGCGATCTCCCTCAGCACTCAACCTGCTGTTATGGCTATCATCGAGAGCGGAGCGCTATGGACTGCTGCTGTCATTGCATTCATGCTAACTTATTCCTTGTCCTCGCTTGGTGTCCTCGTCGTGATCGATGCGATTGTTCCGTACGTCGTAAGTCTTATCTATGTCTTTTTGATGCCCTCCGCACCGTGTCGAGCGACGACTAATCTTCCTTCATGCACAGGGCATTGTTTTCTGCCTCGTCATACTTCAAATGCGGTATCTGCGATACAAACGCACGCTCAAATCTCAGACAATCCAGGACTTGCAATTGCCAGCGGACATTTCACACTGCAGTACTGCATTGCTTCATAGCCCTTCGCTTGCGAGAAGTACACCGGCACTTATCTGGTCATACATTGCCGCTGACGGTGCACCCAACGAAGGGAATGGAGCTGTATTACAAGGACCAATAAATGTCTGGATATTGATATACCAACTGGCTTCAGGCGATCTGAAGTTCTGTATAGTACAGCGAGTGGTCAAGGAAGATTCACGATCTTGAGGAAATGCGGCGTTGTTACGTGGTCGAATCGTCGAACTGTCCACCGGACATTGCCGTCGGCGTTATGGACTTGTCGTGGGCGCTAACGTGCACGTCTTTGGCATCTTCCACATCATCCTTCCGAATTCCTGCATATGTCTCTGGTCCTCGACTTGCTTGTTTCAAGCCTTTGATGTATCTTATGTATGTGCTATCACGTAGAGAAACATTTTCGACGAAATTGCGCCCATCCCTCCATAAGACAGCTGCTCAACAGCTCTGTTTTTTGAAGTATCTTCACGCTGAGTCCTTGGGATATCAGAGCCACAATCATCATCGCTATCTCTGCACTATGAGTTCGAATATTGATGCCACTATCCCTAGACTTGCCCCTTATTTCCTCCGAAACCTCCGCGAAGAGCTCGGACCCTCGAGCATGTCCGACATATTCGATTTGGATTCGTTCGGCGTGGCCTCCATGAACACATCCTTATTATGCCTATCATCTTCTAGCATGGACGTACCCTACGATGACGACAGCATGGGGATCACGGGACCACGGATGGTGCCTGCAACGCTAGGACTGCATCATCATGGATTGGACGTTCCGGCGCACACGCGACGCGGTCGCCAGCCTCGTGCTTGACGGTGTGACGCAAAGAAGTACGCTCAGCGCAGTGCTATGGTCCCTGCACGGCGTCGCTGCCTTGCACGTTGAGCTCTCCAGACACTCGGCTCGGGAGAGCAAGACAACTGCGAAAGATGAAGCGAACGAGAAGAGCACGTCGCGACCATCTTGTCCGTGAGGCGCAGCAAGGACAGCCGACGACAAGGTGTGGTCGATCTTCGGTCAGTTACGAGTTTTATCAACATCCGTAGGAGACACGAACAGCTCGGGAAGTGATACGAGGCTGGGATAAGATTGGTGCATGGCGTAGCAGCTGTGGATCCTATGCTCGTCAATACCGCTGTCTCAAATATCCAAACCAAGCGCATGACACCTAAATATGTGAGTGCCATGACAATCTGATTGATAAGATGGCCATCTCTATGTTTCAGAGCTCCCTGCGATGCCGTGAAACCCGAGTGGACAGTACCCATCCGGGACAACCACAACAGATACTGATGGCATCTCGACTCACGAGGCACATTAAAGCAGAACTAAAGATGTACGGCTGACAATTATGGCAATCACTTTCACCAAAAGCGAGTTGCTCGCTCTGTGCTTCGAGTTCCTCTTGTTTGGTACGTTCGCCGACATTTTTCTATTCATGCTATCAACTCGTCTTTATTTCAGGAAGTTTTTCAGTCCTAGCGTTGATAACATTAGTCGTCCTCTTGCGCGTTGAGGATCCTCAAGCTGCGCGGTCCGCAAAAGTTTTGCCAGCTGGACTGGCCCTAATGTTCTGCGTCGCGTTGACTGTGAGTTTTAAGAATAGTCAATTAAGCCATTTAGTAACTTACTGTTCTGACCACGGTAGCACATAGCCTTGAGTGCAACAGATGTCTTCAGAGCATTCTTCTGGACAGAGGGCGCTGACATTTTCTACGCCAAGTTGTCCTACAAAGACCCGATGTTCCTCGCCAGAGGGGCAATAATGAACTTTCAAGTCGTTCTTGGTGACTGCATCAATGTGACCTCCATTTCAACACTGGAATATACAGAAACTTAGTTCTCAGCAGGTTTGGCGGCTATGGCTTGTCTCTGACAGACGTAGCTTGCCAACTCTTCCGCCCGTCCTCGGCATTCTTGGTAGGCTGCTGTCGTTCTGATACCACTTGAGCTTATCCATGTCCTTTTTTTTTTCATAGTATATGCCATCACTGCCATCGCTGGTTCCATTCAGGGCGGTGCATCGGCATTCAATTTTGGAAACGTTTGGGTCACCACCTGTGCCTGCTTGACCCTATATGTCAATGTCCATTGCACAGGCAAGTGATTCTCAACAAATGCACGAGATTTCTCATTCCGAACCGATATGTCTAGCCGTGATTTCGAGGAAGATTTACAAGACCAGAACCACGCATGCGGTCTCTCTCAGTACTCACCCTGCGCTTATGGCCATCATCGAGAGCGGAGCTCTATGGACTGCTGCCGTCGTCGCATTCATGCTCACTTACACGTTGTCATCGTTCAGTGTCCTCATCATTATCGATGCGATTGTTCCGCATGTCGTCAGTTCTATCTATTTCTCTCTGGCGTTCGCCATACTGTATCGAATGACGATGATCCTTTTCCTACAGGGCATCGTATTCTGCCTCCTCATCCTGCAAGTCCGGTATCTGCGGTACAAACGCACCCTCAAGTCTCAGACGATCCCACAGTTGCAATTTCCAATGGAGATGTCACGCCGCAGTACTGCGTTGCCGTGTGCTAGCCCCTCGCTTCACGTGAGAGGTGCCTCGGCATCGTCTGGCTACACGGTTCCCTATGCGGTACACATCACGGAGGAAGTAAGTAGAGATATAACGCAAGGAGGAAGGTTTGGATAAATACTGATGCCTGAAGTGGCTTCATCAGAATATATGTAAAGTCACAGACAGCGAGCATGAACATGCTTAGACTGAGACAAGTTCTTCAATTCGCTGCATCCATTATCTTATAATTTACTCGTCTTCGTGATCTCTTCATAATCTGAACCTGAACAAATGAACAGATGCTTGAGCCTCTTACAGCTTGAGAGAGCATGCTCCACCTGTTCGCCACGTTGCTTTACGACAACCAGATCACTAACCGAGCTCAACACGACTTGCCAGCAGTCGCTGACAGCCGGACGCGCAACTCAGAGCACTCTACAGCAAATCATCAAAACCATGCTACTGCCTCTGGTACGGTTATGCTTCTGGCCGATTCATGGTAGATACGTGCTTACACCAACTGGTATAGTTACAGAATGCAATAAGCACCCTCGTCATCGACGGGTTAGTACCCGGAGAAGGTCCTATCTGTCTCAAGCGTCTCGCTATTCCGAAGACCTCGTTGCACCTTTCCAATTTGACGAAGGGCCTCATATTCGACCGGATGGTGCTCCTGCACGCCGCCCTTCCGCCCTTCCGAAGGCCGACAACCTGATATTATCCTGCTCTATCCGTGACGCCATCAGTAATGGCAGAGACGCTGTTGTTTTCGGTGCTGATAACGCGGAGTTGTCCGACTCCAACGTCCAACTTTCACCTCTAGTACTTAAGATGGCACGTCGGTGGCAGGGCAACAAACTTATGAAAGAAGCATGGGTCTACGATGAGATGGAATCCATCCAAGGTGTTGCTATCCCGAGGTGTTACGGTCTGTTCCAAGTCGATCTTGGCGGATATATTGAACCACGTCCCTGGACTAAAGAATTCGACAGCAAGGACCCAGATGATGAAGCAGCTGACGACGTCGGATTTACACTCAGTCGGGGTGAATTCAACAAGTTACCCCCCATTTTGAAGGAGTTTATACATCACCCAGATCGACTTTGTGTTCTGGTTTTGGAACGTCTGGGAGATGAATTGCCCTCCGAGAAACCGATCAGTGACGAAGACAAGTGAGTTGTTTTCCTGTTCTCAAGTTTTCTGCCCACTGATGTTGCGCAATAGGAAAGATATCTTGGATTTGTACCTCGACGTCGCACAATTCTCGATCGAAGATGACTGGCAGGGCAGAAGACAGAATGTTTTGCGCGCCCCGGATGTGCCCCCAGGACTTCCAGGCTCACCATCTCCGAACACGAAGAAGATCCACAAGTGGCGTCTCGTTGATTTCACAGCTCCTCACAAGACGAACCTCAAATCTGAATATATTCATCTCATTTCGAATTGTTATGGATATGAGAGATAGAATATGCTACTTCTTCAGCCAAATGTAGATGTTTGTTGGATGGCTTGCTTCATCTTGTAATTCAGTGTCTTGTGATTGTCAGGACTCGAACTCGCGTAAATACGCAGCGTAAGCCCGTACTAGGTACTTAAGTAAGGCCCGACTTACAGTCGTATACATATGCAGCTTCCCAAAAGCACGAGCTCGTTGAGATGAATTGAAATTGACCGGCATTTGTGCATATGAGTCCTTATAACACCAAGTTTTCGGATTCCGTGCAGTGTGTGTAATACTCGACTCGTCCGTCATTGTGTACGAGAGAGACGGTCACCAGTCTATAAATGTGCCCTTACCATCGATCGTCGACTCTTAAAGGTGCAGGAGATCATGTGAACTGTATTTGATGTGGCAAATGTGTAAACGTACAAAAAATGCTAGAGAGAAAGGACGGCAAATGTACGACAGCAAAAATGCGGAGATCGGTATGATGACATCGCGAGACGCTGTTGAGGCATCTAGAACCGATTGCGTTTCGAGCTGCGGGCTTGGACGAGATCTCCTGCGGTGCTCTACGCAGTCGTCCCTCAGCACAAAGATTCGCCGGCGACCAATGGATAAAGCCACGTACTTGCGATTCTTCCCCTTGCTCTCGGCGGGCGGATCATCCACGTCCATGCTGTCGTCCTCGCGCTCGCGGTCCTTGCGCGCGCCTGCCCCGCCGCGCTTCGCCGCGGCCTTGCTCTCCTTCTGCTTCTCGGTGACCTCCTTGAGCGCGGCGGTAAGCAGGCGCTGGTGCTCTGCATCCTCGGCAGCATTCGCGGCGGACTGAGAAGTCAGGTACACCAGCTTGCTGTCAAGCGCGGTAAGGACGGTCGAGGTTATTTGTGACCTGCATCAGAAGGATGATAAAAGTGAGTAGTGCAGGATGCAGGAAGAGACGCACCAGTCCTGGAGAGATTGGAGGAGCGCCGAGATCTTGTCAGGCTCGACGTCCCGACCCATGGTGTATTCGACCTCGAACTGCTGCTCCTTCTGGTCGAGCTTCCCGCGGATGATGTCGAGGTAGATGGCGTCGATGATGAGGTCTTCGAGCTCGCGGATCGTCGATATTTGCAGGGCTTGGAGAAGATCGGTGTAGGGGAGTATCTTTAAATCCAGATTTCGTGACGTTGTTAATTATGTACAATATGGGAGAACAGAATGAACGGACCCGGCGCTCCATCGCGAAAGAGACGAGCGAGAGGTGCTTGAGCTTTGTGATTTGGTTTGGGGATAGTTGGGGTAACGCATCCTTGTGTTCTGATTTCAGAGGATGTGAGCCTGGGCGAGAGGACATCGCGTTCAATGGACTCAACGGAGATAGTCTGAATATGTCTTGTACGAGAAAGCTGAAGCAATGAATAGAATGACGCGTGCTGCTCGCTCTGTGCAAGCTATATGCAATACGATGTATATCATTCACTAAGAAACGAAATGCCGCAACGTACCTCCTGGATATTCGGCAACTCAAGGAGTTCACCAAATACGTACACGCCCGGGGCAGAAGTGGCGTCCTGGACCAGCTTTGCCGCTGCAGCTCCCTTCGCAGACTTGGACATGAGCACAAACGGCTCGAGTTTCGCCGCCAGATGCGTTCCGAGATCCATATTGTGCTGAAGGTATCGGGGATCGGGCAAGTGTTGGAACAAGCTTGCGCGGCGCGGGGAGGATAATGAATTTGAAATGGAGACGCGCCACAGCGGTTGTTAGGATCCAAAGTTCTTGGTACACAAACCACGTCAGCATCATGTCTCAGATATCCAACATCTGCGCAAGACAATATTTGGACCTCTGGGAAGACGTGCAGCATGATACGTTGACAAAGATGTTCTCCTGTCAATGCGTTCCTTCTGATAAGTTTGTCGAGAGCCAACGAGATCAGAGACATATGGTCGTGAGCGAATTCTTGCGCAAGATTAGCCGAAGTTCCAGGACCTGAATGAGTTGTGAACTGCTTTGAGCGAGTTGAGCACATACCGCCACGTCGCCCGTTCATTTCCTCGACTGCTCTGCTCAGCGTTGGAAATGCTTTCCCCAATCGTGATCTTTCCTACCGGCACTCTGTGAACAACCCGAAATCCGGTTATCCTCCCTCGGTCCCACCGCAACACCTCGGTTCCGAGTCACCACCAGTTCCCCCGGTCCTGTTTGTTTACTTATCAGATCATATCATCTCTTGTACTTGCAATCGGTCTTGTGGGACTCATACTCTCCTCTATCTCCTCCTCTATTTTCTTTAGATACCAGGAAGCAAAAATGTCCGCACCTGGGCCATCCACGCAGGCCGACATAGATACCGCCCTCCGTGTCGTCGTCACTCCTTCCCAGTCCTCCTTCTTCGCTGGCGAACCCCTCTCTGTAACTGTCACCATCACCAACATACGCACCCCGCAATCCCCATCTTCTCAGCGCCCGTCGCAGACACACAAGCGCAGTGCCCACTCCGTCAGCTCAGCACCACTCGCGCGTCCGCCTACTTCTCCTGGTCTCCTTCGCGCTGCGTCTACATCAGTTCGAAGTCTGCTGTGGTGAAAGATGCACCGACAAAGAAGGGGCTCATTGGACGCTCACGCCTTTCACCACCGAAGGGCGCGGACGAGCTCCCTGAGCTGAGCAAGGACATGAAGAAGCGTTTCGGCGGGAAGTCACTGTCTGTACATGTATTATCGCCTCATGACCTCGATGAACAACTGCGCAGCGGGGCAGGAAGCAAAGTGCTCAGCGCCGTGCAACGAAACGACGATGGACGAATATTAAGTACGTCCCCACAAAATTACAGCTCACCATGCCCTGTCCGACATATAACATTCCACAGCGCCCTCCTCTCCCCGCATTTCCTCGCCCCTCGCGCGTACGCCAGTCCTCCCAGCAAATCATCCGCACGCTCGCAAACAGTCCGTTTTCGACGGTTCACAGGGTGTCCCGCCCCTAGTCACGTCGCCCATACCCCAAAGCGCCTCCGCCTCCACCACGACCTTCGCGGTTTCCCTCGACCCCATCGCCGAATCCGGATCATCTCCCATACCTCCTACGCCCAACTTTCCCTCCCCAGTCCCGACGCCCGCACCCTTCACCACGGGCTCCGCAGCTAAATCCGCATCACATTCCTACCCACCACGCGCTCCTCCCCCGCCGCCGCCACCTGCGCCACGGCATCCCTCCCAACTCGGCCTCGGACACGGCCCACCGCCAAACGGCACGACACCGCTGCCCCCACGCAGCGCGTTCTCCTCCACCTTCCCTCCGCCGCTCACCGAGCTCGTGCTCTACGCGTATGTCCAGTTCACCGGCACGCTCGCGCTCGCGCCCCCGCAGTCCGCCGGCGCGTTCGCCCGCGCTCGCGGCCCTCCGCACGCGCGTCGCGAAACGCTACCCGCGCGGCGGCGGCAGCATGGACATCACGTCCTCGCTCGACGGCGGCGCGGCGATCGAGACCCCACGCCCGCGCCGGCAATCGCATGCACGCAGTTCCTCGCTGTCCGCGAGCCTGTTCTCGCTGCTGTCGCCCGCGCCGCCGCACGGGCCGGGCGGGTTCGTGCGCGGGCACAAGGCGCGCGCGCCGTCGTACGTCGCGTCGTTCTTCGCGCCGGATGCGGGTGCAGCGTCAGGCGTGGGGCTGGGGCTTGGGATGCCCGAGGAGGAGTGGGACCCGGAGACACCGCTGCCCGTGTTCGAGATCCCGCCGGCGATGCTCGCGGTCGATCTCACGCTCGGGCCGGGCGAGTCGCGGACGTGTGCGTGTTTTCTCAGGTTTCTCGGGGTGTGAGCTGATTGCGTGTGCAGATGCGTATGCGGTCAATCTGCCGTCGTACCTCCCCCCGACGTATAAGGGCCGCACGCTCCGCTTCTCGTACCAGCTGTCCGTGGGGACGTGTCGCGCGGGTGCGAACCAGGGGCCTGCGACGCCGAGCGGGGCGAACAGCAATAGCCGGGTTATGAAGGTGCCAATTCGGGTATATAACCATGTTTCCCGGTACGTCTGGCGTTTCGTTGTCAAGAGGCTGGGCTCACGCGTTGGTGCTAGTCGACAAGCCGCAGTTACCCTATAATTTGTTGATGCCGGCCATGGCCAGCTTCAATAGACCACAGGCGAAGGTAACGGAGGATATCAGCAAAGCGCTGAATGGCACAATGAAGAGACGGGCGCCGACTCCTGCATGTGAGTGTTCTGTCCGTCTGCGCCTAGATAAACCGGATGCTGAACTTGACTTGCTACGAAAGTTTCTGCAGCTCCTTTCAGGGATCCGTTGGCAGTTTGCGGACATATGGCCGCCGTCTGCTCGCATCAGCCGAACAGCTGCACAGTGAGAAGCAAAATGGTTCGTCATCACCATCACCATCGCCTCTCCACGAAGATCAGGACCGCGAGAGCGAGGGCACACTGAAGGGGTGCCGGGAAGCGGTCGAGATCTTGACGCGCGTGCCGAAGAAGATTTCATACGATGTGAACAAGGACGGAGTGAAGGTTGCGGTGCTTACGTTCATGAAGGCGGCGTATCGGCTCGGTGAGACCGTGTAGGCGTCGTGGAGCTGAATGAACGAGACAGTCGGGCAAGGGTGCTCAAGGTGGGGCATCTTCTTACTCTCAACTACAATTACTGAATTCACTCTGCGCAGCTCTCCGCCATGCTCGAGGCACACGAATCGCTTCCCGCATCCCTGTCCTCCGCATCCGATGCACGCCACATGCGCCGCGTGCACGCCGAATACCACTCCTCCTTCGTCGTCTCCGCGCTCCGCACGACCTTCACGCTCGACATCCCGTCCGACGCGTCACCTGCCTTCCAAATCTCGCTGGGCGAGCCGCCCTTGGGCGGCCTCGAGTGGAAGGTGCGCCTGTCCCTGCTCGTCGCGGTCGCGGACAGTGCACGCATGAAGCAGCTCGTGCGCGACGGACCGCGAGGCGAGTGGGGCAGCGCATGGGTGCCTACGGCGGGCATCGCGCCGCTCGAGCGGCCCGAGCCGAAGACGCCGCCCGCGCCGCCGAGCCCGCCGGTTGCGCCGCGCTTTGGTCAGCGCTGTTTTCGAGCACGTTTCTCGGACCTGGGGAAGGCGGATTTCACGATGGGGACGAGGCGTCGGAGGGAGAGGACGCGGCAAGCCTGGGCGAGGGCGAGGTGGACCTCGGAGCGGGAGAGGAGGGCTGGCAGCCGGTGCGGATCGAGACGGTGGAGTGCGAGGTGCCGGTGAAGGTCTGGCCGGGGAACACTGCGTTCCGAGCAATGGACGTCGTCTTTGATGTCTAGGCGTCCCCGCACCGATGATCGACTGCCATTTGGCTCCGCGGGTCCAATGGGAAGGACGGGTTTGCGCTCGCTTCCAGGTGTCGGGGTGTTGCCGGCTGTGCTGCTTCGGACCGGTGATCTTCGCGCTCGGTGAGCGCGGACCTCGAGGTCACCAGTTGGCTGGGCCGTGTCCGCTATGTCGACTGCAGTACCACAGGGGTGGATGTCTCGCGCACGTCGCACGCCGCGTCGACGCGGCGGACGACATCCGACGCATGTTGGGGAACGGATCTCGGCGCGTGATTAGGGGCTGATTGACGTCAGGCTTAGATGGACTCGCTCGGAGGCATATGGGCTGTACAGCATACTATATGTTGATTCAAACGGCGTGCTATTTACCGTAACGACTGTAGACATGAGGATTGCTTCCGGATGCTTCGCTTCGCAGTGACTGGCAGGGCTGCGAGAATAGGGTACGAATAGCTTGATGTTCTTCATGAATGAAGAACTGAGGTCAGATGGCCTGTGCGCGTGGTGGAGCGCGCTCTGTGATTGTCATGCGGCTGAGCTCACGGGGATATCTGACGACGACGAGGACGTCGGGGCGGTGTCGGGCGTCGGGAGTGAAGCACACGAGCGGGGGACATGTGATGGGTGGCGGAAGCGAAAGCAGTGGGGAAAGGAGCTTGAGCCGAGGACGAGGCACGATCAGCTGGTCTCGGTCAAGCGCCGCTGCTCCCATGGCTTGCTCTCGTCCCCCACTCATCCTCATCTGCTCCTCTTCGCTTCTACCCTCATAGACCTGCTTGCTGTCGTCTTCCAATCACCCAGTAGACTCTCTTACTCGTTTTCTTATTGCTTTCTGCAGCTTAGAGCCGCACCGACTGTCCGTCTGACTCATAGGGTCACAAGATTCGGCCCACGACTTTACGACCTGCATTTCTGCGCTCCCGCGACACAAGTGTAATGTGCGCGTCCATCGTTCTTCATTCTTCGCAACTCTATCCACTCACAGCCTCCCAGATTGTACCCACGACCTCTTGCCCTAACGCAAAACACTCGGCCGAGAAATATCCGAAACGACCCGCTTTTCACGTCCTTCAATAATTTCTGACACACCCACGCGACGCAAAGCTGGCGGCCGTACAGAACCTTCAGCACATCCTCAACCTGGGCACACTGCTTGCAATGTCTCAATCCAATACGAATGGTATGCAGCAGCCGGATGACGCGGATCGCAGGAATCGATTCGTCTCCGGCCATGGCTCCGACTCCGGGCCTCAATCTCTGAGGGAGAGGGCTGCGAGCCAGCCCCCACGCACATCCGGGCAGAACTTCCTCCCGCCTCAGCCTGGTCTCTCCCCGAATCTCGGGCGCGGCAGCTCGCCCTGGGCCAGCCAGCGCTTCACTGGCGCTCTACCCACCATCCCGACCCGCAGCTCCTCGTTCTCCGCGACGGCACCGGGACTTCAGGGGTCGCTCTCCTCGCTACATGAAGGCCGGGCGTTCACATCCACATTCGAGGATGATGAGTCCGAGGCGCTCTCCGACACGTATGACGAGCGTTACGTCCCACCGTCGCTCCCGGCGCGCGGGCGAAGTTACGCGGCGGATCTCACGCGCAGTCGGTCTCAGTCGCTCGCGACGACGTCGCGTCCGCAGCCTATAGGCAGCCCGCTGTCGTCTGGCTTGCCTCCTTGGGGCGACTCGAGCCTCGGCTCGAATCCACAGAGTATCCCGGGCTCGCGCTACGGCGAGATCAAACCTCCAGGCGGAAGCCGGTATGGGTCCTTGGTGCCACGGGGCGATCTCCGTCCAACTTCTCGTCATCGCCGACAGGCGCTCCGATGGGCAATGGCTACTCGCGCAGCCGCCAGCAAGTGGATGCGTCGAATATGAGCCCGTTCATGCGCGACGTCGGGCAGATCCTCCTCGATGACGGTTCCGCGTTTCGCGAACTCTGGTCGGGCATGAACCCGCCGCGGGATGAGAACGGTGGTGGCGGGAGCGGGACGACAAGCCGGCGGCACAGTGTCAGCGTTGTTCAACCACGCCGCGGAATCGTCGGATTCAATGCCCCGGGACTCGATACCGACGAGCCCACGCGCCCAACCATCTTCCCTGGATCGTCATATGGTCGTGGAGGGCTTCTTCTCACGGACGAAGATCTTGCGAGCGACCTCAACCTGATGAGCTTGAGCAGGGATGGTCCCGGACCAACGTCATCAAACATGCCGCCGAGCCAGCCGTCGTCTCTGCCCATCTACGCGCCCCTCTCGCGCAGCCCGCCCACCGCAGAACGCCTTTCGCCCTACCAGCCGCTCAACCTGTCGATTCCAGGCGGCGGCTTTGCACCGCGGCAGGGCTTCGGATCACCCAGCGAAGGCGGAGTTTCCTCCGGCGAGAGTTCCGGATTCAACCAGCCGCAAGACTTCGTCTCCCAGCAACAACAGCATCCGTCAAACCTCGCCGCGCGGTTCATCCCCGGCCAGGGTATTCAATACATCGCCATCCAGACGCACGACGGTGTCCCCGCCTCCTACGGACGCGGTGTGGGCCTCACCTCACCGATCTCGCCCACGAGCGGTCGCAGCATGCAAGGCATGTTCGCATCATCTGCACAGCGGCGACCGTCCGAGTCGGGCGCGTCTGCGAACCTGAGCGAGCTCGGTAAGGGCGTACCGCTGCACGCGGTGCCGGCCTCGTGCCCGCTGTACATCGTCGAGTTCAAGGCGGGGCGCACGGACCTGTTCTATGCGACGGACCTCGCGCTTGACATCCGCGTCGGCGACCTCGTGATCGTCGAGGCGGACCGCGGGAAGGACCTCGGCAAGGTCGTGAACGACACGATCACGCTGGCGGAGGTGGAGGCGTTCCAGCGGCAGCAACTTGCGCGCGCGGGAGGCGATGCGCCAGTAAGCCCAGGCGGGACGACGGGCCCGCCTAGCGCGGGGGCAAAGAAGGAGATTAATCCGAAGATGATTTATGGCAAGGCGGGAGCGCAGGATACGCAGTGAGTGACTTGGTCGTTCTGAGGGATTATATAACTGATGATTTGGCAGGCTGCTGGTGACGAAGATCCAAGACGAAATGAAGGCGCTTCAACTGTGCCAGTCCAAGGTCAGGCAGAAGAAGCTGCCGATGGAGGTCATCGATGCCGAGTACCAATGGTACGTGCAACACCTTCGTGTACTAGAGCAATACGCTGACGTGGTGTACAGGGACCGGCGTAAATTAACGTTCTATTTCATTGCCGAAAAGAGAATCGATTTCCGCGAATTGGTTCGCGAGCTCTTCCGGTAAGCCGTCCGCTGTCTTTATTCTGACAATATGCTCACGGACTCGTTCTATTTCCAGGCTGTACAAAACGCGAATCTGGATGGCCTCCTTGCAAGGGCCTGGCTATGACCAATAATTACCTTTGGCGTGTGCATGACCTGGCATCCATGTCACAACTCAAGCCAGCCAGCCAGCCCGTCCCAACGCGTTACTCACATCTCAGAATTTTGTTTATAATGCAGCAAGAGCTGCCTGTACGAATCTCGAAGCCTGATCGGTCGATCTGCCATATCCATATCCCACTATGTTGGACTGCCGCGCATTAGGTATATAAATATTCCCCGTCGTCGTGTTCGCTCCTGTACATCAGTTCTTCTTGTTTTGTCGTTTACGTGCTCGCGGTGTTAATATGTGCATCTTCTGTCGGGGTGGTGTTGTTTGGGTTGTACTATGGACAGGTGTCGGAGGGTCCGCATTCGGTATCCTGGAGACTTTGGCTTGGGGAAAGAAGCCTATACGATACATGTATTATTACCGCATATCTCCCGAATATATATTGGAAGCTAGTTCTCGTTCTCTTTTCACTCTCGGCGTGGTCGTTGTGGATCGTGGGTCCGCGTTTGTAAATGACCTCGGCTCGGAGCCACGGAACGGAACGTCCCACGTTTTTCTCATATCGAAGCCGATCGCGTGTCGCGCAGACCGTCGCGTACATAGATGCAAACACACGACGCGTCGCAGTTTGTCACGCTCAACAAGTCAACCGCCCTTTCCAAGTCCGCCCATTCGAGAGCCCACTGTCTCAGCTGTTCCCCGTCTCCTTCCCGAAAACCGACTCTGGACATCATGAAGGTCAAAGTCAAGCAGTGGCACGCAATCGCGCAATGGCAATGGGACACAGGCCGGCAGGACGAGAGCGACGAGGACGAGGACGTCTGCGGGATCTGCCGCGTGCCATACGAGGGCTGTTGCCCGTCGTGCAAGGTCCCCGGCGACGACTGTCCGCTGAGTGAGTCTCGTGCTTTGCTTTGGGTACGCGCGTGGTGCTGACGGGCGCAGTTTGGGGGGAGTGCACGCATGTTTTCCATATGCACTGTTTGCTGAAGTGGATTGGGACCGCGTCGTCGAAGCAGCAGTGTCCGATGGACCGGCGGCCGTGGGGTGCGTTCATCGTGTCTTTTGGGATCGGGTGATGGGGCGCTGATTGGGTTTGCAGTGACGGCGGAGAGGAAGGTCGCGCCGAATGGCAGTTGACCTTCGCGTTTCACTTTGTCACGTCTTGTTTTACATCTTCTGCTTTGTATTCCGCATGTTGTACAACCCCATCATCTTTATCCAACTTTTCGTTGAATAGATATTTATATTCCCGTTGAACATTCGACATCGCTGTGCCCACAATCTACTTTATCTCTCTGTTTACCCAAAGACTCCATTCATCAACTTTCTCCTTCCACAGGCTTCCCCGTCCGGGCATGACATCGCTGTCGACGACCTTCCGCTGCACACGAACAGGCGGCACCACGCTGTATGCGCGCAACCGCCCGCTGCGCACCAACCATGCGAGCGCCTGGTCGACTGCGCGCGAGTACGCGAATGGCGCGTGCCGCAGATGGAGCAATACGCGGCGGGCGCCGACGCGGGACAGCGCGTATGCGTGCGTGCACTTCGGCGCTGCGGACGGATGGAGGGATGACGCGCCGTGGCGAGGGGCCTGGTCCGTTGAGCCGTCGAAGGCCGGGGACACGGTGTGTATGGCAGGGTGTTGCGCTTCGTCGGACCAGCAATGACCTATTTGTTTTACTGTGATTCGAGCGCTTGACCATGCTGAATTCAAGACTTCGTACCTAGATATACGATGTCCCAGTCTGCCGGCAGGGCAGGCCAGAGCGCCTCGAGCCGAGCCTGTATGTCCCGCTCCATGTCGATGTCGTCCTCGAGCACGATAGCGGCGGGCGCGTCGTCATCGCTGTTAACGATCTCGCGGATGACCTGCATGTGCGAGTGCCAGCATGCGATTTTTGCGGCCGTCAAAATCCGGTGCGGGGGCAGGCGCGCAGAGAAGTGCGCGAGGAGCTTGTTATCTTGCGTACATGCGAGCTCGAGCTGCTTCGCGCGCATGCCTGGGCGCGGACGTTCCTTCATGGAGACGGGCTCGAGCTGGTCGATTCTATTCGGAGACACTGGCCGAGGGGTCCACAGATCGGCCCCGGCGGGTAGGAGGGGGCCGTGCTCGCGAGCTAAGACGGCGATGTCGTCAGGCCAATGAAACACAGGTGTGTGCATCCCATCGTAAGCAGCGTCAGGAAGTGTCGCGGACCTGGAGGCAGAGGCGACATTCTGGCGCAGCAGACGGACTTGGCGAGAGATAGCAGTGATGGCCGGGTTGCTGGAATTGAAGGCGTCGACGTAGGACCACTCCAGGCCGAGGGCAGCTCCCAGGTAGTCCATTTGCTGCCGGCGATCAGTGCGTTCTGGAAGCGAGATGACATAGACCCTGGATGCTATTCCGAGTGCGCTAGAGGTATTCTCGGCATTCGCTGGAGAACCATCTGATGCAGCTGTTGCAGATGGCGTCAAAGGAAAGACGGAACTCGACGAAGGTCCAGAGGAGTTGATGATAGTGCCTCGCGCGGCATTCTCAAGCCAGAATGGGGTGATGAAGGCGAGATAGAGCACAAGTGGAGGTTGTGAGAGCACAAGGGCCACGAAGAGGCAGATAGCGAGCGGCGTGGCTATGAGGAAGGCGACCAGATGCCTTGAATGAGATTGGCTGGGCGAAACGGACGCTAAGCGCAAAACACGGAAAATTCGGGGTAGCATGACGTTCGACGGATCTTTCAAGAGGGAAGTTTGGTGGAGATTTCTTAATGGAGGATAAGATGAGAGCTAGGTCGCGACAGTTGTTTCTCGATTGACCTGACCCTTGCGCATGCCTATAGCCTTGAAACCCGGGTTAGCACGTCGAACTGGATCCGGCACCTGAACTTTTCTATAGATCGTTTGATAACGCGTGAAAGGAGGGTCACTTTGGGCACAACGAGCTCACGAACTGCTGGCGGCCGGTGGAAGAGGGAAGAAGAGACCCACGCGCGTGGGGAAGACCGCTCCCGTGCTCCCCGTCGCTCGTCACGTGCTCGTGTTTGATTTCCTTTTCGATCTTTAGCTCCTTCTCAGTTCTCTCTTTCGTTCCCTTCGCATGCAAACTCACAGCTCATCCACTTCGAAGTCGACGAGGTCGACTATTCAGATACTCCTTCGTGTTTCGGAAGCCGGGAAGATGCATGGCGATCGCTGATTGCTGTGCATCTAATTGGACCACATGCTTTCGTGGGCATGTTGCTCACGAGAAGCGCCTATCTTCGACGTTGAAGCAATACGCTCCACTCCGGATTTTGCAACAGTGGTCACTTATCATTTGGCTACTCTATATCTACCAATATGTTCTGTCGTGGGACTAGTCTATCTCCTTTGGTGGCAGGTCGCTTCGTCGTTCTTGGCTTGAACCCAAAGGATTATGCCAGCGATCTCATGGTTCCGCCAATGATCACAGCTCGGAGCATGGCGTCCAGAGTAGCTTTCATTTCTATTACTGTAACTCACTCAGAGTCTCTCAATCCCCAACGGTGGACCAAGTATGTCTCATCTTGATAATTGACCGCTATCATGCTTACCCTTCGGGATTCATTTTGTCCATTCTTTCGCAGCGCAAACTTGTGGATGAAAAATCAAACATGCCAAGTAATTAACGTAGATTATGACTGCTAGCGTGGGATGGCTATACATTTCTCGGTTTGTCCATCTCACCAAGCCTGTGAACCGCAACGTGCTCCTCCAGGGCCACCGACATATGATACTCGTGCGATACGAAATGGCCGTTCTATTTCAAGTTATCTCCTTCACTTCCTCGACCGTGCAACCTCATCACTCATTCTTGGGAGCCCCATATTGAAGCCGTTATCGTCCATGCTTCTCAGGTACGAGAACTAACGTGGAGTGCATTTGGATCTGTGCGCTCCTACAGCGAGCTTTTGTCATTTAAGCACGTCAATAGGTTTGAGAGGTTCCAGGTGTCACCATGGCGGAACCCATTTCGCCCATCTCTGTCGACTCTGAACGCAAGGAAAGCGCATCTCTGCGAGATGAGAAGGCCGATTCCGAGCTCGGTTATGGCATAAACAAGGGTGTGTCCTCCCGTCCGTTATCTTCCCCTCAAAGTACTGATATTCGACAATAGCGGAGGTCATAGCTGTAAGTGATAGGCATGCGATGATCGAGACTTAGTCTAACACCTCTGCAGGAGATCACTGGCGCCCAGTTCGACGACCCGAACCTGGACAAGTCCCACCTCATCGATCTCGACGATGAGTCTCCATATCCCGAGGTGCGCTCCGCCGTCGCCAACACAGATGACCCGGAAATACCCGTGTCTACGATTCGGACATGGGTCATCGGCATCGCTTGGGCCATCGTCATCCCCGGCTTGAACCAATTCTTCTTCTTCCGCTTTCCCTCCGTCAATATTACAGGAATCGTTGCCCAGTTGCTCAGTTTCCCGGTTGGCCGGGCTTGGGCTGCTTATATGCCTCGCTGGAGGATTTTTGGTCACTCTTTGAATCCGGGTCCGTTTACAGTGAAGGAGCACGTCCTTGTTACGGTAAGATCCATTCTTTGGAATTCAAGTGCGCTTCTAAGCCTTTCGCAGATCATGGCGTCCGTTGGCGCTGGATCAGCCTATGCGGTTCGTGTTGCCAGTTTGAGAAGTCGTAAATGAACAAAGATTTACGCTCCCGCCAACAGACCGACATCGTAGCCGTGCAACGAGTGTATTATAATCAGAACTACAACTTTATCTGTAAGTCATTACTCTTTTCCTCTGACGTGTTACTTATGTTCATCACAGACCAGTGGATGGTGGTGATGTCCACCCAGCTCATCGGTTTCTCCATTGGTGGCATTGCAAAGCGGTTCCTCGTTTCCCCGCCGTCCATGATCTGGCCCGCCAACCTGGTGAACTGTGCTCTATTCAACACGTTGCACTCCCAGCAATACTCCGGCATTGGTAACCGCGGGGGTATCAGCCGAGAGCGGTTTTTCTTGTACGCGTTCCTCGCGACCTTTTGCTGGTGTACGTTCATGTCATCTACTTACCTCTCGGGAGTCGGCTGACCGTTCAAAACCAGACTTCTTCCCGGGCTATATCTGTAAGTATCCAAATTTATTGAATCTAAGAATAGGATGCTGACTGCTGAACCTCGGCGTAGTCCAAGCCTTGTCCTTCTTCTCGTGGGTCACTTGGATTCGTCCGGAGAATACCAGTAAGCAGATACTCTGCGGCTCTTCCAACCAATAGTCTGACCCTTGTTCTCAGCCATCTCCCAGCTGTTCGGGTATGTCCACAGCTTTCTTATCTGTGAAAACTTCTGACAATCTGTCCCGATGCAGTTATGTTCACGGCCTGGTAAACGAATAAAAATATGGCTTTTCTTCCATAGCGCTGATATATGATGCTATAAACAGGGCATGTCCGTAGTCACCTTTGACTGGAGTCAGATTGCGTGCGTGCTATGTATCCTCGCTAGATGGCCGACGCTCATGTGTTCAACATCTCAGCTACATCGGCTCTCCTCTTGCCACGCCTTGTACGACGTTTCCTATACGATCCCTCAATGCATCTTACCCCAGTATGCGTATACGACAGGGTGGGCTGAGGCCAATATCTTTGCGGGCTTCGTGATTTTCTTCTGTGAGTGTGATGATAGCGATACTTATGAGACCAGTTTCTAAGCACTGATTTTTTCAGGGATTGTCACGCCTGCGCTCTATGTGGGTATCCCTCGCTCCGCGACATGGGCAAGCCTCTCATGTAAATCTAGTTCACCAACACATGGTTCAGCGAGTTCATGCCGTGAGTACCAGGGTCGCAATATTTTCGTATCATATCTCTAACGATAGATCGCTTGGATAGGATATCATCTCGGACGTCTTACGACAACCAGATGCAAGCCTACAATGTCACGCGCATTCTCAATGAGGACTCAACACTGAATATCGAGGCATACAAGGCATACAGCCCTCTGTTCCTCTCGTGGGTATCTTGAAGCCAGTCAAACAGTTACAGACTGACGCCATTTATCAGAACAACCTTCGCCATGTCATATGGGTACGCATGTATTTGAAAGACAATGTGCCTTTGGATCTTCTGACTTATATATCTTCTTCCAGACTGTCCTTTGCCTCCATCACAGCTACCCTCATGCATGCATTACTCTACTTCCGCAAGCAGATCTGGGTCCAGTCTCGGCGTGCATTGCATGAACAACCCGACATTCACGCCCGGCTCATGGCTCGGTACCAACAAGGCAGGCGCTCTCCTTACTTGCTGTTGCATCCAGATGTCTGATGCCGACCACCACAGTGCCTGACTGGTGGTATGCCATCATCTTCATCTCAATGTTTGTGTTCGGTGTCATCAGCATTGAGGTGTGGCCGACCCAAATGCCCGTCTGGGCGTTTGTTCTGGGTCTTGTCATTTGTAAGAGCAATTTCCGACTTGATTTCGTGCCCTGTGAAGGATTATTGACGACCTTTGCTTTGTAGCCTTCACCTATGTCATACCTGTTGGTATGATCCAGGCCATCACGAACCAGCAGGTCGGATTGAAGTAAGAGACCGAAGCTTATCGACAATTGTACTTGTCTAACTGCGCACTAGCGTGATCACGGAGCTCATCATTGGGTGCGCATTATTATTCCTGTATGTTAGGGCGTGGTCTGAATGCAGGTTGGCTGCAGATACGCATTGCCCGGCCGCCCGGTTGCCATGATGATGTTCAAGACCTGGGGCTATATCGTTAGTCATTTAGCGTGTCCAGCGTACTTGAAACATACTGATGGGATGAGCAGACAATGGCGCAAGCCTTGACTTTCACGTCAGACTTCAAGCTTGGGCACTACATGAAGATTGCGCCGAAGCCAATGTTCTGGTCTCAGATCGTTGCGACGGTCGTGGCTGGAACTGTCCAGTTGGGTGTCCAGGCGTGGATGTTCACCAACATTCCGTGCGTGTTATATGCATTGCGACAAGGATGTGTCTAATAATTGATCCTTGTAATAGCGACCTATGTTCACCGACGCAGAAGGATGGGTACGTCTCCACTCTACGCCAGCTCAGAGTAGTCTCCGATGCGTTCTTCAGGTTTATTTGTCCCAGCACCGAAGTATTCGGCACGGCATCCATCATTTGGGGTACGTCGGCCTTGTAACGTCATCCTGTCATCAATTTAAGTTCGAGCTTGTTTTTCTCCAGGTGTCATAGGTCCTGGTCTTCAGTTCTCCAAGGGACAGACGTACTAGTGAGTCGTGACATCTTTTTGTTTTCATATTGAAAGATTCACTAACCTGTGTGTATCTCCTAGTCGTGAGTTTTAACTCATACGCAGAAGGCAAATGTACTCATGAGGATGTACAGCTCTGCTGTTCTTCTTCCTCGTCGGGACAATTGCTCCTGTCGTCCCGTGGGCGATCACGAAGAAGTGGCCTAACAGCTTCTTCAAATATATCAAGTACGCTTGATCAATGATTGCTTCCCAATGACTTACTAAACTGACTGCTATTCAGCTTGTATGTTAATCTGCAACGTCTCGAGATCGGCAACCTCATTGATAGGGTTTTAGCCCCGTCATTTTCAACGGCACAGGTCTTATCCCTCCGGCCACCGCGCTGAACTACGTGCCGTGGGCGTATGTCCACCCTCTTCCGCGCCGATGTTTTCGCTCACACTCGTTTTCAGCATTGTCGGGTTTATCTTCCAATATGCAATCAGAAGGTAGTGGTTTAATTTTCTACGACTCCGGCCGTGAGCTGAGAGATCCCGACAGACGTCACTTCTCGTGGTGGACGAAGTACAATTGTAAGTGCCATATTGAAATGGCCAGAGGCGGTGTCGCTCACCTCTTTGCTCGAATCTAGACGTTCTTTCGGCGGCTTTGGATTCGGGGACAGCTGTCTCGATCCTCATCATATTCTTCTGGTACGTCACTTCTTTTTTTTTCAAGACCTGGACAGAACTGACAGTCTTATCCGACAATCAGCCTGCAATTCCCTAAGAATGGAACTGTTCAGTCCTTCCATATTGTGACTTAGCTCACGCTAACGGGCATTGCTCAGATCGGAACAACTAACATTCTGACCTGGTGGGGGAATACTGTGAGAGTTCACCTTTCATTTGTTCCTTCATAGTCTCTGACGTTATACAGGTGCCGTTCACGGGGGCTGATAACGCAGGCACTCCTGTTCGGCCGCTTGCACCCGGTGCGACCTTCGGGTAAGGCTCTGATCTCCCCAAGGTTGTTCACAAGCTGATCTAGTTTCTGCCATAGCCCTTCCACATGGTAGATTTCGTTCCGAAGTGTCCGACTGTGCGATTATCCACGAATATGCGACGAGTGACGTTATACATATACTTGATGAGACGCCTCGCCAAAGCCTTTCTCGCACATCCACAACCTCGCAACCTCCATATGCATATCAAATATATCAAGGACAAGCCTGCCAAAGGCAGGCTTGGCAGGCTTGATGCGGAAGATCCAGATGCTGAAGGTGAACGAGCCAACAGCATCTGAAAACAATTGCACAGTGGGGTGAAAGATCACCTACGCATCTGGAAAAGATCACACACCACCCCGACTTTGCAATTCTTCATACAGTTGTAGAAGTAATGAGCACCAGCATGTCGAATCCCAGGTGGAACACGATGCAAACGTGAGGCATAGGCTATGGACGGCCTGAGATACACCAAAGCTGGAAAGGCACTGAACCAAGGATCTGCCATCTGCCATCCAAAGAAAAGCCTGTTATCTGCAGGCTAATTCGGCGCGAGACGATGCAAAGACGACAGAAGATGACTCGCCGCAAGCTGTGGGACGACGCAATGCTCCCACTGCCAGGCCCATAGCAAACTGATTCTTACGCCTGAGATATTACAATGAGCCACGTCATACCTTTCATTTTGATGGACTGGCTGTGATAACTGACATAGACGTTGGTTGCCAGAAGCAATTGAGTCCGAGAAGGACTCGGGAGCGCGCGCCGGGAACCGAAATAAGCTTGCCCACAACACCGATGTACTATCTGTTCTTCCTGCCATTCTTCCTATCTCTCCCCGAGACGAACGACAACAATGGTCATGTCCTTGAATGTCTTCGAACCAGACTCACATGGGCCTCCTGTCGCGTATTGACGTTTATCAGCCTTTTCTCCACCATCGTACGTTGTAGACCTAAGCCGCCAGAATGTTCTAATACGATTATTCTCATGCATGACCTTCATGGTGCTCACGATTCGGACGCACTCAGTTTGCAGGCTACAAGTCTGCCGGACAATCTTCTTCAATATGTCTCTTCCGTTTTCCGATAGTCAAGGTCATCCCGCGACACCACATCTTCCCATCCGGACCGCTCGCATGGTCGAGCGATCCACGGACAATGTATGCGTCACCGGTTCCCTCACGGGAGATTCCTTCTCGTCTTCATCATCACACGAGGGGAGTGGTGTGCCGATAGCATTGCTCTACGACCATGTGCTTTGGTCCTAGATACGGGGAAGATAGAGCTTATTCTTATTACTAGAATGCCTAGAGCATAGTACGAGATCCCATTTGTTCCTGCCTTCTAACGATGGAATCCACTTATCGGCCTCCGTAGCCCATAGCTTCCCGTCTCATGACAGCTCTCATTGCCGTTTTTGTTTCTGTCATGAGGTTTTATAGCGGAGGTCTTCCAACGAAGCCAAGTCGAGGCAGATCTTGCAGCTGGTACAAATGGCGAGACCGAGCGGTCATAGCTTGATTAACGCCTTCATCCCAAGATGCTCATTCTCACATCCTTTGCGTTAGTTGTCGTATCCGGCGTGACGAACGCTCAGAGCGGCTGTAGGTCCATATTTTGTGTGACGTCTTCACGCCTCTAATCACACTCCCAGTGGCTCCGAAAAAGTTTTTGAGCCTACCTCTGGGTGCTATCACACCGAGTGGGTGGTTGCATGATCAAGTATCTCTCATTCTCTTACCCATTAGGCCGCCACAACTGACGCTCAAATCTAGTTGATGGTCCAGACGAATGGTCTTGCCGGCCATGAGCATCAGTTCTACGACTAGTATGTTGTCTCGCCATGATTTAGCGGGCTGCATTTCTCAGCCGTTGTTCCAGTGTCGCGCAAAGTGACTGGGTAGGAGGAGATTCGTACTATTCGAACTTGGAAGAAGGTATTCAATTGACATTCATTCGTCAGTCGATAAGGGCTGACCATATGCCTTACAGCTGGAAGTTACTGGTTTGTAAGCGCATAAGAGTTTGCGATTTTTTGCGATGCTCAATGAGAATCGATACTAGAACGGCATGGTACCCAACGGTGTCCTCATCAATGACACTACCATCAAGTCTCAAACGCAGCAGTTCCTCGATTATGTTCTCGATCACCAGGATGAAACCGGATGGTTGGGCCCAGAAGTGAACACCACGAAGCCAAGGTACCTCTGGGGCAGGTGGGCAGCGGACTTCATTTCGGCCTTACCAACCACTTATCCGCCGTGTAGATATCCTTTCTTCTTTGGAGCCATCCAGATGGTCGAGGCGGATCCATCATTGACTGACCGTGTCGTCACGGCTTTCTACAAGTTCGTCTCTTTGGCCAATACGATGCTGCACAACGGAGAAGGTCTGGAGGACTGGACCGAAACGCGCTGGGAGGATTTCGTCATTACATTGCAATGGTATGTTTTAGCAGGCACGAGCAGGATATAAGCAGTTAAAATCAGCGTGATTTTTACAGGTTGTATGACCTCCATCCTAATGGTCAAGAAGACCTCCTTATCGATACGATGAAGATGCTAAAGTGGACTGGGGATCCCTGGGAGTCCGTCTTTGATGCACAGGTAGACCACTTCAACCCATAACGTCTGACGACTCCGTTCACCTGGCATAAAGTACTTTCCGACTGGACCAGTCGAACATCTTGAAAATCCTTTCCCCGTCCTGACCTGGCACGGTGTCAATATGGCTGAGGGTCTGAAGGCATTGCCAGCAACATATAGATTCACGCACAATCAATCTGGTAATTCATCTCGTTCGTAATCCATTGTTCTTGTTGACAGCCTTCTGCTATAGACCTTGACAGGGCAAGCCAAGGATGGGATCTTCTTTTCAAATATCATGGGCGCCCGTCGGGTATCTATGCTGCAGATGAATATCTCGCAGGACTTGAAGCCGTTCGAGGGTGAATACGATTTTACTGCATGGTGTGCACTAGCTGACATATTTTTAGAACGGAACTATGCTTGGTTGTGGTATGTGAACGAGTCTATCAAATCAGCCCACAAGCTCACGGATCATATCACTCAGGAAACCATGTTCTCGTCAGTATTTGCTTGTGGCATTTCCTACATCAATAGTAATGCGACTTTTTTAGTGGATCATATCTCTACCAAGTTATCGGGGATCCTAAATTCGCGGACCGGGTTTGCTTTTTGTATTCATTCCGGTCGAATTCTGTCCAACTGAATATCTACACCTCTTAACAGGTCGAAAGGATCACGTACAATGCACTTCCAGCCACAGTTACTGGAGGTTAGTTGATACAGTACAACTGCTGTAGGCAACAGTCGGTGACCAGACTGTTACAGACATGTGGTCCCGACAATACCTACAGGAGCAAAACCAGATTGCTGCGCAGAATATGACTCCGTAAGTTTCCAAATGCGAGTTAACACCGGTATGTTGCTAAACTGTTCGCAGGAACCCGTTCCCCGAAGACGGGTATGTAATATCTCGCACCCGTCCGGCTATGTGCTTATTCCTGCTTTGAAAGGCCTTACTCGAATGTTTTCGGCCTGGAACCTAATTATCCGTGAGTGGCTTTGAACAGTGAAATGTGTGATCATCGTTGACCTCTTTGAAAGATGCTGCACTGTCAATCACCCACAAGGCTGGCCAAAATTCATCTCGAACTCCTTCTTGACAACACCAGACCAAGAGTCGCTTGTTCATCTGTATCTCGGGCCATTCAGTACTCAAACGACACTTGCGGGAGGTGAGCGCCTGCCAAAAACGATTCCGGTTTTCGTCTGGAGCTCCCCGCGACCATACAGGAAACTCTGTTTCCGCAAGTGTGGACACGCTTTACCCGTTCGGCGATACACTCACCACGACAATTACGGCGGAAAAAGCGTTCACTTATTACGTGCGCATCCCAAGCTGGGTCACTAACGGCACAATTACGGTCAACGGAGGCTCGGCACAACCTGTTTCGCCTCAGAACGGTTTGCAAGCTGTCAAGGCTAGCGCTGGTATGACGAAATTTGTTTTGAATCTTCCTGCGGAGATTACGACAGGCAAGTGCATCTGTGTTTTGGGCAATATCCGTGCCATATATATTATCCACCCTAAGAATCTCGCCCTCATGGTTCAATTGCCGTGCATCGCGGCCCTCTACACTATGCATTCGACATTCCGAGGAATCAAACTGTCCTGACTCGAAATTCGCAAGAGAGCCGTGCAGTGGACTTGCAATTCGAACCCACAACCGACTGGCAATACGCCATCGATCCGTCTTCCTTGAGGTTCAGCGACGACACGCCCGCGTCCGGTGCATTACCTTCTCCGATTTTCGACTCTGGCTTGCCTCCGTTCAAGATATCCGCAACTGCTTGTCTGATTGATTGGCCGGTAGCCGGCAGCACATTTGCCTCATCACCGCCTCAGTCACCATCATGCACTGGAGCGCCGACGAACATCACCCTGTGGCCTTTCGGCGTGAGCGGTTTCTTCTTGTTTACCGAGCGGAAATATAATGATTTGGTCATCTTTCCAGTCTACGAAGCTCCGTATTGGTGAATTCCCCACATTCAGCGCGTCTTAGGCTCCTTTTTAAGTACTGAGTCTGATACCGTCACTTGTTAAGCGCCTGCTGTTTCGAGCCAGATTTCGTTGTACATTTCGAACGGTCGTTCTGTGTATTTGACTTTGAACTTCACAATGAACAAGTATTCCCTTGCGATGGTCCTGCCCTATTACTTGAGTCCAGATCACTGACAAGTTGCTGGCAACCTGAGATTCAGAAGCACATATATTGAGTCACGTGGGACTCTACCTGAATCACTCCGCCTTTGAGCGCGGATGGCCAGTTGTCCGTCCGTCACCCATTTGACGCCCAGCACACACCTTTCCTTACGCGCAGTCAAGCCTGTACACTTATTTCTCTATCCCTCCTTTGAAACCCCTTCAGAACTGTCTGCGTGGCAACACAGACCAGTTCCTTTAACCTCCACTGCCACATTACCGCTTTGAATGAAGGCGCGTCAGGCAAATCAGCAGTCGAAACAAGCAAGACAGCGGCGTAAGGCTCCTGCAGACGAAAGCGAGAAGCATATGGCGCCGGGTAGCCGTCGCCCCGCTGTATCAACCTCGCTTGACAGCATACAGGTTTCTCCTCGTACGCCTCGGTCCTCTCGTCCCAGCGAGTGGCCGAACGGAGGCGACGCGAGCATGGACGAGGTGGAACTGTCTCTTCTCGACGAAGGACAGAGACGACAAGCGAGACTTGATGTAGATGAGGCCGATGGCGATGCGACGGGCGAGAAGGATGGCAAGGCGCAGCTCACGTCTGAAGACAAGAGAGCTATGGTCCTTTTGTCCGTCCTCTGTATGTTCTCCCTGTTATCCCACATATGACACGTCACCAATATTTAGGAAATTCTAGATTTAATTCAGGGGTCCCTGTACGTATTTAGCTTGGTATCTCACATGTCGCAGGCTGAGCTCTTGTGCCGGCGGTGCAGATCGGCTTGGCCTTGGGTGAGTGAATCCGATCGGAGGGCTAAGAACGTTTACTGACGCAGCACAGGATCCGTGCCATTCCTTCTGCGAGAGCATCTATCTTATTCCCAACTTGCTATATTCGCCCTATCAGGCTATCCTTATTCGCTGAAGCTCTTATGGTCACCAATAGTGGATTCAAAATTCATTCCCTCGATTGGCCGTAGGAAGTCATGGATTATACCGATGCAATTTATTATTGGGACACTGATGCTGTGGATATCCTTCAATGTCGACAAGCTCATGGAGAATGTCGGTCACATACTGTCTTCGCTCTGTAGACAGGACTGACTTAGCATCACAGCCAGCAGATTATGTCTACACTCTGACAGTTGTCTTCACTTCGCTTGTACTATTCGCGGCCACACAAGGTAAGCCTGTTTCTTTTTCTGCATCGCTGTGTTGTTATTGAGCTTACCGATATCATAGATATTGCCGTTGATGGTCAGTGATACAGCAATTTCCCTCATAGATAGGCTTTGACACGTGCCCGTGTAGGCTGGGCTCTCACATTGCTATCGCAAGAAAATCTTTCTTATGCTTCGACATGTCAAACGATCGGCCTCAACACCGGCTTCTTTATGTCGTTCACCGTTTTCCTTGCATTAAACAGTGAAGCGTTCAGGTCAGCCATTACATCGATATTGCTACGCTTCAATCTATACTGATCCATTTCTAAGTGAGAAATGGGGCATACCACACTTGTCTTTGCGCACATATCTGCGTTTTTGGAGTTTGATATGCTACGGAGTCACTTTATGGTTGGTATTCTTCCAGAAGGAGGTGAGGGATCTTCATCACTGTCTCTGCGCAATCTAAAACAGTTCTTCAGCGAAAAGAGATCTTGGAGGAGAAAGACATGAATGTGACAAGCGTTTATAAGACAATTTGGAGCATTATGAAGCTGAGACGTAAATTCTTCGTTCACGATCTCTTCGTATAATGTTAAGTCGAGCTTTCTAGATGTTCAGTCAATACTTCTTCTACATCTCTTCGCAAAGGTCGGATTTGCGGCTACGGATGCCGTCACGTCCTTGAAACTTGTGGAGAAAGGCCTTGGGAAAGAGGACATGGCCGTCGCAGTCCTCATTGATTTTCCATTTCAAATGGTAGGAGGATGGTTGGCAGCCAGCTGGTCGAGAGGTGGACAACCTTTACGTCCCTGGCTTCTGGCATTCTGGCCAAGATTGCTCTTCGCCTTGGTTGCAACTCTCATCGTCTATAATTTCCCCTCTTCACCGATATCAACTGGGTTTTTCGTGTTCTTGGTCATCCAGACTGTGTTGGCATCTTTCTCCAGGTCAATGTCTTCTGATTGTCATTGATGCAAAGTCTGACAAAGCTACAGCACTATACAGTTTGTCGGCATATCCGCTTTTCACACCACGATCTCGGACCCCCTCATCGGAGGTACCTACATGACCGTCAGTTGTTTGTTTCCACATCTCAAGGTCTTTGTCTGATTATCCTTCGGCAGCTCCTTAATACCTTCACCAACCTTGGGGGAACCTGGCCTAAGTTTTTTGTATTGAAAGGCGAGTCTTATGGACTGGTGGCAGTACCTATGGTCTGACCATCTTGAAGGTGTGGACTATTTCAGCATCGCAACGTGTGAGGTGGACGAATCTGGCGAATCCTTGAGTGTCAAAGGTTGGTTTCTCTATCGTTTGACTTCGCTCCATTGGCACCTGACGCGTCTATAAAGCTGCGGAGTGCGTTTCAGACCAGGGGAAGGCTCATTGTTCTGAGCTCGGGGGAACATGCATTACCGAGCGTGATGGCTACTTCATCGTATCAGGGCTATGCATGACATTCGGACTCATATTCCTTATTGCATATATCATCCCGACCGCTCGTAAGCTGCAAGGTATGTTTTCTCTGTTAACTTTCTCGTCGGCTTGTCTGATGCCTTTGATTTGTCAGCGTTACCCATCAGTAAATGGCGAGTAGCATCCACATAATGAGAGGAGGCATATACGGCGTAGATAATGTCCAAAGCATCTTTTAATGTAGTTTACATTGATTTCAAAAGGGCATTTGTTCATACATGCCGAAAGAGCTTTGTTTTTTTTTGCGGAGTGGCTAATTGCCTGCCCTAATGCGGAATATAATCGCGCTTGCCGCTGGTCACTTGCCACCAAATCTGAAGCTCGCTCGCTCAGAGAAGATCTACCCTCCCCAGCTTGCGCCCACACCGCGACAACATCATCTAGCATTCTTTGCTTACAATCCCCTTCAAGTAACCTAGCACAATGACTGCCACCACAATGCACTTCGGTCCCGAGTGGATGCGCCCCAAGCATTCCTCGCGCCCACAAAACCCCCCATCTCCGCCTCCTTCAATTAGTCAAGCGTCTCCCGGGATGTCGTCTTACTCCTCTCTCGTCACGCCGAACTCGAATATGCCTCAGGAGAAGCTCGACATTGTCAACCCCTTCAGGTATTCTAAGGAGGACCTTCTCAGGATTTACAAAGAACGTGGGGGACAGAGCGGACTCGGACTGGAAGTTGAAAGATGGGAAGGGGTGGTGCGCGAAGTTGGCAATGATCCCATTGCTATGAAAGAATGGGACGAGGCAGAGAAGAAGGTGCGGCTGAGTCGCGTTTATGTGTGTGGAAAATTTGGCCGACCTCCATCTTGCAGCTTTTCGCCGGCCCCCTTAACTCGGAGGTCCGACGGCGCCAGTCCAGCGACTACTTGTCTTCGCCTCTTGCCACGCAATCTGCGGAACGAAACAAGCTTATGCGCGACCAGTCTGGGACGGGAAGTCCGATGAGGGAGAGGTTCGGAAACCTCATAGGAAGGCGGAGAGAGGGATCAGGTATCGTCCTCTCCCGTCTATGTTTCTTTCCGCGTGCTTACATGGACCTCCCAGACCAACCACCGTTGACTATGCCTCGCAAACTATCGCTCTCAACCACACAAAACGCCGTCAACTCGTCGCGCGATGGTGGCTTGTCTTCTCCCCGCTCGCGTGGACCGTTGACCCCAGGCTTCGACGGAGTCCTCAATGCAGGAGAATCTTGGACGTCTAGGAGGAAGAGATCTGAGAGTGGATCAAAGGCGGGAACTTATTCGCGCGGCGACGGCGAGCCTGAGCCTTATGATAAGGGCCACGAAATCAGGGAGGAAGAAGAAGAGCACAGCACTGACGACGGCCGTGGTCAGAACCCTAGCGTCGGAAACGCTTTAAGGGCTTCAGGTGTGACGGCTGCCAATGGATAATCTTTCGCTGAAGGACGGGACTCATCCAGGCGGCAACGACGTTCTTGTTCCTGCCACTCTTGCTTCAGGTCAGAATCCTAGGACGACTGGGGGAGGGCAGTCAGGTCAAGTCCCGGACGTTACCCAGCCACCACCGGGCATCGTTGACTTGGCTACTGTCGAATGGTCTTACTTGGACCCGCAAGGTCAGATACAAGGTACGTCTATCCACGACCTCATGTCTGATATATCTACTGACTTGATTTTACAAGGGCCTTTCCGTGCTGATATCATGCAGAAGTGGTATGACGGTGGCTATTTCAGCGCTGATCTGCTGATGAAACGGACTCACCTGGATCATGACTGGACATCCGTGGGCGAGCTTGCCCGTCGAGCCAGTGGAGAAAAGCTGTTCTTGAGTCCTGTCGTCCGAGATCAAGCACCCCCAGGCCTTTCTCGTCCAACTGAGCCGTCACTGGATAGCGCTGCCGCAGCTAGCAGCTTCACTGCGCCATATCAGCCAGTTCCTTTGCGATCCATACATACTGCGGCTCTGGACTCGTATTTTGCTTCCGGTTCCACTGCGTCCAACTCTCCGTCCTCGTCGTTTGGTGTTGGGAGATTCGGTGAGTCTCCCGACCCCGCTGCATTAGCTGGTCGCGTTGGTGGGCATGTCTTCCCTGTCAGTGGTTCCCCGGGTGGCTCGAGGAATGGTACTTTCATGGCAGAACCCCCTACCTTTTCGGCCCCAAGGAGAGCAGGCTTCAATGACTCGCCCTACGATGCATTTGCCGTGCGATCTGGATTTAGCAATGCGCCTGCCGTTGGGACCCCTTCCATCGATGGTTTCGGCCTCGGTTCCCAGACTCATCCCAGTCAGAACCTTTGGCCTGCTGGGACGGCCGGACGAATGGACTTAATTGATTCCACAGGTCCTTTCACTCCGAGTACTATCCCTGGGGTGGATCCTACATTTGCGTCCCAAGCGGCTCTTTCAAGAGGTTTTGCTAACGGCCGTCCGCAGAACGATGGTTATGGTGGTCCCTTTGGTGGTAACATTGGCGCAGTTAATCAGCGCGATCTTTCTCGTTTGGGTACTCGCGATTCTTTCCTACATGAAGAGAAACGCGATCATCCCGGGGGCGCAGTGCTTGGAGAATATACGAACAGCCTGCAGAACCCATCACCTTACGCTACGCCAGCCCTCAGTCAAGCTTACTCGCAGTCGCCGTCAATGCAGTATGCCTCTCCACAAGCCCCAGCCCAAGTTCCTCCCATTGTGACATCGTTAGGCCCCTCATCTGGACAGCCCACAATACACGTGAAAGCAGCCCACAGTCCTGCAGCCAAGGTCGGCTACGCAGTCCCGTTGGGGTGTCAATGATGACAACGTTCCGAGACGGCCTGCAGCTGGACCTGGACCGTTTGACCAGAATGTTTTTCCAACTGTCAGCAACACAACCTCTGTAAGAACGGTGCCCCCACAGTCCTCTTCATGGGCCCGGACGACTCAGGGCTCCATACCTGCCTCTGTAGTTGACGAACAGTCACCTTGGCACGCTGCCTCCCAAAGCATCGCCGACGATGGTTGGGGACCCGCACATGGGCCCACCAGTCTTACGGTTGACAATCTTGGTCAACACAACCAGCAGCAGGAGCAAGAAGAGGCTTTGCACAAGCATCATGACGAACCCAGCCCTGTTGAGTCGACCGAGCCCATTGTTGAACAGGCGCCGATGGAGACGGCACCTGTTCTTCCAACACCTGATGCGACACCGCCAGCCCCAAGCAAAGCTCGTCGGCCTTCGACAACTCGCCTCGCACCTACTCCCGTAGTTGCCCCTTCTCCACCGCAGGAGGCGAAGAGCCCGTCTACCGCATCATCCGCAGTCCCAGCGAAGCCAGTTTGGTCAACGGTCACGGTGGAAGAGGAGAAAAAGGTATCCAACGCCACTCCAAGCTTGCGTGAGATCCAAGAGGCAGAGACCAAGAAGCAAGAGGCTCGCAAGGCTGCTGAACGGGAGCGGGAGCGCGCTACTCGGGCTGCTCAGGGTGCGGCTCCTACCCCAGCAGAAGAGGCCCAATCCTTCACTGCGTCCTGGGGCCTTCCAACATCGAAGGTTGGTTCATCGCGTAGTATCCCAACGGTCAAAGACACCGCGACCTCGACACCTGCTACTTCCGTAGCCGCTAATAGCCCCGCGCCCGTGTGGACAAACGGCACGAAGCCGCAAGCTACGAAGAAGACTATGAAGGAGATTCAAGAAGAGGAAGAGAGACGTAAGAAGCTGGCCGCAAAGGACACTGTTGCCGCAGCCGCAGCTCGTCGTGCTTACGCAGAGACTACGACCAAGGTGGGCGCAGGCTCACTTCCTATTTCCGTACGATCTAACATTAGAATCGATAGTCTCCGCAACCTTCACAGTCTGCAGGGGTTGCTTGGACTACTGTGGGGTCCAATGGCAAGTCGTCGACACCTGTCGCAACTACAGCTGTACGGCCTGCTGTGACGCCTTCTGCGTCTACCACGGCAGCTGCTCCCGTTCGGGCTACGACTGCTACTCCCGCAGCACGACCTGTCGTCCCAGCAGCAGTTAAAGCCGCACCCGCAGCAGCCAAGATCGAGGAGACTCCAATCGCACCTTCCACCGACTTCATGAAATGGTTGACCGACTCACTGAAGGGCCTCAATAGCTCTGTTAACTGTACGTCTCTGGACTACGTTACATGAGTCGTACACTGATTTTTCTTTGGATGATTAACAGTTGAGGAAATCATGTCAATGCTTTTGACATTTCCTCTTGATGTCGATTCCACGACCAAGGAGATCATCTCGGAGCTTATCTACGCAAATAGCACGACATTGGACGGCCGTCGCTTTGCGGAAGAGTTTGTCTCCAAGCGGAAAGCGGACGCCGCATCTCGCAAAGGGCGCCGGCAAGCAGCCATCTATCGCGGATGTGCTCAAGGCACAGCCGAAGCCGTCGCAGCAGTCGGAGTGGGGTGGGTTCAAGGTCGTGAACAAGAAAAAGAAGGGTGGTCGGGCATAGTGGATATCGAGTGCGTGGCTGATGATCTCATTATCGTGGTGCCCGGGCTTGTATAATTTCTGCTTTCTGCATTGTGCATCCGGACGCATGTTCAACTACTAATACAGTAGAATCGCCCGCCTCCGGACGTAATCAATATCCTCAACTCTGCCTTAATACCATCCACTGGACGCTCTCCGGCGGCGGAGGGCGGAGGGTCATTATTCTATCGGTAAGACTAATATGTGCGATCCTCAATTATCATCCAATCATGATCACCATGAGCCCCTTGGCGGGGATGCTATGGGGTCAATTGTACTCGCACTGGGGTCAATTGTACTGCACTGTCGCCACTAGATATTGAGCAGACAAGAATGTCGTTAGCACTTATATTTCCATAAACAATGCCGGGACGTGTATCACCGTCAACGGCATCGGGGCGTTAAAAGGCTTCTTACATCGTCCGCTGGTTCGGTAGGTCCTTCGAAGACCACTGGCCATAGAACACCATCCATTTTTAATATGCAGACAAGCATGAATCAGTGCAGGCAACTGGCAAACTGTTCTGTCACAAACGTCGGCGGCTTGGACGTGAAGTCGATTCCTATGGCCAACCAATTTACTAGAAGAAAACGAAAACAAACCAACACCAGGAACAGGTAAAACTGGGAAAATCAGACAAAATATTACTAGCCCACCGAGGGAGTCGAACCCGCAGCCTTCAGATTGCGCTAATTAGGTGATTGACCCGCCTTAAGAGTCTGACGCTCTAACCAATTGAGCTAGGCGGGCGATATAAGAATATCGCAAATAATTTAATATGAAGAATCAATGTGAGGAGTATTGACGCGAGGGCGGCAGCATTCGGCTCGGGGACTGCCGCGAAGCAAACTCTAAATGTTGTGCTGTATAGTTTACATAATCTCCTCCTGCGCCTCCCAGGCGGTATACCGCAGCAAGGAAACATCGTCAACGCCATATCCACCGTTCACGGGCGCAAGGTACGTATACCGCCAGTCGTTGATACTGCTCAGCTCAAGAGTCGGTCGACACAGTAATCCCTCAAAATGACCCACGACGCCGTTTGGTTCTCCCGTCCACGCAAGTACGGCAAGGGCAGCCGTCAGTGGTGAGTTTCCTTGCAATCTTTGGACGATGGTTGTCTGGCGGGGTACTGACCGTCTGCTGGTTTGCGTGCAGCCGCCTCTGCGCCCACCAAGCCGGTCTCATCCGCAAGTATGGCCTCGACCTCTGCCGTCAGTGCTTCCGCGAAAAGTCTGCTGCGATCGGTTTCGTCAAGGTGCGTATCTTTTTCCTATTCGCAGACTCTTTCTGATGAACAATTGGAATGCACAGAACCGGTAAACACTTCGAGAACGCGTAGTTGACTTGTTTTGCATTTGTTATCCACCTTTTCCACCATCTTCATCACCCGCACGCGTCATCTGGGCTCTGAGCTGTATGCGACTACTATGATATGATATCGCACCCACCATGAAACCATGCCGACTTGCGACCTTCCGCGACCAATCGCTTGAAAGTGTGAATGCATTTCTTCTGTAATGGCATTTCGTAGATTAAACCAAGCCACTACTACCGTGCCTCGCCAGCAGTAAGGCCGAGGAGACGTCAAGGGCCCACATTATGCACTGGTGTTTTGCAAAGATCCCCAAAGGTCATTGAGTGCAGTGAGGTATACGTACATAAGCTCTTATGGGCATTATCGTAATGAAGTCCAAACTTGCTGAAACTCGCCCACGAACGCTTGACGCTCACCTTGGTGGAGATCGCCGACTTCAGATAGAATACGACCATTTTGTAACCATCCGTACTGAAGCTTCCACCTACAAAAGGTGTTGTCACTCCAACATCAAATCAAACACTCTAAGCAACGGTTTCAGATTGATGGGGATAACTACAGAATGACAAACAAATAGTGGTGCGACGAGCTAGTTATTAAACAGATGAGCTACTGGAGGTGGAGGTGGTGGATTGAAAGTACGCTGTACAATGTGGCAACCAAGAAAAATGTTCACACAGAAGTTCAACAGAAAGCACGAAGCAACGATAAAAAATGCGGGGGTTTGAATACAAATGCGCCATGAGGTATTGCCATACGAGAGGACGAGTGGTTCCCGATCGCAGGTGCCGCGGGATAGCATAATGAACATGGGAGATATTGCGTCGAGTCGAGGCGAGACTAAGTTACGTGGTATCTTGAAAAGAGCGACATGGGAAAAGAGCGGAATGAGTATGGAGATACTGCAAATGGGTTTACTGATGTTTGATGATGAAGATACCGTTGAAAAGACGACCAGTAGCGGAGGTTTACATTCCGTAACCGAACGAGGCACGTTGGTAAGGGTCGCTCATAGTCCCGGCCATGCCCATGTTCGGGAAGGAGTTAACACCAGCGAAGCCAGAGGCGTTTGCGAAGCCACCAGCATGCGAAGGGATGCTCTGATTGTGACTAGAGTTGCCCTGGAGGACGTACCCGTCGATCGAGTGCGGCTGCATACTGTGGAGGGGGGCGTGAAGACTAGACTGTCCAAGACCCCCACCGTTCTGGCCCTGAAGGGGGTAGAGATTATTCTGGCCGTTGTAAACGTCCGCCAAGGGATTAGCCTGGATGTGGCGTCCGCCGTTGGGGTGTCCGAGACCCATGCCCTGATTGCCGAGCGCCATGTTCACAAGGGCCTGCTGGTGATGGTAACCGCCGCCTCCACCGTAATGGTCCATCTGCTCACGCTGCAACTTGTTTTGGATACGCTTGCCATACGGGGTGTTCCGGATTAAGGGGAGAACCGGACGAATGCCTTCCACGAGGAGCGCGCGCTGAGTAGGCTCAGCGTAATCCAAAGCAGTCTGAAACAGACGATCAGCATGACGGCACGTGTGAAAAGATAGAGATGCAAACCTGGACACAGTAGTTTCCATAGGAATCACGAAGCAGCTTCTCCAGCCTCGTACGGTTCAGAAGTTCCTCAATCAGTATCTTCCGGGTAGTGTGTTCCGCAACCCGGATGCACTAGGTGGAGCGATCAAGGTCAATAATCAACTTTTGACATGGCCGCCGAGCCAACTAACCTTCTCGATAACGTTGGAGCTGAACTTCTGAACAGACAAGGCGCAGACATTGCCAGTGAACTGACGGATAACAGCATCGCTAAAGCGATTGTCGTTCAAGTCAAGGATGTATTGAACGACCTGGAAAAATGGATCAGAAGACGAGCTTGAGAACGTGCGGTCATACAACACACATAGTTGCCGTAAGGGTCCTGAACCAGCGTCAGCGCATTGTACGTGATCTCATTGACGAGCTGAATGCGTTGATGATCTGACGCATGGTCGATGCAGCGCTGCAAGACGCAGCAGCCGTGACGGTGTGTGGCGACTTCAACGCAATTCGCAGCGACGGCATTGTAGATGAACTGTGGGAAAATGTCAATGAGCCGGCAGATACATCAAAAGTCACAGCAAAGCGTACCTGGTTATCTTCAGGCGCCAGCTTGTTCAAGCACTTCTGGATGACATGGTTACCATTGAGGTCCTTGATGAGCACTACAACATGAAGGCTGAGTGCAACAATGATAGAATGAATCTGGCCATGGTATCTATGATCAGTCTGTGTCCCGGCCACCCAGTGAGTGCCAAAGGCGAAAAGAACCATGAATCTGACGTGCCTGTCTGCGGGTGGATAGGAAGTCTATCATCTTCTGAACAGCGCGAGTGCCATGCATATTCAGCGAAATGTTCACCAAGTCCTGCGCAACAGATTCGCAGATCACGTTGCTGCTCATCGGTCGAGTACTCCAACAGCTTCTGGCAAAGATAATTGCCGAAAGGATCTGTTCCGCCAATCAGCTGACCATGATTGGGCATTGTAGAGGGAAGACCGACCCGTCATCAAGTCCGCGAAATGACCAAACGTCTCGCGGAAAATCATGTCGCGGTGCTCAGGGACACCCTCTTCCAGCTTCTTCTGCAGGTATCTGCAGCCGTGTTGGTCCTTGCACAAACTCGGGATTTCGCCAACCAGGTCCTCCAGACGCGTGCCGGCAAAGCGGTTGACTATATGCATGAAATATTTAGTATCCGTGCGTACGCAATGGAGACCAGTCGCTTACACTCGCGATCGATGTCCCCTCGCTTGTGCTTAGGACCATGGAGGCCGTTCATCTTGCCATCTGGAGCAGCACGACCACCAAGAGCAAGCCCGTAGCGGGAACCATTGTGATGGTACAGCGCCGTGGAGCCAGTCCCGTTACCGAGGCCTTGCCCATTGGCCGAGCGGTTGGAGTCGAATCCGTACGAGTCGTAGCGACCATTGTCTGAGCCACCGTTCAGGCTGCTACCCATGCCATAGACGGATTCGACGCCATACTGGTGCTATAGTGTTAGTCAGACATCAGATGGAAAAGGAAGTATGTAAACGTACTTGAAGGGAATCGTCGAGGGACGACTGCATGGAGTTGTAACTCATGTTGCCGTCATACTGATTTGGCGTGACCCTCGACAGCGACGATTGCAGTTCAGTGTTCAATGGGCTATCACCAAAGTGACTGCCCTGCGAGGTCAAACGACCGGCAACGTCAGGAGAGATTGGAGTGCCGGGGGCCTTCATCAAATGGCCAGCGGCGGAGCTACCGATGCCTGCAAGAGGCGTTGCTGGCACTGAGCGAGTTGTGATCGACAGGCCGTCCGACAAACTGGGAGGCGAACCGCGACGCGAGCCCGGCGCCTGACCAAGAGGTGACATGCCCTGAGGGTGCTGAGGAATCTGCGGTGTCGCAGAAGCCGACACGGTGCCTGGCAGCTTTCCATTGCTCATGTCGGGGTGGCCCGGTGCGATAGACAGACCGGGATTCGTGACAGTACGTCGATCGGTGCGAGCTGCCAGCGCTTCTGGACGAGGCGACCCCGTGAACTGTGGCCACTCGGACGCCTTGGCATCGACGGCGCGCGCACCAAAGGTGTTACGAGGGGGTGTCTGGGACAGTGGCGCAAGGTCGAGAGCGGCAGACGAAGAGGACAGCTGTTGCAATCACGTTAGAAGAAATCTCACAACATAGCACGACGCCACAAACTTTGTTGAACTGGGATCCTTGGTATTTTCGTCGTCAGAAGTTGGAAGATTGCGCATGGCATCTGCAAAGCAGATTTATATTAACGATCGTGCATCATGAAAGAAGTATACGCACTGTGCATTTCCTCATCTAACTGCTCGTCCAACATCATCCCGGCATTATAGGCATTGCCATAGTGCTGACTGGCGTCCTCATGCATGCCGTTGCCCCTCGGAATGAAGGGAGAATCGTGCCTCGAAAGAGGTGAGTGCCTCTCACCAACGAGAGACAAGTCATGTAGATGGTTTGCGAGCTCCTCATCGTGCTCACTCGCAGACGTACGCCTGCTAGCGGGCATGCTCTTCGCACCGGCGCGAGCGAACCCCTGGTGGTTCAGCCCATTGCCTAGTGTCGCGCTGGACTGAACGTCGGGAGAATGAGTGACGGGCGCGTAAGTCACGGATTTCCTCTTATCGGACACGGCAGAGCCGACAGCCCTTGAAAGGATATCGACGTCTACGCCATTGTGGGCAAATGAGGATCGCAAGTTGGGAGACACCTCCGGGTTAAGGACGGCATTCTGGCGCGGTGGCGTCGTGGGCGCCGATACTGCCAGATGCTGGAGGGAACCACCGACGGCGTCCACAGGGAGACTGAAGAAGTTCTTGCTGTTGCTGCTGCTCCAGAGCGCGCATCTGGTCCTCGAATATTTTGCGATGGAGGGCACGCTGACGTTCATGTTCCATGCGCTTAAGCTCCACGCGCTACCAACCGTGAATAAAAGTCCCAATGTACAGACGATGCCACTCACAGCAGATATATCCGACATATTAGTTCCGAGCCTCGCAGCCTGAAGGACATGTCAGATGGTAGTTAAGAAGATAGAAGAGAGACGCACAGAGTCAGCAAGATCCAAGAAAGCAGGCGGACTCTGCTTTCTGCCGTCCGAGGGGGAACGGTTATCAGTAGGTGAAGTAGAAGCATCCATATTGGCGGCCATAGTGGTTAGAACAGAGAATTAAAGATGTTTTTTTGATGCGATGTGGAAAAAGAGAAGCAGAACAAATGGCGAAAGAGAATAAAGCGAGTAGGGCTAGTTGAACAAAGGGTAATTCTGCGAAGAGACGCGATGTGAATGAGAGCAGACGCAGGCGATCAAATGACGGACCTGCAAGCCGATTTTAAGCCCGTCTAGAAAGAGCTGTTGTTACAATGCGGCTGTGCTGGTTTCAACACTGGAAACCATGTAAAGCACGCAGGAAACACGTACCAATTTTGAGGAAACTCCAACACAACTGGGAGGACAGGCTGGTGACGGGGAGGAGGACGGGGCAATATATGGGGCCTCGCTTGTAGCGTGGGCAGATGAACTCTAAAACGGCACGGAGGTTACCCTCGTTTTTCACTCTCCGCTTATTTCACGGCATTATGTAAATTATTCTTGTTTTCTTCTTCGTCTTGCCCCTTGCTACTTCAGCTCTTCACCTTAGCTAACCTTTTGCTTACGGCCTCGTATTCCGTTCTTCTCGCCGCCTCCATTTTCGCGCGACTTCGCGTGAGCTGCGCGAACAGAGCAGAGTGCGCGGCGCACCAGCGTCCGCGCCCCATGCCGATTACTTCATCTGCCATGTGTTCTCTGCAATGCGTTTCTCTTGTGTAAATGTCATATCATGTCCTCATTGTTTGCGCACTTGCGTAGCCGCTCCGATACCTGCATCTTGCAAAAATATACCGTCATCCATCCGTCAGAATTCCTGCCATCTTCAAACGGCATCACCATGTCGACCGTTATGATCATTCTTCATTATCAAATGACGTATCTGTTCAGCTCAGCGCTTCAAGTCTCCGTCCTCCCCCACAAGCCGAACGAGCCTCTGCGACAAGAAGAATTTATTTAGTAGGACGGCGCCGTCGCGCAAGACACCGAGATTCACATCGACGTGCTCGCTTGCATGATAATCCAAGACGGTTTGGCGAACAGGCATTGTTGATTCGCTCGGCTGCATCCGCGACCAGCTCGCTGGATACCCCGCCGGGTTCCTTGCAGTGCAGCCATCTGCAAATTACGCGTCGCTCGCCAGACCAGTTCGTCATTTACCGATCGTGGGCCAGACGCACTGCACCACGTGCATGCGGGGCTAACTCCTTTTGAATCTGCACGCATCTCGCTCTCGCATAACATACATCCTGCTTCCAGGACCTCCCGCTCCCCGCCCCACTGTACACACAGGTAGGGCTACATCCTCGCTCGCCGAGCAGTGCTCGCCCAGGAATCCGACAAAATACAAATCAAATCCCTTCACGTGTTTGATTAAATATCCGCACGTGAGGCGAGGCTTCGCATCTTCGAATTCGCGCATTTTTCGCATCTAGGTTTTAGATTCGGAAGCAGAAGCGCTCTCGGCCCATGGCAGCCCATGGCCAAGTCGTCGTGGACTGCCGCACAGGTACGCCTCGAGCGTACCCACTTAACGATCGCTTACCGCCAACGGGCCGATATTACCAGTGCAGATCTATTGCAGCGACGCGCCGTCGTACGCAATTTCGTCGTACGCAAAGTTCTGCAAGTGATCTGCATGCCCAGTCTACGTTGAATGTTCGTATGCAGTACGTGTCATGCTATAGGTAATAGCTCTGGCTTGCCGACGTCCACTAGTCAGCCTACTAACTTTCTTCCTGCAGTCAACGTTGAGTTAGCACGGCGGCCACTTGAGCCACTTGAGACACAAGCGAGATCGGTGTTTATTCCATTCGGATTTTAAATGGGCAGGCATAATCGAGTGGTCCTTCGTGCGCCACCGATTTAAAGCAGGACCCTCTTGATCCAGGCAGCTGCCGTGTTCCTGGTCGCCACGTCCTGCAAAGGACACCTCCGTTATTGTCACGATAAAGCTTCCGCGCACTCGGCCGAAAGCGTCTGATATCCGAATGCTCCAGCGGGGGGAAAATAGCGCTTGAAAAATACAACATGGAGCATAGATAGGTAGATAGGCAGGGTGCTAGCGGTCTCCATGGAACAACGGCGTATGCATGCAATCAAGCAGCGCGTCAGGTCGCGACTTGAGGAGGGACAGCCTGGTTTTCCGACGCCTCTGCAGCATCCAGTCGTTTCTCCTCATGGTGCACTTGAACTGGCGCAACGGCATCGCCGTCCGCGAGCTCCTTGTGCTCCTCCACAGGATCGTCGAGCACAAGTCCGCGCACCGTGCGGCAGTCAATGTCCTCCTCCTCGTCTTCCGCGACCGCCTCCCGCGTGCCGCCAGCCTCGCTTCCGCCCGCGTCTTCCTCGCGCGGATCGTCAGGCGCAGCGCGCCCGTTCTCGTGCTCGCCCTCGGGCACTTCCGGGACGGCCTTCACGGACGGCTGCTGCGAGCTCGACGGATAGCGCGAGCGGAGGAAGCCCGAGAGGCCGAAGAACGGCTTGGACATCAGCGCAAGTGAGGCGTAGGACTCGCCTGTGCTTGAGGAAGACGGGGCAGACGTCATTGCGCTGCGTAGCGACGACGCAGCGGGCGACTCCGGAGGCGCAGAAGCCTTGGGCGTAGAAGCCTCAGAGGCTTCCTGCGATGTCTTAGAAGTCGAAGGCACAGGCGACGAAGGACGCGAACTCGGCGTCTCCAATCCGGACGCGGAGGATAAAGGTGACGCCAACACCGACGTGCTGCTTGAAGTTTCAAAACCTCGCCTAAAAAACGCTCTGGATTGCGACACTCACGTTAGTAGTTGCGCGCCTTCGCCGTCGGTGAGTGTGAGTAAGAGGTTCTTCAGGTTCGGCAGAGTATGGCGCATGTCCAGGGCCCGTAGATTTCGGTCTGACATTAACTAAGCGAGCAAACAAATTAGCCGACCTCAGATCTTCCCAAAGGAAAATTAAACAACATACCAATTCGATATCCTTATTTAGTAGGAATACGCCGTATTCAAAGCGGTACGTGTCGACGCCTTTGGAAAACAGAGGAAACCTGTCAAAGGCAGGTAAGGTCAGGCACGGTGTGGGCGAACGTCCAGCTTACATCCGAGGGCCGACCATCGCAGAGATCCCATCCCGTATCAGGCTCCTGCTGCCGACATACGTTATAGGATATACGAGCGCTTTGTTGAGGTATACCGCCAGTAATTGCACGACAAGCGCAGCATATCCGAGGGCGGTGGCCACTGCGTCCTCCGTCACCTCCTTGTGAGATGGCAAGCTCAGCGGCGGTGCTGGGTCAGTTGCGCCGAGGGGTATAGGCAGCGGCACTTGTAAGATTGTATAGAGGAGATCCGGTCCCGAGAGAAGGTCGATGGGAAATATTGAGGCGAGTGTGGACAAGAGGGTTATGCGCACAGGGCGGATGCGATTGCGAAGGTCCTGAACGCGACTCCTGCGCGGACACCGCGCGTCAGCAAGACGATCAGTGAGAAGACCGTATGAAACATACCGCTCCTCCGCAATCTCTTCTTCTCGAAGTTGCCGTGATGATGCCGCCTCATTCTCCAGCTGTCTCGCCTGCGCAAGCGACTCCTTCGACATCGCAATGAGTCGCGTTTGGCTAGGATACGGGCGGAAACTAGCATGCAAGTAAGCGACGCTTGGACCAAACACATGGACGGCCATACTTACGAGATTCAGAGTTCTTGCGGACTGAATTCGTATCAGCTCTATACTGCGCGACTCTTGCTTCTCGTTCCGAAATTTCCCGCCGCTAGAACGTCAATACATCGCTAAAGATTCCATCAGCACGGGATGACTTACGAAGGCGGTAGTCTCATCTGTGGCAAGGAGATTGTCGATTTCACAGACGACGCCTTGAAAGGGACTGCTGAGTGTCCACAATTGCAGATTGCAGGGTAACAAGCCTGTGGAAATAAGTCTAGTAGCGCAACATACATGACTATATCAGCAACGCACTTGACGAGATCTTGCCATCCCGCACTCCGCGTAATGTCGTGATTGAGCCGGGACGGGCGTTGTACACTATCTGGTGGCCTGGCGGCGTGATCACCATGGTTATCGCCAGAAGTCTCGGTAAGGGATGAGTGGGTGAATAATTCCCCTGCGCCGCGAATTTCAGGTTCGGACACATATCCGACAGACGGGGATGGAGAGCGCGAGGAGAGCGCGGACTTAATTGGTGGAGGCAGATAGAACGTCTTCCCAGGTGGAGAGAGGTGTACGAGGACGGTGTTTGGGGGGAGGTGGCACGGATGTTCGGCTAACTGTGTCAAAAGAATCGGGTGTGTAAGGGTAAGTCATTAGGTGTAGCTCGCCGACGTTCACTAACCTGTTCAGGTAGCGGGATTAACTCGGATAACAGTATACTCCATTCCTCCATAAGCTTCCATGGCGGATCGGAGTCTTCCGCTATGCTAGCTGTCTGTTTACCTTTGCCTTTGACATTCAGGTTTGCTGACAGAGGGCCGACCTTGGCCCACAGCCGTAAAATGATACTTGACGCCGTTAGATCCGTCCACGGGGCGAATTCATATCCGGAACGAGGATCGAGAGGAAAAGAGGGATTTATCGACGGGGCGTGGATGGGTGACAGATAATTTGGGACTGAAGGAGGTTTGGGATTAGACGGGAAAGTGAGGGAGGGTGAAGCGGTATGAGAAATATGTGAAGCAGAAGCGGATGCCTTTGTATGGACGCCGTTTGCCTTGATCGCGCCCGAAGCCGCCCCTCCACGAGCACTTGACGGCGATATCCAACGAGCGGACGCTGGCGGATGGTTGATGCCGACTGGAGGAAGGTTTGGAAGAACTTGCAGCGCTGCTACTGGCGCGTACACTGCGGCGGGATATGCTCGTTGTTATAGTGTGAGACTTCGACTGCGAGTTCGAGAACCTGTCTCGAGATGCGGGAGCATTGTGAGGCGGTAAAGAGGGTACGTCTGGGGATGGTGTGCGAGGGAAGGAAGATGGATGCGGGAATGCATCCGGTGTGTGCGAGCGGGAGACGGAGGGCGACGGCGACGGCACGGTGATGCTAATGAAGGTCTCAACCAAACGCGACTGAATTACGTTCTCTAGCGTCTTCTGAGAATTATCAGGGAAGAAGCTCGAGGACGACGGCAGCAGGGAGGATGGTGCATTGTGGCTTCCATTTGACACCATGGACGTAGTTCGCGCACGATGCGGTCGAATGGTGGGCCCTGTCCCTGAGATGGCCGTGGGCCGCCAAGAACTCTCGGAAGTAGGGCTGTCCCCCTCGCCCGCTTCATCCAGTGCAGTGGGACGTGAGAGCGTGCGTTTTCGACCTCTCAAGTCATGCGACCGAGAGTCTTCCGGATTCGCATGTTCGTGCTTTGAGCTCTTGACTGTTCCCACAGATGCCGTAGAGATCTTGCGTGGTCGCTTTCGTGCGAGAGTCACGTCTAGATCATCCGACAGGTGTCCTAAGGCCGTGAATTGGGAGTGCTCGGAAGGCTGCGAGAGAGCAGACGCGAAGGCGTCGCGTACGGGAAACGGCGTCAAGTTCTTGATCTCAATGCATGAAATATGCCTGACGAGACGCTATGCAAAGGAATCCCAAGACAAAGGTGACATCGTATCAGCGACTGAGGGGAGCACAAGGACCGATACTCAACTTGTAACTGCCATTCCTCGTCGCGGAGGATTCCTCTCTCGTCCGACTTGACGCCACCCCTTTCCTCCGAAACCATCGCAAATCCAAAGCGTCGACGCGCTCAGCGTAGATTCCTTTCCGGTCCAGCGTCACCACGGCCGGGGCAGTGCAAAGCCTGTGAGATGGTGCGCACGAGGGGACAAAGCACGAAGGCCAGTGAGGTTGCTGTGATGTCGCTTGCTTGGCAATAATGGAACGCCAGACTCCAAATGCGTATATAAAAGATTTCGAAAATGAGGGAGGTGTTTGTCGTAGATGTGCACTGCAAGTGCTGCTGAAGCTCGGAGGCTTGGCTTGAGCGAAGGGGCGTCGGCCCGTAACTTCCATTCCAGACGGCGCGAGGCGCGTCGACTGCGGCGCTCTCGCGTCTTGACCGCCCTCACTCTCTCTCTTCATTGTTTACCTTCGCAATGCCTCCAAAACCTCGTATGGTGCGTAAAAATGCGCCCACAAGTTTGTCTCCAGGCAAGCCCGCACCACCTCCTTCAAGTACGACACCAACGGCAGCATCATTCCCTTCCATATCTGTCTCCAAGTCACCCTCCAAGGAAGGGAGCATGCTACCGCCGCCTGACCCCAAACCACCTCAAGCTATCTTGGAGCCTGAAGTGGATATGCTGACCGGATGTCTCAGAGTGCGTTACCTGACGTCTCCCTCAGGCAACTGTGCTAAAATTCGCATGCCGTGCAGAATATTGCAGTAAAGACTGGACAGATATATGGCTTCTATGCAGATGCTCGTCGACTGTACGCTTTCACTCGTCTTCATTCGGTTTACAGTCTCTGAAACACATGTCAGTGGTATTAATAAATATGTTGCTCGTCCACCACAATCTCTCACAGCAGCCTTGGGGCGCGAGGTAGAGAAATATGACTTGTTATGCGATGCCATGGAATCTCATCTCGTGAGTATCTATTCATCTTGCCGTGCTGAGCGCTGAGTTCTGTCTTTCAGCTCCGTTCCATCTCCATCTTACAACGAGACTTAGAGCTTGAGAAAGCTCATATTCAGGCCGAAGCCGAGGCAGCAGCCTTGAAGGAGAGCACGGAGATGAGGCCCTTTACACCCGAAGCTCCCGCCACATCTGCCGCAACGAGCGACTTAACTGCTCAACCTACTCTTCTGACTTCCAGCCCTATGGGGCCTCCCGCCATCCCACACCCACAGACACCACTTGCCTCGCCTCCCGTGGCCACGCCTGTTACCTCCGCTCGGCGCCCCTCCACTATATCGCTTTCAACTTTAAATCGCCCTCAGTTTCCCCACAAGCTTGATCTCTCAGCTGCCGCATTGCGTATTAATCCCGAAGAGATATCGCAGGGATTAGCGTCGCCAGTCACTCTCGCTCCGAAGTCGGGACGAAACACAGCAGTGTCGGAGTTTCCTCCGCACGACTTCATGGCCGCGTTGGCGTCTTCTGACGTGCCCGCCAACAGACCAGTGGACATTGACCTCACGTCGCTGCCTGATTCGGACTCGGGCGCTCCTCAATCGAGCAACGACCCTGGGCTGGGTAGTTCCGCAGATAAGCCGATTGAGCTGGACTTGGACAGCATGGACATCGACATGTCCAATGTACAGGATCTTTTCGGCGATGCGGGAACAGGGGACGTGAATATCTTCGATTCGAGGTTGTCTGCGGAGACCAAAGAGGCGAAGAAAGAGGACGATGATACACTACACGCCGAGATCCTGTCCGCGTTGTCGAAGCCCGATACAACAGGCCGTACCGATGCTGGTGCCGACATCTTTGCCTCGTTAGGGCACAAATTCCCTACAGGCCGACACGAGCAATTCACAATTTCCTTCCTCCGATATTGCCAACTCTAACAACCAGCCTTCAACATCCTCTGGACCGTCAGCAAACGCCCTCTTAGCGAGTTTCAGCGCTTCGAACGCGGCAGCGTCATCATCAAACGAACCTCAGGCAGTCGGTGGACCTGAGCCCGCCTTCGACATGAATGCCATCGACTTTTCCAGTTTCTCGTCTTTGGATGCCGGGTTATCGTTTGATGCCGCTGCGGGTGCAGATATGAATTTCATGGATATGGCGGCGTTTATGAATATGGGGGACGCGTCTGGGAACGGTAACGATAATGGAAACCAGGGGCAGTCTACGACATAGTCTCATTGCTGCGGATGTCGATAGAGTAGTGATATATACCCATATATACAGAGTATCCAAGCGGTCAAGTAATAAATAGTGATGCACAACCAGTTATAGCGCTAGTCTGTACAAGTGCTGCTATCCGGTCTGACAAAAAATAGATGCATGAAAGAAGAGTGTGGTGGTCCATCAGAGATGATGGACAGCATGTACAACATGTCAGAGCAATAGGTCATTGCGGAGCAGCAGCGATAAACTTATCCAACCGCTTTCGCAGCGGGTGGTCGGGGCGTATACCTACCGTCCGCAACATAACCGCCAGGTCCTTCGCTAAACGCATCCTCTCCTGCGGGTCCCCCTCCTCGCCCTCCAACAGCTCCTTCACCGCTCTCGCTAACCTCCCCTTCGGACCCTTGTCCCCATTCTGCGCGGGCGGCCGCTTTGCCTTCCCCTTCCCCTTTCCTTTCCCCTTCGGCACCGCTAGCAGCGGCTCCAGCACCTCCATCCTAAATCTCCGATGCGCCAGCGACGCCAGCGGCACGACGCGCTCCTGCGCGCTCGCCGCCTCCGCACACGCCTCCGCCTCCGCCAGCCGCTCCTGCGCGTCCCCCTCCGCATACCCCCACTTCGCGAGCTCCGCCGCGCGGCGCTCGCGCAGCTTGCTCGCGATTTTCTCGCGCGAGTCGTTCTCGCGCAGCGATCGCGCGACCGCGTCGAGGATGTCGCTCAGGCAGAGCCACCCGCGGTCCTCGTCGACCGCGCGCTTCACGAACTGCCGGTTCACGTAGTTCAGCAGGCGGTGCACCGCCGCGCCGCCCGCGCTGTAGCGCTGGAAGCACGGGACGAGGTAGTGCACGAGCGTCGCGTCGTCCTGCGGCGCGCCGAGCAGCAGCTCGCGCGCCGCGCCCGCGAAGTACGTGTCCAGGCGCTCGTAGACCTCCGCGCCGAGCTGCGGCTGGCCGCGGGTGCGTGCGCCGGGTGCGGGCGGCGGGGGCACGGCGCGCGAGCTACTGCTGCTCGTGAAGTAGTTGTAGACGGCGGTGTGGATGCCCATGTGGTACGTGACGTCGATCGCGGGGGCTTTCGACGGGTTGTTGGTCGGCGAGCGGAGGATGTGATCAAGGGCGGGTTCGACGTAGCCCCAGAGGGCGGGCAGCGACGCGGATGGGTTCGCGCTCCCCGTCGCGGGATTGCACATAGGCGGGGGCCCTGCAGGTTCCATGGTCAATATGAACGGTGTGAGACCACCAATGCTGGGATGACGGAGCTAGATCAGTTGGAGGCTGCCACTCATCGAGCCGCTGATTCTAAACACCTTGCTTATGTAACCCCAAGCCAAAGAAAAATATTTGCCTCCGTTGTGCTTCCTCAATTGCCATCTTGACAACGGCGAGATCAAGAGATCGTTATAAGCAAGATCCATTCGAACAGCAAACAAGGTGAAATCATAAAGTGTGTAAAGGTAGAAAGTCGTAAATCGAAAGGACGAGCACTGAATAATACATAGTAGATGCGGGAGAACATAGATGGTAGAGTACATATGCACAGAGTAAGATTAAATCCAAGAACAAAACAGAACTAAAGATGCGATAAAATAAAATAAAACGAGACGAGACGAGACAAGACGAAAGCAAACCTAAATCAAGCCCAACACGACCGTAACACGCAGACTCACCTCCTTCTCAGCCGGCATCGGGCTCGTCGGCCCAGCCTCCTTGGTCCCGACCTCGAGATACTCCTCCGTGCGCAGCGAGCTGCTCTTCCACCCCCAGCTCTGGCTCACGGAGAACACGTCCGGCGAGCTCGTGAACTTCGTCAGCGAGCTTCCCGTCGCGCTCGCACACGAAATCGTGAAGTACGCTGAAACGGACGGGCGCGGGTCGCGGTATGGCTGCGCGGGCATGCACGGCGCGCCCGTAGCGGGAAGCGACTGGCCCAACGACGGCGAGTTGCCGCTGTAAGTGGAGGTCGGTGTCGTCGAGCGCGAAGCGCCGAGCGGCGATCCGGCTGAGTACTGCGATGCTGTCGACGGTGAGGTAGACGGCCGCGCGCTTGTCGGCGAGGACGGACTCCGAGCATGCCGCGTCTCGATACGTTCCTTCTCAGCGCGGTCGACGCGGTACACGTACGGGACTGACGGAGGCGGGATGGGGTCGACACTGGACTGCCGGTGCAGATAGACGCCAAGCTGGATACCCTTCTTCCGCACGACTTGCACGTAGACGTTGAAGAGGCTGCCGCCGTACCATATAGTATGCGAATGCAGACGCGACTTCTCTCGCAGTGCTTCGACGTCCCAGAACTCCACAGCAAAGCGGTAAGGCGGGTGAGGCAGCCAACGTGTCCTGCCGTTCGGATCGGCAGAGGGACATGCGGAGGCAAGGCAGCGGTCTGACTTGAGTCCGAAGAAAGAAGACTCGGAATGCGATGACCGGACGGTGCGCTTGGGGTCTGTCGCGGAGGGAAGTTCAAACAGCTCGTCCATAGAGGCGCCCTCGATGCCGGCGCCGTCTCCAACGCGCGAGGAGGAATCGTTGAGAACTGGCCAGTATGGACGGTCCTTCTCCCAATCCTTCGCAGGGGACGATAGCAAATCGAGAATCTCCGAGGATGACAATGCAATGCCGAGCTCCTTATCGCGAGGACCATGCGTCGTTGGTGAGTTCGGGGGTGACGAAGACGAAGAAGGCCGGCCCATTATGCGATGCTGAAGCAAAGATTGGTCCCAGTGGGCGGACTGGATGGTATCAAGTGGGGTATAGAGACGACCTGTTGTCGGAGAAATGTCTTGCGCGATATATATAAGATCCTCGAAATGCTGTTGGTGCAAACATGAGAATGAAAACTCCCAAGTAGGACACAAGCGTACTAACCATGTTTGGATAGTAGATACCCTCAGCAAACATGCTTGTCCAAATATCCTCTTCATCATCGATACCCTCTGCTCGGCGCATCTCAACGATCGCCTTGGCCATATCATACCTTTCTCTTTCGCCACGGACAAACAGCGAATCAGAAGAAATCAATGCCTTGACCCATTTCGCAGTGAGGCCCCCGCGACGCCAGATGAGAGGTAGAACAGGAGGAGAAGCTTTGTTGGCGGTAAAGGGTGTATGGTCCCAGCTCGAAGGCATCGTCGAGCGCCGTAGATGTGGCTGATTAGAGGAGATCGCGGTCGCGGCCTCGGCTGGGCGTTTCGAATTATCCTTGATTGCTTGCTGCTCAAAAGCAAGCATGTCGATACCCCAGCGCGCTAGCCAGCAGGTCGCAGCTTCGCCTATCTTGTCCGAGACAGCGCCATAGTGGAAGTGCAGCTCGTGTTCATGATCGGAAAACGAATGATCGTCACTAGATGTCTCGGCTGGATCCTCCTTCTTCACGACGAAGTATTCAGGCTCGCTGCCTGAGGAAGTACGGTCGGGCTTGGCGTCATCCTTGACGGACATAGCTTCAAGGGTGCGAGCCAGACGAGCCGCTTCATCGATACGTGAGAGCTCAGCATCGCCATGGGGTGTGTGATAGCCGGTCTGTGGTTCTGAGCGCGGTACTTTGAGGTCAGCGACATGCTCGAGGCCGACAGCAGCGTCAAGATCGCCATCCTGCAAGGGTCCGATACCCCTACCAATCGCGAAGTTGAGGTAGGGAATGGCCGTAAATGGACCGACAGAGTTGAGGATCGACGTCAAAGCCTGCGTCGCTACGGAGGGAATGGACAGGTAGATGGCTGTACTCAGCACGGATAGCAGGAACCGCGGTGATGCCGGTTGATGACCTTCAGGGGTGTCCGCTAGGGTGTGGGGCATTGTGAACTGCGGCGTCAGCGGGTGCCCAGGTGTCGGCAGAACGGATGGTGAGATGTAGGTCGGTGGGCCGCCACCATAGAGTCTTGAAATGCACAACCTAAGACATATCAGGCCTTGTGGTCCGATATAGATGATATGAACTCCACTTACTCAAATGCTGCAAAGCAAGTAGTAAGCTCAGCTGCTTTCGTACCACCGAAGAATGAATAGACTGACCAGCACGTGTGATATTTGTGTCATCGAATACGATCTCAATCAGATGCGGGTTCCTACGGGATGAGGTAGTCCTGTCCGTGGACTCTACGAAGCCGCCCGTAAAGAGGGAGCGGAAGAAACCCTAACGTTTTCGATGCACACGTGAGAAAGAAGCATTCACCAAGCAGTTGAAATGGATATAAGGACATACCGCTTGAATGAGGATAACGCGATGAAGCTTGTACACGGCCTCCCACGTACCCCGCACTCTAAGCGCGACGTCTGCGGTCTTACGCTCGAGAAAGGAGGAATATAGATGGACCTGTAGGTCTGACGAGTTCTGACTGACGGAAAGCATATACGGGTCTCTGAGGAGGAAGATGAACGTGCAAGAAAAGAAAGGACGGTCACATCGACGCCATGAGTATCTCGAAGATATCTGTGTCGGCAATGGCGAGACGAAACACGCGGCGGAGCCAAATCCGTGCGGATAGGTGCGGACGCGGTCTCGGCCCGCCCTGGCCCGTCCATCCGTCTCCCATCCGCCGGCGCTTATCACGTCCTTCTCCACCATGGCCTACGCTCAGCCTCATCCACGACTCTCTGTCCTTTCGTCTTCATCGCTCTCGTCCGTAGAACATTTATCTCCGACGACAAGCTCAGCACGTTTTTCTCTCCCATCCGCGCCCTCCATCGCCACTACAACCGGAACACCCAGACCCCTCACGCGCCCAAATATATATGATCGACCCCTCAACAAGACGCGAACGGCCGAAGTCTCGTCCTCTGCCTTTGCCTTTCTATTCTCGGAAGTAGTCCAGTATACCCAGAAGCGCGTCAGTGGTATCAATGACTTGGAACGTCGGTCCGTGCATATTTGCGTCTTTCAGCAGGTGTCCTGAACCCTTTACAGACTGAATACCCTGGGCTACCGCCTTGGCACCAGAGTACTTGAACTCATGGTATGGCGGGCTGAATCTACCTCGAAGCAGCCCAAGCGAGAGATTCGCTTTCTTCCAGCACTTATGTCCATCCATACAAACGTATGGAAGGCTGTGTTTGGAAAGCCTGCAGATGCCATCGAGAAGAGTGTCGAAAACGAGGACGAGTGTACGTGTGCCCCCTTCACAGAAGCCGACATCGACTCATAGCCAGTCGCAGATATGATCATCGACAATGACCCAATAATAACTCGAAACATCTCTGTTCCTCGTGACATGAGCCAATTGAGCTGCTCATCTTTCACGGCTGGCATCGTGGAAGCCGTTCTGGATGGTCTTGGTTTCGTGAGTCTTGCTGCCGCCACCGGCGTCCTGGCATTCCTGACCGCTTGTTTGCAGCCTGCGCGCGTTACTGCGCATAATACCCCGACCGATCAACATCCCTCACGAACGACAATCCTCATCAAGCTGGAGAAGAGTGTGTTGGAGCGCGAGGAGCTGTTCAAATGAACATTCTGCAGACCTTTTTCTGTCCCATTCATGTTGTAGACTAGATTTTATGGCATCACCGGTTGCTTGGTAAAGAAACCATGGATGAGGAGCTCCGTTCTTAAACACAGAACGACTTTCTTCTGTGTAAGGTCTGCTCGGAGACTAGAGCTCCGTCTGGACCGGCGCCGCAGAAGCGGCTAAGTCAGAATGAATGAGGTTATCTAATCTTGCCTCCGTATAATATCGTCGTCCTGCCATGCGTCTGGAGATCATCTTTGTGCGCTTCTACGCCCTTGGAAAACCGTCGCGTGTATCATATCCAGCTTTCGTAGCCTTTCATCCTTTCTCCTGACTTTATATCGTTACCGAAATAATATTCACTCGGTGCGACACGCCCCAGATCAGATCCCGCAGCATGGTCACCATCCGGCGCATCCATGTCTCCCCTCCCCTTATTAACAGCTCGTGTGCATGGGCATCCGAGTTGGACCAGCTGCAGGAGCTTTTCGACTGCCCACATACAGGTGCCGTGACCACCCGGACGGCGACCCTCACGGGTTTCAACGAGTCAGTGGAGAAGAAGGTATGCCCACTTCACGATCGGACATCTATCCGGAGCTGACCTGACTGACCCTGCATTATCCGTCTCAGGTCGCGTTCACGAAAGACACCATCACCTCGTTGAACTCATTTGGCTACTCGCCACATCCATTATCAAGCTACCTAGAATATGTTGACACGATCCTAACGTCCGCCTCTGCGGGCTCGATGAAACCATTCATCATCAGCATCACCTCCTCGTCCCCTATCTCCCTCGGATCCATGCTCGAATCGATCCAGGAGCTGCGCGCAAAACTCAACGACACAGACGGCGCCACCTCCCGTATCGCAGTCGAGCTCAACACGAGCTGCCCAAACATCAAGGGCTCCCCCCGCCCGCATACGACTTCCCCTGCCTCACGCCCATCCTCGACGTCCTCGCCGACCACTTCTGGAAGGATCGCACGCTCGTGCTCGGCCTCAAGCTCCCGCCATACGTCTACTCCACGCAGTTCGACGACCTCATCAAGGCTATCGCCGCGTACTCCCGACCGCACCCCGCCGACCCCGCCGCGCGCCTGAACCCCTTCGCGTTCTTCACGTCCACAAACACGCTCGGCAGCACGCTGCTCTTTGCAGACCAAACGCTGAATGCGCAGAGCGCTGGACCGCCGAGCGACTTTGCGCTCCCGGCGGGCGTCGCCGGGCTCGCGGGCGAGTCGCTCCACCCGCTCGCGTTGGGGAACGTGTACACGCTCGCGCAGCTCCTGCGGGAGCACGACGATGCCGCCATGCGGGAGATCGTGATTATAGGCGTCGGGGGCGTGACGACGAAGGCGGCGTACCGGCGTATGCGCAAGGCGGGGGCGGCGGTCGTCGGGTTCGCGACGCTGTTCGGGCGGGAAGGCGTCCGGGCCTTCGAGCTGCTCGCGATCGAGGACGCGGATGTGGAGCCAGGGTCGGTGCCGGAGGAGGGCGGTGGTGAGGCGTAGCCGTTGGATGATGAAGATGATACGGGGTTCGGTTGGTCGGGTCACGAGCGGACAGCGCTCATGCTGCATAATGATGATACTCAGACTGCAAGCTTACAGTGTATCTCTGGAATCGGCATATGTATTTCTTGAAATGCGGCATACGTAGCTAGGATATGTGGGTTGCTAAGTATACACAGGGTAAAGGGAGGAGTCTCGTATCTGTCTAGACATATGGGCCGTTAGTTATACATGGTTTTGTGGTCGAGGCGGCGTCGTTGGTACGACGTCGAGGAGATTATCATCATACAATGGAGACGGAAGGAACAAGAACAGTCAATGGAACAACCGATCGTAACGTCTGAAACAGTAAAGGGGAAACAACCAAGCGTGCGGTCTGAAAAGGTAAGTTGAGAAAAGGAAGAGTCGTAAGGGTATTATGGGCTCGGAAATAAAGACGGTATAAAAAGATAAGTCAGAAATAAGTCAGATACAATGAAGTCCGTCGAGCCAAGAAGGAATAGGTGAGAAGAATGATGAAAGGAATTTAGAGTGCGCCATCGCCCCAGGGATATTGGGTGTCAACATCGTTGAGGAAGTTCGCCAGCGTGAAATCGTTGGCAGGCGCGGGCATCGCCTCCTGGTTCCATTCCGCGCTCATGGCGAAGTATTCCTCTGACGTCTGCATTGGGCTACCCCAGAGAGCAAGAGCTGGCGTCATATCAGTGCCGACATAGAACTGGGAGGAGGCGATGAAGGGAGGAATAACTGGCTCGGCGCGATGTGTCCAGCTGGTCGGCGAAGAGAAATATGGACCAGACTGATCGTGGATATCGGTGCGAGGCTGCATCAAATGCATGAGCGTGGGGGGCGTGTAGTCCTGGACAGGCATGGGCGGCGCTTCGAGAGAAGCCATCGGCGGCGAGCTGTAGTTGGTCTCTGGCATGCGTGTGGCCCAGCGCTACAGAAGATGTCAGTTTCGCATCGCGTGTTTCGGTGGATAAGCAACTCACAGGTGATGGTTCAGCGAGCTTGGCCGGCATGGATACCACGCGCCGAGGAGCCAAGAGAGGACTGCGGAACGGCGGGGTGTCTGAATCTTCGACCTTTGCCACGGGTGACTGCGCGCTCGACGACGGCAGCGCCACCTTGCCCGCGGCGAGGTCCTTGTCCAACTCCCCGACGGCGAGGAGAAGCTCGTCACCCTTCTTGCCTTGGCTCCAGAGCCTGCCGATCTCCTTGTCCCTCAGCAGGTCCTCAGGGTCGTTCCTCTTCGTCTTGCGCCGAGCACGGTCGCGCGCCACGGGCTTATAGCGATAGTTAGGATACCGCAGCGCGTGTGCGGCCTTCGCGTCGCGCGCCAAGTCCTCGAATACCTTGCGCTGCTCGCTGGGGAGCATCTTCCAGGCGCTCGCCACGATGCGGCTTACATGACGGTGGTCGCGCTCAATGGTCTTGATCTCCTTCGCCTCGGCGACGAACTTGGAGCGGAAGATCATGAAGGCGTTCGGTGGGCGGGGGATGTGGTCGGGGCCGCGCCGCGATACGCGCTTTGGTGTCTCAGGCAGGTCTGGGAGTCGGATGACGGCGAGGGCGTGAGGCTGCCCTCTGTCGAAGGAGGGGAGGGAAGCTTGTAAAGTTCCTCGAGGGGACGCAGGGGAAGTGAGAAAGTCTGGGGCAGGAGGGAGTTGTCGAAGGAAGAGGAGGGTGGCACGGCTGTAGCACCGTAGGCATATACCGACGATGTCTGGTCGTAGACCTCATAGGACACTAGGAGGGAAAAAATTAAATATGGGAGGGACGTTAGACCCAAGGAATGCTGCTCACTGGGCGCTGTGATGTAGTTTGTGGGCGGCGAAAGGTTCCTTTGGCACGGCATTGGCGGGCTGGAGCGTTCAGAATGGACGGGAACAGCCATCTGAAGCCGGCCTTTATAGTGTAAAAGCATTACGGCGCGGTCGTCGCAAGCAGTGAGCGGACAATGTGGAACAGCGAGCTCCCCACCTCTATAATCACCACTCTTTCCAGTGAATTCACTTTCGCGCTCGGAGACTGGACGGATTTGGCAGGAGATCTCGATGGCCTCCCTTTGAAACGGCACACATGCCGGTCCGGCAATCGATTCTGGGCTATCGTCAGGGCAAGAAAGATCTGCGTGATCACGTTGTCCCGGTCCCTAGAGCCGGATCCAAGGCCTCTCTAATCTGGTGAACAATGACAGATAATGGCGAATATTGAACCAACTTGAGGAGATGTATACCGTCAGATAGTGTGGCCGAGGAATCTTGAATAGCTTTGGGAGAGGCTTTGGCTACGGTAATCGGGATCGCCAGCAAACCAGGCAATATTGTGCTATGGAACCGGAAGGGACGGGGGTAATGGACCTTGGGTTTTGCAGCCAGCGGTGTTTGCGGATATGGCGGTCTCTGTACATGTGGTTGTAGACTCGTAGGGCCGATTGATACCGCCCCTCCAAAGGCGTGCATCGCCGCAAGATCAAGCTCGATTCAAGCGGGAAACGTTGATAATTGTCGCATCATCGCAAGTGGGCTATACAGTATCAATGGCGACCGTAAAGACATGTTCATCCTAATTACTGTATGTCAGTCATCGATTCTGCATTCTCTGCGCCCGCGCTCTGACACAATTCCTTAGAAAACGTACCTGCGTGACCGAAAAGGGAACAAGGAAAAAAGACAGGATTCTTCCGCATGAGAAAAACAAAATCAATAATGCCTGTGGTATGATCGTGCTTCTTTCATCTCGACTGGTCCGCGATTTTGAAGGCCACGCGCTATCCATGCGATGACCCAAGCGTCGGAGTATAGGACGCGGATAAGTAGGGCATTTGTTGGTTGCGGGGCCTTCGTGCAGGAGCGCCGAACATTTCTACACCAGAAAAAATTTCTAGACAGAGTCACATCACCGGAACGATGAACGAAGGCAAATCGACTTTTAGAGGAGTTCACTGGGATAGCACCAAGCGTGCTAGCTGGTACAGGGAGGTTGTGGGTCCATATGTAGGGCTATTTACTCCACAGATAACGTGACCGTGATGGAGCACTGACTCGCGCGGGACGCGTCGCCTAATTAGCGCTCACCACGGTCACCATTGTCAGTGTTATTGCCAGCGTATAAATCGCTGAGTTCGCGTTGTACTTCGTCCTGACTCTCTCCAGCCATGCCTCCACGCAAGAAACCTGTGTCTACATCATCAAGCAAACCTGCCTCAAGAACAAGTACGAGGTCGACGTCCAAGGCCAAGGCACCCGTTTCCGCTGGGCAGAAGCACAACCTGTCGCCAGCGGATTCTGATGATGAGCCCGACTCCAAGCCACGTTCTAAAAGAGCGAAGAAAGCGAGCGATGGTGCTCAAGCTGATCAAGACGACTCGAAGAAAATGGCACGTACAATCCGCTTGTCCATCCAGGCCACCCTGACGTACAGCCTGCAGGTTACGGTGATCAAGCGAGGTGCTGCACCTGTCGATCCTAAGTCACTCTATGTCGGTATGTCTTTGAAAAGCGGACATTGTATTACATGACACTCAGAACTGAACTCGTTGGAAAGATACCCATCAAGTGTACTCGAGCGACGGGGAAGTCTGGGATGCCATGCTCAATCAGACGGATGTTGGCAAGAACGCGAACAAGTACCACTCTTGAAATAGCAGTTGACATCATACTGACATGTTGGAAGATTCTATGTCATTCAGCTGTTGCATCCGATCGGAAATAGTTCATCATCTGTGCTCTTTACGCGATGGGGTCGTGTTGGCGAGCCTGGACAGAGCCAAGTTAAGGGGCCCTTCGCAGCCGCCCAAGCCATCACAGCGTTCAAGAAGCAGTTCAAAGACAAAACTGCAACTACCTGGGAGCAAAGAAAGGGGATGGTTGCTAAGAAAGGTGAGTCTCTCACCGCCCGCCGTCATATCATGCACGTCTGATCGCAGGGACGTCTTTTCAAAGGAAAGTACACATGGCTTGGTTTGTTGATCTCCTTTGTTCGCGTCGCCGACATTTTGACATGTTTCTCAGAACGTTCTTTCGAGGATGACAACGAGTCCGACCCGAAAGAGGCTGCTGCTGGGCCCTCTGGATCAAACAAGCCTAAAGAAGAGCCCATACCAGAATCTCAGCTGGCGACTGAATTACAAGCTCTTTGCCGACTTATTTTCTCCACCAGGTAGGCACTTATTTTCGTGTAGTATCAATCCTTGCTAATGATCTATTATTAGCATCATCGACGCCCATCTGTCCTCCATGAATTATGATGCGAACAAGCTGCCTCTTGGCAAACTAGCGAAAGGGACGATTCTCAATGGTTTTTCGGCTTTGAAGGTGGGGCTTCCCTATTCATAATATCAAAGTATTTTCTCTTACCGCCTTTTCCATCGCCAGGCATTGTCGGAGGTCATATCCGACCCGGAGTGTGATATAGCGAAACAAATGGGTGGTTTCGCGCAAGCCTGTCAAGATCTTACTGGGAGATATTACTCGTTCGTCACCCGTTCGCTTTTGATATTCAGAATTATTAAGATAGCAATATCTTCTTGTCAGCATCATTCCGCACGTCTTTGGTAGAAATAGACCGACGACCATCAACGACATGACGGTGCTGAAGACAGAGCTCGAGCTCGTCGATACCCTAGGTGATATGGTGCGTCCTGCGATCCCTAGGTTTCGGCAATTCAACGTTAAAAATGACCAAATGCAACAGGAGATCGCGCAGAAGCTGATTCAATCTAGTGTTCTGACCGACGAGGCTGGTAAACCTCTGAACCCGATGGATGCGCACTTCCGTTCACTAAGACTGAGTTCCATGGATCCTGTGAACTCGCACAGCTCTGAATTCAAGGCCCTGTCGGCATATGCCACGGATACCCATGGTACAACCCATAATCATTTCACTGTGAAATTTGAACATGCATTCCGCGTCGAAAGGTAGATTATCTGTTGATCTTCCATTGTAGCATCAACTGATGTCTACTTCCAGACAAGAGGAGACCGATAGATGGAATGCTGCCGGGTACCAGAATCTGGAGGACGGTCAACGCATGCTTCTTTGGCATGGCTCCAGGTCGACCAACTTCGCGGGTGCGGATGTAAGCCGGCAGAAATTTACATGTACTCACAGCCGCTCGTTGGTTGCAGGTATTCTTCGTCAGGGCTTGCGCATTGCACCGCCAGAAGGTAAGTCACATCTGATGTGCCAAAGACTTCTCTAAAAGCATTCGCACAGCTCCCGCGTCTGGTAAGTACGCCGATTGTTACGTAGGCCATGGCTCATCCGCCATCTAGGGTATATGTTTGGCAAGGGTGTATACTTCGCAGACGTAAGTGATTGAGGCTCTAAACACTTTGGAGACTCACCGAATGGCTGTCCAGATGATTTCCAAGGTACGCACAATTTCGAGAACGAAATGTTGTGTTAAGTTCAACATCCGCCTTTTTTGCAGTCCGCCAACTACTGCTATACACAGTGAGCATTATGTGTTCCTTGCGCTGGTAGTCGCGCGACTGATTCGCTTCTGACAGCCTGAGCAATGGCATGGGCCTGCTACTTCTGTGCGAAGTAGCCGCTAAGCCCTGGCTCGAGCAGATGAACGCCAACTACAACGGCGACCACGATTGCAAAGCGGCCAAAAAGCTGTGCGCTATCACTCGTACCCTTAAGCCCTGAACCCCACTCATACAGTTTCACCGTGGTTTCATCCAGGTCGACGAAGGGTATCGGCCAATGGCAACCCGGGAAATGGCAGGATGCGGGTAAGGCCCTGGATAACGCCGACCTCAAAGGCTGCGTCATGCCCGACGGGCCCGCGACAAATGACAGTCTGGGTCCTGGAATGTATCCCGGCCTAATGTACAACGAGGTGCGTCGCCCTGGATCTTGCATTCTCCACTCCAGCGTCAGTACTCGGGCCTCGCTGACGCGCGTGCTGCACGATAGTACATTGTATAACCCGGCACAGATCCGGGTGCGATATCTCCTCATGTTCAAGATGGAGAACAAAGTATACTGAGCGAATCTGGGGGGGGGGGGTTAATCACACTCCAAGTGCAGTGCAGCGTGGCCTGGGGATGGGGGGAGAGGGCAGCAGTGTTGTGAGTCCGAGATAATGTACGTACCAGCCATGAGTGCATGAGTTGTACGGTTGAAATATGTAGATGTGATAAGAAAAGGGTCCCCTCGATTGCTACTCCGTGATGCATGGGCCGAATTTTGAAGTCAGCGCTGCACCAGTAATGGAGAGCTTTGGCCAACGGCCAAGCCTTATCCGAGTCCCGTTGTCCTCAATGCTCATGGCATTTAGCTCCCCAATTTTGCAGAATTCTGTGGAAAGAAATTTTTCAGTGTCTCAGATATATTTGAGAGGTATTGTTATCCATGTGCAGGCACCAGCCTGTTGAGCCTCGAGGTGAAGCCCCCACCGTTCAGCAAAAGGAAAGAAATGTCATGCGGCGTACTGGTACGTACCCCTCCAAATAAGGCAAAAAGCCGAGCGCTCGGCGCCGGTGGCGCACGCGGGGATGACCGAGCTCGCGCGGATCGGCTCTCGGCTGCAATACTATACCACCATCCCGCCCCCACACTACCACATACCACATCATCGACATGTCGTCCACCGCGCGCAAGCAGGCGCCGCGCCCTGCGAAGCCCGTGGGGCGTTACTGGAAGGGCAAGGCGCCGAAGGGGGCGGCTGAGATGCCTTCGTCGGAGGAAGAGGAGGAAGAAGAGGTACAGGTTCCGGAGGAGGGCGACATCGCGCTTGTGGGAGAGCAGGTGTTCGGTGTCGAGGAGGTCGAAGAGGAAGAGGAGGTGCAACGGCCGGGGAAGAAGGTGACAAAGATGAACGTTGCGCTGCGGGATGTGAATATCTCGCGGGAGGGGCATGTGATCGTTGCAGGTAGAGATGAAGTGGGCAGGACGGAGCTCGAGGAGGGTAGGTTGTCGTATTTTTCATTGTGACTAATGCTCATTGGTTGGCATGATTGACAGAGGAATATGAGGAAGAGTCCGAGGAAGAACTTGAAGTCAAGGCTGTGCGCGAAGAAGAATTAGAGGAAGAGGTATGTTCTTATTTCATGCATTAAGGCGTCCAATCTCATATATTGCATAGTCAAGCGAATATGAGACTTCCGAAGATGAAAAGCTCAAACTTCAGTTCAGGCCGGTTTTCGTACCTAAGTACGTGTTTCTTCGAACAAAATATAATCCGATTATTCTGACCATCTTCCAGGCGCGGTCCGTGTTACGGTAGCGGAGAAACTGGCGATTGCTGCTGACACTGAGGAGGCGTTGAGGAAGAAGGAGATGGAAGCCGAAGAGCGGCGAAAGCAGAGTCATGACATGGTCGCTGAAAGCATTCGTCGCGAGCTGGCAGAGAGTGCGTATCCGTCCTATATCATCCCCGGCATCCCATCTAACGTTGTTTTCGCAGAGGAGAAAGAGGAAGAGGTGCCAGACATTGACGACACCGACGCTCTTGATCCCGACGCCGAGTTCGAGGCCTGGCGATTGCGTGAGCTTGCGCGCATCAAACGCGACAAAGAGGCCGAGGTTGCTCGCGAGTTGGAGCGAGAGGAGATTGAGAGGCGACGGTTAATGCCCGAGGAGCAGCGATTGAAGGAGGACTTGGAGCATGCGAAGAAGTTGCGAGAGGAAAAGCCCAAAGGGGCACAAAAGTTCTTACAGAAGTACTGGCACAAGGGCGCTTTCCACCAGGTAAGCATATATATGTCTGACACTCCCAACAGTTACTGATATGATGAACAGGATGAAGAAATTCTCAAGCGACACGATTACACCGAGGCCACCGAGTCGACGGTCGATGTTTCTGTGCTGCCTCAGGTGATGCAGGTCAGGAACTTCGGCAAGCGTAGTCGCACGAAATACACACATCTTGGTGGATCAAGACACGACAATAATTACCGGCGGATTTGGAGGCACAGGCTCTATCAAAGCGGGTGGGAAGGGTACAGATGGGGGTGGATGTTTCATCTGTGGAGGTCCTCATATGAAAAAGGTATTGTCATTTATCATGCGCAATTGTTCGTCCATGCTCACCGAATCTATCATCGCAGACTGTCCACAAAATGTTGGCATGGCGCCTGGTCGACCTGGTACGGGCGCAAACGCAGCACCGACCGGTCCTCGGAACGACCACAAGGGCTCGTGGCGAGACCGGGACGATGGGTACGCACAGCGAGGTCGCGAACGAGATCAGCGCGACCGCCCATTGCCAAGAGACCAAGGTCGTGATTACGACCGTCGGGATGACCGATATGCCCGTGGTCCGGACAGGCGGGATGGGGCCAAGGAGAGGGACAGCAGGTACGCTAGATATGACGAGGACCGGTATGAGAGGAGGGGCGGCGACCGGTCTGAGCGATGGCGAGAGGATGGTGATCGACATCATCGGGAAAGACGACGTTCACGGTCGAGGAGCGTGGGGCACGAGCGGGATAAGCGGAGACGGATTGAGCGGGACTGAGATGTGGTTTATATCTGTATCGATATCCATAATCGTTAGAAACTATGCGCATATGTTTGTTTGCTTTGCATCAAATGCGAAACGTGCATCATGATAACTGTAAGGGCCGATGTAAGCTGGACATACTATGTTCGATCTACTGCGGCTTCCTTGGACTTGGTGACTAGAATCACAAGTGACAATGCGCATGATGCTTTCCACCCATCGAAGCATGCCTTCAACATGATCATCAAACCGAGTTCATAGAGCGGATTACAGTATGCATCCATCAATCAGAAGCAAGAAGGAACCATAACAGGTTCATCGGTTTGATCCAAGGCATCACATTGCTACCAAGATGCCAGAGCTGACTGATATCCAGCAAGTCCGACTCCCACTGTCAGCGCCCTCGTTGCCGAGCACGATCCAATCGCTACCCACGCATACATCAGACCATGAAGCTGTTGGGGAGCCATAAATCCCACCGGCCTTCCTGAACGCACTTCGTCCTTCTCGTCTCTCTCGCTGACTTCGTGCGAGCAATATATCATCCGTGGGATTTCCTTCCGTGCCCACCGACGTGCCCATCTTGCTCCGAACGTCGCTGCTCCGACTCTTCCATCTCGGTCATTTGTCATCTTGGATCGGGCTGCGACGGATATCCGAAAACGAAAAGACTGCAGGACCGGTCGTACGATTCCCAAAATTCCCAAAATTCCTCCATGCCGCCTCGTGTCGTTAGAGTCGCGGTCGTTGGCAGCGGCCTCGCAGGCCTGACCACGGCATATTTGCTCTCGAAGATCAGGGCGCGGACGGACGTCGAGTTTACGGTCGGAGATGTCGAGTTCGAGGTGCATCTCTTCGAAAAGGTGCGTCATAGTCAGGGCGTCCGCCAATGAGCGCTCATATGCCATTTCTGAATTCCTATCCTCGCGCGCGCGCTCATGTCAATTGCGCTCAACTATTTGAACGTACTGGACATGGATTCGATTGTAACGTAGGCGACTTCGCTAGGCATGGACTCGAATTCCGTGTCGGTCCCACTCCCGGGCTTCTCCAAGGAATACCGTATTGACGTGCCCATGCGCGCATTTCAAGGAGGTACAGACCTACATTGTTCACTGTCTGCTTCATATTCGGCCTCTAAACTGATCCTGGACATAGGTTATTACCCCCAACTAATTGCCCTCTATGAACATCTTGGCGTCTCTTTCCGACCCGCAGATTTTTCTTACTCATTCAGCTATCTGCCCTCGCTCCCATCTCTGAAGCAGGCCATCTCTGCACTTTCGCTTTCACCGACTATGATCTACAACGGGGCCTCCGGCCGCGCCGGAGCCAGTATCCCGACCGCGCTGCGACAAACGTCTTTCTCCCTGCAACCCGCGCGCCTACTCGCGCACCTGTATTTCCTAATATCCTTCGGGCTCTCATCGCTCCTGCTCCTGTACAATTATCTGCGTCTACAGCTGCTCTCCGCACCGCTATTCCGTTCGAAAGACATCAGCGAGCTGAGTTGGGAGGCGTGGGTGCACCGCGCGACGCCGCGCGGGCCACTCGCATGCTGGCTCGGGTTCGATATGCGATGGACGCGGTTTGCAGACGACGTCTGCGTGCCGTTATTTTCAGCTGTGTGCACGGCGGCGCGGAAGATGTACTTGCCCATCCGGCAGAAGAGTTTTTGGGTAAGCCCTTACCACAATGCATACCATCCAGCCCATCTAATCCCCACTCAGACTTCATCTATCTCACCTTCCTCACGCACCATTATGTCGTTTCGAACGGCGTCCGCGACGTCGTCGCCCGACTGACGGCCCATATCCCGTCCTCGAACATCCATCTCGGCGCGCCCACAACCGCGATCCTGCCCGACACCACCGCGCCCGCGCATGCCGCGCGCATCAACGTCGTGTGCTCGCCCGCGCCCGGCGCGGAGCCGATCGTGCACACCGGGTTCGACCACGTCATCTTCGCAACACAGGCGAACCACGCCGCGCCGCTCATCGAGCGGTTCTCGCGCGCCCTGGCACAGGAGAACGAGAAGAAAGACGCGAAGAGTGGATCCACGGCGAACAGGAAGCCGCCTGCCTCGCGGCGTGCCTCGCCAAGTTCGAGTACCGCCGGACGATCGTCGTAAACCACACCGACGCGTCCTTCCTCCCCGCCGACCCGCGCGACGTGCGCGACCTCAATCTCGTCACCGTCCGCGACGCGCCACCGCCGGAGAAAGAGAAGGCGGACGCGAAGGCGCTGACCGTCCCGCCGACGTACACGATGGCGACGCACCGCCTCGGCGCGACACCCGTGATGCAGACGACAAACCCGCTCGTGCCGCCGCGCGCGGGGAGCGTGCTGTCCGTCGCGCGGCTCGAGCGCGCAGTGCTCACGCGTGGGCAAGGCGGTCGTGCGGGAGCTCGCGGCGCATGAGGACGGGCGCCTTGGCATGCTGCAGGGGGCGGCGCGGCGCGATGAAGGGAGCTTTGCGGCGGGATTGTGGGTTGTGGGCGCGTATGCGCACGGGGGCATTCCGCTGCTGGAAGGGTGTGCGGTTAGTGCGCGGGGGGTTGTGGAGAGGGGGATAGTGCCGTGTGAGGGCGGGCGGGTGCATGGTGCGCCGTGGTGATGCGCGGGTCGATACCATTGTGTGGCAGAACGGTGGGCGGAGTGATCTAGGAGGCTTTGTGTTGCTTTGCTCGGCGTGTTGTTTCGGTATACTCACATAGAAGGATTGATCTGGAGAGGAAGCATCACATAGCTAATAATGTACTCATTGTCTGAGGAGATACCCTTCCGGGTCTGGCACCACTCACACGCATGACAATATATCCAGATCTTATATCTTGTGGAATCACGGGTGACGGTTCGTGGTGTAGGAAGACTGGATCTAGAGCTCACTAATAATGTACTCACTGCCTTAAAAGTTATCCTTCTGGCAACACTGACACGCAACCAGATGATGCCCATGATTTATTATGTGCCTCTAATGATACAGATGCTAGTACGGCACGATCACCGCATGCGCAACTTCTTCTCCATCTCGGTGTGGACGCTTGTGTTGCCGCCGTCCATGTCCACAGCTAGACAGAAAAACGCATCAGCCATCACATCAGGAGCACTGGAAGAAGGTATGGATACGCACTGCCCATGAAATCGGTGACGTCAATCTGTTCGTCGCGGCCCATGAGGACGTCGAGATGGACGTTGGAGCGGTGGAAGCCAGGTAGGTGCTGGGTCTGCAGATATGGTCATGTTTTAAGTAGGCATTTGAGCGGACATTTCGATTGATGCGCACCTGAGATACAATCTTGCGCTCCATGAGGAGCTTCATGGGCATGGCAAGACCCATTGTATCGTTGAGCATGGTCAGCTTGAAGTTATCCTGCGTCTCATCCCACTATAGAACGCGACATTATTAGTTCCATGAAGCTTTGCTTCGAAGTCGAAGGCGCACCTTTTCTAGCCGATTGCGAAGCTGGCTGGTAGAGCTGATTTCAGCACCGAGACTGCGCGGGCCATACTGCAGGGTGTCATGAAGTCCGAGGGAGTTGGCAGTGTCCTTGACGGACACGGTCTTTGGGGAATCGGCGGGGATGATCCTGTATGAAGGTTCCTAATTATCGACATTAGCATTGCGCACATATGAGATCTAAGTAGCAAACAGACGCACCATGATGAAGGGGACGACGAAGAGGTGAGGGAACGCGCAAGGAACGCGCGTCGGTGGCTGGAGACTTGTTCGGCAAGCGCCATGTCTCGTGCTCCCGCTCAATACACCGCCAGTCCAGTCGCCGTCCTCAAAAGTCAGGCTCCTGACCGCATCATCATCTCACGTCTTTTCTGACCCCTTGACATCTATTCTCGCCCCATCTTTCCTGTGACCTTGCTGCGAAAACGACAACAGCGACGACGACAGCCAGCGTATCACTTTCTATTCGTATGTGCGAACTGTAACGGCGATCACACCCACATACATCTTCTCCGGATCCTGCAGTGCCCCTTCATCATTGACCCCGCCATCTTCTCCTCGTTGCCCTAGCCCAATTGCACGACCGCAGCCATGTCTGGTCGACCGTCGCGCTCGTCGAGCATCCCGATACCCCGCAGTTCGTCCACGTCGCTTCCGTCTCTCGACGACGTCATTTCCATGCCCTTTTCGAACTCGCCTCTACCACTTCCTCGTCCCCGCATCCACTCAGGGATTGGTTCTCAGCCCTCCCACAATCCCCGTCCTTCTCCACCAGCCCACCCTCCCGCCCAACCTCGCGCTCCTATAACTCCGGCCCCGCGTTCCCCGCACCTGCTCGATCAGCCGTCGCAGCAAGTACCGCTCCCCAGATCTTCACCGGCCATGGTCCTTACACCCCGCGCATAATCAGCGCCAGCAACCTCACGAGCGGGCCTTCCGCCTCCTGGGCCGACGTCGCCTGCTCGCCACCCCGCCCTCCACATCTCCCACCCGCGGCCGCAGGCCCAGCGGAGGCGCTGGTGCCCTGCGACTCCCAACCACCCACCGGCCCCCTCATGCATACAATGGCGGCCCTGCTATCACGACCTCTACGTCCACGCCCACGCCAGCCCCATTCCCGCGTCCTGCCTACCTCGAGCACTCCGCGCTGCGCCACCTCCTCCAGACCGAGCTCCCCCCGCATCTCCCGCCCTCGCGGTATGGTGCGCCGCCTGCGAGCGTGTGGCCCTACCACCCACGCCGGGACATCACCCCTGCGACGGACAGCGACGAAGAGAGCACGGCGAGCCCGCCGCCTCGGGGCGCGCCCGGTACTGGCGCGAGCCGGGCTGCGCTGGAGAGCGTCGCGATGGTGGGGAGCAGCCCTGTGTTTCGGCTTCCCACGCGCTGGAGCGAACAGGACAGGCACATCCACCTGAGTGTGTCGGCGGATGGGAGGGAGTTGACTTACAACGGTTCGTGTCACCCATATTGTTTTTGTTTCTTTGCAATGCTCATAGTTGTTGACCGTTTCAGGAGGCAGTTTTGCAGGTATGCTCATCGTCTTTAGATTTGATCTTGTTTATTAAATGCCCCTGAACAGCTGGAGGGAGTTCTAGCCTTGATAATGCTGGCATGGCCCGCACTAATTATCCCATACCCCCTGCATGTGGCATATATTACTACGAAGTAGAAATCCTCAGCAAAGGACAGAAGGCGTGAGTTCATAATGATGTGCGTTACATATCGTCACTTACAAGCGCTTCTTCACAGACAAGTTAGCGTAGGGTAAGCGTCCATTGTTGACTTGCGTCAGCCCGTCTCATCCTGTCGTCCTTTCTCCAGCTTTACTACAAGCGACAGTCGCCTTAATAAGTTACCCGGCTGGGAAAAATACTCATGGGGCTACCACGGCGATGATGGCAATTCCTTCACCGCCGAGAAACAAGGAAGTTCCCTATGGACCTACATTCGGAGGTTTGTCTCCTCTGTCATCGCGACGTCAATGCAGAGTCTAATTCGCTCTACAGGCGGAGATATCATCGGCGCAGGGATCGACTTCACCCAGAATCGCGCCTTCTTCACCAAGAATGGCGCACTCCTCGGTAAGTTCCTTCCGTCCGTCCCCTTGGCGGCTTCTAATCGCCACCCACGCCCACCAGGGATGGTCTTCCACTACGTCGCGCAGGACGTCGAAGTCTACCCCTCCGTCGGGCTGCGTCACGCAAACGAGGGCGTGCGCGTCAACTTTGGCCACGCGCCCTTTCGGTATGACATCGACGACCACGTGCAGCAGCAGCGCGACGCCGTCTGGGCGCGCATCCAGCGCTCGCGCATCGACTGGCGCGTGCTCGAGCCCGGGCGCTCCCACTCCGCCGCACCCTCGACGAGAGCGACACGGACGAGTCGTCGGCGCACGGGGCGCCGGAGCCCGCGGACGAGGGCCGCGAGGAGGCTGGCAAGCTCATCCTCAACTACCTCGTGCACCACGGCTACGCGCGCACCGCCGACGCATTCGAGGCGCAGCTCGCGCGCAAAGCGGAGCCGAGCGACGCAGAGGCCGCCGCGTCCCCGCGCTCCCCGTCCCCCCGCCGCTGCAGCCAGAGGACGCGGACTCGCCGATGCCCGACGCGGGCGACTCGCCCGCGCCCGCGGAGAGCGGCGTCGGCGCGATGCACGCGGGGCTCGCGGGGCGCCTCGCGGTCGTGCACGCGGTGCAGCGCGGCGACATCGACGGCGCGCTCGCGGGCCTGCGCGCGCGCTTCCCGGACGTGCTCGCGCGCGAGGCGGGGCTCGTGCTGCTCAAGCTGCGCTGCCGCAAGTTCGTCGAGCTCGTGAACGACGCGGCCGCGCGCAAGCGGCGCGTCGCGGAGAACGGGGACGCGGACGCGGCGATGGAGGTCGACGAGGGCGAGCCGCCGCGCGGCGCGGCGGAGGACGCGCTGCGTGCGGCGATTGCGTATGGGCAGAGTCTGCGCGCGGATTATAAGCGCGATGCGCGGCGCGAGGTGCAGGCGCTGCTCGAGCGCACGTTCGGCGTCGTCGCGTACCATTTCCCGATGGAGGCGGGCGGCGCGGTGGGCAAGTGGGCGGGGCAGGAGGCGCGCGACGTGCTCGCGGGCGAGGTCAACCAGGCAATCCTCGGTGCGTTGCGTTCTTTTCTTTGGCGAGTCGGTAGTTGACGGGTGTTTTTGTTTTGTGTTGCAGAGTCGCAGGGCTGGCCAGCGCGCCCGGCGCTCGAGCGCGTGTATCGCCAGACGCAGGCGTGCCTCGTGCAGCTCGGCTTCCTCGGCGTCGGCGCGGCCGTATACGCAGACCTGCGGCGCGAGCTGCTCGATGACTGAGTGCGCATTGTTGGAGTCATGGCTACCTCTCGGACCTGTACCACCATCCTTGTTGACACGTTTGCTAGCGTCCCCACTTACTCTCCATTTCGACTTACGCATGGTATATTGTAGGTAACTAATGCTGGCACGATGGCAGATAGCAGAATCGAATGTGCTTGTAGGAATTCATCGTAGGATTGATCCAGATTTGAGGCAATCTGCGTAGGCATCTCATGTTGTGTGTAGGCATCTTTTGTACCCCTTAGCTTGTATTTCAGCATGGTCTCGTTGCAAGGTGTGCTCAGATAATTAAGTCCATTCGGTAAGTAACAATAAAACATCCACACGGTAGATCAGTATTAGTTAGTGTGCAGTCTTTTTACAGCTTCGCTCTCGCGGCATCCGACACAGGGCGGCCCTGCTCGTCCCGCACGTGGACGATCACTTTTCCCCAGTCCTGCGCGCCTCGAGGTCGCCGAGACCTTCGCCGAGCGTCTCGAGCGTGTATGTCTTGTTGAATACAACGGGCTCCACGCGCTTGGACGAGAGGAGGCTGAAAACGAAGGGTCAGCCTGGAGATTGAAGTGGGAAGGAGATGGAGCGCACGCTTGAAGGTCCTTCCATACTTCGGGGATTCGTTCTGGGTATTTCTCTGAGGTAATGGATTCAGGATCGTGGAGAGTGGGTGGAGGATTACTGTCACGCACCAACATACGAGCCCCAGAAGATCCCGAGGAGGGCACAGTTCTTCAGGAGCACCAGGTTCATGGGGATCTGTGAACAAAACTTTCAGTGTCTGATATCCGAGGGCGAGGGGGACTACCTGCCTTCTCGATCTCACCGCCCGCGAAACCGACAACGATCGCACGGCCGCCCCATGCGATGCACTTCAACGATTCTGTGCGCCAGTATTCATATCCCAGGACACCTCGCAAGTTTGAGCGCACGCACCGCGAATCTTGCCCACCGGATCGTAAACCACCTGCACGCCCTTCCCGCCCGTGATCTTCAGGACCTCCTTCTGCCAGTCCTTCTGCGTATAGTCGATCGCATAGTCTGCGCCGCCGACGTTCTTGACGACCGAAAGTTTCGCCGGCGAGCACGCAGCGATCACCTTCGCCCGAGCGCTGCGCAGCCCACTCCCATTCAGGCACATCCCATCAAACGCTCACAGCGCACGTACCTTTAGCCAGCTGCACCGCACAGAGCCCGACGCCCCCCGCAGCCGCAAGCACGAGCACCCACTCACCCGGCTGCACCTGTGCCGCCCCACCAGCGCCTCATAGCTCGTCGGATACGTCATATACAGCCCTGCGCACACCGCACATATCAGCCCGCACTCGCGCCCTAAGGAACGGCACAGCAACACGCACCGGCGCCCTGGTCGAACGACAGCGCGTCGGGGAGCGGCTGCAGCGCGCGCCACGGCGCCGCGACGCGCTCGCCGAACGCGCCCTGCGCGGCGCCGAACACGCGCTGGCCCGGCGCGAAGGGGCACCCTGGCGGGAGGGGCGCGTCGCGCGCGATCGTCCCCGCGAACTCGGCGCCGAGCGTGAAGGGGAAGGGCGGGCGCGTCTGGTACTTGCCCTGCGCGGAGAGGATCTGCGGGGTGATTAGCATTGCAAGGGGTAGGTGGGGAGGGGAGGCGCACGTCGAAGAAGTTGAGGGCGGCGCTGTGCACGTCGACGAGGACTTCGTCTTTGCGCGGTGTGGGCTCGGGCGCGTTGTGCTCGAGGGGGATCTTGGACGGGTGGGCGTACTCTCTGATAACGAAGGCCTTCATGGTTAGTGGATGGGAGGGAGTTGTAGTAGGATGCAAGGGTGGAATGGGTTTCCGGGGATTACAAGCGCAGGACTATTTATTCCCCACAAATGCGGGGAAATCACAAGCACGGCACTCGGCGCTTAGCCCCGGCTCTCCGGCGTCTGGCACGCTACCTCGACATGGCGAGTTACGAGGACGCGCACCGGTAGCTCAGTATGCAGGTGGTGGGTACAGCGCAACCTGGACAGGTTGTGCATTCAGTATCACGAGGGAATCGCCGAATTGCTTTTTGTCAGATCGCCATGATCACTTCAGACCTTGAGCCGCTAATACCATCTTGTTAGTGACCCTGTGTCAAGCTCACTACGCCTTCTCGGTCTGCTCATGAACCAGAAAACACCAAAAGCAGCTCACCATAACAAGGATATCGCGCTGTAATTCGAATGCACTGATTCAGATTGCTTGCATGTAAGCAGCTCGCCAGATCAAGCATCGTGCCATGCCGGCCCTTTTCCGCCTGCACATGCATGAAGCAGCACACAGCCGACATGTCCATGAAGAAGTGGGGTAATCATTGTCTGGATACGAAATGGCTTCGGCGTATTCTATGGATACATACATCGCTAAGATAAGGAGGGGAAGGGAAGGTGAATCATCGGACATAGGCAGATCGGTGTATGGTGTGGGCTGCAGGGCATCTTGCGCCGTGCGCTAAATTACGTGCGAGACGTATAAACATGCAAGTGAAATAGAACGAGTGCGAGGCGTATAAAGTAGTGGTGTGAAGGTGTATCATGAGTTTACGGTGAAACTCTCGCCGCATCCACAGGCATCGGTGATGTTCGGGTTCTTGAACGCGAACTTCGAGCTGAAACAGAGAATTTAGGACGGAGACTGGTCGACGGATGAAAGCCACGCACCTCAAGCGCATCCTCATGCCAGTCCATCTCGCTCCCGATGATGGAGAACAGCGCTTTGCTGTCGATGACAACCTTGACGCCGTCCTGCTCCACAACCTCATCGAACTTCCCCGGCTTGTCGACGTACTCCAAATGATACGATAGACCCGCGCAACCCTTGTTCCGCACACCTATTCGGATCAATTGCGGAGTCGGACTGTGAAGAAGAATGCGTAGGCGTTCGACAGCTCCTGGTGACTGCACAGATAGAAACGGAACATGGAATGATGAGATGATTATCCTGAGCGTTGAAATAAAATCATACGCACGAGTGTCAACGCTGCCTTCTTTGCGCGGAGCTGGGGTTTCGGCCGTTCAGCCTTGGGCAGAGGGGGCGGGCGCGCGGCAGTCTGCGGCGACGAGGCATCGGAAGAAAGTGGTGTCTTTGTGCTCGGCACAACAACAGGAGGTGAGTCGTGTAGTGGGGGCTCATGGTGCGGCGCAGATGAAGATGGAGAAGGGGAAGAACTGTCACGACTGGACCAAGCTGACATCATAGCACGGCGGGTGAAGATATGGGTGGGCGCAGGAGCACGCAATGCATTCGAGAGCCAATGGCTAGTATGCGCGCGTGCTAGTGAGGCTGCCATCGTGGTAGACAACGACGAGGACGAGTGGTGCAGAGATGAATGGACGGGAGGATGAGGAGCGGCCTGGAGCGGGCTCATTTTGAGGACCTTCGCTGACAAATATGGTCATCATCGCTGTCGGCCGGTGGCGCGACTCCGCCACAGCCAATCGCAGCCCGCCGTTTCGTCAAAGTTGGATTAGAGAGCAGCACTGCAACGCTGCATCGGCCTTTGGATCAGACCAAGATCACTCAACGTCCATTCGAGACCTGGCTAGGGCGATGTTTCACTCAATACATGTCAATCCATGGGGTTTCATGCTTTTGGGGCGTGCAGTCCAGGTCGGTCATAGTCGGCGACGAGACCGGTCTGGTCAGTCACTTGATCGTGAGTACAGCATACCTTTCCTTGGTATTTGCCCTGGACTCTGCTGGTATTCGAGGCGTTTTGGCTGCAAACGGTTTTCTGCCAAACGTTCATGGGTGCATTTCATGTTCGATGTACTTGTCTGCATCTCTTCTGGTGAACAGTTATAGGTGCGCAAAGTACTCGTTGATGTTGGTAATTGATCCTTCATACGCAAACCCCGTCTGCATGCGGTTGTCAAATTGACGAGGCCACCTACCTCAGCCTGCTACTACTAGAGGAAGTGCTCATACCGGCCTCACAGGACCCTTCAGACACAGCACATCTTGGCAGCGTTCATCGCAATGCTTCACATCCCTTTCCGCTGCCCTGCGCTGTCTGCCTCCCGCTACACGACCCCCTGGACGTCAGTGTGCTCGTGTCCGGAACACAATTTCTACATCTGCCGTTCCTTGTGACAGATGTTCTGGTAGCGCGCTACGTCTAGCGTTTTGGTCTCCTTTGCTTCGCACGTTCTCCGCGGCAATACTGCCTATGGCTTCATGGATGCTTCATGTGCTCCGTGACGTTCGCGACAGATGACCCACTGGCGTTACGACCTCCTTGACGGTTGAGCTTCTTCACGAACCCGCTCCGTGCATCGGTGCTAGCCATACGCGTATAAAATGCCTCAACCTTTCAATGCACTGTCACAGTTACGTCCTGATATTCATTGCGCAAGTACCGCCGGCGGTCCTGGAACTGTGAGGTCCTTGATTCTATCGAGATATCAGGGACCGCAGCGGTGAGGTGTTTCGAGAGGACCATCGCAGTCATCAACATTCATCTTCATGTTTCGTATATATGCCTCGTTATACAAATTTTCCTATCCATACTCATTCTCTGCCACCCTTTGCTGACTTGAATTGTGCTCTCTGTCGCCGCCCACACAAACCAGCGCACGACGCAATTTGAAATAACGTGTGACACGGAAGACTGTCACACGCGTCACGATCGTGACTGTAACCGGCAGCCGGGAGCGGGAGATCGGTGTCTGCTCATCTTTCTCAAACGAGTGTGATCCTTTCCCTGTGATCCTCTTCTGCCGTACAGCGCTCCGCGGCGCTTGGGTCTTCTGCTTGTATTTATTGCTAAGTCGCTGCATCTTGCTGCTGCTTTGCGCTGCATGCAACACCCGTGAACCGCACCCCTTTACTTGGATCTTGGCGATAATCGAAATGGTGCGTCTTCAGACTCGATGCCTGCTTATCCGTTTCTCACAGCACGACACTCACACTCGCATTGTTCAGGTGTTCGTCAACAGCCAGAAATTCGCCTGGTGCGTATATGTCGTTTGCGGCAATTTCTCACCGCTAGTTTCTGACGAGTTGTGCGACAATCTCACAGTGAATCATGCATCAAAGGCCATCGCTCATCCTCCTGTGCACACACCGACCGCCCGCTCTTTGAGATCAAGAAGAAAGGCAGGCCCGTCTCGCAGTGCGAGCGCTGTCGGGAGCTGCGCAGCACGAAGCGCGTGCACTCGAAGTGTACATGTTCCGAGGGAAAAGCGACCAAGGGGCGGGAGACGGAGAAGGCGATCGGAACGAAGCGTGAGTGTTCTATTCGCTTCCCTTTTTCCAGCCATATTTGCTAGAAGTGCGATGTTCGCGGCTCATGACTTATGTTTGCCTATAATCTGCAGAGAAACGCTATATTCCCATCGTACCTGCTCTGCCGAATGGTCTCAAAGATGCCTTCTCAAATTCTACCCTTCCCACGCACCCATCGAACCCCCGCCAGAAAGGTATGTCCCTGCATCATTTCGCATCCCGCAAGGGGATAAACTTGTTCATGTGTTCAATCAATTGCATCACAGTCGATTCTCTTCTCAATCCATGCCCATGTGCCGACGTCTGGAACTGTCAGTGCCGAGCAAGCACTTCTGCTACCCTCTTACAGGATGCCGAAGCCGGTGAAAGCAGCGGACTGGCGACACTCGCCAAAGCCGCCGCCATGTACGAGCTAGCAGACGCGCCTTCTCGACAGATATCACCAACGAGCAGCGCGCGCGACCCGTCCCCGACATCCGGCAAGGCAGTGCCCGCAAGCACCAGCGCCCCGTCCTCGAAACACAACCGTCCGCCGACGCCACCGCACACCCACCGCCACCTGAAACGCAGCAAGACCAAGCCGCGCCCTCCGTCCCCCGGCCCCGACCTTCCTCCCCTTCTCTTCTCCTCCCGCGCCCGGGACATCCCGGACACAGTCACATTCGCCGCGCCGTCCCTGCAGCCGACGCTCCCGCCTCCGCCTGCCTTCTCCGGCGCCATGCCGCCCTTCAGCGCCATCACCTCCCTCGCGGGCAGTGGCTGCACCTGCGGCCTGCGCTGCTCGTGCCCCGACTGCGCGGAGCACCGCGCGCCCTCCTCGGGCGGCCGCGACTGCGGCGACGGGTGTGGCGACTGCGTGGACGAGGGGCTCGCGACGGTCGACCTCGCGGGCGTCGGGTGTGGCTTCCGCTGGGCGGGCGCGGGATCGGCCGGGGGCGTGCGGTCGGACGCGCTGGAGCGCTTCTTTGCGCATGCGGCGCGGGTGCCGCCGCCGGGTGGGCCCGTTGCGTTGCCGAAGTTGTGCTGTGGGGGATCGTGCGGGTGTGGGAACGCGTGTGGGTGCGGGAATGCGTGTGATGGGTGCTGTGGGACGGGGGAAAAGGAGGACGCTGAGAATGCGGAAAGTGCTGAGGCGCAAGAGGGAGCTGGGAGCTCTGGGGAGGCTAGAGAGGCTGAGGTAGAGGAAGAAAGGGTTTCAGCGTGCTGTTGCTAGCCGTGGGCCTTGATTCAATTTTGGATTTCTTGTCTTTTTCTTACGGATGGGATTACTGCTTTCATGTGGATTATTGCCTTCATGTGGTATCGGTGCTGTCACTTATCTCTGACGCTTGCTCCCAGAAGATGCTTGTAGGTTAAACTTTGTCGCTGTACACCTTATCCCCTCCTATGATACCGAACACGGTCAATTGTACACAGCTCATCTTAATCAATCAGAAATGTCCCAGTCGTTTCTACAATCACCACGGCATATCGTGGACTTCCCGATTACATGTGCAAGCCACCGATTGGATGTGCTCGGTTCGAAAGGTGAGGTCTGTATTCGAGCATGCCATTGCCGCAATGTTTGTACAAGAGTGATATATGCCAAAAAAAAATCGTTACACCCTATTATCAATATTGTAGTCAGCTATCAAAGACACGGCGTGGGGTGAAAGACATACGTGTCGTCTGAAGATCGTCAGACCGAAGTCATTAGTAAAACGGTAAACAGTTGTTTCCAGAATGAGTGTAACGCACCATCGTAAAGGAAGCGGGTCTGTGGATATCATCTGTAAGCTAACAGCCTCGTAGGTGATCTAAGCGATTCACGCACCTTCTTCGGATTGTCTGGCGCCGTGCGCACGTATCGGTCGTTCCCTTCAGGCCTGCCGGAGACCCGTGAGCCTCACACCCGCACCACAAAACGAGTACCCACAATTCTTTCTTCTGTAACTCCGATTCAGCATCAGCTTCGTGGCACCACCGCAGAAAAGAAATCGCCGCACCTTACACGACGCGAGCATGCTCTGAATGGTCACACACACCGCGATAACGCTCAGCACGGGGGACCACTCGTTGCCGAGTATGGATGCGCAGATCTGCAACCGCGCGTCAGCATCAGCGTTCGTCGGATCCAGGCTCAGGCGCACGCACATGGCCGTTCGTGTAAACGTGCTGATGGACCGGGCACGCGGTGAGTACGATGCGGTGCGGGAGGAAGCGGGAGGAAGGGGACGCACGGGGTGCACGGGCGGCTTGTACTGCTCGTTCACGACGAACTGCACCGCGGGCGAAGAGATGGGGTATTGGTTGTCGAAGCGGAACATGAGCGCGAAGACCTCGCCCTGCGCACGCACGCAGATCAGCATGCACCGATTGGCGGTGCACCAGCGGGAGAGAGCGCACCTGATACAGGCTCTCGCCGAGCACCTCGACGCTGAGCAGCCACGTCTCGAAGTCGTCCGCCTGGAGCAGCGTGATGCCTGCGCGCAGAGATGAGTATCGCGCTGCGATCGCGGTGCGGTGCGGGTGGGGAGAACGTACCCGTGGGGCATCCCTGCGTGTGGATCTCGGCCAGCTCCTTTCTGAGTCTGCGCCCTGAGACGGTGGCCATCGAGGGAGAACTGAAAACTTGAGGCGAAGACGAGGATCGGTGGGCGTGAGGTCGTGGAAGGTACAAAGGACTGGGATCGTTAGCAGCAGGCGTCTGCTTACCGCGTGCCATTACCGCCGAGGACACAAAGCGATAGGCGCCGTCCAAACATCGCCAAATACGCGGACTTATATAGGTTGGGCAATGCGCGAGGATTTTTCTTCAATGTCATTTTCCATCTCTGCTTTAGAGTCACTTGGCTTCCCGTTTTTACAGAAGGGATATACAGGCGCTCGTGGAGATGCAGAGGAACTCCTCGCCGTGGTCCGCACTTTGGCTCGTAGATCGAGGCGTGCTCAGCATGGGTCTGGCGAGGAACATTATTTGATTTTTTCTCTTTGCTTTTCATGTCCGTCCTCTCGTATAGAGATGGGTGCGTCTGGGATTGTTTTGGGTGTCATTGTACAACAGAGCATTGTTAGCGATACAATAAATAAACATTCTAGATATCCGTCCGGTGTGTTCAGTTTGGCCCGCAACTGGAATAGAGAGATTTTGGCTGCTTCATGACTTCCTCGATTTCATTTACTTCTTGTCGCCCTCCGCCGCCCTGCTCGCCCTGTCCAGCTCAATCTCGTGTAGAATCTCCTTCCCGCCCGTCTCGATCAGCACCCTCGCAAGCCGCTCGCCCACCGCCTCCGCCTGCTCCGGACTGCCCACCACCTCCACGATCTCATGCTGCACATGCCGCGACCCATCCAGCGCCGTGATCGTCCCCACCAGCGTCAGCTTTCCCTCCCGCGCACCCAAGCCCTCGTCCCGCGCCATCTCCAGCGCGCTCGTCCACGCCGACGGGGACACTGCACCCGCCCTCGAGCACGCGCAGACACGCGCGCTCCGCGACGCACTTCCACTGCGTCTGCCAGTGCGTGAGCGCCGCGCAGAGCTCGGCAGCCACCGCGTCGTCGGCGCGGATCTCAATGGCGAGCGCACCCTGCCCGACGGCGTGGTACAGCGTCGGCGGGCCGATGTCTGCGGTAACGCGATCCCGAAACCGAGACGCAGGAGACCGGCTTTCGCGAGGATGAGCGCGGCGTAGGGCCCATCTGGGGCATCGAGCTTCGAGAAGCGGGTGTTTCTGCGGGTCATCAGATGGATGTCATGGAGTCCGGAGCGGGAGGCACATACAGGTTTCCGCGCTGCAAGATCCCAACAACAAAATCGAAATGAGAATTGTCTGCCAGATAATATAGAGACGACGCTGCTTACGACGTCCTTGAACACCAAATGTGGGTATTTCGCTTCAGCTGCGCGACCCGCCGCACGCTACTAGTTCCCAACCGCGCTCCCATCGGGCAGATCCCCAAGCCCCCGCACAGGCTTCCCGCCCACCTCCAGCCCCTTCTTCACAACCAGACTATCGACCGCCTCCTCGCGCTCGAGGATCGCGCCGACGACGCACCCCGCCGGCAGCGCCGTCGGCACGTCCTTCAGGCTGTGCACGAGCATGTCGACCGCGCCCTCGAGCAGCGCGACCTCGAGCTCCTTCGTCCAGAGCGACTTGCCGCCGAGCAGGTAGAGCGCCTGCGACTGGTTCTTGTCGCCCGCGGTCGACATGAAGGAGGTGGAGAAGGCCTTGGAGGGGAAGGCGGCGCGGAGGGCGGAGACGACGAGGTTCGTCTGGATCTGCGCGAGCACTGATGCGCGGGATGCGAGTACGATTTCGCGCGACGGCGCGGGCGCGCTGGGACTTTGGGGGCCAGCTGAAGCCATGTTGACAGGAAGGAGGGAAAGCGTGTTAGACTCTAGATGAGCGATCGCGAATGGGGGGACGCGACTTTTTGGATGAGCCCGATTGGAATCCGGGATTGATTACCGTGGGCACTGCATGCCTTTTCGGGCCTACCACTCTCACTGCATCAAACGCGCTGCAGGCGATTTGCAGTCGGCAATCTCATGAGCCGGTCAGATACTCAATTGCTCAGAACAGCATGGGATATGTGATGTCTTCAATAACCGATCTCATTGTAGGTGATGGTGATCAGAGGATCCTGGTTCGTGGAATATAGTACATATTGTCTTGCTATAAAGTACTTAGTCTATGAGGACATGTCGAAGGGCACAAGAACGGTTGTATTCAAACGCTCATATATTTTTCCATGCTGGAAGAAATGCAAAGTAAAAATTAAGAGCTGTTCAAACGGAGATGTCGACTGACCCGGAGCCCCGCTTCTCTGCTTGCCGTTGCTTGACACGAAGCTTTTGCTCAAACTTGCTAAATTCATCTAGCGCAACTACCTCCTCCTTGTCGAGTATCTGGATCAAAAATTAGCTGTCTGTCTACAGAAGAAAAGGACCTTACGCACCTGCTCAACGCCCTTCACCTCCGGGATATAATGCATCATCATCCGCTCGATGCCCGTCTTCAGCGTGACCGTACTCGAACTGCACCCCCTACAGCTGCCCTTCAGGCTAAGCTGCACAATCCATCGTCCGTGAACCCCTTATACTCAATATCACCGCCGTCCTCCATAATCGCAGGCCGCACCCGCGTGTCCAGCAGCTCCTTGATCATCGCAACCACGTCCGAGTCCGTATCGAGAATGCGCGTGTCCTGCGGGCCCGCGTTCTCGCGGTCCTCCTCCGAGCGGAAGAGCGGCTGGCCCGAGGAGAAGAACTCCATGAGGATGGAATACACCTCGGGCTTGACGACCGCCCACGGGTGCTCGGAGCTCTTGGACACGGTGACGAAGTCCGGGCCGTAGAAGACGGCCTTGACGCCCTCGATGCCCATCAAGCGCAGCGCGAGCGGGGACGTCAGCGCCGCGCGTGTGTCGAGAATTCGGCGGAGCCGGTCTCCATGACTGGGACGCCCGGGATGAACTTGAGCGAATCGTCGTTCGGGGTGGATTCGGTCTGAATGAACATCGAGCGGCCTGGTGCACGATTAGCATTCTGGCTACAAGTTGGTAGAGATGGGATAAGTGAACTCACTGAGTGGTGGATTCAGCCGACTCGGTGCAGCGGCAGTTGGCCGCACGCCAGAGGCCATAGCGAGCGTCATGGCTCCATGGCCTGCAGACCGCTGCGGCGAGGCATGTATCCTCCTTATCCCTGTCACGAACGTTTGCGGCGCTTTCGACGCGCCTCTGAGTGACCCATGGCTAGCCTTTACGGCAGCCCTCAGTGAAGTGGAGGCAAATGGCGAAACAGACATGATTGTACGGGTGAAGATGGTGTGGACAACTGACGGTGAGCTCAGCCCTTACAAATGGATGCACTCTCGGAGCTCGATCGGATCGGGCGTCCACTTCGGCATGGGCGCTTAGTCATCAGGGACCTTGGAATTACCTCCGACTGACGCTGCTCATCGACTCTGACGCTTAACAACTACTCAAGCTGGCCATGGTCGACGTCCTCCATGGTCTTATACCACAGCTGCTCGTCGTGCTGGGTTTTGCGTATTTAATATGGCGACTTTTCCGCACCCCCATCCGCGCCCGTCTCTGCGCTCCGTCGCGATCCTCGTCTTGGGTGATATAGGTCGCAGTCCGCGCATGATGTACCATGCCGAAAGCTTTGCAAAGATCGATTTTGAGACCTACATGATTGGCTACAGAGGTGTGTCTATTCTTCCCAATCAACCTTGCAACAGGTGGATGCAGCCATATACAGGCTCGAAACCCGCACAATCGCTGCTCTCGCTCCCGCACGTGCACTTTCTCTACCTTTCGCAACCTCCCGCGTCGCTGCACGCCCTGCCTTTCCTCCTCCTCGCGCCCCTTAAAATCGCACAGCAGATCCTCACCATCCTCGCCGCGCTGCTTATCCGCATCCCACATCCGCCGGAGTTCATCCTCGTTCAGGTACGCCCCGCGTTCACGCCCGCGCGCTACTGCTGACATCCTGCGCGAAGCAAGAACCCGCCTAGTATACCCACGCTCGCGCTTGTATACCTCGTGGGCCGCCTGCGCGGGAGCAAGGTCATCATCGATTGGCATAACTCGGATACAGCATCCTTGCCCTCCGGCTCGGCCCAAACCACGTCCTCGTAAGGCTCGCAAAATGGTATGTCGTCCGCGCCAGTCCGCCTGTCTTCTCCCAGCCCATCGCGGCCATAGGTTCGAAAAGACGTTCGGCCGCTCGGCCTACGCGCATCTCTTCGTCACGCGCGCAATGAAAGACCACCTCACACGGTCCTGGAACCTCCAGTACGCCCTCCTCTTCCCTCCCTAAACCCCGACTTCAACGCCCCCGCGCAGAGGCATCACCGCCGTCCTGCACGACCGCCCGCCCGCACACTTCCGCCGCGCCTCCCCAGCGAGACGCACGCGCTCCTCCTGCGCCTCGCGCCCACGCTCCCGCGCGCGCCCTTCCTCCCCCCGTGCGCGCCGCCATGCGAGACGCCGCTCACGCGCGCGCGCGCACGCCCACCGGGCTCGCGATGCCCGCGCTGCGGGCGGACCGGCCGGCCGTGGTCGTGAGCAGCACGAGCTGGACCGCAGATGAGGACTTCGGGCTGCTGCTGCGCGCGCTGGGCGCATACGAGGCGCGGGCGCGCGTCGTCAATGCGGGGGCGCGCGAGGGCGAGGGCCTGCCGAAGATGGTGATGCTCGTGACGGGGAAGGGCCCGCTGCGCGAGCGGTACATGGCCGAGGTGCAGCGGCTGCAGGACGGCGCGGGCGGCGAAGAGCCCTGGGAGTGGGTGCGCTGCGCGAGTCTGTGGCTCGCGGCGGAGGACTACCCGGTGCTGCTCGGATCCGCGGACGTGGGCGTGTCGCTGCACGCGAGCTCGTCCGCGCTCGATCTGCCGATGAAGGTCGTCGACATGTTCGGGTGCGGGCTGCCCGTGTGCGCGCTCGACTTTGCGTGGTGCGCGCCCTTCTGCTCTCATCCTTTCCTTATCCTTGATGCTGATAGGCGTGCTAGTTTGCCGGAGCTCGTCGTGGACGGGACGAATGGCCTCGTCTTCAGCACCGCCGAACAGCTCGCCGCGCAGCTCGAGGTGCGCTTTCCCTTCCCTTGCATCATGCTCTCGTTTAGACTGACGCGCTCGCAGAGCCTCCTCACGGGCCACCCGCACAACGCGCCTCGGCGCCCTGCGCGCCGCCCTCGCGCCACCGGCCACGCGCATGCCGCCGACCCTCAGCACGCAGCGGGCGAGGCGGCGCCATGGGCGAGCTGGGACGAAAACTGGGCGCGGGTCGTGCGGCCGCTCGTGCTTGCGGATGTGCGCGCAGACTGCGATCGGTGGGGTATGTAGGGTACATAGTGTGGCTTGCGTGGGTTTGCTGAAAAATACAAATGCGAGGTGCATTATTGGTTGGGCACTTTGTACGATTGAGGGCGGCTTGTGAATTCTGTATTGACTTTTTATGGTGCCGCCTATTGCGGCGCTGTGCGTGGGTGGTGTTGAGGCCTGAAGGAGGGTGAGCGAACAGGCACACGACAGTGTATTTGCAGAAGCATCTCCGCTTCTCGTGTTTCGATGCCAGGGTGATCATGCACCAGTCTACCACGACGTCACAAATGATTTGTATCAATACGGTCTGATAACCACCCAAAGCTCATTACTACACATCCTGAGCAGTACACATCCAGCCCATGCCCGCTACCTGGGCCCTCCGAGTCACCACAAGGCACATAGCCTGCACTTTGAGCAGATATACATCGGGGCAAGTATTCCAAGACAGAAGGGCCGCATTTTAATGTCGCACCGGTCACTCGTGTGGCTAGACGCAAGTCGCGACTGGAGGGCGCTCGGGCAAGGCAATAGTCTCGATCTGCATGGGCGATGGCAAGCCTGGGCTGTGGAGCGCATGACCGCACATAGATGCGAGATAGCAGGCTGGTCGATGACGAAAAAGCACTTCGCGGCTTGGCTGGACAGAGGATAACGGCTAGTGACGAGGAGACTAGGCGAGCCGGAGGTCATAGGGCAGATCAATGACGTGGTTGGTCTGCACCTCAGGCAAGCAGCAGGGACGATGTTGGCCTTGGGCTCGTCTACGCCATTGCCTGGATGTCAGGTGTGGCGGGATGGGCCCGGGGCACGACGGAGACGGATCTTGTGGAGAAGATGATTCGTGGCTGTCTTATGACTGCTGGACGGAGGGGTATGAGGTAGATGCAAACAACGACGAGGTCAGGCGGGGAGGTCAATGACGTGGTCCGCACGTCAGACAAGCAGCAAGAGAAATCACGATGTTCTTCTCGGACTCCGCAATCTCAGGCCTGCGATTGGCCAGGCATCAGAGGGCCCGGCGCGACGGAAACGGAGCATGCGACAACGTGCTGCTAACAACCGAGCAGCAGACACCGCAGGGCCGTCGATATGCCGCCGGAGAGATATAGAAATGAAGCAGGCACGATGACGTCTGCAGAACGCTGCAGAACGGCGACGAAGCAGGCCATACATCATTCAGCTACAGCGTCGCGCAGGAAGATGGCGCGGGAGATCCTCAGGCATAAGTCCGGATGACGTCGGGCCACGGTTTGGGTGCAGGGTCGCATAAAGCGGCGTCGCGCGATATTTGCGTGAGATGCGCGAAAGCCTTCGAGTGAGGTCACTGGGACGGAGAAGGCAGGTGGTCTTTATACGAGGTCAGCGACTGAGGCTAGATGTGCGCCTGCGCGCGGCCTGCAGGTTTCGAGGGTCGTGATAGCGCTGGGGATCGCACGACCGGGCTAGAACTCGAAGCGCGATCGTGAGATGACATGAAGAGCGAAGGCAGCAAACGTGCGCCGACGCTGGCATTAAGTTCTGCAATGGACACGGGGGCGCCGAGGAAGCACGCAGGCAACACGTCAAGGAAGAGCTTCTATCTTGCGATACGTGGAAGAGTGTCACGAGGATGAAGACGCCGGGGACGGATGGGCGTCGAATGCGATGGAATGGGCGAGGTCGGAGCACTGCTGGCAGCGGCACGAGGGAACGTGGTGCACGATGGGGGAAAAGCGCGTTCTAAGGCCGCAGCGCGCACGCTGCTCCCACACGTTCCGCTTTTTCGCAGTATTCTGGATCGATTTCTAGAACATTGCGATGACAAGACTCCAAGCGGAAGTGAGCTATGCAAGTGTTGTGGAGAGATAGAATGTTTGAGTTGGAAGGACAGGAAGCAGGGGGCCAGGAACAACGTCACCGGGGAGGCGGCGTCGGGAGATTGATGGGAATGAGGTCAGCGCGGGGGAAGAGAAAAGTTTTGGATCGGCTCGGAGGTGATGTCATGGGATCGGCAATGGCGAGGAGCGAGTGAAGGAAGAGAAAGCGGACAAGGGCAGGCGGCAGCGATAGACTCGATGAGGAGACGAGTTGTGAAGGCAAGAGACGGCGAGGAGGGAGGAAGTTGCAATGAGGATGGAAGAGGAGGGAAGATGTTGGAAAAGGTGCGATGGATGAGATTGGAGGGCGATGACGTCAAGTCGCTCTAGACCGCAGAGCGTAGTCAGGACCGCCTTTTCTCGCTGCCAACATCTTCCTTTCGTCGTCTCCCTCGCCCTCCAGCAAGCCATCCACCCAGATGGACTTCTTCTCCTAGCACATCAATCCCAGTCGGGACAGGATGGTGCCACCGACGGCTTTGCAAAGGCCATCAGCGACAGATTCAACAGCAATGTCGCTCCGTTACTCACCTCGAATCTCCAACCCACCCCATCCGCCGCCTCCCAGACCTCCGCCAGCGCAGTAACGAGCCCTGTGGCTTCCTCCCCGACCCGCCCCGGATCCCTCCATCATTATCCCTCCCGCCATCTCTCATGCTCAGACCGCCGCCCCGAATGCCATCTCCGGCGGTCCCATCAGCGGTTTCATCTTCCGCCGCGCCTCCGGCCTTCCCATTCGTCGTCCCCGACGATCTCCCGTCGTTCGTAAACGACGTCAATACCCTCATCCTCGACCTTCGCCCCCATGCATCACATACCTCATCCCGTATCCCCTGCGCACTCTCCCTCTCCGTGCCATCCACCCTCCTCAAGCGTCCGCTTTTCTCCACAGCAAAGCTCGCTGACATGCTCCCCACACCCGCAGCACGAGCTACCTTTGCCTGCTGGCGAGATGCCCGCCGCATCCTCGTCTACGATGCAGACTCCCACATGCTCCCGGACGGATCAAATATACTCGGCCTTCTGCGCAAGTTCACCAATGAGGCGCAAAAGGACGCCACAGAAGGTAGTGCACTCGTGGAGCGCGAGCTCACATGGCTCAAGGGGGGCTTCCAGGCAGTATGGCGCGACCGCCAAGACCTCATCGACTTTGGGCCCCCGGGAGACGAACCCGAGGGCGACGACGACGATGAGGTTCCGCAGCCCGACGCAGCACCCGCCCTTGCCCCCGCCGCAGTCATCGTGCCCTCCGCCAGCTCCGTCCTTCGCACCAAGCGTCTCCCCATGAGCGCCTTCACCATGAGCTCCACCACATCTAGTCACGCGCACCACCGGCACAACACCAGCCAGAGTGCACGCGCCCACACACCTGCCGGCCCCACGAGCGCCTCCGGCAGCGCCGCCGTCGCGTATAACCCCTTCTACGACACCATTCGTCAGAACCTCGAGCTCTCCCAGGGCATCACCGAGCGCATCCCGCTCCGTATCACGCGTGCCGCCAAGGCGCGCGTCGCGGACCTACCGTTCGCATGGCTCCGCGAGATCGGCCGCTGGGCCGGCGTGGAGGGCGAAGGAGGCGGGTCCGACGGAGAGGGTAGGGGCAGCGGCTCTGGCTCTGGATCCCGCTCTGGAAGTGGGTCGGGCAGCGGCAGTGGCTCAGGCAGTGGCTCAGGCAGTGGCAGTGGCGAGAGCGGGCTGGACAGCGGCAGTGGCAGCGAGGGCATCATCGGTCTCGCAGGCATGGTCTTCACGAGCGGCGGCAGCGGCGAGAGTGAAGGCAGCGTCATTGGCGCGTCCGACTCCGACTCGGGGCTGTCGGCTGTCGGGACAAATCCCCGCTCGCGTCGGACCGCGTCGCGCTCGATGCGCGCGCCCTTCCCCCTCGCGCCGCGTGTACACTTCCCCGCTTCCAATTCGGGTCAGGGCATGGCCTCACCGCACGCGAGAAGCGGAGAAGGCAAACATGGCGGAAGGGTCAGAGGCGCTCGCAATGCAGTTCTATCGCATTGAGCTCGGCGAGCAGAGGCGGCTCATGGGCGTCATGGAACACCATTCGAGGGAGAGTGGACGGGTCGTTTCGCCTGGGAAGGATAAGAGGATGAAGGACAAAGACCCAGACGGTGTGGAGGCGGACGGGGAGGCGGATGGCGAGGTGACGAAGAAAAAAGACAAGAAGAAGAGGAAGGCGAGCAAGAAGGATAAGAGCAAAGACAAGAAGGATGACCACGGCGCAAAGGGCGATTTCCCCTACAGCATCACCGCTGGTGTCGAGAAGGGGGCAAAGAACAGGCAAGTCTCATCTCTTACCTTCTACCTTTGTGGGGAGTATGTATGCGTTGTGGGGCCATTCGGCTCGCATTGGAGCAGGCACGCACGGGTGGACATGTCAATACATGATTCGAACGCTCCATTACCCTCTGCCCCCACTGCTGGCTTTTGCCTTGCGGTAGCACATATCGCAGGTCGCCGCGTCCCGTGCGCACCCACGCCTGCTCGATCCGAGATCCGGACTTATCGCCCTGCCTTCGCGCTCGATATGGTCTTTTCGCTTTCTTTCGCTTCTCCGCGACGCCCACAAGAACGATGTGCTCATCATTGCCGCCCACAGATATCGGAACATATGGCCCTTTGAGCACACACGTGTCCGCCTGCAGAAGCAGAAGCCCCCGCCGCGCGCACCTCCCCCGACCACCGCAACTGAGGCTCCTACCGCGCCTGCACCTGCGCCTGCACCCATACAAGTGCGTAAAAACCCCTCGCCCCCAACCAAGCGCCAGCGCGGGCCCCCTGGCCCGCTGCACTCCATCCCGATACCGCCGCCCGCTCTCTTCCTCCCGCCGCCGACGACCGCGATCAATAATGTGGCGGGCCTTGCGGCGAAGGCGCCGCTTCCGATTCCGCTGACGACGCCGGTGGAGCAGGACAGCGACGACTACGTGAATGCAAGTTATGTGCAGCCGCTCGGGACGAAGAAGCGCTATATCGCAACACAAGGGCCGATGCCGGAGACATTTATCGATTTCTGGACGTGAGTGGTCTTTCCCTTCTTTCATATGCGTACGGATGCGGATGGATGATGGATGGATGGATGTTACGTTGTCCGCATCTCGCGTTTTCCTTGATCGCGTCATGATGAGTGTATGGTTGCTGACCCGGTTCCCCGCTTGGCTTTTATTGCTGCACCTTCGACCGTGGATAACCTCGCTGGTGTTCAAACGTTCACATGATGCACCCACCTCTAGTCTTGTGTGGGAACAGAACGTGCACGTCATCGTGATGCTCACACGGGAAATCGAGGGCGCGTCCGTCAAGTGCGGAAACTACTGGTCCGGCGACGTCTTCGGCCCGCTCCGCCTGCGCCTCGTTGAGGTCACAGGCGCCGTCGAGGACTCCGCCAAGCCGAGCGAGCGCTCGTTCTTCCCGACCGCGCCCGCCGCGGAGACGAAGAGCGACGGGCTGCGCTCGACGATCAAGCGCGTGCTCGAGCTGCGCCACACGGGCTACCCGCACCTCGGCCCGCGCCGCGTCGTGCAGCTGCAATACCTCGAATGGCCGGACATGAATGTGCCGGACGACCCGCGCGGCGTGCTGCGGCTCATCCAGGAGGTCGAGCACGAGGTCGCGCGCAGCGAGGGCGAGCGGCCGTCGTGGGAGCGCGAGCGCGCGCTGCACCGCAAGGCTCACGCGCCGAAGGGTGGCCCGATCGTCATCAGCTCGGAGGGTAGTGGGAGCGCAAGCGGGCCGAGCAGCGAAGGTGAGGGAAGCGGAGCAGCAGCCCGACGGCGCCGTCGCTCGATGCGATCGATACGGACTCGGCCATTATGCGCCATGCGCTCGGCGAGCGCCCCGTGCTGCTGCATTGCTCGGCGGGTGTCGGGCGCACGGGCGGGTTCATCGCCGTGGACGCGGTGCTGGATGGGGTTAGAAGGGAGATGATGAAGCGAAGGGAGGGACTCGTGCCGCAGCAGGAGGGTGGGAAGACGAAGGAGATGCCGATGGATGTGGACGTGGACCGCAAGGCCGCGGGCGCAGGGCTCGTGATGACGCTGCCGATGTCGGGCGAGGAACACAAGAAGGTCGGCGAGCAGCTTGTCGTGCACGTGCCCGTCGTCGGGATCAGCAAGACCGACGATGCGCGCGCACAGTCCGCGTCCGCGTCCGAGTCCGGGAAGACGTCAAGCTCAGGCAAGCCCGACGCGCCGATGGAGGTCGACTCGCCGAAGCAGGGCATCCCCGCGTCGCCGTGGCTGATGGATGGGAAGCGCACGCTGCAGACGTGGACGCCCGGCGTCGGGTTCGGCGACGCCGCGCCGTCGGCCGCGTCGGTGGGCTCGCTGTCTCCACCGCTGTCGATGTTGCCAAGTTCGTCGGCCTCCGGCTCTGCCAGCTCGCCCGCGCGCCATGTCCCGCCCACGTCCCTGTCACCCACAACGAGCGGGTCGCCCGCGTCGCGCTCGCTCTCGCCCGAGGCGGACAGCGAGGGCGGCTCGTCTGGCTCCGCGATGAGCCTCCCGCTCGTGCTGACTCCAGGCGTTGCTGTCACTGCTGGCTCGTCGCGCCCGTTTGCGTCGCTGGGGAAGATTGGCGAGGGCGTCATTTCGAACACCGCGACTCAGCCTGCGGCGGCGCGCGCCGCGCCTGCGAGCGGACCTGCGGGTACAAGACCGTTCGCGAGCAGCTCGGCGCCGTCGCTTCCGCTGCCTCCCGCGAGCACAACCCCGGCGTTCGCGCCGCCCGCGCCGGTGCGCGCGTTCCAGTCCGCGCAAGAGTCGGAGTCGTCCTCGGTGCGGATTCTCGGCGATCCGCGTCCAGTTCCGTACTCTCTAACTCGAATTCCAACTCGAACGTCAACATCGCAGGCAGCTGGCCGACGGACCCGTCGTCTGTGGAGTCGGTCACGTCGCCCAAGTCCCCGCGGAAGGAGAAGAACAAGGGCAGTGAGCGGCCCCAGGTCGAAGAGCAGAAGAAGAATGAGCCATCTCCGCCGACGGACGAGCCCTCGCCGATGCAGGGCGAGTCGTCGCGCCCGGACTCGCAGCGCGGCTCGGGCACGAACTCGCCGCTGGCGTTCGACTACGCGCAGCCGCGGCGGCTGCACGACGACCGGCACAGCCCGCCGCTGCTCTCGTCGCTGGACGAGCCGATCCGGCGCGTGGTCGAGGACATGCGCCAGCAGCGCATGAGTCTGTGCCAGAGCCTGCGGCAGTACGTGTTCGTGCACCGCGCGGTGATCGAGGGCGTGCTCATGCTCGTCGACGAGGAGCGCCGCAAGTACGGCGACGTCGCGTGGATGGACGTCGACGAACCGTCCGAGGCGGACGGGTCGCCCGTGCGGCATGGGACGACGGTCGGCAAGACGCCGACGCAGGAGATGGCGATTAGCAGCACGTCGAACGGCGAGGAGGATGGGGCGCGCCGGTGAGCCCGAACAAGGGCAAGCGGGGCGCGAGCCCGACGGAGCTGCCGAAGGAGGACAAGATGGGCGACGTGAGGCTGTCGAAGCGGCCGAGCTTGAAGCGGCGGCAGCGCAGCAGCGACGAGGACGACATGCTGCGGCTCGCCGCGCAGGGCGCGAAGCTTTTGCCGCTGTCTTCCTCCGCTGGGAAGGTGTGGAAATAGAGGTTGTCGGTGCTGGTGGGTTTTGTTTTGCGCAGCCTCGGTTTCGATTTTGGCTCATTTGCTTTCATTTTCCTTGGGTTTTATGGGACCTTTGTTGTGCAGGTTTCTATCTTTTCTCCCATCTCATTTTAACCATCTCTTCTTGCGTTTGTTGTAGATCTCTCCTGGTGCACCTATGTGCTATATGCTTATCAGACATTGATGTGTTCGTTCGTCGTCGTCGCCACTTATTACCGTACCCGTCCGTCCATCGCATGCGATCTCGGCGCCTCATACCTAGTGCATATACCTCTATCTACAGCCCTTGTGCGGGTCGCATCGTCCGCCGTGTTATGTACTCTTATTTGGATTGGGTGTAATTCAGACATTTGGTGTTTGTAGTGATTGTGTGGGCAGATGATGAGTTGTCCAGAAGAGTTCAAAAGCTGGCGTCGTCCGAGACGCATCGGAGTCGCTTGCACGACTTCAGCATTTCGCAGCGCAGCGCCGCCGTTTCCGATTCGACCAGCTGCTATGCCCTGCTCCTGCTCAACGTCCATCGCGCACATCATCCCCTGTACGCTGCGTCGCCTTCTCCCGCTTCATCGCAAGCCTGTGTGCCAACACTTCAGGCTGTAACGTATGCGTTGAACAGGGAGCGCATGGTGTTGTGACAGTCGTGATGCCTGGTGCAGGCTGGCGGTGCCAGCTGGACGACGTTGTTCGTCTCCAGATCGCGACGAAACCTGTTCGTGTTTTGCCACGTCGCTCGAGGCGTCGCGCGCGCCGCGTATAGATATGTACGTGCAAGAGGACGCGCTGATCTCCGTGTTGTCATTTGTACAGAAAGGGACGTGGTATGCATTCTTCTTGTGGGCTGTGCCTCAGATATTCGTGATGTTTTGGTACTCGACGAACTTTGTATGAGCAGGGCGTCGGATGGTACTTCAAGGAACGTTTTTGTTGTTTTCGGCGGATCTGTCGAGCGGACTGCCCTATTGACCGTCATCAATGGCACACCATCGGTTGTTCATACCACGCGGCGGGGAGATGCTGCTGCTTAGGTGTGTCCTGGTTCCAGCTTCTATGTAGGCAACGCACCGCGTCAGTTGCCACATCCTTTCATGGATGTCAGTGAAAGGCCATGTCGTGGCGTTGCGTCGAGGAGGTCTCTTGACCATCCGTATCGCCGTCCGCCTTCCTAGCCATCCATTTTTATCTTTGTGAGTTAGCAGCTCAAGTGCCGAGAGGCCTGTTCAGGATCTCCGCCATACGTACATGCGCTATCAGTGATGAAACAGGTTTCTGTTGGCGAATCCACTGGGAGGTGAGTCCTTCACGCTCCTTGGGCTTGTTCTGCATGGGAGTGCTACGTCGCAGTTTCAGATTGACCACGAACGTCGTTACATATAAACCTCCCAATTTCTACAAAATGGCCGGTACCTAGACTGGTGTCCTCAGCAACTTTTTTCCTTCGGTTTTAATTTTACTCTGTTATTACGGGCTGAGCCATGTGCGGGGAACAACACTACAGAGTGCGTATATCGATCCGATCCATCTGCTTTGCTCACGACACGGGTGCAGGTCGTTTTGGCTTCGCTTTGGGTGAGATAGTGCCAAGTCCTTAGATGCGACTCCTGCGCTCAACCTCGTCTCTTCCAGACCGATGCCGTTTTATATGGTCAGTGTGCCCATCGTCTCATTGCTTGTCTCTAGCAGACCTCAAATATTCAATCAGGACTTTACTTGACATTGTTTGGAGCCTCTGTCTACATCCTCATCCGACAAAACAGAAACACGCGTTACCTGGCCGTCACGATCGCCATGTTTATCTTTACTACTGCTGTCACCTTGCTTACTTTCCTTGTCACCCTGTTGACGCCCGTTGCCACCAGTACGATCGGCGAAAAGGGCGATCTGGATTTCTTATGCACCGGCCCGGGGTCGACTCTGCCCCATCGGGAGGTATTGACTGTGGATCTAATTGCTCCCATCCAAGTTACTATGTCTGCGGCAAACATGTAGGGCGGTTCTTACAAAACTCTGCTCTATTCTGCTTTCTAATTGATGGAACCACAGGGCGGTGGCGGACGGTCTGCTGGTGCGTGAAATAATCTATAGATTTTTCCAGTTTCTGATTATCCATGTTTTCCTAAACAGATCTATCGCTGCTGGATACTGTGGGGTGCTAAGAAACGGATAGCCATGCCTTTGGCCATCGTTCTGCTTGCTATGACAGGTGCCTAGGCTCGCATCTCAGGGGAGAGTTGGTCATATTAATTCTTCGATTTTACAGTATGCAACATGGCCACTGTAGGCTATGAAAGCACTTACTATGTAGCTATGAAAGACTCCACGGGATTAGGCGATCTCGCAGCTCAAGGTGCCATCTTGCAGATGGCTTCCCGCTTTACCAACGCTGCGACTATTCTGTCACTTGTTTTGACTATTGTGACTACAACCCTCATCGGTGCGTTGCTTTTTGGAAGACGGAGATTCAGACCAAGTTTTTTGACCACCACTCATAATTGCAGCGGTAAGAATCTGGATCGTGACAAGAGGCATCCAGGAAACCATGGGGCGCGGTGCTGGGACTAAGTATCGCACTGTAATCGCTATAGTGTACGTGGACCCGTCAATTTTGCTGCCATCCCTCTGACTTTCAGCCCTTCAAAGTGTGGAATCTGGAGCTCTCTATACAGTGTGCCTCATTTTGGATATCGTGGCCACTTATAAATTCGCCTTTAGTGTCGTAAGCACATCTGTTCTCTTTCATCCATGCGCTTCATCAGGATAACTTTTCGTGACAGACTATCTTCGCCGTGGTTCTGAATTTTATGATGGTGAGATACGACCATCCTCTATGGACCCACTTTAATGTGTCGAAAGCCCATTGCTCCGACCCTTGTCATCGTCCGTGTCGGGATGGGCAAAGGCTTCGAGAGCGTGCAGGATTCGGCGCATGGCAGCAATCCCCGACAGACGGCTTCGCGGAGGAACGCAGACGGTAGGACGACGACCGTGTCTGGGATGCATTTCAGGACAGTGCAAGAACCGGAGTCAGAGACATCCCGTATCGGCAGTATCGCAGAAGCCGACAATGCGACGCAGAATCGGAACAAGCCGCCATGTATCGTCGACGTCCATGAAGAGGGCAAGCTAGTGGATGACATCGGGGATGTCGTCTAAATGCCCAGGTTGCGAATTGTAGAGTTGATCTCGACAAAACCCTTGGTGCTTTATGCCTTATGATCGCAGATGCCGGCATCTTTCATATTCACGTACCCTCGTTTGCTCCTTTGTAGTACTTACGTTGACTCATTTCAAGTCATAACGGTGCCTGTTTTGTTGTTGCCTTTACCGCCAACGATAACACTTCACATCGAGTGACAAGTTTGTCTTGAGAGAATGATATGCTTCTATACAACATTAACAATACACAATCGAGGTTGTACTTAGACAGAGATAGGTAGCATAAAGCAGCAGTCAATAGTCAGGGGTGGAGTGTAATTGACAGGAACGGAAAGGGATGCGTGCAAGAAAAGCGAAGACGAAGACACAACCAAGATACCACAGGAGTCCACCAAAAGAGAGGAACCAACCGACCGAACGCCCGCTACTCGCCCTCGCTCTGCGACAGATAGTCGTCGTCGCTCACGATCTGCTTGCGCCCGTTCTTCGCCTTGGCAGGCGGCCGCTCGTCCTCGTCCATAGGCGTCAGCGCCTCGTCCATCCCGCCCGCGACGTTAATTGACGACGACGGCGTTGGTGGGGAGTCCGCGCCGGGCAAGCCCGAACCGGTGATGACGCGTGCGTACACCGAGTCGAAGGCCTTCTCCATCTCGACGGCGTCGACATACACCCAGGAGCCCTCCTGATTGTATGTCCGCGCATTGCTGAACATGAGCTTAACGTCATCGCGGAACTGCGTGACCGTCTTGTAATAGTTGGTGCTGATGCGTTTGCGCAGAGTCGAGAGGGCGATTGGCGTTGTAATGATGCGGTAGTAATCCGGATAATCCTGCAAAACGTGATTAGCCAGCTGACATGGACGGGAGTATTATGCAACTTACTCGTTTATCTGGCAGTTCCCTGAACAGTTCGCAGCGTTTGCGTCCTGTCTCGTCGGTGCACGACATAAGCGCTTTGTAGCACTCATTCAGCGCTTTCTTCATCCTCTCCTTCGCAGCACCCGCAACCGCCGAATCAGCGACCTTGGTTTTGCGGCGTTTCTAATCCAAATCGTCAGCATCGCCGAATACGTTGAAAGCTATGAATTACTTACGATATCTCTTTCCTCCTCCTCCTCCTCTTGCACGGATGGGGTAACAGACATTGACTTTATACCAACACGCTTACGCTTGCCATTGACCGGTTCGAACTCAGGCTCCGCCATTTTGGCCTTGCCCTTGCGGCCTCTACCACGACCGCTCTCCGAAACCGGCGTGGCAACGCCCGAGTCGACATCGCGCAGCAGCTTGTTAGTCACGCGGCGATCTTTCTTCTCTCTAGTGCGCTCCATAAGCTCCTGCAGGTCTTCGCCTTCCTCAAGAGCCTGAGGCAAGGTGTCAGCAGGAGGCAGGGCTAATCGGGGTGTTTCCTCACCAAAGCCCATTGATCGTCGCTGAGACCGTCGTTGTAGTTGACAACAGTTCGCCGCCGGTGACCACGTCCCTCCGACTCGTCGACCTCATCCTTCACCTCGAACGGTTCGTCCGACCGGTAGCATTCCGGCAGCTCCTCGAGCTGGAGGAGTGGCGCAGGCGGCTTGCCGCGGTTGCCGGCAGCCTTCCAGGCCAAGGCGCGCTCGCGTTCGCGCTGCATATCCATGTCGTTGAAAAGGCGTTGTTCATCATCGGATCGCGCGATGATCTCGTTGATCTCTTCGTCGTTCATGTCGCCGGCCTCTTCATTCTCCTCCTCCTGATCGGCTTCAAGGATGGATCGCTACAGTGCCGAGTCAGTAGATGTCAACATATTCACCAATCAAAAATACGTACCAAGAACTCCTCCTGCTCCTCCTGCGTCGACTTGTTGTCGAACCGACCGGCTTGGATGACCTTGTCGTCAATGTCAAGCTTATATCGCGCACGGGCATACATCGCCTCCTCGACGCTCTTCTCCGTGATGAACCGCAGAATACGGACCGTCTTCGTTTGACCGATACGATGCGCACGGTCCTGTGCCTGCAGATCTGCATGGGGATTCCAATCGGAGTCGAAGATGATGACGGTATCGGCGGTCTGCAAGTTGAGACCGAGACCACCGGCACGCGTCGACAGGATGAAGACTTTAATGTCCGAGTCCTTCGCGTTGAATCGCGCCACGTAGCTCGCACGCTCTTCCGTCTTCGTACCACCATCTAGACGCAAGTACTTCATGCCCATCATCTTCAAAAGTCCTCCATGATATCCATGACCTTGGTCATCTGGAAGAAGATAAGGACCTACAGAAGGCAGGTATTAGTATATAGTTTGAAAGGTAAGATGGGAAAAGGACGTACTCTGTGATCGGTAGAAAAGAATTTGGGCAAAATCCGAGAAAGCAACTCGATCTTCCCAGATGACCGGATGAGATTATCATCAATGAGGCCCGAAGGGTTCATCTTGTCCTCGACGCTCTCGAACAAGAATGGGTGCTGGCAGATCTTTCGAGCTGCATCAGCTCATTACTCAATCCCTTCACACCACCTGGCTTTCCCTTGCTATCCTTCCCGTCTGCAATCATCTTGAACTTCTTCATCTGCTTGTACAATTGCGATTGCAGCGCGCTCATCCTCACTTTCACCACCTTTTCGACTTTATCCGGCAGCTCTGCCTCGACATCTTTCTTTAGACGTCTCAGCAGGAAGGGTCGCAGGACCTTGTGCAGGCGACGAATGATGAGGAGCGCCTCTTCTTCATTCAGCTCGATCTTGTCGCCTGTGCCCGCGCTCGCGAAAGGTGTGTTGAACCATTCGTCAAACGACTTGACGGAGTTGAAGACCTTCGGCAGGACGAAGTTGAGCAGAGCCCAGAGCTCGGGAAGGTTGTTCTGCAGAGGGGTACCGGTGAGAATCAGGCGGTAGCGGGAATGGTAGTACGTTGTCAGGGTCTGGACAAGTTTTGACTGAGTATTTTTCATACGATGACCCTCATCTATGGCACACGTTTAATACAATCTTCGGGAAAAAATAGACAAGTACTCACCGATGATCATGTGCACCCACTTCGTCTTGCTCAAGAACGGTCGGTCCTTGATGATGTACTCATACGTTGTCAACAGCACCTGGAACTGGCCGGTCCTCAACTCCTGTTGCAGCTGGCGACGCTGCGCCGGATTGCCCTTGTACGAGATCATCTTGATACCGGGTGCCCACTTCATGAATTCACCAGACCAATTCGTCATGGTCGACAACGGGACGATAACCAAATATGGGCCGCGCTGCTTCTTCACCTCGATCAGGAAAGCGATAAGCGAGATGGTTTGGATGGTTTTTCCGAGACCCTGCACAGAAATTGTGTTAGTAAAGGAACTGTAAGATACCATTATTACAACGTACCATTTCGTCTGCCAAGATCCCGTTGAGATGGTTGTTGTACAGACTGACCATCCATTGTAGACCCTTCAATTGGTAGTCTTTGAGCGTACCACCGACAAGCAGGCCCGGTTGCTTGGTGACCCTCTCCTTGATCCTATGCGCGACCGCATAATAGTCGATCTTCCCCCTCTCCTCCGGCGCTTCTTCGTACAATTTCTGAGCCCCAAACGTCTCCTCGGTGGTCGGTTCCTCCTGATAAGCCTTGTCAATGGGTATCTCCCCGACGGCTTCGCCTTGACTCTGCTGCGCCATCACCGCCTGCGCCAGCGAATCCAAATACGAATCCGTCTGCTTGAGGAGATGCGTGATGCGCGTGTCCTTCGCAGTGTCGATGAGCCGCATGTAGGCCTCCTCATCATCGGCCTTGAGCGCCTTCAAACGCTCCTTCGATATCCGCTCGATGCGTTTCTGCTCTTCACGCTCCGCATGGGCATGGAAAGTCTGCACCGCCTTGCCGAGGCGCGCGATGCGGTCAGACGCAGCACGGTTAACCGCGATGACCTCCTTGCCGTGGTTGCAGATGATGTTGAGCTGCTCGATATGCTTCTGCTTCGCGCGGCGCTCGCGGTCGACGCGCTGCTTACGCTCGAGCTGCTCAGTCATATGCGCATCGCGCAGCGTCGGCTTGCGTGTGCGCCGGAAGTCCGTGCGGTTCAACGGGAGCAGCGAGCCGTGCGTGAGCCTCTCCGCGACCTGTGCGCGCATCTGCCGCTGCTTGTCGAGAACGCGCAGAGACTTGAGTTCGATGAGTGCGCGCAGCTTGCCATGGGCGGACGTGGGAGGGTGGACGTAGGCGGTGTTCAGGACCTTGTGCTCCGGTGCGGGAGTGGAGGTGGATGCCTCGTTCTCCTTGCCTTTGCCCTTGTCCGTGGATACCGGTGCTGACTCTTCCTTCATAAAGTCATCAGCGACGATAGGCTCGAGACCGCCATCGCCAAGGGTGGAGGCGATAGCTTCGAGTTCGTCAATGCGCTGCTGGATGCGAGCCTCTACAAAGCGATTGCGCTCAGCGAGGGCTTGATGTGGATCAAGGCCAGCCGGCATAATGGAGGGTATGAGTAAGCGCTGCAGACGACTCGCAAAAACGGATGGGTTCGAGTCTGCAACACGCTTGATGTAGGTGAAGGGATGAACGTAGGAGTTCACAGGAAAGCCAGCTGAGTCAACATCATCCTCTGACAGAGATGGTTTCGGCACTTCGTCATTCTGGCTCATGTCTTCAGTCTTCAATGCGGCACCCTCAGGCGGAGCGGGCGTGGGTGAAGAAGTGGATGCGAGAGGGATGGGTGGTGCATCGCCCGGTCCTTTTTGCACCTTGACAGCACTGTCGACGACTCTAGAGGTGAGATCTTGATTTTGCAAGATCTTCTCGACGTCAAGGACTGCGCCGTTCGGGGTGCGGATGACCTGAAGAACGGCGTCCGGAACGGGGTTGCCCTTCTGAAGACACTTGAACGCATATATTTGGGCGCGAAGGACGGCAATCTGGTCCGAGGTGAAGGAGACGGGTGTAGTAGGGGGATTGGGATATGGCTGAGCGGGGACAGGTCCCGAAATGAGAGAAGGTACGTTCGGTGCTGGAGTGCCATTGAGGGCTGGAGCTGGCGCTGTGGAGATATGGCCATTGATAACGGCAGGCTGACCTGCGGGAGAGTGTTCCTGGTGTGGATGACGAGGAGGAGCTTCTTGGGAGTGAATTAAGTTTGGATGAGTGGACATGATAGGCGAATACGCACGGTGTTGCGCCTGAAACTGGTGAAGGAACTTTATGATCCTGTCGAGCTCCGGAGAAGTGTCCGGAGTATGACCTGCTGCTTTAAGAGCATTGGCATGCTAAATGAGGAAGAAGGTAAGCGGTGGAGGGACAAGATGAGAAGGTTATGACATACCTGGAGCAGCTGTTGGAAGCGTTCCTTGTTAAAATTGGGGGGAAAGTGTCTGAGGGAGTGCTGTGGTTGTTGCGGAAGGGGCCCGATATTTGGGGCGGCCATATTGGCCGAAGACAGCGCGCTCGGGGCGGCGGAAGAGTATGTCGCGTCAAGCAGTAGAGAATTGAAGTGAGCCGGAATAGCCTGGATCTGCCACCCGCGCTTTCGTTGATGACAACGTGAACGAGAAACCTCAGGAGCGACAAACAGCCCCCGTGAGAACTTAGCCACATTGCTTTGTCATATTCAAACTCCGAATCTCCTTCTCTCCGTCACGTGATTAAGCGCCATCTTTGTCGCGTCGCCGCGCGCCTCCTCCCCGACTCCCATCATGGCCTCACAACGCGCAGGTGTACGTTCAGCTCGGTTCTCTTTGCAAAGTCTCTCACTAATATATTGACAGTACACTGTCACAATGTTTTGCATCGACATCTCGCCCTCAATGGGTCAGATTCGCACCGTCGAACTTCCCGACGGTCCCGGCGGCGAAGTGCGCCAAATGGAAATGACGCACCTTGAGTGGTCCCTTCAATTTGCCATGCTGAAGATCCAGGAGATGGTGACTATTTCTTCTCCATCATTCCAGCCCCTGTTTATTCATGCAAACCCAGATCTTCAATGGTAGAAAGACAGACAAGTGCGGGGTCATCATCTTCGGCACTCCGGGTTCGCGACTTATCCAAGTATATTGCGCGCCTATGTTGATGAGATTTCATATACAGGGACGGACAACTGCATCAATAAGTCAAACGGCGGCTACGACCACGTTACGGAGTACATCCCTATTGACCAGCCCAACGCACAGACACTCTCCAAGCTCGCAGCCTTGCGTCCTTCCGAGGACACAATAGGCGACCGTTAGATTCTCAGCTCTGCTCAGTCCATTGGGTAATGATGTCCTGTATATCCAGCCATTGACGCCATTATTGTCGGCATCGAGACCCAAGATCGCTACCTCGCCAAGAAGAAGACCTGGACGCGGAAAGTTGTACTTCTCACAGACGGCGAGAACCCAATTGAAATCGAGGATTGGAAGGCACCGGTGGAGAAGATAAAGGAGCTTAATGTTACTCTGACCATTGTGTATGTCCTACCCTCTACTGTGTCCTCTTGTCTCACCTGTTTCCTTCGTGCGACAGGGGCGTAGATTTCGATGACGAGGAGTTGCCATATCACCAGGAAGACAAGCCGCATATCAAGGTACGACTCTTACGGCGCCTGCGTTCTCGTAGTTGACTCCTTGCATAAATCACAGAAAGAGAACGAGGACTTCTTCCATACGTTCGTCTCCGCTCTTCCAGACAATGCTATCATGGGCACATTGTCCCTCGCACTGCAAGAACTTGCCAAGCCAGATATCAACCAGACGCGCTCCGTACTTATGGGCACCACGCTCCGCCTTGGCGACCCAGATAACGATCCAGACAATTCTTTCGAAATCATGGTCAAGACGAGTAAATGCACCGCCCAGGCCCGGCCAAAGGGCTGGAAGCGGTTCGCTATGCGAGAAGGGGTGGAGGTGCCCGGTGAGGGTGAGGAGGAGCAACTCAAACGCAGGATCTGGGCAGAGTTGAAGATGCGCACCGAGTACGTCGTGGACACATCGGAGAAGAAACCAGAACATGAGGTGGGAGAGGAGGAGAAGATGGAGGTCGAGGAGGAGGAGGAAGGCAAGAAAGAGCTGCAGAAGGTGGAGAAAGAGGATCTCGTAAAAGGCTTCAAGTATGGGAGCACGTACGTCCCATGCCCAGACGGTCAGTTCGAGCGACTGCAAACGAAGAAAGGTATCGAGATCTGCGCGTTCATCCGAGAAGATAAAGTGCGTTCCATGCTATTTGTTAGCATGTCATTTGTCTCATCTCGTCCATTTAGTTCCGCCACGACTATCCCATGGGCGAAGTCCAATACGTATGGGCAGACCCCAAATCTCCCGCAGAACAAGTTGCCCTATCGGCCCTAGTCCAAGCAATGTTGCGCGGGAAGCATCGTCTGATGGCCGTTGTGCGCTGGGTGACCAAAGACGGGTCCGATCCCAAAATGGGTGTCCTTTCACCATGCGAGTTCGAGAAGGTCGATTGTCTGCTGTGGGTACAGGTGCGTGTCGGCGTTAATCTCCACCCGAGTGGCGGAGTTGACGAAGTCTCCGGCGTAGATGCCCTTCGCCGATGACCTGCGGAAGTACACATTCCCGCCCCTCGAGAACCTGATCAATAAGAAGGGCGAACGCGTCACGAAGCATCCCTACATCCCTACAGAGGATCAATTGGTTGCCATGGACAAGCTCGTCGACGCCATGGATCTGATGACCGCGGGTGAAATGAACGAAGCAGGGTACGCATCTACCGTCTTGCCCCGGGGCCTATTCTCATTGCTCTTCAGGAAACGAGAATCCTGGTTTGATACCCGCCTGTCGTTCAATCCAGCAATCCACCGCACAAAACAAGCTCTTTTCCACAGCGCGGTGGTGCAGGACTTGACAGTAAACCCATTGCCGCCACCCCACCCCGAGCTAACGAAGTACTTCGAGCCGCCGCGCCGAGTACTGAAGAAAGCGAAGGGCGCCATGGAGGAATGCAAAGTAGCCTTCAAAGTCAAAGAGGGTGAGCCATCCGTCCCATCTCTCATCGATCACCTTCTCATTGCTATGATCCGCAGTTCCCAAGAAGATCCCGAAAGCACGCAAAGACGGACACGTCTACGCCCGCCCCGACGAAGACGAAGAAGAGCTGCTGCTCCTCGACCGCGTTAAAGCGCCTATCTCCCCGCGCAAACCGCGCACGCAGAGCCAGCTTCTCAGCCAGCGCGGCATCCTCTCGCCGACGCAGCACCGGACGACGCACATATCGCTCAAGGACGGCGATAACGACAGCGTGACGGAGAGCGAGACGGAGGAGGAGACGGAGATGTTGCTCGACACCGCGAAGCCCCCGAGCGCGGGCAAGCTGCCCACGCCCGAGGAGTCGCCCGAGCCCGAAATGGAACCCGGTCGTGCGCCGGGGCGCATCGTCGGCACGACGGCGCCGCTGGCCGATTTCCAGAAGAACGTCGCGCGGGGCGACGTCGTGAGCAAGGCGGTGGAGGATCTCGGGTGGGCGGTGAAGGAGGTGGTGATGCGCCCGTTTGCGGCGCGCCGGACGGGGAGATGATGGAGTGTCTGCGGGCGCTGAGGAAATTGTGCAGCGAGGAGGATGAATCGATGCCTGGAATAGGTGAGTTCGCTGCTATCTTGGTTTGCTGTGCGGTTTCTGATGCGCGGCGCGGTCATGTAGCATCATGAAGGACTTGAAGGCTGCATGCTTGTCCGATCCAGGTAATCCTGATTTCTGGGAGGAGGTCAGGAAGGGAAAAGGGCTTGGTCTCATAGGCAAGTCGGAGGCAAAGAAGTTGGGTGGATCATCCGATATATCAGATGCCGCTGCTGCTGCCGTGAGTATTCTCTTCCTCATACCTCATTGAACAGGACCTCATAGTTTGACTATAGTTCCTGAAGCGATGATGATCTGCGATGATTATCGGGGGTGCATATATCATGGACTTACGTTTAGTCAATATCCAGTGTACTTCTTGCTTGGACTGTCGACGTCAGTCTGGCGTATCTTCTGGCATCGTTTTGTATTCTAGAGCCTGTAATAAACATATCTTGTTGCATGACTAGGTCGGCCGTCACATGGTGGGGTAGGGAGCGGACATTTTTCGATTTACCTCACGCAAAGCTCTTTATACCACGCAGTACTTCGAGAGAAGCTTGATGCCGGTATCTCCATCGCTTCGGGGCTATGCAGGGTCGTCAGATCATATCGATGATCCGCGTTCAGGCTGGCTTCCACGACTTTCTCACCCATCATGCTGTGTGCTTGACACGGTCACCCAACTGGTGCAACACGCTCGATGGCCAATGGAAAATTGAATTCACTAAATAAACTCGCAAACCTGCGAAAGACAAAAGAGATACATTCACCAAGCCTCCGGCCTACGGACGGATGACAGAGCGAAAAACCATCCAGGCTACACAACGCAGAGTACTCAACACACCCGAAACATTAAAAATGGACCGACTTCCTTGTTCTACAAATTTATAAAAACAAAGCTACCACCGCGTTCAAACGTCTTGCACATAATTACCTGCAGCACCATCAGCATATATATCACGCAGAGCAAAAATAATGCAACGCACCAGGGAACACGCCCGTCCTGCCCTCGAGCCGGCCGGTCCACCAGTCCTCCGAGCTCCCGGTCCGCTCGACAACCTCGATCCGGTCGCCCGTCTTGAAGTCGAGGTCGCCGTCCGCCTGCGCGCTGAAGTCGTACAGCGCGACGACGTACTGCGCCGAAGGCTGCGGCTTGGGCTTGAGCGGCGGAGGCGGGGGCGGCGCGCGCTTCGCGGCCGCGTCGAATGAGGAAGAGGACGGCGTATAGGGCGGCGGAGACATGGCGGGGCTCGGCGCGAGCGCGCCGCCCTTCGTGTAGGACGAGGCGGGGGGCGGTGGCGGCTTCTTGGAGAAGGAGGCGGACGGGGCCACGCCGCGTGATGCGGTCGTGGACGTGGACGTGGCGGAGGGAGAGCGGCCGAGTGTGCTAGTGGGGCTGCGGCCCATTGCAGAATTGGGAGACAGCGCGCGGTGTTGCTGGACCATCTTGGCTGTGGTGGTCCAGCATGATGAGCAATGCCTACGTCAGGAGTGATGGATCACGCACTAGTAGAAACAACGCGTTGGGTAATGCTGAGCGCCTCGACGACCTCAAGAGCGTCGCTGCGCTTGGTCTCGTAGTCTTCCGCGATCTGCGCAGGGTGATCGAGACGTCGTACTTGCCGTCAGCGAACTGGTTCATCTTCTCAAGCAGCATGTAGTAGATGTTCAACCTGCGGGGGGAATGAGCGCCGAGGAATCGTACCGAATCTCCGGAGAGCGGAAGCCTGGAAAGACCGGGACTTCCGAAGGAGGCGATGGAATACGCACTGCATATAGAAGAACGAATGGAACAGAGGGTCGATGAACCGCGTAGCAAGGGTCATGAATCGAGGCAAGTCTTGCTTCATGGCATTATTGATGTATTCGTATTCATTCGAGGCTGCCTCGAAATCTTGTTCGAGCTGAAGCGTTGATTCAGCACGCTGAAATGGCCCATCCGCAGCGGAAGTACTGAGTGAACTTACCTTGAACAAGTGCTTCTCGTCACTCAGGGATTTCTCCTTCTTGTCTCGCAGCTTCATGAGCGAGTTGTTGTGTCGATCATAGTCAACCAGCTACGGCCACCGTATCAGCGGCGACGTACACTGAATTGAACCATAAATTCTCGCACCTTGTGTTCTCGCTTCGTGATCATCTTTCGGATGGTCTTCATCACACCCTGTATCTCCTTCACGGGCGCGATGACTCGAGTGCTGATTAACTCCAATTCAGGAGCTATGGTCGTGCGCAGCTCTTCCAGCGCCTCCTGATACGCATCGACATTCTGCAGTGTGTTAGCAGCCTCAGGATGCTTCGAGGTCAAATCGAATTCTGAGCCAATGGGATGGAATAACGCGGAGAAATGCTGAGCAAAGTTACTGCCGCTGTTGAAGAGCGCTAAAGAAGTATCGATGAGCGTTCCTTCGCGGTTCGAAACGATGCTTGACAGACGAACAATTGACGGCCTCAGAGAACGCCTTTGTGTTCTTGAGAAACTTCTCCGTTTCAGTTTCCAATGTCGAGAAATTGCGCTGATATTCCTCGAACTCTGGATCCGTGGACTCTGCACATGTCCGACCAAGATTCGGTGCGCGCCAGACAAATGGGTGATCGCATTAAGCAGATTAAGAACCGCGGATATGAGCAGAAGCAAAAGGATTTGTCTGAGATATGAAGACAGGCGCTGGCAGAGACAAGACGTACTCTTCGACATGCCGACCTTGGTAGTCATCATGTGCGGCGTCCTACGGAAATGACGATATGAGCATTTGAGCATATTCCACATCATCGGACTACTTACCGCATAATCGCCTTTGTTAAGCCCTTCATGGCTGCAACGACTCAGAGAGCAGATAGACGGGAGGAAGGGATGTGAGAGGCGGACGAGATGGCTGAGAGCAAGGCTGTTCCTGGCTGTTCACCGTGCCGAGCGCGATCTCGCTGATAATCTCGGAGCGAACCCGGATCGCAATTACCAAATCTTGATTACCATATCATCTTCCGCTTCTGCATACCGTACAGCTTTCACAAGTTACTCGACCATCTTCCTGCCTCTTATTACTGCACATCCACCATCTTGTATCCTAGTTTCTGTATCAATCATGCCTATCAACCAACCTTCAGGTCAGATCAAGTGAGCTCTGTCTCCACGCCATTCACGAGGATGTCTGGTCTGATATGAGGCCCACAGATTGACCAATGTATCCATCGTCCGGCTGAAGAAAGGAGGGAAGCGCTTCGAGGTGGGTGAGTACTCCTTATAGCCAAGATCTTGCTTATATGTGATGCCTTGATTCGCAGATTGCATGCTACAAGAACAAAGTTCAGGAGTTCAGGAATAAAGTGTGCGTTGCGTCAAGTCTGATCATTTTGTATGACGCTGATAGTTTGTGATACAGGGAAACGAATCTAGATGACGTGCTGCAGATCAGCAACGTCTTTGTAAACGTCTCGAAAGGCGAAGTCGCCAAGTCTGGAGATCTGAAGAAAGCTTTCGGGACTGATGATAGAGACACCGTGGTAAAGGAGGTGTGTTGGTAGGCCCATGCGATCGCCGAGCTTCGTCTGACTTGCGACTGCAGATACTCACGAAAGGCGACCTCCAAGTTGGCGAGAAGGAACGAGAGCACGATCTCTCATCATTACGCCGAGAAATCGCGACACTCGTAGCTGAGAAATGCGTCGATCCCACTACACAGGCTCCGTATTCCGTTGGTATCATCGACCGCGCGATGACTGAGGCTGGATACAATGTACGCGGCGGGAAGACTGCAAAGAGTCAGGTATGCATAAGCCTGCATATCCGTCTCGTCCATTTTCTGAGTGGCACCTTGTATCTAGGTCAGTGACTGCATCAAGGCCCTGCAGTCAAGTTCAACCCTACCGATTCAGCGCGCACGCATGCGCATCCGCGTGACCCTCCCCGCGGAACAAACACAACTACGGGAGTCTGTGTTGAAAGGCGCTGAGAAGGTCGAGCGAGATGATGTGGTCGGGCAGGAATGGATTTCAGTACGTATCCCGTTTGCGTCATTCGTTCGCTTGCTGAGCCAGTATCCGTTCATAGGTGCTTCTCATCGACCCCGCCCAATTCCGTGTCATAACCGATCTTCTGAACAAGGAGACCAAGGGTCGCGGTCAGATTGAGACGATCACATTTGCCGCGACCAAGGTTATGGAAAGTTGAAGAGCGCAATCTATGTTTGCCTTCGAGATTATTCGTTGTTCTCACACATTTGGTATCCGCAATACCTTTTATTCCTATACGTCGTTTATGGTGCTCAGTATAGAAGGCATAAGCCTCAATGAAAACTCACTTTCTGGACAGGCACACAAATGCCGTAAGCTTGCCATGTCTGTCAAAGTGTATACCATAGGATGTTCGACCACAAGCGGCGCTTCCTTATGGCAACATGTGAATCCAGTCCATATACTTCAATGCGACAGAGACCACGACTTACAAAGGCCACCTTTCCCCCGACAAAGCAGTGTGGCCTCGATCACTTCGCGCACCATTGTCTGCGCGTTGTTATAAGCTCTGGGTCTTTCCGTCTTTCCTCCATGGTGTATTACCCCCTTCCTTGCTTTTTTGCCTTTCATCCTCGAAATGTCCACTTCATTCCTTGTCCTCTGGAGGGACGCAGCAATTATTGTCAAGACATGTAACGACGTCAACAATACCCTCTCCGTTGCCACGCAGGAGCCTTTGTTCAATCGCATATCTCAGGGTAAGCCTATCTACATCGCAGATGTCCACCCGACAGACATCGAGCTCGCGTTGCGCCGTTTGCTGCCACGAAACGTTTGTGAAATCGCGGCTGCCGGCGACTACGATAAACACCCAAGCCGCTTTGTCTTCATCTTTTCCATCAATCTGGACCTGGTCGCGCTTTGCAGTCCGATTCCCATTGACGGCCGTGGCTTGCGCATTGATTCGACAAGTTGCCATATCGCCCCTTTGTCGTATGGCAGCGAGAGTGCTTGCAGTACGATTGACGCTTTTGAGCCTCGATGGACCCACCTGGTCTTCGAATTCACCGGGCGCAAACTGCAATGTTTCAACTCTTCGAGGGAGCTATGTAGCGTCGTTTACGACGCCCTCGAATGTATGTCTCTTTCCCTTTCAACGCACCTCCTTGATACTGATTTTTACAGGCTATTCGGAGTTACATTCTCAGACCAAAGCGTTACATGGCGATATCAATGGTAACAATATCCTGATCACAAAGGAAGGGAAGGGCTCGTTGTTTGATGGTGATCTGTGCAAGGCAGTGGACTCTTTCAAACGGCGATGCGGCGGGATTGGCGCAGTGTAAGTTATCGTTTTCAAGTCATCAACATAAGTACTGAAACTAATTACCACCAGGGTACTTGGAGCTTTATGTCGAGAGCGAGTCTTGAGAAGCTTGACAAACCCCACGAGTTATCAGACGACCTCGAAGCCTTCTTTCATGTCCTCCTCTATCATGGCCTGCGATATCGGACAGCCAGCAAAAAGCTATACTACCTTCAGAGACACATGCAAGAGATCTTCGACGGGTCTTTCCAGGACGAGAAAGGGTACTTCCACGGAGGAGTTGGCAAGTTTCATTTTTTCCGAATGAACTTTTTCGATGCAGAAGACATTGCTGCAATTCTTCCGACGCCACTGGCAGGACTCATCGAAAAATTGCGGGATATTTTCAACGTGTTCTACTGGCCCAAGACACGCCGTGCTGGTCCATCACCGGAAGCAAGGGAAGAAGCACGGGAGAGACTTCGTTCGTCTGCATATCTCTTAGCTTTGTTCAAGACACACCTCAATATGGATGGCTGGTTGCGTGATGATCCTGCGGTTGATGTGCTTCCACAGCTACTCCGGAGAAACAAGAGGACATGGAGGATGTGATCAATCACTGAGGATGACGAGACCGAAAGAGCCTAATATAAAGGTGATATCCATACGCCACAGCACCATGCCCTTTTGAACGCATTGTTCTATCGTCCTCTCATCTATCGAGCACGTCGAACTGATGTCATCATATTTCCTGCTGTATTTCTACTACACCTATAAAATATTATTCCTATGGGCATCGTATTAGCTAAGCCGGATTTCGAGTGTTCAATTTGGCACGCTTCGATTTTCATCATTCCTCTTTTATCGACATAGCAATGACGGCCAATGCTACGCTGGCAATGACCTAGACAGCCGAAGCTATGCATTTGTTTGCCATTTGAGCAGCATGGTCATGATCGGGCGGGGCTATGATACTGTAGATGCATCACCATTTCCCATTGCCAACAAACGGACCATCACGCACAGTATATTCATTCGCTGGCACCGTGAATATTTCGTGTCAAGAGTCTTCAGATTCTGCTCATAGTAGTAGCTAAATTTCTGAGCGGAGGTATGGAAGACCTGAACAAATTAAGATAATCCTCTGCCGCGCAACCGACTCTTACAGCAGTACTGCTTAGCATAGACACGCGATGCTATACGATGCTATACTCTAATGCAATGCTTGTTTCAATAATTTTCAAGAGCTTGTGCTGCAATGTCACTGCGCAAGCTGAGGATTAGCTTGAACCAGCCGACTTTTGGCACGGTAATGGTGTCTGTAGCGTTATTACAAATAACTCGAAAAATAATCCCCCGCACACAGGGACTCTTTCAAAAGATTATTGCACAAGTCAATTCTCAATACATTGGTACCATTTGATATCCCGGAACCACTCCAGCCGGTTTTATTACTACTGAACAGCCGAGACACTGATGTAAGTAAGGTCAATGATAGTTGAACACTGCAGGAACTGCATGACGGACTCTGCGAGCGTCGACGCGATCGGCACAGGCTGCGGAATCCGCAGAAGAAACTGCTGCTTGATCACCGCGAGATCGAACCGCAGGTGCCAAAGAACACACGCATGCATGACCGCACAGGTCGCGGAAGGCGGCGCCCAGTGTAAGCTGCATGTCGGCATGTCCCCCACGCAGCGACCTCGCGTGCCGCGACGATGCGACGATCCGGCGAGTGAACGAATAGCCCTGGGGCTGCTGCAGGAAGGCCATGCAGAGCGGGAACGGCTGCCACAGAGCCGTGAGGCGCGGTCCGCCCAGCGTGTACAATGGCACGTTCTTCTTCGGCGATGCTTGTGTCGGTTCGCGTGCAATCGGAAAGAGCGGAGAGCACGTATGTCATTGCTATACCCTCTATCCAATTGGTGATAGGTTAAATACAACTTAACTTACCTATTGCACTGTGCGCGGGACTGGTGCAGCAGATACGGAAATACCGCTGAGGGTGGACAATTTCTCGTGCCTGTGCAATGAGAGTATGGCAAAGTTGCATTGGGCTTGCCTAATGGAATCCCATACGTGATTTACGGCCTGCTAGGGAGGGCCCGAGGGTGTTGCAGAGGAGCATCACGCGCGAGCCAGAAGAAGCTCTACTATAAATTAGCGTGTTCACTAGTTTATGCACCATTCTGAGACACACCGTTTAGTCGGCAGGAAGCCATGCTTCAGCGCCGCTTATTTCCTGCAGCCGCTGAGGGTTCCGCTCGTCGCAGGTGCGTATTCGCCGTTGTCTGCGGCATCTGCGAGTCAAGCTGCTGCAGCTCTTCGCGCTGACCGGCAAATCCCGCTAGATGATTTGCTAGAGGACTCGGGATCTTCCGCTAGAGGATTGCTGACTAACGCTAGAGGCTACAGACACCATTAGCGTGCCCGACTTTTGAAGTTCGATTTGGTAAATCGGAGTTTAATTCTCTCGTTGAACAGGGCGGGCCCGACACAATGGATGCTTAAGCGCTCACTCCATTGTCCGAAGTGGCATGGAGTTCTTTGCCAAGGGCGGTAGTCATCTATGCGAATAAGTTCCACGTTAGCTAGCGCAGGGTGGTAGAAATTCTTTTGGTAAGAGAATCCGGGGAAATCCAGGAGGATTCTAGTCAAGTTCGACCACAATCAAAGCCAGCCTCGAGGTTGCGCACCGTTGGTGAGTTGTTGATTATCGCTGCTTCATCGTCCATTGTTCATGGTGCATGCTCTGCCTAGCTCTACGGTATTTCATTTGAAGCGGCCGGCTGGAGGCCACGTGTAGGGACTATTCACAAGTTTTGAGCGCGCGGAGTCCAAGTAAGTCGGTCCGCCAAATACAACAATAGAAGCCACGCTGCACGCATGTTGAAATTCATTTTGTCTCTTGTCAATAACTAGCCACCTTTCCGCAACAACAACGGCCACATCCACAAAGTCCACACCATTGTCCTCGCGTTCTTATAAACTCAGGGTCTGTGTTGCACTAGTAAGTTGTCCTGTTCATCCCTGAGACCCCATTTCTCATCGTCGAAATGTCTCCCCCACTCGTCTCGTATCATGGTACTCCAGTCAAGAAACGCAGCAACGTTAACGATCCTCTATCGTACATAGGGCCCATCCCCGAAGGCAAAGCTCGTTACCGCGAATTTGCTAAAGACATGGCGGCCCAATTCATCGGACCCATGCCCCTTACACAATTTCTCAAGGACTTCGTCCCACGAGCTCCAAGGCCTTTTCCCTCCACTACTGATAATGTTTTCGAGGACGTGCTGAAAGGTCCAAATCGTCCGGGGGACTTTGAGGACCGTTTTGTAAGTCTGTTGTTATCACTAAGATTCACGCTCATCATCTATGTCAGATCCGCGCTGTCGAGCGGTCCAAGCTCTGCCCTACCGTACAATTCTTCAATACGACCGATGGACCCGATACGAATATCTTCTACCGGACGAAAATAGACATCTCAGGACACCGTCATCCATCGTCTCCCGAATCCTCCCCTACTCTCGATTCTTCCAACTCCGAGCGAATCTCTTTACGAGGAAGTGTGAATTGGACCATCATGGAGATTGGGCTTAGAATTGAAGGACGAAGACGAAGATCCGTTTCAAGATCCTCCTCCAGGTCTATCATCCGAGGCTAGGAAAGACCACAACTTCGAGAAAGACACGAAGGCGGCGCATTCAGTCAGGGGCCAGATGATCGCATATGCCGCCTCTCACCAGGCCGCCCAGTTCCGTAGCTTTTGCTTTTCTGTCTTGCTTCTGAAGGGCCAAGCTCGCTTGGTTCGTTGGGATCGTGCTGGCGCCATTGTCACTGAGAAATTCAACTATACCAATTGTGCGGACAACCTCGTCGAATTTCTGTGGAGGTTTGGTCATATGGACGCGATGTCCCGCGGTCATGACCTGACTGTCACCAGCGCTCTACCCGAAGAGATCCAGCTGGCGAATCAGCATTTACCTGGCGGAAGCCGTGGAAATATGCACAAGGTCACTATTCACGATGACAAGGACAACCAGGATCATCATTTCCTCGTCTCTTCCGCCACTGACTGGACTTTGGCCGCCACTGGACGCTGTACTCGCGGTTGGGTTGCGTTCGACCTCGCGACGGGGGAGCGCGCGTGGCTCAAAGACTCCTGGCGAATCGATATGGCGGAAATGGAGAAAGAGGTCGACATATATCGCGATCTCAACAAGTGGAAGGTTCGCAATGTTCCTACCATGCTGCAGGGCGGTGATATCGCCGGCCAAAGCACTGTGACTGGGAATTATGTCAATGAGCCATGGTGCTGTGGGAAGCACGAGATCCTCAAGCACCAGCATTGTCGTTTGGCTCTCGACGTCATTGGTCGCAAGCTTCAAGAATTCAAGAGCTCCAAAGAGCTCAGTAGTGCCGTCAATGACGCGCTGATAGGCATGTTTGCTTCGCTGGTGACTCCCTGATTGTTCTCACCTTCTGCAATCAGGCCACTCTGATGCATACCATCTCGCAGAAGTGCTACACCGCGACGTAAGCGGTGGAAACATCTTGATCAGGGATGAATGGGACTGGTCTTCTGATCGACTGGGACCTATGCAAGAGGGTAAAAGCTCCTGCGGCAGCCCGACGGAATTGGCGAACTGTATGTTCCTTGAATTTCTCAAACTTGATTATGATGCTGATGACTTTGAAAGGGTACTTGGCGCTTCATCTCGACAGCCATTCTCGAACAGCGCGGGAAACTGCACGAGTTATCCGATGACTTGGAGTCATTCTTCCACGTCCTCCTTTACCACGCCTTGCGATACCGAGCCGCTAGCAAGGAACTGTCCAGTCTGGAAAAAGAACTGCAGGATATGTTCGACTGGTCGCGCCAAGGCAAAGACGGGCATGTCTACGGAGGGCGCGGCAAGAAGAATTTCTTTGGCATGACCGGTCCCCTTCTTGCTGAGGACCTCGCAGACGTTCTCCCCGCGCCACTGGCCCAGCTCATCGACACCATGAGGAAGATTTTCTTCCTCGTCTATGCCAACCCTAATACACCGTCCCCACCAGTCCCGGAGCGAGTAGAGGAAGCAAAACAGAAGCTTCATTCGTACGAACACTTTCTGGCGCTATTCAAGGCCCACCTTGCGCAAGACGGTTGGCCTTCTGATGATCGAGCATCTGACGTTTTAAGGAAAGCTAGCGCTGGGGAGAAGCGAAAAAAGTCGAGCGCTGGTGGTAGTCGGCGGGGATCTTCCAAGAGGTCCAAAAAAGATCCCGACCAAAGCCGTTCTTTAAACGTGGGTTCTATTGTATCCGTCACGCCAACGCTACCTTCATTGGCCGAGACGGACCCGTATTCATCCTCCGACGAAGTTAACTAGTAGTATAGTACGCGGAACAACGTTTGTAACGTATACCATCGCCACGACATTTCTGTAGCACTTGTGGAATGCAACTCCGGACACATGTCATTATCGACTCGCTATAACAGACATTGGAGAGACCCTCCTTCCCTTGTTAATATTGGACGCAATCAGGAGAGTTTATGACGATCAATGCGGAGCCTGACATTGTCAAGTAAAAACAGAACTGAAGGTAGTTGGACAGCATGCTCTGCGCGCTCGCTTGGTATACCGGATCTTCCGAGCTCATCCCGATGTTGCGTGACATGCGTTCCGCACACTACATTAGAAAAGCCTCAGTACGCTTGATTCTGTCTTCCAGCTTATTCTGATATCGGCGGGTGTGCCCGAGCCACCTTTCCTCCCGCTAATGGGACTCGGTGAGGGGTTTATGGTGTATTCCTCGTCTGCGACATTGTCCCTGGTTACAGTTTAGCGGCCGTCGGAGGCGCCTGCACTGTCCTCCCAATCCTCAACTCTACACCTGACGGGTCGGTTCCAGGCCTGATGGATCCTGACGGTCGAGTCGTTGCAAGAGCTCAAGCGCTCGCAGGCGACTTATCACGATCGCTATCGTGATGAAAATAGATCCCACAAGACCAGGTTCCTCGTGGCCGCATTAGCCTCGAGACTTGCAGCACGTACCATGGCCTTCGGATGCATGGCACAAGCATTGCGAGAAAGTACACTGACTCCGTCCGCCGATTTGCCGGACCTATGACCGGCATTTCAGGACATCCCGATAGAAATCTGGGGCTCGGAGATCGACATCCTCGGGATTGAATAAACGTGCCCTTTACCTTTCATAGGAAACGATAGCAAGATCTAAGTGATATCAGCCAATGAAAACCATCCGTGAAACGTGCCCTATCTGGTTAAAAGACGGTTGAGATGAATAAACCAATAATCCACTTCATAAACGCAGATACGGCGGACAAATACAAGTGTGACATTACTGGCGTCCCCACCAACCGCCAAGCAGACTGCTCAATCCACCGCGCCCGGGAGCCTGGGGTTCGGGCGTGGGTGCCCGTTGAATCTCCTCCAGCTTGGCCCTCGACGTAGGCTTCTTCTCTAAAACAGGCTCCGCACGCACGGGTATAGGCGCAACGACGACAGGCTTGGACTTGCCTGCCCGCTCCAACAAGCGGTCCATATCGAGCTGCACGTAATTGAGGGCGATGTCGAAGAAAAGGGGTTTCGTGTACGTTTTGCTGTCCTGCGTGACAGACCCTCCGTTGTACGCGAACCAATCGTTCTTGAGGGAGAGGCATCTGCGCTCAGTTCATTTTCGAGCTCGGCAAGCTCATCCGAGGCGAGAGGGTAGAAAGCTGGGTCTCCAGTTGCGATCGGATCGGTCTCGATGGTTGACAAGATGGATCGAGTCTCGCGCAGGTGGATATATGCATGTTGAATGAGAGTCAAGGCCTCGGCGAATTTTTTCACGGGCGCATAGCACCTAGAAAGGTACAAGCATCTGACAAGGCATGTCCACAATGATGAGGAATAATTACGTGCATCAATGGATCGGCGGACTCACCGGCGGGCGTTTGTGAATGCTATTCGTGCATCAACAGCGGATGCAAGATCTGGGCTGTCGTCAACAATAACCAGCATCCGCATCTGGTTCAAACTCTGCAGTGCGGTGTCGAGAAGCTTGACAAGGGCCGGAAACAAGCGAGAATCAACCTGTTCCTTCTGTGACTTCGAAGATGCGGCTTTGCCCTTCGGAGCATGCTCCGGACGAGCGGCTTGCGCACGGTGGGAGGAAAGGAGGGTCGAAACGAGGAGCAGGTCCCGTTGGATACGGCGTGAAAGAAGCTGATACACGATGAATGCGTGCACAAAGTGGATGTCTCTGGTTCCTGCCGCGCCTGATGAAGAACCGCTGGCCTGGAAAATTATAGGATTAATTCCATCGGATGACACGTCAGTCCAAGATTTAGATTTACCTGCTGTGCCTCGACAAGCTTCCTCGCCACGTCTTCAGCGTCACTCAGAGCGAGTAGAATGCTGTCGTACGCCGCCACGCCCCGATTGGATTTGTTCCCTTTGCGTGCCTTCCTCCCCTTCTTCTGCTCTGCACCCACGTTGGTCTGCGACACCTCTTCATTTTCCCGCTTGAGCTTCGCCTCTCCGTCCTGGACCTTCAACAACACATCCACGAGCTCGGGGTTACGGATAGGGACTGGTTCGCCCTCCCACACTATAGGCTGGAGCTTCTTCTTGGCCAGACCTTGGGCAGCACCCTCGCCTTCCGTCCGGATCTTGTTCACCAGCTGACCGTAGCCGTCGACGATTTGCTGCCTGTGCTGAGCGGATAGCTCCGCAACAATGCCGTCGATGTCGTAAGCGTTCGCATGCCCGAGCTCGTGAGCGCAATATCTGATCTCCGGGCCAATGTCGTCCGCGAAATAGGTCGCCAGCGCCTGATCCCTGCTCGTGGTGGCCGCGCCAGCGAGTTCGTCCAGCAGGTTCCTGGCGACGCATAGCTGGATCAGGCTGTCCTCAAACTCCTCGCGATACCGCAGGAAGCGGCCGTTCAGAATCAACGTGTAAACGGTGATCTCTATGAGATCCTCGGCACTGAGACGAGAGCCGGCGAACAGGCTCTGACACTGGGAGAGAAGCTGGGTGGACCAGTGAACAGCCCGGCGGAATCGACCTGTGGCATTGTGTCGAAACCCCGTTGCGTTATCCGCATTCTCGGGTTTGGATGTCAGCGCGAGCAGCTCCTGCGAGTAAGCCCATGCGCGCTCCGCCTCGAACAGCAGCAGTTGCAGGCTTGAGGAAATCAGCACCGATTACAGTCTGAGATGAAATGGATAACGTACTGCCCATCTTGAAGTTTGTCCTGTGAGATCACAGGCAACTTTTTGAAGTCGCGGCCCTTGCCATGTGTCATCTTCAACGAGGACCGTAGGCGATGAGTCCTATTTGCACAATGCTTCCTGCATGCAAGCAGCAGGCCGCATTTAATATGGAGATACGCCTAACAGGATAGAATTAACGCACCGATATCGATTGAAATCATTGTACCTCAAACCGTATATGCTCCTCTGCTCATTAGCGAGCTGGAGCGCTGAAGATTTCCACGATCATTCATATGTTTCCTTTCGGTCTCGATACACGGATACATACCTCGAAATGAGAGCTGCGTTCTATTGGTATCACCCATCGACGAGAGCGGTGTAGAAGCTGGGAGAATGCAGGAGAAAGTAGGTGCACCGGCTACTTAGATCGAGCGAGAGATGCGGAGACGCGTAAACGCGTCCGGATCAGGCAAGCCATAAACAGCACGTCCACGCCTCCTCACCAAGCACCCTCGTTCATACATCCCTCGACAACTCCCCACACCCATCAACTCACATAGCAAACATTTACCGTGGCCATGGCTGATCACGAAGAGACGCTCGAACCCACATTGCAGAATGTTCTGGACCAGAAATCGCTCAAATGGATCTTTTGCGGTACGTCACTTGCTGTCCATTTCGTACACTCTCCTTAGCTTACACACGCGATCGTGAACAGGTGGGAAGGGCGGCGTTGGTGCGTACATGGGTGGCTCCCCTCATTTGAGAAACAAGCGTGACGGTGTCTGTGTTAGGCAAGACCACGACTTCATGTTCCCTCGCCATCCAGCTTGCACAAGTCCGGGAGTCCGTGCTGCTGATCGTAAGCACCCATTCATTCGCGGCGTTTTGCAATTCATAACCGCGCCCCATAGTCTACGGATCCTGCGCACAATCTGTCCGATGCGTTCGGGCAGAAGTTCTCGAAAGAGGCAACGAAGGTCAATGGCTTCGACAACCTCTCGGCAATGGAGATCGACCCGACGAGTGCCATCCAAGAAATGGTCGAACAATGTGATTAACACGCCCTATTCTACTCGCCCTCGAGTCATCTGAATTCATACCCTGTACAGCCGACTCGAATGGGATGATGGGCACGATGATGCAGGATCTCGCCTTTGCCATCCCCGGTGTGGACGAAGCCATGAGCTTTGCCGAGATCATGAAGTGCGCCTCCTCGTCTGCTCACCGGCACCAGCACTGATGCCCTCGCCCCAGACACGTGAAGTCTATGGAGTTCTCGGTCATCGTCTTCGACACAGCGCCAACGGGGCACACGCTGCGCTTCCTGTCCTTCCCGACTGTGCTCGAGAAGGCGCTGGGCAAGCTCGCGTCGCTCAGCGGCCGCATTGGGCCCATGATCAGCCAGGTACGCACCCTGTGCTCATTCATCTGGGGGACGGAGCCGTTCCCTAGGTTGGAATCAATCTAACGCGTGCCGCTGTGCAGATGTCCAATCTTATGGGCGGCCAGGCCGACGCCACGGAGGACATGTTCTCCAAACTCGAGTCCATGCGCGCCGTCATCACGGAGGTGAACACGCAGTTCAAAGACCCTGTACGTGCCGCCTTGCCTTCTCACCAGTCCAGACACCGACCGGCCCACAGGAAAAGACGACGTTCATCTGCGTGTGCATAGCCGAGTTCCTGTCACTATACGAGACAGAGCGACTCGTGCAGGAGCTGACCACATACGAGATCGACACGCACAACATCGTCGTGAACCAGCTGCTCTTCCCCAAGAAAGGTGCGCTTTTCCCTTTCCTTTTCCCTGCATCCACCTAACCGAAATGGCAGATTCGAACTGCGAGCACTGCCGCGTGCGGCACAAGATGCAGCAGAAATACCTGAACGAGGCACACGAGCTCTACGACGAGTTCTTCCACATCGTGCAGCTGCCGCTACTCACGGAGGAGGTGCGCGGGCCCGCGAAGCTGAAGGAGTTCAGCCGGATGCTTGTCGAGCCGTACCAGTCCGATACCGACTAGTCGCCCTCTTTGTCTGCTGATTTTGTGTTCCCGGGTGGAGGTTGCATGTAATCATCTCGTCATACGTAGATTTGGACATAATTTGCTGTTGGACCACTTTGTGATCGCCATGCTATGGCATTCGTTAAGACCGCTCGGTGGGCTTTAGACTTTGTCCTACTTTGAATGTAGCCACAGAGACTTATCCAATTAGACATAGGTTGTAGACTCATAAGCTAGGTTATCGAACTTCCAACTAGATACACCATCGAAAAGTGAAGACATAGCGTCGTCAGTAAGGCGGAGCCGTTACTGCAGCATGGGTACAAGTTTCAACGAAAACGGGTAGCTGGTAATATATGTGATGGCCATATCGACACAACAACGAAAGTTTGAACTGAGCGAACCGGTACTCTGCATCTGTTTAGCGAATTCATTGAGAGCGAGGATTGGGAAACGGGTGCCATTACTTTACAATGTAGACGGGCGACGAAACCTGCGAACGTGAGAGGAGAGGATGCCAAAAATACAACATATAGGTACGAAAGCGACCGACCGGCCGGACCAGTGTCCACACGCAGACCGAACAGAAGTCCAGGACCGACGAGATGAACAGATGGGGGGATACGCTATCCGTGACACGCGGTTGGACGCGTGTACAAGAGGAAAGCAATCCCACATCAAGGCTGCTTCTTCCCGCCTAATTTCTCTAATATCTGGCTGATTCCCCTCGGATCCAGAACGACCTTTGTCCCATCGCAGCGCGCCTTGTCCGTAAATTCGGCGCACAGCTCGTTGATATCAATGTTCTGCTAGGACAGTTAATACCGGATGTAACAACGTCAGACGAAAGAGACATACGCTGGCTTTGAACTGTGGATGTGATGTGATACTCCTCCAGGCGCTGAGAACCTCAATGTTCTTCTCGCTCTTCTCCGTGAGCGGGAAAGTCGCGCCTTTGCAGACGATCATCGGCCCGTTCGGCCCATGCTCTCCCTCCAGCGTCTTTCTGATATTCGGTGATTCTTTCGCGGGAGGATCAGCTGCTGCTGAAGGCTGTGGTGCAAACATCGAGTCGCCCTGGGAGGCGACGTGCCGCGCAAACTCGGCTTTGGTCTTCGGACACTTCTCCGTCGAGTGTGTGGTCCCCTCAGGGGATTGCGCAGGTGGGCTGGTATTATTCGTGGATGTCGATGGAGAGGAAGACAACGTCATAGCGCGGCTCGCATTACCATGGAGCACAGGGCTGAGCGATGACGAACTACGGGACTTCAGTAGCACGTCGAAATCCACAGGGCCCTGTGGCTCGAAAAGATTGCCCCCGAACATCTCGTCGAAGGAGCCATTGTGGCTAGGCGTCGACTCTGGCCGTGGTGACTGCGGCTGTGTCTGTGTGGTCCATGTGTTGAAGGCGCCAATATCAAAGCCGTTTCCATTCGAAGGTGGCAGTTGGATGGGGCTCTTATTGAGATGGTTAGCGACGGTGACGTCGGTCAACATGGGATCGGCGAAGGACATGAACATTGGGTTGCTTGCGATGGTCTTGTATGGAGTCTTCGACGGGACATACTGTCCATAGCCGAAGTCATACGAAGTGGTGGTATCTGGAATGCCGGGGATGTCCTCGACCATATTCATAGTGGCCGAATCGAACGGCGTTAGTGAGCCGAAGTCGATGTCAGACGGGAAATTCGAAGGCGTGTCGAGTGACGACGACACCGGCGTGCCCTTGGAAGATGGAGGTGAGAGGCTGAAAGTGGTCGTGGCTACGTTCTTCTGCAGTTCTTGGGCGGCAGCCATCTGTCTTGGAACGGAGAATGTGAACTGGGACTGCTTCAACGTCATATTCTCGTCTTGAAGTCGTTGCAGCAGCTCGCGAAGATGCTCGTTTTCGGTCTGCGTTAGTTCATTCCTAGCCTCGAGGGAAGCAACCTTGTCCTCCAACTGAAGCGGCTTCTATCAGACAAGATCAAGGAAGGTTGGCAAGCGCTGCAACTTACGTCCTTGACATGCTTCTCCTTGCGTTCTCTGAAAGCACGTTGAGCTGCACGGTTTTGTTCTTTTCGCTTGAGCAGACGAGACTCATCCTATCGTGCCCAAGAGCATCAGATTCGGCCACAGCGCAGTGATCCTTACCTAAAAGAAACTAACCTGAGAGACACCCTTGCGGCGAGAAGGATTCTTCTTGCCAGCTACACAAGAAGACATCGTTAAAACGAAATTACTCAGCTAATTGATGGCAACGAACCAAGATGCGGAGCCTTGTGGCTAGGCCCTTCCTCAAAGTCCTCCTCGCTCGCCTTGCGCTTCAAAGGCTCATCGCCCTCGTTCGAACCAGGACCAGAATAAACTGCCGACTGCCTCCGCGAGCTCTCACCATTGACACTAGGCGGGCTGGGGCTGCTATCTTCGCTGAGGGGTGGCGGGGGAGCGGGAATGGGGTAGTTAGTAAGCTTGGAAGGGTCGACGCCGTCGTGGGTGATTGGCAGCGGATCTACTGGAGTAGTGCCGATATCGGAGGTAAATTGCTTCTGCAAGAGGGCGAGAAAGTCGTCGTCGGCGAGGTTGGCGAGCGAGGCGGGCTGGGAGAAGTCCCAGAGCGGGGCCGAGTCGAAACCTTCCATTGCGAGACAGGGGTGATCAAGAGCCGCTACAGAGGACTGAGATAAGGAATAAGATATAACGAGCACGAAAGGATATGATGCAAGAAGAGCAGGGACGGTCAACAAACAGACTTGAGGATGTTGTGACGAGCGAGGGAGTGGCAGAGAGCAAGCCGGTCTAATGTTCCGACGTCGTAACAAAACTCAGCTCCTCCCTGACCTTACGTCAGCCACATTTCCCGAGACCTCGCGACCGTGGTCCGCGGTTCCTTAACCTTATCCGGCTACCCGGGATCGTCATAAACGCTACTGATCCCGCACAGCGCGCGCCTCGCCCGGCTCAAATCTCTACGAAGCCTCTGTCAGCCTTCATATCTTGCTTCTCAGCGCGTTTCATGCTGCGCAACTGCGTCTGCAAGCCTTTACGTCAAACGAAACGGAGGAAATTTCACATTTCGGAGAGCGGCAAAGACGGGTTGTTGGGCGCTAATCTTACCAATCAGCCTCGGTGGCGTCTAGCGCGTCCCCGTTGGTCCATGACCTTCTCGAAGCAGCCGCGGTCGGCAAGGGGGACGCGTACGCACCGATGCTTGTGGCCAATCCCCGCGGGGCCGCTTGGATGCCGTCACGTAGGTGACTCCAGCCAGCCGAGACCATGTCCCCAATGTTGCAAAACCCATTCCACTATCCACCTCGTTCCGTCGTTTCAACGGATACAAATTGCTGAAGCCTGCAATGGACCAGCACCGTTCATACCAATGCCAAGCCAACACCGTCGATGAGAATCCATGAGACATTGAAGAGAGGGCGCCATGACTCCTACGGCGGCAACTCTAATGCACTGTATGCTTCCGTCAGGTCGGTCAGTCGGAGACCGAGACCGATGCTTACCGCAAGTGCACACTTCAGGCACTCTCGATCCCGCAGCAGTCGCTACTCGAACTTGTTTGAAGTTGTTGATGAAGGCATCTAGGATCTAAGGCGAGCGAATGCATCAAGGATTGACACATTGGAAGAACAATGGAATTCACCGATGCAGGCCGGTGATCAAATGTTGCACGCCTGGTCAAGGGGTTTGCTCGGTCTAATGTGTTGACCACTCACCATCATGCATTCGTGAACATGCACTGCCAGAAACACAGGATGTCAGGAGCGTACGACTTGTAAGACGATCAATACGTTCACGTATCGCGCGAAGGAATGATGGAGGTTGGATCCTGTTGGACCTATCTCCGAGACTGCAGCTGACCACATGCATCACCGATCAACAAGCGAAGGCTTGCGTATCTCCAACGCGTGGCCGCATTCCTCACCACGCACAGGCGCCCGTATACGGACGACCTGGCTTTATGCCACGCCAGAACGATGCTCCGAGATATACATCCAGACGGCCATGCTCAGTCTAGAGAGCCAGCCCAAAGACTGCATTGGGGTATCGCCGGATCTATGCTGCAAAGACAGAGCAAGAGCAAGAGAATGAACGTCGCGAGCGGATGGTGGACGGAGGATGGAGGTATGTATGATACTAGGAACCATAATGCTGGTAAACCCACTAGGAAACGTATTAAGCTCGGTGAAAGGAGTGCGGAAGTATTGATACGAATAGGATATAGGACGAGACGGCGCGGAGGGATCAGGTGGTCGAAGACGAGAAATGCATGAGGGAACGGTCACTGGCACCAAAGCATTAGCTTTGACAGGGGCTCCGCAAACAATGCCACGCACATAATACTCAATCTCAAGCTGTGCGTTCAGCGGCATGAGCAAACATCCACCAAAAGGGCATGAGGTCACTCACAAACAGAAAAGCGACCTTGCGAGGCCAGAGGATGTTCAATCCCATTGGATTATACAGCTCTCTATTTAGCTCGCCAAAGATACGCTGCAGTCGTCTCATCTCCTACCCAGTCCCATCAGCATTACACCCAAACTAGAAGAAGAAAAGACATACCCTATCATAATGCGAGCTCATAAACAACGACGACACATGCAGGGTGAAGATGTCTAAGAAAGTATCGAGCGCCGACCAGCGCAAACTGTGCGCCTCAATGAGCACCTCGTTGATGGCATTAATAGTCTCCAGAAACTGTGTATGTGTAATCTGCACCATCCATTATTTAGTCAAGCCCGACCATCAGTCAGCCTGGTCGGCAGACGGCACGCACCCGGCCTTCGAGCTCCAAGGGGTAGGTGTCCGCGAACTGGATGATGTCCCCACCGGAGTAGTCCCGCTCGACCCGCACGATCTCACGTGGATGGTGCACGCCAATGCGGCCGATCGGGTCAGTCCCGTACGCCGCGTCAGGCGGCGGCGGCCCAAAATAATACGACGAGACAGGCTTCAGCCTGCGAGTCCTGCACGCATGCCGAGGTCAGCACGCGCACGGCGCAAGGAAAGGAACGGCGCACTGCTTCTTCGCGAACGACGCCTCGGGCTTGTGCCAGCCCTCTTCCCCAGGCGCGAGCGACGGGCCGAGCACCTCCCATGGCGGCGGCGACGGTGACGGCGTGCTGCTTAAGTCGAGGCGCAGCGGGTGTGCGTCTGCCGAGAGCGAGTCCTGCGCGACGACGGTCAGGTCGCCCAGATCACCGTCCACGTCCGCGTCCGCGTCCACGTCCTCCGACGTACGGCCCCTGTCGCCGTCGGGAGCGTAGTTGATGCCGAGTAGGCGCACGGGCGGCTCGCCGATGTCCTGTTCTGCAAGCGGGTGCGCGGGCGACGGTGGGCGGTCGGCGCGGGTGAGAGACGTGGGGGACGTGGGCTCGGAGCCTGGAATGGCGGGGAGAACATGGATGTGATCGAAAGTGGTGGTCATGATGGCTTCATCTAGTCCGGCGGGAGGAGAAAAGGGAAGGATGCGGACGAGAACGAGGAGAAGGCACAGACGTCTCGCAGGATGCGGCGCGTTCGAAGCGCGGCCCAACGACACAAAGCCTCGACTTGCTCCCTTAGGGTCGCTTGCTTACCAAACCGCGTCTATTCACTTTGCGCAATTTATCTGAGACAGCATAAAAATCGGATTCTGCTATAAGACATGCGAGCAAACGACACCATTGATATATGTATGTATGCGACAAGATTTGGAAGTATCGTGCGACGGAAGGTTTAAACTACATACACAAAAGGGGACGACTGAACATAAGAAGATACTACAAATGAATGGGCGCCATTATGACGCATGCTCAGGCTTCTCGCCAGGAGGTGGAGGCGCAGCGGGTCCAGAAGTCATCTTCGCCGTCGGAGACCCGGTCGGATGGTTCATGACCTCCGACAGCTTGCCACGCGAGGTTGTCGGCGCGATCGGCGAGTTTGAACGCGATTGTCCATTCTCCGTCGACATTCTCTCGGTCTCCCGCGCTGGGGACGGGGCGGTAGACGTTGGCGATAGTGTCGCGATTGGCGGAAGGGCGACCGACGCTGAATTATGCGACAAGCCAGCACCAACCGGGCGGGGAACGGGGGGCAGAACCGCCGGAAGCTGCGGGCTTGATGGATACGAAGGGTGCTTCGGCTTGTCCATCTGCCTTGTCTCAGGCGAGTGCGAGTGCGAAGGAGGCTGCGTGCGGAAGGGGATAGGAGATGGACGGGACGACGGCATAGGCGACGACGCCCTCCGCTTAGGAGCCTCCATCTTCGACCTCTTATTCTCACTTTCATCCGGTACAGGACTGAGCGGCCGCTTCATGGCATTGACAAGTCCTCCAGATGAATGTGGTGGGCTGTTGCGCGACCTGGTCGACGAGATGGAGCCCCGATGGGAGGCTAATGACGGCGAGGGAGAAGGCTGTGTAAGGCGTTGAGGAGGGGGGAGGGCCGGACCACTAGTACTTCCAGAGTACTGGACGATCTGGTCAGGCGCCGCGCGGTAAGTAGACAAGCCAATGAGCGTCTCCGCCACACCCTCATCATAGTCCTCGTCGACGACTCTGGCAGGCGGCAGAGCTGTCGCGCTGGTGGGGGAGGGCTGAACCGACCTGTTCTGAGAGCCAGAACCGTTCGAGCTTACCGGTTCTGGAGACTCATTGGGCTTCGCAGGGTAGGCGACCTTGAAAGGAGGCGGCTGTTGAGGTGGCAGACGGTCCTGGAGGTACGGCTTAGGCGTCTCGGTGCGACCTCGGTCGTCCTTGGGACGCTTCGTCTGCGTGCGTCGCTTCCGCTCCTTCTTGGGCGGCTCCGGACCCGGGAGACCAGGACCAGCGGGCTCTTCCTTATCCTTCGCCCCTCGTCGCCGCTTCTGCTCCGCACCAGGTGCACCCCGCTGGGACATGTGGGGGCTCTCGGAACCGCGCATACTACCACCAGCGAATGGTGGCGGCGGCGGCGGCGGGGCACCGTGACCTGCCGGTCGTGAAGCCTCAAGCGACTCGACATAACCACGAGGCGGTGCCCTGCGATCCAGCGACACATCACGATCAACCTGCATGGGTTCGGGGCGAACTCTTGGAGAAGGCGGTTGCATCGGTGGCGCAGACGGTCCACCATGAATATCCCAATATCCACGAGGAGCGCTCTGTACATGAGCAGCCATTGGCGACGTGCGAGGGGGTGATTGGTCGCGAGCAACACGTGGAGGGCTGTGCGCCCGATGTGCAGGCGGTGGGGGTGAAGGACCACGACTGGCATAGTACGATGGCTGCGGAGGAGGATGAGATGAGAACTCCCCGCTCGGCCTGCCCCAGCCGAGTCGCTCGCGTTCACGCTCACGCTCACGCTCTCGACGCTCCCAAGCTTGTTCACGCTCCGCAGCGGCTGCAGCGCTTGCCTCGCGGCTGTAACGCGGCGACTGGGGATGGGGATGGCTTTGAGCCGGCCCGACAGTAGCTCTGCCAGGATGAAAGGTCTGGTATGGCGAAGCGCCTGGAGATCGTGGACGCGCGGCATGTGGGGGAGGAGAAGCTGGGATAGATGGGGCACGAGAATTGCGGGGATAGAAAGGGTCATGAGCATGGGGAGGAGCCGCGCGGACTGGCTCGGGCTCGCGGCCTTGAGGTGTCGAATGGTGCAATAAAAGGTTCATGTTTCGCCCCGGGACAGACTCGCGAGGGGGTGGGTACACATTAGACTCCCGCGCATGTGGAGGGATGTGATCCACATCCATGGGGGCCAATGGTGTATGAGACACACCATGACGGCTCTCATCCAGAATGACGGGCGGCGGAGGCCCACCCCGGAACGGAGCCGGCGAAGAACGGGCAGGTCCTCCTTGTGACGGTGGTGGAAGCGGCAAGGAGGGCTCAGGCGGCCCTCTCGAGTCGGCGCGGAAGACCGGGCGGCCATTCGCAGTTGGATGCATCATAAGTGGTGGACCCAGCCCAGGCGGGGCAACGACAGCACTGGCGTACGCAGTCGGATGAACGTCCTGAGGCGCTGGAGCGGCAGGTAGTTGCGCGCCCGTTGCCTGAGAATGCTTGAGAAGCTGGAGGCGTTGCGTGATGGCACCATTCCCAGGATCGAGCTCGGCCGCGCGAGCGTAGGCATCGATAGCGTCAGAGATTTGGTTATTGCAGCTTTCGTACAAGCTGCCGAGGTCAAACCAAACCTCTGGAATATAAGGGTTTATCCGGATGGCACGAGAATACGCGTCGAGGGCATCCCGAAACTGGTTGATCTGGAAGTATAAGACTCCGATGGAGCACCAGAATGTTGGATTGCGCCCGTCGCGATACACGGCTTGTTGGTAAGCTTCGTAGGCCTTGTTGTATTTCTGCCCTGCCATATATGCACGACCCAGCAGATACCAACTCTGCGCATCCGACGGATCTAGAGGACGAGATGAGATAAAATAAATTCATCGTACTTACAGAAACTACTCACCAGCTTCCAAACTCTTCGTCAAGTATTGAATCGCCAAGTCCTGATCCTGGAACGACGGGCCATCTTGATGATACAGCCATCCCAGCTGTTGCAAAACCTTGGCGTGAACGGGATTCTCGCTCACGACACGCTCGTATGCTTCGCGAGCGCGCAGGTGCTAAATTCGAACATCAGCGCTCAGCCACGAGGCAATGCAGAAGACTCGTACGTCTCCCTGCTGCTCATACACATGACCAATTTGGAACCATATATCGGCATTCGCGAGTGGAGACGGCGGATTCCGCAGTATCCGGTCGAAGCATCGGAGGCTTTCATCATACTTCGTTTGTTGCTTGTAGATGATGCCTAGACGGAACAGGACTTCATTTGACTTATCGAAATCTAAAGAGAGATAGATGAACAATGAAGATGACGCGATACTACAAAGCAAGTTACCTTTGTCCATCTTGAGGACGGAAGAAAACGCCTCTTCCGCGTTATCCAACGATCCATAGCGGTCGTACAAGATCCCGATCCCGTACCAGAGCTTCGGGTTCTCCTGGACTGCGACGTAAGATAACGAGATTATCGTGAAAGGACGATAAACGTGCCTTGGGATTGGGCAGCGAATAAAGCGCGTGTTGATAGGCGGAGTAGGCCTTTTGCAGGTCATCTTGCATAAGGTAGCAATGACCTAGGCGATGACATATGAGTCGGAGTAGAAAACCGCATGTCAAGATCACGCACCGAGGGCACTCCAAATCTCGCCGTTGTCTTGTTGGAGACTAAGGACGCGCTGGAAATATTCCACGGCCTACAAACAAAGCTTAGTCAGCACGCTGCCGATACCGGATTGGGAGTCCGCGGCCGCACTGGCCCGGGCATTGCCGCGGGAGATTCTTGGCGGCTCCGCATGGAGGAAAAGAGCAGTTATCTCACCAGCGGGTAGTTTTCTTTGATCCGAGCGATGCCAGCGACCTGTGTGAGTCCAGCGATGGACATTGGGTTGTGGCGGAGGGCGTTCTCATACGCCGAGAGCGCGTGTTCAAGATCACCCATCTGCTCAGCAACACTGCCTGTCCGGAGATGAGTCTGATGGGCAAATGCGATTGGTGATGAACGGACCTATGACCAGCCAAGTCTGCTCGTTTGCGTCGTTCAGTTTCTGGATCGAAGGGGGCACCGCGCCGTTCGTGGGGGCGGCGCCGGACGCGATCTTGGGCGAAATGTGGTGGGCGGCGCCATTGGCGATGCTGGGAGTTCCGGGGACGACGCCATTGCCATTGAGAAGGGGAGGTGGTGGCGGGGCAAGGGGGTGGGGTGGATGGGGGTGGACAGCGTGTGGCTCGTGAAGACGGACGTCGCGCTCTGCCTGGCGAGGTGTATGGCGGAGGGACATGGTTGGGCACGTGCGGGGGAAGGGGGAGAGAGGAGAGGCGAAAGGCGGTGTGGATGGAGAGACGGGATATATAAACGCGGGACTAGATCAGGGCGCAGGCAACCCTCGCACGATCACAGGCGATCGGTCAAGACAAGATGCATCTCGTACACGGAAGCCTGCATGTCATCAGATGCTCATCTATTCTAAAATTTCGCGGCCTTCTCTCGTCTCCAACGCCCGCGTGCCTCCTGCCGGCCCATTTCATTCGCATCGGCATCTTCGCAGGCAAATCAAGATCCAGCGCTCCTCCTCTCCCCCCATTAGTCATAAGCTTAAGAGCTTAATGCACACACGCTGTCCCCTCTTTCTGCCCTTGCACGCCGTTTCGCTGCTCGTCCCATGCCTCACGACCGCCCTGTCTCGCATCGCATCCTTGGTGGCTCCACTCTGTGGCCGCCAACCGCGCAATCTACTTCCGCCCCGGCACGCAGGCACGGCTGATCGGACTGGATTTGGACCTTGTGGTGACGTCGAACCCTTCCCCGCCCTAATTTAGTACTTGACCAGCCAGCCGGCAGTCGGGCGTCGTTGTGGATCCCTTTCCTCAAATGACACGTGTGACACGTGTCCCAGCTGGTAAACATCCCCGCGTCCGACGCCCCGGCAGTCTGGCGTCGGCCGACCTTTGTGCCTTCTGTGACAGCTTTGTCTGCGTTTGTCGGTCCGTCAGATCCAGGCCGACCTTGGTTACGTTCTTCGATGGCTCGCTTTGACAGTCTTCCCTGCTATCGGTCATGTGCTCGGAGCACAGGCACTTTTTCTTTGACTCGTCTCCACCTTGTGTTTTGCTTTTCATTGCCCTTGTACGGCTGCGTCACTGATCATCTCTGCGCAATTATGTTGTGATAGATTGTCCCCGTTCTGAAGTAGTTGACACGTCGTCGATCATCGTGTTCCGGGACAGTGGATGACTTCCCGTAAGGGTCGTGCGATAGAAATTCCTAGATTTTTGCTTCTAAACGTTTCTAAACTGCCTTAGCCGAGAATTTGATGCGAAATCGCGCGTTGCTACCCTGTTCTAGATAAGCAATCTGGAAGGTGGGTACCCCCCCACCTTCCAGATCTAAATCCATTTCCTAAATGTTTCTAAACGTCGGCTAACGTTGGCTAGACCAAAGCGTCCGCGTGCCGAGCTTCCGTCAGATCCCATCGGCAGCATGGACCACAGTAAAGGAGCAATACCAGACGCAGCGCTGGACGGCGGAGAGGCATAACGGCCAGAACGAGAGCGAGGAAGCATCGCCTGGCCGCGTGCGATGATTCAACTCAGCAGGGGCGGAGCAGCACCCACAATCATGAACCGTGGACAGCGATATCGTGCGGAGATGGGTTAGTATGTGCGATAATAATTATTAGGGACTCTCATGAGCTCGACGAGTGCATGTGCATTGGTCAATGGACCTCCGAAAGGTCTCCAATGATCCTGCATGGGCAACGATGGCGACTAGCGGGCTCTCAAGCTCACTTTCCCTTGAAGTCCTCCTCCCGCGCACGCCCAAATCGGAAGGAGTTCAGGGACAAATCTCGGCTGATCATCCTTCGCGACATGTTTCTAAATTCCTAGATCTGACCTTACGGTTTAGAACACTGATTTCTAAATTTCTAAAGTTCCGCGTTTTTAGGTCTAGAAATAGAAATCTAGCGCAAAAACCTTACGGGAAGTCATCCAGTTATATGAGATGACATCGACTGCTATCGTGTATCCCCACTCGATCAAAACAGGTCAATTCAGTACAGCCGTAGCTGCCTCCGCCGAATCTATAGCCGCCCGCGTCTACGACTGCGCGCCGTTCCCGGCCCAGGGCAGGCCCTCACTGCCGCAGCATCGGTATTTCCGAGGTCGCGATTCCACAGCAGTGCAATCCGCTTCCGTCAATCTCAGATCACGGACTCACCCGTTTTCTGTTCAAATTGCATCACGTCGTGAGGTTGACACTCAGTGCTCGTGTCACCGCCATTCCTCCAACGATGTCAGCGGCCAGCGCTGCATCACCCATCAGCTGTCGCACCACCAGAATAGTCAGCTCTATTGCCGTGACCAGCCCTTGAGGCGCGGAATGACTTTTTCCATGAGTGGGAGCGTCAATGGTGTCAATAGGCCAAGGCGGCGCGTTTGGGCCGAACATCGAAGCCGCTGCGTTATCTCCCCGCCGGCAAGCTACGGAGAAGCGTTGCCTTGGGCTTCTCAATTTGGCAGTGAGGCGGGCCTGGGCCGTCGGGGTTCCTTCTCGGAGAGACACGGTTCGCAGTCTCAGTCAACACATCTATCGATCTCCGGAATCACACGCTAATTTTTATGCTATATCATCTGAGATCTGCAGATCCGGACCCTCAATCCTCCACCTCTGCCTCGCACAAGGATTCTCGTGCAGGCCGTTGGAGATGAACACGGCCTCGTTATATAAGGAGATGAGCATCCTGAAGCAGTGCTTCATGCTCGGGCTTCTTTGCAATGGAATCGAGGGCTACGCGGCCCGAACGGACTTGCCAAATAACGACGATCAGTGTGATACATCGGCAACACAAGCTCCTGACGGGACGGGCGCCCGACGAATCGAGCATCCATCGAGCGCGCTGGAGGGTGCAGTACGCCTACAACAGCCATCAAGCTTCCGATGGGGGAAATCCTTTCGTTCACGCCCCACACCGCTAGCAATACATCGGCGGCAGCGCGCGCCAGAAAAGCATGTTGGCCGATAACCAAGAGGTAACAAAGAGTGATGCCATCATGACAGATGTACTGACGTACCGTTGACAGCATCTGTCAATCACGTGCCATGTCACCGCCGCTTCCTCCTGCTTCCGCCCGCCCTCTTTCGGCGCTTCCCTGTCGTCCGTCCCGCCCCCTTCTTATTATGGTAAAATCCCGCCCTCCCATTCTTTGTATTTATGATTCCCATTCCTGTACGCTCCTGCTTCTCGCTGAGAGAAGTTTCCTGTCTTTCATCAGATGTCAGTTTTAATAAATTTCAATGCACGTCAACGTCGTGGTGCTTCCTGACAGAGAATGAAATTTTGTGTGCTTCGAGATTGCTTCAGAGGCCATCGTGGTGAGCAGCGGCAGGTCGTCGACTTAGGCTTCCAGAAAACCATTTATTTCCTGCTCATTTCTGGAGCAAATACCTCGTCCGTATAAAAGGTGCGCCGTTTTGAGCCTTGTTGACCATCGCCCTTCGTCCTCATTCCCCTCGCCCAGCTTTTACCCTCAGATGTCTGCTCTCTCCACCCCTCAAAAATCGCTGTCTGGCCCGGCCATGCCTCTGCTTCCTGCACCCTCTACGCCCCAGCATGCGCAGAGCCCTGTTGCGCTTTACCAGGGGACGCCCGAGCAGTCACGCCGCAATCCCATCTTCAAGCGCTTCAAGGCGGAGCTGGTGAACGCCAACGCTGTTGCGTCCTTTGTCTCTGCAGATAAGCCCTTGCGAATTCTGCCGTAGTATGTGTCTCGCGTCCTATTTTGTGGCAGTCTTGCTGATTTATCCCTTAGCCCGGCAAAACTCAATGGTGAACGCATCAGCGGTCTCGGGTATGACCTTCAGGCGTACCATGCTACGCACGAGTGGGAGCTGCCCAACTGCTTCTGCGCCCTTATCTCTCCCACCGGCGAGCACGAGAAAGCTCATCTCGTCGTCGCTCAGGGTGGCCATCACCAGAATCATGCGGTGTTGGCCTGCAAGGCATTTATGTGCCCTTATTTCAGTAAGCTGTCCATTTTGTCTTCATACGATGTTCTAATTTATCATGTTGACCCAGTTGACTTGTACCACCTGAGCAAGAGGCCCAGCTTGCCGACTTTGGCCTATCCCCCGAAGTATGGTGCGTCATTTCTTACTTCATGTCTATGACAGCGGTTCCATCTCATACGCGGTTCGCAGCTGAGTTTGCCAGCGAGGACCAAGGCATTGACCCCACCGCGTCTGCATCCCAGGCGTCCAGCCGTAAGTTGGACCTCTTGTCTTTCGTGGTTAGTCTTTATGCTCACCCTTCGTAGTTGTCGACCTTCACACTCCATCCCCCGCAAAGAGCAGCCAGGTGGAGGAAGATTTCTTCCAGGGATGGGGCCCCCATGACACCATCTTCAGCTCTCCTCGTCGTGCTGCAGCGATCGGAAAAAGTATAGATATGACAGGTATCTTTCTCCCATTCCACCTCTCTTTCGTGCAGCTGACAACGCTCATCTAGATGGTCATCTATTTATTGAAGACATCTCTACACGCTTCGACAGCCCGTTCCCCGAAGCTGGCCTTCGCGTCATAGAAGCCTCCCCCCTCTCAAGCGATGAGTGCAAGTCTCGCCTGGTCGACCTTCTCTTTGCAGAAGGCAAGGGCATTCGGTTCAGCGACTTCTGTCGCCTGTTCCGAAAGTGCTATATCTGTCACACCATTATGGCAGCCCATCAGCTCTCCTCGCACTCGTGCAGCGTCCCAGCCAACGCCGCCCCGTCTCTTGCCGGGCCTTCGACAGCCGTGTCGCCCGGCGCTCGTATCGTGCACCCTGGAGACACGAAGACGATGGTCTCCCTGAAGACGGGCAAGCGCTCTGTGCGCAAGGTCACGGTCGCAAACGACGCTAAGCGGGCCGCGGTCAAGGAGGCGGCAAAGGTGGTCAGCAAGCGTGCTGGCAAGAAAAAGGCAGGACCTTCATTTGGTGCTGATGTCATTGAGATAGACTCCGACTAGCAGCCGTCTCCGTCATGCATCTGTTGACCTATAATTTCTTGTCCAATCGTTTCATGCTGTGCGCCCTTATATCTAAAAGTCTGTGCATTTTGTCACGTCTCGTCTTGTATATGGCCCTCCATTATTCTTGTTTCGCACGTACTTGCCTTAGCTACGTGATTTGAGCCCACCTGTTGCTGTGTACCTCTCAAATGCCAGATGTTTTTTTTTTGTTAGTTTGAAGTGATATGAGTTTTCGAGGGCATTAACCATCAACACTGCACAATGCTGCTGCTAAGTACATTATATGTGGTGTGGCCGAGAGCCTGAAGTACTGAACAGAGAATTTATAGAGTATAACTACTACAAGAACAAGCGCAGAATTAACCAGACAGTCCGTGTGGCGAACGCGAACTGGTCGCGCCCGGCCTTCGACAGTCTTGGGGGGTTCAGCGCGGCTGGAGATCTCGAGGCGACAGCCTCGGGCATCGGCGGCTTCGCAGTCTTGCTGGAGGGTATCGAGGGCGGCGCTGCGGCGATCACGACATCGTTGTAGAGGGGCATGGTGCCCGAGCTGGCCGAATCACTGACCTTGATGTCGTAGTCCGGCTAGGTGTCGGGAGGCGTTGAAGGCGAGGCTGTCGACACCAGCGACGTGGATGTCGAGCACGAGGAGGAAGGGGTATTGGGAGGCAACATCACCACAAAGTATGTGATGGACGAGTTGGGCGATATCATTGGGGCGCTAGGCTTGGGCGGCGAGGTGCGGCTGGGGCCGAACATGGGCATCGAGGTCGAAGAACTTGCGTTCGGGTGGGGAAAGGGAGCGGGAACAGACTGGGGGAGGTTGACGGGAGGGTACGGCCCCGGGCCGCTGAAGTCACGGCGGACTTGCATCTCGAAATCGCGCAGCGTCGCGGGCTCGACGTTGAGCTGCCGCTCCAAGTAGCTGCACATCTCGCGCGCCATCTGGTTGACGCCATGCAGAGTGAACATATCCTGGCTGACGATACACCAGGACTTGTTCGAGTGCGTGTCGTCGCAGATGATCTTGGATGCGATCATGAACGCTGAAATAAATAGTCGGTGACCGGAGGAGCCCTTCGCCGCAGGGAATCGAGCCTTGAGGCGCTGCAGGAGGTACAGCGCAGCGAAGGTGACTGACGAATGGAGTCGCGTTCGGTGGAGGGCGTAGGCTATGAAATGGTCCAGTCGCGGTGTCGGTGTTGGGGGGGAAGTCGACGACGGAGGGGGGATGGACTGGGTCTCCGGACAGGCAAAGAGATGGGAAACGAAACGAGCACACAGCCTGGCTACGTGCTCGTGGCCATGGAAGGGATCGGTCGTGCTCGACGCCTGGGTGCCAAATAAGGAAAAAGTTGGGGAGAGCATACTCTACGAGCGTACATGCCGAAGGAGCCATGTGGTGGGCCTTTGGCTGGTGCGAAATCTTCTGGGCCTTACGAAAGGGAAAAGGATGGGGAGCAGCGACGGGACCAGGTACGGCGGCCGTTGGGCAGAGGACTGACGAAGGGGGATCAGGCATCGACAGTTTCGCGCTCTCACCGCTAGGCATCGAACGATGCCGCTGCAGCGATCGTGATGCTCCTGTATCAAGGCATGGTGCCCGAGCTCCCTGAGCAGCGCCTCACAAGGGAGGAAGCCATGCGCCGCTTGCATCACTGTCTGGGTAGAGGAGAGGAGAGAAGGAGGCGTACGGTGAGGAAGAAGTTCGCAGCCTCGGGCCGGCTCATCTCGCTCTGATCGCGGGGGCTGAGAGATGGTGCGACGGCGAGAGAACTTGGGACCGGGGTCAGGATTGGTAACGATAAGAGTGGGCGCGGCAAATGCAGGGTGCCTCCGCGGGCTGGCTGGGGACGAGGGTCGGCGGGCGGCGGGCGGCGAGGGCAGCAGCAGCATGTGCAGACCGTTCAGCACGTTACTTGAGCCGAACGCACTGTAAGAAAGAGGTCGAATAGGTGCGGCAGAAAGCGGGTTGAAAGAGAAACGGACGCGACGCACTTTCGCTGAAAGGCAACCATCTTCTACCCTACGTCAAAGGGTTTAGGGAAGGTATAGGGATCTCAAGACTTTCTTTGTATCGTGCTCAGGGAGCTGTCGAGCTTTGTGGACAGCGGGGGAAGAAGGAAGGAGAGATAATTGAGCACGGCGCTGTGCCAGCCTTGCTCGGCTATGCTAAGAACTTGGAGCTGCACAATGCAACGCGCTGAGCGTCTCGCGATCACGTGAAACGCGCGCCATTCATCGCGTCGACGCGTTAATATGATTGTGGACGGTTGATCGCCGTCTCTTGATATTTTTGTTTGGGAGATCTCACACGCCCCTTCGTTTCAACTCCCATCTTCGCCTACAGAGTCCCCCGCGTTTACAGCTTTCCTCCCATGGAACAATCTAACGAAGGTGAGCTACCTGCTGCAATCTTTTCCGTAGACCGCGCGACCGGTGCACCTGGCCTCGCCGCGGGAGCTCTGATGGGAAGCCGCCGCGGCCCAGACGACGACGCAGCCTTACCACGCTGCGGCGGCTCCAGCGACGCTACCAGGTGCGGCTCTGTGCGAGGCAGAGAGCGAACGCGCCCTTGTCCCCGGCCTCCGCAGGGGCTCGTCTGCAGCGCGCTGGTCATCGCCGCTGGAGCTCTGATGGGAAGCCGCCGCGGCCCAGACGACGCCGCACAGCCCTCACAAGGCTGCGGTGGCTCCAGCGACGCGACCATGCGTCGTTCGTTCCGAGCCAGACTCGGAGCGCGTGGGCATCCATGCTCTTCCGGCCTATGCGCCGCCGGTCTCGACATGCTTCGGCCGGCTGCTCGGACTCCGATGGGAAGCCGCCGCGGCCCAGAGGACGTTGCTCAGCCCTCCCAGGGCTTGCAGCGGTTTGAGCAGTCCCGCCGGAGCTGAGGCCCTTTCAATTATTCCCCAAGTCTCGTGGCCTCTTGCTGACTCCTTTCGCGTCTGCAGGTCCCGCGCCGCCCACAGCGACCGAAGAGTTTTATTCGGTGCGTCCGGGTCTCCTTTCGCCTCTGTCTGGAGCTCAAGTCTTGCCAGGGAACGCCGCCCGCGATGGCAGTGCTTCGTACGCAGGTCGACTTCGGGGCCTTGTTGGGGCACGCGTTGGACGATGAGGACGCGCGGATGCGCGCCGACTTCAGCGGCCGCGGTGATGCCGCGGCAGTGTCGTCAGATTCTTCGTCCCCGCGCACAGCGCCTGTTTCCCCCGTTGATGCGCAGAACTCAGCAGCCGGAGACACGCCCGCCACGGCCGCTGCTCTGGGAAAGAAGAGCACGAAGGGAAAGAAGGGCAAAACGGGGCGACTTAACCGAGGAAAGCGCAAGACAGAGCGCCGGCGCGGGCAGCGAGCCGAAGAGAGGAAAACGCGCAGCCCTTTTGCCTTCAAACTCAAAGCGCGGATGGCGCAGAGGCACGGCGCTCCAGACACCATCCGCGTCGAGTATCAGGCCCGCAATTTTCCCGCCAACCAGAATGCATACACCGCCAAGCCCCAGATCTCAGTCGGAGAGGCTCCGTTCTCTCTCCAGGAGCTCCTGGATATCGGATTTGAAGCAGTCCCATGGGACGGAAAGTAAGCGCACGTCCCATTCGCGCAGTGGCCTGTATTGATGGGCTGCGTGCCGAAGGGAGACAGCATCTTTGCTGGACCTCATCGACTGCGGCATAGGAAATCTCGCCGGCCAACCGCAAGACCCTGAATGGCAAAGCGTCGCCAAAGACGCCGCTGAGGCGTTTGAGCAGGCCCGCCTCGACAGCGGGTTGCAGCCTGGCCAAGGCAAGGAGGGCAAGCGAGGCCATTTTGTCGCACTCGCTGCGGGTGTGACCCATTCCCCGCAGAGCAACAAACAGGTAGGCACGGAGTTAATGGAACAAAGGACGCAGGCTCATGAAGCAATTGCAGGGCCCGAGGTATCGCGATAACACGGAGAAGGAGCAAGAAGTCATTGACCGACTAGTGGCTACGCCATCCATCCAGCGCATCGCAACCTTCGGCAGCCGTGAGTAGTTCTGCCCTCTGTGCTCCCCACCATCTTATATCGACTGCAGAATCACTAGCGTACTACGCGCCGAAGGTGTATCAGCACTATGCCCAAAATCTGAAGCCCATCTATGAGGACTATGGGCTCGATGTCCTTTTCCGAGATAGCATCTTCCCCTCGGCGAACTTCAATCTGGGGCCTGACACTGCGTGCCGTGTCCATGTAGATTGCCAGAATTGCCCATATGGGTTCTGCGCGATAACCGCCCTGGGGAACTATGACCCCAAGAAGGGCGGCCATCTCATCCTTTGGGACCTTAAGCTCGTCATCGAGTTCCCTCCCGGATCTACTATCCTCATTCCTTCGGCATGCCTGCGGCACGGAAACACCACCATCCAGCCTGGAGAGCGGCGTTATTCTTTTACACAGTACTGCCCAGGCCCCTTGATCCAGTGGCGTCGCTGCGGGTACCGCAACGTATGCGATCTCACGCCGGCGGAGATACTTGCGATTGATGGACCCAAGGGCGCTCGTCGAGAGGAATGCCAAAAACTTCTATCAAAGTACCACGAGCTTCCTGGCGATCAGCAGCTTGTCTTCGGGTCGCCGTAGATATTCACCTATGTTTCGATGAAATCTTATGCCTGCTCACTTCGGCAACTTTGCTGAGATAAATGAACTTTTTGATCAACAGATAGACAGGCCGCTCAAGACTCAAGCACGGCGCATGTAGCAGCGCCGCCGTGATGGAGGTATGACGGCACGATGATACGCAGCTGCAGAATGGCGGGACGAGATCGCACCGACATACGACAGACAAGTGCTGCGATGCGAGTGAACTACAGGCGAGACTCCTGCTCTGACACTCACTTGTTCAACCCAGTTTGCATGCCCCTAGCATCGCCATGGGCATCTCTGTCAAACGTGAGCACGATGAACTAGTCGGACGCCAGGCATACAGACCGAAGAGGCAGGAATAAGTGAATCTAACCTCATCTTCGAGCATTCAGTGTTCACCCCAGCTGTAGCTCCTTGACGCCCTCGCCCAGCTTCTCGCCTGCCGCGAGGCACAGCTTCACGAGTGTCTGTGCGTCCCCATCCGTGCCATCTGCCTCGGGCACAATTCCGACGCGCCGCACGTCACCTGCGCGTGCGAGCACAACGGGGAGCATGGGGAGCGCGGGGAGCACGGGAAATGAGGTGAACTTCGACAGTGCGAGCGTGAGCAGGAAGAGTTCGAGCTTGTCAGCGGGGCAGCGAGTCGTGGCCCGAGCCTAGGGCTGTTTGCCCTGCCTGAGATCAACCATATGGGGCATGCGATAAGCAATTACCTGGGGCGGCAGCTCAACGTAGACCTCTGCGACGCCGAGTGCAGACCATCGCCTTCTCTTGTGCACGGCATCTGCAGCGGTGCACAAGCATAGCTTAATAAATGACTATCACAGCACCAAGCTCCTCATATTTTCTGGGCTTGAGACGTGCTATAACTGACTACAAAATAATTCTATCTCTGCATGTACCTGCATCCTAATTCAAATTTCACCTGAAGGTCAGGTCAGTCGAGATTTCGAATCCAGTCGCATTTGTTGAGCGGTCTTTGCTAAAAGGTGCCGTATGATTTCTTTCTCTTCTGGCGCGGCTCTGGCGATGGCGGGAGTAAATCGGCGCGCACTCGTCGCGATCCTGCGCATTGACTCTGGTCTGGAGGAGAACAGAAGAGGCATCTGTCAGCGAGGGAATGGGTGAAATGTGCGTGATGACTTACCGTTAGCTGCGGATGGGTGCATATCAGCTGCAATCGATGGAACATCGCCGTCCTTGCAGCCTCCAACTGCGCTTTCGGACAGCCGGTCATTCACTTCTTCAAGCAGGGCCTCCAAAACCCCTTGGAGTTCAAAAACATCTTCATTCATCGGCAAACCAGGTGCGTCGCTCAAGGTATTTGCTAATCCGTGTAGCTTCGGTAGTAGTTGCTTGACCTCATGCTCGATGCGTTGCTGTATCTGCAGCACGATGGCTCGAGTGTTCGAGGCATGTAGGTCGACGTCTCCGACCTGTTTGCCCTGTAAGCATGGTTTATTTCTGGCAGAAATGGCTTAGTACTTACAGGCTCCATTGCGGATACAGATCTGTTACAGGCTTCCTGCCGTTCTTCCGCCTCATCCTCTTCCTGATCGGGGCCAGAAAAAGCAGATGCCATGTCATCCACATCCGTATCCAAAGAGGGCGCGGTTACTTGGAGACTGGGAGGCGGAAGGGCATCTCTGGTTATGGAGACGGCAATATCGGTGGGATCTGTCATCATATATGTCGGGGGAGGTGTCGGCTCGCAATACCCGTTCGGAAATGTATTTGGGTCGAGGCACGCTGTGATGGCACGGCTGTAGAGAGGCCCATACCACGTCGCATTTTGAGCCTCACGCTCCTCGGCCTGACTGAGTGATTGAGCAAATTGATAGACACATTCGAGCATGCAATTCCTTGACCACTGCTGTATGAGGTCTCGAAAAGCTCGAAGGTGCTTGCACGCGCCTCCGCGATGGAGCCAATCTGCACAAGTACAGCTCGCAGAACCGGTGCAATGAATGGAAAGCCAATACCTCGGGTAGGTGGCATTACCAGCTGCGACGTCCAAGTCTGAGACCGTTGAGGGTGCGCATGTCGCCCAGATTTCATACTGTCGGCCGCTCGAGATGGCGACTAGGCGGTGGGTCCTGTTGATTTCAGCTGCAAGTCGATCCCGTTTCTCATCAGGCGGGAAAAAACCAAGTGGCCGTGCGTGTATGAACTTTGTGCCTTTCGCTGCTCCTGGGATGACCAGGTTAGCACCGCCTGCAGCTGCTTCAAAACGCTTTTGTTTCCATGTATTCAGATGATCCCTCAAGCGGAGGACGGCGTACATCCGCGGAATGATGTGAACCACCAGATGAAATATGAAAACATCAAACCGAAGGCGGTGGTTCGAATTTTGCCATTGAGGCAAATATTTGTACTTCAGGACTCCGTTGAAGGACTCGAGATGATTGGTAGTCGGTAGAATTCCCTCCACGGGGACCTTGAGACGCTCAGCAGCTCGAAGGCGTCCCCATTGTGACCAACTGCGCCAGAGATCTTCCTTCATCCAATAAGAGTCAAGATAGTCAAGAAAACTCGAACCGCCCTTTGTGATTTGCGGTCCAGCATATGCTTCACCCGAAAGAAATTCGATGTAGGCCCGGGCCTCTTTAATTAAATTCTGCGCAGCTTGGAAGTCTGTGGTGCCGAGAAGCCTAGAGCTCTTGCATCAGTATCCATGAAAATTTCGAGCACCAAGGCAGAAACCTACGCTAATTCCAAAGTGCGAATGCGCGCTCGCAAGTCTCCTTTCCAAAATACTTCCTTTCGCTCTCCTCTTCCCAACAAACTCGTTCGCTTGTTCGTCCAGCACTGGCGAACATGGAATCGGCAGAGAAGAAGTATAATCCTTGGCCACGTTTGTAGTAGCGCACCCCGTTCCTTGACATCAGTGTCAGTAATTGCAGCAGCAGGTTCAAAAACCCGGCCTGCAGCACGGCTACTTGCTGACATCCATTCCTTCCAAGAACCAAGTAATTCAGTCAATATAGTGGTGTCATATGACCCATGAGTTGCCTTGGCCCCGGTCGAGGCTGAGAAGATAAAGAACGCGACCGGCAAACCTTTCCCTGCAGCGTCGATGCCCATCGCAATCCAGACAAGAAGACGAGAAGAGGACAAGCCAAAGGTGCCGTCGAGGATAAGCTGCTTTCCATGTACGTGGTCCCAGGCTGCGTCTTGCATCTCCTGCGTGGCTAAGCATATTCTGAAGCGTTTGTCGGCATGGGTTCGGGGACGGTAATAGAACGCAGCAGACTTGATCTCAGGATGCATCCGACGATTCTCGGGCGCTGGGTCTAGCCAGTCGTTGATGTTGATTTGAGCTGGACGCGTTATGTCAATTCCCAACTCCTTGTGGTGGCGACGATACATCCCAGCAAAATCAGAGGGCAGGAGGACGTAGCGACAATTGGCTCGAAGAGGATCCATCGCCGCTTGATCACGATATGCACGGCTCTCAATCAGCTGCACGTTTCGAGCCTGGATTGTTGCAAGGCTAGTTATCCAAGGCGGCATGTGAGTATTTTAAACAAGAATGAGAACACAATATGCTCACCTGGCGCCATCTCTGAGCTGGCTCAAGGCGACTTTGATTACGTGTTCATGCAGAGGAATGGCTGGAATGCGCTTCATGACTGCAGACCGGCACTCCTCGTTGTGTTCTAAATAACCAATGACTCGGAGTATTTCTTCAGAGCCCGCAATGCAGGTGATGTCTGCATGGGCAAGGCAGCCTGTGAAATCGTACGGCGCACGGCGTGTTGAAGAGGATAACTTAGATCGAGATGACTGGCGAGATGTTGTATCATATCCGCAGTTGCTTCGAAAATTGTATTAGACTGCAGCGTATTGTACATGACAAAAATTATCTACCACTGGCAGACGAAACGTAGCGTGGCTTGGTCGGCAGATGGCCACTCAACGCTCCACACCACCGACCATCGACTTTCCAACTTTTCGCGAGATGCGGCATCCAAGGCGTGAGCTTGAAGCAACTCCATCGCAGATGCCTGCGAAGCAGAACTAGAGTTGAAGACTTCACGCATTTCACGTTTTGCGTTATAAACAGCACGTATGCTCAATTTCTGATCCTCTGAACACCACAAGTACTGCGTGTTAGCCTAGGACAGCGAGAGGTCAGATGCCAGAACATGAAGCTGTACACGGGCACCACGTACCTTGACATCCCTAGAAACTACTCCTCGCCCTCTGCCTTTTTTTTTCTGCTGCTTCGTGTTCCCTGCTGAAATGCGTGCATCATCCTTACGCTCCATAGGCATGATTGAAGCAGGAGGAGGGATAAATGGCCCGGGACCCGGAGGAACATCAGCACTTAGATGGAGAAGCTTAGGCATAATCAGCTCAACTTGCTTGAGCAGCAACGTGAGCACCCAGCCTGCGATGGTAGGAAGGTGGGAGGAGACGTGAAACACTATTCTGGGGAGAAAAGTGTTGCGTGGTTGCGTCTCCAAGTCTGCCCTCCCCGAGACTCTACGCGGCTATGATTGGGCCGTGCAACATCTCGCCAAGAGTGCGAGGAAATCGCACGAGATGAACAGAAGCAATGAGCATGCAGCTCAGACAATTCACTAGAATCATACCTTAGAGACACGCTGCACTGCGTGCTGAAGGAACGTGCTGCGCTTTGAAAGAGCATGCGCGAACGCAGAATTCCCTCATGGTAATGTTTTCTGGAAGACATCTGCATTAGTTCAAATTGAGCCCGGGAAGTATAGCTAATGCAACGCAGATCTCAAAATGCCTCGCAGCGTGCAGGATAGAGGCAGGACTCACTCTAAAAATTGTCACGCCAAGGCAGAAGCCTGGCAGAATATTCCATATTCTTTGACAGAGAAAGTACGCCTGATGCGCAGACTTGCTTCCGGAGAAAGATTCTGTTCGTTAATAGTGAAGAAAAGGTCGACCGTCAGAGCACAAAGGCCGCGATCGATACTAAAAGGCGACATAAAACATTTTAGATACCCGACGACGCCGAAGACGATCTTTACTGACACGTCGTGTTCGAGAATACGACTGATGATGGCGCCAGCGTTGCAGCGCAGATCAGCGATTTGAGGCATGGCACGATGTGCGTTTCAGGGGACGGGGCGCGGGAAATCTCAATATGGCAGGGCGGGGGCGGGACACAGCCGCATCAGGGCGCTGACAGGGATGTTAATAGGCGCCCGTGCTGTCGTCGTTTGACATTTCGTCGAGTCTGACATCTTCGGAGGCGGCATCAAAAGTGCTTCTTATCGTATCATTCTTTGTTCCCTCTGACTGTCCATGTTGGCCGCACCTGACAGCGACAATAGGAGGCTTCGAACTTGGGAAGCTTGCGGATCGGGACTGTGGTGTGTCATCAAATTTCAAACGCTGGCGGAAGAATCTCGCAACGGGGCACCTAACCCTAGTCTGATGGCGACGCACCCGAGAATGGTGGCCGGGCATCGGAGATCCGAGACGACAGCATGGCCATATGCAGAAATGATCAATTCCGAGAAACGGGCCTGAGAAGGAGATCCCTGTCTGTCGCTGCAAGCATGCAATGAATCCCCAGAAGCCTGCCACCTGTCAGAACATGACATTGCCATGTACAACGTGTAATGTCGTACTGCCGCCGCTCGGTATTGGCTCGGTAAAGAATGTCCTAGAACAAACTGAGAACAACGTCTTTGTGACGACCACGTGGCCCTATGCACGTGATCAATAAAAGACGTGGCCAGGCTGAGTCCTTTTTAGAAAAACACAAGTTACACACGAAACATACCGCGAGATGACTCGTCAGTGATTCTCATCGCTTTTTTCTTTGGTGATTTGCTGACCGTCTGCAATATCAACAGGAGGAAACCAACGAGAACAGGACCGTCAGAAGGCGCAGAAGAAGGCGGCCGCTGCGAAGGGTAAACCGAAAGAGAGTGCCGCGTCACTGCAGAAGCGCAAAGAGCAGTGAGTCATGCATCTGTTTGCGATGCTTGTACGCGCTCCTGACCTCTGTAATAGAGATGCTGAGAACCTGCGAGCTAAGCAAAAGGTAGGTGAATCCGTCGTCACGGTATGAACTGAGTCGAAACTTCTCGTGCAGAAAAAGGAAGAAGCTGAGAAAGCTGCTACTGGGGATGGGGGGAAATGATATCGCTTTCGTCATCTCTCCGGCTGTCGTGATGTAGGATCTGGGTGATCACACGCTGTGTCTGTGGAAGTCTTGGGATGGGTTCTTTTGGTTCAGGACGAGGTCCGTTCTCGTTCGCCCTGTCCTGTCAGTTGCGTTGTACCGTCTCCTTCACTCTTCGTGATCGTATCTTTTACCCCACAATCATTCAAGGAACTGTTGTCCTAGGCCTGTTGATATATCATTCTTGTATTCCGTACCCGGAATCAATCATTGAAACCTCATATCGTAGTTTTGCCAACATAAACGAACAACCACCGAGCGTTAGTCGCCCATTACTGCTATATTCATCTCTGCAACAGCAGTACAATGGTTCTGTGCGGTCTTTCTATACAAATCGCTAAACCTTCTGACAGATCACGAACAATCAAGCTAGTCTGTCCAAGGGCATCTCGCGCAGGGCCACCGTGGCATGTTACCACATCCAGATGCGGTACATATCTCATAACCGCCTGTCTCCGAGGGCTCATGCTGAGCTATACTTATCCAGCGACTTCGAAGGCATCGCGGATCTCCGGGCCTCACGCCCCAGGCCAACTGACTGGGATTCGACCTGCCTACTGCCCGGGCTCTTTCACCCTATCTCGCGCGTCCATTTGTAGGATACAGCGTGTAAGCATGGAAAGGCCATGGAGCTGCCGAAAGGGGTGCGCGCCCGCGCCGGCACGTCCCAGCCGTCGCGAGCGGGCGCAGAACGCCCTGGCAGAATCCCGGATGGCCAACGCACCTAATTTCGCACGATCAGCGATCTGCAGGGTGCCCACGCGTAAACCGTCGGCGTGGGTGCATGCCGCGTGCTGAGCTGCTTCGCTTCGCCCTGTGAGACGCGGGCGAAGTGCTCAAGCGGGGCATATGCAATTGCGTGCGTGGCACTCGTGCGTGGGAGGTGCCGCACACGCGCCGGTCGCATCCATCACGCCCTATCGTGGGTCCTGGCCGGTTTGTCGACGCTACGGGTACTTGTCGGACGCATTATCGGGCGGGGAATCTTGTAAGCGAGTGAGAGCAAGACACCATGGTTAGGGTGAGTTCAGCCAGTTCCGGGGCCCGTGATGGCATCTATCAATTGGATCAGGGCCAATGGGTCCGCGAAGCGCAGCTCGCGTCGGGCCTAAGCAGATCGCATGTGGATGCACCTGGCAGGCACCGGACGCACGCTCGAAGAAGGAACGGGCTTCCTCCCGGCCGGCGACGCGGGAAGCAGCGGCACCAATCGTGATGGGCGTGCATCTGGCGATGGAAGTTTCTGGGCGTGCGGCAGGATTTGACTAACCCGTATATATTACGCGTTGGCGCGCATCTGGAGCGCAAATGTGAGCTGATCATCGCCGGTGCGTGGGACCCTTGCGTGCAGCAGATCGGTGGGATCATGCACGTGTAGATGCATGAGTGGGGGTGGACAGGCATAGGTAACTCGCCCCACATCTGCGGGGCAACCTAGATTAGATGAAGAATGGAAGGCCTGGGACCCGCAGGAGGCGGAAGTCCCGTGCACCGGAACGGAAGAGCATCGATAACACACCCGACCCGGTAGCATTGAACGGCTGGGAGCGTCGAAGCAGGTCGAAGCAAACCCAAATTTGAGTTGCTTCCCTCCGAAATTCTGTTGACAGGCCGTACGCAATGTTCCTTTCTGCGCAGTGACTCCTTGCGGCATAGATCCCGACCGTGTATTGATGAACCGGGGCAGAATAGCACAGTTGAATGGCAGCGCTATCTGGTGGCGTGATATGGTAGCTCCTGTCGCCAAGGGACGTGGGGGAGATCCCAGATTCTATGTCGAAATTAGGCCACGAATGACTTCGAATGTACAGCCTGCGAGTAGCACTATGTGACATAACATCAGAAATCTAAACTCCGTCAGAATACAAGACACCTGCGTGGAGACGTACCAAAGAGGCAGTACTGATCCAGTCAGACGTATGCACAGACCAGTCCAGGCATAGCACGATCACCCACAATCGCGTTAATTTGTCAAAGCCGTGTTCCGCGGGAGACGCCAGCCCAGAGATCCATTTATGTCGCAACAACCTCCGACAGACGCAGGGCTGAGCGCTGACAATCAACGGAGGCAGCGTCTATAAAGCCGGCGACACACAGAACCATGCGGAAGTGTGACAGGTGCCGCCGAATCAAATTGTCAAATACTGTCGACAGTGCATACTGCGCACAGAGGGTTACCAGAGACGGCCATGACGTACGTGATCATGGGTATAAGGTTTCCATGACACGGTGAGCGCGTCCTAGGAGATCTCCCTAATGGTAATCATCTGTTCGATTCGAATACCGAGTGTCACGAGCCTAGAAGACACAGCAAAACCGAGGGCACTTACCGAGCATAGAGTTCGGCGCTGATCCTTATTTTGAGATGCGCAGTTAATGCGCTCAAAATGTCTAATTTTCGTGGGTTTCGATAAAAACACAATGACAACTTCGCTCTTCCCGATTTTAGACGATGTCAACCGGTTACTCCGATCGAGGAACGCGTCTGCGGAGAGCCAGGCGTCTCAAATATACCACAACTTCCGCTTGACTTCCGTTACTTATCGCTCGAATCGCACGAAGCAGTTTGGGGAAGTCTTGGGGGTCTGATCACAATCTTGCAGGGTCCGGAGACCGGCACATGGAAAACTCAAGAATTGCGTTCGAGAAAGGGGGGGCAATGAAGCATATGATAAGTAGCATGGACTAGACATATAAGAATACCTCCATAGACCTTCCATTACAAATGCGGCGATGAGGTTCTCTACATGACTTTGGCTTCCCCGCTCTCCAGCCGCCTTCTTCGACTGGGCGTCTGGAGGTCTTCATCTCCCACACCGTTCCACGACCGGCCCCAGTCAGGTGCCTGGAGGTACTGCGGCGGAAAAGGTGTTGGAGGTGGCAGGGAAAACGAAGGTTGGTGATGATGAGAAGGTGCCACTGGAGCAGGTTGGTGTCGCGAACGATAGAGCGACAGAAGCGCGTTAATGAATACGGTCAGGAACGCGAGGGACGTCAGCGTGAAAGCCTATGGAGAGGCGTGAGAATCACGGGTGAGAAGGTACAGAAACTGAGGTGTACCAATGTCTTCCAGCTTATGGGTTCCACAAATCCATTCACGACCTCCGCAATGAGTTCCGCTCCCACCCGAGCGCGGCCTACGATGGTAGGATCCCGGTTCATGCATGTCTCCCAGGCACCGCACTGACGAAGCATGGCAGGAACCGGGTTAGAGCCGCAGAGGTTCACCTTGAACTGTGTTGCGCAGTTGGAGATCTCCTGCACAATGTCTATGGAAATAGCCTGGGTAAATGCAGGACAATGCATGGATGATCAGCGCTCACCCATAGAATGTTCCGAGATTCGTTGCTCTACATCCCGTTGTACCGTGAGAATGAACTGAAGAAGCAAGTACAGGAAGACAAGGACCAGAGAAAGGTTAAAAAAGAATTGCAGGTACCTGCGTCACATGAGAAGGCGCACGGGGATCAAGAGCTTGAGTAGAACTCACCCCAAGAGGACATATGGTGTATCGGTGGGAGGCGCGCTCGGCGAAGGAACGTTCAGAGTATAATGGTGAGATGTGTTGTTCTGCACCCGCGACTTCCGAGGACTCAATCGGCCATCGTCGCTGTCGTTCTCACTGCCGCTGGTATTCTCGTCATCCTCATCATCGCCTCCCCGTCTTGTGACCCTCGTAAGACGCTTCTCCGGAGACTTCTGTCTGGACTTGAAGACCCGTCGCATTGCACCCATAGCCACGTTACGTCCGCGATCAGACGTCTTCTCATTCTCTTCGGGCTTGGGCGGGCTCACTTCTCCCATGTCGACATCCGGTAATTCCTCGTGTGGCATAATCTTGGTCGGGGACGGTGCCCAGGCAGGGGTATGTGGTGTTTGTGGCGGAGGCGAATTGAACAGAAATGGCACATTTTGATTAGTTCCGAAGGTTGGAAAAGACGAAGATGGCCCAGGAAAAGACGGCGTTGGGGGGTTCATGTCACTGTGCGAGCCTGCCATTCGAGAGTTAGCTCGGCAATATCTGTTAAGGAGCGACAGCACATACGTTTCACCGGTGTACTAGGATTCTCAGCCCAGACGGGTCGACTAGAGAAACTAGGTCGCGATGTAAACTGGAAATCCATGGGGGCCTCCCTAGATCGTTCAGAACGGTTCATTGTGGGCGCGCGTGGGGTCGGGAAGAGGTATCTGAGGTGAAGCACAAATTCATCGGCGTTATTGAACGCAAAGAGCTCAAATCAAAGCGAGATACCTGGTATCAAACACGCTGTTTGTTGGCGTCAAGCTGCATTCGGATTCCGAGCTATCGCTTGGGAGGAAGTAAAAGACTTCGCCGACGCGATGCGTGGCACGAAAGCAAGCTCGTGGACGCGTCTGTCACATGTGTGACTTCCCAGCTCTCTCGCCTTGACCCACTCGCGCACCAGACGCGCTCATTGTTTCAATCATGAATGTTACTCGCTCGCTACGCTCACTGGCAGCATTCAGGAGACCAGTGCTCTCCCAAGCTCGTCAATTTCACCCAATTGCTTTCAAAGAAATGCACGCGTCACATCGGAATCTCACCCATTAGCCTCGGATTGGTCGGAACCCCAGGGGAATGGCTTGGTGCCAATAGTCGTCGAGCAGACTGTACGTTGCATATGCATGGATAACTAGCTTATTGAATAATAAACAATCATTCAGGGAAGAGGAGAACGTTCCTATGATATCTTCTCGCGTCTCTTGCGGGAACGGGTCATCATGCTTTACGGCCCAGTGAGTTTCTGCTCTTCGGCTCTTCAATTGACCACGTCCTTATGAACGTAGATCCGCGATATAGACTCAGCTCTCATCGTTGCCCAACTTCTTTTCCTTGAGGCGGAGGAAACGTCAAAGCCGATACATCTTTACATCAACTCACCCGGAGGCAGCGTAACTGCCGGTCTGGCCATTTACGACACAGTGATTCCTTTCTCGCTGTCTTGATGCTTCTATATACTAACTACTATAGATGCAGGTTGGACAATGCGACATCTCGCATTGAGAACGAGCTAACACACACATGGTTTAGTATGTCTCGTCGCCAATACACACTTACTGCGTAGGGCAAGCATGCTCCATGGGATCACTACTTCTCGCTGCAGGTAAGTCAGGTATATGTGTCAGGTTTTGCACACCACTTCACTTCTTGATTACAGGAGAGAAAGGCAGGCGGCATGTTCTGCCAAATGCCAGCATCATGATCCACCGTAAGCCCCTCCGTCGTCGCGTGCCTTATTCCTTTCGTCCATTTATCACCTGTTTGTCTTTCCAGAGCCATCCGGCGGGGCATCCGGACAAGCCTCAGATATCGCGATCCACGCGAAGGAGATCCTCCGGATACGTAAACTTCTAACTGGCATCTACCAGCGCCATTGCGCACTCAGTGACGAGACCGAGGAGCAGGGCATACAACGATTTGGTCAGAACACCCACTTCTTCCCCGTAACTGTATAACTGACGTACTACGTACCCCTAGAAACGGCGCTAGAGAGGGACTACTTCATGACAGGTTGGTCACTGCCGTAAGGCGGCCGGCGCACAAGACGGGTTAGCTAACTTGCATTTTCAGCTCAGGATGCGCTCGCGTTCGGCATCGTAGATGGCATCCTCGAGAAACGGCCGAAGGAGGACACGGGTGGGCTCTAAATTGAATTGGCAGCTGTCAAGATCCACGACCTGCGCGTCCATTTGACGCAGACCAGGCGCTGCTCGCTAAGCCCTTACGTGGCTGTTTGTCGCTTTTACTATCACGCCATATCTCCGATGTATCGTTGTACACATTAAATTGTTCACAATGGTCCATTAAGTGCCTACAAGATAGAGCAATGACAGATGACATGATGATAGGTGCGATGGGCTATGATCATCTGTTAGGTCCGTTCCATTGCGTCGCATCCACCCAGTTTGACCGCGACGAGGCCCTTCCATCACTCGAAGGCATCCCGCTAGACCTATATCTGCTGTAAGCTGACCGAATACCACATCCGAGTGTCATTACTCACCGCATACCGGGCTGGAGAGCTGAGGGTGCGCCTGTGGCCATCATGGGTGGTCGCGGTGGGGGCGGTGCAAAGGTGGGGCCCCAGGCGGCAAACTTGCGATCCGCTGGGCGCCAGGCGCCGGAGGTACGTAGGCTATCTTGTATCCTCCGCCACTTCCCCGACGACAGCAACGCCGGATACCTGTGGGCGGCAGTCAGTATGTTTTCATATCTGTATTAGAGACGTTGAAGACTTGCAAATGAACAAAGTCCAGAGCAGAATAATAGCGATGATGCCAGCAATAACCGTCACCGGAATTGCAATTTGCAGGTTTTGGGTATACCATGACTGAGCAAGAAAAATTAACAGGGCATCAGTTTATAACGAAAATTAAACTGACTTTCACCGTATCTAACAAGCTCCCAGCTTGGCAATTCCCGTTTTCGCATGTCCCTCCCAAGCCTGAGTGACTTGTTTATCATGCGAAGAACAATAATGGAATTCAGGAACTACTCACCACAAGGAGAACCATCCACGAGCAGAGAATCGAGCACAACACAACGCTGCGAATTGGTTGGATCTTGGCACGACACCTTGCACGACTTGTCATTTGGACTCGGGCATGCTTTCTGCAAGTTCATCGACGCTCCTTGTTGCTGACATTGCTCTAACACCAGTTAGCCTTTAACTTTCCCTAATGCACTGCGCAACTTACGGTCAACCGACGTACAGAGCCCACCCGCGCACGCCAGACCATCCCCGCCACAGCTCTTCCCATTCGGCGCAAACACGTCCGCCGGACACTCCGCGCTCGAACCGGTACAGCTCTCGGGCGTATCGCACTGCTCGTCCTTCGCCGGCCGGCAGACCTGCGACGCCGGCGCGAACTGGCACTGCGCGCTGCAGCACCCGCTGCTCGTGGGGTCGCAGACGGCGCCCGCGCGGAACTTGCACGTCAACGCGTCGCAGCACGTCGAGTTGCTGCCGACGCCGGGGTCGCAGTCCTCGCCGCTCTCGACGATGCCGTTGCCGCACATCTGGAGCGCGATGGTGCGCCGGTTCGGGTCGGGGTCGACCAGGCAGGTCGTGTTGAGGTGGCCGGCGGAGGATTGGCCTTGGATGAGGGAGCCTAAATAGAAGTGAGGGACGGCGCGCGGTAAGTATGGTGTTGTTTCTACGTACAAATGTTACCGAGCGTGCATGGCGAGAAATGCATTTCGCCATCCTCGGCCACCGGGCTCATGATGAACTGCGAGCTAGAATCGCAAGAAGATGTTGAAAGCGGACAGCATCCGCTGGTTGTATTACAACCGCTGACACACTGCAAGAAATCAGTTTCACATGCACGTTTTCTTCACTTTAATCACGTACATCATGCTGGATGAGACCAAGTCATGGTCAGCCATGTCTTAGGACAAAATCATCTGCTGGACTCACGATAGCACCGAAATTATGGCCAATTTCATGCGACACGACTTGCCATTCTACGCGTCCCGAAGTCGACACGGCGTCCCTGAGACGAACTGACCGGCCTGACCGGTCGACTGTTGCTGGCAAAGCACTCCAAGCCACGCGACACCAACCTCAGAGCCGGACGGGCAGCCACTCATAAGATGCCACAGCCCTGCGCCATCGTCACCCTTATTTCCGCGCCATTGTGAAAACAGCGATAGACGGGCGTTGAGGTCGGTGGTCGAGTCATTGGTGTTGCCACACGCGATGTTCCAAGGAACAGCTGGGTCGGTTTGAGAAGGACACCTGCACCAAGGTGTCGGTGAGGTGAGGGTTGGAAGAATATAGAATCTTACGTCGAATTCTGTACTTGTAGTTCAACTATCCCAAGGCTTACGTTGAAAGTACTCTAGAGGGTTAAGCATCAGATAAAAGTCGGCATCGATCTGTAACAACGAAAATCACACCTTATAAAGCGCACTAGCTGTATTCCAAACAGTCAATATTTGGGTTGTAGCATTAGATTGGGACCCATAATGCTGGACGTATTCGCAGTCTGCGGCGACACCCATGTAGATCTGAAACGTCACGATGAACATGGTGTTCAGGCAAAGATGATGAAACAACATTTGCATACCACTTTCTGACTACTCGGGCAGCCTCCGCCTTGACCAATGGTATTCGCAAAGCTTCAAACAGTCAATACAATGCACCGTATGAACAAGGAGGATATCTTACTTTGAGCCCATCCCGCCACCGGCGACATCATCTCGTCTGTGAAGGATGTCCGACGCAAACGGGTCCAGGAAGCCCAAAGAGTTCCGCCACGGCGTTGTAGGCGGGGGCTTCCGTAACACTGGATTAAATGCAGGATCCGTATTCCACGGATGGGAATCATGCCCACATGTCCTCGCCCCCGTCCGCTCGGCGCCCGTATGGCCCAGATGCGCCGCCTCCTCATGCGCACTCATCACATCCGTCTCGCGCCAGATGACCAGCCCAGAGTCCGGATCATCATCCAGGAGCGCAATCTGCGGATCGAGGGCATGGCGGTTGCGCAGGAAGTTCTCCCGCGTCGCGACGTGGTGCACGACGCCATTGACGGAGAACGCGCCCTCGAACACGGGCGGCACGCCGCGCGCCTCATCGCCCTGTTCGTGCACAGTGATGCGCGCCCAGCCGAGCCCCGCGCCCGGCGGGTACACGCGCGCGGTGTCCTCGCGCATGCGCGCGGCGCTCGCCGCGGCGGGAATGACCTCGCCCAGTAGGCGCGCACGCTCGAGCGGAGCAGCGGTTCCGTGTGCGTGCGCACGCTGCGGCCGATGGCGTCGGTGGTGTAGTACGAGATGCGCGCGGAGGGGTGGATGAGCTCGTCGTTCGGACGGAGATGCAGGTGGAAGGTCTCGCCAAAGACGGAGAGCGTGAGGCGGAAGGAGTCAGAGTGGTGCAGCGTGGTGGAGTCTAAGGGGAACGAGCGCGCATTGTGTGTCGTTCGGGCGGTGGGTTGGCGAGGAAGGATCTCGATGGCGAGCGTAGATGGGTGGGCTAGGCGTTTGATTGGTCTCGGGGGTGCGCTAGATGCTATAGACGGCGATGTCAATGTATGTCGGGCGTTGGATACCAGACGATCCGATAGGCAAATTGCTCACCAGTGACAATTGTCAGAAATGATACAAAGAGAACGACCAGCGCGCATATTCGATCGAAGGAAGACATGAAGGATCCGGCTGCTGCGAACTTGAAGAAACGAGGGGGGCCGCACCAACAGGTCCAGCGGTTGGTCGGTCAGCGAATGTGGTATACTTATATAGCTCCGAGAATGCAGGGTATAGCAGCCGCCTGCAGGTAAGTCGGAAATGAAAGCCAAGAGACCAAGAGCTGTGTAACGCACCCACAAGGCACTTGGAAGAAAATGGCCAGATCAATGTCCTTCCGTCCGTGAAGGGGTGCCTTATGTCGTACTCGTGAACGCGTCAATCGCCCGGATTGCCCGTGCACCTCAACAAGCCGTCCTTCAAGGTAGGAGAGAAGGGTATAGCACGGTCGCAGGTCGCAGTGCAACGGTCAGGAATGGTGTAGCAACGCTGGAGCGCTGATACCAAACTCTCGGAGATCTGTCCAGCCTTCGGCGCGGATGAGACCTTACATGTCTCCAGCGCCCCGGATGCGCGTGATCGCTTTTTTGATGCGCTTACGACCACAGTCAGCCACTCTTACTGGTTCCTCACTTCAGCACCCGCCACGACACTCGCAGACGGAGCGCCGTTGTCAAACGAAAAGGTCATGTTTTCACAGACAATTCCAGTTTCACTCTCACACAACATCCCAAATTAGATCCGAACCCGCCAGGAATCGATTCTACAAAGCCAAGGAAAACTGAACAGCGCGTAAGTATGAAGAGCATCACAGTAACACTAGGGTATGCTGCCGGACGCGAAAGCGTGCAGCTATATTACAAGAACGAAGGCATTCAGCATGTACTCCACATAGCGACCCAAGAGCATCCGCCGTCCGTGGAGGCTACAACCATCTAGTACTCGCGCGCGAGACGGCTGCGGCGGAATCTGCTGCCAAGAGCCCGGCCCTTAGCGCCCTTGTTCCCTGCACCCGCACCTGCTCCAGCAGCACCACCCTTGGCAGCACCAGCGGCGGCACCGTTGGCAGCACCCGCACCCGCACCACTCTTGGCAGCACCTGCACCTGCACCCGCAGCAGCAGCACCGTTATTGCCCTTAGCACCGTTATTGCCCTTGCCGGTAGTACCAGCTGCGGCGGTAGAGCTCGCAGCAGCGGACGACGCAGCAGCAGAAGCAGAGGCAGCACCAGCAGCAGCCGCAGCGCCGGTACCAGCGGTCGCGTTCGCGGCAGCAGCACCGGCACCACCAACAGTAAACTGCAAGTAAAAGGTAAGGCCCAGCCAACGAATGAAAATAATGAAAACGCGTACGTAGACCATGTCATCCATAGATCCGTGCTGCGCGACAGCGACGAGGACAGGTTGATGGTTAGCGGCGGTGTTGATGGACGCAAGACGGTAAGAGCCCGCGGGGAGACCGTTGTCGACATCAGCGGTAACGGCGCCGTTAACGGCGGGCGCGTTGACGCCCTTGAAGAACGCGAAGTTCTGGGGGTTCGTGGGCGTGGTCTGCGTGAGCGAATCGAGCTTCTCGATGACGACGTGCGTGTGGCCGATGATGTTGCCCTGCGCGTTCACCTGCTGCGGCGCGGAGTAGTAATTCGAGTTCGCATTGACGAAGTTGCCCGTCTGTATGTTGCTGACCGCCATCGAAATCGTGAACTTCTGGTTCGCGGCTATGTTGTCCATGTTCTTCGGGTTCGTGAACTTGGACGAGGGAATGTTGCTCGTCGACGCGATGATACCCATTGGCGCGGGATTGCAGGAACCGGTCTTAATCTGCTGGCCGTTGGTGATCGGCTTGTCGGGGACGGTCAAACAGAAGTTGATAAAGTTGTTCGTGGACGTGAGCGAGGCGACCTGACCGGCCTCCTGCACCGCCTGACCATCCTGGGCGAAGCCCTGCGCGACGACGGCAGGATCGAGCGCTGGAACAATCAAAATGGATCAGCCCCGGAAAAGAAGTCGGAAGAATAAACGCACTCGTGGAAGTCTGAGCGTTACCACCGGCGGCGGCAGCAGCAGTGCCTGAGCACCCGCCGCAGATGCGGTCGCGGCCGCGGAGGATGCGGCGGCAGCAGAGGACGCGGCGGCAGCCCCGTTATTGTTGTTGTTGTTACCGTTGTTGTTGCCGCCGTTGTTACCATTGTTGTTACCACCCTTGCCACCGGCGTTCTTCTGCGCGGCGGCCCGGCCGGTAACGCCTGCTGAGGCTTGCCCGGCAAGCAGGGGGAGGAGGAAGATGAGGGAAGTGAGGGCGGAAGAGAACTTCATTTTTGACACTGAACAGAAAAGGCGGGCAGCTGGGCTTCACAGAAGTCGGAAAGAACGAGACGACGGCGGGAGTCCGGACAACTAGACAAACGAACAACGATCTTAGTTCGTATGTGGTGTGGACCCACGAAGATGATAGGGATAAACACTCACAAAAAAGAGAGATGGGCAGCACTGCTGCAAAAGACCGCGAAAGAAAGCAGAAGGTGAGGAGGAGAAGGTGGAAGATGTGGAAAGAGGCATTTGTAGCGTTTATATAAGTGACACTTCTGTTGGAGCGCACACATGGTTTTGACGGCCTGGTCGGATGGGGTTGTCAGGGAGATGGGGCATATCGGGCTCCGATTGGTCGGAAAGCGGCATCCTACAACTTCTCTATGTCTTTGGGGTCTTTTACGACAGGGTATGTTCCAAATATATACCGCTGCTTACTGCTTGGTTACAGTACAAGCTGACCTTCATTGATCATTGATGGATTCTGCTGCCTGCTGCCTGCCAGCCCTCTGATGGTCTGTGATAAGCACCTATACTTACTGAGGCTACATGAGGCCCGTAGCGCTATCCGATCGTCCTAAGCAACCGATGATTAAACGACAGGCAAGTCCAATAATAAAACGTTGCGTAAAAGGCAAAGGTATCGTACAAATGGGAGGAACAACGCTGATGCTGGGTTCACACGTTGCCGTAGTAATGCATACAGACAATCTGGCGCCCAATCACTTTCGCGTCAACGCAGCGCTGCCATTGGCTGGCCGGGGCTGCCGGCGGCGCGGAGTACGAAAACCCCAGTCACCCGGGAACGCGTTCTAAGATGACATCGAGCGGGGATACACCGCGGCCCAGCATCAGCACCATGAGAGAAAATAGCTGCAGTCACCTACCTTTCGCCTTCAATGCACAGACGAACGATGCCAGCGTATCAAACTCCTTGACGACAGTCTCGTCGAAGTGTCTCTGCGCGATCGCAGCCAGCACCTCATGCACCTCCTCCACATCTGCGAGGATGGGCGTACGCCCACGGGGTTCTTCTTCTACCAGTCGCGAGCTGCGTCGCCTGCTTTGTTCCCGCGACTGTCTTCGCGGTCGGTTTGCAGGTGTCACAAACGCCGGACTTAGTCCGCGGGAAGTACTGCGGTGCGGATTGAGCAACGTTGGTGGGGGTGGCGGATCGTATGGCGTAAGAGGTGATGGATACACATGCGGTACTAGATCATGTTGAACAAGATACCGATGGAGAGCCTCCTGAGGCAGGGCAGAAAAGTCCATCTATCAGAGCATGATGAGCGCATTGAAATGGGTGGGTGCCTCAAGGGGCGTAACACGGTAATACATGGAGCCTCGTATGCCGGCGCGAACACAAACAGATGGTGATACTTACCAGTGGAGCCTTGATCTCCCCGTCACCCCCACCCGGCCGTGCAGTGCGTGCGATGCTGACTGGTGGCAGAGGAGGCTCCACACGCTTCCTCTTGACGCGTCCGTCCCCGTCCGCGGCGTCTCCTGCGTGCCTTTTCGCGCCTGCATTCGAAGGCCCGGCATACGCAGCATCATCGTTGGGTCTTCTGCGCGCCTGGCCGCGCTGGCGAGAAGTGGAGGGCGGCGCGGCGCTGTTTGGAGGGGCAGACGCGGTGGTTGGAGGAGCCATGGTCATTAGACGCGTCGTTCCCACGGCCTCGACGCGGTGATTGAGCACTGCAGATCTCATGTCCAGATCCCGCACGCGGGCCTGACTCGATCTTCATCGCGAGCTTGAGCAACTTTTCGACTTTGTTCAGCTCAACACCTCCGGTAAGTCCCTGTTCATCCTTTGTTCGTCAATATGCCCTTGACAGACGCGCATCTCAAACGGATCCTTTGTAACAGTCAATTTTCTGACGCCGTAACTTAAAACGGTACAGGTCGGCGAGCCAACAGGAACTTATCCCCCAAACCCATCATGTCGACCTTCGGTACGCTTTTCCGTGTAACCACCTACGGCGAGAGCCACTGCGCATCCGTGGGCGCAATCATTGATGGCTGCCCACCCGTGAGTAGCATCCTCCTCCCACGACCAACATCTAACCCGCGTGTCTAGGGCCTTGAACTGTCAGCAGCAGACCTGCAGACACAGCTGAGCCGTCGCAGACCCGGCCAGAGCAACCTTACCACGCCGGTCAGTCAGTCGCGTTCGGGCCTCCCTGCCGTCCCCACGCTGATGCTTCTTGATCTCGAAGCGTGATGAGAAGGATCTCGTGCAGCTGCAGTCTGGCATCGAGCACGGCGTGACGCTCGGCACGCCCATCGGCCTGTTCGTGAAGAACGAGGATCAGCGCCCGCACGACTATTCCGAGACGGATCTCTATCCACGCCCGAGCCACGCGGACTACACCTACCTCCTGAAATACGGCGTCAAGGCGAGCAGCGGTGGCGGACGCAGTAGCGCGCGCGAAACCATCGGTACGCATCCCACGGCTGTCGTATGCCCGAAGCTGACGACAGGAACGCGGATCAGGGCGTGTCGCGGCCGGTGCGATCGCAGAGAAGTACCTGCGCCTCGCGCATGGTGTCGAGATCGTCGCATTCGTGTCCTCCGTGGGCAAAGTCCGCCTCCCGTCGCTCGTCCCTGCGGGCGGGGATGACGACGATGAAGTGGATCCACTCTCGCCCGACTTCGTCAAGCTCCTCTCGACCGTGTCGCGCGAGGAGGTCGACAAATACCCGACGCGCTGCCCGCACGCCGAGACCTCCGAGCGCATGATCCAGGTCCGTTCCCCGTCCTCATCACAAACGCCGGCCGACTGACCCGCACCACAGCGCATCATCCGCGCGAAGGAAGCAAACGACTCAATCGGCGGCACCGTCACCTGCGTCATCCGCAACGTCCCCGCGGGGCTTGGCGAGCCCGTCTTCAACAAGTTCGAGGCGAAGCTCGCGCACGCGATGCTCTCGATCCCTGCGACCAAGGCGTTCGAGATCGGCTCCGGCTTCCGCGGCACGGAGGTCCCCGGCAGCAGGCACAACGACGCGTTCGTGCGGCGCGCGGACGGCTCGCTCGGAACCGCGACGAACTGGAGCGGCGGCGTGCAGGGCGGGATCACGAACGGCGAGGACATCTACTTCCGGTACGTGCCGCCTGCTTGCTATGCGCAGGGTGCAGGGCGCTGATCCGCGCTGGATGCAGGATTGGATTCAAGTCCCCGGCCACGATCTCGCAACCGCAGGAGACGGCGCAGTACGATGGGCAGCACGGCTCCCTCGCGGCTCGCGGACGACATGATCCGTGCGTGGTTCCGCGGGCGGTTCCCATCGTCGAGTCGATGGCGGCGCTGGTGGTCATGGATGAGCTGCTCATTCAACACTCGCGCAAGGCGGCCGCATCGCTCCTCCCCCCAATCAAAACGCTCCCACCAACAATGGTGCTGCCTGAAAAGGGCAGCGCATGATGGATGTAGGAGCGGCCAACTATAAATGTGAGCAGGGAAGGTATGGGGGCGGTATGATATAGTGTTAGACAATACAAACACGGATATAGATATCAGGCTACCGTACAGAATTATAGCAAAAACGATGCCAATCCGGTGTGTGCGGCTGGATCATTACCTCGTTACTCCTCTGCGTCATACTCGTCTGAACAAGTGCAGCACGATGAGCTCTCCATCTGCCAGGCCCACCACTGGCGTGTCGATTGAAATGATCAGCAGCCTTCAAAAGAGCAGGCATCGAGGAAACTCACATGTCTATTGAACACCCGCCATGGCCACCTCCCGAAAGCAATGTTCTCCTCTTCGTTCCTAATCTCGGCTAGATAAGCCTCCTCATCCTCCTCCGACATCGTCTCATCAAGTTCCTCCGTCGATGTCCCGAACATCTGCCGGCTCCGTGTCCCCTGCACGAGCGGCGTGCGCTCGTCGGGCTGGGCAATCGCGGGCGGCTGGTGCGCATGCGCGACTTCATTCTGCGCCACGGCGGTCGCGAGCCGGCGTTTCTGCCACGCATTCGCGGCGAGGAGCGACAGCCGCTGCCCGAGGGGCCCGCGCGGGTGCGCGTCGTCCGCGTGCGCGCGCAGCGGCGCGGAGATGCTCGATGAGGGCGAGCCCGAGCCCGACGAGTCCGCCGAGCGCGCGCGGTGGTGCCGCAGGCCACTCGTGATGCGCACGCGCGAGCGGAAGCGCACGCGTGCGAGCGGGCGCGGGGCGGCGGGCGTGGGCGCGGGGTTCGCGGTGTTGTCGGAGGGCGGGGCGGCGGTGTCGTGGTCGGCGGCGCGGGTGGGGCTTGTCTCGGCGGAATCGGAGAGGTAGGGCTCGACGAGGACGGGTTCGTGGGCGTAGGGGACGTCGGGCTCGGAATCGTCCAGTTCGAGTTGGAGCGCGTTTCCGGCCAGGATAACGGGTTTACGCGGCGCGCTGGGGAAAGAGCCCTGCGAGTCGTAAGAGTGGGAGAGTTGGATGTTGTGTTCATCGAGGAGGGCGTGGAGATCGCCGTTGATGTGTATCCGCTCGTTGTTGGCCATGTTGATGGTGGGGGAGGCGATAAAGTCGCCCTCTGGGACTTATCGCGTTAGAAGGCGCATATGAGATAGAGTAATTTGGAAGTCCTTTACGAAGGTCAGCTGTACTCGGGCGCTGTCAATGTCCTGCCTCAGGTCTCAGGCCCAAGTCAGGCCGTTCGAAAGAATATCCCTGACTTCGGTCCTCCGGTTCCTCTGATGGTAACTCATTCGGCACACCTCCGGCTATCCGACTCGCGGTGAAACGCGTCTTGGAACATATATACCACTACGATCTCTACAGAGAATAGGTATGTATGTACACCGACATCTACAACAATTTCTACAGCATGTAAATCCATATGCACCATCAAGAAGTCTGCGGTCCCTTCTCCATGTCGTCCTCGCCTCGGCCTGGCAGGCCCATATCAATCTTGTCCTCATTACTGCTGGATGATTGTTCCCGACGTCGCCGTCGCAGCTGACACGCCATCAATAAGACCGCGGTATTTGTGCAAGACGTGATACGATAAGTACCTTGCGTATGACCTCCCTGGAAGCCGATAGATGTCATCGTCTTTCCGAATGTCTCTTTCTTCCACGCCCGACCCTCTGCCAGACGGTATATGATCAGATAGCCTGCAATTTGCTGTGTAGCGAACCAATGGTCAGCATGTTCCCCAAACTCATATCGGTATTGATTCTGACCTGCGCTGACGTCGCGATGCCCAGAAATATTTGGTTCGTAGGGTCGTTCACGGCATACGTGATAATAAACAGAATGGCAAAGAGTGAGTACAACGCGGCCGACTCGACGATGATCGTCGCGAGAGAAACATATTGTTGCGCGTGGTCGCGTGACATTATTCTGAGGAGGTTGCGGCGGTAGAGGAACAGCCTGAACATAATGAGCAGCGTGAGTATGATGTTCACGCCCAACGAGATCGCATAGTATGAGGTTCCAAACGCCATGGGCAGTCGGCTGTAGAGCGATAGGCCCGGTTGGCTGGACTGCAGCATCCACAAGGTCCCATGACTATGGACGGCTCGTTAGATGGTAAGATGAATAACAAATCTTAGGACGTACCAAATGACGCAACCAGCATAATCGCAGGCAGGAGAGTCACTAGATAAGCAGCTGTCGTACTAGACGCTGACCAAATGACCCAGCATCGCCAGAGCTAACTCGAAAGTCAGTAGCAGTCATTCTTCGTCACGCAACTCGACGATCTCACCACTAATAGATCGGAAAGGAACGTGAGCACGAACAGCGTGGCATAGAAGATCACGTTGACCGCCAATGTCTGCGATGCGAGGAAGAACTGCCAGGGTCCGCCTGGATAATTGCGATTGTCGATATAGACCAACTGCACGGTGCGGGCCTGCACGATTTCAAAGATCGTTTCTACAGACAGCAGGACCGTGATGTACGCGAGGATGAGCAGGGCGTTTTTCCGCGTTTTTCGCTGCCCCCAGAGATAAAGCGCGCAGGACGTGTACAACACGACTTGTATCCCTGCGGTACGGTCACTCCATATCAACTGGGTGATTCAACGCAAAGCGCCGAGCTCACCGTAACCTACCCCGCAGATGAAGTCGCCCGCGAGGAAGTTCCGCTCAATGTCAATCGTAGCCGCTGGCTCGTCGGGGCCATACTGCGACATCGCTCGCTGGGTTGACCAGAAGGGTATACTGCACGTCAAGCTATCGCGCTTGCACTTAAAGACAGCTCGCATCCGCAGTGATCCCGTCTAGCTCCATGTTCGATGTATAGAAGCCACGAAGCTGCCGGATCTTTCTGCTCGTTCACCACGCGACAAAATCTCAGAACTTTGCTTTCCATGCCGGGACTCGGAAAATGTCTTAATGGGGATCATGCGGCACGAAATTTGAAGGATGGTTCCGATTGCTATATCTGCAAGCAACCTCTTGACAACCCTCCAGAAGCTCTCTCCATCGCAGGTCGATAGGTCGGAGCGTGGGTCCGGCGCCCTCGAGACGATCTTGGTTGCAACATTCCTGGCTGTGTTCATTGTGTTTCTACATTCGCGCGTCCTTAACGGGGACTCGGTGAAGGTTGCCGGTGTCTACTGAACGTTCCTGATGCATGATGAACGCTTGTTGGACGGGAGGCTGCTAGAAGCCCATGGCTACCTCGAACAGGACAGAACAAGCAAGCCCCATACACGGAATACAGAAGACAGTGATCATCAAACGCCACAACGGCTTTGGAATCTATCAGAAATCCTGTTACAATGCATCAGAAACACAAAACCGATGATGCTACCACTGACTGAAGCAAGACATGAGCCAATCCATTCATGAAGCAGATGTACAGAGCAGCTAGAGCCTAGCGACAGCTCCCTCCCACCCCAGCGTGCTCTCGCCGACGAGCGGCCTGCCGAGCCCGCCCTGCCGCGAATGCGACGCGAACCACCACACCCGCTCGAAAACCCTGTGCGAGCCCTCCGCGCCGCCCGCCTTCCCCGCATCCGCCGGCACCGAGTGCTTTGCCGAGCTCAGCTGCACGGACACCCACGAATCGCCCGCCGCCGGGCCCGCGAGCGTCGGCTCGGACGCGTGCGCGGGCACCGTGTCTTTGTGCCCGCGACGGCGGAACAGGCGCGCAAAGAACGTGCGCACGCGGCGGCGGGCCTCGCCCCAGCTGATCGAGCTGCTCGTGAGGTCCGTGCGCGGTGCCCAGCGCGTCATCTTCCGGGGTACGCGTCGTCGGGCGCCGCGCACTTGCCGAAGAGCTCGAGGTTGCCGTCGCGGAAGGAGGGCGCGACGAACGCGAACTCGGGGTAGAGGTCGTCGTCGGGCGTGTAGAAGGGCGCGGCGCGGAGCGTCGGAGGCACGCGGCTCATGGTGGGGGTCTTCGGGGTTGGGATGTGCGGGACGAGGAGCTCTTTTCGCGCGAGGGCGTCCCAGTCACTTTGCGCACGGTGAGTTGACGCGACGGGGCGATGGTAGATGCTCACATTGTAGAAAAAAAGGGATGCTTTTTGACGTCGGCGATGCCTATGCGCAACGCTGGGTCCTTCTGTAGGAGCTAAAGATACCAAGCATGAGGGTGAATCCACGATAGGTCCCCGCGTACACACCTTCCTGAGGAGGTCCTGGGCGACGCTATCGACCTCGCCATCGTCGAATGAAAGCATCCCAGTCAGCAACGCCTGCTTGTAGTCCTTCCTCGCGACATCCGCTCCGAAAGGAACCTGTCGCGCATTTCGTCAACAAACTTTCCACCACAAAAAATCGCAAACACCCTTACCCGTCCGCAAAGCATCATATACAGCACGACGCCCACGGCCCATACATCGACCCCATAACTATACGGCCGCGCCGTCAGCGCCTCGGCGCCATATATCGCATCGTCCCGCACGGACTCCGCGTCACCTCGTCCGCGCCCGGCGTGCGCTCGCCGCCACCCGCGCGCTCGAGCGACGGCGCGCCGCTGCACAGGACGCGCGCCAGCCCAAAGTCCGCGAGCACGAGGTGGCCGTCCGCGTCGAGCAGCACGTTGTCCGGCTTGACGTCGCGGTGCAGGATGCCCGCGCGGTGCAGCTTCTCGAGCGCGAGCAGCAGCTCCGCGGCGTAGTGCCGCGCGATCGCGGGGTAGAAGCGCTTCTCGCGCTTCAGCTCGCTGCGCAGCGTCCCGCATGGGAGGAAGTCCTGCGCCGCGCGCGTTACTGTCTGTGCAAGTAGAGGAGAGGAAGGTGAAGAGGGGCGCACGGTGAGGAAGAAAAGTTCGCGGCGTCGTGCCAGCTCGCGTGAAGCTGCAGGAACGCGGCGTCGCCGACGACGGCGCGCAGCACGCGCTGCTCGCTCATGACGAGCTTCTGCGAGCGGTGCCGCAGGCGCTCCTTCGGGATCACCTTGAGCGCGAACGAGCGCCCCGTCATGCGGTCCACGACGTGGTACACGCGCCCGAAGCCGCCCTCGCCCACGAGACGCACGGGCATGAAGTCGTCCGCGGTGAGCGGCGGGTTGACGAGCGTCACGGAGGACGAGGCGGCGGCAGGAACGTGCGTGTCGGTGGTGAGGAGCGAGATGGAGCCGGTGGGCGGATTGAAGGGCGCGGGCGAGGGCGTGGGGCTGAAGAGCGTGGCGGCGGCTGAATGCGGACTGTGAAGCTGGAAGGCGTCGTCGAGTTGGGCGGCGAACGCTGGGAGTCCGGTGTCGCCGAGATCATGTCCGATGGTAACGAGCGTCGGTGTTCCGGCTTGGAGTGATGGCTGGTTGAAGGAAGACTAGACGGCAAGTCATTCGACGTGAGTGTCGCTGAAACGCATAACAAAGCGTACTCACCTTGAAGTTGGCTGAAAAGAAGGCTGATCGAGCCACGCTGCTCAGAAACATCTTGAGGGTTGTCGAGTCTTGCGACGCGGCGGTCGGGATGAAAAATCGTCTCTGGGAGGGCAATAGGAAAGCATTACCTTCAACAAGCCTATGGGATTCAGACTAGAACATATTTCAGACTGTCCGGCAGAATAACGATCCAGACCAATAGCTTTTGCTGCAAATGCCCATTAGTCCTGCATACACCAAACGCACCGGACCCGAGAGTGACTGCCAGTTGATTTCAAAGTAAACCGATTGTTGAGTTGCTATGTCTCTGTCATCGCGACCGCACTCGCAGTCAGACACGACGCCAATTGTCGAAGCAATCCTGCACAATGAAGTCAACAATGTTACATGAACTGATCACAGCAGATAAATCATACGTGGTGTCACATACCGGGCGCCGCTGTCCATATCAAAAGCAGGCGGCAGACAAAAGCTGATTTTACATTCACAATTCAAACGGGCCACTAGGTGGGGTATATCTCAACGTCGCACCAATTCCTAGTCTATTGGAGGAGCAATCCGTACGGAAGACGAACGAATGTGGGTAGAGGATCTCTGTGCCATTACGGATAAGGTATGATAAATGCACTCATGTACAGGTGTATATGCGCAGGGGGGTGCTGTCCATGCCGGGACGGATAAATCTAGACGTACATCATGGCCGCGGGCGCGGGCTCATCTTCAACATGCAACCATCCTGAGGGAACAGTGTCGCGATGATTCTGTAAACACAATACATCAATACGACTGTCATGGATGAGCGGCAGATACGCACCGAACTTTGTAGCTCTGGGGCGTTACGACGTGCTCGAAGTCCATGATGACGCTCGCGGTTGCAAGCGCAACGGCGATGTTCATCGTCGCGTACTCGATAGCGATGCAGTGATGCGGGCCGCTGCCAAAGACCATGTAGTTCTTCGGATTCGCGTTCGCGGAGCTCTTCGGGTCGAGCCAGCGCTCGGGCACGAGCGTATCATGATCTGGGTACACTTCGGGGTCATGTAGCGAGTTATAGAACGAGGGGATGACCATGGAGCCTGATGGGACGGTGTAGTCGTCCGCGATGGGGAATGCCTTAGTGGTCTTGTACGGAACCTGAATCACATATGAGCGGAGCAAACCGGGAAACGACGAAAGACTGACCATGGTCACGGGAGGCTTGACCCGCAGACTCTCCTTCACGACCGCCTTGAGGTACGGCATCTCGTCGAGCATCTCGAGGGTCATCGGCTTGTCGATATCGTTTCCGCGGACACGGTACTGCTCCTCCCGGACCTTCGCGAGAATGTCGGGGTAATCGGCCAAATGCTGAAAGCCGTAGATCAAACCGCTGCTCATGGCATCCTGGCTCGCAAACAGGAACGAGAAGATAACCATCGCCATTTCGTGATCGCTGTAGTCGCGACGGCCCTTCCATGCGGGGGCCGCGAGGATCTGAACCCACTCGTCGAGCATGCACTCCGGCTCCTTGCCCTCCGCCATCGCGATCTTGCTCTTGTGCGCAGCGAGCTCGAGCCAAGCGAGTGCGATCTTGCGGGCCTGGATCGCGCGGTAGACCTTCGTGCCGGGAATCGCGAGTGGGAAGTTGACGAGCTCAAGAGCCAGTGTGATCAACCAGTACTTGTCACTGATCTCTTTCGTTGCCTCATCGGGGATATGGGTGCCGCAAAAGACGCGCAGAGAAGTCACCATGTTGAGCTCGCGGGTCGGGTACATGATGGCTTGCGGTTTGCCATCGGCACCGGCCTTGATCCATCGGTTAAGGTGCTCGCGAGTGATCGCGTCCATGACGCCCATGTAGATGCTACATGATGACTGAGTAACGATCTTGTACACCACATGTTCAGAGGACATACCCAAGGGCCTTCCGTGTGAACAATGGGTTGAGACCGCGGCGGTAGTCCACGTGCTCCTTGCCTGTCAAGAACACCCTAGCAACGCGATCAGCATGAATTCAGGACCACGTCACGCAGGGTAAGATACCTACCAGTTATCCGGAAGAAGGACTTGCTTTGCAGAGTGGACAAGGCAGGGCTCGGCGTGATTCGGGGAGTTCATAATTTTGCGAGCATACTGGTTTGACGATGCCATAACAATGAAACTGCGCAGGGTTCCAAATAATCAGGAGCTTGCATATATCAGCCAGCAAAATACCGACATATTGAACACGCTGATAGCACTGAGTGCGCCCGAATTCCACTGCTTCATGTAACCCTCCATCGTCGGCTTCAATGAATCGGCGAATTTTCCAATAATAGGAATGGTCCATGCATCGCCAGGCAGGTGACGCTTCTTTGACCTATAGACCCACTGCTCGAGGACGAGGAGAGTGATGAGGATCGCGCCAGTCGTGTAAAGCCATGACGCCGCACCGGATGCGGAGGCAAGGAGGGACGGAATGGGGATTGTGTAGGCCGGGGACGAAGAGGTGGAGGAGGGCATGGATGCGGAGGCGGAATGGTCTCTAAACAAGCGGGCCATATTGACTGTCCGTGGTCGTGGGGGGCAGTGGATGTGATGGGTTTGTTAGGAAAAGGTCTTGCGATGTTTTCTGCATCCCAGTCTTACCAGCCACCGTCCCCTGATTGGCTACCACGCGAAATCAGTCCATTTCGTATTTCCCTAAAACAAGCACGTGATCGTGTCAGCGCGTCAACTTTGCTTCGACCTCGGGCGGACGCGGCGCGTCGTGTCTGGCCTGGTGCGTAAGAGCCATCATAGGCCGTCGGGACGTGGAACGAGCGTCGTCGAGGCCTGCAGCTTAGGCGGCGCTGGTGACTCGCTGGTATCGTCAACACGCTCGCCAAACGCTCGCGGCTTTGTCCGACAGGGCGTTCCGGCAGGAGGGCGCGAAGCGAAAGGGTGGATTGAAAAGGCAAGCGGACAGAGGACTGCATATCGGACCAATCACCTTGAGCGCTTTTATCGCAGGTTTCGGGCGAGAAAACAGCCGCTCACCCCGCATCGACCATGGAGCAATCTTCAAAAACCGCAGTTTCGTCGCTCTTTTCACAGCACACAACAAGCAGGCGTGGAGGAAGCAGCGGACAGAGCTGGAAGCGCAATGGCGATCTCGAGGTCTATTTCCACCCGTGCGTATTCTTGGCTTCGATAAGATAACCCTATTGACGCTGCGTATGGACAGGAGACGTTACTGATCAGTCGCAGTGAGCCAATGATCGTGCTCTTCTCTATCTTTCATTTCTGACCACCTGCGCTAGATTCGACCGTGGCGATGTGGCCTTTATTCTTCTCGCCGGGACACTGGTCCTTTTCATGATCCCAGGCGTTGGTACGGCACTTGTCAGCTTCCTACATAAGCAACGCTCACCCCTCTCGTGCCCAGGTTTCCTCTATTCAGGCCTATCACGACGTAAATCAGCGCTCACTCTCTTCCTCGCCGTCGCTGCCGGAAATGCCGTCGTCATCTTCCAATGGTTCTTCTGGGGCTACTCCCTCGCCTTCTCCATGTCCGCCACCAACGGCTACATCGGCAACCTCAGGAACTTTGGCCTCAAAAACGTTCTCGCTGAGCCGTCTCCCGGTTCGCCGCTCATCGACATCCCAGAGCTGCTCTACAGCTTCTACCAAATGGAGTTCGCCTGCGTGACCATCGCCATCCTGATGGGCGGACTGGCGGACAGAGGGCGCTTATTTCCCGCCATGGTATTCACCTTCATTTGGATGACACTCGTGTACTGCCCGCTCGCATGTTGGGCCTGGGCAGTGAACGGCTGGGGCTTCAAATGGGGTGTGCTCGATTATGCCGGTGCGTTTCTCCCGCTCCCTCTCCAAACACCTCTCATCGCATCGCAGGCGGCGGCCCCGTCGAAATCGGGAGCGGCGTCGGCGGGCTCGCCTTCTCCTGGGTCCTCGGCCCGCGCACAGAGAAAGAGCTGCTCAATTTCCGTCCGCACAACGTCTCGATGGTCGGCCTCGGCACCTTCATCCTGTGGTTCGGCTGGATCGGGTTCAACGCGGGCAGCGCGTTCGGCGCGAACCTGCGCGCGGTGCTCGCCGCGTGGAACTCGATGCTCGCGGCGGCGCTCGCGGGCATCGCGTGGTGCGTGCTCGACTACCGCTACGAGCGCAAGTGGAGCATGGTCGGGTTCTGCTCGGGCACGATCGCGGGGCTCGTCGCCGCGACGCCGTCGTCGGGGTTCATTCCCACCTGGGCGTCGGTCGTCCTTGGGCTCGTCACCGGCGCGATCTGCAACTTTGCGACCAAAGGCACGCCTTCGCCTCCGTTTCTCGTCTTGGTATCGCTAACCCCGCCGCAGTGAAGTTCGTGATCCGCATCGACGACGCGCTCGACCTCTTCGCAGAGCACGCGATCGGCGGGATCATCGGCCTGCTGTTCAACGCGTTCTTCGCCAAGGCGAACATCATCTCGCTCGACGGCGTGAGCACCACCCCGCGCGGCGGGTGGCTCGACCACAACTGGAAGCAGCTCTACATCCAGGTCGCGTACATCTGCGCCGTCTGTGGGTACACATTCGTGATGACCGCGCTCATCGCGAAGGGCATCGACCTCACGCTCGGCCTGCGCGAGGACGAGACCGCCGAATCGCTCGGCATGGACGCCGTCCAGGTGCGCTCCCTCTTCCCCTCCTTCCTCTGTCTGGCGGACGCTGACGCTGACATCGTGGGAGACTGCGCGCAGATCGGCGAGTTCGCGTCGGACTACATCGAGGTGCGCCGCGACTTTGCAGACTGGACGTTCGAGGGCGACAACGCGAAGAGCCTCGTCACCCACGTCGGAACATCGGCCGTGCACCCCGTCGCGGCGGGCGACCGACACGGCGGACCGCCCGAGACGGGCCTCACCCGCCACTCGTTGGACGCGTCCAACGGTAATGGCAAGGCCAACGGAACAGCCGAGCACGAAGCGTGCGAGCTCTCGCCGATCCCGAGCTGCAGGAGAAGCCGAGGACGAGCTGATGGGATGGATGTGTGTGTAAATCTGTCGTTTGTTGTTGTCCTTCGTTTGTTGTGGAAAAGGGAGACTGCATCGCAGTCACAGGAGCCTGGACTATAGACCAGGATAATGCGGCGGGTGGAACGCGGAGCAGAAGTTAACAGGAATACCTTGCAATAGAACATCGTAGCAATACACAATACAGCCCTCTGTCATGGGGGTATCATTCAATTCATACATCGAAGCGTTACTTGTGGCGAACAGATTTAGAATAGATGGACACGGCCAGTACCCTCATCATCGTCCTTGTCATCATCACATCTAGTGCCGCCCATCCTCCGGCAGAACGCCTACGCCCCTCCGCATTATCATGAGATCCATATCGTAGATAGATAACCATATCCTTATCCTAACGGGCACTCAGCAGTCCCACCCATACACGAAGTCCTTCGTATCCCCCTTGTTCGCAGTGACGTTCTCAGCCGCGGGCGGACAGAGACCGGCGTCGAACTCCTCCTTGAGGAGCCACTCAACGATGTTGCGCGCCGCGATGGTCTCCGTCTCCATCGTCGAGATGAACCTGCGCAGCCAATCAGCAAGGGCACAAAGCACGCATGTAAAGATACGTACGGCTCGAAAGCGTTCACGTAGAACAGCCCGCGGTCGAGCTTGATGGGCGGGAAGGTGCTTGTGGGCGGGAGGACGGGATACGCGTCCCACTGCACTCACTGTTAACACCACACATTGCACATACTAAGCAGACGCACCTCCTGACGCAGGACCCAACCGATCTGGCCCTCAAACATGTTCGAGAGCCACTCATCCGACAGCGGCGCGAGCGAGAAGATCTTCACGACCCACTCGTCCTTCGCCAGCTCTGGCGCCGACGCCGGCTCCTCCACAAACTCCAAGATCTTCTCGACCTCCTGTTCTTCCTCCTCCAGCGCCGCGCCTACGATCGCCTCCACCCCCGGCTCCCACCCGCCGCTGGCTCGCCTCCGCCTCCGTCGTCGGGACCTTCTCCAGCTTCCCGAGGTAGTTCAGCGAGTTGAACTCCGGCGCACGCTTCCCATTGCGCATGCCCTCGAGCGTCGTCAGCACCGTCGTCGGCGCCTTCGCGCCGTGCGTGAGACCGAAGTACGTCGCGTTCGGCGTGGGTGTCGTCGTGAGCAGCGTGACATGCAGATGGATGTACGGCTGCGGTGGCACCGCATCGAGCAGGTCTGCGGGGAGCGAGACGTCCGCTGTGTGGTACGGCGCCGCGAGGATGACGCCGCGGTAGTCCGTCTGGCCCTTGTCGCTGCGGAGCGTCCACCTGGCGTCCGTGGCGGACTTGCGCGAGATGGAGTTGACCTCCGTGTCGAGGAAGACATTCGCGCCGGAGCGATTCACGAACTCCTGGAAGATCTGCCAGTTTCCGCCTTTGACGCTCGATGCGCCCGCTGCGGCGAGCGAGCACGCGGCTTCGAGCGCGTGGATGCTGTCCATGTCCTGTGTGGAGTAAATAACGGCGCAGTGCAGGAAGGGGCGAGACGGACCTGGGCGTAGTTCACGAGGGTCGCGGCCTCGATGAGCTCGTACGTGAACTTCTTGGACACGCCGTTGGCCGTGAAGTACTCGCCGCCGGTCTGCGAGACAAGCGGATCCCAGTCGAGCGTGTGTACGAGCTCGGTGATGTTCTCCCATTTCGGCGTGTCAGGGGTGTAGAGGGAAACAAACTTGTCGGTCATGCCTTTGACGCTGTGGATGGGGTAAGCAGCGGAGCGTGGTCGACAGGGGCGAACGTACATCTTATAGGCCTTCAGCGGCGCGAAGTAGCCATATCGCCAGATGATTTTGAGATTGTCGAGCACAGAGCCGAAGATTCCGCGCGTGCCGCCTTGCTATAGGGTACACATTTTCAGATGGGGGACGCCAGAGACGCGATGAGAACGCACTGTAAAGATGAACTCCTCGCCGTCCCAGAACCCTGTCTCGCCTTCATCGTGCTCAAAGTCGTAGCGGGAGAGATTGAAATCCTCGGTCGCCCTCCACAGGTTCTTGTTGATTTTCACAAATATCGAAGCCCCGAGCTCAACGGGCTCGTACGACAGATCGTCGTAGGGGTGCACAGTGGTGCTTCCTGCGCGCCCATCAGCCGCACAGTACCAAACAGCAAACGCGGCACTCACTGCCGCCAACATAGCTGTTCTTGTCGTAGATGTCGACCTCGACGTCGAACCCGAAGCGCTCCTTTGCCTTGGCGATCCAGAACGCGGCGGACGAACCTGCAGCGCCCGCGCCAACAATGGCGATGCGATTGCTCGGAGAGGGGTCGTCGAGCTCGAGCTTGGGAACGCTGGGCCAGAGGTTGGTGAGGAAGGGGAGCTGGAAGGCGGCAGAGGCGGAGCCTGCGAGGAGGAGGAGGATAGCGGGATGCCGCATGGTGGTGGATGTGCGCAACAGCAGCGGACGCAGCAGAGGGGAGTGGGCGCTAATGCAGGCGACGAGATCAGCGCTCAGCGCGGAAGCATTTCAATTCCACTCGGGCCTCGGCTCGCCCGCGCGATCGTGTCCGCAAAGAACCCACATCCCAGGGCACCTCCGACATGTTCTCATGGCCTGCCCACGTCTTCAACTTGTCCTCCGCAATCCTCATCTTCGCTGATTTCTGCTGACTTGGATTTGCAGATTTAATCGGGACATAATCTGTGTTTAGCAGGTGTTTTCTCCGGATTGACCACCCCACGATTGTCAAGGTCGAGGCGATATCAAGGCTACTGTAAATCAACGCCCGGATATACGCAACCTTGCTCTGGATATCGCCAGGCATCTGCTTCCACAGACGTGTCAGTCTTCAAATTTCTGACATATTTTTTAGAGAATTCGGGCGAGGACATCCTGCAGTCTGTATCATACGGCGCTATCTGCAGCCGTACAGTCATTGACCAGACCCACCCCCGCGCCGCACAAGCGCTATATAAATACTCTGATCTTTATCATCACCCACCATGACCGCCATACCACCCATCTTCACCATACCCTCCGAGGTCGCCGAGCACACGCTCACCTATTGCCACCCCCGCGACGTCGCCGCCTTCTCCCAGGCCTGCCGCCGCGCGCACACACTCGTCTACAAGTCCACAGACCACTACCTCTGGCGGACGCTCTTCCTCAGCTACCCCTTCGACGACCTGCGCGCCGCCCTCGAGGCCCCCGCCGACAGCGCCTGCGACTGGCGCGGCGAGCTGCAGCGGCGCGTACACGCAGAGACCCTCGCGTGCGATGGCGGCGACCGACACGAGCTCTTCGACGTCCTGCTCTCCGTCCTGCAGAGCGTCCCCACCCGTACGCGCCGGGCAAGAACCCACGCCATCCGTAAGCCTGCAATGGCTGCTGCGCGTCGCGCAGGACTCGCAGATCTTCACGCTCGAGCCGATCTTCACCGAGCTGGACAAGGTCGCCCAGCTGCGCGCGCACTTCGCGCTCACGCTCGAGCCGGGCGCAGGGCCCCGGCGCATCCGACCGGCTCAAGGTCCTGCGGCGCTCGAGCCGCACGTACGTGTACGACCTGCGGAACTACGACGAGGCGCGCGGGTGGGGCCCGTTCTGCGAGGGCGCACAGCGCGTCGACTGGATGCACGTCAGCGCGATCGTGACCACGATCACGATGAACCTGCGCGATTTTGGCTCGCATTGGCCAAGGAGTTTCAGCCGCAGGCGCCACATATTGGGCTGGAGGCCTCGCGGGCGTATTCTGCCCCGGACACGCTGAACCGTCCCCTGCGAATGACTGGGCGGGCGTCACGGGCCACTGGATGCGGGTCGTCTCCTTCGTAGATTATCGGTGATTATTCTGGCTTTCCTGCCTGAAACGCTCTGCTGACACGTTTGCCATCTCTCAGCGATCTGATAAGTGCGTTGATGTCTTGACATTGCTAAGTCTTACATCCAAATAGCTGATGGGCTCTACAGGATTCAATGTGAGTTCACGTTATTTCTTACCACCCGAATAACCGACGTCGTGGTCTGTGCAGGCCTACGGCTGCCTCCCCAGTTTCTTCGATGATGAATACGAAGAGGCCTCGCGCCTTCTCCGCATGAAACTGCACGTCGTCTCCATCGAGGACGACCCCAAAGTCCTCGCGAGCGCTCCCGGACCCCGCGCGCCCGCCGATCACGCTCGGCGGCACGATGCGCGGCTTCAACACGGAGGAGCAGCTCGACCGCGCCGTGCACGGCACGGTCGCGGTCATGCCGGACGGGAACATCCGCTGGAGCTTCGTAAGGAACCCCGGGGCCGACGGCATGTTGGTGCGTGCTGACGCTTTGTGCAGGTTTCGCTGTATGACAATCGCGAACAGTGGAGGTTCGGTGTTCTTGCCTGCGTGGTCTGCGCGGAGGCTGACGATGCGATCTTGTTTTACTGGGTGATAGTTCGGAGGGCGTGCAGCTTGGTGGGGTGTGCAGCGCTGCCGGGGTTGTGGGGACGTGGACGGGGGCTTTCCATGAACATGGCAAGTCGGCTTTTTCGAAGCCCTCTTTGGTTTGTTCTGACACGTTTCTCTGATAGGCGACCCTGCGGGCAAGTAATGTTTCATTCCTTCAGTGAGACAGACTCATGATTGCACCCTCCTGATAGGTCCTTTCTGGCTCTTCAAGACCAGCGAGAAAACCCCCAAGGAGGCATGGCCTGAATGACTACTAGCAATCGTCCACTAAGATCTTGGAAGAACCTACATGTGTATTCTCCGTCAATTGCACAACGGATGCTTTGCGTTGATGTTACAATTTACTACCATTTCTCTCTCCACTGACTATATGTACAATTATGTAGTTTACAAATGCTTGGATGTTGTACTTATATGCATGCTTCCCTGTGCTCGCTCACTCGAATGCTTTTTTGAAGTACTTCGCGAGACGACCGTAGACGTCTTCGAACCTAAACAGATATGTCGTTCAAAGATGGTCTATTTTATGGACAAGGCCTACATACTGTTTCTTGTTCTCTGGATCGTTGAGGTCCGCGCGGGCGCCCGCCCAACCGTGGAACCTGGATCGTGGAGCGGTGAGCTTTTCGATACGACAGCTGAGCCAGCAGAATGATACATACATATCGGAGTAGAGCGCATAGTCGAACTTGTCTGCGGTGGGCTTCGCATTCATGATCTTCACGATCTTGGTGTACTAGTTCGAAACAAAAAGGTCACATCAGATACAACACAGGAGTGACTGGAAAACATACTTCGTCGGCTGGCTCGTCGGGGGAGACGTATATCGCGAGCGGTATATTAAGCGAAAGCGTATCCTCGGCTTTCAGCATGCTGCACGGAGTTAGAGCACACACGATGTGGAATTGAAAGGGGCACCCACGCAGGATGGATTACGCCTACGGCATTCAAAGGCGTGTCCGCTTTGTGCCCCTCCAGGATCGTCACCTTCCCGCCCCAGCACAGGCCATACGCGCCGACGCGCTGCGCGCCCTCCTTGCGGAGAGCGGCGCCGACTGCATGCAGCTTTTCGACGTTCTTCTGCGGATTGGCGGGCCCGCCGAAGAACTCCTGCAGAGCGTGGCGGTCCGCGGGGGTCTTGGGCGGAAACCTGCTATCGGGCCACGGCGCGTGCGGCTCGAAGAAGTCGGGCATGACGACGCGCGCGTCCAATGCGGCCGCGAGGAGGTCCGCGCCCTGCTGCGTCTGCGGCTTGAAGCTGTCCGGTGCCCGGCGTCAAGCCGTGCGTTAGGGCATGTTAGAGGGTGAGAGGACGTACCCGAAGATGTCGAAGACGCAGATGAGGGCGGTCGTACTGTCTTGGTCGCCGGTCATGTATACGCTCTTAAAGCCCGCCCAGGGCTTTATGGAGCCCTTGGGCTCGTAGTCCGACTGCACGGGCGGGATGGTGCAGCAGGCGACGTTGGGGTTGTAGATGGTATGGCTGGTCATGGTTCGTGCTCCTGTGGATGTTGCGCCTCGGAGGTGCGTAGAAATGGCCCGGAGGCGTGAAAGCATGCTGGTTTATATACGGGCGACGGAGGGGAACGACCAAAGGGTAATCTACGGCGTACGATACGCGTCAGAGATCGACTCTGACCTCTGCCTCATCCGACCCTTTCTCCTGTGGGAGACTATGACGGAACACCATATGGACATCACCACCAAGCTTCCGCGTCTCGCTCTCTTGGAGGGCGCCTAGACGCGGCCCAGCCCGGCCCGTGGGCCGCCGCCCATAACCTCGACATTGTCGGCGCCAATTGATTTTTTCTCATAACTCAACACCCTCACCACGGCTTCGCGTTCGTCGTGAAGCAACTCTCTGCCTGCTGTGTAGCTTGGGGTATGCTCGGTACGGGAGATGGACTAGATAGAGCCCAACTAAGCCGGAGCGCTCTCCAGCTCTTGCGTCCGTCGTTTCCTTCGGGTCGGCGGAATGGAGAATGCTTGACTATGCGGCTCGGACATTCCCCTTCTGTAGTATTTAGACATGCTGTTAGACCAGCAATACAAGTGATTTTGATCATTCATTATTTGTGGCCTAAGATTGTGAGATGCATGATATGAGTGTCGCACCTCCAGAGGTATTGAATAGAGCCGTCTTGGAAGACAACAATGTCCAACGCAAACTTCACCTCTACCCTCGAGGTGCAAAACATTTTCAGTCCTTTCTGACAGATGAGGCTTCCCCGTCGCACCCCATGGGCATCCCTGGCTGAGCTCGACCAGCTTTGTTCCTGGGTCTACAGCGACGAAAGGACTGGGACGCAAAAATTCTCGCCGTCCATCGAGTGAGCATCTCATCGTCTCCCACACATCCATCCATCTCATCCCCAAAGCTCTCAGCATGGAAAGCCATCACCACCCTCCCCCATGCCCTCGAGTCGCTCCTCGCGCTCTGGTCGCCCGCCTGCAAGATAACGCCCAGCAGCCCGCGGCCTCCACCTCCACGCTGTCGCTGCGCCAGAGCTACGCAGCGGCTGTCATCCGCCTCGTCAACGGCCTGGTGGACCCTCTGCAGGTCGGCGCGTACGCCAGATCCATCTCGTCCATCGCCGCACAGCTCGGCTCCCCGCATGGCTGGTCGAGCTCCGCCACGCCGCGACGCATGAGGACCTCCCGAGCCTCGAGCTGCTCCGCGAGGCCGCAAACGCGAGGTGCGCGCTCTCACAAGTCCTCAAACTCGTCTTTTGACTGATCCGCGCAGTCGATGACCTGGCTGCTGCACCACTACTTCCTCCGACGCTCAACCCGTCCGTGGACGCCGCGCCGCCGCTCGCGCTCCGCCCGCTCGTCCCCGCGCTGAAGCAGTACAAGTCCCTGCTGAAGCTGACGACGCGCGACGCGTCGCTGGTCACACAGTACCGCGCGGACATCGCGAGGCTCGTCCGCGATGTCGAGCGCTGGGTCGCGGAGGCGACCGTCTCCGCGAGTGTCGCTGCGAGCGAGGGCGAGGCAGACTGGGCGCTCAGTGGGGCTTATGACGATGTGCTCGATGAGGGTGATCGGAAGGAGCGGTGGGCGCTGGAGCGGCTCTGCGATGCGTTGCTGGAGAAGGGGGTTCTGGTGCCCGTATCGAAAAAGTGCGCGTTTTCAATGGCGTGGTGGTGTCCTATTGTCCATGCTCATGCTGCATTTACAGGAAACGAGCACCACTGAAGGGGTCGCTTCTTCCACCTCAGTCGTCTCTCGCGCTGTGGTCGACTCTTCTCGACCATCTGATCATCGCATCACCGGGCACTGCCCTCAATTCTCGTCCATCGCGTTATTTCTTACCTCGTCGCCGAGCCCGACTCCTACGATGTACAAGGTGCACCCGAATCGCAGAGAGACGCATCGTACGACATGTGTCTCGCGAGCTGGGCGATGTGGTTCATGAGTCGCACGGAGGCGAAAGATAGTGTGTCTGGCGACTACCCGTACAAGGATGACGCCTTTCTTTTGCTCGCAAACGGGCTGGGGCCGCGTATCGCGGAAACCGCAAAATCAATGCCTGCGTAAGTCGATGTTCGTTTGCGATGAGTACTCGTCTCATTCATTGCTTCTCAGAGCGCATGCGTTGTTCAAGGCCTTATGTGCGTCTGACGCACATTTCGCCGCAGTCGGCAACGTCATCATCAACGAGTCGAGTGTTCCGTCGTCGGTGAGCCTTGTCTACTGTGCATCGATCTCAAGAAGTTTTTAATTAACACCATGAGCAGCAATGGGACGAGAGCAATATCGATGTCATGGACGAGCGGCTCAGGACATTGCTTTCTATTCGCACGGCGAGCCCAACCGGGGATGTCAATGGGAGTACGGCAACCGTGGCTCCGCCTTTAACGACATTCATATCTGAGGACATGGACATCGCTATGTTGCCGGAAGGCTGGCGGCTACTATCCGCAGCCGATGGATGGAGACCATGTCCGATTGGCGTGTGTTGAGGTATCTATGTGTACCATTCCGTGCTGTATAACCTTGGTCCGTACTGTATAACCTTGGTCCGTACTGTATAACCTTGGTCCGTGTTGTATAACCTTGGTATAACCCCTGCTACAATAATTACGACGAAATGAGCGACGCCCGATCAACCAGTGAAAGTAGCATATGACAGCGACTAGATCCGCAAACGATAGATATGGCGAGCGTCTGTCCTACAAGAAGACCAAGCCAAAACCAATTGGTCTATAAAAGAAGGCCATGGGGAAAGGGTATGTCAAAGAGCGTTCCCTGAAAGACCGGAAGATCACAGTGAAATGGGTATACATCACGAAAATATACATATCCCTCAAGGTAGCTGCGACCGCGAGCCTCCCTCTGAGTCGCTCTGTCCCCGCCGGGCCTTCCGCGGCACCGTCCCTGGCTGCCGCCGCTGCTGCAAGGGTGGCCGCTCCTGCCTGTTGTCCACGTACTGCGGCGGCAGCTCCGTCACCAACGCGCCGTGCTCGGTATAGACCGTTACGGGCGGCCGCCCGCCGTCGTGGTGCACGACGTAGACCTGCGGGCCCTCGCGCGCGCCGGGGGTCTGCGCTGGCTCCGATGACGAGGTCAGCGAGGTCGGGCCCACAGAAGGCGTTGTCGGCGTGCGTTGCGTTGCGGGCGCATAGGGAGATATCGGCGCCTCCAGCGTCGCCGCGCGCGAGAGGCTGTCCGCGTGTGGAGGCATCGTGAAGGGCTCGATGGTGTACGCGTCGGTGCTGCGGCTGCTCGCGGAAGGTTCCAGGCGCGCGTGGGTGGCCGCCAGTGGTTGTGCATCGAGGCTGAGGGCGGTGCCCGGGTCGTAGTGGCCCAGCGGAGGCTCGGACAGGTACGAGTCTTGCCGCGGTTGTCGATAGCTGGAAAATCGTCGGCGGCGGATGTACAGGAACGCTCCCAGGATGCCGAGTAGAGTGCCGCCGACGGCGCCTCCTATTGCGGAGCCGATAATGGGTGCTGTTGCTGTTGATTTCTTGCTATCTCCACTATGAGAGAGGTCAGCAATGTGAGAATGTAGGTGCAAAGGTCATGCGATACCTGGCGTCTAGATCCAAGCATTTGGTAGGCCCGTTTTCACCGCTGTGGAGAGGCCCTTGCGACCACGAGTTGCCTTGAGAATCGGCGACGGATATGAAGAACGGGAAACCCCAAGACTGGAGCGAAACATTACGACATGTATACAGAACATAGTGAGCGGGACGAACCAACGAAACCGTCCAATTCATCGGATCATTGGAACTGGATGTGATGTTCAAAGGTGGATGAAGGGCGGGTGCGACCGTCAAGGTATATGGAGGCGTCCCATTTTTGGGTAAGACAGAGATATCTGTACACTAGACCGTTGTCAGAGGTGTCAAGGATACCTGACAGATGAAAAAGCGCACTTGATCTATCCAGCCATATTGCGACAGCGGACCGCTGTCGACAGTGCCTTGTACATCAAGTGCTCCGGCGGGATATGTAAGATTAGTACAGGATGTAGTTGACGATGGTATCACGGTATACATTCCCTGGCAGCCGCCAGTGACGCCGTTCTTGTCGAACTATAGTATATGATTGATGTGAAGATGAAGGGCCGGGCGAGAAGAGGCAAGCCTACCATGCACATTTGATACTAGAAGACATTGCTCGTCAACATGATAGTAGTAAAGACCGTAATCAGAATAGTTCACCTGTGTACCAGGAATGAACGGAACAGGCCAATCCTGTGTTCCATCAGCATCTGACGTCAGGGCTATTTCAGGAAGCACGCACGAAGGTCGTCCCCGACCCTGCCTCGATCACGAATGGTACAATGAACGTGCTGAAGAAGATCTCAACATGAATTACTGGGGAGTCAAGCAAATGGCGTACGATGTATAGACCTGCAGAAAATATGGTGCTGTAGGATTTGGGCTGATGAGAACCGGGCATTCGAAGTCAGTAAGGATCATAACGAGAATGACCGAACATACCCGGTTGCTGTGCCCCTCTCCCAGGTGATATGTAAGGTATCACATTGTCCTGCATTTGCGAGCTGTATTCGACTCAGATTTCTCACAAAAGTCGCGATTGTTAACTCACCTGTGACAGGTATTGGAGTGCCAGTTCCAGGCGTGTTCCAGTCGAAGAAAAAACTCTGACGAATGCTCAACTATCGGATCGGAGAGAAGACTGGTTGCGACTCACCTGCTCGAGAAAAGAAGGCTGTTTCGCGCATCCCCGGAAGGCAAACCCTAACGTCCACAACGCGACAGGAATGGTATGAAATGGGTGAATGCCGTTCTTCCTGCGGCCCATAGGTAACATCTTGCTGCCGATAACGCGTCCCTCTGTCGATTCGTCTTGTCGTTAAAGATGCATGAGGCACTGGTTGCTGTCGCAAAGCGAATTTGTACTTATGATCGTACAGATGCCACCAGAAAGGCGCGCCTATTCGCGGAAGAACGGCTATCGCGACCTCGGAGGTCTTCGGGCGCTCGGGATCATCAGACTTGCAGACGCCCAACCGCATGCAACATGCAAGGGCCCGCCTGAGTACTTATGTTACATGTATGCAGCACGCACGTAAATGTACTGAGTGTAATGTGGTATAGGATGCAAGATGCCAGGCTGTAATCCGAGTGAATGAATATATTCGATTGAGCGTGAGCAAGAGTACATGATAAAGATCAATCGAGCTGTGTAGGACCGGTATCTCTCTACAGTTGCACTGATGGCTGTCGTAACGTGGTTTACATGGTTGTCTCTATCATGGAAAGCGTTGCTGCGAGATATCTGCTAACGATCGCGGACATCACTGAGGTATCGGAGTTTGGGGCTAATAAAGACAGAAGAAAAGAAAATCACCTAAGGCACTCAAAAGTCAATGATCCTGCATTTTGCATCCCTCTCTCCAATTAATTAACGGGAACAGCTGATGGCAATGCAAACGTACCGTTCAAAGTCAGTCAGCCTCGTATGCTACAAGCTTGAATATCGTCCCATTCGACAGCTGTTGGGCTTGATGACCTGGAGTTGTCCCCGCCTACCGCATCCGGTTCAATCGCTTTTGGCATCGGTGGAGGGCCTGGGTCGTAATAGGGATTGAACGGGAACCAAGGACGCCCATGCGGGTCACGATTAACTCCATGGACTGAGTCAAAGGTCCAGAATTCGTCGACTGGCTCGGGATACGTGATCATTGTCCTGGCTAGCAATTTGTAGTAAACAATTAAGCTTGACTGGCAGTCATTTGCTGCATCTTCAAGGTGACACATGAAGGTATGAAAATGAACCAGGGGAAGGACGCTCACAATTCTGTTGGTGCTCAGTGAGAAAGGCTTCCCAATTGCTACTTTTGACGCGTCCCTTCGGCATCAACTTGTCCAATATATGGAGCACAGGCGGGCCAATCCTACCGAGGCTTTGTAGCTGCCCTTCCACCGAGAATCCACTGAACGCGCCAGAAGTGACAGGTCAACGCAGCCGCGCACTGAAACTCCGAAATTTTTGAAGAGCTTCTTGCAATCATCTAATGAACGCCACAATTAAATCCAGATAAACCGGACCGATATGTGCCATTACTCTGTATTGCGACGCCGACCTTGATTGCATTGGAACTCTCAAGAAATGTATGAAGTATCTGCGGGAAGGAACCTGTAAAGGCAAGAATATTCGCTTGCATGATATCTGCACCGGCAGGACCTGGAGATACCTCGCATGGCGCTGACCTGAATCAGCAATATCACCTCTTCGAAAGCAAGTTGGACAAGAGCCACCGGATTCTCCTTCCTACCCTTCGCGAACGATGGGCGCCATTCAAGGTCGAACCCAACTACGGCGTGCGGGCGTAGGCCGATAATGTGATTCAGCTCACGCTCTGCATCATCGATCGTCCGGATATACTTGCTGGGTATGTGGAAAGACCTTTCGCCAGTCGTATAGTGTCGTCGGTTGTGGCTGGTCGAAAGGAAATTTCGGTGGATTCTGGACCAGACGAGCCATGAAATTGTCGACTTGCACGAATGCTTTGAATTTCGCGAGTCTTGGCTTGCTTAGTCATGCGCGTCCACATCTCGAACTGGGACGGGAGACTACCGGCTGCTTTAATTGACGCCCTAACAATGTGAGTCGCCTGCTTTGCTCTTTTCCCTCCTTAGTTCTCATATTCTTTTAGAAGAAGCTCTCTTCATTTTGCTGAACGCATCTATGCTACTTTTGATTTGAATCGCGCGAGAACCTAGAACAGCCTAGAACCAATCGTCTATGCAGCCTATGCCGAAAGCAAGCCGCAAGTATTATGCCGTCAAGGTAGGACGAGAGGGACCCCAGATATACAACTCATGGGATGAGGTAAGTCTCGGATCATGAATGGCATGCGCGACAGTCACTGAAGCAGTGGTCCTAGTGCAAAGAAAATGTACGTCAACTTTTATACATCTCATAGGTGGATCGTTTCGACTCCTTCGGCAGACCGCGAGACACCCAGGATCCATTCACAAGAGCTTCACGTCCTTGAGAGCCGCGGAAGATTGGCTTGGGCCCTACAATATGATTAGCGGCACAACGGATTCTCGACCTCAAGGTCAGAATGGTACCAACTCCGCCGACTCTGCTCAACCTGCTGTACTTTCTCATGAGACTCAAACCCCGAGTGAATGCGCGACACCCGGTCCGAGCACGTCCTCAGCATCACAGCCACTTATCGAAGTGCAGAGACCACCTGTCGTCTTGTCACCAGAACAATTACACATATTACAATTGGTAAAGTCGGGCGGGAGCGTGTTTTTCACTGGTTCAGCCGGTTAGTGATGATCGTTACTTGCACTTGAATCATCGTTTATCATGTCTTGTATCCAAGGAACTGGGAAGTCAGTCCTGCTGCGTGAGATCATAACAATGTTGAAGAAGGCGCAAGGTCATCGTTTCGCCATCACTGCTTCAACTGGTATAGCGTCCGTGAACATCGGCGGAACCACGCTTCACTCCTGGGCTGGTATTGGCCTCGGGAAAGAGGGCGCTGAAAAGCTCGCTGGCATGGTACTGGGTAAAAAGGATCTTCGTGAACGATGGCGCTACACCAAAACACTCATTATTGATGAAAGTAAGTCTGCATTCAGCCTCGCGGCTTCGACATTGTTGACATCTTCGCCAAGTTTCAATGATCGACGGTGCTTTGTTCCAAAAGCTGGTGGGTAAAGCGCATGTATAGAAGTCCAGATGCTCATGACCATACAGGAGTACATTGCACGTAAAGTCAGGAATGACGGCCGTCCGTTCGGCAACATGCAGGTACGTGTCTGACCACAGTAGAGAAATGTTTTCTAAATCACTTGCAGCTTATCCTCTCTGGGGATTTCTGTCAACTGCCTCCAGTCCCGGATCGCAGAGGAGACAGTACGATCATGGCATTTGCCTTTGAGTCGGAAGCCTGGCAGCGTTGCATAGGAAAACCAATCACTCTCACGCGAGTTTTCCGTCAGAAAGAAAAAGGTAAGATCGAAATGTTGCCAACGTCTTGCAGAACTCATATTCTATGTCTCGCCCTCAGTCTTCGTCGACATGCTGAATTCGATGCGGTTTGGCCAAATAACTCCCGACGCAGTTGATAAATTCAGAAATTTGTCTCGACCACTCGTGTACGACGATGGTATAGAGCCCACGGAACTGTGAGGCTTGTTAGGCATGATCATCTTCAATGGATTTGACTCACAATTTCTAGCTTTCCGACCCGGGCGGAAGTCGATCATGCAAACATGACTCGTCTGAACAGAATCAACGAGCGTGCCCACAACTACACGTCGCAGGATTACCCAGGCATAGATTCAAATGGTCAACGCATTGGTCGCGAGAAGATGGAGAAATTGTTGGGCCACCTGATAGCGCAGAAGGAGATCACCCTCAAGGTAAGTTCATCAGCACGATTCTGAGGTGTTTCGTCTTAGACATGAGTATCTGCGCCAGGTTGGGGCACAAGTAATGTTAATCAAGGTGAATGCACAGCAGCCTTCTGCGTGAACTAATGCTAATACGCCCGTCGTCAGAATCTTGTACAAGGTTCATTGGTCAATGGTTCAGTTGGCAAGGTCGTAGCATTCGTGAATCACCACGATGCCGAGAGTCGTGGGGTGCAAATAGCTCAAATAGAAGGGGAACAAGCAAAGCCCTCGGCCGCGGCCGCAGCCGCAGCCGCCGCTCGGAAGCAGGACATCGTTTGGCCTCTCGTAGAGTTTCCAGGCTATGAACGCGGCATTCTCTGCGACCCGAAGGAGTTCACTGTTGACAATGGGCAAGGCGAGACGGAAGCCACCCGATTCCAGGCAAGCAGACATTGTGATTTCAGAGTTCAACCTATCTGACGATAGCCGTTTGTAGGTACCGCTCATCCTTGCGTGGGCACTCAGCATACACAAGTCACAAGGACAGACGCTGCAGCGAGTCAAAGTCAATCTTCGGCGCATCTTCGAGAAGGGCCAAGGTGAGTCATTGTGAGACCGGGAGTAGCACGCTTTCTAACTCACTAAATCCCTTTTTATAGCTTACGTCGCGCTCTCGCGTGCGACCAGCATGGAGACACTTGAAGTCCTTTACTTTGATCCAGCAAAGTATGTGACTGCTCGAGCTCGCCATGGCTGCGCTGACGTTCCTCTGACAGGGTCGTCGCCCATCCTCGCGTGATACAATGGCATAGAGAGCTGACTGAAGGGCGTCATTATGATGACGATTTTGACGAAGAAATGGACAATGAGGAGGCCCTGCAAAGTTATTACGCGGAATAATTTGATCTACGGCATATACCCACGTATTTTCTAGATATCCCATCTTCTGGCTTCTTTACGGTATCTTCGCATTGATTCTTGCATACTGCACTGTTATTCGCATCATGCGATCATGTTATGATTATAAAGTCTGTACAACACATAGCCGCATAGAAACAAAAAGGAAAAACAGTTCGTCAACCGTACAGACAACCGTCTGGTATCTCCGAATTAGAAGGTGACGTGAATGAAGAATTACAGCGTAATAGTGCGACCAAACGCCCAACAAGATGAAAAAGATTGAAACCAGAGAAAAGCTTACGAATGTCCCAAAGAGCTGTCTGGGGGCGTCGTGCTGCTCGCCCGGTCAGATATGGAATCTGTGAATGCTGAAACTGACGTCGGCGAGCGCGGCGACGTTGGGGTAGAAGGCACGGAATGCATGCTATTTGCGCGGGCAACGCCTCTCGTGCTTAACTTCGAAGGTGAAACCCGCCGTGATGTGCGTCGAAGGCCCGGACCAGGCTGCGAAAAATCGCCGGGGTCCTTAGGGGCTGCATCGTTGTATTACTGCCGCCGTTGCCGTTGTTGTTGTACGTGCGGGAGGCGGGGTGGATGCTTTGAAGAGGACGAGGCGGTAGCGGCGGGGCGAAATCCTTCTCAGACGACTGTTGTGAATGTCCCTGTTCAGAAGGGAAAGGAACGTTGGTAACGCGGGTGTGCGCAGAGCCGTAGTCGTATACCGGCACAGGCTCGCCAGCTGGTGCGGGCGGTAGAGGTGGCGAAGGAGGAGGCGCACGATCATCGAAAAGAATATTAGCATTGTTGATCAGGTCTTCCATCAGCGAGTCCTGCATCCATTTCGTCAATCCGTATCGCAAAGAAGAAACCAGAAAAAAACTAGTGTACCTTGGTGGACTGGATATTGAAGAAGGTCCATGCCCTCTGTCGGTATCTCATCTTCACCAAAAATGACGGTGCCAAAGACGATAGCCAAGTTCTTCGCGTCCATCTTGTTCTTATCCGAATGAGCTGCAACACGAGACAGATGCTCTAACAATGCTTTCAGCGAAGCTCTGTGTATCGGAGGTAGACGCCGGATCTTGGAGCGCAGCTGTTTGAAGTTCTCGGATGCATGACCTGCTATTAGGAAATGTGATTATTTAGCATTCATTCAAAAGAGTTAACATACCTAATTCCTTGGTGTGCTTTACCCTCTCCTCCAGTGGGAAGCGGAACACTGGCTCAGGAAGTTCCCTCAGGTAGAGCTGAGCTGGCCATTAGAATTTCCATTTGAATTAACCAAGTGAGGACACACCTTCAGTAGGAGGCTACCGAACAGACATCGTCGGTTACTGGATTGAATGAGAACTTGTTCTCGTTCCGTTCGATCTGTAGTTGAAGCTGGAGAGAATTTGCTTTAAAACGTGATCAGAAAGACATATATATATAAACCTACATCCTGAACCACGGCATGCCGGCCGGATACCTAATTCAAGGTTAATTTGTGACACTTATCTATCAATGAGACTTTGTGCTTACTCTATAGATACCCTCGAAATCTAGACCTCTGGCATCAATGTCTTGAATGCACAACCGCATAATCTTCGGAATTTCGCCATCCGGGACTCCACGCGCAGTGGCATAGTCCACCATGCTCACGCCGTAGACAAGATCTCTACATTCACCGACCTGATAATTGTAGTATAAAATAGGCTTGGGGATCGAGTTGGCCAGAGAGCGGGGGATGTTGGCGGATAGTATGCTCGTGTCGTTCTGTGGGGAGATAAGCTCCACCATAGATCGAGCATGAGTTGCCAGCCCGGTCAGAGTTGTGCATGTTGCTCTGAAAATCAGTGAGCCTCTTCAGCAATCAGATATGTGAGAGAGAATGACGCACATCGAGTTGTCGGTGTACTTGACCAATACCGATTTGACGAGCTCGGCGCCCTCTAACAAGAATCGCTCCAAGCTCTTTAAAAAGAGTCATGTCAAACTCCAAGATCCGGCACAATCAAAAGCACTCACATGGTATGCCGCTTCCAAAATTTTCGCTCTCCGCAATCGGAGTGTTTCGTTCCAATGGACTGCTTTACGGTATTCCTTGTCTAGTGCAGAGAATCAGTCACCTGATTGTTGTGCACTGTAAATTACCGACCTGCATCCTCAGCTTCGCGCTTAGTCCGTACAGCCCTGACAGAATTCTCCGTACTCCGGCTTCCTCCAGAAGCATTGCCGCTTTGTCCAGGAATGTCATCAGCTGATTCAACTGACGCTTTCCTGTGACGTGATTAACTACTTATGGCAATAAGCATTGATGTTATCGCACCTTGGTGTGCAAGGTCAGAAAGAGCGCCTGAACCGGACGGAGAGCGATTGCGGTTGCCGGCGCGCCCACAGAAGCTCGTCGTTCGAGAGGTCTGAGCGGCTGTGGCCCGGTGATGGACTTCGTCAATGGGATTTGCTGTTTCAAGTCTCTTGGTGAAGCAAACGATTCCTGGAAAGAGGTTGCAGGCTGCGCCGTTGGGGAGGTCGCTGTGGCCATTGCCTTGTAATCCTGCGATCCCGAAAAGATCGACAAGATGTCCGTAACATGTAAGTCTTGACGACGCACCTCGTATTCCTGACACTTCCTGAGATATGTTCGCTTCAACTTGGGCAACTGGCCCTCTGCGAATTCATTGTGCGCTGTAGACGAGTCTTTCAGGTCTTCCTTTATTCGTTTCCGAGTGCGGTCTTGCGACTCCTGAGCTTTGATGTCAGTAACATGATACGCTCGATGAACCAGAACGCACCCGAAAAGCTGAGAGAGGATTCAATACATCCACAGACAATGTGTTCAGGAAGGCCTGCCGTGCTTGTGTCTCTGCGGGTCCCTAATGAGCAGCATATCCTGGCCATGCCCAGGCAAAACGCACCTCGTTCCACATTGTCCCTCACTTCATTCCACGCTTTACGCGTTGAGCTCAGCTCAGACCTATCATCAAGATACGAGTCTATCGCCTTTACTTTCTTGTAAAGCTTGGTGAGAGAGTCGATGCTATGATGTCAGATTAGATTTCTCAACAAGACTTCAATGAAGCAGTCACTCACTAGACCTCCTCGACCCGTTTCCTGAAAAGTAGTAGACAGGATTCATGACGGTGTCAGAGACCAAAGAGTAATGATCGGACGCACCTTTCCGAAAAGAAACTGAGGTATGAGTCTGTAAGGATTTTGAGATTGAAATCAAACTGGGGTATAGGGCCGCTGGACGGGACATCTAGAGAGGCTCGCGAGGTAGATGGAGTTTCCGTCATCCTGGAAGCTAAGATCCAGGACTGTTCAACTGGCGAAGGGGTGTTTTGGACACAAACCTGCGGATTGTATGGAGCGGCGAGGACGCAAGTGACGCCAGACGCTCAGTGCCTACGCTTGCCACTGTGGAACTGCACTACCACGTGAATTGAACCCAAATCGGGCGATCTGTCGCCGCGCGCGAAAGAAAAGCTTCCGCGTTCGAATCGCACTTCCTTGCCCTCGATGAAAATGTTCTTCATTTTTGCTCCAGGCTTCCCCAAAGCTTCAGACCGAATACAGCATCACCATGGTCTTTTGCTTGACGAAGCATGCTGAGGAGCTGATATCAGTGCGGCCATCAACTTATAGCTACGTGTCAGGAAGCTGAGAAAATGAAGACATCGAGTCAACAGATAAGCTCAGATGTTCCTGACGGGTCCGTGAGGAGCATCATCTGCTTGTTATCTGTCGTAGGCGCACCGCTTATGGGCTAAATTGAAGTCAATGTGGGAAACGTTTCATAGCGCCCGACGCGTAGACACGACGCGTACTCTGTACAAATCTCGATCCTCTTTTGCGCCATTCCACTTCCACTTCCACCTCCCATCTTTCGAGTCACAGCCAAGGGAGTAGCCGCGCGCCTGTACGTGACATCTTTATATGTTTGAACTTCTCAGGGTGTCCTGTAATCGTACCAACCTGTCCTCGGTTTCGATCTCACATTTTGTCAGCGCTCTCGTCAGATATAACTGACCTGTACGATCTGCAGACACAACGCTGCTCGACGTGTCACCACGCTTTGGTGGTATCATGGCCGACTTCCAGGTTGTTCTGAGCGATGAGCGGTTGGGCACTGGCAATGGCAGCGAGCGGTACGGGCTTTCACTCTTCTCTGTGATAAGTACGTTGATATGTTGACGGCGGCGAGAAGCATTTGGGCACATTCATTGATGGTCCCCGCATACGCCGCAGGCATCTGCCATCGCCCTAGTACTTCAAACAGTGATATCTAAGTGGCGATGCACTCTCTGGCGATGAGCATGGAATGGAGAACGTGACCAGAGCGATGGTCAAGCTGTATCACTATCTGGTTTCAAGGCGCATGTCAAGGGGCTTGGCGGCAGAGCAATTTTTGGTTTCAGGGCTTTACAAGCAAATTGTGCATTCGCATTGTTTGGTTTGTCTCTGGCGACTCTCCTCGAAGATGGACGAGCCTCCATCTCTGGGTCGAGGTGGCTGGAGTTGGCACTGTGTCTAGTATATGTAAGCCAAGTGCACGACTTCTCAGGTCGTTTTCTGACGTATCATAGGCGTACGCGTCAGTACTGGGCATTTTGTCCATCACCTTGCGTTCGACAGCCAGTCGACGTGCTGCCAGACATCTCACTTCCACATTACTCGTCACCTTCAGTGTCTATGTGTATCGCGACATCTTCCCATTGCTTACGTTCACCAAAGTTCCAGCAGATCAAGATGATGATGCCTTGTTGTGGGCGAAGGTTGCGGTGCTCGGAGTTGCATCTGTCGTCATACCGCTCACGATCCCCGGCAATATGTACCACTTGATCCCAAGGTTCGTCACTCATTCGTTTGGCATATTTTGGTACATAACTGGGTCGACAATGTAGGAGCCTGCAGCTGGAGCCTAACCCTGAGCAAACTGCTTCTATCCTCTCAATGGTGACCTATGGTTTCCTAGACCCCATCATCCTCCTGGCGAATCGGCTTCCCCATCTGCCTCAGGAGAAGCTACCTCCGCTTGCTGACTATGACTACGCCAAAAACCTGGTCAAACGCAGCTTCCCTGTGAGTAATTTAATGCATATCATTTTGAGGACAGTGTTCTGATGGCAAAGTCCAGCATTTGGATACCTTTTCCGGCGGCTCTAAGCGTCACCTCTTCTGGGGTCTCCTCAAAACCTTCCGTAAGCCCCCATAATCCGTACATGCTGAACGTACTATTTAGTCAAATCCATGCAGGGAGGGAATACGTTGTGTTGACGCTTATGCTGGTTGTAAAGGTATGTGTTGTTGAGCTGTCCCATCTTAGACACGTCTTATCAGGTTTTCGAAGGTCGTCACCGGCTTCCTCAGCCCGCTTGGGATCAATAGATTACTTCAGTGCGTACTTCTCTCGTAAATGGAGCTAATTATAGTGACACTGCCATGTCAGATATCTGGAGTCGGGTGGAAAAGACGCCACCATCCGTCCATGGGTGTGGATTTCTGCTTTGTTCTGGGCGCCGATGCTCGGCTCCTTTGCCTTGCAATGGTACATCTTCGTCGCGGTAAGTCGCTCCCAGCTTCAAGCCATACGTCGTGCCCATCATATATCACAGACCGGCACCATGGTTCGCCTCGAAGGCATCATCACGCAGCTCGTATTCGAACACTCTCTACGCGTCCGCATGAAAGCCGAGGCCGATGACTCTGGCTCCAAGAGCGGCAACGCCACCGTGGTCGTGACACCCGATACGGCTTCAGTTGAAGAGGGTCAATCGCCCCAGGATAGTGAGTCAAGCGAGGGGACCCTGCGCCCCGATACCATCAGCACGGAGGCTTCATCTTCTGCGAAGGGAAAGCAACCGGCGAAGGCCGGAGAAAGCCCCGCGGATGCAGCTCAGGACGGAAAGTTCAACAAAGACGGGTCTAAAAAGGCAGATAACTTGGTTGGGAAGATCAACAACCTGGTTTCCACCGATGTCTCCAACATCGCCGATGGACGGGACTTCTTGCTGCTCAGTCCGTGATTTTCACGTTTTGTCGTGCTTTTTCGCTGATAGTGAATTGTGTCTTCAGTTTTGTACATCCCTCTGCAGATCGCTATATGCATCTGGTTCCTGAACAGCATCCTGGGCTGGAGGTCTGTCTCGCTTGCATTTGAATAATGCAGGGATGTTGATCGTGGTCGGCAGTGCGTTCGTCGGAATGGCAATGATGCTCGTGCTGTTCCCTGTGCCCGGTTACGTTGCGCGCTTGATCCAAACAGCTCAAGTAGAAACGATGAAACAAGTAAGTCTTTCCAGAAATGTTTTACGATCCAGTTCACCAGTCTCTTTTCATAGACCGATTCTCGAGTTCAGACTGTCACAGAGAGTACGCAAGGCCGTAATCTGCGATCGCAAAACATGCTGACTGCTAACCCATCCTTAGCCATGAACGTCTTGCGTATGATTAAGTTGTTCGGCTGGGAGCCTAGGACAAACGATCGGATCGCGGACAAACGGGCAGACGAACTTAAGTGGATCAGGCGGCGTCAAATTCTCGACCTGCTGAACAATACCATCAAGTGAGTATTTGTGTGCTATCTGGATACTGTCAACCTCATCCAGCACGTCAGCTACATCATACCCGTGGCTACGATGGTGGTGACCTTCGCAACATACGTAAGTACATCTAGTGCTCGAGCAATATTTCAACTCAGCTGTGCCATTAGACCGTCATCATGAAGAAGGAACTCAAACGTGCATTTTTGACCTCGATTTTAATCTTGCGGTAGTTGATACCAAATTCTTACTTAGCGTCGGCTGTTTTCTCCTCTATGGCTGGTTCGTATTGAGACTGCCATCTCAGTTACTCTGGCAAAACTGATATCATTCTTGTAGTCTTCGATATCCTTCGTGATCAACTCGGCAGTATCTTCTACGGCCTTACTAACATGATACAGGGTTCGTGCTGTAGTCATGATGCCGATGCCTTGTACTGACATCTGTGGACTGCTATCAGCCAAAGTCTCATTGGATCGTGTTCATGAGTTCCTTCGCAGCGTATGTGGATTTCACCAGGACGGGCCTTTATACGTGATTCTGACATCTTCGTAGACGGAGCTCCTGGACTCCTGGGCCGCAGTGGAGAAAGGCGAATCTGCGGCAATTTCCCTCGGCGCTCCATCGGTGCCGAATGCAATTGGGTTCAACGACGCTATATTCACCTGGTCAAACCAAGAGCTGGCCAGCGGTAGTGTCACCCCTTCCAAAAGATTCTTCCGACTTCAAGCTGAGGGGGAGGTCCTCTTTAAGCGCGGCGCTGTTAACCTTATTGTTGGACCTACTGGATCCGGGAAGACGTCTCTTCTCATGGCTTTACTTGGTGAGTTGGTTCTGTTGTCATCGAACCGACCACTCATGGACGTTCAGGCGAGATGCATTTCGTTCCCTCCGGTCCCGGCTCATGGTTCAGCCTTCCTCGTGAGGGTGGTATCGCATACGCAGCACAGGAGTCGTGGGTGCAGAATGAGACGATTAGAGTGAGTGATACTTGCGCACCTTCCTAGGGCGCCCTGACACTGCCTAGGATAACATCCTTTTCGGCGCGCCTTATGACGAAGCGCGGTACAATCAAGGTATATTTCGCAAATTTCCATCCTTTCTTCTCACACATATCTGTCACAGTAATATACCAATGTGGTCTGGCGAGGGATCTCACACTGTTCAAAGCTGGAGATCAAACGGAAGTTGGCGAAAAGGGCTTGACATTGAGGTACGGGCGCTCATGCATACTGAAAGCCCATATATCTGACGTATCTGTCATTTGCAGCGGTGGTCAGAAGGTATGCATAACCTCAGTTCAATAAGATGCATGACTTATTGTCGCTCAGACCCGGGTTACTCTTGCTCGCGCAATCTACTCCTCTGCGGAAATCATTCTGTTGGATGATGTGGGTAACTTTACTCTTCTCTTTGACGAGTTCCTCATGACATGCATTTCGGATAGGTCTTGGCTGCGCTTGATGTTCACACAGCTCGTTGGATTGTCGAAAAGTGCTTCAAAGGCAGTATTGTTCGTGGAAGGACTCTTCTGCTAGTGGTAATGCAGTAGTTCTCCATCTTCTGAACTTCCCTTGACTTAGTTTCCAGACCCACAACGTAGCAATGGCTGCACCTATTGCCGACCATGTCGTGTCCATCAGTTTGGACGGAAAGGTCTCCTGCCGGGGGTCCGTCTCGGACGCTCTTGCGCACGACACAAAATTGTCGGCTGAGGTTGCAGAAGAGAAAGAAGAGGAGGCCAAGGCCGAGGAAGAAGTCGATGGAGAGCAACCAACTGAAGGGAAGAAAGCCGATGGCAAACTCACTGTCGCAGAGGAAATTGCCGTGGGCCATGTTAGTTGGCCAGCAAGTAAGGCGCTTACCGATTTGCGTGTCGAGGCTAGGCTAACTTCCGTACAGTGAAAATGTACTTCACCAGTATGGGCGGCTCCCACGTCACTCTTTTCTGGATAGTCTTCCTTGGCGGTGTCGCCCTCGTCGATATTTTGAACGTCCTTCAGATATGGTTCCTCGGTTATTGGGCTGAACAGTATGACTTGCGACCTGCGTCGGATGTCCGTATCTCCTTGTGAGTATTCTTTGCTCAAATAAAAAATAAAAATGAGAAATTCCTCCACTGACTATCGTTGTAGCTACCTGACTGTGTACTGTCTCCTGGTCCTAGCCAGTACCGTTCTATATTTCGGAGCCTTCGTAAACTATCTCTTTGGTCAACTACGGGCATCGAAAAGCGTTCACCGCAAGCTTATCGAGTCGATACTGGGTACCACTCTTCGGTGAGTCTGGGATTTCAGCGAAGCAGGAGATTTCTTATTGTCAAATAGGTGGCTGGATACCACGCCAACCTCGCGAGTCATCACTCGTTGCACTCAAGATGTCCGCGCCGGTACGCTCTCTGTCACGTGTTTCAAAACCCATCAGTCCTATTGATTTTATTTTGTCATCAGTCGATGGAACTATACCTCAGTGGTTCCGGTGGTTGGTAGAGTTGTCGGCAACCATGATGATGAAATTCTTTGCAGTCTTAGTCTTCACCCCCATCTTCGTGCTTCCAGGTATTCTCATCCTGCTGCTCGGCGGCTGGTTTGGCCAGATCTACATCAAAGCGCAATTGTCAGTAAAGCGAGAGATGAGCAATGCCAAGGCTCCAGTCCTCGGTCACTTTGGAGCCGCTATCAATGGTCTCAGTACGTGTTCAGTTTTGATAATAATGTTTTACTTATGATTTTCACAGCATCTATCCGTGCCTATGGAGCACAGAAGGCTTTCCAGCAAGAGGCCTACAACCGAATTGACCGTTATACCCGAGCTGCAAGGACCTTTTACAATCTGAACAGGTAATTCTATCGCTATGAACGTCTATGTCTCTCTTCATTACTTTTCAGATGGATTTGCATACGCATCGATGCTCTTGGTGGAATGTTCGCTGCGGCATTGGCGGCCTATCTGATCTATGGACCAGGACGCGCTACCGCGCTTCCCTCCGACACTGGATTCTCCATCACCATGGCTGGTGCGCAACGCGATTTTTTATCTATCCAACTGGCCTCATGTCGTATCCTCCAGTTGGCTTCAGCGGCCTGATTTTGTACTGGGTCAGAATTCTTAACGAGTTTGAAGTTAGCGGTAAGTGACGGCTAACGATTCGCGCGTCCTGTTTCATAACTGATTAATCTTTATATCAACAGGCAATAGGTACAGTACATTCATTATGGCTCAGCGACTAGAGCGCTGAGCTCGATCGAACTTTAAAGCCTGGAACGTATTCAAGCCTACGTCACCATCGAGCAAGAGGCCAAGCCCACCAAGGAAGGAGTGCCGCCGGCGTACTGGCCTGCTTCTGGTGATCTCAAAGTGGAAAATCTTTCTGCCCGTTACTCAGCCGTACGTGGCTTCGTTTGATATGATCTTCTTCATGCCGACTGTCCTGTCTAGACCGGTCCGAAAGTCCTCCATGACATCTCGTTCCAAATCAACTCTGGAGAGCGTGTAGGCATAGGTAAGACTCGGCTTGCTGACGATAGTCCCGCGCACTAATAAACAATTACAGTCGGTCGCACCGGTAGTGGAAAGGTAGCACTCATTTACTTCATGTTGGTAACGCCTTATTCACCAACCTCCAGAGCTCCTTGACCTTGTCACTTCTGCGGTGCATTCCGACCGAAGGAGAGGTTTACCTCAATGGCATTCCCACTAGCTCTATCAACTTAGATGCCCTCCGCACAAGCATTACGATCATTCCACAAGTCGTAAGTTCGAAGACATTTACTTGTTTTGTTTCTTCCTCATTTTCGTCATAGCCTGAGTTGCTCAGCGGAACGCTGCGACAACCTGGATCCATTCGGCCAGCACGATGACGCAGTCCTGAATGCAGCTCTTCGCGCTGCTGGCCTGTTCTCCCTGCAAAGCGAGACTGATGAAGCACGCATCACCCTCGACAGCAAGGTTTCGAGTGGAGGAGGAAATCTTAGCGTGGGTCAACGACAATCCTTGCCCTTGCGCGAGCTCTTGTCCGTGGTAGCAAGCTGCTTATCCTAGACGAGGGTACGTCGAGCTTCCCTTTCTGCCCATACACGTATTCACACCAATCTTTGTTCTTAGCCACATCAGCCATAGGTGAGCAATAATTATTTACCCAAATGCCAGTATATCGCTCACATTTTTTCGTTTCTTAGATCATGAGACGGACACTATCATTCAGACCTCTCTTCGCCGAGAGTTGGGCGGTGATGTGACTTTGATCACCGTGGCGCACCGTCTGCAAACCATCATGGACGCGGACAAGATCGTAAGCCATTCGTACTCGTTCCCGATCATCGATCCTTACGCACGCTTTGCAGATGGTCCTTGACGCTGGACGGATTGTAAGTAGCCACTGCCTAGCCGTAATGTGCCGCACTGCTCACGTTCCTCTCCACTAGGTCGAGTTTGGCAAGCCAAGCGAACTCTTGAAGAAGCAAGACGGATACCTGCGGTCTTTGGTCGAAGAAAGCGGCGACAAGGAGCATCTGTACGCGATGGCTGCGGGGGAAGCTCAATCGATCTAAAAGGAGCCTCTGTGGCTCTCGCGGAGATTTATCCCTCTTCTTGTGGGTGTCGGACTACCGAATTATAAGTATATACGCCCCGTTTCGGCAGTCTCTACCTCTATATCGCATACATATACCGGAATTTAGTCTCATACCAAGACTCCATACATGAGTGGTTTGTATCGAATATCTATACCAGAACCTCTGTTTTGCTCTGATATCGCGTTGTGGACCTTAGCTGGTGCTGCACGTTAGATGATAGATTCGACTATGCTTCAGGCCCTTCTGGTCCAGGATAGATGCGTGGCAGGTGTCGATTCCCGCCATCCAACATTTTATCCCGGTGCGTTGGCATGAGCTGACTGTTCGCTTATAATATCTTCTCCGTCGTCAGTAGTTCATGCTAACAACTCAAGAAAGCTATGCAGCATCTGAAGTGAACTTACCCAGCACTACAGCTCACAATTTGTTCACAACTTCAGCAAGTCCAATGGATCAGGGTCAAAATCATAAATAAATAAGAGCATTCATAAACCAAACATTTTCGAGAAAATTATTTATGTACAAACGAGATATCTCATAGTAGACGCATAAGACAAGTCCGACCTATAAGATCTTAGACAAGAGCAAGCAGCATCCCATTATAGCCAGTGAATCAAGAGCGCCTGTAGCCCCCAGGCACCTCCGCATCACGTCCACTGCTCCGAGGAGGATAGTCACGAGATGAGCTCTTTGCAGGAGGGACATAGCCTGAGCCAGAAGCATAGGAATCATAGGCAGCGCCAGATGCTCTGGGAGGTGGTGGGCTCTGCGACCGACGTCTATGGAGAGCGAATTTAGCAGAGGGCGTTGAAAACGAAAGAATATGCCATACCGATAACGACCCTCGTTTCCACTGCTGCGAGGAGGATAATCAGAGTAGCGAGCAGGCGGAGGCGGCGTCACAGGTCGGCCACGGTACTCAGCCACAGGGGGAGGAGCAGGAGCAACATAATCCCTAACAAACATTCAGCCCGACATCAGCTAAATGTATAAAAAATGTGCGCACCTAGCCGGAGGACGATCGTAATCATCACGGCCCCGGGAGGAGGTGCAGCTGGCGGAGGAGTCCTTGCCCTTGGAGGAGGAGGAGGATGATATGACCCATACCTATCCCCAGCAGGAGCACGCCTTTCATAGCGATCATAGTCACGAGGAGGGGGAGGAGCGGGATAGCCTCGAGAATAATGCGGATCTTCAGGAGGATAATAGCCTGGCCGTGAGTGTCCATCGAAACGAGGGGGAGGAGGCGGCGGAGGGGCTCCGCGCATCCTGTAATCGTCCGGCTCACCACGACGAGGGGGAGGCGGAGGGTAGTCCGATAGTCCCGAGGCGGCGACACAGGCCTCCGAGGTGGGGGATAATCATACGAGTACCGTGAGTCTCTAGACGGAGGATAGCGACCGGCAGGATAGTCATCACGATAAGGAGGATAATCCCGAGGCGGCGGTGGCGCAGGCGGATAGTCTCTTGATGGTTGGATGCGATCTATGAGAGGAGGATCACCTCCATGCGCGGACCGTCGGTCACTGCTAAGGAACATTAATACAGCTCATGCGAAACAAGTCGAGGACACGAACTTTTGAATACTGTGATTGGTACACTCCCTGGATAGGTACAGTTAGATATTGTGAAGTCCATCGTGTGGCGAAGCACTCACCTGGCCCAGTGACCCAATTGTCCACACTTGAAACAAGCCCCTGGATCGCCAGAAAACTTCGCGTATCGACCTCCGCCACGAGAAAGTTCCACACGAATCTTGTTTCCCATAAACCAGCCTTCATTGTACTTTGCCACACTTTCTTCTGCAGCCTCCCGACTCTCGAATTCCTGCACTGCTGTCAGAAGACAAAATGGTAAGCAATGCTATCGCACGTACGACGAAGCCATATCCGACTCTAGAAACAAGATATAACGCCCGTCAGCCAAGCCAGAGTGGATTATTGAAGTACACAACGCACTTCAGCTCGATGTTTGTGATGGTTCCAATTTTGCCAAAGCAACTTTGCAGATCTTCTTGACGAGTGGTCTCAGGTAGTCCACCGATGTAAACTTTGTTTGGCTGCAGAGCACAAAGTAAACACCCAGTCCAGAACATTGATAATGAGAAGATGGTCATGAGCACAGCCAATAGCCACAGACGAGATAGCAGCCGTCAGTGTCAGCAACAGGCGAACAAGGAAAGTCAGCCCAACCCATCGAATTCAGGGTGATACTGGTACGTCTGGCCTGTTGTGACAACATCCAGACGACATGTGCGATGGAAGGAAACCAAAGCGAGACACAAGAGACGAGGAAAGACCTAAGCACCTTGACTTGCTTCTCCCGATACGAAGGAGGACCAGATTTGCCGGAGACACCGTCGCCTGAGCTGCGAGCATACTCTGCGTTGCCAGAATCATTCCCTGGGCGCTCGCGATCCTCAGAGACTGGCCCGCCGTTTGAGGGAGCTGTGTCGCCTGGAGGACCCATGACTTCGCCGCCTTGTTCGTCAAGATTCGCCCACTTGTCGCGGGCTTGGGGATCGCCACGTTCAGCGCGTTGAGGGGAAGCAGCCATAGGCGAGGTCGTAATGGTTCGGGAATAAGCCATGCACCTCCATCTACGCGGCTCCCAAAATGAAAATTTCTTTTCAAAGTCCGATGGCCTGTGCGCCACAATCTCTCGTGTTGCCACAAATTCCATCGAAAACCAACTTCAATTTATATCACTGACCGACAACTAGGCATCAAATAGATTGTGGTATAAGACGACACGTCGTGGCTGGTATAGTTGGTATTACAGTATCGAGAGTCCGTCACAAAACGCGTACGAATGGTCGCGTACCACAGTTCACGAGACATTAGTCCATCGTCAAGCCAAAAAAACATAGGATAGAGATGTGAAGTAGCCTAGGCCAGAACGTAGCATCCGGTGGCCAAAGTAATGACGAACATGGCCGCCGCTCCGTACAGACCGCGGGTCTCCCCCAATATGGCCGACATTGCGCTATTCGAGTTGCCCCCATTCGAACCGCTGTTCTGACCGCTGCCCGTGGTGCTCGAAGAACCACCAGCGGAAGAAGGTGCAGTAGGAACGGATGTCCCAGTCGCGCTGGCCAGGCAAGAAGATGCGACATTATTAGCTGCCGTGACGCTCGAAGGCGCTGCGGTGTTGACGGTGCCATTGCCACCGAAGCTGCAGGCTTGGGCGTCACGGTTATTGGCCTCATAATACTGGCTCATAACGAAAGACAGCTTGACCGCTGTACAAAGAACGCCAGGTCAGTTTCGCAGTATCTTCAAGATAGCTGATTCACACGCACATGGGTCGCAGCCAGACGCGGCACCGTATTGGCCCGAGGAACCACTGCCGGAGATCGCGTTGCAGTTTCCGCCGGCAGTGCCAATAAGAGAGCACGCCGTATCGAGAAGAGGACCGAGGATGCCAGTCGTGTTGCTTGTCGTTGGGGTGAACTGGCAGCTCAGCGAGTTCTGCAAGCAATCACAGGCCGCGTCGTTAGGTGTCGGAGGCAGGGTGTTGCTGACGAGCAGGTTGGTGCTCTGTGCAGGGCAGGCGGGGTACGTGGAAGAACCAGCGCTGCTCTGCGAAGGGCTGTTGGGACCAGAGGCCTGGCCATACTGTGCCTTGAGGTTGTCGAAATCCTGGCTGGTTTGAACTTGGTTGCCGTTGATGGTAACCATTCCGAACGAACCCTGGTCGCTCGTAGCAGGGAAGTAGGAGAAGGCCATGCCTCCAGACCAAACCGGCGACATGTCGGTGCTGAATAGAGCGGCGACTTCAGTCCAGCCGCGGGGGCTAGGCGTAGGGCAGCCGTATTCGCTGAAGTAGGCGACAACATTGTAGTTCTGGAACAACTGTGTCTTGGCCGCATACGACTGCTGGAAGGTAGAATCACCACACCATTCGCTATTCACACAGTATGTCAATGAATCAAACGCGCTCATAGAATGACAGGCGCTTACTAGTTATTAAGGCCAAAAAGGTCGATGGCGTTGTTGCCTGAGCTCTGGCCGCTTGCATCGCATGACAGATAATTAGCAAGGGGTCCGAGAAGGGTCGAGTCCATGTCAATCGCAGCGTAGCCAACGAGAATATTCAAAGATTTGGAGTTCCTGAAGGAAAAATCAGCTGGCGCCTACGCGAGACAGCTCCGTGCGTTACTTACAGGTAGGCCTTGACATCACGGGCGGCAGCCTTCACAAAAACGAGCGCGGAGGTTTCGTTGGCAGCCGTAACAACTTCGTTTCCAACATTATATGCCAATACATTGTCGTATTTAGCGAAGGAATTGATGGTGCCAATGTACAGGTCCAACAGGTTCGTTGTCCACTCAGGCGACGCGCGGTCGATGGAGCCGTTCACGGGAAGCGTCAAGTCAATGCTAATGAAACGTGAGTCAGTGGGAATAGTGCGCAGCAGTGAGGGAATAATAGCACGTACATGGTATAGATTCCTGCATTGCTGAGCGCCTGCATGCATGAGTCATGATTCAACGTGTTGTTCACACTGTAGACGCGGACGGTGTTGACGCCGAGCGACTGCAGGACGGGAACATCGCGAGCACAAGCCGTATCGTTGGCCAGCGGATCGATGAATGTTGAAGGCTCAGAGAATGGGCCGGTGGTGGCCAAAACAGCGCCTGAATTCACGAGGTCAGAAAACGTGGTGAAGAGCGCCGTCAGGACGACGCACCTTGCTCTTGATAAGCGACACCCTTCATATAGAAGCGAGTGCCATCTGAATCGTAGAGGTATCTGCCGGCCCTTGTGATCTTGTTGATGGCGTGCACGCCGGAAGAGAGGGCGGCGGCGAGAGTGAGCGTCGCAGCGAGTGCACGCATTTTGAACATGGGTATGAGATTTCCTCGACGGAGTAGTAGTGAACGAGAGACAGAACCAGGGAAGAGAGGCCGAAGAAAGAGAAGGGCGGGTCAGTGGGAAGAGCCCACTTGGTGGCTGATGTATGGGACGGTGGGATGCAGCCCGCCTGTGATCCGTGCGGTCCTTTTATTCAACCATCAACACGGCCTTTTCCCGCCGCTTCCTTCCCCCCCGCGCGCTCAATGTTCGTATTCCTGTTTTCGGTAACGCCCGCGTAGCTCGATGTTCGATCCTCCCAGTGGGCTCTCGTGTGTTTTTCTACCTCGGCTTTGCAAGCTCTAGACACAAAGTTCAGAACAGCGTTGGCCTGTTGTTCGACTTTTTTCTCCATATGCCCATATTAGCCTATTTTAGATTCAACCCGCCAATATTTATTGTGGCAGAAGTCCTAACAAGTGGTCACGGTTGTCTGCACTGCTTCGTGCCTATCTGCTCTTTCAGACCCTCAGCCTTTGACGCAAGTCTTCGTCGTGAGGGAGGTTTTCTGAGAGTGACAATATTTGAGGTTTCGTGCTTCCATGAAACATCGGGATGCATCAAGACGGATACAGAATTTGGCCTTCAATGACGGTCCTCCCACTTGAAGACAAGGCCAAACTGCAGCTCTTTGCATTTTGGATCGAACTGCTTTCCCAGACCATCTGTTGGAAACCGAATCATCGGCAATCCATGGCCCGTCATCTTCAACATTCCCTCCGACTGAGCCCGATACGGCGTTTCCAAGGCGCTCGAAGAAATACTCACACAGTAACTGGCGCGGTGCAATAGATTGCAGAACGTGGCACAAGGAACGCAACAACGACACTGACGAAAAAAACGCATCTCGCCAACAGTCAGCAACGAAGCTTGAATGACATCGGAGCGGCTCTGAATTTCTGGTGCAGAACCGTTGCTACGTATAAAAAAAAGATACAGATAACGTCAATCGTCCACCCGCTCAGAATGAGATGGTCTGCGTGGACGAGCTACCCGCAATAAACGTCTTCACGACACGACCGGCATAGACGACATCCACAGTCCGAGAGATGCCCGTCTGGTCGGTGGTAATGGTAGCCTGTGTCGGCTTACCGTCGCTCCACTCCAAATCCAGTGTCATCCCACCGCGGATGCGCGTGCCGTGGATCGATCCTGATGGCCACGTCGCAGGAAGAACAGGAAGTAGTGTGATCTTCAATGGCGCAGAATAGGACGCAACGTCGGGCGCTTGGATCAGGCCGTTCTTTGGAAACGTAAAAATGTAATTAGGTGAGATCAAAAGATCCCACTAATTTTTAAAACTCACAAGGAGAACTGCGGGGTATGCGAGATTTGCATCGATCTGGAACGGGTTGCTGTTGGGGTTGTACCGGCTGAACAAGTTGTGACCGAAGTTGCGCTGAATCGCGTACTAATTGGGTGTGTGAGCACCGATTGACTAGACGGATATAGACGGCATACCGACAACTCGTGATAGAATTCAGTCGCATTGCCAAGCTGCGCCCATTGTGCAGCACGCCAGACCTTTCTCCCAGCCCGAATCGGCATCAGGACCGGTGCCATTTCCACGATGAATCAGGCTAATGGTCGCAGCGTTAATGACATCCTGGGTGTATAATTGTGCAGGCTGCCATTCTGGGGATAGGGTCCTTGAATAGAGGGGTCAAAGCCAACGATCGCATAGCCGGGGAATATGCCGATGAGATGGGAGAGATGGCGATGCGTGTCGGTGGGGCTGTCCATCTCGAACTTCCATTCTGCGGTGAGATTTATCATGAGTGCCTTCCATGAACAAGTCTGTATGCGACATTGACCTTGAAGTTGACCCCAAGAACCCATGTGTATGCCCTTGTCCATCTGAGAACGCTTCGTTCTGAACTCTATAATTCATTGAATTGGTTGGATTAGCTTTACCAGCTGCGCTTACCATCGAGAAATGCCGAATCCGTGTCTCCTGCTATCTGATAACCTTTTCCGCCGAGTTGAGCAGCTGCCAGATGACTTGCTGCGCGTGCGCACACCCTGCAAATGATGATCAGGTTGCAGCACTTTTTTATTCTGGATGTCTAACTCACCAAAAGTGACGAGTGTCTGTTCTGGAGAGTTGCAAGGCGATACAACAAGCGTGCTATCGTTGAAATGCAGGTCTGGAATCAGCTTCTCAAGTTGGAATTCCATCGCACCCTATTCCTCGGTGATTAAATTTGGATCAATGTCATTTCAACTCAGAACGCCTACCTTGAGAAGCGGCCAGCCTTGAGCTTTCCACCAATCAATGTCATTGGTGTAGTCAAAGTGATCCCAAACATGGATCATCTGAACGGTACATAACGAGACACGAGCACACATAAGGATTTGCTTTTCAAGTCAAGATTCGACGACGCACCATCCAGGCGGGGCACTCAGGATAATTTACAGAGGCTTGAGAGTCATCACTATTGAGCTTCATGCCCGTGTGCCCAAAGATCTGCAGATGAAGTGAGCTGGCTGCAGCGAACGACCATAACGGAGAGACAACAAACATTCATCTACAATTGATGGGTTAGTAACTACATTGTGGTTCCATGGGCTGAAAAGTGTACCTCGTCATGAGTGACCCAGCCTCGAGATATATTATACAGGATTTGAGCAGTCTCAGTTCCGCGTGGGACCCATGTTTTCTGTCCAATTTGAGCATCTTATATTCGGACAACCTCGGGTTGCTCACCTCGATATAATCGAAAAGCGGCTTTGTGACATCCATGTTCGTCATCTCCGCCATCCAGTAGTTCATCTGAAGATTGATATTGGCATCTTTCCAAAACATCATCAGAACCACGGGACAAAAGAGACCAATAATAACTCACGGTAATCTAAGCAAGACGTATGCAAGCATTCAATAACATGCACAGGAATCAGAACGGAAACTCACCTGCACCCCAGTCATTACTCTGTTGGAACGCCCACTTACCCTGCAAATTCGTCGGCAGCAGACCACGCGAACTCGAGATCAGCATGTACCGGCCATAGTTGAACAGCAACCACTCCAGATACGGATTACCCGCCGTGCGGTACGCATCCCAAAGCTGGTCGGTAGGGATATCGAAGTCCAGCTCTTGCCCAAGTGACAGCGAAAACTTGCCCACAGCCGAATCGTAGTCCTTCATATGCTGCGCCACCTGCGCGCCGACATCGCTCTGCGCAGCCTTGCCAATCAGCTCGACGAGCGCGTCGTGCAGGTCCGCGCCCTTGAACGAGTACGAGTGCGCAGCATCACCGGCGTCCATGTCGTACTCGGTCCCACCGACCCAGGTGATCCACGCCTCCTTGGCGCCGCTCACCGAGACGGTCGCGTTCGAGCTCCCGACGGTGTTGCACGCGATCTGCGCACCGGCGCTGGCCTGGACGCGCCCGATGAGCTCGTAGGTCATCCCGGGGCTGCCCACCTGTCCGCGCAAGTCGAGTGTCGAGTCGTCGAGGCAGGTGACGGCCGGCGCGGGGAGATTAGTCTCCTGCGCGGTGGAGAAGGCATAGGTGATCGTCGACAGCATCGACGCGGTGGTGTTGATGTGTTCTGATGCAGGCTTCATGGGGTTCGAGCAAAAGGTCGTGCTTGGAGTTTTTCAGATCCACGAATGCTTTTTAATCAGCGTGAGGTCGGGCACGTACCGAAGGAATGTGTTTCCGCCTTGATCCCATTGGGTTTTGGCCAGGGCTGAATCGAGGTCGAGCCAGCGTCCATAATTGGAGACGTCGCCGGACACATTGAGAGTCGACATGAGCCACCCGGACCCTGCATATGATCCTACATGAACGCAGATATCAGTTTAAATGTACATGGACGCGTAGGATCCGACGGACCATACGCTCCAATGGTCACTTCCAGCTCTTTGACATCTATATGAAGAATTGAGCAAAGGAGAATTCACATTCATGCGCAGGTGCAGACCATGTACGGTGCCATTAGGACTAGCAAAGATCGCCTGATGAATTTCTTGCATTTCTTGAGCCAAAGTGTCCCGCTGAGAAGGGTCCGGCACACTCCCACATATTTCTGCAGAAACCCTCTGTCGTCGACTCCGCACATAGAATCCTGAAACAGCACGTACAGGATCCTGGAATGGCCCGCCAGCCCACAATGACTCGATGTTCAATTGTGTCGTTTCCAGGGTAGTTCCATCCAGGATCATCGCTGCAAAGTCGGGTATCAGAATTCGTCGATAGACGTTGAACAACGGCTGCTCACCGGCAAGGTAGCCATTCCCGATTGGCAGGAATTCGGAGGTCCAATCTTCTCCGGGCTGCGTGTACCACAGACCATTGCCCGAGCTCGGGAATCCAGACGGCGCGGCGAGCGTGCCGCCAACAGTCGCAAGCACTGAGGCAGCTCCCGCGAAACGTAGGCTGCGCAAACTCATTCTGAGGTATGAGGTTAGGCGACGCGCAGGTACGTGTTCGTGTCCAACGATGCCACGTCCAGCGTTATTTTATGCTGTTCGGCAGAAGAACCCGCACATAATCCCGCACCTTGAGCACGGCTAACGTTCGCGGCATGGATCCTGAAGGCCTCCCATGATGCGTCACTTGCCGCCTTGCAGGCTTCGCTAGGAACACCCTGCGAAGTCGATAGCGGCGGAAAGAAGCACTGTCAAGCACGATGCATGGATGCGGGGAACATACCACTGTTACGCCAAATGGAGGGCAGGGTGAGCATGCGGTGGCAGCCTGCTTCGCGAAAGTCGTTGATGAAGATCACGTTCACGTGCTAGCACGACGGTCATAAAGCATCAAAAAGGGTCTGCGAACCTGGTCAAATGAGGGTCGTGAGGTCGCCTTATGTGCTGAAAGGGATATATCATGCGCAGGGAGGCGAATAGCGTTGCCGTGAGTCGGAGGACAGTCGGAGGACGCGGACGCACGGTGCGGGCAGCTGACTGGCGCTTGTTCTAAGGAATGCAGAACATATTCCTCCGTAATTGTCATGCCGCGTGCCTGCCGTGGGTTGATAACTTGATGAGCATTCAATATTCATAACTGAGCAGAAACATCGCATACTTCGTCCGAGTGCGAACGGACTTCCAGAATCCTGAAAACATAGAAGCACTCACAATAAATGAAGCGTAGATATGTGGGCCGACACATCACGGAAGGAAGGAAGGAAGGAAGTGTATTCCGCAGCGGTCCCATGGCGGAACAAAGCGGTGGTGCGTACTACGTAGTCAGGTACAAGGCTACGCTACGCACACTCAAATCATGTAACTACTTTGATCACTACCCAGGATGATGAGTCGAGCTCGAAAAAGACCGAGACAGACAGTATGTACAGTGCAGAACTAAGCAGAGTAAGAAAACAGACCTGGAGAAAAACCCACACTGGGAAAACCTAGTCGGAAAAACCGCAGTTGTGGGAAAACCAGGCAAAAATGATCATCACTGGGTAATGTCCTATAGAAACACGAAATGAGTGCGAAGGACTGGAGACCAGTCATAAGGCAGCAACACATGAAAGACGCCGTCTGCACAGACACCATGGTGTGGGCAACAGAGAACATCAAGGAGTCGCAGATAATAAATCCCCGGCAGAGCACGGGAGTCGTCGTATGAACGCCAGGCCCAAAACGGGGTGCAGGCGAGAACATGGGTGACATGGACCCCCAATCAATGCATAGGCCGGGCAAAAACGGTGTGGAAAGAGAACAGTATTGAGGAAGGAACGCAATGCAGGCCAACAGAGCCACTCAGCTACAAGGAATAGAGCTAGCAACAGGAGGTAGGACTGGCAACAGGGCGGCAGAGGGAAAAGGGGCGGGCCGCGCTACGCACGAGGCATGAACGTCACATAAACATCCCCGGCATGCAGGCTTGGCACGATAGAGAGGGGGAAAGCGAAGCATGGCGGCGAGTAGAGTGCTGCACGATGCAGAGCAAGGGATGCCTGGCGCACAGCGCCGGGCACGCAGGCGACTAGAGGGTGAATGAGCATGAGCCATGTACCTAAGATGGCGTACTCGGGACAGGATCAATCCAGTGGGCAGGCAGGCACCGTGCATGCAGCTAACGGGGAGCGACGACAGGCCAACCGATCAATGCACCGGCATCCCGTGTGTAAAGCGTCGAGGCAGAGAAACGGGGGGGGACGGAGATGGGATGCGGGCAACATCGCGGGCCACAGGGACCCCCGGTAGGGTTAGCGACAGGGAGGAGAACAAGCAGCATAGCGACAGGGGGCAGAAAATAAGGCTGCACATGGTTGGAGGGTGCGATACAGGAATTGAACAGCAGAGCGACGGGGGTCGCACAGCGGACGAAGCGCCTGGATTACATAAGCGGCCTCGGCGCGCAGCGGACAAAAATGAGTGCACAGGGCGGAGGGGCGGGAGCGAGCGACGCAGCGCAGTGGCGGTCACGCGCAGGGTGCCTAGGCGAGGAGAGGGAGAACAGCGACGGGCAGAAGGGCTACGGGCAATGCAGCGACGCAGCACACGGAGAGAGAAAACAGAACGTATGCACCGAGCCATACGGCATCCGGCGTGCATGCTACGAAAGACGAGGCTGGTGCACCGAGCCACACGGCATCCGGCGTGCACACAGCGAAAGGCGAGCGACGGACAGACCAGTCAACCGATGCACCGAGCCACATGGCATCCGGCGTGCAGCGTCAGGGCGTCGTCGAGCCGGACTGCGACTCGAACAGATGATATATGTAGCGACGACGCACCAGTGGACCCGTCCTCGACAACGACGACAATGACAACGCCCACCACGACGACGAGCTTGACGTTGGGCTTGACATCCTTCAGCTGCGTGTTCATCTGCATGTCGACGTGGACATCCCGCTCGCGTAGAGTGGAGAAAGCGCATATGGTTCTCATCGTTCCGATTGTACAAGCGCTTGTGATCGTTGTGGAGAACGAATGATGCTTGTCAAACGCAAGCGGAAAGGGCACCAGAGGTGGAAAACGCTTGAGTGGCCAACCCGAGTGAAAAAGCATAAAATTTCAATATGCACAGAACGGTTCATTAACTTCAAAGCTAGCGAGTAGGGAATTGCCATGAGCAGCACAGCGTAACATAGAGCAAAGAATACGCGTACAACCCTTGATTCATCATGGTCTTCGATGTGCTTCCTGTGTCCGCGATGATATGATTTCTATGATCGGATACTGATCGAAATGATTCTTGAAAATCGCCGCACTCTCCTGCCAAGAATCGCTTGTGTTTCGACCCGAAAAGAACAGCTAAAAATGCCCGTCCAGATCGTCCGCAATTCGCCTAGAAACGGGCACCAGTCGCAAATTGGCGGATCGCGCTGTAAAGCGGCCTAGATGCAAATTTGCACGTCGAGATCATCTCGCCCGAAGTCGCCCGAGTTCAAGTAGCAACAGCGTAGCACAGGACACAGGACGTGCATACAGCCAATTCGAGGTCTTGATATATGGCCTTCCTCCGTATGTACAAACGGTGAACGTCATCAGAATCGCTCCGCGAAGCTTGATACCTAGAAATCTTGCGATTAGAATGAGAGCACCAGCGCTCCCACCAGCACCCGCACCTCACCGAGAAACACAGGGCCCGCAAGTTCATCACGCCGAGAACACCAGTCTCCGAGCCAGCACAGATCATCACATCGTCCCCGAGCCAGCGGAAGGTATCACACAATGGACTTCCGATCGCGCCCTGACTCGGGACCCGCGCGCCGTGATTGCGTGGGAACGGCGTGCAGAGGGCACAGGGTTGGCGATAGGGTGATGTGAGGGGTGCCGGCGAGGAGGGGGGAAGACGAGGTCCGACGAGAGGTGGTCTCGTCTGGTCGCAGTGGGTTCTGGGTGCCGGCTGCTGAGACGAACGAGACGGGTGTGCGCATGTGCGTGGGAAAGGGGCCTGAGTGGAGATGGTGAGCAAGGATGGGGGGAGGGGGACGAGGAGATAGTGGACATGGATGCGGATGGGCGCATCGTTGGAAGCCAGTCGGTGACAGCTGTGGGTATCCAGAGACACCAGATAGGCGATGGTTTCGACAGATATGCTAGCAGCATAATGGCTGCAGAGGATATGGCTCACTTGAATGGGAGATGGCCGTCTACCTACCAGATGATGTTAGGTGACGCGCACAACTGATGATCTTCATTACCAGACCAATGTCCGACAAGCCAGACTAGGCAGAGAGATTGAGGGAACCTAAGACTCGAGGCATAGCTTAGCAAGTTTTGTTGGAGCAGACGGCAGCTCTGGAGGTAAGTAGGCAAGCTGAAGGAGGGAGGAGGACAGAGGAGGACGAGAGGGCGCGAAGATACGAGGGTGGACCGCCTTTATAGGATTGGCATCCGAAAAGGGATGCCGCTGAGCGAATTTAGCGGTCCGAGATTTCGCCATTGGCTGGCGATTGCCGATCCAGACCCTGATCACCGCCACGCGGTGTTGGCTCGACTCGTTGAAGACATGATTGGTTGATATGACAGGAAGTACAACTTGAGTGATGTTCAGATGCAATTATTTGATAACGTTCTACATAGCTACAGTATACATCTACGGCCGCGCTTCTACTGTTCACTTTTTCAAATCGAGTCCTGGTAGACTGAACATCTGTAGTAATTTCGGTAAAGGTCATTCATTACTCTATAACGGGACCACATACCTCGAAGATGGCCTCGGAGGGAACGCCCCAACCGCGCACTCCCTCGACAACACTGTCCATTCTTGACCCAAGCATAACACCAACAACAGCACCGCTCTCCTCGTCGATGATCGGGCCGCCACTTGAGCCAGCTGTCGGAGGTGGAGTGAACAGCATGTGCGAGAGGCTGTCATATGTGCCTGGCTATCTCGGATGCTTCAATTTCATGCACAGGTAGACATTGTATGGAATGGTGTAATTTACCTCTGCCTCGCGGCCGGCAAAGTCGCGGTACCCGAGGACGGTTCCGGATACCCACTTTGCCCAGGTGTCCTCTATCCAGGGCTCCCAGCCCTCTTCTGCGGGGCGTTCATGTGCGACGAAGTGTGCACGCACGCGCGTGCCTGGATGCGCAGGGTAAGGAGACACGGGTAAAGTGCGCAGGGGGGCGGGCGATGAGCAGGCGAGGAGAAGGAGGTCGAACCGAGGTAGGGACGAGACAGTGGAGAGGATCGGATTGGCTATGATCGGAGATGCTGGTTTAGCAGAGGATGAGAGCAAAAGGGATCCGGAGGAGCGAGCTCCGGTGAGTTCGGGTGTGTAGGTAGGAGATGTAGGGCTCGAGGGAAGAACAAGAAGAGGCGAGTGGCGGATCTAATGACAGGACGCTGGGATGGGTATTCCGATGTTGGGGAAGGCAGGCGCCGGACGTACCTCTTCGAGAGTGTGAGCGCAGGGGATGATGAGAGACTTACCCGGCGTGTTACCGGTAGCATTCAATGCAAAGGCAGATGAAAGTGTTATTTTGTGACGGCTGCCCTCCTGGACGACATGTGCAAGTAGATGGACTGGTGTATCGGTGCCGCCTGACTGCGGGGACTCAAATGAAAGGCGTCTCGTGTTGGGGGGCCTAGACTCGTAATGGAGATGGGCGTCAAGGACATTGCCGGACCGGTCTGAATACTGCTGGATGAGCTGCGGAAGAGACGCACGGGAGGAAGAGGGTACACGGGCGAGGGCGTCTAAGATACGAGAGTCGAGAACGGAGGGAACGTTTGGCGGCTCTGGAGGCTCGCCGACGATGACCGAGATGTCGGCTGTGGCATATGCACGGGTATGGCGACAGAGGGGGAGGAAAGCTGTGGTCGCTGTGCGCAACATCATGGAGGACCGGGAACAAGACGGCGGTGGTGACATCATGGCAGTCCTGGCCGGTGTTCGGCGTTCCGGAGGCCGGCCACGGCCACACCGGGGCAGTGGCCGGAAGCAACCAAGTCCGCTCCTCTGTTCTCTCTCCTTATCCTCTGCCATCCTTCTCAACGTCCAATCCTGCTTTTGCCGTCTACCATCATGTCGTCTCCTTCAATGAACCATCGTATGTTACACGTTCCATATCCATCAGAGCCTCGCGATGCTTATCTCCTTTGTAGTTGCGCCGTCCGCGACGTCACCTCACAACAGCTCCCCACCTGCAGAGCTCAGACATATCACCTCCAGTGGCGCGCTGACCCCGCTCAAGGAGCCACATCGCGACCATAGACTCTCAGGTCGCACCTCCCAACATCTCAGTCATCGGTTGGGCTCGCGCTCGCCAGCCTCAATTCCTTCATCTCCAACCTCCGTGTAAGCTATCTTTTGTCTCCTGCGTCTTCCGATCCTCTCGTCAGTTACCCCAATCCGCTCCCCGTTTCTTACTCCGCTATATACCCTTCTGCCCCTTCCTCGTCTTATCATTCAAGATCACCCCCTTTTTGGCCATCGTATTCATTTTATTTCTCACAGCCACTCGTCCTCATCCGCGATTTTCGAGCGCGACATTGAACCCATCTCCCCCTCGCCACCCCCATCTCACCCAAATCCGCATCGTATGGCCCGTGGCAAGTTGACTGAACAGCTCGATCAATCCGTTCCCGCCGTTCTTGATAGCGCTGCCAGCGTTCTGACTGCTGCATCATCCCCTTCTGATGAACAGTCGATTGCGGTGGTGGCTCCTGCTCCCATAATGAGCCCAATGTCGTTGTCTCGCATGAGCAGTCGCAGCCCCAGTCCCACCAGCGCCCAACGTTCCCGGTCAGTCGCGCTGGCTCCGGCATATACAAACTGCCAAGTCCGAGTCCGAGCCTGTCGATGCCACTGCCCATGGTTCCCAGCCCGGGATCAACATCGCAGGCGCAGCGCCCGACTGTGCTGACCCAACAACTCCCGCAGAGCGGGACTTCCACAGCGACGACCAGCACATCGAGCACGGGCCCGCAATTACCCGGCGCATACATCTCATCCACCCCGACGACCGCCACCTTCTCATCCCCCTCCGAGTCAGCAGAGTCATCTCCCACGACAACGACCCGCGAGCATCCCCCGGACGAGCTGCAGATCTCGACATCGACGTCCCCGCCGAGCGGGCCTGGCACAAGCACAAGCACGAACCCGCCCTCGCCGCGCACAGCAAAGCATCGCTTGTCCTTCATGTCTTACACCGATCTGCTATCGTCGACGCCGAGCTCGACGATGCCGCTGTCGAGCCTCACGACGTCGGCGTCTACGTCCGACCCGCCGCAGCACATCCCCTCTGTCCTCGGCCTGCCGCAGCAGCACATCCCCGGCTCCGCCGCAGCCAGCCTGCACGGCGACGGCGCCGCGAGCGGCGGACGCAACAGCTGGTATGCGACCGAGAGCGCCGCCAATCGCGGTAGCCTGTTCGTCGACGATGTTGGAGGCGAGTGGGAGCGGGAAGGTCTGGGGCAAGGCTTGGAGGAGCGGCTAGAGGCGCTCATGGGCGTCGGCGTCAACGCGAGCCCAGGACCATCGCCGTCACCTGCCCCACCGCCAACTGTGCCGAGCCCTGCACCGGCGGGCGTTAGCAAGGCCTGATAATCGCCCAGGACAGGACGCAATTTAAGCACTGTACAGTATGCTCATCCTTGTTTATGTCTCCAACACTGTGCCGCAAAGTTTCGGCCAACTCATGCCTAAATGTATGACATTCACCATGTGCCCATTGACACTACCCACTTACTTTACTCCTGATATTTGTATGCGGTTGTCTACAGTATATAATCCCTCTCGTCATCCGCTCCGTGCTACCCCGTCTTGCGCTCCGCTCCCCCACAAATCCATAACCACAAACACACCCGCTACGCTCTACAGCCACTTCTTGCTAATGCATTGTGTGGGCTCTTTCCTGATTTTTCCTGGGTTCTTCCTGTACATACTTATAGTGATTTGCTCGGCGCGTGCGTCGATGCTGGACTTATGCTTATCCGTGACAGTTGAATGGGTCATATGAAATGCTTGCTTTTCCTTTAAATCATAACGCAGAGCTATTTGGCTGGCTCATTGCACTAAGTACATACAATGATTTCGATTTTTGCATGCGAGTAGACGAGGCTCTGCAAAATTGCAAAGTCTGCACTTCGGAGTTGCTTTCGAACTGCTGTCGTAATGCAGATGACGTCATCACTATCTCGGGCGTCTAAGACTGACCTCGCAACTCGCTCAACTCGCCATCGTCGACTCGACATTCGTCCGCCGACGACCAATCTAAGTTAATGTCTCCGCCATAGATCAACGAGGAGCGGGAGCATCGACCATGGAACATTCGGAACCGTGCTTCCGCAGCCGGAAGCATTTTCTCAAAAAGAGCGCGCGCCCGCGGGCAGGTCGAGACTTGCACTCTGCTTCCACTTCACCTTGGCAGCATGTCCCAGACACAGAGCGTCGAGCAGCTGAAGGAGCGGGCGAACCAGAAGGTCAAGCAGGGCGTCTATAGGGACGCTCTCCAGGTGCGCTTTCGACTCTTACCTGCGTTCTACTGATTTGCAAACGCTAAGATATTGGGTTCTATAGCTCTACACCCGGGCGCTCGACTCAGCCACGGACGAAACGAGCCGCGAACTGCAGCGCCAGATTCTTTCGAACCGCGCACAGACCTACATCTCCTGGGGCGACATCTATACCGCGCTCGCGGACACAGAGCGCGCCCTGTCCGCAGAATACACGCAGGCGGACTCCGACAAGGACTTGACGGCGAAGTGCCATTTCCGGCGCGCGAAGCTGCTCAATATCTTCTGCCGCTACGAGGAGGCGCGTGATGAGCTCGAGGAGTTGAGGAAGATCAGGGCGGAGCAGGGGCAGGCTGTGGATGATGTCGCACGGGAGCTTCTGCAGGATGTGGAGAAGGCGTTGAGGGCTCCTGCGGGGAGCAAGGCGCGGCAGAAGGCGGATCTTTTGCGAGCTGTCGACGTAAGTACCCGACATTGTCACTGGTGATTCGTCTTCCAGTGTCTCGAGGGACGATTACCGGTCTGGCTCCGATTAGCATCGCTCACGGCTCCAACTGCAGTCTCGCGGAATCATCGTAGAGCATCGCTATCGCACCAACTTCCCCTACCCAGGCGAGCCCCAGCCGAATGCCGATCCGGAGTCCCTCGAAGTCATGCACTTCGCGACCATTAACGAGCGCGCGGACCCGACCAACCCGCTCGCGACGCCGCTCGAGGCCCCCTTCCGCATCGTCGCGCCCTACTTCCGCGACCCCATCAGCCGCCGCCCGCTCAACATGGACCTCTCCATCGCCGAAAACGCGCCCGAGCGCACGCTGGGCGCGCACGTCTACAGCCTATTCGACGCGCACGCACTGGGGCTCGCGATGCGCGGCGTGCCGGAGACTGTCCTGCGCGACGCGCGGCGGCAGGCCGCGCTGCACCGCCAGGACAACGCGGTCATGCTGCTCATCACGCAGAAGGGCCGCCTGCTCGTCATTCCGCCGCAGACGGGCGTGCGGCAGCTGTGGGCAGGGGCGCGGCGCCCGTGCGTCGGGAGTGGGGCGCCGCAGTTCGAGGATCTGCGGACGCTGCCTGTGCCGCGGCCGCATGAGGTCGATGGCGCGAGTCTCCTTACGGGTTGGAATGTGGTTCTCCATGTCGTGCCGAAGGATAGGGTGCGGGATTTGTGAGTGGATTTTCAGAGGGATTTGAGCGTGTGCTGATGGAATGTTTGCGGTACGAAGCGTGGCGCAGAATGAGGCAGTGTCTGCGATGCTTGCGCAGACGCACGAGGACGACTAGTGATGGGACGTGTCTTGCACGTAGCAGGTCCCGCTGCGATTTCTAACGGATATATGATCAGAGCTTACATGTTTGCCGATGAACTCAACGTCTGGGTCTGTGGCCGGGACAATCTAGCTTCTGACACAAATGTACAATAAAATTCCTTCCCGCGCACAATGGCAGGATCTCGGCTTGAAATTCACAGAGTATACTCCAATACAGACTGCTTCTTGTTTGACTGGTGATCGTCTTACCGAACACAGTTACGGATGAATGGGATCCAAGAGGATAAACTCGATTTGCCCTGCGTCAATGGGACAGTGATACTAGTTCATCAGCCATCCGTAGCATTGCCCTTTTTGCCTGATACGCAATGTAACTGAAGTTACGCATCCCTTCTACACCTTTGTCGGGTCGCGGACTGTCTAGCGAAGACGATTTACGATTCGAACTAGAGACGTCTCGCCTCCATTACGTTCGCTGCAGATCCGCCCATCCTGATTTCGCATGCTTGATGTGAGATCGTACTTGGATGATACAGAGACAGACGCCCGTTAGACATGGTGCTTGCTCAGCTAATGTGAGGCGACAGGAGGGTATGATCATGGACCTCAAAACGACATTTGAATTGGGCAACAATCAGCTTTATAAATATAAGCTATACAGAAATAATAAGTACAGCTCTCGATATATTTATTCCAAGACTTGCTGCACAACGATCAAATGGCATTGACCTTCATCTCATCGAAAGATTCCCCTGCCTCACGGAGAGCGTTCAAATGTTCGCTCTGGTTCGGGCTACGGTCTACCATTTCGTGGTGCTCGACATTTACAATCACCTGAGGGGACCCGAAAAGAAAAATCAGACTACATATGAAGAACAAGAGACGTGTCAGATCGACATACCTCTGGCCTCGCGGGCAGGGAAATAACGTCTGCTCGCTAGGGTCATGGGCTTAAGAACGATATGTCAGGCTTCGAATATTGCAGAGCAACATACGTGTTTTGACCGTTCCAGACTGACAGAATGAGATGGCAGCGTATCACCGTCGGAGTCACCGTGCGCCTTGTAGGCCCAGCCGCCCCTGGCGTTTAGGCTTGAAAGGAGGGCATTCGCGTAGAGTTTGCAGAGAGGGAAATTGAAGGCGAGATGTCTAGCGATAGGATAAGGACCTCGGTTCACTATAATCAGAGCGATCAAGCTTACAATCCTGAATCTATCTGAGTAAAATGTAAGCGCATCAATATCGCAGACTCTTGCGACAATAATGATCTAGCTCACATAAACGATGTAGATGATACAAGAAATCACGGTCCAGGATGAGGTCAACAGACCTGTTTGGACGGTGACTATCGCGAGGTCAGCTTTACCGTAGGATCCAGACAATGAAGTAGATCAGAACTGACGTCTCATAATTCTATCCAACATGTCATCCGTCCGGGCGAAGCCAGACCTGTGTTGCCGCTGACCACAGAACGATGGGCACGCGTGAGCAAATTTCCTGCAAAAAAAAAATGATGATCGACGTACCAGATATCTCACAAGAAAATAGGTGATGAAAACATCGCAGATCGCGGAAGCGAATAGCCAGACAATAATGGCTGGTTTGACCTTCGGAAACAGAAGGAAGCTAGCCAAATATCCCATCCCTCCAGCGGTCGAGATGGCGGCCACTAGATGATCCAGTAAATGAGAAAGACGCGGGTGAATGCTAGATAGATCAACGGACTGAATTCGATGATGGCGAAAAAAGAGATTACGGTTGTAGCCCAGACACTGTTGGTGAGCACCTTGACGCGCCACGCGAAAAATAGTTGGACCATTACTCCAATGATGCCCTGCAGAACCACGGATGAGTCGTCACAAGAAATGAGGCGGAAACGATTACTTGCCGTCAAAGCAGGCTCTAGCGTTTATTGTATACTTAGAACGTATTATGTACGTAGATGTCTAGTCAGCCCACCGGAAGCCATAACTAGAAAGGCGTCAAAGGTGATCTGAAGTGATGTGTGCAACAATACTTACGCCAGTTAGCCTTCTGCAATGCCACTACGTCTCCTGTGACGTTGTCAGCGAGAGAGGTATTCGTACTATCTATCATTATGAATGGCGCACCAAATTGGTTGATCAACGAGGTATAAAGCAGAACCATACAAAGCACAGTGTTGAGGGTGTCCGCAAGAAAAAGAGCCAAGATCTAGCCAAACTCTGTGAGATACTCACGAGAAGTGGAACGAGCAGTTCCATGAGATGGACACGTACGTAGAATCTCATCCATAGTCTGTCTCTGTACATCATTGACGGGTCAGTAAGTTTCGAAACTTCATACGTCGAAAATGAACTAAGTGCACGCACTTCTTGAAAGTTTTGCAATACAAGTACACCTGAGCGACCGTGACACCATACAGAAGAATGTTCAGATATGTACCAGCAAGAATAGGGCCGTAGCTGGAAACACATGTTCAAAGACGCTCCAGCTAAGATATAAGGTCCACTTACATATCCCCAATGATGCTGTTTTCATATGCAGCTGACATTTGGAAAGCGAGACCTGCGGCAAAGAGACGGGGGCTCCTCGGTTAGGAGGGGGATGGGGATGGGGAGTGCTTACGCCAACGGTAACAGAGCGTCAGGCCGCATTGATAAGGAAACGGCCAACCGTGGCGTCTTGGTACGAGCGCGCATAACTGCCTTGAAGGAGGTTGAATAAGCCCTTGACGCTGACGGCGTCGTGATGGTGGAGAAACGATGTACACTCTTCCGGACAAGGATCTTCTGAATGTGTCCTGTTCCCCACAGGACGATTAAGGCACGGCTTCGGGTCGACAGGCTAGTCGCGGGGCTGCCTGGGGATTCAAGAATAGATTGCGGCACTGATGAAAGCCTGCTATGTAGATGTATTGCCTTGAGCCCGCTTTCACAGGAACAATATTGTGAAACTTCAGGGCATGTACATAGGTTAGTAGGACTCGGAGTGGCGCAATAGGGAGCCGCCTTACGGACGAATTGGGATGGATATCTGGGATATCTTGATGAATGCCGCACGTGAAAGTTCATGTGATCGCGGAGAGCCTAGCATACGAGCCTATACGAGCCGTGTCTAAGTATGCCGCGTCGACGCGACCATCTTGTTTTTCACCTCCACTGTCTCGTACTACACGCTGCAAGTATTCTACGATGACAGATCGTGTAGAGCCTTCACCTCCAAGCTCTAAGACTTCCGAATTACCGTCATTTCGTGATATGTGCCCGCTGATGAGACTTTCTGTCCAGCTCCGGCTCTTACATCAAAATGGCGGAGCCATGTACTCATGTCAAATGTCACATACGAGCCTTCTGCTCCTCCAATGGTAATGCCCGAAATGCTGTCTAAAGCCTCGATGCCGTCTCCCTGGAGCATTCATTTCGGCCAGTCTGTCATTTACGCTGGCGAACTCTTCATCTCGGCCGACTAACCCCCCATTATCTCGTCTCTTTGGCGCTCCGCCTCATCTCTTCCCAGGCTTTTTTCGTCTCTCGAGACGAACCAACACTTGCGCTCCGAGCCCCACGCATGACTCTGAACGAGCGGGTCCTTGCAGTGCTCAAACTTTTCGATCAAAAGGGTGGCTTGGGCTCGCTACTCGAGCATGTTTTTCTTACAGGACGTGACCGTACCGCATCCGCATTCTACAAGAGCGAGCGCTTCTCACAGATGCTGGATCTTTGGTGGGACAGCGACGATGCTCGAAAGCCATTTGAGGACTGGATGCGGCCGAAGGCTGAAGAAATGATCAAGAGACTGGTCTCCGCAGAGACTGAGAAGCTGACGGCAAAAATGCGCTTTCGTGTCTCAGTATCGAAGGAACTCTTCAGTCACTGATCGACTCCGTTGCGCCGCTCACGGAGAGTATCATACGACGCGCACTTCAGTCAAACCGTGCCAATTGCGAAACCAATTACAAAAAATTAAACGTAGTAAGCTATCTCATATTGTATTCTTGTGCAATGCTCAAAATCTTGTAACGATATGCAGATTGCTCCGATGATCTTAGCGGAGATCACAAAACATTTCTCTCAGAATGCGAACCGAGCGGCAGTTGCATTTGCTCTTGCCCAGTGGTCAGCAGGAGCTCCACGCCAGATCATCGATACATGCGCGAAGCTTGGCCTGTCGATTGACTACGTCAGTCAACGAAGCGCAGGTCACAGTTCCGAATGGGTGTATGGATCTAACGCGCAAGGCTTCCGAAGAGCACTGTGGATTCTGCTACGATAACATGTAGATTTCCATGTTTGATCATGTCGAACAGCGGCCGGGTGCACTCCAAAAGGTGCTTGTCGGGACCGCGATGATTCTGTACCCCCTGCACAATGCCAGTGATGAGGCATGCCTCTTAGCTCCAGTCATGGCGCGTCGCAACGCTCTCTACGTTGAGCGTAGTTCCATGTTAGATAAATATGTCCAGAAGCACGGCGACTACAGTTACATGGCTTTATGTGCCGTACATATCCAGAGGAACTGTGAAGATGAAGGCGCGACGCGGCCATCTTGCGCTCGACCTCAGACGCGCCGCGGTCACATGTACTTTCACGTGCAGCACTCGATCGCTCTCGATCATAACACTGGGTGCACGACCCAATTCTATCCGTGACAAAATGTTGAAAAAAAGGATAGAAAAGGACATAATAAGGAATTGATAAGTCCGAGCTCAAAAATCTGAGCATATTGGTAACAAATTTCAATCAAAGCATTCCAATCTGAATTTTGTTACCAATATGGTCAGATTTTTGGGCCCGGACTTATTGATTCATTATTATGTCCTTCTCTACCTTTTTTGTCATCATTTTGCCATGGATAAAATTGGGTCATGCACCCAGTGTAAGGTTCCGCCCTATTGCGCCACTCCGAGTTCCACCAGTCTCTAAACACAACCCTCCCCGCCTCGTTGTGTTCTAGAGACTCGGTCACCAGTCTAGCATGTACATGGTTCGTGACCATCTGGTCAGCTTCTGTCAGATTTCTGTCAGAAGCATGAATGATTGTCCCTTACTTGCATCCGTTAAGGATTCATATGCATTCAATAAGATACTTTGGAAATGCTGTGCAATGATGTTGATGAGGATGGGATCACAACGTCAGTACCTACCACGATAACAAATGTCAGAACTGCATGAATGCTTTGAGATCGGGGCTGATAGTCGGCTGAAACTATCAATCGAATAACGAGTTCGCTAGTTCACCTGTAGTTATCATTCCATCGTCAAGCCTTGGAACTCACCACAGCTGAGAGGGAAAGAATCGACCGCCACACGACTTGACCATCGTATCGCAGTGCAGAAGACCTGGAAATGTCAAACGAAGCGTCCACGACTATGTTCTCGTCATTCAGACAAGTAAGAAGCAGATGGCTGCTGCAGCTCCAACCGAGCCACCGGGTGTCTTTTCCACCACGCAAACGAGAGAGAAAAATACAAAATAAGCAGTTCACAAGCGCAGACGCACATCACGTCACAGCATCCCGAAGCCGTCCTCCTCGTCCGCACCCCATCCGCTGACGACCATTTCCTCCTCCCTCGTGTGAGCATCGTGCGTCGGCTCCGCGGCGGGACCGCGCATGTGCACGTCCTGCTGCTCTTCGCGCGAGGGTTGCGGGCCGTTCGCACTCGCAGGCGAGGCTTTCGCGGGCGTAGGTTGAATGGTGTACCACGAGATCTGCTTGTGACCGGCCATCGGGATGTTAGGCCCCTTGGCGAGACCCTAAGAAACGACATGTTAGTGCAAAGCAACTAAACATAGCAGAAGAAATATACCTGTTCAGCAGCAGCGCGCGTCCGGAAAGCCACGATGAGATCGCCGTTCTCCTGCGCGTCCACAGACTCCACCTGGCCTGTCGTCTCGTACCAATCTCGCACCGCCTGCACGACGTCGGCGGCCACATCTTTGACGAGCAACTTCTTCGGGCGATTGTCCAGCTTCATGCTAGCCCGAGGCGGGCCGCCACGCATCGCGCCGCGGTAATAGCTGCGGCCACCCCGTCCCCTGCCCCTATAACCACGGTAGGATGCACTGTACGACGCCTCTGCACTCGCGTCGATGCCGAGACTGGCAGCCTGCAAAAGCAAATGAGGACAGGAATTTATTTCTGAGAGATCCAGACATACCTCTGCTTTGAGCTTGGCCAACTTCGCCTTGAGCGCTTCGGTGCTCTCCTCCTCTCCGACGTGATTCGCGGCATGCATCTCGAGCTCCTTATCCAACCGGTCCCTCTCCTTCTGCTCGTGGTCGTCCGCCCCTGGCGCAGCGCTCGCGCGCCGCTTGCCAGCCGCAATCTCCGAAACAGGAGGGGGCGTCGGCGAGGGCGCGACCGAGGGCTTCATCTCCTCTCCCAGCTTGCGCAGCCGAGCCAGGATATCCTTTTTCTCCTCCGCAGACGCAGAACCCAGCTTCTCCATGAGCGACTTCTGCTCGGTGATCTGCTGCTCTAATAGCTGCTGCTTTGCGGCCAATGCCGACTTCGCAGCGGTCGCAGCGGGCGTCGACGGTTTCCGCGTGTGCGCAGGAGCGGGCGTCATTGGCGCCGGTGAAGGCTGCTGTTCTCCCACCGCCGGCCGGGTGTTGCGCGATGCCACCAGGGGCGCCGACGCCGCGAGGGCCTTCTGCCCCGCCTGCCCATGACCCTCCATCGGCCGGTGCCAAAACACCTTCACGAACCGGTTCGCGAACACCGCCTCCTCCGACTTCCACGCGGCGTGCGCCGCCTCGTGCGTCTCGAAGCTCACGAGCGCCTTGGCGCTGGGCGCGTCGACCGCGACGTTCGTCACCGTGCCGAACTGCTTGAACCACCCGTTCACCGCCTCCAGCGACAGCTTGTCCTCGGGGATTTTCTCGACTACGAGCGTCTTGTCCTGGCGCCGCTCCGGGCGGAAGCGCTGCACGTCGCCGCCGAAAAAGCCCGGGCTTGGTCGTGCGCCGCGGCCGCGCGTTGGACGGTAGCCGCGCGGCGGTCCCATTGCACCAGGGCCGTGCATCTCTACGTCCATAGGCGCGGGCATAGGATGTGCAGCAGGCATCCCATAACCAAGCGCTGACGGGCCCATGCCGTTGCCCATCCGGTCACCATTGGGGGGAGCAGGCCCTCCGACTCCGGGTGGTGCCGCCTGCGAGGCTTCGCTGTCCGCGACCTCCTGGGGAGTCAGATCCTGGATAACAGGCAGCTCTCCTGAGCGCGTCCTGGGACCTTCGCCATTCTCGCGCGCGAGGATGGGTGCTCGTTGAGGGCGTTGTCCCAATAGCAGGCCCTGGGGCGGGCCGCATGTCCATGCGTGCTTCGTGCGGGTCATATGCCGGCAAATTGCCGCCGCCTGCTGCGCCGTTCATACCGCCGAAGGGCATCCCGCCATTCGCAAACATTGGCGCGAACATCCCGGTTTGCATTTGCTGGCCACCCATTGGTAACATTTGTCCCGGGACGAATGCGTCCTCTCCATGACTGTACTTGCAATATGCGCCGCGTGAACAATATCCATGATCTAGACAGTGCATATGCGGTCAGTATTGCGCATTCATTTGGCAAACGGTCAACGCACTGTGATAGTCTCGGCAAATCCCCCTCTTCTGCTCCGGCGGCCGATATCCCCTTCCACCGCCCATGCCGCCATCCATCACGTCTCCCCGCCCTCTGCCGTCCCATGCGCCACCTCTCCACCCATCTCCACTTAACCGAGGGCCCTTCGGCGGTCTACCGTCACGCTCGTCGAAGTCCGGCCCACGCTTCCGACCACGGTCATTAGATATCGCATTTTGAAGGCCAAGGAGGGCGTCAAACGGTATGGGAATGCCAGTGTCTAGAGTTTGGATTGGCTGCGGCTGCGATGAGTTCAAATGCGAAGCGGGATGTGATGGTGTGGCCGGCGGTGGAGACGAGGTGCCGTAGGGGAGATAAGATTTAGTGCGGAGAACGGTGAATAGTGTATCGAGGAATGGGGGTCCCTCTGTTCGTAGGATACTAAGTAAGCAGAGAACAGGAAGAGACGAAGTAGCGGGAAGCACCTTTTTCGAGGAATTCTTCTAGCTGTGATGTCAGCTCCTTCCGAAGCTCACTTTCCGGGGCATTATGTTTCAGCAAAGCTAGAATATAGTCTGCGAGGGCTTCAGGATCAGCATCGCATCTAAAAGCCGGGTGTGGTCAGTTCAAGTGTACAAGAAATAGCTAGGGTACCAGAGACGCGCACATTGGTTCGAGTGTCTTGGTAAGCCAAGGTTTTAGGTGGTCTTCTGTCGAGGGGTCAAAAATCATAACAGAGCCCGTATTAGTTCGCGATGGACGAGACAGAATGGTGGAAGGCTAGATGAAGCCGACGACGGTCAGAGGCAGAGCGTCGATGGCGCAGACTCCGAAAGCTGTCTTGCGACAACAGTCCGTGGGATAATTTTGCATGCTTAGTCATCGACCCATGGACCTTCGCCAAGCAATTATTTAAGTCGTCGTGACGGTCATGTCGAGCACAGCGTTCAATATTGCACACAACAGTGAGCAAAAATAAATCAATAACGGTGACAGAATAAACAGGTCGAACAACAGCTACGTAGAAATAAAACAATCACCAGTACAGTGCGCCAACGTTCTATAGTTCGTATATACAGCGGCACAAAATGGGCATCTTCGAACTTCTCTTCTTTATCTTCTTCACGCATCTACTCTTCCTGCCAACACACTACAGTTTGAACTCACTGCGAGCGAATTTTGTCTGCGCGACCGCCGCATCGTCCACGAACCATACCAGCTGTCCCGGGTAGACTGGCCGTACGCGAGCAGCGGGCAGACCCTCCTCAGGCCTGTCCAAAATACTCTGCAGAATCTCCTTCTTCCCCTCACCCGTCACGACGAATGCGACGCGCGTTGCGTGGTTGATGACAGGAAAAGTGAAGGTGATGCGTTTGGGGGGCGGTTTCGGGCTGTCGTCGAGGTACGCAACCCAGCGATCGTCTTCGCTGAGGAGAGCGTGGCGGGGGAAGAGCGAACAGGTGTGCCCGTCCGGGCCAACACCGAGCAGGATGAGGTCAAAGATGGGGAAGCGTGCAGAGTCCCGCTGAGCGAACTCGCGAATAAGCGCCTTCTCGTAATCGTCGGCTAGCTCTTCGAGGTCGTCGAGAAGAGAATCATCGATAGTGTGAATGTTGGCGGACGGAATGGGTATATGTGCGTAAATGGTGTCCTGGGCCAGCTTGTGATTTGAGTCGGGGTGGTCGAGGGGGACGGCGCGCTCGTCAGCATAGAAGATTTGCCTAGAACGTTGATCATGAGATCGTTAGTTTGAGATCGCACAGGATCAAAGCAGAGAAGGCCTACCACTTATCCCACTTGACACCCTTCCTGCCGATGAGAGCAATGAGGGTTTGGGGAAGGGAACCTCCGGAGATAGCGAGGGTGAACCGGCCCCTCTTTTCAATGGCTTCTTTCTGAGCCTTCAGGATGTAGTCTGCGAGGGCGTTGCTGAGATCCGGAATATTTGGGAAGGAAAAGAGCTTGGGTGGGGAAGGGGATTGTGGCATATCGGGCGCAATGGATGTTGGGAGAGAAGAGATGGGTGGTGGTTGTTTTGTCAGTGTTGGCGATGTGTCGAGGGGTACGGATAAGTAAGTGATTGAAGCATTTCCTGTCATGACGTCACCAGCTTTATTCTTTCAACGTATCCACTCACCGAACTCTCATCGAGCCACTTGTCCTCGCTCTCTCAACCACCACGCACACTGCAACGGAGCCCTTCGGACCAGACATCGGTAAGTATGTCATATTCCATAACAAAATGTGTTCATTGGTCCATAGCATCTCCGCGGCATACTGAGGTCAACATGACAACATTGTAGGCGTTACGCGTTTCGAGCATCGTCTTTATCTCAGATGCACTCCGTCGATCCGCGGCTCGGAGGCTTAAATACCAGTCCACAACATGATGTCATTTCTATTGAGATACTGTCTGGCAAGCAACCTAGTACATGCCTGACGCACCCTCAACCAAACATCAAGTCTCGCTCGACTGCGCATACGAAATCTCCGCATCGTCGTCCACGACGAAGCTGCCCATCGCATACTCATCGGGTTCATCCCCACGAGGCGAGCTCGAGCTCACCGGAAGCCGTCTGGATCCGCCAGCCCCTGCCCAGGCCGGGCCTCGTCGAGGCGGCCCAGCAAAGACAGGACCAGCCCCCGGTGCCTGCGAGAGCAGGCTCTGCCTGTACGCGGCGAACTGGTCGTAGGAGCCGGACGCCTGCGTCGCGGGCGAAGTTCTGAGAAACTTCTGTCCCCGTCTTCCTCCAAATATACGTGGTCGGCGTCCGAGGATCCCCGCTCATCTCGTCGCCCGAGTGCGATGCTTCGACGTCGATCCACGGATTGATTTTGCCGAGCACGGCTGTATCCTGGACGACTGGCTTCTTGCGCTTGGCCGGAACTGGGCTGGCGACAGGCGATGTGGCTTTCCGCAGTCTCTTGAATTGCTTCGGAGACTTCGCGAGTGGCGACGAGTCCGTATCCTGGGGGTTCATCAGTCGTTTCTTCGCGTGGCCGACCGGGCGAACTGCGAACGAGCACTCCGGCGCGTCGTCCGAAGATACAGGTAAGTTCCGGGCAGACGTGAAACGGGCAGGGATCGCTGGAGGAGGCATGTCTCGTCGCAGCTGGGACAATGGGGGCGGTCCGGCCGGTTCAGGAACTCCGGGCGAGCTCGAGATGTCAATGACACTGTTATGAATTGCAGGAGCGTCAGCAATCTCGACATCCGAATCGTCGGCCGCGGCCCCATGCTCGGGATCGTTTCCTCGAGGCGGAGATGACCTGTCAGAGTCAGCGAGGAGCCAGGAGAGGTCTTCGTCCGGATCTACAGCCAGACCCATGCTAGACGAGGAAGGGCCTGGATCTGGTGTTGCAGATTGTTCGGGAGAAATAATGCGAGTGGTATTGCGCTGTCTCCGGGTCAGACTGCCAGACAGAGGCAGATCAGGAGAGGATGCTCTTGGTATGGGTTCCGATTCCGATTCCGACGATGTGCAGATGTCTATGATACTGGTTTCTTTCGCCAGAGGGACTTCAGGCGAGGAAGAGCGGTTTCGACGTCGCGTGGCGTTGTTCTTCCGTCTTTTCGCGAGAGGCTCATCAGGCGAGGAAGGATTCGCGACGCGTTTCTGCGTTGCGTCGTTCTTCGCCAGAGGCACGTCGGGAGACGACGCCCTTGAAGGTGACCGAGAGCCTGACGAAGAAGCGTCCGATTTTCGATTGGAAAAGACGAGTCCCCGCTCAATAGCCATATCGTCCGAGTCCTCCGCCCCCAACTGACTGAGATTGCTCTCGTCAATCTGCACCTTCGTCGTCTTCGTTTTCCGTGGCTTCGCGGGAGCTTTTCCCTTCTTGCTTTGATCACCAAGCGATGTTGCCCGCCGTGCTTTCGTGGACGACTTCTTGGCTTTGGTCGCAGTATTTGTAGTCGCGGCGCGTCGAGGACCAAATATGCCGGCTTCTATCTCCTGGTCTGTGTCGTCGTCTTCGCCGGCTTCATCTATGTCGACAGGTTTCGCCAACTTGCGCTTCTTCCCGCCTTGCTTCAGGATCAAGTCCGCAACGCTCACGAAACCCATGCTTGCCCCAACAGGAATATTCCGGCCCGTGTCGTCGTTCCGCTTGCGCTTCGTCGCGCCTTTGCGCGGCGAGTTCGCCGTGCGGGACTTGTCCGTAGCTTCGCGATTGTACTCTTCGATCTCCATCACCATTTCCAAGGGCTCTGGTTTGATGTGATCGGGAAGCAGTCGTTCGGTATCGCCGTAGAATTCGAGTTGTTCGCCTTTCACGATGCTTTGTTGGACCTCTGCGTAGGATTCCTGCGCTTTGTTCCAGTTCAGCTCCTCCCGCCCTTCAGCCAGAAGGACGTGAACGTAGCCGTCGCGTTTTCGCCCAGTGCGACCTACGCGTTGCAGCTGGAAATCCAGTCAGTAATTGACATAATAGAACGGACGGTGAGTGCATACCATGCGGATTGGCGTTTTCTGGGCTTCATAACAAACAATCATATCGATCTCGCCAATGTCTAAGCCTTCCTCTCCGATCGATGTCGACACTAGGATGTTAAACTCTCCTAGCTTGAACCGTCGAATGACCTGGGAAGCAAGACGAGCAAATGATGCGAATTAGATACCAATTTGAGTGAGACCGCGCTAAAACATCACTTACATCCAGCTGCTCCTTCTGCGCAAAACCCTTCTTGCCCTGTTTATCAGTGCTTTGGCCGACAAACTTCGTCGCACGGAGCAGAGGCGATTCTTGATTCAGAAATGTGACAATTTCGTCAACGGCCTCCCGGAATGAGACGAAGACCATGACCCTCGTCTCGCCATTGACTTGACCACCATTGCTGTCCACTTCTTGCACGTCAGTGTCGCCCATTTTCTTGCCAAAGTGATCGATAACAAGGCGTTTCAATATCTCCATTTTCGGATGGATCGCGAAGCCGCAGGCCTTCTGTGCCTCCAGTTCACGCATAAGCTCACGGAAGGGAGGGTCATTGGTCATTTTCGAACTCGACGTCTTGCCGTCCTTGCCTACGTCTTCTGCTGCGTCCTTCAATGTTCCGTAGCACATCTGCGGACTCGCCTCCAGCTGATCATACACGTCAAACCTCTCGGAGAGAACCAGGGATGACTTGCACTGACCAGATACCCCATCGCCCTGGCGAGGGCCCCAACCTTCTTCAAGACTGGGTATGCCCATGAGAGCTGCCTAGCATCGGGGCGACGATGTATGTCGGCCATGGCAGTTTGGGCTCGGAAGGGATGGAAATATGTGGGATCGAGATTACCGTACAACACGCCACTTTTGGCTAATTGGCTCATGGGACCCTGGACTCAATACATATGAGACAACGGTTTGGATTTAGTGGCGAATGGGCGAACGAACCTTCATGACTTTCGCCAGGAGGTCTCGTAGTTTGGCAATGCCTTCGTTCATAGGAATGATGTGTTGTTCGACTTTCTGCAAATGTACTATGAGTGATGATTCGATATCTCATGACAAGAGATTCAGACCTTCTTGTTAATGTACCCTCTAATATCCCAACTCTGTTCATCCCGAATCTCGATGCGACTGATATGGAGGGCGTCCACGATAGACTGAACTGCTTCTGGATTGCCACCCGGAGTGGCAGTCAAAGCGAGCACACGGAAATGCGGGTTCTTCGCCATGAGGAATCGGACAACCTTCGCATATGCATACTCTCCCGTGCCCTTATGCGCCTCATCTGCAAGATAACGGTAAGTCACGCCGCCAATTTGAGTTAGTCCGAAGGAATACCTATGACCAACAGGACTATGTCTCTTACATCGCAGTTCTCGTGCATCAAGTCGTTCTCCAAGGTCTGAGGAGTCATGTAAAACACACGCTTTTCTTGCCACTATCTCGCAAATCAGATGCAATTTGCAAGAAAGATGGGAGAATACTAACAAACTTATTCCGTAAAGCTTTCGCCTTGTCTCCGGTTAGTTCCACAGCGTCACGTCCTGGTATTCCGCATGTCTGATGACAGGCTTCAACCTGCTGCGCCACGAGTGGCTTCGTGGGCGCCACAAATACCACTTTTCCGTCGGGAAACCAGCGATAGACTGCGAGTGATAAATCCCCTTTAACAAGAAACGGGCTACTGCAGTGAACGAATCTTACAATTCAACATGACGACTCCCGCGATGAAAGTCTTGCCGAGGCCGGTTGGTAACGCAACTAGCGTATTTTCAAAGAGACAATGCTTTGAGATGTTGAATTGGTATTCACGCTTTGGTCGATTCAAGGGGAATATCCAATGCTTGGCTGCCAGAAGGTCTGGTTGTAACTTCATGGGCGGCGGCTACAGGAAGAGGAATCAGCTGTATTCATCTCCAAGAACGGTTTGCAGGCTTTACCGGTCTGACAAACAGAGAGATTGGCTGGAGTATTAGGAATTAACGATACAGATAAATCGACATCCTTACCCAACTGTGGACCGTGGTTAGAGTAAGCTGTGTCTAACGAACAACAATAGAACACGTACCTGAGACGAAAGGAGCAGGAAACTGTTCAAATTCGACTTCCTCTTCAGCATCCTCCTCATCTGCTCGTGCCTTCCCTTTCCCTTTCCCCCTGTCCGACTTTGAGCGCCTTGGACCGGTCTTCGCAAACGCGGTGTGGTCCCATTGCTTCGTCTTGCGAAACACTTGCCCAGACGATTTCGAGCGCTGCATACCAGACCGCGATGAAGCTTCTCCTTTATTCGCGTGCTTATTTGCAGGTGGACGGTTTTCCAGAACGTCACCAAAGAGTGTAGTTTGTCGTCCTCCAGTCGACGGAACACGAGCGAAATTCGACCGCGCAGGTGGCTTCGCCGGGTTATCCTTGTTCTGATATGAGTCTTCGATGGCAGCATCGAGCTCTTGAAGTCCAGCTTCATCGATATCAGAGCCAAAATCAAAAAGATCAGAGTCGTCACGGGCTGGAGGAGGATGGGATAGCTGGGCAGCAGGTGCAGAGGGAGCCGGGGCTGATGGCTTGGATGATGACGCGGCATATTGGGTGGATTCAATGATGTCTAGCTCGTTCAGGACCGCGGAGTCAATTTCATCGTCAAAATAGCCGTCAGAGCTCATCGTTGGGGGAAGGGAGGGAATGGCGGCTGCAGGTTGAACGACGTCGAGCACGCCGCTCAGCCAAGACGCGTTGCGGAACCGCGGCGCGTGATGAGCATCACGTGTTAGCGTGCTTCCATGATCTGTCACTGTCAGTGCTGCCCTTCGGCGCTCAGCTCTTGCTCCTCGACATCGACGCCAACGTCGCCAACTGCCCTCATCATGTCCGCTGAAATGGTTGCTAGATGGAATGCTATCCCTATGACAAGGCCGGACCCTGAGCAGGGTCCAAGCAGGAATACTCTGAAGGTACTCTCCATCATTCCTTCCATCCTTCCTTGCTAGGACCCAGTACTACCTCGCACCACTCCCTTTCCTATCCAGCGCCGCCGCGAAGATGACCAAGACGAAGACATGGGCATGAACGTCGACGGAGAGGAGAGCGACGACAATGTCTCCCTCGTGTCGCGGACACCCTCCCCGCCACCCCCAGAGAGCATGGATGTAGACAAGTACGACGAATACATTCGGGGCCGCGTTGCTCCCGAAGTAATTTCCGTGGAAACGAAGATCAAGAGTACGAACAAGGGCTTCGCAATGCTCGCCAGGCTTGGTTGGAGCGAAGGACAGCCATTGGGGACAACAGGCGATGGTGAGCAAGTTGTACTACGAGCTGTAATGAAGACTCAACGTCTCGGATTCCTTTGCAGGTCGTGTCGAACCGATCCCATTCCATGTGAAACGAGACTTGACTGGCCTGGGCAAGACAAGCCAGGACGTCCGTATGATCGAGACGACGGTGTCCCAGCGTCGAGGGCTGGATTCCGAACGGCAGCAGAAAGAAACAGAAGAACAACGAAGGCAGCGTGAAGTTCGTGTTTCTCTTGCTAATATGTCCCCGATTGTCCTGATTTTGTTTCTAGGACCACGTCGCTCGTCGTACGGCCGTCCAAGAACAAATCTCCGAGACGCTACGTGCATTTTATTGCAGCGTCTGCGAGAAGCAGTTCCAAAATGTCGCCCAATACGACGAGCACACCAACTCCTACGCGCATCATCACAAAGTCCGCTTCCGCGACATGCAGGCCGCCCAGCGTCAAAAACAGAACACGCAGGAAGAAATCGAGAGGCGCAAGGAGAAGGAGCGAAAGCGCGAAGAAAAGCAGCTTCGAAAAATTGCTGCTGCTGCCGGCGTTAAGGTGGCCAAGCCTGCTGCAATTGTGTCTACTCCGGCACTGGCGCCCACCACAGACCAGCCGTCTACGGGCGTGAAGGCCAGCGGCTGGGCAACCGTCTCGAGTGGTCTTTCTGCCGAGCCAGCGCCCAAGACGGGATGGGCACCCGTCGCAGCTCCCGCACCACCGGCACCTCCGAGGACTGCAGGTGGCTCGGCGAGCGTCCAATCGGCCCCACCGCCCCCACCCGCAGCCCCATCTCCAGCTCGAGATGCCCACTTACCCCCCGCTTTTCGAACCGGCGGCTGGTCTTCACTGGATACGACGTCACGTACACCACCTCCTCCTGCGCCCTTGCCCACAGGGCCTCCGCCGGCGGTAGCGCCAAGCTCTGGAGGCTGGGCGAGTCGTCCTCCCCCGCCGGTCACTTTATCCGCAGTGCTACCGCCGCAGGCTGCAGCACCCTCCGGAGGCTGGTCAAGGCAGGCTCCGCCGCCGGAGGACACATCCATGCGTTCGAGCGGACCGCGCCGCGGATGGGACGTAGGTCCCGTACCACCTCAGCCACCGACTGAGGCAGGACGACCGCCCTTCGGCCAACCACCTTACGCACCTCCCCAGCCCGTCTTGTCGGCGGGACCACAGCTATCGACCTTCACCCAGCCCTCCTACGCACCTCCGTCGTCTGCGGTGCCAGTAGCACCACAGGCTGCCTTAGTGCCTGTGCCGCCGAGTCAACCCCCAGCAAAGGTGCCTTCGAAGAAGGACGATAAGCGGGAGAAAGGTCGCTCAGGATGGCAGACATTCCAGCGTGGGGGCCGCCGTAAATAGGTTCTGTTTATACCATTGTACGAGCTGGTTATTGTATTGTTCTGGAGGATCGATATGTAATGGTACTTGGTTGCTATTTCGCGCTCAACTTGTTTTCGATCGTATGGCTGTTGTGTATCGGCCTCGTCTTACAGAATGTTATTTGCTCTCGCAATTATTTTTCTTCCAAACATCATCGTGTTCAACTAGTAAGCTACTAACTAACTACAGGGATTGCTATACTTTAAATTGGAGGGTGTATGTTTGAGCGTATAGTGACATTGCGGGAAGAAAAGTCAGAGGTAATAAAAACACACAAGGAAGCAGAACGAAGAGACAAGTCAAAGCCAGATGAATAGTAAAAAGAGAAGACCGCGGAACGAAGCAAGCAGGAGATGAGGTCGCTCTACGCATTTACTCCGATTCGCTACCAGAGCTATCTTCGTCTGAGCTCGAGTCCGATGAATGCTCGCTGTCGTGCGCGGGTGCGACTGCGGCCAAGGAAGGGGCGTTCGCCATTTCTCCGTGCTGCTGCTCAAACAGGGCCATTCGCGCCTCAAGGACACGAATCTTCTCTGCTTCGACGTCCTCGTCCATGCTCTTGCGCTTGAGTCCGCCAGTTCCCGTGCCCTTTGCAGTCCTGTTCCGCTTCGTAGCGGGCTGGCGAAGCGGCTTCAGCACGAAGTTGAACAGCTTCTGAAGGACTGCAGGCGGAAGCGTGTCGATCTCGAGCTCGATCTCTTCTTGGCTCTGTTGGTTCAAGGAAGAAAGGTTGTGAGCTAATGAATAAAAATATCAAAATCGAGCTGACTCACGTCACGGATCTCGGGCACGCCTTCATGAATGATCTGGATGACTTTCTCAAGCTTCTGTCCATCGAGATGTTGAATCGCTTCGCTGAGATCCTTCTTCTGGTCAAACGTGAGGGTGTCGTCGTCAGGGATGGTCGCTTTCTTGCCGGCCTTCTTCTTCGGGGGCGGCGGTTTCAAATCCTTCTTCGGCAGTTTCGATGTCGACGGTACGGGAGCAGGGGCCTTCTCTTTCTTCTTTTCCTTCTTCTCCTTCTTGCCAGTGCCCTCCTTCTTCAACATCTCAATAGCACCACGAAGATTCTCCATTTGAGACTCAAGACTGTTGAGCTGACCTGTACGTGAATATGAGTCGCTGCTCGGAAAATCGAACAAATTTAATAAGAACGTACGGCTGCGCTCTTCTGCCTCTTCATCGAATTCTTCTTCCTCCTCGTCGCTGGTAGGGAGTGGCGGCATATGAGCCCACTTCTCGTCGAAAAGGTGCTGCAATTCTATGCCGGCTTGGTTCACCGGCGTGCCAGGAGAATTGTACGTGAAGCAGTTGGAGATGATGAGCTTGAAGTCGTCGCGGAAACGGTCCGGGTTCGGATATTCGCCGTTTTCGAGCTTTCTGCGCATCGTCGACAGATCCATGGGTCGCTTAATAATTCTGGGATAATCCGGGATCTGAAGCTTCACCCAGTCTGGATACTGCATGTCAGTCGCAATCCTGACGTTGATGATGATCAATCACTTACCAACTGGTTCAGCGAAAGGCAACACGATGTTCTGATGTTGTTTCCTCCCGAGCTGATCCAAGATCTTGCCGCAGTAACGAAGCTGCTCGCTGTAGATATCCTTCTTCGACCCCCGTGCACGTCGCGCCTTCTTCGGCGCATCCGCGTATGGAAGATCTTTAGGAGGAGGGGGATGGATTTCGCGCTTCGGTCGAGCGTTATTCTCATGGTCGTTGCGGCGAATGACAGGTACCGACTGCGATGCCCGCCTAACCGGCTTCTTCGGTGCAGGTGCTGGAGGCGGCGGCGGCGGTGGGGTCGCAGGCTTCTTAACAACAGGTGCAGGTTTCGGCTGATTGATAAGCATGAGCTCGCGACGATGGAAGGAGGTAGGGGAGCATACCTCTTCCGGACCAGGCATATGCTTGATCTGCTTGTCAAAGACCTCAAGGACACGCCTCCCCTGCTGCGTCACGAAGTGATCTGGCCCGTTGAAAGTCTCACAGTTGCTGAAGATGAGTCGTACGTCAGCTTCGAACTCATCCGCCGAGAAGTACCGCGGGTTGTTGGGGTTCGGGTCAGGTTTAGCCGGATTTGACGACGCCAACTTTCGTTCGATGGTGGAGAAGTCCATCGGGTGGGTGATGATGGTAGGATAATGAGGAATATTGAACTTGACGTAGTCGACGGGCTGTCTGAATGGCATCGAGTCCTTCAACTTTTTGAGGGTACGGACTGTGGACATCGCGAACTTGTGCTGCGCGGCGCTGAACGTGGATACCCTCGATGGAACGTCCGTAGGTGCTTGCGTAGTCTTCGAAGATGACGGAGCAAACGTTGTATTAGCACGCCTGAATGGGCGCACAGAGCAGACAAGCTCACTTACATGAACGGAAGCTTGCTCTGCATCGGAGAACTTCCGCGCACGTTTCGCAGGAGGAGGTTTAGATTCACGGTCTTCATTAGTCGTATCAGCAGGCAGGGACTCTACAGCGGTACTCGAAGACGCAGCAAGAGGAGAAGCGGGGGTAGCGGCCAACGACTCGTCGGCGGGACCGTCGTGCGCAGGGATGTGACCATTCGTAGTTGGCTGCACGACTTCCTCCATCGTTACATCAGCGTCCGCAGCTTGAGGGGTCTCAACAGGGGTTGCCTCCTCAGCCATATGGACATCAGTCAAGGGCTCGCCAGTAGTCGGCAGTGGAGAGGGTGGAGGAGCCTCCGCTGTGATAGAAACTACAAACGCGATGAGAACGCGTGGAACATGGTCAAGGGAATGTAGTACACACCTGCATCCAAACTTTCAACCTGCGGACGCGTCGACGCGTCGTCCAGCTTCTCTATATTAATGGGCAACGGTTCGTGACGGACGTCCGACACAGGCTCGGGAACATCGGAAACGATCTTGACGACGGGCGAAGTCTGTGTATTGACAGGAGTATCGGGCGAGTCGGCAGGTTCAGAAAAGGAGTCGGCGGGAGGCGGGACGGGGTCGCCGTTGGGAAGGTGATCGAGGACGGGAGACGCGACTTGCATTTGAGTGGCGGGCGTGGGCGTGACAGTCACGAGGTGACGTGTAAGGGGGGGACAGGGAGGCAAGGGAAGATTTGAGAGACAGCCCACGTCCGACGCTGACTAGGGCTTTATAGCTTCCAACAATTAAGGTTCAATCTCCCGCGCAAGGGCCACCCTGCTTAGTCCGACTTCCTTGCCTCCCCTTTCTTTTCTCTCTTTCTCTCTCGCTTTGTCTACTACCAAGACAGCTACTATACATCCCCAAACACATGTATCTATCGATTCTCGCCCTCCTCGTCGTCCTGCTCGACCTCTCGGAAGACGGGTTTGGGCTGGGTGGTGCGCCACGCTGTGCAAATTCAAGCGGAGATCAAATGTCAGCATCAGCGTAAACGATGACAAATACTCCAATGCAGGGTCTCGGCAATGCCCAACCGACAGAAAATTGAACAAAAGAAAATCGAAACCTACCTGAAGTCCACCGCGGATCCTTCTCGCCTGGTTCCGCGTACTTGAGCAGGGCTTCGCGAGGCTAAAAAAAAGTTGTAAAATGAAGTCAGTTAAGATGTCAAGGTTATGGCAGAAGACAGGCAACGTGTGAGACGCGGGCGGCGGATGCGAGCACAGCAGATAAGGTTTGACGCCACCGACAAATGCCGAACGGCCGCATCAGAAAATGCTTTGCCGTTGTCAACACGGCATCCGTCCATCGTACGAAGGTCCGTCCCTTCACGACAGTGCACAAAGCACCATGGAATCCGTCCCGCTCTCCTCCGCCCCCATTCAAAGCGGCATTTACATCGTCGACTCTGTCCGCAGGACAATGCCCGCGATGAATGACACCAATCATGATGAGGAATCAGATGATCGAGGCTCATACGATGGTGGAGGTCGCCCAGATTTAGCCTCGTTCGCCAGAATAGCCACGCACAGCGCTGCCCCACACTCATCAAGGTAAAGTGAATACGCACATCTTCGTCCCGCGTCGTGTCTCGCACCAAATTCTGCACGACGTGCTGCGTCGCACTCGCGCCCACCCGTCCTCCGCGACCGGGACCTGTAACAGGCAGTTCTGGTCGCCGGCTCTTCCGTGGATCTTGCCTGTCCTTTTCGTGCTTGCGTTTGCTCCCCCTCGCCATATCCTCATCGCGGAACATAGGCAGGGCATGGGGAGTGAGGATAGTTGGCGCAGCCAGTGCGGCCGACATGTCCTCGATCGTAGGGCGCTTCGCAGGTCCTTTGCTCAGGAGCAGCTTGGCACCGTTCAGAGATGTTTGCGGAGAGTAGAACACACAGATCTGTCCGTTAGTACAGCCAGTGATTATCTGCAATGTGTCAGATACAAAGATCGTTTCAGCATTATGATGAGCGCGCACCTGGTTGATCTTTGGATGCCATTGGACCACGACAGGCGTGGAATCGACCTCCAGTTCCTTTTCCACCCCAAGGTCCTCTCGTCGAAGGAAGAGCAGACGACCCTTACCGCCTTTCGTCGAAGCGCCGGCACCGGTCACAATGTACTTGTTGTCGGGGCTGAATATTGCGTTTGTTGTAGGATAGAGCGTCAGAACATTCTCCTTCGTTGCTATGGGCTTCTTGAAGGAACGTAAATCCCATACTGATGGACAGATTCAATCTGAGTTACGCATCGTCGAAAGAAGAACCAAAGCTCACGTTTCACAGTGTTGTCACCACCCCGAGTGACTAATGTATGCCCATCCACTGAAAATACGAGTGAACCTGTCTCTGTACCCTTCGCATGGGCATTTTGAATCGTCATATCTGGACGAACAAAGTTCGAGTTGGTCTTCCACATGTGGAGCGTACCGTCCAAACAGGCTGCTCACAAAAGTGTGAGCCCATGAACTTGTATCACAAGTAAAGAGACAAACCTCCACCAATGTACTTTCCGTCAGGTGAGTACCCGCATGCTGTAACCTTTGTACGGGCTCCTCGTTCTTTGGACTTCACGACAATGACCGTCTTCTGCTTTCGCCTGTTCTCGACGTCCCATATTCTGACAGATGTCAGATCGCAAGTCCATTCTCTATGCCATGAGCACATACCGAATTGTCGAGTCTGCCGAACTCGTGATGAAAGTTTGCGGGTCCTTCGGATGCCATGCGCATGATGTCAGCTCGCCAACATGACCCCTACGAGTACTGGTAAGCAAAGAGTCGACCAATATTGCACGAAAACGTACGATGTATTCTTCATGTCGCGAATGTAAGGATCTCCCTTGACATAAGTGGCCCTGCCAGTCAGGTCAGTCTGCCCTCGAGCCAGCCAGGCATGGAAAAGACTTACTGCTCCTCCCCGTCACGATCATATAACTTTGCCTGCGTTGTTCCGGAAACAACGAGGAAACTATGGCCATCGGGTGAATATTTTACGTCGTGTATCTACAGGCAGAACCCATCAGACAGCGTACCCAGCACCACAAAATGCGAGTGACCTACATAATAAGTACCCGCAGGCTCCCAAGTCTTGAATGGTTTACACCGCATGTCCATTCCACCAAAGTCCCATAGTTTGCAGTCATAGTCATACGAGCCGGACAGAATTCGCGCTCCGGAAGAGTCCAAGGCGAGCGCAGACACGACCTTCGTGTGGTCCTTCAGAATTAGCTCGTGTGTGGTGGGGAAGTCTGGCAAGTCCACGCCGTTTTCATAAGCGGGCTCGTCTGCGTCAAATTCTGGCTCTACGAAGCCAGGTGCGGACGCTGCGTCTGCGTCTGGTGGAGGACCTGGCGAAGGACTGGGCTCGCTCGGCGTCGGTCCTGCTGGGGTCGAGATCGCAATTGGGGGCTGCGGGGTCGCAGAAGACGAGGCGATAACTCCATCTTCCTCGGGTTTGACTGAAGGAGTAGCTGATACTGACAGCTTCTGCTGTGGGCAGGCATGCACACGATTAGCTCTCTGCGAAAGTAGCGAACATAGAGTACGCACCTCTTGCCGCTTGCTCTTGTCGAATCTCCCGACGTCAAGCTGCTTCTTCTTGCTTTGCTTGCCAAAGCCGCCGAATCCCATAGCGGCAAACGCGTCCATGTCGTCCATAATGTCCTAAGAGTGTTCGTCGACGAGAGCAAAGGGTAGTAGACTGCAGTCTGCAGCAAGTGCGACGAACTCAATAATAGGATGACATAACATAAAGCGCACGTGATGCCGCGGGCGAAGACCTCAGCCAGTGCCACCGCACGCGTCTCCCTGACTGACTTACTTCAGGCGAGCGCTGCGCCGGTCCTTCCTCACCACCGTCTTCTCCTCTTCGCAATCTCATCCTCATCAATCAATCTTCCATCTGATTGTTTCAGCGACCATGCTGAAGAGGCAGCGCGCCCCGTCGCCCATCCCATCGATGCCTGACATTCCCCTCATGCCATCAGACTCACACGACCTTGGCCACCAAGCCATGAAGCGCCGCAGGGTGTTTGCGCCATCTCTCGACGGGCCATCTCGCGGTTGGGCGATTCCAGGGCCTTCATACGTAGATGGGGAGGATGAGGAAGACCTGAACATGAGCGACAGTCCATTTTCGCCGCCGCGTTCGTCGTCGTCGCACCAGACGCCAGAAAGACCTGGAGAATACGCAAAGTTCAACAGCATCCTGCACGACCTGCACGCCGAGACGCAGTTCCGGAGAATAATGTCGTCGTCAGCATCTTGTGACGATGCCTTTTGTCGCCGATAATCCGAGGAGAGACGCGCTTCCCCCATCCCACCACCAACCGTCCACCTCCTTAATTCACCCACAACCGGTCCACCCACAACCGGCTCATCCTGGAAAGGATATGTGTGCCATGCCCCGTTCCCCGCCTACGCCGCCATACAAGGTCGATGACAGCAGCGCTCAATTCTCAATTCTAAAAGGCCTCTATCACGGAGGCCGGGCCGCGCTTAATTTAGACGAGAATGCCCTGCCTGAAGACGCAGAGTGCGACAAAGTGAAAGAAAACTATGAAGAGGCGAACAAGTACGTCTGCTCTTCGTTTGCCTTTGTGTGAGTAAAGACTGATTTCAATTTGTTTCATGCAGGGTTTTGCGACGCTTGTTTCTCAACCGGCGGAAGCATCTCCCAGACCCAAATCCTGAAGACGCGCGGTCGTGATGCAGTAGGTGAGTCTCTGTCAATTCCAGCACCAATTAGCTCTGATCTGACCCAAAAATAACATCTAGTCCAGGAAGCATTATTACTCCTACATCCACCATCCATGTTTCCCATGCATCCGCCTTTTCTTCATTCTCGCATTACATTGTCACGACCAGTACACGCTTTTTATGCTCAGCAATTCCGTTTATTTATTGTAATACCAGCTTTGGTTGTCGGTACATGGTTCAGTCATATGTTTTCCGTGTGTCAGAATAGAAATACTCGGCACAACCTCGCGCTACCCTTGCATTAGATGGTTGAATATGTACAGTCGCATGGGTGGGGGGCCCTTCGCATCCGCCGCGCTCGTCTCATCAAGCGACCTGCTTGGAGATATCGCGCAGACCCAGATCGATATCTTGCTTCAGAACTTGACTCAGTTCCGTGTTTAGCAAGTCTCCCATGGAGTGGCCGTCTCGTGCGTAGTACCAGTCGTCGTTCTCCACCGCATAGTCATATCGTTTTGGCCCGCTGTCCACAGACCAGTGATCAGCGTGTACTGCTACGTAAAGGAGAGATCCGGGGACGCACCTGAAGGGCGAAGACAACCAGATCTGCTTGTTCGGTGGCTGCTTGTTGATCACGTACGTTCCGTGATTGCCCAATTTCAAGGTCAAGACACCGCTCTGCGGCAGAGGAATTCGTCAGCGCCCTTGGGTGAAGATGCCTGTCGAGACGACGTACGTGGTACTCAACCTCGTACTGAGGGTCACCTAATTCGTCCAGTAGGGTTTCCAGAGACTCCAGCATCGTGTCCATGGTCGCATCAGAAAGAGCATGGTACTCATCGACATCGAGATCACTGGACACAATATCAGCTAAAGCAAAAACGCAGAAGCCGCACTGCTGACCTGTGTTTGAGCTGCGGTGGTGGTGTTGCGAAATGCCGTCTCTGCGCAAGCGTCACGGACGGCGCGTGTCGTGCAGAAATGTGGCGAACGGAAATATGGCGGGTTTGCACTATGGATCGCTTAAGTGCTACTCGCGCGATGTTTCTAGAAAGCATGACTGGAAGGTACGTCGACGTTGGACACAGTCGAGTAGTAGTGAGAGTGTGCACACAGCATCTGAGTCGAGCTGACGCGCCGAGATGAGGAATCGGGGACTCGCGTCGAGATAAGATCAACTTGCGTGCTGTTGGCGTCACTGAGCTGCTGAAATGCGGGCACCATATACCGACACAAATGTACACAAGCAGTTCGAAAGGCCGGGAATACATGCACGGATCTCGTGTATACACAACACATCACGTAGACGATTTTCCTTCCCTCTGCACCCAATCCAACCAAGAGCCTTTGTAGTTGAAGATGCTTTGACACGGACGTTATCAATTCGTGTCGACAAAAGGTGCGAAGCAAGATACACACTTTGAATATCCGTTCCGCTTGGCAACGTCACTGGCCGTAGAGCTACGCTTTCCACTGCGACAGTAGAAAACAACTTCTTGATTGAGCTTAGGCTTTTTGTAACCAAATTGCTGTTCAAACTTGGCTGGATCGAGCTGCAACGAAGAAGCGAGCACCGAAAGCGGGAGGTTGACCGCGGACGGGATGGAGCCCTGCACCACCTCGTCCGGCTCACGCACGTCGATGAGCCAAGCAATCTGGATCGCGGACCGTCAGTGGAGCTGCCCACAACTTGACTGTGAATCTTACCTCTGAGGGCTGCAACGAACGTTGCTTCACCTCATCGTAACTGAGCTCCGTGCATCCCAGTCCTTCTGCAGAGCGTCGCGGCGATCCAGAGTCTCTTTGAGCTTAGCTTTCTCCTCGGCCGAAAGAGGCGGTTGGCTCGAATTGAATCGTGCGCTGACGGAAAGCATGTATCTCGGCGGGCACGCGCTGGGGCCGACTGTTACGCTCGCTCGGAGTGCGCTCCGCGCGATATAAGTCGTACGTGTCGTGGTACGTAACATAGCGATGGCGAATCGATAACGAGGGTGTTACAGCTGCTGAAGTCCGAATTGAAGGGGGAAGGATGAAGCGGACCACCGTGAGCAGAGACCCGTCGAAGTCATGTCGACTTCAAGTCGTACGCGCCTATTCCCAAAACGATGACGTGAGAAAGGCGCGTGATAAGGCTCATCAGAGGCGTGGGAAGGCACCACTGGATCGAGCTGTTCGGGGTCCCGTTGAGGCCTTTTCGCCCAGCAGAAATGCCGCAGACTGCGTGCCTCCCTCTTTCCCCCATCTTCCATTCGCTGTTGTCATGTCTCCTTCATCTATGCGCTATCTCTTGGTGTCGCCGTCCCATTCCATCGCATGTGGTCTGTTCTGTCTTGTTCTATGCCTGCGATCTGAGTAGCTGGTCATGCCCTGGAGCAAGCGGGAGCGTAGTTCTCAACAAGCTTGCTTCCTAGGCATGGCTGGCTATCGCATGGTTATTGTGTCCATCCTCTGGTGCAACATGCTGGTATCTGGTCGTTCTCTTCGACAAAGTCTCCCCACACGTCTAACGATGCCCAGGGTTGAGTGAGAGCGTTGTCCTCGGAATCTCACCCTAGGAAACGGGGTTCCCCCACGCAAACATCGTATTGATTACGCGTGATGTTCTTTTTTTTCCCTCATTCCCTGCGACATCTTGCAGCTGCCCGTTAGCTGCCTCTTGTTGACAACGGACAACAGTTTTTCCAGCACGGGAGTCCCTCCGAGCACAGTATTCGCCCGCCTCCTTTTGCTCAAGAGTCGCTATCGTATCCTGGGATTCTCCAATCATCTGCATCTTTTTCTTCATGATGCGTTCTTGTTTAGAAAGGTAAGGCGAAGTCTTTGCGGGTATCTATTCCATGATAGGACAATTCTGAGCTCGCGCCCCTGGTCCTAAACGGCGGTTGCTGCGGAGCAGCGGAACAGTTTGTTTATGCATATTTGTGTGAGTTGTGCCGACGGCATCGGATTCGTTCCCACGCCCCGGTTGCTGTGGCCACTTCACTGCGACGCTCGCCTTGACGCCCGCATCATCTATCAGATTCACTGTCCGGTACGACTGCGATCCGTCCTGCACCTCCTACATACGTCCCCATCGCGCCGACATAAAGCGCCGCCTCTTCCATTTAGCTCGCACTCGTTTTTGACGACACAAGCTATGGGCGACTCGAACGCATCCACGCCAGAAATGGTGATGATGACCCCATATCTGCACTTTACTGGGGGCGATATCCTTTATTTTAAGTCTCTCCAGCCCAGCTCCCATGGTGCGATCGCGGGAGCTTGCCTGGTATTGGTTATCTTCGCCCTGCTCGAGCGCATGCTATCTGCTGCTCGCGGGGTTATGCAGGCACACTGGCGCCGCAGGTTCGTGGTGATCACGGCTGGATCCATCGACTCTTCTTATTTACTATCCACTTGTGTAGCGCTCTGGCTCTCACTGTCGAGCACATGGATAGATCTGCAGAAGACACTGAGCCTTTGGACGATAAGGAGAGGAGGAAGTCTCCCGAGATAGAGGTCGAGCCGTCATCAGAGAACAACAAGTCTATCGGAGAACGCTTTATCGCGCGGAGAGTCCGTGTCATCGCCCCATTCATTGCATCTCACGATGTTGCGCGGGGCATTCTCTATGCATTGCAAGCACTCATGGCCTATGTTCTGATGCTGGCCGTCATGTAAGGTGCACGTTGATATGTGCCAAGTCCTGTGAATACTGATGATTGCGGTGCAGGACATTCCAGGCTGCATACTTCATCTCAATCGTCGTCGGGTTGGGTTTGGGAGAAGTTTTATTTGGACGCTTTGGAACTAGTTCTGTTCATCTGCATTGAGGGACTTTGGGCCTGTCTCAGTCTTCCCCTCGTGTACCTTCCATGTAACTTCGATCTGTACCATCATATGCATCACCTCCGATGTAAATTACTGCTGCATTTTCTGTCCCCTGATCGTCATGCCGCGCACAAGTTGTCACTGCGCATGAATTTTTGCTGTTGCATGCTGAGCCATGCCCGGGTGACAACGGTATTAGCGAAAATCTTTTTCTCTACAGAATTTAGCTTGGCAAAAAGGCACTGGGTTCAACCAGGTGCATTTTGAGGCAGGAAACACCGTCAAACAAGGGAGAAAAAACTTTTTCTCCCTTCCTGATTCGCATTGTGGCAGATGGTCATATAAATCTCACTTCCCCCTCGACTGAATTTTACCGGCCATATCCTCTTTGACTTTCAGCTCAAAACACATCGCCATGCGTTTCGCCATCGCTGCTGTTCTTGCTGGTTTCGTGTCGGTGGTCGCTGCGCATTTCCAGATGCAGTTCCCCGTGCCAAGAGGGCCCTTCGTTGAGGACGAGGAACCGACGTTCTGTGGTACGTTCTCAGATCGTTCGGGGACATCTGTGAACAGTTCTTAATGTGCGGATATTGCAGACAACTATGTCCATGCTGTTAGCAACCGAAGCGAGTTCCCTCTGAGCGGGGGCTTCTTCACGCTTAACAGCGAGCACCCGCAGTGGACGAGTAAGTAGCAACTGCTTCCAAAACAATTGACAAAAAGTAATTGTGTTTTTTTAGTTGGTGTTACTGTGTCCACGCAGCAAGACCCGACAAGCTTTAACGACTTCAACGGCGCCAACAACCAGACGCAGTTTGTCCTCCCCTTCGTGCAGGCGAACGGCGAGGGCATCTTCTGCTTCCCGCTCGACCTCAGCAACACGAACATCAGCGGCATCGAGAACGGCGCGAACGTCACCCTGCAGTTCCAGTTCAACGGCGGGGACGGCAACCTCTTCCAGGTTCGTCGCATTCTGCCGCGTGCATGACTGCTGCTGACGCGCGTGCTCGCAGTGCACTGACCTGACGCTCTCGAACGACTTCCACATCCCGTCGGACATCTCGTGCTCGAATGGGACTAGCACCAGTGCCAGCACCAGCGCGTCGGGGACCAGCAGCGGCTCCAGTTCGGCGTCGTCTCCGACCAGCACCTCCTCCGGCTCGAATGGTGCCTCGACGTTGGTCGCTGGGGGTATCACGGGTGCCATCGGAGTTGTGGCCGCGTTTGCTCTGTCGATACTGTAAAAGATCTGACCTGCAAGTCAAGTCGAACACGTCATGATTTTTTACGCTTCATTACCTTGGGCAACTTTGCTTTTCAACCGTTGATGTCATTAATTCCAGTCCTCACGTCATGAGATGTTGCGGTGTTTTCGGGCCCGATATACTCGTTGAATGTTACGTGTGAACTATCCCATCCTCCTACGGTAAGGTATGTTCAACGTCAGTACACATGGACCGATGATCGGAGATGCTCAGATGCGCAAGCTCAGGTTCACATCCAAAACTCTAATGGAATGCTCCATGCAGTACAGCTGCCCTGAACGCGATACAGAGTATATCAGCGACTGGTCTACTCACTGGCAGATCTAAATGATGCTCCACGAGCATCAGCGATGGACGCCGATGGACGATGGCTTTGACGAGACACGAAGCTAAACGGCGGAGGTGCCCAGTGGCTGTGACTCGATAAAACTATCGACAAGCGCTGGCAAGTGATCCGAAGCCGCTTGCGGCCTTGCCTCTCCTGCGCACGTCTCGAGGAGGGAACATCGATTCCGCAATCTATGCTAGTCTGTGACTCTCCCAGGATGCAACCGAAAGACGTTTCCGCAGCTTCTTTGACATCGCAACTGCGACCCGATGGCCTGAATCCGATAGTCGATACACACGGCGCATGCTTTGCCTTCCGAGTAGCCGGCGAGTACACGTAGTCCTCGGTTGCGCCAAGTGTGAACCTAATGCTCGGCACAGGCCAAGCATGAGACTTTTCCTAGTAGCATGCTCGCAGCTGCCCATTCCCGGTGCGGATCGCTGGGGTGCCGACGGATATACGTATGTCATCCAGTCGCCGTCGGCCATTCGCTAGCTCTCATTGGCCCATCTGATTGCAAGAGAAACCATGACTCTTTGTGACCGCGCAATCAATATCTAACGTGATACCGATTGCGCTGCGGCGCGGCAGTGCACCTCTGCGGCGCCTCGAGGAGACCGCCCTATTATAAGCATTCGGCCTTCTTTGACTCTAAATGGTCCCCAGGTAGACCTCCGTCCCTTACTCTGCACACTACCATGCGTCTCGCCGACGCGATCTCGGTCTTCGTTCCCCGGAAGCATGAAAGTGCATGGGAGGTCGTCGATAGCAAGAATGTCGATCCAGTGGCCGTCTATGACCAGGAGGATGGTGCGTGCGCGTGTTCACGGCGTGGCCTCTGGCAAGGCGCGTTGTTTCGCAGTTTCGCAGCTGAGCTGACGTGTGCGCCGGTGCAGATTTAGACATTATCTATGTGCACGAGACTGACGTCGTCCGCACATACGTGTTCGACGTCCGGAACGAGAAGGACTTCCAAAACGTGCTGCTCTTTGCGCAGCGGCAGTTTGTGGAGGAGGTGCGGAGCAAGGGCTACAACGTTCTTTGGACCGAGGGGTGAGTATTTTTTTCGAACGTGTCTTTGTGTTGCGCATTCTCATCCCTTGCAGTTGGCAGGCAACGCTGCTCCGCAAAGGAAAGAAACACCGTGTAGAAGTCCGATACACTGCTCGACCCGCCTGTCTCTCCGGCAAGCCGTTGCAGGACCACGAGCCGCCGTTCATGGCCGTCCTGGACGATATGCGGAAGACCACATCCCAGTCGCTGTAGGAGTCTTGCGGCAACCCCAGAGATTCTCTATTTATTTATCTGTACTTGTTCATTTATTGTATCGTATCCTCTCCTCTAGACCCCACCGCATCTGTATACCAACGCCCCGTACCATGTCTTCTGTTTCATGCTCAACCATGTGTACTATAGTCCGTACACTCCTCTCCTGCGCATCCAACCCTGACTGTGACACTGCTTTATTCCTTTGAGACGGGCCGTTTTATCTTTTCGTCATGATGCGCAAGCTCACGAGGTAACCATGTGTCAAACGTTTAAATGACCAGGTACGCCCTACGTTATTGCCGAATGACTGCGTATGATGTACGGTTCGCGCCGACGTGCCACATAACCGACCTGGTCTGTGACGCAGCGTTTCATGCAAAGTAGCCGCAATACATCAATTCAACCGTTTCATCAACGGGGCCCGCCGCCCTGATTGCAGATCGAAGATGACCACCGCGTCGTTTGAACATGGACCGAGCGAGTCAACATACGCTTATTCTGTGATTTTCAGCAAATAGATGATCCCCGCATGAATGGAACTGAGCTGATATAACATACCTCACGAAGCGAAACAGATATAACGGGGCCGGGCGGAGGCTTCGGAGTGTACCTCGGAGTGCTTACCATGCATCTGAAGTGTCAGCTCTTCAGTTTCAGCGTCAGCGTCGAAATGATTGTCCCAGCAAGGTTGCATGCTGCAAGTCCTGTCACGAATGAGAAGTCATGGTCTGATGGTCATGTTCTATGACAGCGTGTTATATTCAGAGGGGCACGGAATGGGTACGGAATGCGGAAGTGCTATTCCTGCGGATGCCTTCGCCGCCTGCCAGCTGCCATGCCGTAAGTCGCCCGAGGAACACTACATGGCAAGGCGGGAAGCTCTGATACTCATAGCGGGATCATTTATAGATGAATAACACGTGCATAAGTCCGTCGATTAAAGTTAAGATACGGGCTTACCCTGGGGGGTTTAGAAGTGGGCGTGAAAGGTCTCTCATAGATGACTCCACCAGCTGGATGGATATGGAACAGCTGCAACTTATCGTCACCCACAACGTTGAAGCACATCGATCCAGCCATGATTGCGCGACGGCACTGGCGAAATCGGCAGGTATGAATGATCTGTCGCACTACACATAGCCCAATGCATGACACTGGATCTGTGCTGTCAGGCTAGCCTTGCAGACGTTACATGGAGAAGCGTAGAGTAGCATTCTTGTCTGTCAGGGGCTAGACTCACAAGCTATATTTATACAATGGCATGACCCTTATAGAGCACTTGTTTACATTGGGTCCAAGATCTCACCCCCAGCGGCTCTAATTCTCACCCTTGTCTATCTTGCTCTCTGCCCTCGAGGCATAGCCCGTCCAGGCCTATCATTCTATGTTAGTGACCGAAGAAAAATCGGGGAGAAACCATACTCACCTCGTCATAGAGGGCGACCTGAGTAGCGTCTGAGATCAGCTTGAGTCCAAGCCAGAGGATAGCGGCAGTCATCCCGCTCCCGCAGGTCGTGATCACCGGCCTCTTGCCTTCAACAATCTGTTGCGCATGTTCTTCTCCAACGGTACGAACGAGCGCCTGGCGCAGTTCGTCCGGGGAAAGAAGGGTTGTATACGTAGCTGTAGACCCTGAGACAGCATTGGTCTTCAAGAAAGGTGTTGAATGGCAAAGAGAAGGAACGAGGGACGTGGCCAGATTCTAATCCAGGACGCGGCTCAGGTCCTGGCCCGTGAAGCTGAGCGAGAACAAGTAAGCCCATGCACATCTTGACGAGACGAAGACGCAATCCTCTCACCGTCCGCGGGGTCGTGCGTCAAGCACGAGCTCGGCAGTTGGCTGGGTAGACAGGTCGAAGGCTGAGTTACCGACAACCTGCGCGTAGCCTTGACAGATGGTTACTATCTGCGACAGGATCACCGGTTTGAATAGCTTACTTCTGATCACGCCTTCATTGACAATGGGAGGGGGATAGACGCTCTTTGCGACATCGGAGACTGGTCCACTCTCCGTGGGAAGCCCCTCTGCCTCCCAACGGGGGAGACCACCGTTGAGAATGCTAGCGTTCTCGTGGCCGAGGGCCTTGAACGTGAACAAGCCGCGCGGGGACGAGAACACGCCCGACGAGTCGTAGCTAGACCAACGATCTACATTATTGCCGTGGAAGGACTGAGGATCACTCACAGAACGACACGAGACGACGGGGTGATTCCGAGTTTTTCTGAGGAATTATTTAGGCTAAGGCGAGTCGTCAAGGAAGGAAGCTAACATACCAACAGCCTCGGCGAAAATCTGGGGGGTGGGCAACATGTGCTTTAGTCCCAGTTCATGGGGACTCGCGACATCATCTACACTGAAGAAGCGGGCTCCAGGAATACGCTTCGCGAGAAATTCCTCCGCGGCCTTCCGGGGGAGGTGGGCATATGCCAACTCGCGTCCAGGATCGCGACGTTCGAGGATGACCTGAGCTCCTGGAGCTCTTTGGGGGAGACGAAGAGGGGGACTTTGGAGGACATTAGTCTTGGCTGAGCTGGTGAAGAAAAGCACGACCGATAATTCTGAAAGTGGATGAGAGAAAGGTAGACATGACAGCCCCTCCGTATTTAAGTAGCAGTTGTATATCGAGCAGGACTAGCGCTGGCGGACCGGCGGCTCCGTGGGATGCCTGCCATTCTGGGTGCACTCGAAACCTGGTTGCTGCTCTCATTTCGCTCTACAATGCCGTCTGATCAGAGCACTTGGCTCATCGCCGTCCCACAGGATGCCGACTCCGAGGGGATGCTGCAGGATGTCACCACCAAATTCACGCAACAGTCCAAGTCTTTCCCGCGCAACCACATTAGCCAATTCGCCATCCCATCGTTCAAGGTGATCACGCTGAAACGCTGCTGTAGCACTCATTGACATTGCCGCCATTACGCAGACTGGAACCTTGGCTTCGCTGATTTCGCTATCGGAGGACCTCATCAAGCAGGACACGTTCTTCACTAACACGGTCGCCAAGATCGTAGACACCTTACGAAATCTCTGCAATAACGACTCCAGCAAGCTAGCACAACACATCCTCGTCAATGAGCAGCCCGTGGACGACTATCTCCTCCGCGACTGGCGATGGAATGAGGGCAGATTCGGCGTGCAGCGTGGTCTTCGGGAGATAATTGACATCCTGAACAAAGTGCGTCATAGCGTGACTAGCAAGAGAATAGACGTTTCATCTCTGTACAGGAAATGAGTTCGATCGACAACGTCATGAAGAACAAGCTGAACGGCTACAATCAAGCTAAGACGTACCTCACGCAACTACAGCGTAAGAAGACGTGAGTTTTGCGCGTTTCGTGCCGGATACGCTTACCAAAAGGGTTTCAGAGGAAACCTGTCAGTGCGGTCGCTGGCTGATGTCGTGACGAAGGAGCACTTCATCCAAGACTCCGAGTACCTGGAGACCATGGTCATCGCGGTTCCTAAGTAGGTACTTGCCTTGTCTCGAAATGATCTTGACACGAGAAGCCTCTCCTTAGAAACCTTGTGAAAGAATGGAATTCCAAGTACGAGCGGCTGACCTCTATGGTTGTCCCCCGTTCTGCGAAGTAAGTTCCTTCCGTGCTTCCGGAGAGACGTCTTCCTGACGTGCCCATAGCGCAATCGCGTCCGATGACGAATATACCCTGTTTACCGTCGTCGTCTTCCGGAGAGTGCGTGATGAGTTCGTTCAGAAGTGTCGCGAGAACAAGTTCGTTGCTGTGCTACATCGAATCTCAGACAACCGCTGACATCTTGACAGGTACGTCGTGAGAGACTTCCAGTTCTCCGAGGATCAGCTTGCAAAGGAGCGAGAGGAGCTCGCCACGGCTGACTCGACGGAGAAAGAGCTCTGGGTACGTCTCGTCCAGATCCGTCCCCGTACTGCAACTGAACGTCACGGCGCAGACTGAACTCCTCAGACTGTCCCGGATTAACTTCTCGGAGGCATTCCAGCTGCTTGTACATCTGAAGATCGTCCGTTCATTCATCGAAAGCGTGCTACGATACGGCCTGCCAGCTAACTACACTGGTCTCATCATCAAAGTAAGCCTCCGCGAACATCGTCACTTTCCATTCTCGCTGAGCTTCTTTCCCAGCCTGAACTCAAATCGACCAAGAGAACGCTCCAACTCCTGCAAAAGCACTTTTCCTATCTCTCGCCGCGCTCCGGCCATGCGAAGGAGAAGACCAGCGGGCAAGACGACCTCGCGCCCGAGTTCCAGAATCTGTTGGAGCAGGAGTATTACGACTTTGTGCTGTACGAGGTTCCATGGATTACAAACTGAGCACGGACGGATGATACGCACGGTCTAACGGTCTAATTCGTCTGTTGACGAACGCCTTGCATTTCGGCACAAAAGAAGCAGTAAAATGAGATAAAAATACGGCCAGCCCACTATCGTAGGAAGATCTTCAGATATATGGTACAGTAAAAAGGAAAACGACGAAAGAAAGATGAAAACGCGATGATGGCACATGAGAACAGATGCGGGTAAGACTCAGATGCTGGCTAGATGCGATGTAGATGCGAGGCCGCTAGATAATCCGCTGTCCGTCCCTCGTACACTTTTGGCGGCGGGCACGCGCGGTGCTCCCCAGTCTAGGTGCGGTGATCCAATCATAGTCCCAAGTTGGAAATGACCTCGAAACCTCGTCGACCGACTCGTCGTCGAGCAGTCGGCTCCCCCGCCGCGTGGAATGCGGCGATCCAGTCATCCCCGGGCCGGGCGCGCGCCCGCCGCCCGGCGGTCCATAGACGCTAGGAAGCTCGGCGCCGTGGCAGACGTGGGCTCGAGCTGGGCCCGGTATCGCCCATGGAGTTGGTCGGCGAGTCGGGAGGGGGCATCCGCGAGGCCGCTTCCGAGATGCGTTGCAGGGAGAAGGTGAGGTCAAGCGACTGCGCACGATTCTGTAACGACCGCGGCTTCGAGATCTGCTCCTTTATCTTCGCCTCCAGCAGAGAGTCTGAGCCCCGTTTCTCGTCGCCGAGCCGCGTACGCGAGGGCATCCCAGACCCCTGTGGCCTGTCGTCAACGACATGGGACATCGAGAGGAACCGTCCGTGACGTACGATGGGAGGCTGCGGATTCCAGTATTCGTTCACTGCAGGCCCCGGTACGTAGCTCGCCTGGCTATCCAGGCTCTCCTGGGCCTCATCCAGATGGTAGATGTAGGAAGGGGAGTTATTAAACAGAGCCTTGACGTCAGGCGACGAGTTCGCCAAGCGTAGCCGGCGGTCGATCATCGGTTCAGCACGCGACAGAGACATATCTGCAGAGCCTGAAGAGGAGAATGAGTGACTGATGGTACTAAAAGAATCCCGATTGAGCTTACCGCGTGTCCGAGGCATCGTCGACAAGACTTTGCTGTCGAAGTGCGGGAAAGCCTCCGCGAAGGAATCGCCCCGCTTATGTGTGTGCGCCGTAGGCGACGGATAGACATGGATGTTGTGATTCAACAAGAAGTGCTCGAGCATCTCGCGCGCGGTGACCAGGAAATCGCTATTGCTTCGCAGGCACCGGAACTTGAACGAGCACTCTGTCGGCGTCTCCGCGCCAGACCCATTGCTCATTGTCTTCATATTCGGCGAGATGGTCACTTGTAGCTCCCGCTTGATCTGCTCAACAAAGGCAGAGAAGTCGGGCGAGGCGCAGAGCATGGGAAGTTCTGCTTGAGGCGGCACAGCCATATCTGCCTCGAACGGAACGTGATCCTGTATCCCGTTGTAAGTACGAGCTTGACATTATCTCAAACAGGAAGAAGGCTCACCAGAAGCATAGTTGCTGCGATCTGGATTTGAGACTCAGGGCCAAAGATCGTAACGACATCAGAGGCAGTCTCTTTATCAGGGAATCGGACGCGCGAATTTGTCTTGTTCTCAATATCATGAATGAAGATAGCCTTCTCGCCGAGAAGAGTGCGATGATATCTGCGGGGAATGATGACAGTCTCATTGATGTAATCCTTGTCCTGCCATGAGTTCAGGGTCATGCATTGAGCCACCGGCCGGAATACACATACCTTCGGGTTCACGAGCTCCATTACAGATTGCTTTAGATTATCCAAATTAATAGCGTTCTTCGCGGGCGTACGTGCCACGACGTTGTCTTCGTTATCATTGTATCCACCCAGCGCGGCAAACTCCTCGGCGTTCGAAAACTTCACGTAGACTCCATATTTCTTCATGATCCGCTGGATGCTGCGCCCGCCGACACCGATGATGCGCTTGTGGTACGACTCGGGCACGTGGAACGAGATCTCAGCCGGCAGCTCTTCCTGCAGGAGGCTGAGACCCTGGAGGACCGACGCGTCGTTCCCGGCAATGTCGATGAGGAAATTATGATCATTGAACGTCTCAAATTTGATCTTGACATTCGTTGTCTGCATGATCTTGTTGATTTTTCCATTCTTCTTGCCACTGATGAACTCGCGGTGTTCGTTGGCGAGTTCGATCTGAAAGCGTATCTCGTGATGGAAGGCCTAGCAGTCGCTGAGTCAGACGTCGATGCCGAACCAACTGGCAGCACAAACTCACCTTCACAATATCCAAGTCCAGAATCATGTTGACGGCATTGCGGACCTCGTGTTCGAGCCCGTGCATTTCGAAGCACATGCTCTTAAACACGACCTCGGCTCCCGTCGCATTCGACACCTGTTGGAGGATAGAAGCGACCTGATTTGCATTGAGCGTCGAGGGGGGAAGAAGCACGTTGAACTGCGTTGGAAGGAGCCAAAACGATGCAACGTAGAACTGGCATGCCTGAACACAAAAAGAGTTAGGCCAAGAAGCCCGATCACGTAGACGCCCAAAGAACTCACAAGCTGCATGATGGATCGAATCGTGCGCTGAATATGCACCCTATGATCTCCATAGACGGTAATTAAACTTGTCGAGCTACCGATAGGTGGGAAATGAATGAACGTCGCATTATCGTTCATGATGGCCTTGAGATCGTCCGCGCGATCCGTCACCATCCAGTCCAGTTTGCGAGGTAAGATAGCGGTATCTCGTGAGATGATTCCTTTGCTCTGTGCACAGAAAAGCCTCAGTCGCGGCGCAGCACCGAGTTAAGGCAGAATACGCACCTTCGTCAACGAAACTTGGAGAAGCATGTCTCTGGCGCGCTGAACGCCGAAAAATTCACCCGTGATCCATGTGGCATTTTTGTTCTGGCGGGGTGTACCACCAGCGGAGGGAGGTCCGGCAGGCATGTTGCCCACATCAGGGCCGACGAGACCTTGGAGAGGGGAAGGATAATAGATATTCGTCGCGGTCTCTTCCATGATGGATTGCAGGACATGACGCTTGCGTCCAGCGACGATAGCTTGGAGCTTTTGGTCGATCTCGCAGACCTCGGCATGCAAACCGCTCTGCGCCTGTGAGTCAGCACACAGGCAGAAACATAGGGGTGAACGCAAACGCACCAGTTCGTCCAGCATGACCAATAGCCTCACTCGGGCGATCTCTACCGAGTCTCCCTGCCCCGTTACGACAAGCTCGCAAACCCGCTCCGTCTCCAGACCCGACCATCCCGCGCTACTGCTGATACCGTCTGGAGGTGTTCTTGTTGAAAGAGAAAAGGGGCTGTTAACGACAGCGATGTGCGCGAGCGTCTGGGACGCGATGTCGTCGAGGCGTCGACGGACTTCGGGCTTCAAAGCAGGCTTAGAAGAGGGGAAGTCGAGAACCTCGGAGCGAGTGACGCGGATGGAAGCGCGGTTCTGAGACGAGACAGACAGGATTAGAAATAGCGGTAAAACGAGAGAGAAGAGAGCGCACCTGGATCGGACAGTCTTTCAAAATCATGCCTCTCGCGTAAAGGACTTGTTGGTAAGAGCCAGAGATGAGGAAATTCCAGCCGGACCCCTGGTCAGCGACCGCGAAAGACACGTGACAGCCCTGCGTCGCCATCGTCATCATAGCCAGCTTATTGACGGCCTCTGCGTCGGAGGGCGTGGGTGGTGTGTGGACATCGAGGTGGCCGTTCGAGCTCGGGTGGGAGGGAAAGGGGTGGGGACCATAGGCGTCGGACTGGGTGCGAGAGGGGAAGTCGAGCGAGCTGGAAGCCGAACGGGGATGCCTCGACCTGCGGGGGTACGTGAAGGCGGTCGTGTAGATATCCATAGTTGCGAATACAAGGTGGTTCGGGGTAGAGAAACAAAGGTGGGTATGAGACTCGTAGAACGGGGTATTGAGGTGGTGGTATCGAACGACGGGGGACTCGTCCTTGACGGAGAGAGGAGAGAGCGTGTGGTGAGTAATATAGGAGTTCAAAACGAAACCAGCCAAATTGAATTCTGTATTTCCGTCCCGTCGAGACTGCAACCAGAAACAAAAAATGGTAAAAGTGAATACGGCCCAATCAATTCCGGTCCAACGCCTAGTGCCACCAGCCAACCGGGCCTCTTCCGGTCGGACTTCCAATTTCCGCCGACTCGCTCCCCTCCTATCGTACGCAGTCATCCTGACATCACAGCATTCCAATATCAATCCCCTCAATGGGCTCCCACTCGTCCTCGCTCCCCGCGACCGCGTCAAATAGCTTCATGTAGCACCCCTGCCCAGGCGTCGAAAAATGCGGATACGGGTCTCTCGGGTTCAATCGTATCCCGCACACGTAGCAGAAGTGCTGCCTGCACTGTGCGCAGGTCATCTGCCGGAGTCTCAGTCATCCTCGGTCCCGCAGTACGGCGGAAACAAACTTACATGGTTGCATCCGGACGACTTTTCGACGTGCAAATTGCACCGCGGGCACGCCATCGTGCTTTTCTGCAGCCACTCGCGGTTCGCTTTATCTTCTTCAAACTTTGCGACCATTCGCGTCAGGTTCTTCAGCCCGTACCGCTGCTCCAGTGCCTTGCGTGCCGGCGAGCCCTCAGCCATGGCCATGTATTCTGCCAAGAAGCCATCCGCAACCGGGATCGGGCAGTCGGAGAGCGGACCATGCCTGCGAGACCCGTGTCAATCTATTTCACACGAAGTATGTCATCTCCACGTACCACGTTCGTTTGCAGAATCCGCAGAACGAGTACCCGCACGACTGGCATATCCGGAGCCTTTCCCAGCCAGAATCCTGATCCCCGGTACCTTTTGGCTTCGGGACGGGCGTCTGGCAGAGCGATACCGGGCAGTGAATTATGGTCGGGTCTAGAGGACCAGATCAGCCAGAGCTAGTCATAAAGAATGCACAGTCAAATTGCCTCGATCCAGGATCCTTTTCTCCCGCAGCCACTTCCAGCGGCGAAGCTCGTCCTCGTCGGTGACGCGCCGTACCTCCTCTTCTGTTGCTTCGCGGCCCTCCTTGACGCAGTCTGGATGAAGGCAGCCTACTTTATCGACAGATCCTTCCGCTATATACAGCTTCCAGCCGTCTTCCAGACACGAACGGCAGAATATGTGTCCGCAGAGCAGCATAAGACATCGTGCGCCTTTCTGATAGGACAGGCACACGGTACACTCGTATGAGTTCTGAGAGAACTTTGAAGATTTGGATGTTGCATCGTAATTTATCAGTAATGGTGCCAGTAGATGAGGCGCAGGATGAAGGATCCTGCTATACATGAGGCGGCTGGATGGTGCCTGAAATAAATAAAGACATACTTTAGCGTCTCACGACCTCCTTCATTAGAAAAGTGGTCGAGTGAATGTAAAAATTCAGCGCTTTGAATCCAATCGACCCAGGCATAGAGGACGCCCTCGCCGGGCTGCCACATTTCGAGCAGCTTGCACTGCAGCATGTCGACCCGTAGCAGCCATGAAGTGGCAACGCTGAGCAATATAATGAGCGGAGGAGAAGATAGAGGGTATGTCGGAGGCAGAAGCAATTCTAGTAATACAGGCGGCAGAGAACCAAGGGAGAGTGATTGGGTGGCTTTGCGGAGTGTCTCCCCCAGAGGTCCTGCGCTAGTGGCACCATTATCAGCGACAATGACAGATGTCGAATCTCCAAGGTCGACTGGGACTTCCAGCTTCTTGATCCCGCGAAAAGTGTCGGTAGAGACACAGTCCGGATAGATAGACTGCAATACCGTGGGTGTACGTGTGGATCGCCGGATGAGCACGCGGAATGGGAGAGCAAAAGATTGCAGGCGCACCTCAAGTACCTCCCACTCCTCCGCCTGCAATGAAGAGCATTCCTGTATCACCTCTCCATCGGCCATAACACCTGTAGAAAGTAACGAAGGAGTAAGTTGGAAAGCTTTATAAGAACAGTGGGATCTTGAAACAAGCGGACCGATGGTCGGGCCGACACCGAGACTCGGGTTAGGGTCGACCCGACCAGGATTTTCAGAATTGGAGTTGCAGCAGCTCCCCGCAGCTCGAAGTCGCGCACTCCGTATACCCTTTTTACGGCACAACTGAATCGCCCAGATGTGCATGGAATGGAATACCTTCAATCATCCCAGAGCTTCGTTCGCGCGTTAAAGGCGCCCAATGACCCACCGAAGAACGGCGATCCGCTCAAAATCGAGATCGCGAGACAGGCATGGGATACGCCGTCGTTCCACGTCCCGAACAAGGGCGAGACCATCGCCGACTGGCTCTTGACACGTCTGCTCAAAGACCGGGCACGATCTCCGTGAGTTTGCATCTCGTCTCTCGAGATTTACTCACCAAACATTCGAAACAGCGCGTCGAACCCCGTACTGGACACGCGATACTGGCAGCTTCTGCACGACATCATCTGTCCCCCGAGCTCTCCAGATGCTGCAGATGCCATGCGCAAGAACAAGACCTGGCTGCTTCCCTGCTGAACCGCATGCCCATAGCCCCCACGGTCACCAGCCTGTTCACGCTGTCCCAGTCTGCAGACGTTGCAGCCAGAGCAGAGCTGTATAGCACAGCCAGTCCTGCTCTCACACTCTTATGGCCTCTTGCGGTGCAGAAGGTCACGCCGGATGCCCTGCTGGAGAGCTTTGGTGCATTGCTGGGAGCACTGGCATCTGCGTCGGAAACAGAGCACGCACTGCGCAGAAATGAAGGGCTGCAGAAGATCGTGCGGATGCTCACGGCGTCCATGCGGAGCGCCTTTTCAAACTCGTCGAACAAGAAAAAGGTGCCTCCTGAGTCTCGGAATTGCCTTGCAAAATCTTGACCAGAATCCACAGCTCTACCAGAACTTCATCCAAAATCACCTCACAACATGGCTCCGCAGCGTCGCCCCTCTGCCAAACGAAGACATCGCCACTGCCTATGCAAGCGACGTCTTTGATGCGGGCGTGGACGTCCTATTCAACCCCGACACGCTGAAGCAGCTGGCAGAAGCACCGGCATCCGCAGATCTCTTTGTTGCCCTGCAGACGACGGCTCGCAACCATCCTTCGGCCGTGCTCGCGTCCTTGTCGCGCTTGCTGGCCGCCTTCGCACACGCGGTTAGAAAGTCGAGGACCGCGCTGTTCGGATCGGGGGATGCGTCTGCCGCAGAGGCTCGTGCGGCGGGTATGCGGTTCTTCATCGCGTGCGAGTCCGTCCTCGAGCAGCTCGATAACGGCGATGGTACTGAGGTGTGGAGGGCGAGAATTGCGTTACTTAAGGTTGTGGAGAGTGAGGCGTTGTTCGGGATGGAGCAGGAAGAGGCTGCGGCATGTTTGAAGCAGGTCGTCATTCTGTGCATTGCAGCACTCGAGAGTTCGCCTTCTGGTATTCAATTTCTTACTTTTAGTGACTCCGCTTCGCTCTAACGTATACCTATCGCGATCCAGGTACAAATACGGACGTCATCTTCAAGACATTGTGCGTTCTAGCTCGCATCGACCACGACCTCATCGACTCGTCCATCCCCTCAATCCTACCCCACATTCTGACAGACTCTTCCCCATCGACCGGCCCCTCTGCGCAACTCCTCAGCACCATCCTCACGTACCACAGCACAACACGCACGCTCCCCACACACCTCTCCCGCATCCTCGCCTCCTTCCTCCAGCCACCCCAACAGCACACATCCCGACATTCTACATCCAAGCGTCCGCCTCGCCTCTGCTCGCCCATCCACACCTCGACAAGCTCGCCCACGCCGTCCATGCCTTCCTCACTCCAGGCCAGGCCCTCGACACCGCGCGCGCCGTCCTGCACGCCCTCCAAGGCGCGTTGGATAGCTACACCGCCGCGCTCCCTAGCCCCCGCAAGAAGCGGCGCAAGTCCGCGCCCGAACAGAGCCCGCCGCGCGGAGACGCCGACGCGTGCGCCGTGGGCGTGGCGTTCGCCGCGCGGTTCGTGGGCGCTGTGCTTGCGGCGCTGCCCCTGCGCTCGGTCCCGGACGCGGTGCGCGGGGAGATGCGCGCGGCGGTGAAGGAGGCGCTGGATGGCTTTGTGGGGGATGCGGTGCGCAAGACGTTAGAGGGGGAGCAAGAGCAGGAGATGGATGGGGGCGCGTGGGCGCGGGAGGTGGTCGGCGCGGCGTTCGTCCGGTTCAGCTATGTCATGGAGGCGGCACAGGAGCTGGACGTACGCGCTGAGATGCGCGAGGGCGAGCAGAATATGATGTTGGAGCGCTTAGAAGCCGAGGAGACGCTTCCAGAGCTGCAGGTTGAACTGGTGCGTGCTGCAGGACATGGTGCTAGGCGTGTCTCATCGTTTGATAGGCCCGTTTTCTGCTCAGACATGCGGAGGAGGCTAATGCTGCTGATCGCGAGCGCGTCATGGATGTCATCCTGAGCAGCGTGGAAAAATATTTTTCCTCATCAAAACTGGTGACCTTGCGGTGGTCTGGACAATCGTCGTCGCTGTCTTCCGACGAAGACGGCCGTAAAGCAGCCGCAGTGGCCTTGTGCAGGCTAATTCTCGATAGATATCTGACGTCTTTCGAGTAAGGCGTTCCTATCCGTTCCTCGTTGAAATTGATGTTGACGATCTCTGCCTATCAGCAGCTTTGGCACCCCAGCACAACATGAACATCTCGCTGGATTGATCCTCAGGATCATTCCTGTTGCGGACACCGATGCCGGTGCCGGGAGTCCGGCCATGGCCGCCTTAAAATGTTTACGTTCAGCCAATTTCTGGGAACAGCCCGGGATCCGAGGTAATTTTCGCCGATTTTCACGCCGAGATACGTCCCAAATAATTTTCCTCTTTAGCCTCCGTTCTAGCCGGAATTAATGCGCGGACTAAACTTCTGGACGAAAAGGAGGTGACGCAATGGCTCGACCAAGGTCTGTCCCAAAGTATTCATAAGGGTCGAGACAGCCCGATCTCTGCCGCACAGGCCGAAGCCGCTTGCGCGGCCTTCACTTTCCTTCTCCACGCGCCGATCGAATATCTCTCCCGATCTTTGCGAGGTGATTTGCTCAAGCGAGCTATCGTTTTGGATGTTACTCTGGGTCAAGCGGGTCCGCGGAAGAAGGAAAATCGAGCGGCTCATATCGCCGCGGCGAGAACGTTCCTCGTGCGGCTATTCGCCTTCCTCGGGGCGGCAGAACACCAGGTAAGGCCCAGAGTTACCCCACACAATTGAGTTGCGATTAAGTTCCGTTTATCGCAGTGGACCCGTGCCTATTTGCAATACCTCCTCGAACAGGCCTCCTTAAATACTGTGGACTCAGATGCTTCCGCCGTTAATAATCCCTCGGTCACACTCGATCTGATCGAGGCCCACTTCCAGTGAGCAGAGAGATCACGACTGATTGAACGCCTCCATATCTCATTCTGATGCTCTCACAGAACGCTAGTGCGCACCGCAGAGAGGAATGATGGGTCTGACGTAGTGTCGATCATCGACGCTCTTCAGAAATCTGTGCGGGATGCTCCAGAGCAAGATTCAGGAGAGATAGAGGCTGTTATACGGCTCATGGCCGTATTAACGCGGAATTACAATCCTTCAATGTACGCAGTCCCTCTTATACTGACGAGATAGTCGGCGGCTTCATAATCTCTATGTCCGTTCCCCAGTCTCCCGCAGCCCGCGATAACGGCTCTGAAGACGCTCTTAAGCCGTGTAGTGTCCAACGTCGAGCCACTTATCGCCGGAATTGCCTCCTGGGATGGCACGGCCCAGACACCACTGGAAATCACAAAGCGGTCTAGGCTTATGGACATCTGGAGCCAATGCCTCCTCTTTGGCTATTGGCTCTCCCCCGCCGGTGAGTCAGTTTTGCGCCGTGCGCTGGCTTGTGATAACTCAACGAACATGCAGATTCACAGCGGCGGGACTATGGCAGGCGGCTTGCGCAGACCGTCGCCGGTGCCACCACACCGACCCCGTCTCGGGAAACTTCTGGATTCGATAGTGCCGCGCTCGGCGTTCTGCTCGCGGAACTCTACTGCTCGCCCGAAACGGATCGACAGGCGCAGCTTGCGGATGTGATTGCTGCGTATGTGGTCTTCTCATGCAGGTCGGGGCATGAAGGTCAGTTGTTCCTGCTCATAGAGCCTGGAACGTCGTTGATCCTCGTCATCGCAGAGCGAGAGAGGTTCGATGAGCACGTTCGCAGAGCGGCGCGCACACTGTCCGTGAAGGACTTCGCATTCGCGTTGCAGCTTATCCTTCAAGCTCTCTCGTGTCAAAGGGCGGCCGAAGACCTTGCACCGTTGGTGCACATCAGCACCTTGTTTCTGCATGACGCTCCAGATGGTATGATTGTCGACTTTCTATGTGCTTCCACAGCTGAACCCGCACTACAGGAACGTTGAAAATTGTGCAAGAACACTTGAATCACTATCTGGAACACTTCGTCAACAACTCTCAATTCTATCAGGGTCCCATCGACCTCCGTTCGGAGGTGTTGGCGTTCGTGAGCACACAATGCTCCGACAGGCCGGCGTCGATACGGTCCACTAATCTGATGAGCATCTGGTCGCTGCTCTCGAAGTTCCTCTCGGGTTCGCAGGCCCACGATCCGCGGACGACCCGCGCAATATTCGATCAGATCATCACAATCATCAGCGCGCTCGTCCGTCTCCGCCGCGACCTCGTCCTCAACACCCTCCCGCACCTCTGCATCGCCCTCCGCCAGCTCATATGGACCCTGCGCTCTCCGCGCCCGCAGCTCGGCGCGAAGCAGCACAAGCTCGTCGCGGACACGCTGCCCATGTGGATCCAGGCCGCCCAGCCGCTCGGCGCGGACGAGAGCAAGGCGCTCGCGCGCCTGCTGACGACGCTGGCCGCGAAGAGCATCGTCCGGACGCACACGAGCCACGCGGAGGCGCAGAAGCCCGAGTCGCTCGCGCGGCCGCTCTCGAAGCACGTCGCGTACGTGATCCAGGCGTACGTCGAGGCAATGAACGATCCGCTGTGCGTGTTGCCTGCGGACGTGCGGCGCGAGCTCAGGCCGGGCCTGTTCGTCCTCTGCGACATGCTGAATGAGCACGCGCGCGATGCGCTGATGGTGTCTGCGCTGGATGCGGGCGGGAAGGTTGTCATGAAGGCGCTGTGGCGGGACTACGAGAAGCAACGGTACGTGGGCAAGGGCTGATCTGACACATATACATCTTGTGCACCAAAAGTAAAATAGACTATCTAACAATCAACGCTGGTATATCGTTACATCTATGGTAACACGAAAAACCAAGCCCCATTAGTGACAATTTCATGCGGAACTCTTCACTGTCCTTTATTCCTGCGGATGTAGATGTTCTTGACCTGGCCATTGACCTGGGGCTCGCGTTTCGGGGGGACAAAGCCGGCCGTTTTCTTCTCTTCCGCGAGGGTGCGGAGCAGCGTGAGCAAATCGTCGACGGCCTGCTCCGTCGTCTGGACGTGCACAACCAGCCGCGAACCGCCGAGCTCAAGCGGTTCGGACAGTCGGCTGCCGCGCTCGAAAATTTCGTCGTAGCTGACACCGAGAGGAAGTCGGGTCGTAGAACACCTGGGAAAACCATGTGGGACCAAGATATTTCCCAGAAATGCAGAAAAGGGCGTACCATGCAAGTCTCCGCAGGGCTGAGGATCTCAGCACCGACGTCCTTCAGGCCTTGCTCAACCGCCGCGCGAGGGCGTGCACGGTGAACAGCTTGGGGAAGTTGTAGGTAAGCGCATAGGCAGCCGACGCAGCGAGGACGCCGGTCTGGCGCATCCCACCGCCGAAGAGCTTTCTGAACCATCGCGCCTTGGCGATAAACTGCTTGGGGCCGACCAAGCACGACCCAATCGGAGCGGCTAATCCATTTTTGTGAGAGCATGTCCACAGACGGTCAAAGGTGCACTTACCGAGCCCCTTGCTGAAGCAGAGACTGACGGAATCGAAGGGCGCGCAGAGCTCGCTCAACGGAACGCCAGTCTCTGCGGCGACGTGCCATATGCGGGCACCGTCGAGATGCATCTTGATGCCGAGGCTGTGTGCATGGTCGGATATGCGGACGACCTCGTCTTGAGGAATGATTGTCCCGTTGAGTGTGTTCTCTAGCTCAATGATTTCCGTCGGCGCGCTGGGGATTTAAATTAGGATGGGCAGTTGGGACATGGGCAGTTTTACTCACAAATGAACGTCATTGCCAGTAACGATATGCTCCTTGACGTCGTCGAGAGTCAGGTGGTGGCCTGTCCAAATATAACACTCAGGATATATCCCCTCTATGAAATGGCCGACTTGCCATTGGAGGGAATAACGGGAACGATATGCGCGCCAGAATGGAATGCAGCACCGCCAGCTTCATACTTGTTGATATGCGCACGATGATCGCACACAATCGAGTATGGAGGCTGTTGAAGGTGCGTTCTCAATGCAATTTGGTTGGACATGGTGCCGGAGGGCATGAACAAGGCTGCCTCTTTCCCGGTAAGCTTAGCCATGTGCGCCTCCAGAGCAATGGTCGACGGCTCGTGGTAGACATCATCACCGAGGGAGGCCTTGGCTGCATAATCCTGCATCTCCTTGGTCGGCACTGCGACAAATAACTTCAGATGGTGTCCGGACACTCAATGACAGTCATCGCCTGCCTGTAATGGTATCGGCTAGCTACCTCGTCAGTATATGGTAAGTACTGAGGCACATATAGACTCACAAATGAAGCTCCTGCCTATGGCTCGAATCTGCTTCTCATTATCCGCAGCCTGCGTTTGAGTCAGGATATCGAACTTGACGAGGTCAGCGACCTTGGCTCTTGCTTCAGTGCTCATGGTATACCGTGCTCTACGGGGAAAAGAGAAAAATCGAGTGCGGGTAAGCAGCCGAGAGGGTCTCGCGCAGAGCAGGGATCGGCTCAATGTTAGAGACATAAAAATGATCGACCATTTGTTGTTTTTAAAGTGGCGAGTGGTGAACAAATTTGCAGCCTGCGAAGATGCTGACTCGGCTCGTCGGTGCCTTGCTGATACTCGACGACTCGATCCATCACATGCACCTATCGATTCAACACGTGGATTTTTCGTGGCTGTGCTGAAAGTTGTCCTGCACTGGCTGAAAACAACAAAGCCAGCCGCCGTCCTCCGCCGTCCCGTCTGTCACCGTTTGCTCGTCCGTCAACCTCCGCACCGTCTTTACTTTCGCAATCTCTCACCTGTTGTACTTTACTGTCTAAGATGGGAAACGTAAGTTTTCACCTGCGTCCAGACCGTTCTGTATGCTAAAGATCGGTGTAGGGAGCCAAGGCAGCGCAAAAGCGCGAAAGGAATGGGGAGAGGAATGCGTCAAAGGGCTCCAAGAGCCAGGCGAAGGTGAATGAGGCGGCGAAGAACATCATCTGCTCCGTTTGCAGACAGCCCTTCGTGCGTAAAATCTTTTCATTTACGAAAAGGCCACACGGCTGACTTAATCATTATAGTTGGTGACAACCCGCGCCCCTGCGTAAGTCGTGCACTTCTGCAAGAAATATCCTTCTAAAACTGAATCACGTTCTTCAGATTGGAGGAGCACGCGCAGAACAAGCATAGCAAGACGATGGCGGACTGTTTCCCCAACGCCGCCAAGTAGGCAGAAGCCTATATACCCTTCTCGGTTTCCTTTAGATTGGTCTCGGGAGTGTAATAGATGATACATTTTTTGCTGGGAACATTTCAAGGCGTGTTTTCTCTAAGTCAAGTGGCGTGCCTGTTTCGATGCATTAGAGGTGGGATCTATAAGTTAAGTGGGGTACGGGAACGGCTCTTCCGTCGTCATCAGAAACCGAGACCTCCGCCTGCTTGCTGCCCTGCGTTGGCACCAACGCTCTGTAACCGCTCTCCGACTTTTTTGTTCGCCTCGAAGAACTTCGACACGCAGCGATCGATGCACACGCTCTCCCCTTGTTCAGGTCACCCTCCGCGTACCGTGTGCTAATGCACTTATTGTGACATGCGCTGGTGTGAAAGGGCGGTTATGAAGACAGCATGAAAGACGTGGACAAGAATGAAACACACTTGACAATGCGATTGAACACGTCAGTGACCATGTCGAGCCTATATGAAAGCGGTGAGTTATGAGCGCTCGCGAGACGGTGACAAGTACACGTACTCCTGCATGGCCATCTCAATGCGCTCCTGGTTAACGCCGCCCGAAGCCCCACCGGATCCTCGTCCGAGAAAAGACATTGTATAAAAATCTAGTGGTAGAGGACGAGAAGAGAATGTGGACTGGGGTGGACGCGCAGCTGGTGGTTGGGATGAAGTGACGCTGCTCGAAAGAGACGCGAGGAAGTGCTCCGGCCTAAGCATATCACCATATGCCCCGCCTCAGCTCCGCTGGGATGGCATCGCACGACATGTGACTGCCAAATTCGGCCTGCCAGCTCGGTTCTCTAAATTTTTTTACCGTGCCCAAATTCGGCCTGCCAAATTTTTGGACGCGTCTCGCGCTCTCTGCAAGGCGCATCAACTGGCTCGTGCTCGACTCTAGAAATACCTGCGGCAGGGTGTACATATTCAAGATTTTAGTGACGGGAAGCCCTGGCCAAAATAATGGGAGAAACCACAACACTCTCGGTGCATCGATGTCGATTCGTCGATTATACCCCTTCCGCCATCACCGCTCTCGCATTCCCCCCTCTACCATTGCCCTCCATCAAGGGCAAGAAAAAAGCAGATCCGGGAAGGAAGGTACCCAAAGTCGGCACGCTTGTTGTCGGACGTGCCAATGGCAACATTGAGCTATGCGAATGGACCGGCTCTCAGCAGGATGTTCAGGCTCCTCAAGCTTGGGTCGTCAGAAAGGTACGTTCAACGTGCTCTTTCGGTTTAGATCGAGCACTCATTCAAATTATGTCCCTGCAGACACTAGCAGGGCCGAATCCATCGAAGGTGGATTCTATAGCTCTTACATTAAAACACCCAGACTTGTTTGACCCGGACGAAGTACCATCACTTGCAGACCTCCGGCTGTTCAGCACGGGCGGTGGCAGTGAGCTCATTGAGTGGGATCTGGAACGTGGATGTGTCCGGGTACGTCAAACCTGTCACCGACTCGCTCAACGGTAATTTAACATAGTTTTCCCTCTACCTAGCGCTCCATTTCTTCGCAAGGTGGCTCTATCTGGTCAATAGCAGCTAACCCCTCATCTACCCTCCTTGCTCTTGGCTGTGAAGACGGCTCCGTTCACATTCTATCGGTAGAGAACGACACTCTCGGTCACCTTCGTCGCCTGGACCGCTCAAAATCCCGCATCCTCAGCATCGCATGGGGACCTCCGATTCCTCGTGTACCGACACCACCCCAAAACTCATCTTCCGGAAGCGACGACAGTGACGAGGACGAGGACCAGTGGTCGGATTCGTGGCTGGTTGCAGGATGCTCGGATAGCAGTCTGCGGAAATGGGATCTCGTTACCGGCCGCGTCGTCGAGCGGATGGCCACGGACAAGATGCGCGGAGAACGAACGTTGGTTTGGGCAGTCAGAGTGCTCGGGTGAGACACTTCTCGCCGGTTCTCTAGAGTTCCTTCTGATAGGATGACAGGGGACGGGACGATCGTCTCCGGAGATTCACTGGGCCTGGTCAAGTTCTGGGATGCGCGGACGTGCACGCAGCTACATAGCTTCCAAGGGCACAGTGCCGACGTCCTATGTTTGACCATCGGGCCTGTATGTTCTCCTTCTTGATTCTCCCTGAGAAACATCTCACCTCCGTTGCAGGAAGGAACCTCTATCTACAGTTCCGGCGTCGACCAAAAGACCACCCAATATACCCAGATCAAATCCTCCAAATCCAGCAGCGCATCCATCCTTTCCGCATCGTCCCGCTGGGTCCAAACCGCATCGAAACGCATGCACTCGCACGACGTCCGCGCGCTTGCGATCTGGCCGCCCTACACGCCGCTGCCCCCATCGCACCAGCGGCGCTTCCCGATCGACGTCGCGCCCGTGCTCGCATCGGGCGGACTCGACATGTCCGTCGTCCTCGCGCCCGCAGCGCTCGCGCAGAACATCGCCGCGAAGGTCGTGAACTCGCTCGCGACGAGCACGATTGCAACATTCGAGGACGCGTACCATCGGCGCGTTGCGTACAGCTCGGGTCCGAATGCGTCGAGCGCGATCAAGTTGGCGCGCAGGCGCGGCTGATCTTCTGCATGCGGGATACGAGGCTGACCATTTGGAGAGTGCTGCCCAAGGCGTCTGGTGATGCTGTCATCGAGGATGAAACTAGTGCCTGTTCGAGACCAGGAGGGCGGCTGGGAGAAGGTGCTCGAGATGGAGCTCAATGTGCGGACGAATCTCATCGCTAGTGCGATCTCGGACGATGGAAAATGGCTTGTTGTCTCTGACTATTACGAGACAAAGCTCTTTTCATTGGAACAGGTTCGTTCTGTACAGTGCCATCAAATGAATCTGACGTGCTGATTCCCATTTGTACCACAGGAAGACGGTGGCGATTTGAAACCAAGACGCGTCCGCGACTTCTCCGATTCCTGTTGCCTCATCTGCTTGGCTCGCCGCGATCGACCGGAGCATCCTCTTTTGTGTTTTCGCCAGATTCGTCTAAGCTCATCATGGGAACTGTCGGTTCCTTCCTGCTCGTTGTGGATCTCGGTCGTGACGACACAAAACCCCATGTTCTTCGCCGCTTCGGTCACCACCGAATGAGCAACGTTATCGTCGGCGAACGGGCCATCAAAGGCCACAAGACTCCCGAACCTGAAGATTGAGATGGCGGACGCAGCAACAGCTGAGGATGAGCCTCCTGCGGCCGAGGAAGACGATCTGCGCGAGACCAAGACCGTTCTCGCCGCGATCACGCGCATGGCGGTCAGCGCCGATGGCCAATGGCTCGCAACCACAGATGATCACCGCCGCACCCACATCTTCAACCTCGACACGCTACAGCACCATGCCGTCCTCCCCCTTCCCGCAACCCGGCACGCACTCGCGTTCTCGCCGACCGCGCCCTCGCTCCTCATCCTCGCCTTCGCGAACAACACGCTCGAGGTCTACGACGCCGAGGCGCGCCAGTTCCCGGCGTGGTCGCGCGAGCTGTGCAGCGCGCTCCCGAAGCGCTTCACGCACCTGCACGACGCGGTCCTCGGCGTCGCGCTCACGCCCGTGCCCGACGCCCGCAAAAGCGTCGCGCTCTTCTGGGGCTCGACGTGGATTTGCAAGGTCCAGCTCGACGCACCCGTCGGGTACGGCGGCTTCGCGAAGAAGCGACACCGGCGGCAGTCCCGCGGACCTGCGCCGCTGCCGCCGCAGGCCGAGAACTTCAAGATCGTGACGAACTACCGGCAGATCCTGCTGGCTGACTTTACGGTGTCGGGGGAGCTGGTGGTGGTTGAGCGACCGCTGGTCGATATTCTCGCGAAGCTGCCGCCTGCATACTTCAAGCCGAAGTATGGCGCGTCGTAGAGGGGGGTTTACAGTGCTTAAATTACAAAAGTATATGTATCGTAGATTTGTGTGATTGTAATGCGGGATTGGTGATGTTGAAAACCGCTATAGAGGTCAACAGATGAAGCTATGGAGTATAAGATACAGGCCTGAGTAGTGGTGTGTAAGAACGCGCTCTATGAACAACCTGTATAAAGAAGCAGCCGGGTAAACCAGAAGATTGTCTGTGACGAAAGTTAGAGGGCTAAGAGTGGGATTCCTCGAGTGCGCGGCGCATGGCGTCTTCTTGGTCTTGTTTTGCATCCTCCCTGAACGATTGTCAGTATTTGCATTATTTCGGCAACTTCGCCACGAACTTAGCATTGAGAAGTGAGAGATACAGGGTCCAGAAAACTCCGCACGCTTGCTGGAATGGCACTCTATAGGACAGGGGCATGAATCGGAAGTTGACGAACTGATAGAAAGCGTCAAAAAAGCGGAGACCTGGCGAACGTGCAGCCTACCTGGGTTGCTGGCCACACTTTCCAGTTTGTTATCAGTGCTTTTGCGTACAGATCACGGAACTTGACTTTGATATGTTGGGTATCTCGACCTTCCATGACACTCATTGAGCCAAAAAAGAGGGCAAGCTAGAGTGTTAGACAGTTAGCAGGACATACGATTCACCAACATCAATACGAACCCCAATGGGCGCCCTACATCCGGTTTGGGTGGTAAGAACCGCACTTAATTAGAACAGTGAAAATTGACATACATGATGATTTGGTCACAGGCTACCCTCTTGGTGAGTGCTGCAAAGCTAACTTTGCCTGAACCACCCTCTACTCTGAGTGGGAATCTGTGTTCTAGGAACTTGTTCCACCGGCCGATAAGAGGACCTTGGAGGATTGTAAGCTTCTTTACCGAATCGAGACAGCTCAAAAGAGATACTCAACTCATCCCAGCCCCGAAGCAGAAGAAACGAAGGGTTCTAATATGGTCGTACGACGGCCGTTCGCACTTGTTTGAGGCAGACTGCACCATATTCACACCGTTCAGGAGCAGTCAAACTGCAAGAATGTTGCAACGCACCAAAATCTGGCAGGCTTGTGCAACAGCATCCCCCAAGGCAGTCAATGCGCCGCCTGCGACGGCAAGGGTGACATGGGGGCGCGCGTCAAAAGACCGTTGATATGCTTGTGCGAGTGCGATGCTAGCCATAGGGGAAAACGGACGAAGATAGGCCAGTGGGGAGGTGAGCCATGGGTTTTCAGCAAAAAAGAATGGAGACTACGCACCGAACAGTATTCATCCAATGACATCCATTCCACCGTGGTTGGAGCTGGCCCTTCCTTCCTTCGCGTCCAGTCGTCGTCAATTCGGCACCGTCGCCTCGACCACCTCGGACCAGATAAAGACGCCCGACGCGTGACGTCACCTCCATATACGGGCATCACGTGACTCAGACGCGTCTATTTTTCTTTCGATGATTTTCTAGCGAGTACGGCCGTTTCCTGAACATTCCATCGCTTACGGCGCATCCCACAAGACATCTGAGATACGTGGTATACTCGTATTCTACACAACGCCGTACATCTATCCTAGTGTTTCGAACGCACCAATTGCCTTCTACTGGGCTACGGAACCCTTCACAACCACAAATATTACGCCTGCGGAAGGACATCAGTCCAGGCGTCAGGTAAGGCTGTAAAAATAAAACTCACCACCAGTAAGTAGTGGGTAATCTCCTCGGCCAATGACACGAAGGAAGGCATTGATGATGCCACTATGCGCCGTGATAGAGATGACTGTATCCGATTGAGTGCACGTCGCAGGGAAGACTAAGTGAAACTTACAGGTATCGTCCACGTCGAGAGTGAAAATTCTATCCAGCACGCTTCTGGCGCGAACTTCTTCATGAGCCTTGCTCTCGCGCTCGGGCGTCCACAGCGGGTCTTCTTCCGCAAACCCCTCCTCGAAGATGAATTTCGGAAAGGCTGCTTGTATTTCCGAGCGCCTGCGACGCTTGTCGCACGTGTGTTCTCCGTATTCCTCGCGGACCATCTAGGCACAGGAAAAATAATAGCAAGCCGAGAATGTGATACAGTGCTTGTACTGTACCTCAAGGATTATGGGCTTCGGGTGCTCTGGTGGGATGATGCCGGTGAACGTCAATTCGTACGTTTGCAGCGCCCTAGTCAACGGACTGGCGTATAGTTTATGTGGCAGCGGCATGCCGCGCAGCAGTTCCGTCACCCATACGCCGTATGCCGTGCGTGCTTGGCCCTCCCCAATCGATGTGAGCGAAGGATCAGCTATACCATACGAGTGTGTAAGGACAAATGGTAAGACGATGGCCCAGCGTATACTTACGACCCCATATCAGCTCCTCATCGTCATTCAAGAGTGACCAGTACCTTTGGATCCAGTCAATTGACGTGCATAATTATGCAGGACCGACCTACTCATTCCACGCCTAATTCAGATACTCATAAGAATCATCTCCGTCTATGAGTCAGAGAATGCCCACCTTGTTCCCATACTTTGCTTCCGCAACATTATCTGTCATGGCCATCAGTGGATGCACAGATCGGCAAGGTTTTGGCTACTAACGGTAGCCTTCGCCATGCCTCCCGAGGTATAGCACTTTGTATGCAGTCCCCTCTTCGGCAGAGGAATTGAGCTCCGAGATCTTGGACGCGAAATCAGCCCACGCAGATGGGGATTCGTGTGACAGAAGGCCGAAAGATCGAGGTATCTGTGACGCGAAAGATATTATGAAATGGGGTTCATTTGAGTTCAAGGTCATAATTTCGTTCCGCGCTCATGAATGAAGGGATGGGTTCAGTCAGACACTCACCGGGCCTATGGCAACATGGTCTGCATTCGGCGAGTCCTGCAGGAAAAATCCTGGCACGAGCTAGACGATGCTCGGGCATTGATGGTCTTATCACAGAGGCATCAGTGGGTTTTCCTCACCTCGTACGTCCGTGAAGACATGCTTCGTGCAGACGGAATGCCGACGACGTGCTTGGATGAAGAAGATGGTATATACTCAACCACGGCGTTATAAAGCAAGCTGACAGCAACGCGTTGATGCGTTTCATCTTCCAGTGCTAATGACAAATTACTAGATCGATCCATCTGCCTGTGGGTCTTCGGACTAGGATGTTCGACGTCGTTCTCAGTAAGTCACTGGAGCGAGTTCGACTCGCGATCCACCTCACATTGCCCGGCCTCGACTCGCATCATACCATCCTACATCCGAGTCACAGATACTACACTCAGCCTACTTTACGTCGGCCGAGATTGGTAACCAATGATGTCCGTTATGCAGACAATGTGCATTTGACCACGACCGGCACAATCCCTTCAAGAAGACAGCGTTTAGCTCAAAGCAGGTAATCAGTAATGGTGTGCATACCTCCCGTGGGTATCGCGTAGTCCTCTCGTCCAATGACACGCAAGAGTGCCCTGAAGAAGGCCCCGTGCCCTGTCAATGATACATCTGCGCAGGTATTGGCACGTTCGCAATATGTACAACTTGAGGATCGGAGAAATCGGTACTCACAGGGAACGTCTCTGGTCACTACGTACTAAATCAAGGTGCTTCGGGCGCATTCCTCGCCGTGAGCCTCGTCCTCGCGCTCATGTGTCCACAGGACATCTCCTTCGACAAAGCCTTCCTCAAACTTGAACGAATGAAATGAAGCCTCTATATCTGCACGTTTCCGATGTATATCGCATGTGTGGCTGCCATATTGCTCTCCCAGATTCTGTGAAACGCTCATCGTATGAATCTGATCATCTCAATGTATACTGAAAAGTAACGCATTTCAACAATCAGCGGTCCATCGTGGTCCACGTGTAGCAATCCGCCGAAGGTCAACGCGCAAGTCCTCAATGATCGTCGCAGCGGGTTGCAGTATAATTTCTGCGGAAATGGGAGGCTACGGGGCAGTTGTTCCTTCCATGTGGCCCTGGCGTGCCGGGCTTGCTCTTGTCCGAGAAGTGTCAGCTCCGCGTTGGCTGTGCTCAAGTCACTGCAATGGGATTGCAACGTAGTTGCATCGAAGAACGCTTACGACCCCATAGAGTTTTTCCGTCACCGTCGAGGACAGACCATTTCCTGTAAGTGTTGAAGATATCCAATGATACATCTGGTGAATACCACAATCAATATAAACATATTCGTCCCGAAATTATGTGGAGAAGGCAGGATTAGAAACGACAATGTAAGGATATTGAACTCTATTTGATCTGTCTTCCGTATTTCTTGGCTGGTGCATTATCTGCACACCCTCATGAGGCAAAATTGGGAAATGAGGTTGAACGTTGTCACGAACGGCATCCTTCACCGTGTCTTCCCAAGGCAAGCACTTTGTCGAAGTCTCAGGAGGAGCCGAGAAATTTAGCCCGGAAATCCTCGATATGAACTCTGGCCAATCAGACGGTAACTCCGACAACAACCCGAACGAGAGTGGTATCTGGGTCAGTGTGAATGAGATGTGCACGATGTGAAAGTAACATTGTGCTTCAAGGTCTGACGTACGGGTCCGAGTGCTCCTGGATCTGCCCTATCATCGTATTGCAGGAAGAACCCTCTTACAATCTGATTCGCCGGTATGGAAGTGATGCGTCAAAATCGTCTCGGTTCATGGTAGCAGATATAACGACTCACCTCGTAATGTTGTTCGGTCATATGGAGACCTGGAGTAGCGCAGGGTCGAAATTAAACAGTAATGCGCAGCGGTTTGATTCCTCCACATTTATATGTTGATGACTTGATATCAGCTGGTCAGGAGGAGAAGCAAGGCGTGTGCATGCGTCGTGGGCGACACTCTGGAGCGCCACGCTCCCACGAGTGCCGGGATGTAGCAAGCCAGCACTCACCTACACATCGATGGCGCTTGTGCTGATGCAGAATAGCAACTGCATGCGAATTAAGATCAAGTGGTCCGTCCTCGTTCACAAGTGATGCTCATGTAGTGTAAGGAACACCGCCGGCAGCAAACATGTCTCGAATTCATAAGCGAGTCTGCTTGATCGAGGGTGACCGACTTCCTTTGTAGGCCATTGTAGCAAATGAGGTGAGGTCATTGACCCGAGATGCCGCGGATCACGATTGGAAACTTAAACGCCGACCCACATGCCCTGGTCCACCCATAAAGACGTCCTCCGTCGACGTCCTGCAGAGGCACGACATCACCTCTTGGAGCGTCCATTTTCACCATGAATCCTCTTAATCCCACTGGAGAGCGAGATTACATCCCGATTTCTGATCATGCTCTGTTCGTTTCTCGTTAACCATCCCGAAGTTCAGTAGATTTTGATTGACGTCGACGTCGACCCCACAGCATTGGAAACCTGAGGACTGCTGCACTTGTACGTGGAGCGCCATAAAACAAACTCATGTTTACTAATGCACGAGTAAAGGTCAGCATTGATGGTTCCAGTAAGTCAATCAATGCCTGCATGTTGTGGTAGCGCGAGTAACTGGGTTAGTCGAGAGCTACTGCCTACCGGACTTCGATTCGCCGTCCATCTTCGCCCGCATTCTGGACAAGGACAAGGTATTCAGCTTCTGCACGTCGCAAGATGTACTTCTCATCTTAGACATAATAGGGTGGTCACTTTTCCATCACGCCGACTGTACCTTTTACGCAGAAGCAAGGGTATCTTCCCAGCTCCAATGTGAGTGTACCATCCAGTCATTACATTTTCACTCTCACACCGGCGTCAATAGGTCCTTCAAACAAAGTAAGTTTGCCAATAAAATTCCGTGGACACCATCTTAAGATCCATGTAGATTTATGAACGAAGGTGGTGTTGTGGCCATAACAGGTAACTAAATATGGTTATGCATAGAATGCGTCATCAACGCCTTTCCACAGATTACCTTCCCCGCAATCCAGCCACCGCTGCTCACAAGCCGCTTTTGCACTGGTTGATCCGTCGCATCGAAGTATGCCATTATCCGACATCTTGCCGCGTCCGCTGAAGTCTCATCTTCGTGTAGGTCATTCGCGGCAAACTTCCCCTTCGAGTTGAATGCGCTCCCGCTTTCAACTATGCTCTCGACTCCCACAGCACGAGCATCGTCCACGACGACTCCGTCGCGGTCAAAGATGGAACGCTCGTCAAGCAGAACAAAGTGCTTTTCGAATCGGACAATCTGACTCTCGACTTGCGCTACGTCGCCGAGTCGACGATTGAAAACGTGCCCCTCCCCCGCGTCGATATTGAGCTCTTAGACCTCTCTAAGAAGGGTCACAAGGGACCGGCCATCCGTGCAGATCTCTGCTTGTCGGAAGGTCAAGCTGTTACGTTTGTGCTGAGGATGCCGCCTGCGCCTGGTGGACGGAAGATGCATCCTACTGAGGAACATGCTCAAGCCCTTGGGGTTTCGCTGGACAGTAAGGGGTCTTATTGGGATGCTATTTGATTTGCAATCGATGTCTTATCTCTTATATAGTGCTTATTAGAGGCGCTTCTTCCCTCCGTGAGAGGGAGGACCCATTCCTGACCAAGGCAAGTTCATGGCCTGAATTATCTCATATAATTATTGACATGCCCATCCCTTTCAGGATTTGCTGCGCGATCTGCTGACGGGGACGAACAATTACTGGAATGCATGGATCAGGAGGTCTACGTACAGCGGCTCCTGGTTAGAGGCGGTCCATCGCAGCGCCCTTGCACTAAAATTGCTCATCTATGAGCCCACAGGTATGCGAAAGATTCCTTTTAGACATTGGTCTGGTATTGATTTTGCCTTCAGGAGCTGTTGTTGCCAGCCCCACGTTTAGTCTTCCAGAGTATATCGGCGGCACAAGAAACTGGTGAATTATTCGGTGTCTAGTTTTACACATTCGTGTGGCTGATATCTATGGTTAGGGATTACCGGTATGGGTAGAGTATCCGTGCTCACTCTTATTTTGATCACAACTCTCAGAGCTTCGTGGATCCGTGACTCCTCATTCACTCTCTACGCCCTCATTCGCTTAGGATTTACGCATGAAGCCAACGGTAAGTGTTAGAAAGTCCCTTTTTCATGGTCGTTTAATATTGCCTTTATCTGTTTTAGCCTACATGGATTTCATTTTCGATAGATTGAAAGATCCGAACCCGGATGGTTCTTTACAGATCATGTACACAATCCATGGTATAGACCTTGCTCTCACTCTGACGTCCCAGATTTAACCTGTGACTCTCTACACAGGTGATAAAGAATTTCCTGAGAGAGAATTGAGTCACCTCGATGGCCACAAGAGTTCAAAACCTGTTAGGTGCGGTTAAGACCCAGCTTGATCCGGGTTCACCAACTTAAGAGCACGACAGAATTGGAAATGGCGCTATAGACCATGTCCAACTTGTGAGACCCTCATAGTCGCTCCTTTGCCCATCTATTCACTTTTGGCATACAGGATATCTACGGAGAGCTGTGAGAATACTGTTCATTATTGTGGGGACGGTCATTAATCCCGCTATAGGTTGGATTGTATATACCTAGGCCAAAAGGTTGGTCTTTTCGGCATATTTATCCTGTTTCATCTTTCTGACTTCAATGCGTAGTTCGGGAGACCGCTGGTAAGTACCTTTGTCCCGTTTGTTCGATTCTACTCATAGCTTTCCGGCCACCATAACTAGAGCTATGATACTTGGTAACGTCTACTCCTTTTTTCTGGTTCAATATCTGCTCACTGGTGGCTTGCGCGATACTGATAGGGTGTCGGTCCGAAATCTGTAAGTTCACACATTCAAAGATCATCCTAGTGTCTTATACCGCATCCCCGATATTTAGCGTAGATTGTATGCCAATTCGCGCTTCTACCCGCAGGATATGCTAATTCACGCATTGTCAGACGTTTGTCAACACTACAACGACAAAGATCTGTACGTTGCCATCTTTCCTCGGGTTTCGTTCTTTTGTCTGTCTCTCCTAGTCACTAATTGGGAAATAGCTCAATTTGGTCAGTGCGAGAGCTGGAACCTAACCATGGTTCCCCTGTATTGACGTTCCTGGGTCGAAATAATCGTAGGGAAGTGCGGAATAAGAAGCGACACTTCACGGTATGTTTCAAAGTCTGTTCGAGAACAGCATGCTGACAGCGTTTCCAGTATTCGAAGGTGCGATTCAATCTATATCGCAAAGCTCAGGTCTAATTTACCCTTGGCATCTACAGATCATGCTGTGGTGAGTCGCACATCTTCTTCGCATGCATTATCAGAATTAATGACACTGCAACAGGGTCGCTATCGATAGAGGTACGTTTTCGTTGCCTTGCAGCGCCCTGGTCTCACCACACCTCGCATTCGTGCTTTTCCTATCGCCGCAGGCCTCCGCCTCGCGGACAAGCGCTCGTTTCCCTGCCCGCATCGTCTCCAGTGGCTCGAAGCGCGCGACGACATATACGAGCAGATCATGCAACGCGCGTGGAACCCAGTGCTGAAGGTCTTCGGGCAGAGCTACGAAGAGACGCATATCCTCGACTCGGCCGTGCTGATCATGCCGCTTGTGTTCTTCTCTTCGGCGGTGAGCGTCTCTTTTGCATCGCTTTCTCCATCGACTAAGGATGGCTAAAACATCGCAGCCCGACCCGCGGTTTGTGAGCACGTTGAAGGCGATCCTTAAGACGCCGGAGCGCGGCGGGCTCACGGCCAACGTATAGTTCCCTCATGCACTCACCGAAACGTTAGTAATGACACTGTCTGCAGAACCTCGTGTACCGCTACAACACGCAGGAGTCTGACGATGGCGTAGGAGGCGAGGAGGGCACGTTCTGCTTGTGCACCTTGTGGTCAGTGATCCTGTTAACTCACGAGGGGGGAGGCAAATCTTTGACCCACCTATCGTTTTCAGGTGCGTTGAGGCATTGACTCGCGTCGGCCAGTACGACCCGGCCATGCTGCAGAGGGCTGTTGCCATGTTCGAGGTGGGGAATTGCGTCCACCTGTTGCGTTCTGACAATTGTTCATGTGGACCCTGCACAGGACTTCTTGCAATATACCAACCACGTCGGACTTTGTACGGAGGAGATCTCGCCTTCGGGCGATGGGTAAGTTTTATCGTAGCTCTGCGCCTCTGCACAGTCTCATCATGCCGAGCAGACTCGGAAACGCCGTCCAAGGGTTCACGTACGTCGTGCTTCTGCATCTTCTTGATTCATTTCAATACTGACGTTCTGGCTGGCAGACATGTCACGCTCATATCAGCGGCCTTCAACCTGTCCAGGACGTTGGCCGCACGTAAATAAGAATCGTTGAAAACCAGGACAAAGTTCAGACGAAGCCACTGGCTGGTAATGTTTGGCATGTACGAAAAAAGTTGTATTATACCTCTTAGCAAGGGACAGATAGACAATGAAATCGTAGCACTTGTGCATATAACTGGAGCTTGATTGGAAGGGGGTGGCATGATAGGAGGGTGGCATGATAGCGGTGTATAGGTCCAGCTGTCGCCCTGCAGCAGCCTGCAACATATAAGGCTGTGGAGTTCAACTGCATCACTGGTGGCCATCGACTTCAGTTCTGAGGATCTCAGAGCCCTTACAAGCAAGCGAACGAACTTCAACATCGACGTTAGACTTTGAAGGCTTGCAGAGAGTAACCAAACTGCGATTGCATGAACATAGCGTATACAGATGTGGACAGATAGAGCAGCTGACTGCAATGAGACAGAGGGGAATATGGATATCTACAGCAACAAAGACGCGGCGGACGCGCGAGGTGGGGCTCACCGCCGAAACCACCACACGACGATGAAGAACCAGAAGACGAATACCATGAAGACGATGTACCACAGCCAGCGGCAGCCCTGCCGCTCGGCCATGGTGTTCATGCGGCGGAACGTGCCCGACAGGATACCCCCCGTCTCCGCGAACGCGTCGTTCTGCACCCACTGCATAAGCGGCACAGCTCCGATCACATATAGTACGACGCACCATATGGCTGAGCTGCACCGTCGACTCGCGCACCTCCGCGCCGATGCCAATCGTAATCTACCACAGGCAAAAGTAAGCGTGAGAACGAATCAGCAAGGGCGGGGCGGGCGCGCGCACATCCTTCAGCATCTTGACCTTCGCGCTGAGGCCCTCGAGCGCCTCGTCGTTCTGCCCCTCGAGATCGTCCGCGAAGCGCGCGCCGCTCGGGGCGTACGCGTCGCCGCCGAACGGCGAGGAGCGCCCCGAGTGCGGCGGCGTGACGCGGTACGTCGTCGTGTCGGGGAGCCCCAGCGCAGAGCGCGAGGCGGGGCGGTATCTGCGGTGCGGTCCGTGAGTTCGTGGTGGCTCGCGTTCAAGGGATGTAGGGATCGACCTTTGTGACATGGGTGGGCGGTGTCGGTGGGTGTCAGGGTACGGGCGACGTGTCTGTGGACATCGGCGGGAAAGCTGAGATGTGGGCGTCCGAATGAGGTAAACCACGTGGATCACCCAACGACGTGGCAGTGCTGCTACTTATAGAGTCACCGTGTACAACTTCAACATCAAAATGTACTGGAATTTAATTCGCGATGCATGCAGTGTCTACCAATACACCTATGTGAGCTTCTCCAGTAACCCATCTATAATGCACCCTATAATGCACCCGATTCAAAACAGAGAACGAGGAAGAGACGGAGGCCGGAAGAGGGAGAGGACGGAAGACGTGGGGGCAGCAGGTGCATGCGTAGGACGAAGGAAAGGGATATAAACACACTGAAGGAAAATATGCGCGTGCGCACCAGGCGACACGGCGCGACAGTATTGTATCATGGATATAGGTGATGCGATAAACAGGAGACCCGCACGGGATCTATGCGAGATGAGGTGCAACGAGAATGACGGGATGAAGACGTGGTGTGGTGCGGTAGTGGCAACAGCGGATGGGATGGCGGGTGTGGTAGTGCCAAACCGGATGAATAGGGTATGCACGTAAAGGTAGGTGGTGACAGATATGACGACACAAAATACAAGTCCATGAGGGGAGACCCGGAGAGAATACGACCCCCTTACTCAATGCTCATTCGATTTGGACGCACGGATAGTGACGGGTACGCCTTGTTGTGCTTGGATCCATCAGAAGTCATTTGCTTCTTTGTAACTGTATGCACAGCTTGGTCAGACGAAATAATGATATAAAAGATTGAGAACTGCTTACTTTGCTCTTTCAGCCCACGCCCGAAGTTTTTCATGACAATGCATGCATAAACGAACGTGGCCATAAGCAGAATGATGGCGATGATAGCTATGGCACGGTCAGAAGACCGCTCAAAGACCAAAGGATGGCGAACGTACAGAACGTTGTCAGCGATTGCCAGACGGGCGCAAAATCTGGCTCGCTCTTGTGGATCAGGACTTTGATCAACTATATGCCCCGGTCAGATAACCGGTCGACGTTCCTGAATAGCGCACAGACCTTGTAGACGAAATACACAGAGCACCGGCACACCCGGTCATGAACGTGAACATCATCATCCTGCTCTCGTATCTTGCCGCCAGGTGGCCCTCGATCAAGAGAACGATTGAAAAGGGCAGCGCAGCGCAGGTGATGTAGAACTCCCAATTGTGACTCTCCAATACCAGCCAGATGAATTGAATGCAGAACCCGACGAAGAAAAAGACGTCGAATTTGATCAGACACTGGTAAATCTGGTAGTGGGTGAACATCTTCCTGATCATGCGGTCCGCGCCCAGGAACTTGTAGACCTTCCAACCGAACTCGGTGTAGATTTTCCACCCAAGAGCGATGTAGGCAATCTCAGCGACCGAGATCACGATGGGAAGGACGGTGGTGAGGACATCGACCGGCAGGTGCGATATGCCCTTCGGATCAGAAATCGTTCCAAGCGAATGTCGGATTTCTGAGGTCTGGATGACGGCGTAGACAAGGAGTAGAGCATTGAAGATGCTGAACAAATGGCCATGGATAACCATGTGAAATGGACTGGCGTGACTACTCACCTAAGGGAGATGAATTGCAGGGTGTTTCGGGCGTACACGGCGTCTAGCGCCATGGCAAACTGGAACACGCTACGCTCAATGTCAATATCGGTTTTAGCCGTGCCGCATGCAATACGCACTGGGCGAAAGCAAAGACGCTAAGATAAACAGGCATCTTTCGTGACAGAACATCGTCCTGCAGATTGTTATCAGACTGGTGGAAGCGAAGCAGAAGATCTCCTTCAATGCCCAAGTCTATCGCTGTCTCAATGAGGACGGTGAAGACATAGAATCGACATGCTATTGAGTCTGGTAGGATCTGCAAGCAAGGTGTTACGACGCTGCGGGCTGTGCAGGAAACAAACGACGCACCTTCTGATATAGCTTTCGCGTGTCTTTCGTCCCGCGAGCATCCTGTGGCGGTGGATACGCCATGGACTTCCGTGGATCCTCCGCATCATAGAAAGTCTTCCTGTTGTCCTCTTCTGTTGCAAACGACACCTTCTGCAAAGCAAGTCAGCTTGGCATGTGCATGCCAAGTCGCGCGGCAGCTCACTGAAGACGGGTCAAGTGCGTATGGTTTATGCTTCGCGTCGACACCATAAGGTGTAGCATACTGGTCGATGAGGTCGTCGTAGGATGACCCGGATGGCTTGTAGTTGTCTACTGGGTCCATGTCAAGGCCTGGGGGGCGTTGTGAGGGATAGAAATTGCCTTGTGGATGTTGTCGGGACATGGCTGTTGAATGAGCGAGCGTTAGGACCGGCCTGCTATGTTGACGAGGCAAAGAGAGAAGGGGCGGGGACGGGCTTCAAAAGAGAGGTGAAAGCCGTCGGTAGTCAATGGGTGTGAAGGAATCAGGCGACCGGCGCGCGTTTGCCACAACGACTATTTGTTTGGCAACGGCCAGCCTCCTCCATCCTATAAGTACCTCGGGCTCATCCCTGCTCCAATCATTCAATCTCTGATATATCTTCGACACAGGCTTCGTTGCTATCGCTGCAATTTCAACTACAGGCCTCATCGGTCAGAATCCCTTGTTTGTTGCGCGAGGCTCACGCAAACATTCCGCTGGCTGACACTAAGCGTGCGTATTCTGGTCGCTCTGTGACACCAATTTCCTTGGCTCGTCCCTAGCACCGCCGAAGATCATCCATCACTCCGCAAAAACCAACAACCTTACGGATCGTCCGACGGCGTCTTCCATGTCTTTCCTCACGCGGCAGTCCCGCCCTGACCTCTGGCTGAACGCTCGTCCATCCCTCCCGACCATCCTTCGCCCGAACGACCTCACCTTTATTTCCCCTTGAAGAGACCGACAAGGGCGACCCGAACAACGACCATGCCCTCCCGCCACTGAGACATGATCCTTACAGTGTCTCCCGCAGAGGTATTTGCCTTACATTCTACCAATGCTTGGCCTGATCCTCAGGTTCATGGAAGCTATCGTCTGGTCAGCCATAGCCTTCGCAGCATTCATCTTGGTCGGCTCTTTCATTGTGCTCTCTGCTTCATTTGTCCGACAGCAGGAAGATGCTGCGGCCGCCTCGTCCAGTGCTGCGTCCGCCAATGTCAACGCGGACACGCGTCGTTAAACGCTCTTTCTCCCTGTAAGACCGCTGCTGTATCTCTATCACTCATGTATATCTCGCCCCGGCGCTTCTTGTATTAGCAGAGCGCGAATGCGAATTTTGTGAGCCGTCTGCGTCCCGATGTACATGCATGGATGTCACAGCAACCTCAGCTTCCCCGTCACTTGGTTGATCAGCCGTGCAGGGCCTGCATGCAAAGGCTCGTCAGCAGTCCACGAACGCGCACCGAGATACGCACCGGGTCCAATTCCCAACACAGTCCGCGACCCTGCAGCGATCTGCGTCCGTCCCCTACAAACGCACAATGGTCAGCGCGTTCACCAGCAAGAAAGCGAACCCGCACGCACGCGTCCTGGATCGAGCGTGCGCATAGATTTAAGCTTTGCGCTTTCGCCTGTAGAAGATTCAACTCCTCTGCATCATTGCATCGCAGGGCGACTTTAGTCTGCCTGTACTGTCGTTCAGTAATGCCGCTCTGTGCGGGCTGGCCATGGTTATGTCTTACCCAGTCCGCTCCCAGCGGCGTAGTAGCTATGCATATTAAGTCAACGTGATAGTATAAGACAAGTAATTGACTTACAGAGGGATTCGATATGGAAAGCGCCTTGTAGCAGGCTAGCGTCGCGTGTCTGTAGCCCATCTCTCAACAACGCGCACCCGCCGAGGAATGAAATGAGCTCACGCGCATCTATGCACAAAATAATAAGCATCACACGATGCAGCTCTGAGAGAAGGAACGTACTGTGCAGCAATCTTCCCCGCCGACATCCCCAGGTCGCTCCGCACGACCAGAACCTAGACACAGTGACATCGGGCCATCCCCAAGACATACTGCAAGAGCTCACCAGTTTCGTGTCCTCAAATAGACCAGCCTTCATGTCCGCGAGATTCCCATCATCTTCCCCGTCCGAATCAGTCCTCTCCGCATGCTTGCCCTTTGACGCAGTCGAAAGCGCGTCCTGCGCGCGGACGCGTCCGAGCCAGTACCCGAGTGACGCGCTGCCTACCGCAAGGATGGCAAGAATAGCTGTCAATTCGCGTGGCATTAGTGCTGTGGGCATCGCAAATCTGCCGTGTATGCGTGACAAGCCCACCTTCGACTGGGGGCATCCTCCAAGTTCTAGGCTGGCCCTGGCAGGCCACGTTCCGTTTCGTACGTGGACGGGCCGGGCGGGACGCTCGACCGCCGTTCAACACCAACGACTGGCAAGCAGCCGAGATTTTCAATAATATAATGTATAATCCGTGCAGCGTAACATGATGTACAATCGAACAGAGGAAAGCAAGACAACAGAGATAGGCATAGTGTATAGAAAACCAACATCGTCCGGGCCCAAAGTCCGAACGTCACGCGAGCATATATAGAAGACACCCAGGACGAGCATCACTCGCTGTCCGTGTCTGTCGAGGACCCAGTTTCGTCGCCCTCCACATCTGCTTATACACGAGGATCGAATCAGGTACGACGACAAACCAACAGCAAACAACGCACCGACGAGGTAGTCCGTCTCAGGTCTGCGCATGACGGGCGTGGGCGGGCGTGGAGGCCGGGGCGGACTCGGCAATCTCACACCGGGCTTGCTCTTCTTCCCCACCATGCCGTTCTTCTTCGGCTTCGCGCCGAAGCTGCCACCGGAATGAGCGGAGGAGGCCGCGAGCGTCGCGGGGGACGAGGACCGCGACGAGGACGAGGCTTCGCGCTCGAGGAACGAGGCGGTAGAGGATTCGCGCAGCCGGGAAGGGACTTTGGATTGGGAGGTCGTTGGGGGTGGGGGGAGGAGGTTCTGGAAGGGAGGGTTAGAGGATGGCTCAGGGTATTGTAAAAGAACTTGCATTTGAGGCGGGACCGGTCTTCTCGGTCCTAACCCTGGATAGAGGTGATCCTGTAGGGGCTGTTCAGAAGCTGATCAACATGAGCACACGAGCACTGACCATTCGTCTTCTGCTTCTTGTTCTTGTTGGGCGACACCTGAGGCGATCCCGGCTAGAAATGACAATGTTTATCCTCTCATAAGATCACCAGAAACACCCTTCGGACTTACTCGTTTGCGATTCAAGGCAGCCTCGCCTTCGTCTGCCAAACCCGTCAGATACCAAAATGACCGCAACACCCCCGCTACACGTACCTTTCTTCTTCGGCGGCCTGCCCTTCTTCTTCGGGGCAGCCTGCTGGGACTGAGACTGAGGCGGGCCGCTGTCATCTGACACGTTTCCACTCTCTGAACCAAGGTAGGGCGATGCAGAACGCGCGCCCTCGCCCAGTCTGCCACGCGCACCGTCAGTGCGCGCACACAGCGAAAGTCGAAAGCCACGTACTTCGGCTTCACATTGACACTGCGCGCCGCACCCCTTCGTGCGCCCGTCCCGAGGCCCATGCACGAACTCAGATGCGAGGCGTACCGGTTCGAGGCCATCTGACATGGGCACGACAGAGCTCAGCAGCAGTCACAACATACAACCAGAGTCCGAAACGACGCACCTGCCGACTGCAGTTCACGCACTCCAGATAGATAGTCCCATCCCTCGCCGTCGGCGTGCTCGTACCCGCACCCTTCTCCCCTACAGGCGTGCCCTGACGCGACATCCCCAGCGCACCCTGCGCCGCCAACGCCACCGAGCCCGACGCATGTGCTGCACGCCGTCAGTCCAGCCCAGCCTTCCAAAGCACAAGCAACTCACCTTGCCCACACCTAGCGCACGGCCGATTAGTAAACGGCAGGGAAAGTGAGGAAAATACGCACTTCGTATGGCACACCTCGCAGACGGCCCTGTTCCGTGCGACCTCCTGATGCGACTGCAGCGCCGCATCCATCACAACGTCGTCCACCATCGCGGCGAACAGCCGGGCAGCCTATTCGCACCCTCAACTCTCTGGCCACACACCACGAGAACAGCGGCTACGCACCAACGTCGAGAGCACCTCCTCCCTGTCCGACTTGGCCATCTTCAGCGTCGTCGTCGTCGAGTTGATCGGGGGCGGTGGGTGGTGAGCGGCTCGGCGCTCTCATCGTCGCGGTTGCGAGCTGGGCGACAATGACATCACGTGCGCTCTAATTGAACCGATCGCATTCAGGGCGCCTCTTCGCCGAGATCCGATCGTGCGGCGTAACTCGTATACTGTGGTCCACACGCGTCCACAACGCTTGTGCAAACGGGGCGAGAAGGGCGCAGGTGCAAATATGCTATATTCTACGTATCGTAAAAGCTTCGTGAACAATTCCATAGATGTCGGCATAAGTAGTATCAAACGAGTGAAAGCGCAACGAGACGTCATATAGACATTGTGTACGCGCGGTTAGCTGCACGCAACGCAGCGAGAACGAAAACCAGCAGAGGGGAATATGACAACAACTGCATCGACGCGCGCGAAAAACTTCTTTCTAATCGCTGAGCACGCGGGAGATGGTGAAGACGCCCATGATGACCACGGCCAGTGCGCCGATGCTCGCAGGCAGCAGCAGGTCGCGCGGGATACCGAACACGTCGCTCTCGGGGACGGGCACCGGCGCGGGAGGCGCGACGTAGACGGGCTCGGGCGTCGCAGCCTCGGCCTTCTCGACCTCCTTCAGCTCCTGCTGCGCGGCGGCGGCAGCCTCAGCAGCCTTCGCCTCACTCTTGTTGGAGCCTGCCTCAACCCATCCACGCCCGCCCTGGAGAATAAGCACGACCCGGTCGGCACCGCCGCTGCGCGCGATCTTCACGGCATCCGTGACGTCGCCGTCGGAGGTCATGAGCACGGTGTCGCCGTCCGCATCCGTGTACGCGAGCAGGAAGTCGAGCGGGTCCGGGATCGGGTCTTCCGCATTCTGCGGGTTGAACTCGGTGAAAAATGGGTCGAGTGAGAGCTTGCCCGACACGATGTCGCGTAGGTGCTCGACGCTGTCGTGGCGCGCCTGGAAGCGGTGCGTGTTGCCGCTGGGCGTGCGGAACTTAAAGACGTAGGTGCCATCGTCGGCCGGTGCGGTGGAAGCCAGGCCCGTGATAGAGGGCAGGGCAACGGAGCCCTTGCGCCGCGGGTATCCTTCTAGTGCGGACGTAGGGTCGTCGTCCATGACCGAGGCCGAGTCGTTCGGGCCCACCTCGGGCGATTCCTGGAGTTGAGAAAGGCTGAAAGATGATTCGTGGCGGTCCATTGGTACGTGCGAGCCCGATATGGCGGACTCCGTGTCGTCGTGGCCGCCAATGGAGTCGAAGAAGCGACCCCACATGGGACCGCCTTCAGCTTCGGGCGCGCCGCCGGCAGCTTCAGCTGTCATGTTGTTCATCTGAAGCAGGAGTGAGTTTAAGTCTTGATGTACAGAAGCGAAAGGGAATCACCTGCTCGAGGGTCGCGTACGTCAGCTTGAGCACGTCGACGATAGCGACGAGTCTGCCGTCGGCCTCAACGACAGGCAAGTTCAAATAGTGGCCATCTGTGCATAGTCCAATCAGATCAGTCTCGCCAAGATACTTGTATGCACGTACTGTGCATTTTCTTCAGCGCATCGTGAATAGTCGTAGTAGGTGCCGCCGTGTCGGGGTGCGGGGTCATAACACGGACGACGCTGCATCTGCTAGCGTCTAAGCCTGCAGCAATGACACGCAGCACGACGTCTTTGCTCGTGAAAATGCCGGCAATTCTAGGGGTATTGTTGATTCCAGTGACACCTTCCATGACACACACGGCGGTAGTGCGGTGCTCGCGCATGAGCTTCGCGACCTCCTTGACTGTCGCCTTGGGCCCAACCGTGGCGGGCTGCGTGCGCGAGTCCATGATGGTCGTGAGATCGGGAAGAGCAGTCTTCTCGCGCAAAGCGTCGACGTAGGCGAGCATGGCTGCAGCCTGGGGGTTCGATCCCATGCCTCCGCCGAGCTCGGTCTGCACGCCAGCGAGAGCGCTGTACAGCTTCTCAGAGGCAGAAGAGCTGCGCTCAACCTTGTCCAGCGCTTCGTGGAAGACTTTAGTGATGTCGAGCAAACCGACAACATTTCCCTCCTCGTTACACACGGGCTGTTCCCAAGGATGAGACTCCGAAATAAAGTCGCATGGCCCCATGCACGCACCAAGTGTCGGAAATGCCTCTGGACCATGAGTTGCAACGCTTCTGTCGCGCTCGTGGTATCGCGCGTCACCATTGGGTTACGCGTCATGACCTGGGCGACGGTACACGTATGGGGGTCGATGCCTTCCGCGGTGATCTGCACATAATCAGCACGGTGCCCACTCTGAGCAAGAAGCAACTGACTCTGTACGCCAAGTCTTTGGCGGTGAAGATACCGCTCAAACCTTCGTCCTCGTCTACGACCAACACACAGTCGGTTCGCTTTGCAGCGCATAGCTGACTGGCATCGGCGACGGTGATAGTCTCCGGCACGGTGAGAGCAGCGCTGGGCTTGAGCGCCGCGACAGTGCCCTTGGTGACATTGGTCTTGTTGCGTCTGCGACCGCCGGAGCCGGGAGCAAAAGTCGTCGAGATGGTGCGCTTGCGCGAGAGCTCGTTCTCTATCTTCTTGCGAAGCGCCTGCAAACAGTAGCGTTCTGGATCAGACGGGATTCTTTTGCCAGCGACGCGTTTTCATGGGGGAGATGAAGGAGATGCGTATGCTTTCCCTCCGGAAGGGACAGTATCCTGTGTTGCAGCCATAGGCAAGAGTACGTGAAACACGTGTCTGCTGCGACACGCATATGCTGCACGTCGCGCAGAAATTTTTGGCGAGGCACACACGCCCCCGACGCCTTTCGAGAACAGAAGAACAGGTGACGCTCACCTCATCGCCGAGGGCTCGTTTGGAGAGCTTCTTCCTGGATTCGCTGCCGTGGCCGGAGACAGAAGACATGGAGGAGGGTTGACGAGAGGATGGGAGAGGGGAAACGGCGCGGTCGGAATTAGGGAAGGGGAGGGGGAGGTGGGGTGAGTGGTCGAGCTCCGCTGGAGACTGGGAGAGGTCGAGTGCGCGGGCACTGGGATTCGTGACATGGACTTTTTTGAATCCAACAGCGCCAGCCGTTCATGTCCGCCCCGCCGCGTGTTGGCCTTATTTGGCACATCGTGGCCATCAACCTCGTTCCGTAGTGCCGATCGAGCGCCTCGGAGTTCCGCAAGCAACAAATATGTTCCAAACTCCTTCACAATACAATAAGGGTAAAGCTACGCTAAACTATACGGCTTCCAAGCTCATCACTCGATCTCGTAAATCCCAAAATATAGCAAACTTCTGTACAAGAATCACGGATCAAAAACCATGTATGACCGACATCACAAGATACTCACTATAGTCGACTACTTTTTACCGATACTGATTTTCTTCTGAGTTCCTGGACGATAATACGTGACGTAATAGTAGTAACCTCCTCCGAGTGCCGCTATGACGAAGAAATTCGCTAGAGAACCGCGGAGTGAGCACGGCGCGCGAACGGCAGAAACAAAAGCACATACCCAACACAAATCCTAAAGCGCCCTGGCAGAGCTCCAAGCCCAACTGAACGAAAGACTGTGCTAGGTGCAGCGCGCTGCTCAGGAGGGTCTGCCCGAAGGCTAGAAGGGCGGTTAGGATGTTTAGGAGGGAGTGGAAGAGCGAATTTCCAATCGATGACAGCGAGTGTAGGAATTTGCTGAACGCGGATTCGAGTGTGGGTGACATGTTAGCGAGGATGGTTTAGAGTGCAGATAGCGTAGAGGAAATTAGAATTGGCTCGAGCCCTGGTGCTCTTATACTCGCGCGGCCCCACACTGGGGGAAGCGGAGGCTAATAGGCGCGCCGCGGTGACGCGGTGACGTCAGATACCCCGACGCCCGCGCCCAGCACGCACAAGCAGATCGAAATTTACCAAAGCCACAGACTGGAACGAGACAATATATGATTAGCATTTCGCGCGGCGACCAGACAGTAGTCCAGCCCCCGCCAAGTGCAGTCCGTATAACATTTATCAAACAAGTCTCGTCTGTTCAAGAGGATAGGGGAAAGCCTGTGATCCCACCTTCCACCCTCTCCTCGTTTCGGGTTTCTCCGTCTAGTCTCAGCGAGCAGCCGCGGCCGGGGCCTGGGGACGAGCAGGGAGGGTAACGCCCGTCCAGCGTCCTATGACAGACTGGAACGTCCGCCACACCTGCAGCAGCACCGGCGGCGCCTCGGGCTTCGAGACGTATCCGTCGATGGTCCACGTCAGGGTGTGAATCGCCTCCTTCGTGAACGTGGACTGGAAGTAGCGCATGCGTATAAAGTGCGCGTAGGCAATCGGCGTCAGGAACGAGTTTTGCAGCGTGAGCGCGCCGAGGAGGACGCGGATGAGGATGAGGACCTCCGTGTACGCGACGACTTTCATGGCGCGGTCGTAGTTGGCTGGTGCATCGTGCATCAGAATAACGGCGCGATCAGCTGACTGGGGCCGCGCACCTTTAACCCAGACCTGGAGCCTCTTCGCGAGCGGGTGCGGCTGGGGAGCACCGTTGGGCGTCGTGGGAGGGCCCTGGGCCAGCAGTTGCGGCATGAGAGTCGTGCGCGTGAACGTCAAAGCATGGAAGAGCGAGAAGATCGTGTATGGAAGCAATGCAACTGGGAAGTCGCGTATGTCAGGTGCCTAGTTCACGCAATGCCCATGGTTTTGCTACGTACTGGCGACGGGTTTGGAGGTCCACCAGAAGATGGCAAGCATGAAATATTGCACATTCTGCAACACGCGAATTATCAGCTATGCGAAACTCCGAAAGGGAGGGAAGGTGCGCCGTACCTCATCAGCCAATGCACGCCTGACCCAGGCGGCGTTGAACTGGGGACTCTGTGCGTAATTGAGCGCCCACACGTAAGTCCACAGACAGACCCATGCTTACCCCTAGTGATTTCCTGCAAACGCAGACAATCTCCATCAGACACGTTTTCGCCAATGCGATGCACTGCTGAGACTCACTGGCACACGATAGCATAGCTGGCGAATGCCCCCGTGAAGGCCGCTAAGTTGATAACGCCGCGCAGCGGTGAACACGTCGGTGGAGCAACGAGCGGATAGCGCACGTACCCTTGTACCAGTACACCGACGGGTGCTGCAACATCGCCCACGACAGCAGATACCTCAACGCCGAGACCAGCAGGATAAAATGACCTGCAGCCCAGATGTAGTGCTATCGCCCAAGGCCGAGCGCCGGCTCAGCCAAGTGTCCCGCACAACAGGGGTGGGACGCGACGCACCTGCATGGTAGCCATTTTTGTCGTCAGTGGGTACGAGTTTCGAGAAAGAGCAAGATGCAGAAGACGTTTCTTGGAGAGGAAGTGGCCAGAAGCAAGTTGTGGTATTGCTTTTTTCCAGGCTGGAGAGCGTGACGATGCGTATCCGGTGGTTCACTTGAACGCTAGCTGACGTAAACTGACACGCTCAAAACACGCGGCGGCAGCACACAAACGGCCATCCAAGAGACAAATATCGCCATGCAACCGGCTGGGAATTAGATGAGAGCAATAATGAAAGAGCTACAACAACTGGAGACCAGATAGTGAAACAAAAAAAGCTAGCGGCTCCATTGCCCTTGAGGGCCCTTCTTCGTGAACTGTTTCTTGTACACCTCCTTCTCCACCTTCTTCTTCCCCATACTCTCCATCCTCCGCTGCTTGCCCCCCGGCCTCGACCCATTCCGCGCGCCTCCTTCCCAGCCGCCGTCCACGTGCTGCTGCTCATCTCCATCACTGTCCTCGTTGTTGTCTCTCCGCCGCTTATTCCCACTCCGACCTGTACCGCCCTGGCCACCACCAATATTGACATTCACGCGCGGCGGCACGGCGAATCCGAATGCCTTGCCGACCTTTGCGAGGTCAAGCGAGTTGACGTCAAAGATCTTCTTCAGCGAATACGACGCGTAGGCTTGCAGGTACGACCGGTATCCGTCCTTCGCGGACTGATGGAGGTAGTAATTTTGCTGCAACAGCTTCTCGAGCTGCGGTACGCCATGCATCAGCCACGTGCATGGGCTGTAGGTAAGGGACTGCTGACCTGCGACTGCACGTTGCGGATTCTGTCCGCAGGGAAGGTGAACTCGTTCAGCGGTACCTTGGCCTCCTTCAAGAAGCGCAGAAATCCAAGCTCGCTCTCGAGCAAGAAGAGCAGACTCTGGCCGACCTTGCCGGCTCGCGCTGTCCGTCCGACACGATGGATGTAGTCACGCGGGTCGTCTGGCGGGTCGTACTGGACGATCCAGTCGACGCGGGGGATATCAAGACCACGGGCCGCGACGTCGGTACAGAGCAAGATACCTGTCTCTGCGTTGCAGAACTCGAAGAACGTATTAGTCCGCTTTTGTTGTTTTTGCTTGCCCTATTCGACAGTCAGTTCGTGCCAAGACGGAAACGAACAAGTGAGGCACATACGTGAAGGTCAAGCACGGGGACATCGATATAATTTAGCAGCTCGGCGTGGTATTTCACTGAATTACAGCTCGAAAAGAAGACGACAACCTTCTTCTTGAGATTCTTTTGGAGGAAGGTGAAGAGGAGGAGGAATCGGCGGTCGGATGGGCAAACGACATAACCCTGCGATAATGTTGACACTGTACTCGTAGTTTCTGCGCCGTCCACATCTATGAGCAGCGGTCCAGGTCGTAATGATATCCGCGCAAGATCTTGCACTTTTGTTGTTTGGGTAGCAGAGAAAAGCATGGACTGCCTTTCTTCTGTGGGAGAATGAGCCGGGCAACACGGCAGTGAACCAAAAGAATGTACCTTTTGGCAAGATGGAAATGATCCTTTTCATCTCATCTTCGAAACCGACTTCAAGAATTCGGTCTGCCTCATCGATGATGAGGGCCTTAAGATTGCGGAAGACGAAGCCTTTGGTATCCTGCGCATCCCAATGAGCACCGAGAAGGCAGCAGCAGTAAGGTAGATGCGTACCTGCAAATGATCTAAGAGACGACCTGGTGTCGCAACTATCAGATTCACACCCTTCACGAGCTTGTCCTGCTCTGCTCTTCTATTGGCACCACCCATGACAATTCCGAATGTCTGTGTGTGGAAGGCCATCAGCTCCTTCGCGACTCCGAAGATTTGCAGCGCCAGTTCTCGAGTAGGGGAGACGATGATAATCCCAGTACCTGTGTGCATCCAGGCAATTCTAAGACGATGCGTTTGAGTCACACAAAATCAGAACTCACCATTTCGCGGCTTGAACTTCATACGATGCAACAGTTCTATGGCCGGAATCAAGAACGCCAATGTCTTCCCCGAACCCGTTCGTGCGGCACCCAGAACGTCCCTCCCGGCGAGCAGCGCAGGTATCGACTTCGCCTGAATAGGTGTCATGCCCTTGAAGCCCATGGCATCAAGTGCCTTCATCGTGGGTTCCGAGAGTTCAAGACTCGAGAATGGCTGCCGGCCTTCTCCTTCTACGCCCTCCTGAGGCACAGGTGCCGGGGCGGATACGCCCTCTTCTTGGTCAGACATTGGATTTTGATATCGTCTCAGTCGTGATTAAGAATGGGCAGATAAATGTCGTGAAGGTTGCACAGAATGTGCGGGGAGAAGACGGGAGAACGCGAAAGTCGAGGAGCAGAAGACCGGATCCAGTAAGCTTGCAGAAATCTTGCTCGGACGTTGCCGAACACTATGTTACCTGCACACTCAAGCACCTCTTTCTGTCGGTGCACCACTATTTAATGTTCGCGGGACAAAAGACACTAAATCTGCGCCTTTTAATCAGTGATTATTGCAGGAGCATGCGTTTCTGCCGCATCGTTAGGTCTGGGATACGCGTTAGGAGCGCGAAGCGGCCCAGAGCCGTCATTACCACCAGCTGAAGTTCCACTCAAGCCCATCGTCGTGATTGATGCGCAGCAAGGCGAGACGGAGGTTGCAGATGATGAGAACGATTCCGATGAAGAGGATCTAGCAGATGGCGATTTATCTGCTGTCAAAGCTGGGGTGCTCCAGCCGTGCAAGCTGGTACGACAACTATACATCTGTGCGTAAACAAACGTCCTGACAAACTGTTGCAGGTACTCGTCGTACGAACCGACCTGAATATGTCTACCGGCAAAATTGCTGCACAGTATGTGGTGACCTAGTCTATGATGCTGCTTCTGACTGCTCACCGTATATTCCTTCAGATGCGGGTGGGTTATCTCAACTATCCTACTTGTGCTCGTCGCTCATCATGTTAACTCATTCAGTCACGCGACTCTAGCGTGTTACAAGGCTCTGATGAAGAAAAACCCCAAGGTAAAAAAAAACTAATATATCTGCCCGTTTCCTTATGTGCTCACTTGACGCTCCAGCTCGTCCAACACTGGGAACGAACAGGGTACAGACACTCAAATCTCATTCATACCTGTGATTCACTTTTATTCCAGACAAGCCAAGATCGCCCTCAAAGGCACCTCAGAAAACCAGCTTCTCGAGCTCGAGGCCATCGCGAAGAGCCTCAACCTCTGCGCGCGCTCGATCCAAGATGCGTAAGTGCTGCATTTCGCAATATTCGTCTTGCACGCCTGACGCCGTGCAATCACAGCGGACGGACTCAAGTCGAGGCGGGCTCTAGGACTGTCTTGGAATTGGCCCTGGTAGGCTCTTTCTGTTTTTCGCTGTTGTAGCTGTCATTAAAGAAGATTCTACCTCAGGTCCCGTAGATCTGATCAACCAAGTGACTGGCCATCTGAGACTGCTGTGATTATACGCATTGGTTTCATCGCATAGTGACTCCTTCTGCCAGATCCGCCCCAGGGAGGTGTGCTATAAAGTCGTCTTGGATAATAACATATAGGGTCACTGTTGGCCGGCGACAATCTACAATACAAAACGGCCCTGGCATCTCATCTAAGGCCGACGACCGTCTGCTTGGACATCGAAAGACACTCTGTTGTTTTAGTGGAAGGAATCTGCCGTTCAGCCACTTAACCTGAAAGCACACAAAGCGATCCGATTCGTTCACCGACACACCCAGAAACTGCCAATTACGCTGACGAGGTACACTAAGCCGCGCCCAACAAGCAAGAAGACGCACAAATAAACACCAAAGAATAAGTTGTAACACGGCCCGAGAATGCGAAGCGCAGATGAGTCGCGTCCATGCCGACACTCAGCCAGAGAACGAAACGGCCGTGAACACCTGTCACGACTCGCCCCGGAGCCGCGTGTGCCCGATCTCCCAGACCATGCGCCGCCGGAGATACGGCATGTCCTTCTGCGTGAAGTTGAAGCCCTCATCACCCCGCGCGAGCGTCTCCAGGAACTGGCACGTAAATACGCCGCAATCGAAGCAGTTCTCCTGCTGGGGCGTGTCCTAAGCGGCGGAAGAGAAAGATCGTTAGAATATGAAACTAAGACCCTGGATAGGGACGCACCTCCGGCGCATAGTCGACCCAGCCCGTGAAGTCAAACGGCTTCTTTTTCTTGTTCCGGTGTTCGGCGTCCAGGTATTCCCGCAGCAGCTAGACGGTATCTGAGCACCAGGACGCATGGATTTCTAAAATAAGCGCGCACCTTGAGGACATTCTGCCGACTCATGCCCATGCTATCGTATGACTCTATCCGTTTTTGACGGAAGTTAATGGCAGCGCCTGTCCAGTGCGAGTTGTTGTGGTTTATGGGTATTAAGATGATGTCTTTTGAAAAATATCGATCTGGAAGAGCACAGTGAGCTGAACGTTCGTTGACGATAACAGCCTCACGTACCCTCTTTGTCCACTTCGCTAGGCGTGCTTTATCGTATCCCTCTGCCTTCAACTTCGACCAGAAGAACGTGCTGAAATAATGCACGTCCAACAGCTCGCCCTTCGCGCCCTTCATCCCAAAACGCCCTTCACCGCCGCTGCACCACTGCCATTGACACTGATGTTCACATTGATGCCTTTCGCGCCAAGGGCCCCCGGAGGGTTTTCCTTGGCGCCCTCCGCGCGCGACATGATCATCTGCCCGTAGAAGTTGATAATCTCGTCGTTCAGCCACTGCGCCGGCTGCAAGCGCGAGAGGTCGCGATCCGAGACCTGCTCGCGGCCCACGCGCGCGATGACGCCGCGCTTGGCAAATAGTGCGGTTACCTTCGCTTCTTCGTCGGGCGGCAGCGCGGCTGGGAGGGGCACGCGCTTCGGGCCGTGGATGCGACGCTCGATCTCTTCATCGCGGGCGAGGCGCAGGCGATGCAGCTGATCGTATGAGGGGACGAAGGGCTTTGGTGGTTTGGGGCTGGAACGATATTTTTCATTTGGTATATTTTCGAGCTGGACAACGGACTGTACGTACCTGGACAATGTAATCTTCGCCCTTTGCAGTGCACGCACCAGGAAGTCTGGTGTTACATCCTGATATATTCATGATAAGCATATACGCATCCGAACAGAGTACAATGCAATGAAAACGTACAGTGGACAAGGTCCTCCAACTCGTCTCCGGCGAAAGCGGTTTCCTGCGCAAATCTGGCAAAGACGGTGAAGCTAAATGGGGACCAGTTTAGCGAGGAGCATACGACGACAGCCTAGTACACTTACGCGACAGGGTCTTGCGTGCGTCTAATTTCTCGAGCCGTGCCCTGTAATTTAACCAACCTGGAGAAAAGGTCGGCACTCTATCCTGTCTTCGATGCACGGTGAAAAACATACTCTGGAATGTCGGGTAATCAGAGTCGTAGCCTGGTCATGACAAAGTAAGCATAGGAATTTCTCCGGAAGTCGCACTAGACGCACCACCAGCCCGCTTCAGCTCATACAGCTCCTGCGCCATCTCCGCCTTATCCTTCTCGCGCGTCTCTCGCACCTTCTGCTTGTGCTATCGGAACGAACATCAATAATCGCAAAACACCAGATCGACAAGATTAGCGCATACCGCTTCTGCGAAAATATGTTCTCTGTGATGCTTCTTCGGCGTCACGCTCTTCGTTCGTCGCCGATGCTTCTGATCGGCCTCATCGAGCGCAGCATCCAGGTCCGGATGCGACGTTCGGCGTGTCGACGACGAGACGCGCGACGTCGCCGCGGATGAGGACGTCGCGGTGCCGGACCCGGACGGCGTCTGCGAGGGCGGTGGCATCAGTGCCTCGTTATCCATCCGAGGGCGCGACTCCACGCGGCGCGGCGTTGGGACAGGCGGCTGGTGTGGCGAAGGTGGGGGCGCCTGCGAGCGATAGTACGAGTTGGGTATGGGTGCGCGATGGGGAAGTGCGCGCTTCAGATACGGCGAGGGCGCGGTGAACTCTATAGGGGTTGGCGGGGGCGAGGGGGAGAGCTGCGATGGTGGGGAAGGAGGCGGAGGACTTGATGATGGTTCAGATTCGGATCCATTTAGGCCTAGTGAGGGCGGACGGGGTCAGAGACGGGTGAAATGTGCAAGACAGCCAAACGCACTTTTCATTAGGTGAGAGATCGTGTCGCGGCCCAACTCGAGGGCTTCAGTGCATATAACCTTCCACTTGGCAAGAAAACCCTCGTTTTGGGAGGCACTGGCGTCGGCGCCGAAGAAACCTGTGCGAGAGGTGCGGGGAACTTTGGGTGCGCGAGTGGGAAGAAGAGATTCTGATGCCTGACGCTTGCGCAGCATTGAATTGCAGCTGAAACGTGGGCTTGATGGCGACGCGAAGTCAAGAATTTGTCGTCGTTGTGTTGATATGGCCGTCGAGAGATGCTCCGAGAGCAACAAAGCGAAGTGATGATCTCTCTTCCGGTCCGCTGTCGTCAGATGGAGGGGTTGTGATGACAAATATGCACGCGAACCGTCTTCAGATCAGCCTCAACGTCTCCTGGGATGTATAAATTGTGGTCGCCGTCGAGAAAAGGCCGCGGGGGTATGCTGGGGACCGGGGGCGGGCGGGCGGGGCGGGCGGGGAGCGTGACTGCAGAGAGATGGAGTTGTGGCGGACTATTTGGCCCGTCTCCTTATGGCCGTATATGGCAACTCCAGCTGTCACGCAACTCCGCGCGCCTCGAGAGCTTTCCTGTCAATTGACTCTTGGAGAACAAGGACTCTGAGAACACTCTGAGACATTCAGTTCATTGTTCATTGCTTTGTGTTACATTACCTTTGTGTTCTACCCCACGTCAAGGTTAAATCACTATGCTTCCTTTTTATGCTTTGCCGTACATCGTAATCTCGAGGAAGTGCACACCGAAGAAACATGCATCCTGTCAGAGTCCATTCTGATCGAAGTCCCGTGTATCCTCACGAGGTAATAACCTGTCATCCTGGGAAAAGGAAAACTCTATCATAACAGTGCGGGATCGACGTCGTGTTTGGTAAGAGGGAGTTGTGGATGATGCGACAGGAAGGAAAAAGGGAAGATATCTCCTGAGAGGCCATCCGCACTTCAACCCAAAAGTTGAGCTGTCCTAAATAACACATCATGCATCACTCCGTGTACCCACGAGGATCTTTCGCTCGATTGTTGGCAGGCCGAACGGGCATGGAGACCTGGGATTCTGAATAACAGCACGAGTTCAAGCGCTGCTACAGATGCTACTTACAGCATCGAATATGTCGTCATTGGGTTTCCGCATGGCCAATTCGCCAACGATCTTCGGCTGTTCTGTCACTCGGCAAAGTCTAGTGTACATTGGCTCGAATACATTTGCCGATGCAGTGCAAACACTCCGCAACCTCGGTGGTCGCACGACTTTATCACAGAGTGCGTCGGCATCAAGTTGTCCTACGGAGATGGGTGAGGCCGACATACGCATGAGGACAACGCGAATTACGCATGTCCGTGCCGAATAACGTCGCGGCCGACACGGCGAATCTCGAGATGGGCCTGTTTGATCGCTCTCACCGAATCCATTCTGTTCGGCGTCGGCACGTCATTGCAAATTTGCCGACCGGAGAGCACGTCGGCCTGGGAGGCTTGGAACGGCGTTAGAGCGCAGATAAGTCGCAGAAAATGTGGACTGGGCGGTCGCGGCGTGGGTACACGCTGAGTGTTCACTGGAAAAGTTGAGAAGGGATGGGGAGATGCAGAATGGGCGCAGCAGAGGGACTGTGGAGGCCGGAAGGAGGCTCCCGCAGGCCGCGCGCCCGGAGGAGAGCCGAAACGCTTAGTTGGCCTACCTCTTCTCCTGTGACCTGATTCAGATCCCCCCGCCTGCCTCCCGACTTCCGCATTCTTATCGCCCATCGCCTCTGTCCTATATAACCCGCTACCTTCCCTCACATCCGCCTTGTCCTCCCAAACCACTGCCCACACCCGCAGCACCACACCGCTCGTGGATAATTGTTTCCGAAACCTCGTCTTTTGCTCGCTCACCCGTCCTCAGACCTCACCGCCCACACACCCAACCACCCGACCACCATGGGCATGAGCTATCGCCGCTATCTTGCCGGCGCTCGCGTATACGGGTGCTCGAGCTGCCGCACGCATCTCGCTACCATCCACTCCATGCTTTCCCGAGTACGTTGAAAGAATCGCCGCTTCCACCATTCAGGTATTCTGATAAGCGCAATGGCCACCGTAGGCGTTCAATGGCCAGCATGGTCGGGCGTATCTCTTTGACGACGTGTGAGTCCCTGCAGGTCATTTCTTTGTCGAGGCCGTCGTTGACGACGGGTCGCCTGTCCCAGCGTCAATGTTATCGAAGGTGAACCGAACGACCGCACAATGACCACAGGCCAACACACCGTCCGCGACATCTATTGCTGCAAATGCCATACCATCCTGGGCTGGAAATACGTGCGTACTCCCCCCTCTCCCGCAGCACGATAGCTCACGGATCTTCTTCGCTGAACAGGACAAGGCCTACGAGCCCTCACAGAAATACAAGGAGGGCAAGTTCATCCTCGAGCGCAACCTGCTCACCGATGTGCAATAGTCGCGCTCGCTCCCCGTTCTGCTACTCACGGTTCAGGCTCTCACATCAGGCTTCAAATCCACACCCCTCTATCATTTGCCCTGCCCTCGGCGTCCGGCCCGGTCGGGCACCCCACCCTACGCACGTACAGCATCGTCGCTCATTCTCTGTCCGTCTCGTGCACACACACAACGCAAACGTCGCATCTTGCAGCACACCTGTATATCGATATTTATCCGCACCCCGCGCACAACACGGACGCCGTCTCCTTTCACCGGCGTCTTCGCGCTACGTCGTCGCATTCGTCTTTACACCCGTCGTCTTCTCACTGCATCTGTACGATTATCCGAGGGTAGGAGATTTAGAGGGCCCATGCTCCGTTCCGCGCGGGTCCCGTCGCAGGCCCGCCAGCGCATCCCGCACTTCCTCCGCGTCCCGTCTTCCTCCACATAGACCCGCGCGCCCACGACAGCCATGCGCGCGCGCCCCCACCGCTTGCATGCTCGTCTCTCCCCCATCAATCCCCTTCCCACCTTCCCATTTCCATTTCATTCACCATCTTTACTCCTTCGCATATCGCTTGTACATCCCATTTGCATCGCATCTTGCGCATCTCATTCCTCCACGTGATCTGTGTTTCTTGTTTCGTTATTTGTTAGTTTGTCAGTTATAGGGCTGCAGTCGAACTGTGCAGAGTATCAAATTTAATGAAGAATTTTTTCCTGTATCAACTGTCTGCTATGATTGGAAGTGATAATGTAGATAAATTGCCGTGCAAGTATGTACATGATATGTCGGGCTACAGGCACTGCAGACCAAAGCCCGCAATCGCAATCGTGCAGGATGCTCCCCCCGCCGACGCGGATAAGCTTTCGCATGTGCACCCAGATGACATGGGCACAACAGCCCAGAGCACTTACTCGCCCGATGCGTCGTTCTGGATCAAACGCGTACGCAGGACGGAGACATGAGCCCACAAGGACACCGCAGCCCGACAGGACAGCTCCAGTTCAGTCGTGCTCGCAGCCGCACTTGCATCGTCCTGGATCCGAAGGAGACGGCTCCCCGTCCGAAGCCCTACAGAGGCCGGCTCTGCATCGCCCAGACATCTAGGTGCGGAGAGGTGAGCCTCGCCCACTCAAACGCCACAGGGCGCATGCGGTCGGCGCTCGAGCGGGGACGAAGGCGGTGGATGCGCGCATGCGCACGAATGGGCAGCAATGGTGCGTGCAGTATCTCTATATTGTGTGGGGAGATGCTATGTGCTTGATGGACCATAATGGAAGGACAGAATTGCGATGCTGTGCTTGACGGCCCAAGACGAAAGGGCAGAAGTGCTCCCGAGACTAGACTCCGTTGCCGCCCACAAGAAATTGCGACATTGTGTTCGTGCAGCAGCTTATATGCCCTGTCAGGTTGGCCGAGCGGTAGTGGCCGACTGGATGTCAGGGCACCTGGGTAGAAGCGAGAGGTATCTGAAACCCCACGAGATCTGAGAGTAAATTGCCTCTGCATCCCCGAGCGTCGCCGAGACTGCGCAGATATCGTCCATCTTGCCAGGGTGATATTACCAGCTATATCGAGGATATATGGGCGCATGAGCCATGCGGAAAGGTCAAGAAATGGGAAGGCAGCATTGACACCGCATCAACGCGAGTCACCACTGTCGACAGAGCGAATTAGCTCATCGCGCGGGGCAGGCTGAATATGGGTGTGCTCTTACCAAGGGAGACTAGCGGCTGTTGTTGACTCGATGGAGGTTCCACTTGGTGAGGTGAGGCCATGATAGCGAGGACTCTGAGTAGGGGTATGAGATGCGCCTCGTCCTCGCTGGCCTATCGGACGCGTGGTGCGCAAACGAGCGGCGGGAGCTTCTAAACGCCTTTCCACAGAAATAAGAACCGTACGGCGATAGAAAGGATGATAACCAGATGGTGCACTGTTAATCAGCGAGGTCAAAGTCCGAGATGCTTGAGATAAACCGCGCGTTGCCTTGGGAGTAAGCCGCCTGCGATTCTTCGGTGACACGGCGCGGTGCTGCGATACCGGCAACTGTGTGGGGACGTCCATCGGAGAATGCTGGACCAGCAGCAGAAGACTGCAGTGACATGCGAGGGGCAAAGTCGATTGGAGGATGCCTCTTGCGCGAGGCCACTGGCTTGTGCCGCTATCTACACAAATCTCCGAGGCGGGTGGACGTGTCGCCGCCATCAGCTTGTGTGAGCCCCTGCAATACATGCGGGGAAACCAGAGTGTTACTGTGGCGTACTTGTGATGGCTATTAAAGAGTAGTTAACAGAGAACAGGCGCGGCATACCGCGCCTGCAGCGGACGCGCTTCACTTCACCAAATGGAAAACGGATGCTGACGTTAGCTTTTAGGAACCGATTGAGTTGCGGTAAGTGGTGGGAGATCTGCCTGGTGGGAGATCTGAAGAAGCAAGAGGACTGGATTGCGTACACACTGAGATGGAATGTTTGCACGATGGATCTGGGTCCTGTATGCTGACAACTGGATCGGAATCTGCCTCTCGAGGAATGTGGGGAAGGAATGATCAGTCGTGTCAGCATGTACCTGGTATACGTGCTCCGGGACGGCGCCAGGGCGATATAGAAGTGCAGCGCCATGGAGAATGGGAGATGTTGCGGGATGAGGGAGGGGCACGAGAAGCGATGGAGGATCAGCTGGGGACTTTTGACACGCAGAAGCTGCCAGCCGTAACGGAAGCCCACAGTTGTGGGGGTGTGGCAGATGTCGATGATTCCCCGCTGAAGCCCGAAAAAGAGCGAAGTCCGAGGGAGGACGAGTTGGGTCGGGCTATGGCAGAGGATGTGCCCATTCCGCCGGCGTTCGGAACGGCTACGCAGACGTGATGGCGGCGGTGATATTAGCGACTTTGCCATCACGACCGACTTGAAAAGTTGGGGTGCGCAGTATACTAAGACATAGTACGCCGATTCACGACGGTATGTTATTGGGCCGAAACCACTAAAGCAAGGATGAAATGAGGATAAGATAAGAACGCGTCGGAGGCGGAGGCGGGGCGTGTGACGCAGCGGATGAGGGAATAGAGTTGCCCGAAGATGATGCCATAAGGGGATGTGCCGTCTTCCGGGACCCCAACGGTTGACGCTCCTCTCTCCCCAACGTCCTCTGCTCGCCGTTATAAACCCCTTCGTTCCTTACGTTCCTTGCCCCATCTTCCTGTCATCCCCTCTTTCACAATGGGTCCGTCTTTTTCTCTACGTTTCTTGTAGTCCACAACTAACATTTCCCTGCAGCCACCACAGCAGCAGCTATGCCCATCTCCGCATTCCGCTCGCGCCCAGCCATCTCCTCGCCGCTCGCGAACCCATCCTCCCAATCCAAGTCCTCCTCCCAACCCTTACCCAAACGCGCCGGCTCCTTTCCCGCATCCCAGCGCCTCCGCCCTTCCCATCCATCGCCCAGACCCTCGCGCCCGTGTCCCCATCCGGTCGTGACGCGAAGGGGAAGAAGGGCCCCAAGCTCATCGAGCCACCAAAGGGCTACGCGGGCGGCACCTTCGTGCTCAACCTCACCCAGGCGGAGCTCAGCAGGCAGGACTGAGGGTTCCCTGCTGCGCGCACGCGCGCGCGCCATGTCCTGCGCGTCGCGCGTCCCAATCCCCATGAACGCGTGCGCAGCCATCCCCACCCACCCTGAAGACCTGTCTTGACTGTCCACCCTTTGTTCCGCCTCAATTTCTTCTGTGCCACTGTATATCACTCCACGCCCTTTCTCCCCTATCCTCCACGCCCTGTCTCACTACAGCCCGTTGCCCCCGCACGCCCGACGCAAAAAGTCCATAACTATACATTATTATTTTTGTCCTTCGTACATACCCTTCCAACCCTCGGCCAGTATTCATCCACCGCCAGGTAGTCTCGCCGTTTCCCCCACAGAACCCATACCGCACCTCCATATGTTCACCGATCACCCTGTTCGCATCCCTACATGCTCCTCCCTTGTCTTGGGTCTTAGGGTCGTCCATACATGCAGTAGAATGAGTAGATTGATCAATGCAGTCCATGAAGTTGTTGTTAACATTGAATGTTCCATAAGAGCAGCAAAGCATGAATTCATTCGAGGAGAACTCTATATGCATCCCTTGGAAGAGGGATACACAGAAGGTTGGAGGCAGAGGCCTTCTATTACAGGACGCAGGCACCAGGGGCAAGAGTACTTATCCTGCACTGAAGCTCAGACCCCATTCATCTTTGCGAGAAGCTCGGATACGTGTGCATTGCATGCGCGGACTACGACGCATACAGCTATCCGTCCACCGAATGCATGAGTGAGACGCGCATACAGTGCACCGGAGCGCGTCCAGTTCCGCTGGCCAGCATCGATGCCTCAAATCCGCAAACCTAAATCCGTCGTCGTCCCTGCACGAGGAGCCCCAACACATAACATCCCCAACCCACGGAGCGCAGGTCTGCGCAGGATCGGTGCTCGGTGCCAATACGATCTTGACACCTGCGCCGGCGGGGATATGATGGTACGGCCTCTCCCCTAAGATGCTGAAAATAAATCGTGGAGCAGCGAGTCCAGGTCATTGACGAGATGATGTTCGGAAATACGCGCAGAAGGCCTCCCGGGAGGGCTGCAATCGCGCGCGAGACGTCATGGCGTCGAGAGTCGGTGTGTCGGCGTCGACGTCCTTGTGTCACTGTGGGCGGATACGATGGAGGCCGTCCATCGTGCGTGCCGAGCTGAGACGTTGTCATTTTGCAGCTGCGTACACGAGCGCTATCCAGTATGGAAACGAGCGGCGCAGTTCTGGCGCACGAGCTCGTCGATGCAGACGCCTTGCTCCTTGCGTAAAGCCAATGCGACAGCAAAGTACCTCATAGTGAAGACATAAATGACGTCAGCCAAGCGCAGAGGACGTCTCCGGCGCTGGCGCTGGACGGTAATCAACTCTGCAGCGAGGCGCGTTAGCACTGCCAGGAGATGCGAAAGTTAGGATGCAGGAGGGATCAGTCTGCTACATGAGGTTCCGCAGCCAGAAGCTCGGAATTCTAGTGGGTACGAGTCGCATCATACAGCCCGTCGTGTGTGAGCATACTCACCTCGACGGAATCTGCCCCGCCGCCGCGGCGCATAATGTCCGCGAGTGACAAGCGCGGGCTTGCCTCCGCGATTAGGTCGATCCAGGGATGCTATAATGAAGAGCAGTATCAGTAATGAACTGAGATGAATGTGTGTGGATGAAGGAGAGTCAGAGCGATTCTGAATATTGTATGTCCGCATGATCGTAATTCGGATAAATGGGTTTGTCTTTTAGGCATCATGCAGTTTTAACGAATCATCACGAAATGGACACTCACCACCATGCACCATGCTGGACGGTTTCCCGTGTTGCTAATTGTTCCATGAAAGGTACCGTACGCCGCGCGCCAGGCTTGGCTCGGGTCGATATCATCGACGCTATAATAAGAAGAGCAGTGTTAGCAATGAACGGATGGACACACATGAGTGAGGGAATCAGAGCGATTCTGAACTAGATCTCCGCATAATGGTAATTTGGATATCAACTTTTAAAAACATCATATAGTACCAATGAATCATCGCGAAATGGATGCTCACCGTGGATGCTCACCGCCACGAACGACACCAGACGGTTCCCGATGCTGTTGACTATGCTCTGAAAGACACCCCGCACCGCCAGCCTAGGTCAAGCTTCAGATCGGGTCGATATCATCGATGCTATCGACGCTATAATCAGAGAGAAGAAGAGCAGTGTCAGCAATGAACGGATGGATACGCATGAATGAAGGAAAGTCAGAGCGATTCTGAACTAGATCTCCGCATAATCGTAATTTGGATATCAACTTTGTAAAACATCATATAGTACCGAAGCACCATCGCGAGATGAATGCTCACCGCGACGAATGAGCTGGATTGTTCCCGATGTTGTTGTGCCACGCAGCCAGCAAAGGTCTAGTCTTGAATCGTATCGATATCATCGACGATGCAATCGAAAAAAGACAATGTCAGAATGGAAGGTGACGGAGATGCATGTCAAGCTGGCGTCAAATTGGACAAACCCTGTGCGCATGATGACAATTTGAAGATAGGTGGTCTCCTTTGATTTGGGTCTCTCGAAGATGCCGCAGTCTTCCAATGCGTGTTGCTGAGCTGCCACTCTCGCATAATCAAAAGACCACTGAAAGGAAAAGAAAGCAATCAACTGGTTGTTTGTGAGATCGAAGTTTGGAAGTCTGCCTACGGTCACGGGGACGCGTTGCGAAACTATAACAAACTCACCACCGGCGGATCGCAGCACCCTGATAAAGCGCGCACGCGAGCGCGAGCAAAAGCCAAACACCCAATCGCCCTAGATCTCGCGACCAATCTCTTCCTATCAGCTAAGCGTCCAGGCACTCGGATCGTGCGTTTATGGCGATCAGAGAGCCAGATGACTCCGTAAATTGCTAGCGCTGTGATGAGGGCGGTCCGACGAGCATGGGTGGTTATGGAGCTGCGACGGCAAGATGGCAAGATGGGATCGATGTCGATGACCTCGCACGCCGGGTCACGTCGCAGGGTCGATGGTCATATTATGATGAACTTCGATCTGCAGAACTGCCTTCTGGCCTGGAGCAAGATGGAAAATAGGCTGGCTGCGCCGTGGCGTTATGCGCGGCGCTATGCAGTGCATGGCGGATGCGCGACCCAATGGGGGACGGGGAGCGGCGAGGATCGTGGTGGTGAGATGTGATGATATCGATGAACTCTCCTGCCGTGGAGTAGATGATGAAAAGAGCATGGCGGCGGACGTTTTTTAAAAAAGGCACACACCATGGCATGATGTATAGCCCATGAAGTCGCACGGACCATCTGAACAAGAACGGAGGACGCGTTGAGCGCGTGAAGATCGTCCTGAGCCATCTTTTCCAGACCTCTTCGTACGCAATACGCGACGCGTGTGTCATCCCACGTCGCAAGACAGGCCCAAGTCTGGCCTTTTCGCAGAAACCCCTCAGCGCCCAGCCGCGAAGGAAGTACTTCCATGCTATAAATAAACCTCATGATATTTTTGATATTTTGTCGGAAAGAAGGTCCATAGTTCAACGTTCAACGTTCACCGGCGTACCAGTGCGCGGAGGCAAACAGCTGCCTGTCCTTGCCATCTGGTCAAAGCCAATTAGAGCCCGGGGCGGAACGGAGAAGAAGACCACTGACAATGACAATCCTTCCATGCTGTCAGAGGCAGCCATCGGCCAGCACACAATAAGACTGGGCCATAAATCACGTTCCTGCGTCAGAGGTTGTAATCCTATGTTCTTCGTCAGGAAGACGCGGGTCAGAACCCAAGCGTAAGCTGCCGCAAGACAAAAGGCGAGCGTGGAAGAGCCGTGGCCAATGACGATCTACTCGGGGACCGACCGGAAGACCAGCTCGCAGCCCAAATTACAGACATGCTGCGCTTTTGTGGCCACGGAACTCGGTTTGTAAGATGCTGGCGATGCTGCAGCATGGGAAGCCGATATCTAAAAAGATGCATGACGGAACAGACGGCAGGTAAATTGTAAAGTTTGATCGCACGCAGCGGAGGTGGCGGTTGACGATGCCGAGACTGATAACAATCGGGCACGAGGTGAGTGGATCGGGAGGTATTGGGAAGTACGAAAGGGCGATAACGCCTCGGCCGCGGAGCTTCCACAGAACACGTATGCCCATAGAGCGCCACGGAATTCCAGCATCCAACTTGGAAAGACTGAGCTAAGGTTGTCCGGATAAAGGACCAGTGAGAGTTGCTGAACTTAAAACTTGAGCGCTGATTCGAGCACGATCCGTCAGGGAGCATTTCCGAGAACACGAGGACAGGCAGGTAAGATGACCCGTGCTTCGGGTTCCGCAAGCCAGCGAGATCGTGCCGAGTGGGTCTACTAGTATAGCCAGAGCAGGGATAAGCGCCACAAGACAAAAGGGAATGTAGTAAGAGTTCCGTATTGCCTCCAAAGTGGCCGGCGGCGACCGAGCCGAACATCGAGAGAATGCCACCATGAGGGAGCGCCGAAAGAAGAGCGGGCAGTGAGGGAATAGATCGCGGCACACTTGAGAGAGCAGAACCACCAAAGGAAATATTTCTCGCACAGAAACCTTGTTGGATAGCGAAGCATGTGGTTTCCGGTGTAGTATGATTGCAGATTTCATTACACGGCATCCTCGGGAACGACTTTGCCACATGAGCAGTTGTACCCGAAGCTAGAGCTCTGTCACCAATTGTCTCAATGCCAAATATGACATGATCAGCATGGGTTGCGAGAGAAAACTCCGTATCCACTGCTTGGCATTCCGATCAGAATGGTGGAACAATATCAAGGATGGGCACTGATACGCGACACACGTCATCGGGTAAGGCGGCGTGTATCTCCGATGTTACATGGTCCAAGTGCTGCTGAAATCAGACACTGCAATGTGTTTTGTAAGAACGATAAGCGAAGAGGAGCTGGCGAATTACTGACCCGAGTTATGGGACTAGAAAAGCGCAAACGAGGATAGTACTGATCTATACCATGTGTGGTCCCAACGAGCCAACCAAGGCAATGTTTGTCAACATGTCCGTTTCATATTGCCCGGCAATCAGAGCTCAGGATTCCCCAATAGCCGTGGAAGCCAAAGAATAAGCTGCGCAATTAGGATGATCATGGATGCAGGGACCGAGAGACAGGTGGCTATCTGAGTGGCGCCTGGGCAGGCAGGGAGCTTTAAATATCCTTGTGCCCATCAAGGTACCCAGATTCACGAATGACCACCTCTCATAAAGTGAAGGCATAGTTGCCGCTATTGAGCCGTTGTAATGTCCGTTAGGCAATGAGATAAGGACAAAACAAGTCAAAAACATCGTGGTCCCGAAGCCAGTCTGGGGCTATATCCATCACTGTTCTCGAGTGTCAGGGGCACCGGTAGAACGAACCGAATAGACCATTTCCATCATTAACGGACCGTCTAGAAATCAGAGGACCAATTTGAGCTGCCAGCTGCGATGTCGCTCCGCTTGTGTATCTGTCCCATGTCGATGCCACCATTCAGCGGGGCCCGCATATCAGAACACCCTGTACGCGACATTAGGATGATCAGCAGGCCAAAAATCATCAGAGGAAGAAGTACTTCTGAAAAGACAGCTCATGAAGTCAAGTTGTATGTAAACCGCTGGACGTATAGGGCATCGGCCGCAGATTTGACCATGGTCTGAAATCACCGGTATCAACGCAGATATGAGCACAGCACCGCAAGGCAGTAGTGCGGAAATGTCGATGTTCGGCCACTATCATGGAGGAACTGGACAATCTCCGTGGCAGAGCGAACTCGCCGACTATTGAGGATGATGTGCATAGACGATAGATCTCGAAATGAACTTCTGGCGCTCGCAGCAGTTGTGGCAATGCGACATCACAAGATCGCACCAATCGATCCACGTGAAATTAGGAATTTGCTCATCTGCACCCATTTTTGGCCCGTTTCCCTCCTAAAAGAAGGTCGTCATGTTCCCCGGAATCTTGTTTTATGTACTACCGCACACATCGTCTGGCCCTCATCGGATCATTATCTCCATTGTTCCTTGAAGTTGCAGCTTTTCTAGCCCGTACCCTACACTGCCAACCACTTGATCGGGTGCTGCCACCGATATTTCGGGATCTCCGGTTGCCCGAGATCCGAATTCGTGGTAGCCATGAGTCCCTCCGATCGCATAGAGCCATGAATCAAACTCACGGTTTTCACGATTGGGCGAGATTGGTGGCAGCACGAAATCAGTTCACGCGGCCCGAGAATGTCCGCGCTATATCCTGTCAAATGCCGTTCCGAAATAAAGATTAGGAAAGCTCATTTGCTGCAAGAATTGAACTATGTACAAAGGGAGTGACGAGAGGTATTCACACATCACAAACATGGACCGGTATTCTAACAGTGAATGGGTCTGGTGCTAGCCAAACCCAAACCGAGTTACATGATGCTCGGGCGCATGCTGGTCAAGCGCAAGTCGCGCCGCGCTGTCCTTGTCGTGATTATACGCGAGTTGCGTGCTCAGGACAGCAAATTCGCGTTCCACGACGCGCTGCCCAACAGCGTGTTCCTGTCGACAGGAACATATGTCCTTCGAAGATGTTTGAGGATGTCTGAAGTTGCTTGACTTAGCTTGAAAAGTGTTGCCTGTGTTTGTGAGCGCTGTGACAGTGCGAAGGCGCAAGCGCGCAATCCTGAGTTTCACGAGTAAAAATCGGAGGTCGCTCTGAATAAGGCGCGATTCATGGCTCACGCAAATCTGCATTCATGAGTGCACGCGATCGGAGGGACTCGAGGCTTCACACGATACAAATCCGAGGCACCCACAGATCTAATCTTCGGTTATCGCTGATCCTAAATATCGATGGGTTCGCCCGTTCCCGTGTCCTCCTGTGTATGTGTCCTGTATCGTGCTGTATGCTGACTTTCCAATCAGCGCCCCGGCTTCTGAAGTGCTCTGTTCATTCATCCTCAGAGCATGCACATACTTTGGTCCTTCGCAAGATGCTCGCTGCTTGCCCATACGCGAGTCGTCAGCATGATGCCTCACGCGACTTACGAATCTTCCTTTCCGACCAGCGCGGGCGGTGTCTTTAGGTGCACTGCGTATGGAAATAATATTCTTCCGCCTTTGACTGCGTAGCAAGGTGAGCGGAATTCGAAGTTCATCCGCAAGGGAAATGCGCTAAGAGTCGAAAGACTGCGACTTAATTTATTTATACCAGCAGCCAATGAACGCCCGAGCGTGAACTCTCTCCACGCTTTCCAGAAACGATCTATTTGGTCGGTCGCGCTCCGCCGTCGGTTCGAGCTCTAATACCGACCACAGACGGCAGGCACGGGAGGACATCTGGCTCAATGAGACTTTTGCTATCCGCGGTTCAAATCTCCGGGCTGCAAACCCTGCACAGGCCATAATAGGAGCGAGCATCATGTCCGCGTTCGCGTGCAGTCATGTCGGGGCGCCAGGACGAAGTTCTGTCTATCTCTAGGCATTCCGTCGTTGTTTTCGTGGCCTGTCGCGCGCCCAGGACCTGCGGTCACATCGTATGGACGCGTGTCTCGCGCGCTGCAGAAGACGGAAGATCTCCCTGTGCAGTTCTCTCACGGGCCGCTGGCCGGCGTCCTCCTAGGAATGTTTCCAACGAACATTCTCTCTTGGCCCAGCGTCTCTAAAGGTCCGGTGCTACCCGTATGGCTAGCAGTGGCTGCGGCATTCGCCATGTCGGTACCCCAGGCTTCACTACCTTACCTGGATCGGGCACGCCCGATCTGATGATCTTGGCATTCAGTTCTCAATCGCGGAACCGAAGAGACTATAGCGTGTGTTTTCCAGCCAGAGCGAAGATGGTCGATGTATCTCACGTGAGGTCGGCGGATGGTGTGCATACATCCAGTGAGAGAGAACATCCAGGCAAGTATTCTCTGTCACCTGGACCGGACATCGCGCATCCACGTGCGTTCACCTATAAGGCTTCCTAAGGCATCGGCCACAGTATCAGCAGCATGCGATGGGACCGGTTTGGGGCGTTCTGGTCACCGGCATTCATTCTGATTGCCTGGTCGCCAATTATGAGCATGCCTCGCAAGTTTCTGCACCTCACAGGCTTGCCATTTGACACCCTTCCTCGGAGGGCTCGGATCTAGGTCTTACGGCCCTAAGGTATGACAGCTGCCATGGCGAGCGAGTGGCGCGGTTCTCTGCGGATTATACCAGGAACCTTGCGCGACTGGCTATATTTGTCTACTTGACATGTTGGCGGCCATTTTCCAGCATTCTGCGGAAGCAGAATCCAGTGCCTGACGTTGTCTGGACTGGCCTCGGGGCAGGTTCATTGACGCTCTCCGAAATATACTAAAGAACATGCAGAAGGAAAGGTCCACTACAGCCCCTATTATACGATTTCACATGATGGGACGAGACCCAGACATTCCGACAATTTGCCCTACATGTTGTTGCATGATCTCTTGAGCACTGATGAAATCCGTGCCCAGTGATATCGAGACCGCAGGTAGACCTTACCGACTGCCTTTTCAACACAATTACGAACGACGGCTTGCGATGGTGGTCGTGGAACCATCCCTATGCAGAATTGATGAGTTCGCACGGCGATATTAATATGAGCGATCCTGATTCCATGTGCCGACGGAACGAGATGGGGCGCCGGGCTGAGCAGATTCAGTGGCTAAAAGAGCGTCTAAGTGCATGGCAAGACAAAAGGCTGAGTCCAAAAGAGGGCATGGGATGGGGGGAATATTGCGAGCTGCGTGGCGAGCGGATTTCCGTGGAATGAAAGGGGAAGCTGTGGGTGCCTGGGACATGGGCGCGGATGATGAGACGGAGATGGCCGAGCGCCTGTAAAAAGGACGGATTCGGGTGAGCTTGTTGCTCGAGAAGCCTGTGGATCCTTGCTGAAGAAAGAGAACCGGTGCACAGGGACGGAGATGCTGAGTCGGGCAAGGCGGTCACAGAGAGAGGCGCCAGCTTGCAAACGGGCGGGATGGGACGAAAGACGGGACGGAATGGGGGCGGAAATTAGCCGAAAACGGTGGGGGTGGCGGACGAAAAGGGCCGGGTTGCCGGGGGAGGCTTAGGAAGGGCTCGGCATAGAAATAGGCCAACCGTCGTTTTCCCCCGGATACTAGCTTTACCACTTCACCTGCCCCGTCTGCCCGTCCGCGTTCCTCTCCCATCTCATTCCCCATCGCTCACGACCTTTGCACGACCTGCACGACGTCCTTCTTGTTTTCTGCATTTCGTCACCTTCACGTCTTCCATTACACACGCTCAACTATCTTCAATATCTTCGGGACCATTTGTCAAATTTCCTCGTTTTTCGAAGGTACATCCCTCTCATCATGTCCTGTAGTCCTTTCAAATGCTCAAATTGCGCCGGATACCAGACTGTTTCTATACTACCTTGCCCGCCTTTGAATCGTGAATAAGGTACATCTTGCCAGCCTAGCGATCCTGCGCACGACCTCATGTAATCCATTATTGCGGGCGCAGATATGGACAGTTGGAGAGTAGCCGTGCTGGGCGACGGTGGTGTTGGGAAGACGGCTTTGGCTGTCCAGGTTCGTCTAGTTTGCCTTATAAACCGTTTACAAACATTAATGTTGTACTCGCAGTTCACTCTCAACTGCTTCGTTGGTGAGTCCCGATAGCGTCCCTTGTTCAAGCCCTTCTGATATGACGGGAACGTGCGCCATCTGTCATTCTAGAGGTGCGTACGGCTCTCAGCCAGTTATGATTGTTGTATTGATTTGCCACGCGTTTCCTACAGACCTACGATCCGACAATAGAGGACGCCTATAGAAAGCAACTAGTAGTTGATAACCGGATGTGCTTTGTAGAAGTGATCGACACGGCAGGACAAGGTACGTTTCTCTTCTGAAATAGCGTGGGCTCGGAACTGAATTTTCTGAAGAGGAGTATGCCACACTCCGCGACCAATGGGTCCGGTGAGCCTTGCATCTTCTGGTGTGCGTGGCGTCTGTGCTGACACGTGGTCAGCGAGGGTCAAGGATTTATTCTAGTGTATTCTATAGCATCGCGAGCAACATTCGATCGCCTCGAAGTATTTCGACAGTCCATGATGCGGGTCAAGCGATCAAAACCAATATTCATGCTCGTCGGCAACAAATGCGACAAGCAATACGAGCGAGAGGTATCGCGGGACGAGGGTATGGCGTTGGCCAAAACCTTTGGATGCGAGTTCCTCGAGACGTCTGCGAAAACCGCGCAAAATGTCGAACGCCTGTTCACGAGCCTCGTCCGCATGCTCCGAAATACCAAACAGGCAGAACAAGGTGCACCACCCCCCGGACGGCCGATAAAGGAGGAGCGGAGGAGGAAATGTATTATTATGTAGGGGACTGGTTTTGCTACATCCGCTGGACTCTAGACTCCCCCCTTCTCTCCCTTTACCACAGTTTTGATGATACCACTACTTTTCATTTCTTCAAACCTCGGTTTTGGCTTCAGCAGGGTTACTCAGCGGTCGACGGATGCCTTTGTACCGGATGTCCCCTTTTCTTCACCATTTTCACTGCCCCATGTTCGGCTCCGCTTCCCCTTCCATTTCTGCTTACCACGCTACTGAACACTCGGCTTTGCTCACCTGTGATGTACGCACGAAGAGAATTTCTTTGCATCTCATGATCTGTACACTTATGATTATTAACTAAGTTCCGTGGTGTCTGTACGAGAGGTACGACGAACTTCGCTGTTTGGAACTGAGATTTCCCCGTAGCGTGCGGCCAGCACCAGTGGTGAGTACGTTTGATCGTCAACCCGACTGCAATCGGTATGTTCACCTCATCCATTGTCCTCATCATGTCCATTATGCACCTCTTTGCATTATTCATCCGCTCGGCCTGATTGCGCACATCGAGATGACCAAGTTAAAATGCTTCTCCTTGTCCATTGATCCGTTGTAGCTATGCAGCCTATGAGAAAACAGCGAGTTCGTGCTGACGAGTTGCTGACAATGAATGCGAGAAGCGCGAGGGGTATCACTCGAAATACTTGGATCGGCATTCAGCGCTCAGCACTGACAGTGTGCCCAGCTTTCATTCCGGGCATAAGAAAGGTATCACCTAAACGTGGTTGTATCTGTATTGCATGCAAGAAAAGCGAAATCGTACAACGTCCTCTAGTATTCCCCCCTCATGTATTATGCCAGAGCAAGGTCCGGAGGTTCGTCCATGCCTCAGAGTCCCTGTAAAGGTACCTCATAGAGTTGAACATACCCGGCTGGATCGTCTGGCCCCGGTTCTGGAACAACCACATCACCAGCCCCCACGATATCGCTGCGAAAGCGGAGAAGTACCGCGAGTCCGGAGGGACGGGCTTCACGGCAGAGCCGCCTGTCGAGGACATGGCGTAGGGCGAGCTCGCGCGGGGGATGAAGGATGCGACGACGCGCGAGCAAACGTAGAGGACGATCTACATGCGATATGAGTGGTTGGTGGGTGGACGGAGCGAGTGGGTGCACTGTGCAGACGTACCTGCTCGTTGATCGCGTTCCGTTCGCCGAACACGATGTAGCCGCCGAGCAGACCCGCGAAGAACGTGTCGTACGGCCGTTCTTTGCCGCCGTTCAGCTTCTTCTGCAGGAGCAGAAAGGTCTTGTATAGCGACACAAATTTTGCGAGGTTGAAGGCGTGCTGCTTCGTCGCGCGGAAGATGACCTTTAGTCGCGTTTGCCAACTAAGAATGAACGAGTGATTACGGTCAGCAAAACATATGGCTTAGCAGAGGGACGTGAACGCACTCTCCCCGCCCGAACAAGATGGCCATGATGAGCGCATGCGGGAATCTGACTTTGGTGCCATACACGAAGCCGTTCCTCGCGCCCTTCAGGATGGCGAGGTAGTCATGATACTGGGGGTCCGTGATGATTGCCTGGATTTCCTGGAGGCCTGGCATGACGCAGCTGCAAAACTACGTGACTGCGGACTGCAGGCACTTGTTTAGACGTGGAGTGGGTGAAGTGGGACTGCTCGGTGGTCGGCCTGGCTTTTTGTATCAACCCCACGTAGATCAACACGTCTGGGGTCGTGTATAGCTCGGCCAGAAGACTCTTCTGGGACAATCACATGCGTATGCATGGCAAATGCGGCGCGTCGGGGTAACCTTCAATACAGAAATATTGGTTCGTTCGAGGTCTTACAAGGGCAGGTCTTTTCAATCGAAGCAAAACACGCTATCGTTCTGTATTCGCGGCGTTTTGCTAATTCATGGGATACCCTTATGCAGAGAACAGCTGCAGCATCACCCCAGAGAGACCCAATCGCGACTGGTTCCCACGACTGTATATCCAGTATCGCCGTCACAAGGTGACCGCAGCAGATCTGTCTGCAACACCGTCCAGAGCTCATCATGTCGTCCAAGGCAAAGACCAAGCAAGAGGAAGCCCTCCGCTTCCTCGATGACCTCGACTCCTTATCTCCCGAGGCCGACGCCGGCGGTGGACACGCGCCCGCACCAGCTCTTACAAACCCAGCTCACCCTGGCGAGGCAGCGGAGGTGCTCGCGTTCCTCGATGAGATCACACAGAAGAGTTCCGAGCCCACACGCACCGCCACGTCGCACCTTGAGCGGCCTCTGTCCAGGGCTGGGACGCCCACGCTGCGCAAGAGCACGGAGAGGGTCAAGGTCGGCACCCCGCCAACGCTCTCGGCGTCTGGTTCTTCGTCTGCACGGGGATTGTCGCCAGTAGGGTCCTCTGCTGCTATCGCGTCTTCGAATAAGCAGGAGGGCTCCCCTCAGGTCTCAGAGCAGGACGCTAAGGCTGCTGGGGGCTGGGGATGGAACAGCGTGTGGTCGGGCGCCTCGGCTGCGCTACAGCAGGCCAGGGCTGCCGTGGATGAGCAGGTCAAGCACCTCCCCAAGCAGGAGCAGGCCAAGAAATGGAGCGAGGGCATGCTTGAGTACGCGAAGGCCGCGCAACTCGACAAGCTTGGTTCGTCGTACTTATCCTCGATTTCCTGTCACGCGCGCTCATTGAGGTCGAAGGCAAGGACTTCAAGCGCGTCGGGCTTTCTACCCTGACTGACATCCTGAACGCGGTGGCCCCTCCGATATCCGAGCATGAAGTCATCCAGGTCTGGCTAAGCCATGATATGAAAGGTTTCGAGGGGATCGAGGCTCTTGTGTATAATGCGCTAATGCGGGTGAGCTGGGCCATCTCAGTTCTGATGCGTGCAGCCATCTCATAGTATTCTCAGATCATGGAACAAGTCGAGGGTGGTGACCTGATCGTGAACAAGGGCAACGGGTCGAAACCTAAAGAGGAATCTAGCGATTCGAAGCGTGAGCTCAACGCTGTAGAAGGCTTTGAAGAAGCCCTTAAGCTTGCTCAGGTAAGATGTCTTGATAATCACTCGAGCTCATAGATGTTCAAGTATTGCGCAGGCCAATATCGAAGAGCTCGTGAAGACGAACAAGGCGCCGGAAAACCCGGAGCCATCGTCGACGCAGAATCCGACAATCATTTCCTACGTTTATCTGCGCATTCAGCCCTATCTCACCACCGTTACAGTTCCCGAACCATCCTCCAGCGTTCTGTCGCAATTAAATTTCATCATCCACTTATCGGATCCCGCGCATCAATTAGAGCACACCACGACTACACAGGCAATCTCAGCTAAATGGCTGGATGTGTGGGACCAGTACGACTGGGTAGAGGATCTCGTAGCCGAGTCGCTGCGGCTCGGCGTTGAAGTTATCGGTCAAGAATATATCATCGCGCGCATGGGGTGGATGAAAAAGAGTGTTTCCGATGAAGTAGTGGCGGACGGACCGACTGTCTCGGTGACAGCAGACTCTTAATTGTACCATCTAGTACTCTCTTAGGGACATGTCTTGATGTAGTCATCTCGCAGTCCATGTATAACAGGCTCACATCTGCCAGTATGACTATTATGACGCCGTGTGCCCATCTATCTGTACCTAGTAGCTATTTAACAGACCCTCACTTCTTCTGAGGTTCTTCAGGCTGTGGCGGAGGTACCGGCTTAAGCTCGTCGGGCTTTCGTGGCTCGGTGCCTTCGCCGACTTGCTCCCACGGAGAAAGAGACTCAAAGTTGCTGGACAAACCGTCAGCAAAAGTTACCGCGTTCTGTGATAGAGCACACACCGGAATGCCTGGGTGAGCTGCAGGGGCTCGTAAACAACGCGCTTCCTCTCTTCGTCATAGCGAACTTCGGTATAACCCTGAATGAATATAATCAGAATGGATGCGATGTGCCACATACGATCAGTCGATACGTACTGTCAGAGGGAAATCTTTCCGCAAAGGATGGCCCTCAAAGCCTGCGACGGGGTCAGAACTCAGCAGTAGACTCGATTGGCAGTACCATACCGTAGTCAGTCAATATACGGCGCCTTCAAGAGCTAGATCAGTTTCATAGCACAAACGTGAGGATGAGAAGACATACAGGTCGGGATGGTCTTTGAAGAAGATGCCATACAAATCCCAGGCTTCTCGCTCATACCTAGTGACAGTGAGATAATGATACGAGCGCAAGCTACTGAAGCCACATACCAGTCAGCTCCCCTAAAGACGGAAACAGCACTGGGCACTGCGTCGGCCTCGCCAGCATAGGTCTTCACACGGATCCTGCCCGCATACTTGACGCTCAGCAAGTGATACACAATTTCGAAGCGCTGATCGCGCGACGGGTAGTCCGCGCCGCTGATATCCACGACACTCTTGAACTGACATTGGGAGTGGTCGCGGAGGAAGGTGAGAACGGGGATGACGCCGGACGGGGGGATGTACAGCGTCAGCTCGTCCTTGAAGACGGAAAACTGCTGGATGAATTTCGGGAGGCACTGCGTGAGGTATGAGCCGTAGTTGTGCAGCTTCTCGGTCGTCTCGGCGTATTTGGCGACAGTGGGATTAGGAGAGGTGGGCTCAGCGAATGGCGAAGCCGACGCTGTGATGCCGGTCAGGATGCAGTCCGTCTCGGGGGTCAAGCACACACTTACCTTGCGAGGGACGCGACGAATGGATGGCTCTGCGGGCCTGCAGCGCTGCGGAGGACACGGAGCGCGCAGCAGTGCCGTTAAGCAGCTTCCCTGCTCGGACGGCGACGCGAAGAGACATGGTTGAGAGCGTTGTCGAGGACAGCGAGCTCGCGTCCTGGACCCCATTTCAAACTCCGTCCCGAACCCTGGCGTCTCGTCGCGGCGCGCCTCCGCCATTACGGTCTCATATTCTCTACATCATGGCGTCCGACGAGCAGCCGACATCCTATTTCTTTGATTCCTTGCCTTATTATGACAACGATCTAGAACTCCATCCTGTCCTGCGAGAGAGGGTGCAGCATGAACTGGCCGTGGAGACGCAGAAGTTACAGTCGGAGGCTCTGCATCCCCGCATACCTCCTGCAATAGAATTGTTCGCAGTACGTTTGCATCTAATCGATCCCTCATGATTTCGAAGTGTGCTGACTTGGTTGCAGAACCACCCGTTGCTTGCGGCGGAAATGAAACGCGTCGAGAGACGTGAGCCGTTGGCCGCGATAGACACGATGCGCTACCAGCTGCCTGCGCCTTCGTCGGACCCAGCGACTGACGAAGAATGGAAAACAGCTCTGGACAACGCATATGCTCAGTTGGAACATCAGCGAATAAGGTGCGAAGCCTCTCTGCTTTATGAGAGTGCAGTGCTTATGTTTTTGTCAGACACAACAACCTCGCGCTGCTGCAACAATATGGTGGCAATGCGTGGCGGATACACAACTACTTGCTGGAAGCGGATACCAAACATGCTGAGAAGCTCTTGGAAGAGCTGAAGAACCAAACGACGGATGTGAACAGGGATCGAAAGAACGCACAGGTATGTCTGGGTCTCGCATTTCGGGCATATGAGTTGACCACATATCGACTCTTGCAGACTCGCATAGGGAACCAGCTCAATTCACTCGAGACGAGGTGGACGGAGCTGATCTCGAGCGTCCTTCAAATCGAAATGGCGAATGTTGCGTTGGAGGGTGAGGTTGACCGGCTGAATAAGAGAGAGACCGAACTTGCTAGCGCCTTGTGAGCAGTGCATCTGCTCACTTGGAGGTGTAAAAGTACTACTTTCTTGGACACTGTGTAATCGTACTGTATCATCATACTTGCTGCACGTAGAAGCTGGAGTGATACGATACAGAATAGGCTCTACTGCTTCGAAGTAAGCTTGACTTTGGCTATAAGACCCCTTTCGGCAAATTCTCGGTTTCATCTGTTCCTCGCTCACAGCCCGGTCGCCTGCCCGGAGATACTTATATCATCGCCATCGTCATCTGGAAGAACATCTGCATAACCGCCGATGAGGACGTCGTTAGCCAGTCGTTAGCCTGTCAGCGAAAGCAGGTGCGCTGGGCGGCGATGGACCGGCCTAGGCCGGACGACTGCCTAATTGGCATTCCCCAGACCGCGACTCGCCGTTGACCAATCTCTGCGCGCCGCTGCTATTTCCTGAAGTGCATCTCTGCGCTGGACGTATAGTCCTCATTCTCTACGTAGCAGGCTCACTCAGGTGTGTGATATATCTTTCTTTTTGGAGAGCATGGGCTCACAGCTATGGATGACTTCACGCTTCCCTGGCTTAGAGATAGGCTGTGCACCTGCACAAAACCTGCAATTATAACGCAAGCACCGGTGGCGTCTGGCGACGCGTTTATGGATAGTGTAGATACCACGACGCAGGGGACTTTGGGACTGAACGGCTCGGTAGAAGAGCCCAGGGGGCTTGGGCATGATGGGGATTCGCAGAGTCCTGCAAACGACTCGGAGGAGCCGCCTCCTAACGCAGTGGAGAAGAAGGGTGGCGACGCAGCATCAGGTTCGTCGGCGTCTTCAAAGTTGACGTTTTTGAAGGGAGTGGGGTCTGCATTTGCGACTGGGTCATCTTCTGGGGCTAGTGTTAGTGCTCCCCATCCGAAGAAGTTCGCCGCAGTCAATATCAATAAGAAGTTTATGGAGGCACGGTTGGTCGCCACTGGATCAAGCCAGGCATCCTCCTCTTCAGCGACCGTAAAGTCGTCGGGTTCCATAGGTGCGTCTGCAGGTGTTTGTCAGGGGCTGTGGGGTCCAGCATTAACCACTTTTATGTCGTAAAATCCAGCCAAGCCCACACCATTAGCCACTTCCTCGCATTCCCGTCTCGTCACCACGAAGCTGACAGCAACCGCACAACCCTCAACTACCACAGGTCCCGGATGGTCGCGCCCATCCTCTGCAGCACCTTCCAATGTCACACCATCTCCGGGTCCGACGACGGGTCCATCAAGCCAATTCCCGGTTCCCACACCTTCCTCACAAGGGCCTCCGCAACTACCACATGTCGGCAAAGTCATTCAACCACAACCTCGCGGTGTGGCTGCTACGCCTGAAACGCCAAACGGCTCTAGCAAGCCCGTATGGGGGAATGTGAAACCGAGCATCGCTGGTGCAGCTAGACCAGATGTGAGAGTGCAGAGTGATTTTCCGACCGCCGCAGAAGTCGCACAAGGTATTTGAAAGCAAGGCTTCTTTGCTGATTGCATTATTCAAGATTGCCTGGTATCTATTTTGACAGTGAGAATACCTAAACATGCTGACAAGAAGCAGGTGGTGCAACCTGCAGCACCTCAGAATCAATCCATGATTCAAGAAGCGGAAGCCTTCCGAGGTGTCCATTTAGACCCAAACGCACATCACTGGGACGAAGTATGTCCTTGATCTCTGCTGGCTTATTATTGTTGCAGATGCTGACGTCTCGACAGATGGAAGAGGACAACGATGATTTTCTTGGTGGTGTCATCGAATTTGGCGACGGCAGGCAATACAAGATTCAAGCAGCAGAGAGTCCTTCTCAACGCGCTTCTCCGCCGCGCGATGCACGTTCACCTTCTGGTCCTGCTCGAGACCAAATTGAGCACGCACCTGAGGTGCCGGTGAGCAAAGAGGAACGATTCGCTGATGATTTCGATCGGAGTTGGCCTCGATCAAGGCAACTGCCAACGCTTCCGCGACCGCGGAATGGCGCCCCTCCCGCTGGCCCAGCAATTTCCCCGACGTCGTCGCTGTCCCCACAGGAGGCTTCTCGCGTCCTTTTCAACGAACGCTCAAACAAGTTGGAACCTTACTCCAGTGCGCATCCCCGGATAGGACCTTCAGGTGTGTCTTCTACTCGCCTTCTTATGTATCTATTCTAATCCTCTTGGCCTACGACAGGAGATGTGCGCAATGGTCGAGACTTGCCCCCTCATCACAATGTGCAGGTGCTTCACAAGCCTGGCATGGATCGGCCGCAAAGGGTCTCCATTGGGCCGGAACAAGATCAGCGTTTTCCACCACATATGCCTGATGGCAGACAGCTGGATGTAAGCAGACGCTCGTCTCATGGTAGCCAGCCACCTACTCCCCTCCTTGACCAGCATCGAGAAGGTGGACGACAGCTGCCACCTCACCTTGCCTCCATGCCGCCACCTCCACTTCCTCCGCAGCCATCACGAAGGTCAGGGTCATCGAGAGAACCTTGGCACCAGGACCTGGCTCGTCAAGAAACCTCTCCTGCTCGTAGTCGAGTCCCTCTCTCACCAAGCTTAACGCGGACTTCTGCGCTTTCCGAAGCTTCTCCTGAGACGCCGGCAATTTCTTTGGGTGTTGATGTTGAGGAGGTCCGCAAGGCTGCAATGCACTCCGCAGCTGAACGCGCTAGGCTACGGCGTCAGCAGGAAGAGGAAGAACGCGAGAAGGAGAGGGAACGAGCTAGAAAGAAGGCAGCTGAGTTGGAGGAAAAGATAAAGGCTCAGCAACGGGAGAAAGAGGGTAAACTCGCACCTGATGCAAAAGTCGGTTTTTTGAGATTTAACATGTCTTCATTTGTCCTAATAATGAATGTTCTCAGGCTGCAGAAGACTCGAAGGCTGCTGAACCATCAAAGGAAACGTCCGCCCCTCATCCAGAACCAGCGTCTTCGGTACAAGGCTCCCAGGCTCCCAGTTCATTACCGGAGAAACCTGCCCTTGCCCGGCCCCCTTCGCAAAAACCAACAGCTCGAGACATTGATAACGCAAATCGGCCGTGGATGACTCGCACGACATCTCAGCGTAGTTCGCAAGGAGTCCTCAGTCCACCTTCATCTGCTGCTGTTGAGACCGAGTCTTGGAGAAGGAAAGCCGGTCCGCTTCCTCCTTTGCTACGCGCACAGCTCCGCGTCCACCTCCGGCCCAAGTCGCGAGTCCAGTCATGCGACTTCCTCCTGCACCCAAAATTCCCGAGATCGAGATGCTGAACCTTCAGCCCGATGAAAGTCTCGAGGAAGTCGACTTCACGGACTTGGCGAAGTTTATCGGCGTTGAAGAGAAGGTGCCTAAGACGCCATCACAGCCGCACTCTGTGCCACCTCAACATGGTTCTCGGCCCGTCGCCAGCGATTTCTTTGACGATCGGCCTCCCCCTTTAACGCGAGAACTATCGAAGGGTGACGTGGCCCCTACATGGAGACGGACGGTGTCCATGGACGGAACAGAAGAACGACCAACATTGCCTTCGATCGTTACTCAGGCAGACCCAATCCATAGATCCGCTTCGAAGCCCATCCTCTCACCCACATCACGGCCGCCCCAGAGTGTACTCAACGGCCCACTGTCACCGATGAATCCTCACCCGTGGACGGAACACCCGTCGGTGAACGGCCTCGCTGCACTGAATCACCCATCCCAGCGTTTGTCACGGATGTCTTCGGCGTTCCGTGAAGCGCCCATGTCAACACTGGATGATACAATGTCTCGAATCAAAGGAGCATTGGATGCACAGCGCGGGTCTCAGCGGGATACATCGACAGAGTCTTCGACAGATGGAAGATCACCGGAGAAAGCAATACCCGCTGCAGACTTCCCAGGACAAAGTCGAATCGCCAATCCCTCCTAAATGGGTCCCGCCCGCGATGAGGTCCCGCCTTCCTGCCTTGCAGATCGCAAATGCGCCGCCCTTCTCTGCAGTGACTGCCTCAGACCCTCCTGAAATCACACCTCGGGCGTGGAACACCTATACCGTGAAGCTTGCAAAAGTCACAGCGCACGTGCCTTTGTCGAAGCAGCAACTGCATCTATGGAAACTCCCGTCGATTCAATTCCGCTGGGATATGCTATCATGGGATCCTCCAGTCTCAGGCATGAGCCGCAAAGACCTGTCGGTGAACGACATTCTCGTCGGCAAGCCATCGTACTTCAAGGGCAAGCCCAAGTACAGGGTTGTACTGTCAAAAGGCTGGTCATCGACCGCAGATCCGGACTCCGTTCCTCAAAGTCCCAGGGTAAACCTTCCGTCCCAGTCTCCCGTAGCGCGTTCGGCGGCGACCCCAGTTTCATCACGGTTGCACAACGCTGAAAACATGCAAAGCTGGAGGCAGAAGGCAGCCGCTATTCCTGATCAGCCGAGTACCCATCTCACGGTACAGCAGCTCGAGACGGTCAGCCGTTCACCGCCGCCCGACCCGGACTCATCTGATGGCAAAGATGGATCGTCATCCAAACAAGAGCCAGGTGACAATTCGGCGGCCGACGCCAGCTCACGATCAAGGATGCAACCGAAGATGCCTGCTGGAGCATCAGTGGCATTCTATCGCGATTCGCAAGCGGAGAAGCCGAAAGCACCCGTGAAGTTCGGCGTCAACAGCGAATTGGAGCAGTCGCAGCAGCAGGAGGCGGTCGCTGCATTATCGTCAGACGACCCTATCGTGACATCCGCGAAGGCCGTTCGCTTGGAGCAAGCCCCCATTGGTAGCGAGGTGAAGTCGCCATCGGCAGCGCGTCACAAATCCCAAGGTTCTGTTTTGGATGGCCCAGTAAGTTTAACCATCTGCTATTGTTAGTTTCCGTGAATTGAATCTCCACTAGTTGGATTCATCTTTGCCACCCTGGAGCAAGGCGACCCCAATGAAGGACTCTCCAGCGCGGGCTCCAGACCGGAGCACTTGAAGATGGTGTGGTCCCAGACATCGTCCAAAGCGAAGGGTGTGAACTCTTTGGAAGGAATTGCGGATGATCTGATCTCAGTGCCATTCACCTTGCAAGATGTGAAATCAGAAGACGGGGAAACTCCGCCCCCGACCGTTTCCAGCGGGCCATCTCGCATGTCATTGCATGATGTAACTCGAGCCTTCCAGCAAGTACCCTCGCCGCCATCTGGATCGTCGTCTCAAAAGCAGACTCCTCCCACGACATCGCATCCGAATCCGGCCCCACGGCAACCTACTTATCACCATCCCTCGGGTTCTAATTCTGGTATGCGACCTGCTTATCCAGGATACCCGTCGCCGATGATGAGCCACTCCCCCGCGCCGACCGTCATGTACCCGCCTGTGATGACTCCCAGTCCTGTTGCAGGACCTATGATGGTTAATGGACCTACACCCCAGTATGGTCATGCTGTGTGGATGCCTGCGACGGGTACTCCAGGTGCCGTGATGCGACCAGTGCCAGTGCCCTCACCGTACCCTACACAGTGGTCATACGCACCACCCGGTGCTCCGCCGGCGATGTACACCACGACTCCTCCGACCATGTCCCAAAGCCAGCCATCGCAGAACCAGCCAAAGGGAGGACCCAATGCTCCTAATCGTGGTCGCACCCCTTCTATGATGAGCCCTGTCATGTCTCATGTTGGTATGCCTCACCCGGGCATGCCTATGTACCAACAGAGTCCAGTCATGATGCATGCCCATGCGCCAGTCATGCAGGTCCCACAAACATATCCTGCGCCTATGCCAGGTGGTCGAGGGGAGATGCGGAGCCCATACGCCGTGCATGCCGTGCCAGTGATGCATCAGGTACCTCCACACAATCAGCAGCCCCATTCGCATCCTCCACCTCCCTCGCACCAGCACCAGCACCCATCCAGGGAACTATGCCCATGCCCATGCCCCCGCTCCACCTGTTTCATATCCCCGCCCACAATGGTAAATTGACGACCGAACGTTGCTTTTCTACTCTACTTTTCGGTGCTGAACAATTTGTTGTCCAAGTCTTTACAGTATTGTGCGCTAGTCAACTTATGTTCATTTTGTTTTGCAAAAGTATTCATGATATCATGCTTGCTCGCATTTCCGTAACAAGGATAGGAGTGCCCAACAATTAAGATTATCGCTCCGGACTGCAAGTGGGTATAAGGCTAGGCTTTACACCTATACTATGACAGTCTGCTTAAAGCTCAAGCATGTGCAAACTTCGCGGCTTCCTCCGCGGCGTCGTCCAAGCCGTCGAAAGGATGGATCTCCAGGCCCGACTCCCTAATCATTCTGTAGATCGTGATCAGCATGAAGCTTGCTTCAAGTTCAATAGCAACTTACTGCTTGGCTTCTGCTTCCTTGGTGCCTTTGAGACGTACAACCAGGGGAATAGTCAGGGACAACTCCTTCGCCGCCTTGATCACACCCTCAGCGATATAGTCGCAACGCATGATACCTATAAAATGTGTAGGGTGATATTATGGCAGATAGAAGAAAGAATCATACCACCGAAGATGTTGATGAAGATGCTCTTCACCTTGGGGTCCTGGACAAGGATCTCGAAGGCTTTCTTGACTGTATCCGGAGTAGCACCTCTGTCCAACTCATCATGAGCGAAAACTTTCAACTCAATAGAATATCATGAACTGACCCTCCGACGTCCAAGAAGTTCGCAGGCTGTCCACCGTGCAGAGCAAGCACATCCATGGTGGCCATGGCCAAACCAGCACCATTGACCAGGCAGCCGATGTCACCATCAAGCTTGATGAAGTTGAGGTTGTACTTTTGAGCCTCGACCTCAGAAGGCTCCTCCTGAGTGATGTCGCGAAGGGCGAACACTTCCTTCTGGCGGAACTCGGCATTGTCGTCGAAGCCGAATTTGGCATCCATGCTAAAGCCAAGTTAATCAGACTATGTCCAACCAGACCAGACAATATCGTACCAAAGGACTTTCCCATCGGTAGTCTCAGCCAAGGGATTGATCTCAATCTGCGTGGCATCCTTGTCCTTGAAGATCTTGTACAGGTTGATGAAGATGTCCGCAGCCTCGTTGGTCGCCTCCTGGCTGGTGAAGCCGAGCTTGTTGGCGACTTCCAGGGCAGTCTCCTTGGTCAGGCCAGTCGCCAGGGGGATAGGCGTGGTGATGATGGCGCTAGGATCCTTTGCAGCAACTTCCTCAATGTTCATACCGCCCTGATTTGACACGACCAAGACAACACCCTGCGACGCGCGGTCATTGAGTACGGCCACGTAGTACTCGTGAGCGGGAACCCGACGCTCCGCGAGCATGACCTGCAGACAAGTTAGCATCTAACACGTGACAGGCTGGCAGTAGCATACAGTGTTGCAGATACGGCCCCCAGGACCAGTTTGCTTGGTGATGAGCTTCGCGCCGAGCATCTTGCTCGCGTACTCCTTCGCTTGTTCAGGACTTTCCGGAAGACCACGTCAGGACAGCGCTACGAAGCAGACAGTGATGGTCTACCTCTCGACTTTATGCACACCTCCCCGCAGGCCATTGTCAAACCTTCCCTTTCCGCGACCACCGGCAAGAACTTGCGCCTTGATCATAGAGCCTCCATCGTCTGGAAACATGGACTATAAGTATCGCCGCCATCACAGCCAGATCAACCACGTACCAAAAACGCGGGCAGCTTCGAAAGCCTCCTCAGGTGTATGGGCAGGGATACCTTTCGGGGTTGGGATGCCGTACTGAAGAACTCGTGGATCAGGCGTGATCGGACACTAAAAAATATGTTCACTCACAGAATTGAGGAGTTTGACAGACTGGTATTCATGGATGGAGAGGAAGCGTCTCTGGCCCGCAGACGCGGCCTATGTTTCCAAAGGTGCTGTTAGTATTCCGATGATCTGTTGCACACCAGAAAACTTACACGGGCGAAAGACCCTGCTTTCCTGAGGGAGGCGAGCATCTGTAGAAGGAAGACGAGGAGGACTGATAGCAACGACCGCGCCCAAGCAGCGCGAAGGGTATACGATTACGTCAGCAAGCGCGCAGCTCAAAATGCCGCGCCAGGCATTTTTTCTGCATGCCAGAACGACGACGACGGTCGATACTTCATGTGTTTCTTCCTGTCTCTCACCCACCTAGTCCTTCGGGTTCTGGTCTTGGGCACAGTTCTGGTAGAGGAGTATTCTCACTTTTGAGTGCGGACAGCTCACATTTACGGGCTGTTCACAATTGTGTAGAGAGACACCTTCCTGCTTGCAATCTATGATTGGTTGTCGACTTTCTTACGTGCCAACTTTCGTGAGATTCTCCAGAATATATGCCAGTGAGCTGGCGGTTTGCCTCATGGTTGTCATGCGGTCTTGAGACACATTGCTTGAGTGCAGATGAGGGCCGAGGTCGCCGCAGCCCTTGAATAAATAACGGGATCCACGGCCTCGGTCTGACCCTGTAGTACAGCCTGTAGCTTTCTTTTTCCCGCCCACTCAACCCACCCTGTCTCACCTTCGACGTTCCTACCATGCAATCCATGGTCGAATCCGCCTCCAGCTTCCCGCAACACACTACATTTCCGCACACTGTGCAGCAAGCCTCTGAAGTGGAGATGCGCAACCTTGACCAGCTACTAGATGTCTCTACCAAAATCCTTGGGCAGGCTCTCGACCTTCTTGATAATTCTCTTTCTTCCGACGAGCAGCTCCTTTATAATTCCAAGTTTCTGCCCGGCTCAACGATAGGTACGATTCCTTGAATGTACTGCATACCTATCATGTGCAATGAACGCATATACCCACAGGAAAGCATCTGCGCCACGCCCGCGACCACTTCGCACTCCTCCTTGACAGCGCCTCATCGCCAGCCCCACATGTCTTATCTTACGATGTACGGTTGCGGAACACACCAATGGAGTCGAGCCGTCAGGCCGCGAGAGACGCAATAACGGCGACCATTGCAAAGCTAGAGAAGACTGTGCCCAGTAGCAAACTGGATGCGCCTCTTACCTTGAATGCGGTAACGCCTTATGACCAAACGTTTCAGTCGACGTTTGGCAGAGAGGTAAGCGATCGTTGTTTATTCAGGTGAAGTGGAGCAAGCGACTCATCCTTCCTATTCAGTTGTGGTTCGCCGGTCTGCACGCCGTGCACCATTGGTCGATGGTGAGTTTTCTACATCTTCTTCAGTGATCTGCTTGACACTCTTCAGATCCGAGTCATTGCTGGCGAGCTTGTAAGTCGACGCAGCATCTTGGTCGATAGTCGCTCACACATGTCTCCTTTCCTAGGGCATCCAGCTCGAAGATACATTCGGATTCGCGCCCTCGACGTTGGTGTATAAGGGTGCAGAAGGACCTCTGGGAAAAAGGAGGCCGAAGATGTAACTCGTGGCTTGATGTCCTTACCTCCAGACCCGCGATGTCTATAATCAAGTAGGATACACTGCCAGTCTAATAATCATGTAGTTAAGTGGACGAAGGAAGGACTATGCATTGGGGTCCTGGATAAAGTGTTTCTATGCGATGTAATTTTACTCTATGCAACCATAGGGATTCCTTGCAATGGAGCATCTCACGGGGATATCGCAGGAGTAGTAGACGATGACGCACTTTGTTGAATCCCAAAGCCTTTGGTAAACAAACCCACGTGGACGGTGCAGCCGGCAATTGCCGAACCGGGCGTCTGCCTCAGCGAACTTGCTCTTCGACCACCGCTCATCAAACCCATCTGTCTATAACTGCATTTTTTATCTGTATCCATCAATCATGCCCGGAGAAATGTTTGAGATCCCAGGGGAGAAGAAGAAGCGCGTGGTGTGTTTTTAAATCCTGGCTATCGTGGTTTTCTGTGGTGTTGTTCTTTCTGACCAAGCGTCTGCCTCCGTCCAGTGCTATTTCTTCGATTCAGATGTCGGTGGCTTTCATTATGGTCCAGGGCACCCGTATGTTCATCTCCGTCGTATTCTGCCTATAGGGGATGTTTATGCGATTTTGCGCCTGCGTTTAGCATGAAGCCCACTCGGATACGGATGTGTCACTCCCTTGTCATGAACTACGGTTTGTATAAACGGATGGAAATATTCGTGAGTATATGGTCCCTCCTACCGACTCTCCATTTGGTACAATTATAGTTCTGGACGCTGAAACATGTTATATTAGCGCGCGAAACCTGCAACCAGACGAGAAATGACCCAGTTCCACTCCGACGAATATGTGGACTTCCTAGCTCGCATAACACCGAGCAATATGGGTTCTTTCATCAAGGAACAACATAAATGTGAGTTGCGGCCCCTTTCACATACGCACTTTTATCTCATTCGGTGCTCCTCGTAGGCAACGTCGGTGATGACTGTCCTGTATTCGACGGACTGTTCGATTACTGCTCAATATCTGCCGGCGGCTCAATGGGTGAGTTCATGCAGCACGCTGTGTCATGCTTGGGGATCATCTCATCTTGTCACAGAGGGTGCTGCTCGTCTCAGCCGTGATAAATGTGATATTGCTATCAACTGGGCAGGGGGACTGCACCATGCAAAGAAGAGTGAAGCCAGCGGTTTCTGTTACGTAAATGGTACTCGATCTACCAGTCTTCCGGTATACAGGCGCTCACCCCTCATCACACAATAGACATCGTACTGGGAATACTCGAATTGCTTCGGTGAGTCGACTGAATTCTTTCGACATCCTTGCGTAAACCCAACGTACGCCCCTGCAGGTACCACAATCGCGTCCTTTATATCGACATCGACGTACATCATGGTGATGGCGTCGAAGAAGCTTTCTATACAACAGACCGAGTCATGACCTGCAGCTTCCACAAATATGGCGAATACTTCCCCGGAACAGGGGAGCTCCGGGTAGGATTCGCATACCTCAGTCTATGATGAAGATCTCACAGCCCATCTCTAGGACGTCGGAGTTGGGAAGGGCAAGTATTATGCCCTAAATTTTCCACTCAGAGACGGCATCAACGATGAGAACTACAAGAGTGTGTTTGAACCCGTAAGCCTGATTTTCGTTCATTTGTCAGCGGAACAGAAGCTTATAATCTCAAACAAGGTCATAACACAGGTGATGAAGCAATACGATCCAGCAGCCGTCGTTCTCCAGTGTGGGACAGATTCTTTGGCGGGTGACAAACTTGGCTGCTTCAATCTGACAATGCGTGGTATGCCCTTGTACTTTTTATTATGATGTCTGATTTATATATTAACACCTCATATTAAGGCCACGCGAACTGTGCAAAGTTTGTTAAGTCCTTCAATAAACCTTTACTTATGGTCGGCGGAGGTGGCTATACGATGCGTAACGTCAGCCGAGCATGGGCATTTGAGACTGGCCTTGCGACTGGTGTTGAACTCGGTGCAGGTGAATCCCCCTTACCATCTCCCGCCACTCAGTTTGCTAATTATGTTGATGACACAGATATCCCCGTCAATGAGTATTACGAATACTTCGGTCCTGACTACAAGTTGAACGTGAAATCATCAAACACCGAGGATCTGAACACCCCAGCATACCTGGAGCGAGTGAAGACAATTGTCATGGAGCATCTCCGGAACATCAATGGTCCTCCAAGTGTGCAGCTGCAGGGTATGACATAATGGTTGTCTTTCATGCGGCAATATAGTTGCTAATTCCTGAAACTGTTACAGATATCCCGGTACTTCCAATAGACGCAGAGATGGATGACTTGAACCAGGACGAGGATCTCATCGATCCAGATGAACGACGGCCACAAGCAATGCTCGATGCGCGCGTACAAGCATCAGGCGAGCTTTCGGATTCAGACGACGAAGACGAGGGCGGTCGACGTGACCACGCTTCACATCATGACCGAGACTCAATGAGCAGCAACAGCAGCCGTGCAGGGCGAAAGTTTGGAATGGGCGTGGGGATCATGACAGCGACAGGCCCAACGTCGACACATGGAGCAGGACCGAGCGGTCATACGACCATCACTCCTGCGTTGGCGCCTATGGATGTAGACCAGGAGCCGTCAGGCGAGCTGGACTCGGGTGCGCCTTCTCTAAATGGTGATGCTGTCAATGGAGACTCCTCAGAACAAAATGGGCCTCCAGGGCCAGAAGAGTTGCAGTTGTCTGACTCGAGACACAGTCGGTAATCTTGGTGGATAATATTAATTGGGACTTTTGTGTCGCATTGCTCTGGTATCCTGTGATATTTGCTTCTTCTCTGTATCTGTGCTGTCTGTTTTATTGATCGTAATATATTATACTGTCTTGTAAAACCATTCTCCGTCAGGGCATGGCGGGCGACTTGCTCAGGTCCGTTAGCGCCCGGCGCGTCCGCCGACGCGCTCATCAGGTCGCGTGACCAGACGCGCCGCCCGACGCGAGACACTGCGGCAGACAATGACTCAGACATCTACACTCTCCACTTCTACCTCCTCACGCCTCCTCACTCTCGCCCAACATGTCAGAAGCTGGGCCTAGCACGCGACCCAGAACACCACCTCCGCGAAATGCAACCAATACAGAGCTACAGTTGACCCCGGAACAGGTGAAACGGGTAGAGCTCAATCGCTTACGAGGTTCGTCTGCTTGCCATAGCTCTAAAGCAATGCTTGTTCACCACCGAATTCAATTACAGCGAAGGCACGACAACGTGAAAAGGAGGCCTCATCTGCTTCCTCGTCGGCGCCCAATATCAATAAGAAGCGACCGCTAACTGTAACCTCCGCTATATCGACCTCCCCGACCGCACCTTCCAGGGTCGAGCCCAAGCTGAAGCGGGATTCTCGCTTAGGGAAATATTTCGACTATGACCTGTCGAAAATGGTCAACTCTAAGGGTGGCTTCCTGGTTGAGGACGACAAGGACGTCGACGAGGATCTGAAGACGAAGGCACGAGAGCGAGAGCGGCAGCAAGCCATGCAGAGCTTGGCTCCACGTAAGCCCATAGTATTAAACGGCTATATCAAGTGTTGACTTCTATCGCGATCAGCAATATTCCTGGATCCCAGCAAGAATCCGAAATGCGAAAGCTGCGGGTCTATAGACATCGATCCATTATATCGGAAAGTCTTCCGTGTTCTCGTCTGCCACAAATGCAAGAATGAGAAGCCGGAGAAATACAGTCTCCTGACCAAAACTGAGTGCAAGGAGGTATGTACACACAAACGTTTGAGCTTACGTGCACTCACGATCGCGATTATAAGGACTATCTATTGACTGATTGTACGCAAATTGTCTGTCAATTTTACGTATGGCGATTGACGGTCTTTATAGCTGAGCTGCGCGATGAAGAACTCCTCCCCCACCACCTCAAGGCGAACCCACACAAGTCTACCTTCGCCAACATGATGCTCTACTGTAGATTCCAGGTTGAGGAATTCGCGTGGAAGAAGTGGGGCTCATCGGAGGCTTTGGACGCGGAGTGGGAGAAGCGCACGGAACTCAAGAAGAAGACCAAAAACAAGAAATTCGAACAGAGTCTGAAGGAGCTACGAAGGCGGACTAGGGAGGGTGTGTGGCAGAAACGCAAGGACGCGGAACATCGACATGTGTTCAGCAAGCCCAGTGCCGGGGAGGGAGGTATTGCAAGACAGGTCTGTCATGAATGCGGATTCACCATCGAAGTTGAAGAGTTCTAGGACGTCCAGCTCTTGGCTGACGTGATAGATGTTCAACGCCGATATTTTGCTGCGTGTCTGCAAGGCCGGGGACTCAATAGATAGAACGATTGTCTTCTGTCTGAGGTCAGCTACGGAGACTAGCCGGGGACTACAAATGGTCGCTTTGGCCAGCTCTTCCGGGGGCCGGTGTCATTCCTACACGCTGTTGGCATGTCAGCTGTGATGGTGCGATTACTCAGCAGCATCGCGAGGCTGTCGGATGAGACTCCTTGTCACCTCATATACAGGCTGACGGGAAATTTTAATCTGTGCACCGCACTACCGTACATAAACGAAAGGAAATGCTATTGGCCCGAGATGTGGGATGCCCGAGGGCTGTATATGGAGAACGTGATATCGACTTCGTCCAAGCGTGCCGGGCCGCCCTAGCTGACAATTGCCGGACGCTCTCATGTTCACTCACGCTCGAACGTCAATTATTCAGTATCATCCTTTATATGCTACAAGAACACCGAGCCGTGCGCGTGAACGCCGAGCCTTGTCACTCTTAAACGGTTGCAATCTTGATATGCTTTGTTCCCTCTCATCATCTTCCTTCAAGCTCAACACCTGATCAGCCCTAGGCTCTCTGCACGGCGCACATTCCCTACCCTTCGACCTCAAATCTGCACAGAATAACTCTGAATCTACTTTCATTGCATTATGGCCGACTCTGCAAACTTAGATCAGGCAGAGAGCAAGAGAATATCAACGGCGCTCGAGGTGGAACAGCTAGATGAGAACCTGTTTCGCTCCAAGGAGCTGTACCTACCGTTCCGCGCTCGGGGAGTATTCGGCGGACAGGTGATTTCGCAAGCAATTGTCTCCGCTACGAAATGCGTCAGCCCAGAGTTTGCCTTGCATGTGAGTGAGATACTTGTGGTACGGAACTCGACCACTGACACCTTCGCTACAGTCACTCCATGTACGAGGGCATCTCTTCGCGCTTCGTCTTTGGCCTGACACTTCGTATCGCAGTGCTATTTCTTGCTCAGCGCTTCCCCAGCTGTACCAATCATATATAATGTCGACCGCGTTCGTCATGGCCGAACATACACCACACGGCTTGTCAGAGCGAACCAGCGTGGCCGAACAGTCTTCGTCATGTTATGCTCCTTCCAAATCCCGGAATCTGAACAGCTGTCGCACCAATGGGCTATGCCTGAAATCCCATCTCCCGAGCAGTGTCCTGACGAGGTAGAAGTATTGAAGGAGAACGCTCAAGACTCATCGAGATCAGATGAGATAAAGGCCCAGCTTCGGCAGTATGCTGAAGTGAGGACAAATATCTATATATCTGCCTTTGATGCTCACAGTTATTTTTTGGACTGTTAAGGAACGGAGCACAAGTCCGATCCACACCAGGCGTGTTGGCAATTACGTTGGCCCTGAGGGCACACCGGTGTTCATGTGCTGGATGAAGCCTAAGGACGAGGTGACCTACGATATGCCATTCCAGAAGGCAAGCTTTGTCCCCGTTCTGCGGTGTCGGCCATTGTACTGAATGATTTTTATTGATAGGCCATTCTGGGCTATATCTCTGATACTCATTTGTACGTCTATGGTTTCTGTATATCCATTTTATCCTAACTCTGTACCTTCTGCAGCCTGCCCATCGCGGCCCACACTCTCCGTCTGAACAGGTTCGGTGGAGGTGTCGCACCTTATGGGATGCTTGTATGTACCTCGCGCTCAAGGAATGTGTAGACTCTAATGATAATCATTTTTTTTTTCAGTCAAGCCTGGACCATTCGATCCATTTCTATAGGTGAGAGTGCCGATCTGTGCCCTTCGCATTTCACTCACTGATTTGCGGATTCTTGAAGCAATAACTTTGATTGCAATGATTGGATTTTATACATGGTAGGCTTTTGTTCTGTCCGTGAAATAGCACATGTACTCACCTGTCTTCGCGTCAGACGACGTCTCCAGTGACTGCATCAGGTCGTGGATATGTGTCTGGCAGGGTATGTGCTTTCGGGCCCTCATTTGTTCTTACTGCTGATGTCAATGGCAGATGTACTCAAGGACGGGTACTCTCATTGCTATCACAACCCAGGAGGGTGTGGTCCGTGCACGATTGGAGAAACCCAACCAATCGAAATTGTAGCCGGACCTTGTTGTTATTGGACCTGCAGCGTATATCTCACGTACTTACTTAGACGATCAGACAATTAGAATAGAATGTTGCCTGTGCAATTGCAACTGAACTGGTTGCGCAACAAATAATGTGACTGCTCATTTCTCCGCGAGCCGAAGCGCTGTGTGACCACTGCAGGCCCCATTGTATTCAGCGGCTGTCCACCGGCTCCGAACAGTATGACTACGAGAGACGCTCAAAATTCACACAGGTGCTGGGGAGAACGTTGCAACGTCTCTTCATAAGCATGGCCTGGGAATTACAACATAGTGCGTTTTTGAGGAAGAGGAAAGGGAGATATCTCGTACGAAGGGGCCTTCGAGTATACCATATATCAGTAGTGAAATGGAGTGCGGACAGAGAAAGCGGGTAAAGCGTGATGACGATGCAGCGAGCCTGTATGCGGATGCAGATGCGGTAGATACATAGCGGTAGTGCCTTAGTTCTTCCGACGGTATGAGCTCCCTATGGTCAGTCTGGTCAGCAACACCAGCCGGACCAAGAAACGGCAATCACTTACCCTCAGTCAGTCTCGCCTTACCACCAGTAGGCTGGCACAGGACGCTGGCGCACGAAGCACAGATAACAACGGTCTGCGCATGGGAGAAAACGGTGGTGATGGCAAAGCAGCCTGATTGGTATCACACGAAATCAGTCCTATGCGTCCATATACAAGATCGTACAGGCCAAACGCACCTGGGCACTTGACGTCCATGAAATAAGAGTTGGGCGACTGTACCAGACGCTTGAGCTTATGCCTCCTCTTTTCGGTCTCCGGGGAGGGGTTCAAAAGGTCGACAGCGAGCGTCTGAGACGCATTTCATCAAATTAGCATACGTTCCCCATGCAGAACGTGAAGGGTGAACGAACCATGGTTGCAAAAAATGGAACTTTTGTCGAGCTTGGGGGTGTCGAGTGACTTTTGATAGAGACGACGCTGTTGTGAGCGGCGGGTGTAAGCGAATTAGGTACTTACCGCGCGGTGAAGATGAGGGGCCAAGAAGGTTAAGGTTCAGGCGGAGAAGTAAAAAATTTCGTGGCTGGCTGTGGCCTCGGGTGGCGGCACCGTCAGAGCGCGTCCACTTACCCAAAAACAGATACCATGTTCTTCCGAGATGTCCTCACTCTGTTCTAAATCTGCGTACCCATCGTTGCGCTTTACGAGCGACTGATGCTTTCATGATGTCGGGATGCACATATAGTGACAAAGACAATTCAACGGTTCGAACGACCCAGTGCCAATGCCTGCCGCCCCATCAGAGGGGCTCCAGCCAGCGGAAAATACTTGCGACATACCGAAGAGTTGGAGTCCGCGACACTCCATGCTGCTTAAAAATTTTTGTTCCATGATTGCTGACAGCGTGTAAATCAAGGTAACAGTCCCTTCGTTCTTGTCGTGCTTTGCTTGTGCTTGATCTATGCAGGCGTCTTTATTCCCTTCCGCAGCGCGTCAATCTGCCCGGCATCTTCCCAATTTCCCACCTACACGGGTCATCCGCAAGCATTCCTATTTGTCGACCAGAGTCCTGGCTCCGAGACCTTTTTGCTCCTTGTGACACTCGTGGCTCGCTGAGCCATGCTGGAAACTTAACTCAAGATTTGCAATTACTGACTCCTTATTATTTCTGACTTCGAATGTTCAATGCTGTCCTTAGTATCCACCAGGTCAACTGTTTGTCAAATCCAGAAGGCGGAGGCCGAGAGAGTAAGTGAGGCTCGTACGGATCAACTTCCTCTCTAATTGTCTTTCGTTTATGGATGCAATTCTTGTGTCGCAGGTCCATCAGAAAGTGGAGGAAAACTTCGGGAGATGTACAGCATATCCTGTCATGCGAGAACAATACACACCTCGACAACAGGACGGGGGCCGAATGTCCTATTGTTTCGTGAGGTGCGCTTCTTTCCGGACATCCCTGCTGGACGCGGTCACGTGGTAGGGCTGGGCGCGCCCTTGTGCCCAGGATAGGCAGGTGTTATCCCGGTCTTCCGTCTTTGTTCCCTAAGCCTTGTCTCCCTTTTGTCTCTGCATCGCAACGCGCCCCGAACAGCGCAGTCGTTATACTCATTGTTTATGCACCCAGACGCCCGCCTGGGCCCACCGTATAAGAACACCACATGTATGCGTCTTCCCAGATACTTCACCAGCCTCAGGCTTTCGATCCACATCTCTCTTGGTTCCGGTTCAGCTTTAGGTGCGTACTCTTCCCCTGCATGTTCATTCATCCAATTAATTGTTGCTGTCCTCAGACTCTTTCTACATCTTCCTCTGCTACACATTCACGTTTGATCCATATTATAATCGTATTCTTGACGTCTTCACTGCTCTACTCGTCGCAGACTCTTCCGCGTGCATCATCCGCATCATCTATCGCAGGTCGATTGTCACATCTCTCATCCACGTCCTCATCACACCATCTACCATCCACCGTCTCTACATTCATCTGAAATAATGGCCGCCACTCCCGCCACTTCCCTCACCACCAGCGTCGCGCACGCCATCGCCTACATCACCCGCCCTCTGATTTCTCGGTACCCGACTGCAACCATCGTCAAACTGCGTCTTGCCCTCGAATCAAACCTCACAGCGCATTTTGCACCAACCTGGATTCCCACTGAGCCCCTTCGCGGTTCAGGTCGCCGCTGCCTTACACTCTCCCCGACCGCTATCCCTCCGCGTCCGCTGTATGCATCCCTTCAAGTTGCTAATGTGCAATGGTCCGAATGGATCGCTGCCCTCGGCGGTGTCGAGTTTGATCTTTTCGTCGATCCCGGATGCGTTTCCGTCAGATTCGGGCAGTGGGGCAGTGGGCAAGTGGGCAAATTGGTTACCGTGTGGTCGTACGAGATGGCAGCTGCGCAGCGAGTGAAGGCAGAAGCCTTTGCTCGGGAGAGCGTGTCGCAGTCCCGGCCCAGGCTCCAGGAGGCCGCTCGGACTTCAACCTCGCTGAGGAAGACTTTGGCACAGCAGCTGATGCAGGCAGATGAAGATTCGGAGGAGGAGCTTTTCGCTGCGATCGCGGATGAAATCCGTGACCCGACGTGGAAGACGCCAGTCCGGAGCAGTTTTCCCTCTGTCCCCCACCGCGTCCGTCCCAAGTCCTTTTCGCCCCTCTCGGCCATGACCTCCCACTCCCGTTCCAGCTCGTGGTCGTCTAACGCGAGCTCGGACTTTGCCTTCTCCGACACTTCTGACTCGGCATCCTCCGTGACATCAGCCTCGTCTTCCTCGACTGAGAAGTCGATGATCTCACGCCGCGAGCGTGCGCGCCAGACACAAGTGTACGTCGACACGAGCAAGACGGAGGTCACGAACTACGATGGCGGGAAGACGACGGTTCTGACTGGTGGCGTTATGCTCGGTGCGCGCTCCGCGCCGGAGCCCACTCCCAAGATGACGACGACGAGGCCCGAGGCCTCCAGCGCCGATTGGCGCTCGCCCTCTCCTCGCGTCTAAGCGCACGATCTCTCGTGAAGACGCTTGCATTCAAACACATTCATTTTCACCACGCTCCTGATGACATCAATCGTCGATGCAGGGCATTCGACCACGAAAACACCCCATGATCACTCCGGGCTACCAATTGCCGTATACCCTACCAATCCGTTCTGACTTCTAATCCTGCTGTATCTCTTCATGCTTCGCTCACTTTACTGGTTTATCAGACGTACTCAATGTGTAGCAACTACTTATTTACTGACTGTTGGTTTCATGGGCTAACGTAGGCCGTGCTAATCGTCTTCCGGGGGTAGGTGCTTGATCTACCTCTGTTCAGCTGTGCCATTTTCCCATTTTGACTGTTTGAGCTATATATTTCTACACTTTGTATTCTGCATTGTTCTGCATATTTACCTCTCGAGACCTGGTCTGAATAAAGCTGTTCTGGAACCCTTTTCATTTCCCGGCTGTCATCTGACTGGAAAGCTTTCTCGAGGGCGCATACGTCATGCATTATCAAAGCTTCGAATTCGCGGGGTTCGCGTTCTGGTTGGCATGAGTCAGTTGTCTACATACTGCGTTCCTTGGTGATTGATTAATTGCCCTTGCGTTACGGGTGAACCCAGCGCTGAACCTGGGCCAGCAGCGTATGTGTTGGTCCCTGCCTATCAAAAAAAAACATCTTTTAGTGTATCGAGCTTTGCCGGCATAACTGCATGGGCGAATCGTCACTGATATCCGATGGCCCCAGGAAATTGGAGTTGTCCTCCAATGTACTAGTCCTCAGAGCGAAAGTGAGGGATTCCGTACGGGTAGAAACTTGGAGTGCTAGATGTTTCACGGAACTGGAGCACCACGCTACCGATCCATGCCGGTTGGCCAGATGGGTGAGCGAGGCATCGCTCCGTTGGCGCCCCCAGTGCCCGAGGGAGCGCGTGGCGACGTCCAGTGGTGACCCGCCTCCTTAATTAACAATGGAAATGCCTCCGTCATTGGCCCAGAACTAACGTCGTCACTGGCCTCTATTTGTCCCTGGACCACATTTCCAGGGACAAAAATCACGGATTTTCGCAGATGACATCGTCATTGATGCGAAGGTTTCAAAATGTGCTGCGCCCAGTGAATTTCCAGCAGCTCTGTGGGGTCGGCGTAGCCCAGGCTTGCAATCGAGGGGAAAGTGGGTGTCCTGAAAAGGCAAGCGATGTACTCGAGAAGGATCCACTCAAGGAAATACAACGTCATTCGCTTCATAGTCACAGCTGTGGAGCTCCCGAGCTCGTGGCCACGAGTGGAATCATGCTAAGTCGGTCATGCAAGCCCCCGACTAAAGGGACTATAAGTGCCAGCCTAATGCTATACTAAACCGTCGCCATCATCCGCACTCGACCGCAACCACGCATCTCTCTTCGCTAACTGTCCTTGTCTTCGCCGATATTCACCAACGCCTTCTACCTCATCCCTTATATGATGACCATGGCTTCAGTCGAGGTCCAGAAGCAGCGCTATTCACAGGAGCTGGCCGCGTACACCATGCGGCAGTGGAACATCGTCCGGCAGTCGATGGAGCAGAGCAGACCGAACGAGCAGAGTGATCCGATGTCGGTATCGACATCCTCCGAGTTGCCGCCTTCGTCAGAAGAGCACGGTGCGTCCCCGACGTTCGCAAGAGCGCAATTACCTACGCGGACCAAGAACGGTCAGTAATAACGGTGTCGTGTCTTTGCGGTTAAGCTCATGTTCCTGCCTTCGCAGGGACTCCCGGCGTGACCCCCAGACCAAATTACGAAGGCAAGTGAGCAACAGTGCAGGTAAGTAGCATGGCAAGATAGCATCGACTCTGCTCACAATGAGAACAGCCGCGCCCATCTACCTCCCCTTGTATTACCATATAACCGTAGTGAATGGAAGATGCGAGCGGTCGCACGAGCGGCCACCCAACGAGCAGTAGCCCACAGACCCAAACTCAGACCTATTCAAGCTTCTCCCCACACCCCCACATCATGGAACGAATTAGCACACTTTGCATAACACTTATAATCGCATACCTCCGATACTGCATGTATATGTTTCCCGTCGCCCTACATAGCGCATCTGTAAGATGTAAATTATTATTCTGTCGCTGGTCGCCTCAATCTCAGTGTGCCTCGGCTGCAACAGCATCGCCGCCTGCTCAGGCCTAGCGCTCAACAAACCAAGCCTCCCCAAACGAGAACCGCGTCTGTAAACCAGAAAGTAGGTGAATAAGCAGACCTAGCCTGTGATCATGACGTCAGTAGGCCCACCATCTTAGCTGAGTTTCTTCTTACCGAGCTTGACCACAAACCACCGTAGCGTTGGAGTGAGCCATGTTTCTGGGACCTGCAGCGGTGCGACACCGGGGCGGGCCTGATTCCTACGATCATCAGCCCGATAACTGGGACGCACGAGTTTTGCCAGTGACTGAATGACCGGTGACGTCGCATGTACAGCCCTATCTATCACGAACAACAGCTGCGCCTGAGAAGAGAAGTGGACGCGGGGTGGGCGCCCAGGAATAGGAGAGGGCTAGGAGGGGGCCGCGTCGCGCGCGAGGGACAGATGCTCGATAGTGGAGCTGGCGTGGAGCAAGCCAGGATGCACGAGAATGATTAATGAGGCTTAATTTGGGCTTCGGGAGCGAAACGGACGCTTTGCTCGCGTTGCGTGAACACGCTTGAATTGTTCGAGAATCAAAAAGTGATGAGGCAGAACGGCATGGCGTGATGCCATGGCATGGTGTCTGGGGCTTGCAGGCCTCAGGGTCTATACTTCAGTAAAGTGAGAAGATGAGAATTGAGGCAGGCAAACGTCACGAGGGCGTCTCGGTTGCAGGGGCCATTTACTGGGATCTCGATAGAAGATACCGTTGCAAAGCTAGAGTTCAAACGCAGAGACTTCCTGTGAGGAGAATAGAGGGCAATCGTAGAACTGCCGAGTGAAAGTGGAGAAGGGCTGGCACACTGTTCCGCGGTCGAGGCCATAGTTGACATGTATTGCGTATAACGTGTCGTGGAGTTTAGCCTCGAGAAAGACACACCTTGTGATCAGCTGGGAGCAGGGTGCTGATATTCTATGACATCAAGGGTGAGTACTGTGAGCCTGCGTATATGTTTATCAACGCACGATTTATTTTAGGGAGCCGAACGCAAGCACCCACATTGATATCATTCGGGAGCTGTGTGAGGGGAGGTGAGGGGACCCTGAACAAAATTCGAGGCTATTATCTCTTTCAACGTTGCCACGGCACGCTCTAGACCTATATTCAGTGAAGATGCAAGCCGTCATTCTTGTCAGATAATAACAAGAACTTAGATACCAAGACCGGAATTTCAATTTTCGGCCCCTGGAACACAGAGGATCGAGGAAGTCAGCAAGATATCTTACGCGATGATAATATCATCTTGACCTTTGGGATTCATTGGCGCAAACACGCCCGACGCTTGCAGAATGCTGCTCGAGGGTGCAGGTTCCTGAGGACGCGTCTGAACGCGCGTTGCCGGGTGCGCGCGAATGGACGCGCTGCTATTGGGGCTGACTAATCAGACGGGCCTCCGAATCTAAGATCAGCAGGATCGCGTCCGCCGAGCCGTCCCCACCGCAAATCCGGGCAAGCCTCTCGCTCTCCTCCCCAACGTCCGCGCATCCATAAGTCTTCCGTCGCCCACAGGGCCGCACTCTCCTGCTCACCATGCTTTGTGTCGCCTTCGCCGCCCGCTGCTCCATTTCGAGGAGGACGCTCGCGACCGTCGCGAACGCGAGAGCCGCGCCCGCTGCACCCACAGCCCTGACGCGCCATGACTGGTCGAAGGAAGAGGTGCAGCGGATCTACGACACCCGTTGCTCGATCTCGTCTTCCGTGCTGCGTCGGTGCACAGACAACACCATGACCCAACAAAATTCAGCTCTGCACACTCATGAATATCAAGAGTGAGTTATCTCCGATTTATCTCCGAATCGACTCTGAACAAAACCATCAATCCTGCAGCGGGCGGATGCTCCGAGGATTGTGAGTGCAGGATGGACTCGGGCTGGTGAATGAGTGTTCTCATTCAGCCCTAGGCTCGTACTGCTCTCAGTCCTCTAGATACTCGACGCCGACTGAGGCGTCTCGGCTCGTCTCGATCGAGCCTGTTCTCGAAGCCGCGCGGAAAGCGAAAGAAAATGGAAGTACGCGCTTCTGCATGGGTGCGGCATGGAGGGATCTGGCTGGGCGCAAACGCGGATTTGAGCGGATTTTGGAGATGGTGCGTGAAGTGAGGAAGATGGACATGGAGGTGTGCACCACGCTGGGTATGCTGTCGCCAGAACAGGCGCAACAGCTCAAACAAGCGTAAGTCAGAACGATTTTGCTGATGTATTCGACTCATTGGTTTTTCTGGCAGAGGGCTCACTGCATACAATCACAACTTGGACACATCGCGTGAATTCTATCCAAAGGTATGTCGACGTGACGAATGCAGCCCTGATCGCAGTTGATTTAATTCCATCCATGCAGGTTATCACGACTCGCAGTTACGATGACCGCTTGGATACCATTACAGCTGTAAGGGAGGCTGGCATCAGTGTCTGTTCAGGCGGCATTCTTGGGCTTGGTGAGGCTGATGCTGACCGTGTTGGCCTCATATGGGAGGTGTCCCAGTAAGTGACTCAAGGGTGATGATTGATGAGATGTTCACGTTCACACTAGCATGCCTGAACATCCCGAGTCCTTCCCGGTCAATGCACTTGTGCCCATTCCTGGAACGCCGCTTGAAGGCAATGAAGTATGTGGCGCAGGTCCACACATAATTGATCTATGCTGATAGTTTGTGTGAAGATTGTCCCGCACCAGACATTGCTTCGAACGATCGCCACGGCACGCATCGTCTTGCCGACGACCATCATCCGGCTGGCAGCAGGTAGACAGACACTGAGCGAGAACGAGCAAGCGATGTGCTTTATGGCTGGTGCAAATGCTGTCTTCACAGGCGAACAGATGCTCACGACGCCCTGTGAGTACTTTACGCCGTGTGCCACTATACTGAAACTCATGACGGATTTTTCTTATCTAGGCTCGCCCTGGGATGAGGTATGTTCAAGTTCGACCTATTCATCAAGTGACTTACCTTGATGGTCTATAGGACAAGTCGATGATGTCTCGGTGGGGCTTAGAAGGCATGGCAAGCTTTGAGCAGAAGAATGTGGCACGGAAGGAAGGATCGAGAATCGAAGCAGTTCCCGATTTGAAACCGGCGACACTAGAATCCGAACAGGCGCAGCCTGGAGCGCGTCTGTAGATGTAAGAATGGTGGAAGTAAGAATCGTCTCTTTTGATCCCCGAAACAATTCCTAATACCAGTCTTGTCATGTACAGGTCATGAACAGATTTGGAAGCTTAGATGTTCTGTAATATATCTACAAGCGATAACTTGTCTTGTATCTCTGAAAACGGTAGAAGAATGTCTATCTATATCCAGGGCCCTGAATTTTGTAGGTGTCTGTACACTGGAGCCGCTTTGGGTGATGTGTCTGCTTCCTTGCGGATTGCTACAGGATGCCTTCTTCACAGAAGAGCATAGGGATCGCCGCTTCGTGCAGTCCTGAGTTGCAATTAATGTCGAACTAGGTCGGAACTCCGAAATGGGAGTCATCGTGGACGATAAAGGAAGTCGTCAACACCTTTAGCGCTCTGATCCGGGACCGAGTGAGTAGAGCAGCCGACGGTCTCTAATCATTAATTGCCTTCATAGATCCGGCTCTTGCACACTTTGTCCAACAGCGACAATTCGTTGGGACGCGGAATACTTCGGCCATTCCCGTCGACCGCGACCTCTACAGAAGCCTTTTCACCGTTTCTTTCTTCAACGCACACCTGTCGCGTTCTGCCTCGACGTGAATGTTGAACCTGTCACGCCGCAAATGTATGGCGCAATGAGATACGAACCGTCATGTATCGATATCTGTTCGAGGCATTCAGGTGCTCCAAGTGGTCCGATGCTGCTCAAGCCATAGCATCTCCTAGTTCTCTCGTTGACATCGAAGGTGGGCGCGTCAACGTTGAATGCAGGAAGTAATATTGGCAGATGCATTTGTTTGCTCTGCTGAGCACTCTGATCGGGGGACGACACCGGAGTAGCTCTCACCTAGGCTTCTTCCCAAGTTCTCCCGCTCTCAGATGTTTCCGCCGGTTGCCTAGCTTCTCATCCTCGCAATGCCAGAAGCCGTCTCCCCCAAGAATCCATGTCTACACCATATCCGAAGGATTGGGGAAACCTGCAAACCGATACATAAACAAAGGACTTCATGGCGCACGACCATTCTTCTCTACCCATCGAGCCCCAAAAGCTGCATCTCGCGTATAAAAAGTCATCATGTTCGCCTGTCCTCGTCCATTCTTCAATACTACCAAATGCGTCGAATCCGGGCCACTTGTCTCTCATAGCCAAACGGCAACAGGGCATGCAGTAGCCAGCCAACGCGAGCCACCCAGAATCCACACATCCAAAAAGTTGTTCCTTTATTGACTACTTATATTGATGTTCGTTAATCTCTGTTTCTAGGTACCTCGCGGTCTACGCTCAAGTAGTACTCGCTGGTCCGGCTGCCGATGTTCCAATGGTCGCGTAAGTTGATCATTGATATTCTCTCAATTCGAAACCATAACGCATCGTGAGCAGTCGCATATCCGTTACGGACTATCGCGGCCAGGTCCTCTTGGACACTTTCGTTCGACCATCGTATGTTGCCGATATCTGTCTCCGCGGTTCAATTTATCTCAAAACTCCTCTCCAGGCAACCCGTGACCGATTACAGACATGCCATTACCGGTCTCAAGCCAGAACATCTTATGAATGGTAGTCTGTTCTCCACCCATCAACTTTTGTGTCTGCTGGCTTACTTGAATCCTTATAGCTCCGCAGTTCAGCACCGTCCAGCGTCAGATCGCATCTATGATACACGGGAAGATCATTGTCGGATATATGCTCTGGCATTTTCTATCTGTACTACTTGTTCGCCTCTAAGTCTTTGACTATTTTCTGACACGTTCTGCCATGACAGGTGTTAGGAATCCCGCATCCTGCATTTGACACGCGGGACGTCGCTGTTTTCGCACCTTTCCGGCGTAGCCTCAAGTGCAGACAGATATTGCCTCTATCTGTCCTCGTCAATAGACTAATGGGCCGAAATATCGGCTACGGCTACGAGCATCCGGTAGGCGACCAGTAGGCGACCAGCACCCATCAGAGATATTTGCTAACCGTCGTCAACAGCTTGAAAATGCGCGGGCGTCTCTCGATCTCTTTCGCTCATGCGAGCAGGTCTGGGAGAACATCATTCAATCTGGATCATGGCCCTGCCTACTCCCGCCTGTTGCCTACGCGAATTTCTTCAGCTAGATAGGCACGGCGGGTTGGAAATGGTATCAAAATTTAGCGTATAGCCGCTCTAATGAATAGAACCTCATCTCCGAGATATGCAATCGGCATGCAGGGCTGGTGATTCGTTTGGGCGACTGGATATTCCATCGTAAGTGCATACTAGCCATATTTCAGGCCACTTGCATGAAGAGGATCAGTGATCCGGAAAGCCTGTTGGACATCCATCACATCAACTAGACAACCTGCTTAACTCCTCCTTTGCGGTGACGCGCGAGTTCAGCGATTCTCCGGAGTTAAGTTTTCCTCTTTCTTCGTTATAATCACTGCCCAATACATCTCACATCACCTTGAATCCGAAGTGAAGCCAGAGAGCCAACTTATAGAAGGTCAGAGCTTTATTACACTGCATACGCACGTTTTGAGCCGCTGCGCGTGCTTTCAGGTTTCACGATTCTTTAGACCCATTTTTTTGATTAGGCTGGAGCCCTCCCGAACCTCCATTCAAACTGATGGGCTCGAAAAGAGACATGTTCAACAGATATTGTGGACTTCGCATCGCTTTCTGGCTGTCGGGTGACTTGTTCTCTCTCGTTCGGTGCCCTCTACTGGCCGGTCATTTTTGTGGCGCACTCTGGTCTTGAACGTGAGTCTACGCCTACGTTTACGGAATGCTATTAGAAGACTAACAGGGTTTGGAATCCAAGAGATATCCCTCAAATCCCGATATGGGATAGACTGCCGCGAGAGTTATAAGCTACTCTGCCTTGTCAGCCTGCCCTCTCTTTCCTTACGACTCCACTTTCACTACTCAGCAAGAGCAAACACAACCGCACTTTCTTCTCTCTTGTACGACCTGGAAAATGGTGCTGCAAGCTGTAGCACTCGTTTCCGCTAGGGTCTACGGCCTGAGCGCCATTCTCCGGATTTCGCCATCAGCGTTGTTGCTCTCTTCGCCTCCGCCGGGTTTCTTGAGCGTCTTACGGTGTATGTTCCAACCCTGCCCGCGCCTCCTCCCGTTTCTGCATCATCACCCATTGGCCTCGCCGCGTTCTTAAATGATAGTACGATGTTAATCTCGGAGGACGCAACCCTGGATCTCGACAACAAGACCTACAACGTCCTGAACTCGGCTCTTGCTTTAGGGGAGACGACGATCGCCAACACCCTAAACTCGACTACCGATGTAATCAACAGCACCTTCCATATCTCTCGGAATGCATCGATCGCTTCAGATGCTATTTTATCTTCCGAGGAGACCTTGTTTGCGGTGGCTGACCCCGTCGCCCGCCTCGTCCTTCAGCATGATTATTCTGTCTCTGAGTCGTCTGTTGCTGTCTTCCATCCGGCTTCCATCAATCCCCGACTGATCTTTTTCATTCTCTCGATCGCGGTCGTCATCGTGTCTCATATGGACTCTCGGAACCCGTCGGCCTCCTTCAAGCTTCCTGGGGCGGCTCGGATTTTCCTCTTGTACAATCTCCTTTCGTTTGTGGACTACGGCTTCTCGCGTCTTTGGCTGGTCTTCTTCCCTATTATCCTCTATGCCCCGTCTGCTACGGAAGTCTTCGACTGGTACTCTGGCACGATGGCCTATCTAAGCTTGCAAGAGCTCTCACTGAGTGTTCCGACTTGGATAGACGGATCTTGGACTTTCAGCTGGACCCTCGGTTTCCTCTCTTCCATTGACTGTTCGAGCGAAGCGGTGAGTTGCTATTTCATTCATGAAGCATGACGCTCATGACCGTCAACTATCCAGGCGTCGATGTCTCTTTACGTGATCGCTGTTGTGCTATGTATCCTATGCGATCTGTGTGATAAGATGTCTAGCCGAGTAAGTTTCTGTCTCCTTTTCCTCTCGTATGCTTCTTACTTTTTGTCAGCTTCATCATCGGCTCACTGCTCAATGGAGAGCGGTGCGAGAGCTAGCTGCCACGCGCGACACCTTGCGCAGTGCGATCGTGCGGGTCAATACCTTGAATGTGGACTATGAGAAGATGCGCTCGGTGAAGAAGATTCAGAAGCATCGGATCAAGGCGCAAGAGCAGGAACTCGAGCAAGAGCGCCTGGTCACTGACGCTCTCCGCATCGATCTGGCATCGTTGGAACGGCGCTTCTCTGCACTGCTAGAACACGGACAGAAGACCGTCGATGACCTTCGCGAAGAACTGGACGACGTCAAGGAGCATAGGACCATGCTCGAGACCGTTCTCCAGTCGCAGTCGGCTCGTGCTGATGAAGCGATCCTTCGATATGACAACCTCTTCAACGAGACTTTGCTACTCAGGCTCACCAACTCAGAGCTGCAGGGTACTATACAAGCTGCAGTCGTTCAAGGCTTCGTCACCAGTTCAGGCTCTTGTGACATGAGCCTCTGCGATGACGGGAACATCATTCGCGCTCCTATCATTCTGACTCGGCGTCAGTCCTCTGGCATATTAGTTGCATCACCTACCAAGACTTCGTCCATCACTGGGGCCAATGTCAGGCAGCCGGTAAGATACCTTGTCGTCCCTATCTCCTCGGCGTGATGCTCACCTTCATAATTCAGACGCCTCCATCTGTGGCACTCGTCTTGGCTCGCAAGCCTTGCGTTCAATGTGTCGGGTTCTTCGAACAGGAGATCGAGCGCTCGATGACCTTAGCTCGCTGCGAAGAGCAGAGCTACATCCGCATCATTGGCGAACGTGATTCCATTATCAAAGCCATGGAAGACGAGATCAAGGTCATGAGGGACAAGATCGAATGCCAGGACACCGACATTGTCACCCGCGGACAATATACTGAGGGTCTCAGCGTTGCGCTGGAGTTGGCCAGGGAAACTATCGCGGTCGTGAAAGCCAGGGTAGCCGACCTCCAGGAGACCCTCCGTGATCGATGCAAGGATTTGGATCGCTATCAAACGGATTCGACCCAGTTGCGTCTGTCCAACGTCAATTTGAGAGTCGACAACGCAGCACTTAGCACCACTAAGGATATCCTTGAGGAGCAGATCAGAGGCCACGAGATCTGCATCTCTAATCTGCAACAAGTCATACTCCGTCGAGAACAAAGACAAGATGTCGTCCTCGAGAATCGCGTACAGCAACTTGAGGCTGAAGCCGAAGACAGAGAGAATCAGCTCAAAGAGCAATCAGAGTCCTCAAGGTTACAGCAACGTAGGCTAGACGAAGAACTCAAGATCCTGAAGAAGCAATTCTTGGATCTGTCTTCGACGAAGGACTCATTAACGCGGAAGAACAAGGCACTTTCCCATGACAATGCCTCTCTCGAATTCCGTCGTTGCCAAGCTGAGCTCTTTCACGCGGCTCTGAAGGCACGTGTCGAGACCCTTGAAGAGCAACTCAAGACCGCGAAAGCCTCGAAACAACCATCTACTTTTTCGACCATGGCATCGAGTTCCTCGCGGAAGTCCTCACAGAAGGTTACAATCACCGAAGACGACAGTTCCGATTGGCAATCTCATGTCAAACTCGCTTTGCCTGCGTCAGACAATTCATCAACCGGTTCCAGTGTGGATCTAGAGATCATGGCTGCACACGCTCGAACCTACTCCGATTTACTTGCGGAGGATATACCAGAGCTTGCCGGATTACCATCCGACGTTTCTCTCCCACACACGTCGTCTGCATGCTCCATGGGTTCTGCCTACAACAGTCCTGCTGCCGAAACCAACAATACCTCCATCAACGGCCGTAGCTGGCTGAGTCTTTCACCTCGTGCAGGTTCTTTGTACCTATCAGAGCTACTGGCTGCTTCTGGACCAGAGCTTCCTGGAATGCCGTCAGACTATGAGCTACCCTGCAACTCGGACGAAGACACCTCGGCGCAGTCCAATGGTGGAACGCCTGAACTTAAGTCCCCATCTGCTTCTTCATCGGCCCCTAGTCCCCATACCGGCGTACTGGATACTCCTCCTACGCTTGGCTTTTCTCTCCCGCCCGTGACCATCACCATTGCCCATGACTCTCACCAGTCTTCCTCCAACCCTGCCATGCGGGGCTTAGGAGACAGTGACTGTGTGAACCAGGAGAATGGCGAAGGTTGTATTCCTGGCGGCATTCTGCCCTCGTGGTCCTCGTTCGAAGCAGGGATTATGGGATTAGGATTCACGAGCAGTCCCGCAAAGGAGCCGTGTACCTCCAAGGATACGTTGGCACCGCCTACCTGGAATTTTGCCCAGTCCTCTCGATCTCGTCAATGAACTCAGCAGTAAGTCTTAACGCAACTCATCATGATGTCTTCATCCTGACCATCGCCACCTGAAGCCAACATATCTCTATTTGTCCGAATCTTTTCCTTATCTATTGGTGTCATCGACATCGTGCCGGAATTCTTCGTCCCATTTCTCTTCTGCTTGCTCGTATCTTCATCACTTTTTTCTTCTCATACTAGTACCAGATCCCCGAGGCAATTGGTACGAATACCTAACTTGCCCGTGTCCTCCAGTATTCTCACTGTTCAGCTGTTTGCACGTACACATGCCTCCTTTCCTGATACTTGTTCCCGTTTCCAAGACTAGTCCTTCAATATGCTCCAGTCTCTTTTTTTTTTTCAATGACGAAAGAGACGCGATGCTCTGATTTGCTCAGGCTGGATGTGTTTGCGATCTGGGGTCCCTGTCGCGGTCCGGAACGGGGCGGCGAGCGCCTACCGTCTTAAGACTTGAGGACGCTCGCACTTGCATAGACTCATTGTACTGCATCACTGGCGTTTTAATCTACTTCTCATTTTCCTCTTTCAAATCACCATCTGGCCGCTCAGGTCCTTCAAGATGTCGATAAACATGGCTTCAGATCATCCACAAAATCACCACAGTCTGAGCCAACCAGCCTCACGACCCGCGAGTAGCCACCAACATACCTCCTTCGTTGCTGGCCAGAAGAGACCTGTGCCAGCTTATGATGAACCACCAATGTAAGATTCGTTAAGCATTCGTCTGCTTTGATTCTAAACGACATGGATGCACGAAGTTACGCCGCTGTCCCATCGACCGACAACAACTCTTGGTATTATCCCGCACTGGGTCGCGACTCCGACGAGGAGGACACGCCTATTAGCGCGTTGATGGGAAATTGGGGACGGAAAAAGTTCAAAGACGCCAGGTGGATGCGGAAGGGAAAGATGGCTGCGTGGGGCCCGGGCATCGAAGAGTGGGAGGTACGTTGGCGGATCCGCTGCCCCTTTTGTTCATCACCCTGATTTCATTGGTGCAGGCGGAGGATCGTGCACGCAAAAGGCTCAAACTCATGTTACCGCCCGAGAAACGCTCTCCATCTCCCCCGACCTTACCACACTTGCGGTCTCCTTCACCGCCGTTGACTGCACCGTACCCACTGCCTACCTCACAGCATCTCAACTACTCGTCTTTTGTTATGGATCCAGCCGTCACACATTCATTCCGTTCACACCTCTTGGACGATCTGGAACGCGCCACAAATGGTCTTATAGAGGGAGAGGCAACGATGAAGCGGGCATTCGGGAGGCTGTGGCAAGTCCTGAGCGAGGATCCGGATCGACAGCAGAAGGACGGCACTGTTATTCCCAAACGGGAGGTTATCGACGACGATGCGGACCTGCAGGACGAGACGGAACGCAGAGTCGCCCGCGCCCCCGATCTCACGCCCCCTGCACGTAAGCTCTTCATCGTTTCGTATGTAAATGGTGGGCCACCCGTCTTCGAACCTTCCCATTTTGCGCACCCCGAGATGCAGCTGGAAAGCTTGGAGAAGTCGTTGGCGGCCATTCGCGAACTGCAGGACGATGGAAGGGAGTACGTGGAGCGGCTGGAAGAGATAAGGGAGGAGGTTGGGGACATCCGGGCTCAGCGCGATGCCGTCTGGAAGATAGTGAGGACAAATGCGGTGAAGGAACTCCAGAACATGGCTATGGAGACGGCACTGTAGCATAGTAGGACCGAACAGTTGTCTTGGGGACTAGTGCCTACGCTGTCTTCTTGTATGATCATACCCACTGAGGCATTCATCCTTCACCGCTACTCGAGGCCGTGTCGTCAGCCACGCGCGCTTTGATGCATGCGATAGTAGGATGACGATCTAAACCACACTAATATTAGGATGTAAGTGCTAGGACAAGACAGATGGACGCATTGGGTGTAATGGATATGGAACGCACCCAGCTTCACAACGCTCCGGCAAGTATCAAAGCGCAAGGATCAAAGCATCGCAACACAGGCACCACTGGTGGATATAAGGACGTAAAAAACAGCTCGGATGAGCGCCACAGCCTACCCAAACCGACGCGTACTGTGTATTCCGCGTCGTAACCAACCTTCCTTCTTACCTCCGATCTCATTTCCATCTTCATGTCTATCCCAGACATGTCGCAGCTCAAGCTGTACGACCCAGGGCCAACGAAGCCTCCTCATATTCCAGATGACTTGGAGCATGCGACCGATCGTTATTTGCTGAAGCTTAAAACATATGCTCAAGCGCTTCCCTACTCGATCGAGTCCAACTCGAAAATGCAGGAGATGCTTGATTTTATTCTCACTCGCATTGTGCAGTGCCTAGAAGCGAAGGATTATGATCCAGGGTTTCTGCAGTGGGATAGCATGTTGACCTAGTGCGTCTACAATGATTTCTTCCTATGATATCATTGGCCGATGCCATATTCACATTTCAGCTGGTCATACCTGAAGTACCCCATACCCAAAGAGAAGCGCATGCGCCTCGTCGAACTCTATTATCATGTCTGCACTACGCCAGGCATGCCGCTTCACGTCGTTGCAACTTGTTCGGACGCGCTCGAAACCTTGACCAGGTCAAGACACAAGCTGTCCATCCGGGACATGAGGCTTCCGTGGCGTCCGCTTTTTGAGATACTGAGCCAAGACCTCTTTCTGACAAGACGTCAGTTCGAAGTCACGTCAGTTGATCCGGACTCTATGATAGAAGGCGACGATGATGACGATGGATATTATTTTTATTCATCGAATTCTAGTCACACTTCATACTACATGGGCTATGTCGCGAGCACGGTCAGAAGATTCTACCACCCATCGGCAATTGACGAAATGCTCGCAACATTTGTGCCTATGATTGACGGCACGGTTTTCGACGTATGTTCTTCAATTATCTTGATTAGCAGAAATTCTAACAACCCCCTTCATAGAGCCTGCTATCAGCCCAATACTACTTGCTGACGTTCCTTCCCCAGAGCCACCCTCAATCTTACCTCCCCATGCTGTTCCGCATGTGGGAGTCAGTCAATTCGTACATGTTTGATGAGCGAATGCTACAGTTTCTAGCACAGCTTGCTGAAATGCATCTGGACCCATCGGTCAGTGATCCGAAGAGCATTCAAGAGATCCCAGATGATGCTAGGTCGGAAGATGAGGGCAGGCCAAACTGGTCTAAAAATGATTTGAAGGATGGCGGCCTCTGGCATGGCCTCTTCAATGACGTCGGTATATTCACCGAGTACGACTGGCATTTTCTTATGTGCAAGTGTCTTGCGTCGATGGGTAAGTAAAACCAAGCATCGAAGCCTTCTCGTGTCCGCTGATATCATGTTTTGACATCAGAGATTCCATTGGCCGATGCCGGCTCTTTGAACACGGGTCCCGCTGCTGATAATCAAGCTGGGTTTGAGCTCGGTCGTCTCCCTAAACCCGCCTGGCGAATTGGTTCGTAGGATCTTTCCCTCCCTTACATATGTATTGACTCTTCTATCAAGTGTCCCTGGCTCGCCTTGTCGTCTATTCGATGGCTCCTGACAGTCTCCCCCAAGCACCTTCAAATGCGCCTACGCCTTTCATGACGCCAATGGCATCCGGCCACAACACCCCGAGACCTCAGAACGGCTCTGCCGGTGACTACCTTGCTGCGCACCTACACAAAGGGCCACCTCCAGCACGTAAGAGCTTCATCGGAGGCTCGAAGGCCCTGGACTCGGTCGTGAAGCTCATCGCATCTACGGAAAGCTTTTTCCATCCTTCAAACTCGGGGGCGTGGACGGCCGATGTATGTCTTTCTCTGTTGCTTTCCTTATATCGTAGTATTCCTGTTCTTCCTGCTTCTGGTGATGTCAATGAAGAATTGTTCCGTGTACTGATATCCGCCTGTCGTACAGCTGAGTGCCTTCATCAAACATGTTGCATATGAGTTCAGCAAACGTAAAGCATATTTATTATTGCGCCCGCGAAACCTCGAGCTCAATTTTGGATTTCGCAGGCTGGCATCAAGAGCAGAAACCGGATTGCAAAACCCCCTTGGTTTGTGCGAAGCGTAAATGGTTCAGCGTCTCATGCTCACTGTTCCGTTTCACAGCATCGGCGTTTGAGCCGAGAGATGAAGCGAGAGCTCGTGAAGTCCTTTAGGACAGTGGCGCTCCTCGCCATGTTTTCAGAGGATTCGACGACTGTCAGCAACATCAACAGCTGTCTCCGATGGTTGAGTCTCATGGAACCCGACTTGATCTTGTACCCCATTTTGGAACGAGCGGTGCCATCCTTAGAAGCTCTCGTTGAAGTGAGCTCATATTTTCTATGACTTTTCGTGTGCTGATCCATGTATTTCATCTGTAGACTCAACGAACAATTGCTGTGATCAAAGCTCTTGGCGCCATCGCCCCGGCTTTGGCTTCTCGGGATGTGTATTATCCCGGGGCTAAACATCTCATCCCCATTCTGCAGCTTTTGATTCCCGGGATTGACTTGGTAAGTGAAACTGCATATCAGCCAGTCTTACTTCACTCACGGGCTTCTCCAGAACGATCCTTCAAAGACGGTGAGGATGGCGGAGCATTTCGCGCGCAAAAATACTGACTTGCAATCACCAGCTTTGCACTACAACGTTCCTCATTGAGATCTCTCAGTACATCAAATACGGCGACCTGACGTCTGTCGGAAGCGCGATGTCAGCCGACATTGATTCAAGGTCGCCTGTTGTTGAGATGCCTGACGGCATTCCATCGGTATCAATTGGCGACCATATAAATGGAGTGAATGGAAAGGTCGACGGGGACGCTCCTGCTCCTCTATCGAAGGAGGAGGAAGATTCTCTCCTCATGCAAGCCACTGGCGAGTTCCCGGACTGGATTGCCGATTTCATCAGGAGGGTGATCTTATTGTTCGATAATTTACCTGAAGAAGCGGGTGGGGCTACTGAAGGTGATTCGGCCCTTGACTCTGGACACTGGAATGTATTTACATCTTCTTCTTCAGTCCAATTAGTCGACGCTGTGACGAACGCATGCAGTCAGATCTGTATTCATCTGTCTGATCCTCTGTTCGACATGGTGTTGAACATGATCTTCGACTATGCAAGCACGAATGTCCGGCCGAACGCCGTACGTGCTGTGCATCAGCTCGTCGAGTGCATTGCGAACGCCAATCCGACCAAGACGCTTGCGAAATTCGTACCCTTCTGCATTCAAAACCTTTATCTGGAGTTGGAGAGCGGAGCTAGCTCGTTAAGGACGACTTCTAGTCTTTCTACGCCACTGCTATCAGATGCGACATTCCATTGGAGTAAGCGTTTCTTCAACGTTGTGAGGTGGCTATATTGAACCATCGACCAGATCTGGCCGTTCTTCGCGGTGCAATATTCAAGTGAGTCCTTTGTGCTACTGTGTACACCCTATTTATATATCTGACTTTTGAACCTCAGTGATGGCAAAGCGGTTTGTGTCTCTGGCACTCCTCTTTCAATACTCATGACTGACCGCTATACGCAGGTATTCAAGTACAAGGATGAGTTCCTTACACTTATCCGTCATCTTCGCGACAAAACCTTCGCGAAACGGGGGTTCGCGTGGAGCGGCAAAGTCTTATCCAGTCTGCTACTAACCTTGACACACACGTACCCTCTTGAGGACAAGTTCGTGAACCCCGATGAGTGGTCCAGTGATGGTAGGTGGTTGTTTCGCATTCTCAGCGCGTATTCATGTTTTTCCAGAGTTCCGATTCAACCATCACCGGCACTGGGGCAAGCTATACAGTGCTGAAGACGTTAAGGTGCGTATCGAAAGTATTGGAATCGAGGCCCAAATCGAGCCGTCCCGTAGGTGTCTTGGCACGTTCCCGATGATGATGAGATCGACTACGCACTGGAAATATTCAAGACAATTGTCGAACCAACCATGACAACATTGGAACAATCTCTCAATCCGGGCAAGTATCACCTCAGAAATGTGGTATATATCGACATTGACTTCGTTTCGTTTTCTACAGAGGTCGTGCGTGACAGCGTATGGCGAAATGACTTTTGTCGGTTAGTATGAGCTGCGTTTTCCTGTGAATGCTTTGGCGTTGAAGTGAAGTCGCTGTAGGCATTTGAGCTTTGTTCGCAACGCTTTTGCAGGTACGCCGACGCTTGTCAAGGAAAAGATCTCCGAGGAAGAAGATAAACACATGCTGGAAACCACTGATGTTCTGTGAGTAGCCTCAATCTCTGTCTTGAACCTATTCTGATACTGTTAAAAGTAATGAGATTCCCGAGATGATCGCGTCAGTCGACCCAATCAACTCAGGCTTTGCGATGAGCCTAGAAGATCCTCGGGCTCAGTATTATACAGCTTTGCGCCAGCGATTTGGTAAATTCCTTCACAATGCATCTGTGTCTCTGAGACAACAAGGGGAAGAGAACACTGTCGATGCTGTTGATCTTTTGGTTTGCACTCATATCTCCATCCTGTGTATCTTTCGAGCTAACCAAATTCTGGCCAGCTGGACTCAATCCGAACGTACATGCTTGACTATGGCGATAGCAAAGACAGGTCGGTCGTCTATTGTGTTTCTTGGGTGGCGCCGCTCATCGATTGTCCTTCATAGCTATTATACACAGCTGGATCGTTATCTCGCCGAGTTGAACTATGCGCGCCAGTATTATGGCCAGAAGACATGGCCCCGAGCAGTATTCGTTCGTAGGGCAAGGTCAGTACAGGGTCGAACTCGGTTTTGATGAGTGCTCAACCATGCTAGGCTTTATCATGCTGCGCGCTTGAGATGGAATTCAATTGAAAGGCGTCGAGGTACTCTGGAGGATAGCTTGATCGACGATGTCGTGGAGTGGTCCATGTGGCAGTATGCAACTGGTTCGTTCCGTGTTTTTCCATAAATCCGGGAAGTTTTGACAATTGTTTGCAGTGAGAGAGTATGTACACAAGAAGTCTTTTCACATCGTCTACTAAGTAATGTATCAGATCTGGCCAATCTCTGCTTGAGGCGTTATGCGGGGTCCGTATCCTTCTCACCTAGAGGGTTCTTTCACGGAGAGATTCAAATATCTTTATTCAGGGCTACGATGGCATTCGCATACGATGTCTTCCCCGCATATACAAGGCATTGGAGCCGGGTAACGAAGACGACAGGATGAAAGGAGCCTTATGGACATTGAACATGGGCCCATTTGGTGAGCCACAAATTTAGAATCTTCTTCCACGTTGCAGTGTCTCATCTGTGCGTCATTGTAGTAAAATATGCCATGGCCGGTTTGTTTCTTCGTCCTTCGAGATCGCCTCACATTTCTTGACCGATCTTTTCACAGACACCACGCTTGCAACTGACCTTGTCAGCCACCTTTTTGGTTGTCAATTCAATGAAAAGCCGTCCATCCAGGATTGCGTTGGCGCGGTCTGCGAAAACGGTGACAGCACTGTATCTCCTCCATCGCGACCCGTAGCTAATCCTGCCCCAAGGTCTAAACAGCTTTGTTGAGCCGTCATCGTTAGTGTACTCAGTCGACCATCTACCCCTGCGAACAGCTTTAGAGCGCTTCAAGAAGTTCCTTCATTTTGACGATCAAAGCCAGTCAATCATCATGAAGTGTTCCAAGAAAAGAGCAGAGAGGGTGAAGCTCTCAGATGCAGGCGCAAACGAATTGGTACGCCTCGTTTGTCTATTATCACGCTAGACAGTCTTCATTGTATTTTGCAGACCACGATGATATTGGCCGTCGCTGAGGACGAGGAAACGCATTGGCGTTATGCGATATATGCTGCCAGGTGTCTTCGAACCCTTATCCGACGAGATCTGCCGGTGTCACCGGATCACCTCCATTACTTTCTGGAGAAAGTACGAGACAATCATCCATCCCTGGTATGTTGCTGGTCGCGATGCTTGCATATTAAAATGATATACTCATTATAACTTGTCCCACAGCGATACGTACGTGCTACTGATGCGCTGTTGTCTGTAGACTCAGCTAAGTCTATTTTTATTCACAGTATGCACAGCGAGCTCTCATGAAGGCTGCTCGATACATCAAGCTCCGAACGTTTGCGCGATCAGCCACCGATCTCGTACTCGAGAAGAACAACAACCCTTTGAAATGCAAAGTCGATGTACCAACGCCCTCTCATAAGTTCACTGCCGATTTCCTGCAAGGATTTAGGCAGCCTATTGATCCGAAGACGGCACCTCATAAACCGTCAGTCGTTGTTCAGCGTTGACTTTCGTCAATCTTCTGACTTAAACCCTACATAGGACCTACTGCGAGAAACTGACCACCGGTTGGGTCGCATGGAGTTCAACGCTGACGATGTACCTGCCACCGTACCCAACAAAATCGTCACTCAAACCCTGGGAAACCGATAGCGAGGACGCTATTACGGAAGTCAGGGCCTTCGCCGCAGATGACGAATGGTGGAAGGATGTCTCTGTTCATTACTCTTCGGAAACGCACTCCGAGTCGGTCTCGTCTGACAACATCTCAACAGTGAAATCAATAGGTCAGTGCTATACATCACACTGTGTTCCTTTTGCTTAACTGATTTGTGTTGCAGTCCAATTGCTAGAGGGTGAATCGTTCGAAGCGTTGCAAACCATTGTCGAGGAACTCGTAGAAGATCCAGATCAGAACAAGCAAAGAGGAGCCGCAGAGTTTCTCGCAGGCCTCGTAATTGGTAGGCTAATCAATCGATTTTTTCCATGCAATTGATCTACATCTTGGTACAGGCGCAAAGCATTGGCCGGCGGAGAGTCAAGATCGTTTGTGGAAATGGGCTATGCCAGTCATTCAGAAGGCATTTAGTCAAAGGATCAAAACTGACACACTTCCCATTTGGACCTCATTTTTGGAGGTGAGGCCTCTGCATATTATCTTTGTTATTCTTTCGTGCTCATTGGTCAATCTATAGTATGTGTTCTACAACCGCGATCCCCGCCGACACCAGGCCCTAGTGGATTACATTTTAAAAGAATTTGAGGCGACTGACTATAACGGCGAGTCGTCGCTCGTTGCCGTCAAGGCTCTTTCCTTCCTGCGGGCCTTCTATGAGGACGAGGGTCGCAAATTCGTCCCTTGGGCGGATGACGTTGTGCGTCGAGTATGGCCTGAAATCCACAGTGATCATGACGAGGTAAAATAGAGGGCTTGCTTCACTCTCTCCTCGATCTGACAATCGTTATCATCAGGTTCGCGCATATATCAGCGAGATGCTCACCTATACCAATAAGATCAAGGTATGTAAACTCATTCTTCTGCCTCGCAGAGCAATCTGATAGATGCTTTCTCAGTGGGAGCCAACACCATCTATTCCAAGTGCGGAGGTCTTCGTCCGCGAATGCCGAACGACGCCCGTGGACATCGATATCATGGGCATGCGTGGTTCATACCACAAAGACAGAGTGCAGGAGCTGGTGAAACACTTCCCCATTTGGCGAGCTGAACGTCTGCCTGGCGCACGCGCTTTCCAGTCTAAATACGATCGGTAAGTACATATTAGCTTTCGCTCTCAAGTCGTCAAATAATTTGGGCTGCCAGGGTGGGGACAACAGTGTGTCGATGGCTTTACCAGAGCGTGCACGACACCAACGCCATTTCTACGTATGATTACATCGTCCCGTTACTGGTGCGTCTAGGACCGCCCTGTTGAGAAGAGCTGTAACCTAATAGTTTTGTTCTAGCCTGAACTCTTCCGCTTCACTGAGGGTAAGCATTCTTCCGGACTATCAAAGCACGGTCAGTAGTGATGAATGATCCGTACAGTAAATGACAACGACGATCTTTTGTCGCGGGCCCGTACTCTTCTTGTGCGAATGTGCGGGGTTACTCCACCGCGTCCCCTCATCCCAGCGATCCTGGACGTGATTTTCGACACGATCCAGAATTCACCGGTGGGTACTATGTGCCTACCTCACTCCTTAGTTACTCACCGTTGTCATGCAGTCATGGAAAGTCCGGTTGCAAGCGATACCTCTCGTTCAAGGTACGTCCGTTTCGGCCGCCGTGTCTTGTGTAGCTGCTGATATTCAATGCGGATGCAGTGTTCTACTTCCGACAGGTGCCCTTGATCAGCGAAGCCAAGGTCACTGAGATTTTGGAGGTGCGTGTGAAGCCAGGTCGAACCCTAGCAACCCAGTCAACTCCTGTCCCCTCTGTAGGTCCTCTGCAAATGCCTAGACGATGAAGTCGTGGAAGTACGAGAGATGGCAGCCACGTGAGTTATATGATAGGCCATATTTTCCATGTGCTGAGACCCAATAGCACGCTATCGGGTGTTCTCCGCCTGTCGTCGCGGCGGAGTATTCTGACATTGAAGGTACGACGGGCATAACTCGCCGTGGTCCGTCTGCTGACCTACTTGACCACAGAACCGCTTCCTCCGCCTGCTAAACCGTTCGCACCTGCCGGAACGGAAGGACCCTGCATACAACGCAGCTATCCGCCAGCGACACGCGGCCATCCTGGGGATTTGTGCCCTCGTGGACAGCTACCCTTACACGGTCGAAAGGTGGATGCCGGAGCTTCTGACCAACGTGTTGGCTGAGCATACCTACGATCCCGTGCGTAGCATGTCTCTGCGACCTGCATGTGTTCTGATTCATGGTCATCGCAGGTGCCGATATCTACGACTGTGCAAAAGTGCGCTAGCAACTTCAAGAAGACCCATCAGGATACGTGGCATGAGGATTCGAACCGCTTCACAGAAGATCAACTTACTGCTCTATCAACTTTGCTGACTGGATCGTCCTACTGTATGTGTTCTAGCTCGTTGTCTAATACTCAGGCTAATCACAGCCCCATTTTCAGATGCTTGAATGTACCATAATAATTATAATTAGAACGGCGAACGGGTTATTTACTAAAACACCATTTCTTGAATATTCCCTACGGACAAGTTCTTTGGTCATAGCATGTCAATGTACTTCAGATATAGTGCACAAGGATCAGTAAATGTAATGCGTGGACCCTTCAATATCTACAGCCCTAGAAACTCCTGAATGAACCGCAAAAAGCTATTCAACCCTCAGTCCGTGATCAGTAAACACGTATTGCCACATCCGTAGCCTATGCATGCTACACCAAAAGCTCAGCTCGGGTGGTATATTAGACTTCAAACACCAAAAGAGTATCCAGTATTACGAAGACATTACACTTGTAGATTGGGTATATTCGACATCGGGGCCAGGGTCGCCGATGACCTGGTCGACACCGGTGTCGCTGGCGACCGCATGCCCCCCTCGATATCTGGCGCAGCCAGAGACGTATCTGTTGTCTCCACGCCGTTCGGCATGCCGGACCGCGCACCTGCGTCAGGTACGGTGTCGATGGGCGCGCCTCGTCGATTCGCGTAGCCCGATTTGACGCGGTTGTTCGACGTCTCCTCCCTGTGTAAAAATAGCCTCGATCAGCGACTGCGTATGGACTGTCTAGATGGTGCTGCGGCTGCGGAAGCGCAACCAAGCGAGAACGCACCGTATCTCGGCTATCAGGTCGTCGATGGCGTACCATGCAATGCCGCTGAAGGCGACAGCACGCCACCAGCCGCAGAGGTCGGCGGGCATGATATATGCGTGGGCGTGGAGGTGGTCCGTAACAGGGATCTTGGAATCCCGGAAAGGCGAGGTGATGAACCCTATGCGGAAGGCAGAGTTCTGTTGCTGTAGTGGTGTGTCCTGTGTGGTAGGGGTTGTTGAAGATGATGGTATATTGGGGGATGTGGGTGCGAGAAGGGATGAGAGCAGTCGACGCCCAAGGTCACGGATTGAAACCAGGAGCGGAAGATCACTTGCAGACTATGGAACGCCCGCTTTCATTACACGACCCGCAGTTAGCACAATCAGAGAAGAGGACTTACAAGGTTATATAATGACGGGACGTGCAGGCTGTACCGACTTCTTTAGAGACAAATGACGCATCAGGTGAAGTGGAGTACATACTTGAATGCAATGATGATATGCCCTTTGGAAGACACTGGGTTGGCCTTCTCCCGATAGATTGTGAAATTGTCATCCCTCCACAAGACTTCAGGCTGCTTGGAGCCCTGCGGAAACGACGGTGAAAGGGGCGAATGGGCGGTTGCGTGCGAGGCGGAGGAGACGATGCCGCACATGGGGCATCCTGGTTTCGGTGCAAAGCTCATGGTCTGTGGCGCATAAAGGAGGAGAAGGCGGCGGCGTCGTAAGGCGGCGGCGTCGTAAGGCGTCGGGGGCGCGCGTCGGGGGGAATATGATATAAGGAATGTAAAGTCTGTTTTGAGCAGCGCATGATGTTCGGCCTCCACTCCCCGCCCAAGCCACTTACGTAAGCCACGACGCTTGATCCGCGACGCGACGCGTTGATTATCTTTCGCGTCTCGTCGTCAATGGCCTCCTCAAGCGACGGCCGCCCGATCCACGATGTTTTCGAGGCCTTTCGCAACGAGCTCGACGAGCACAATGATAGGCGAGAGCGCTTGATCAAGGTAAGTTACTGTGACGTATCTTTTCGCATAATTTTGACTAGACACCTTGTTCCAGGCCAGTCGCGATGTCACGATTGCGTCCAAGAGGGTTATTTTCCTCCTCCATCGGATCATGAATGAGGCCAGCGGTGACTACGTCGTTCTCTCTGCGCGCGCGGCGAGAGAGGGTTACAAGAAGTTGCGTGATATCCAGGTGCTCTTCAAGGCCATGAGACCCGAGCTTGAGGGTGACCGCTTCTGGCGATACCAGTCGAATATCTCTCCGGGCCTACAGGAGTACATCGAGGCCCTGAGTTTCGCGCATTATCTCGAGCATGGCACTCTCATCAGCTACGCCGGAGTACAGGCCTCTTTATCGGATGCGACCACCGGCCCTGTGAGTTTCCGTAACGTCCACCCCAGCGTCTGTGGGTTTATATTATCTGTTAACTCAAGACCTGTGCTTGCGGCTTGGCAGTACTTCACGCTCCCCGTCTCGGACTATCTTCTCGGGGTGTCCGATCTCACAGGCGAGCTCATGCGCTTCGCAATCTCCGCCATCGCCAAACGTGGGGGGCGTACCAAAGCGTCCGAAGTGTGTGCGTTTGTCCGCTCCTGCAAGGCTGGTACGTACAGCTCTTGCTTCCCATCGGCCGCCGCGTCATGTTTTCCTCACGAACGCCAGATTTCGAGGCATTCACGCCGCACGTACGGGACCTTGGCAAGAAGCAGCGTGTTACGTCTCAATCCCTGCAGAAGATAGAAGATGGTGCGTTTCGACAGTTTGATACCATGCCGTTGACATTGAATGTTAGATACATCTTTAAACTTTAGCTGCCTATGCGGTCGCTGTTCGCAGCTCTGAGTACGATCTGCCCCCGGAGCTGCTGGACGATATAGTCAGCCGTCAGGTCGCTGGCTATGGTATAGAAGCAGTGCACGACCAACATGGGTCGTCGCGAAAACGGGCACGCCCCGGTCCCGATGACGAAGGGGCTTACAGTGACTGATACGTTAGAATTGTCCAGAATCCTCTTTGTAGCATTAGACCCCAGCCAACAGTGTATTTTGATGTTGTCAATCCCGTTCCCTCTCGGAGTTGTGTGGATTCGGACAGCCTTCATGGGGATCGCAAACCCGCGAGTCGTGAGTTGTATATGTCAAAATGGTCATGGCATTGTCCGTGTATACAACATGCTATCATGCTATACTCAGACATGGATCGTGAAAGCAATACAGAACAACAGATGAGTACGCAGTGTGACAACAGAAGCAGAAATACAACACCCTATATCAAGCGGGAAAGGCGACCGACCGAATTGCACGCCCAGCGTCCACTGCGTCGGTCACTTAGTTCAACTTACACCTCGGAACCAGAGTTCTCCGGATTCAAAAATACCTCCACTCTGCCTCCCTTGACCGCGCCATCTACCACCGTCAACGTCCACCCGTCGCCCTCGCTCAAGTCGACTCTCTCGCCTTCGAGCAGGACCTCCATATTCAAGACGTGACTTTTTCCAGTTGGCCGGCGATGCACGAAGTGGAATGGACCTTCTGGTATGTTAAAGGTCAGCGCAGGACCGGACGTCCCCGCCACTGAATGCACTTCGGTACCCGCAAGAGTCTCGGTGTCCGTGTCGTGGAAACTACTCTTGTATAGGCCTCCGCCATCCTCGAGCTTGTCCTTTCCATCGTAGGAACCGATTATCGGCGTCTGCTCGTCGTCACCGTCGTCCCCGCCTGCCAGCTCACGGTGTTTTGATGCGGATGGGTCGAAGGCGGGGATGTCACCAGGGCCGAATGCGAAAGACATGAATCGCAGAACGGCAGCTTGCAGGACGAGGATCAGAGTCCGCATCAATGCAGTAGTCACCTCCTGTGGAGATCGTCGTTCACCATGTATAAGCGACGATGCCTGGAATGAGGCTATCGGTTCTCGGACAGGTTCATGTACAGGGCCGTGTCCATCCTGCGACTCCGCCTCGGACAATCGTTCGTGCTCCGACGGGGGTGATGGAGGCACGAGGTTATGCGGTGTCAGAATGGACAGCGCCCAGCATGCGCTCTGCTCCTGATCCAGCCTTTGCTGATCTTCGCTCTCCAGCTCTTCGCCCGCATGCCCAGGCAGAGTATAGACCCGACTAAGCACACACTCGCCGCCCGCCGCTCCGAGCCTCAGCACCAGATCGACGTCCGGATCCGTCGTGTAGGCGAACATCTGCCGCGAGGCGGGACAGAAGAGCATGTACCGCTTCGCCCTATCGTCCCCGAATAGTGACCGCTCGAAGCCGCTGCAGATCAGACGCGTCGAGGGCTTCAGGTGCGCCAAAGGCACGAATGCAATGCGGGCGGGACTCTGGTCCCCGGGCGACGCGATGAGTGCATATCCGGCCTGCTCGCCAATGGAGCGAAGCCCATGCGAGTCGAGGTCGTCTTGGAGCTTCGATGCGACGGGGAGGTCGCGGTAGATTTCGATGTGGGAGCCGGCGGGGCATGTCACTAGTCCGGAGGGCGAGAGGCTGAGCGCGCCTGGGGGAGAGCGGAGGATGATAGGGTCGTGTAACATGAATGTAGTCGGGTGTACACGCGGGAGGAAGATGAGGTACGACGCGTCCGTGATCTGTGCACCAGGAGGGAAATATTTTACACTAGAAATGAATGAATGCATATTAGCTATGCTTCTACCTACGGATAAATAATAAAACGAACGTTTGGAATCCAATCGCCCAGCAGCCCCATAAAGCCTGCCGAATCTGTGCGAACTGGATATTCCCCCCAGACGGGGAGGGACCGACGTGCTCCCACACAAAAGCGGGAGCCTCCTCCTCAGCGGGCCCCTCCGACCGGGCCACCCAGCCATCGCGCACCGCAAGCCATGGGTCCTCCTTTTTGAGCACGCAGACGACATCACGGCCCGGCTCGCCCAGCCAGTGCACATGGCCGTCGGGAAACAAAACCCTGTATGTGACCAGGAAGCGCGCCTCGGACTGGTCGGCTGGTATCGCGCCCGCGTTTAGCGGCAGGCGCAGGTGCAGCACGTACGGCTCCTCAACATGCTCGTCCTCGGGCGCCAGCAGCGAGAACTCCGACGCGCTCGCGGTCACGGCCTCGTCCTCATACGACGCTCCTTGTTTCTCGAACGTATAGGCCGCCCACTCGCCCGGGCTGTGTCCCTCCACCGGCGCATCCGTCCAAGCCTGTATCTGCATCCCGGCGCTCTCGCAGTGGGCGAGGGCCTCGGCGGAGCGTAGATCCGCCTTGAAGAGCAGCTGCACACCACCGTGGGCACTCGAGGGCGGGACGGCGATAGTGTGCGTATCTCCCAAGGCTGGGGAGAACGTCTCGGACGTGATGAAGCTCGGTGCTTGGCCCATGGTGGTCTTGCTGGAGGTATCGAGGGGGGTGCGACTGGCTGCAGAAGAGCCGGCTATCGATAGCTGGGTATGCAGGCCTGATGGGCGAGGTTGCAGCACGGTAATCGTCGGAGAGAAGTTGGCGCTGAGCAGCGCGATTAGGGTGTGGGCGCCATGTTTATCCTATAACCAGAATTCGGAGGTAGTTGCTTGCGCCTCTGAGCTTATCTGGCACATTCCAGACAGACCCAATATGTCGTAAACCGGACGAAGCATGGCGGCGCGTGCATGAAGACAGGAGTTACAACCTCGTCATCCAGACAACCGAGTAATTCGACATTACGCATATCGGAGATATGTTATCTTGGTACTATCTCAATGTTCTACTACGCTTGCCCTCAGGCGCAATCAGAAAGTGTCAGAATCATCCACACGACCAAAGACCACACTATTGATCCCTATAATTGGTTCAAGAATGCGCTACAAGGCGCCGCGTAATCAGACACTGGAAGAAACGTCGAACCTCGGCGCTCTCAGACATCATTGCAGTTGTGGTAAAATCAGATAGACGCCAGGACCAGCAACTTCCAGGAAACCAGGCCTTAGCGCGTCAGTGAATCTGCAACCACCAACATCAGAAAATACTCGGGAATGGAACGAGTACCTCGGACTGCCTCCGCCTGGCTGACATTTTCCTCATGGACCTATGCCAACAGGGACAGCCAATCTTTAGAACAATCCTTACGAACAACCGGCACCTTGCACTCTAAAAAGCAATATGTGTGGATCTGCGATCACGGGTATCAGAACATACGGAAGAATGGAACGAAGACCTCAGGCTGCCCCTCCCCGGCCGAAATTTCCGCGTCCCCACCCTCTTCCGCCGCGACCACCTCCACCTCTACCCCCACCTCTGTTGCCTCGATATCCTCGTCCGCCCCGCCCATTGCCGTTATTATTATTGTTCCCACCCCGATTCCACCGTGGTCTATTTCGTCTATGCGGAGGTGGGCCACCGCGAGCTGCACTCTGCCAAGCACCAACAGCGACGCCGACTGGCGGCCCTGGGACGTTCTCCTGAGTGCTCTGCGTTCCACCAGAGCCTCCTTCGTCTTCCTCGTCGCTCTCACTGTAGTCTTCGTCCTCCTCGTCATCTGGAACAATGAAACTACCGCTCAGCTCTCTTTCCAGCGGATGTGTGCGTTGAACGGGAGCGCGCTGCGCGGATGCGCCCTTTGCCCTTTCTGCGGCTCCAGCTTTCCACTTCCTGAAGAATCAGTTTAGCGTGTACGTTGTTAGGCCACTGAGCGTAAACGAACTCTTTTCTGGCCCTCCATTCCGCGAGCTTAGAGCCTCCTTCCTCCCAGTCGTCAATGCCGTTCTGGCCAAGCGCGTGCAGCTGCTTCTCAATGGTGTTGTCCATGGCAAAATTAGGGATCATGGGGGCAACGGCAGACAAGGTAGCGCGGCATATAGCACACGTCGGTGCTCTCGGCTGCGCAGACACTTGCACATTCAGCGTGCACGAGACTTAGTAGTAGAAAATAATCGCACGTTCTTTGCGATCCAGTTCCATCCGCACTCCCCGCAGAACGAATGACCGCACGGGCTCCCAAGGTGAGCAGCAGCGCTAGGCTTAAATTCAGTTCCCAAGTGCACATGAAGGCAGGGATTTGGACCCACAAGATATCACAACATCTACAGGCACACGTCAGATCTTGATGCACAGACGACCGCAAGACTTACATAGGACACGTCATCTCGTCTTCAAATTCACTCAGGATCCTGCGCACGCCAGCGCTCGGGGACTCTTTCTCTTTGCCTTTATGTTTCTTCGCAGGCGTGAGCTGGGTTGGTGTTGATGATCCTGCACGTGCTCGCTTGCGCGGGGAGCTTTCTGTTTTTGGTGTCGGAGACCAAGGTATGGGTTCATTTATCTCCACACCTTTTTTTGGTGATCGTCTGGGGGCTGGAAAAATGTATCAGACCATATTGATGCAACACGTCAATGGCGGTCTGCGCATACATCGGGGAGGACTTGAAGGGGCCACGGCAGCGGGAGCTAATTGTAGGCCAGGAGCTGTCAGTTCTGAGGCGTTGTGACTGCAGGCTGTTTACAAACCTCTCTCGAAAAACCGAGATGTGGCCTGCGCTTGCCTGTCGTTCATCGAGCCTACGGCCATATGTGAATGGATTCATGAATGGCGCGCAACAACATCACATAGCAACCCACCCAATTCCTTATCGACTTCTTCAATGCTCGCAGAGCTCGATGCCGCATACAGACTGCTTCCTGCCTCCGCATTTGTATTTGCAGTGACGGGCTGCGTCGCAGCCGGAGTTTCTAAAAACATGGTTCCGTTACGAGACATTTCCACGCTAGTGGAGAGCCATACCTTCCACCGGCTGAGTCCTCGCCACATCTTGGGTCAATAACTGATCCAGTTCATCCACCTCCGCCAGAAATGTGTCGTCGAGCTCGTCAAAGGAGTAGTGGTCAGACGGTGTCGCGGCAGCTGCCACTGGCGCTGGGAGAGCTTCATCTAGTGGCTGAGGTCGAGGAGATGATTGGACAGGTATTGTGGCAGCTACATCATCGTAAGCCAAACCGGGCACATTGCTCAAGTCGATATCCTCGAAGTCATCGGGAAAGTTGTCATATTCGTCGTCGCTGGCCGGCGGCATGTCTACTGTATAAACGTGGCAATGTAGATTACAAGCCATAGAGAAGTAGTTAGATAGTCAGTAAACCGCTTTCAAGTTCATGCTTGCACGTACCGGTGAACGCTGAGAGCAGGTGCCACTAGCACCAGAGCAGTCAACGAAAGAACGCCGCCAAAAGGAGCCGTGGGACTCCAAAGTTCGGATGCGCGTCGCGCACGTGAGACGCGTTTACCGTCACGGGATCCGCAAAGCGTGTTTACCTCCGTTCCCCCGTTCCGACGTCGTCGAGCTCACATCTCCAGCGGCCCAGCCCCATGCGCCCACCGTCCCCGTAAGCGTGCCGTCATCTCTGAGAACCTGAACTTACAAGATATCTCCTACAGGTATAGATACAGATTATGACGCAAACGCTGCCAAGGTAAGTTACTAACTTACCACCGCGCCATTTTGCATCTCGTACGTGTTCTCCCGATTTTTCGATTTCTGTCATCGGGCATGTCGGCGGGGATATGCCTACGGCACAGCACCGTAATATTAGGTACCCACGGGATTTGCGAAGCATGCCATAGACTCAAATCTCCGCTTGCGCGACGGGAAGTGCGAACCCCACATGCGAGGAACAACGTCAATAGAATATACGGCTGCCAGCGCTCCGTCGCACTCAAAATTCAATCTGTGCGGCTACCAGGGCTTCCATGTGGCCGCCAGTGCGGCGATATCTGATGACCTCGCTATGTGTAGCGGGCGCACGATGTGGGCTCGCGGCCCAATGGATTTATTTCCGCTTTGTACGTATGAAAGATGACCTGCAGCACTTCGAGCGATGGTCAGGCTTGGATCAAGGGATCCCATCGGAACGAGGCGTCAGCACTGCCGACACACTAGCCTCCGCTGCTGACCTCACAGAACTCAATCGTTCTATCCTCTCCAGCTTATGAGACCGCTCCTGTCGATCGAGGCAGGCCGGGAGCCTATCTAGAGTTCCGTATTCTGTGCGCTGTTCAAGCATGCACAAGTCGTTCGTACACTGTCAGGGTCGCCCAGATGAGTTGCTGCCTCCCAAATTTCGTGCTCATCATCGTGCCGTCATGCAGGTGAACCAGCGACGGATGAAGTCGGCCCCGGCCCACCTTGGCCACTTGGCAGCGTTAATTTACACCGATCAATAACCCGAGGTTGGCATGAAGCCTTGTGTTGAGCCTTGGTTGAGCCAGATTGAGCCAGTGCAATACAATTTATGCATCAATTATATTTTATCATATTATGCGTGGTTCGTGCATTACGACGGACCCTTGAAGTTTGATGGTCAAGTTACTTGCGAAGAAAGGAGATGGGACATATGATTGCTAGGATACCGAAAGACCAATATACATGGCGCTGCGCAACCTGAGAACACTACCGAATAAACCGATTATCAAAACAACATCGATGCAAATAACTGAGGGCGCGAAATAAATACGACTGATCTACAGGAACACTACAGCGGGCCTACGCGGTGCATAACGATTAAATAGATACAATCGGCATGGAATTCGAACTAGGGCGGTGGGCTCCACCGCCCATGATCGGACGGTCGGGGATTCCATCGCGTCGGCCATTACTTCTGCGAGCGCTGACATCCTCACGAGCAGCCTCGCGGGCACCAGCAGAAAGCAGCGAGTCAATGGCCATGGCTTCTCTTGAACGAGGCGAACGATCGTAGCCTTCACTATGCAGGGATGAAGGCGGAGATGGCGCGTGATGGGGTGACGATGATGAATGTGAGTGGTGAAGCGAACGGTATGATGATGCAGGCGACTCGGAAGAGCGGTGGCGTTTGCGAGCATGCGATGGCTCCCTGGCAGTTCGTGGTGATCGGTGCGCAGATGAATCTGTCGCACTTGATCGTGGGTGATAGACGCCATTCGATCTGGGCGGTGCCTCCAGCACAGGTGAATATGATGGCTCTGTGGCGGCCGTGGTGTGTGAGGCAGGCACAATTTGGTAGTATTCAAGCATAGACCGGTGGAGGGAAGCCATGGAAGCCAGGCGCTGCGAGAAGAACTGTCAGCTTCAGAGCGCAACAGATAGGCGTCCAGAGGTGTTCCCATACCTGATCCTCGGCGCTCTTGGCATTTAGCATGGCCATCAGCATCTCTCTGTCGCCATCTCCTCGAGTGCGGTATGCGCCTAGGATTTCCCTCAGGCTGGGCGGCGGTGGCTGCACGGACTCGGTTACTTTACGGCAATCCTTGGTTTCGAATGCCCAGGCTTACCTGTTCTAACATCTGCCAAGTTGAGGCGAGTAAGGATTTGGTTGCAGCATGTGCAGGAGCGTGGCTCGCATAGTCAGCAAAGGCTGGAGAGTCTGTTGGGAGATGCGAGGAGGCTACAGAGCTCATGGTAGCTTGAGAAAGCAGGCGTTAAGGGGCAAAAGGTGACGAGAAACCAAGAGAGCCATGGCAGGGCTTTTGAGCAGGAGCCAAGTCCAAGATTCTATCTTTGCACTTCCGTGGCAAGGACAAATATAGAATGCCAAGACCAAGAGCTATTCCTGCGTCTCCGGCGCCGAGCACGAGCACAGATGTATGTGTACAAAGAAAGCGGGGGTCCTTATATTTTGAGGTGAAACGCGCGGAACGATAGCAGAGGGGTAGCGGTGCAGAGAAACAAGAGGAGGCAGCGTCGGTGGCTTGGGGAGGGGATGAGCAGAGCGGAGCCCCAAGCTATGATGGCGCCTATTTGGTTCAAGGTCCTATTCTTATGCGCACTTGGGCTTGGCATGGACAGATATATATGCTCCGGCATTCCGGCAGCGCACTAATCTGAGCTCGCTGTCGCTCAGTTTGGCAAACTCACATTTATCGCAACTCGTCGCTCGAGCATCGCCATCGCCATCGAGCATCCAGTGATCTTGTCACTGCACTAAGTACATCAATCATCCCCGCCAGCTTCCGGTGCCGAGTTATGTTTGGCTCCGTTCCATGTCATACCAAGTCAAACGACGGCCGTAGCCCGGCGGCGGGACGTGTGTCACACTGCAAGTAAGTGTTTCGTCCCGTGGCTAGCCTAGAACGACCGCAATGGAAATGTGACGGACGTTCTCGGTCGGTAAAGTATCGTTGTCTACCGCCATAGTGTCTACTTATATGCATGACAAAATGTGTTGGTGCATGTGCGGTCACTGCGAAGTAGAAGATGACATCACCTACCCACTCAGGCGCACATTTAGAACGCTTTTCAACGAATGGTCTTGAGACCTATCGTCTCCCTCACAGATTGTGCACCACCATGTTGCCCAAGATCACTTCGACTGCACTGCGCTCTGCTCGTCCGCTGGCCATTGCTCAACGAGCAATGTCCACGTCGACGCGCAAGACCCCTTACGCTTCGCCTGTGGCATTCCCCTTTCTCCCTGCTAATGCCTTGGATAAAAAGCCAGAGCGCAAGAAGGGTCTCACAGAGATACGCGGACCCTATTATTTCCCCGTGACTCACACCTATCTCGACGAACTGCTCACCGACTGGGGGGAGTACGTCGATGGTATCAAGTTCGCTGGAGGGTCATTCTCTCTTATGCCAGAGGAACGGCTCAAAGACCTGATTGAGGTGGCCCATAAGCATGGTCCGTCTTCCGCTTCCATTCCGACTTGAAAAGGCCTTTACCAGGCTAATCTTATGGAAATGATCATCCAGGCTGCTATGTTAGTACAGGCGGTTATATCGAGCGTGTCCTCGCCTCCTCGGGCGGAGACAAGAACCTCGTGTCCAAGTATCTGACCAAGTGCAAGGATGTCGGCTTCGACGTTCTCGAGTTGTCTTCTGGGTTCCTATCGATTCCAACGGATGATTGGGCCAATCTGGTAGAGTTCACTGCCGCCCACGGACTAAAGCCCAAACCTGAAGTTGGCATCCAGTGCGTTTGAATCTGGGTCTCCTATGATTTTCACACACGTTGCTGACTGAAACGGCTTCCTGCAATCTAGGTGGGGTGCCGGCGGTGATGCGTCTATAGAAGAGCTTGAAGCTGCAGGCACTAGAGACCCAAAGTGGCTTATCGACCGTGCCAACAAGTTCCTCCAGGCTGGCGCATATGTGAGTTTTCGAGCCATCTGTCCAGTAGAATTTTAGTAATGAACCTGCGGACTTGCAGATGATAATGATTGAGAGTGAAGGCATCACTGAGAATGTCAAGTCGTGGCGCACCGACGTTATTTCGGCCATTACGTCTTCTCTTCCTAATGACAAGATAATGTGCGTCCGAAGCATTTCTCATTTTAGCCTTGATGCTGACGGGCTCTGTGTCTGTCTATCTCTCATGTTTACCGCGAAAATAGGTTCGAAGCTGCGGATCCGGAGGGTACGCTACCTTTTGACCCAGCACGGATTTTGGCAACGCTGATCTTCCACGCCCATAGTGTTCGCATATCACATCCAGAACCAAGGCGCACATGCGAACCTGTTTGTGGACCACAGCCAAATTGTCCAGCTGGCCTGCCTCCGCCGGGGCATCTGGGGCACTGGGTCCACTTTCGGACGTATTGTGACGTTTGACAAGTGAACCCGGCCCGCTTTGATGTCGACGGAGCGCCTGCCTCGTTTCTTGTCTTGTATGAATAGTCTACACGTGTACTTCATCGATGTGTATCAGCAATGCATGAAACTTGCCTTATCCATAGCGTGCTCAAGTGCATCTGGTTCTTCCAATTGGATAGGGACTGAAGAAGACTTCGACTCTTTGATATCCCGCCAACCCTACTTTAGAAATACATAGCACGCCTAGATTGCAGAGACAGTCATGACAAGGCTATTGCCCACAGCGCCCGGTTCTCAGTTGAAAGAAAGCACCATGCGCCGCACTCCCCGCGCTTTCCCTTTACCCGATCCTCTAAGATGAATTTAGAAGCGGAAGAAACGGAAATTTCTCGCTCTATTGTCATTCTACTCTTCCTCTTCCGAATCTTTCGCGCTCGTGGCGTTACGGCTGATCGCAGGGCTTGTGTTGTTCGCGTGGGCTGTGCCCGATGGCTTTGCGATTAAGGTCGAATTCGCGCTGCTAGGATGACGCGACGGAGCCAGTGGTGTGGATGTGGGCGGGCTCTTTGCGTCTGGAGAGGCTTTTGCCTTCGAGGAAGCACAGGCGCCGCCATCGGTCCAAGCCCCAGCAGAGCCTGGAGCGTCGTCTTTTAGCATTACAAAACGAAAATGACATTGCATAGTGTGTCTCTCACCGCCAGGCGTATCCCCTTCTGTCCACCATTTGGCCGTCCATAAGTGACCGCTATGAGTTATGTGAGAAAAGGCGTAATTCAGAACCGAAAAAAACAGGCCCTTACTCGTAAGTCGCCTGCTGCCCGCCGGTATAGACGGTGCCGCTCGCCCATGCGCCCACGCCTGAGCAGCTTCCACCCGCCGGAGATGTGGGAGAACTACCAGGCGAAGAGGTACCGCTGCCGCCGCAACCTGTGCACGCGCTGACTGCTCGGCAGCACCGGATAAGATCCCACGATATGTAACACTATAAAGAAGATTTTACGCACTCGCGCTCCAGTCGCTGTTGGGATTGTTTGCGGGCTGCGCGGACGCGAACCATTTTGCCTGCGAGTCGCACAATGATCGCATCCATTGCCCTGGGGCGTTCCGACCGGATGAAGCGGGACAGACGTACCTGCCATGTGTATCTGCAGAGAAGAAGCAGAGCAAGCAAGCGTAAGTTACGTACTAAAAAGCTGCATCACTGAGGAACGCTTACCCTCCGAAGGTAACCTGCGATCCTCCGGGATAATTGTCTCCGGAAGCCCACGCGGGCGCGCTGCACGTTGGGAAGGTAAACCCAGTGCCGCCGGCCGCTGTCAAAGTGTTTTTGGTCGCAAGATCGTAGCGGCCATTGACTTCCATGCCACACAGAACACCTCAGAATTCGATATTCAGACTTGGGACAGGGTGCGCACCGTATGCCTGCGAAGCATCCCAGAGCATGACCCCGCCAAAGGAAGGGAAGCTCTTCCGCATTTGCGTGGCAATGCTGCTCAGCGTGTCGATGTCCTGATAGCCTCCGCCGGCCGCGGTGCTGGAAGCAGGCGCGCCAATGTAGATTTTGACGTTGGGGTTCGGGCTGATCGTCCTTGCCCAGTTATCCCTGGCAACCCCGATCAGCGGGGCGGAAAAGGAAAAGGACATGTGGGCCGGACTCACCACAAGCCAAAATCCCATTGCTGGAGAGCGGGTTGTCAGAGGCGGTATCATCGGGATGGGAGAAGCGACGTTACCGAGGCACTATTAAAGTTCTGCAGTCCACATGGGTTGTTATCTAGCGCAAATTTTCGTGAGCACCCCGCCCCTTGCACGAGAAACAGAAACGGCCGTGCGGCGGGTACGTACAGAACTGAACGTAAACGGCATCAAACTCGGCAGCATTCAAGGTCGCACCCAGCGCAGAGTCGGGATAAATACATTGAGGGGCGGCCGTGACGTAGTAACTGGAGAGGTCGAGATGTCAATGACACGAATATGACATTGGCTGGCACCGAAGCTTACTTCTTGCTGGCGCCGCTGGCGTGAGACCGGATCCGGCTGACGAAGGCAGGATAGCCGGTAGAACCACCGCTCTCGACATCCAAGTCGACGCTTCAGGGCGAGATTCAGCATAGAGCACAACGGATCTCTGGATAATGAGTTGTCGCACCCATCCAAGATGGCGCTGCCAAACGGCCGGGTGGAGCTACTGCCCCCAAGGAACAAGTCCCAGATGGTGTCGGCAAAGGCTTCAGCTTGGCTGTCACCACCGCTGAAGCCGACACCACCGCCCGCCCCGCCCAGACTGAGCGTGACAAGCTTGCCCTTCGATTGGCAGAACTCAATATCGGACGCCAACGACGTGCACTGTGGAAGTGAACTGCCAGGAAAGGTGGCATTGTCGGTCGGGTTGCAGGTCTGGAGATCATGAAATGAGCACTAGCTGTCGCATCTGAGTCAAAAAAAAATATTTACGTTTGCCAGGTTCAAAGAAGGAAGGCCACCAGGCCCAAAGAATGTGTTCACGAAAGCCACGGGAATCACATCGATGGCATCATCCTTATGGTGCCAAGTTTGATCAACATATGTCATGTGAGCATTTATCGAATGAGCGGTCTACCTGGCAATAGTAGGACAAGGTCTTCTGATAGTTCGCAACGTCACTGTGAGTCGCGCCGTAGGAGTTCTGTCCCCAGTACCTTGATGGAGTCTAGTCAGCTTTGTGGAACAGGATGAATGGATGCTCCTTACACAGCGACCTGTAATCGAGCGAGGGTCAGTTGAGAGCCGGCACGATTCAGAAGGTGATCTCACGTTGTCAAACCGGGAATTGTCAAAGGCAAGGACTTTGACAACGGAAGCTACTAGGAAAAGCGCAGTTGCACTGGATAAATGACGAGAGCGGAACGTCAGCATCGTAGCAGGTACTCAGAGGGGCGAGGAAATCACTCGACCCTTCAAGGGATAAAATCCCAGGTAGTTATAGCAGGAACCCTGGGGCCACTGCAGTCTGCATTCTCCTGAAACATGTGGTTCAGAGCATGCAGAGGTAGAGAACAAGCCTATCGGCGAGACCGAACGCAAGCCATGCGAGGCCAAGTACCTTGCCAGCAAAGCCGCCATATGCAACAGGAAATCATCAACAGCACAGTATGCGTCAGTCCTGCGTAAGGCAATCGCCCATCATTATCGCTGACTATCGGTCGAATGAAAGCACATTGTCGACGGGTGTCGTGGTCGGCGCTCCACATGCAACAGCCTCGTTCACCGTGTGGCTCAGAGTGGCCGACGACGACGCTGTCTTCCATAGCGATAGAAGACAGTCACGTGAAGGGATCTATGCCAGATTAACGTGAGTACTTCAGAACGTCGTTAGCGACAAGAAGAGCATGGTAGTGTCCTTGAGTTCGCTGGGCGAGTGGCTAACAAATAAGCCCTGCAAAGTAGCCCGCGAGCATGGCATCATTGGGCAGACAGAAGCTAGACATACCGCTCATTGTACCTCCAAAGTCCGCTGGACGGCTCACGATGGACGCAGCCGTACGATAAGACTTTAGAATGACTTGCATACAATATTCCGAAGTGCTTCAACAACAAATTGCGCGAGTATGGTCGCCCCATGCCCACCGGGCGACAGTCCCCATTCGAATAAGGTAATTATGTACACATAGGGATGAGCCCTTGAGGACCCGTCAAATGTATGACAGTCCGCTGAAACTGAGATTAGTGCACTACGCCACGGAACCTTCGTTCTCCGCGTCGTTGACAGCGGCGTTTCTAACGGGATCTATAGAACAAAAATAAACAGAATTGCCCACTTATTCGGAATGATGGTCCGACATACCGAAGTAGGGATGAGCCTGTGCTTCACGCGCTGTGAGTCGTTCCTGGTGGTCGTATCGTAAGAGCTTGTCCAAGAAATCAATGGCTTCGTTGGTAATGTAGCGCTGATTCTCGGTCGTGATGAAGCGAGTCCATGGTTTTCTCGGATATCTGATGAACAAAAGTGAGCCCTTCCTAAAGTTATACCCAATATGAAAGCACCCGACCTTCCCAGAATATCATCGTATTGAGCGTCGAGTTCTATGTCGTACTTCTCCAAGTACTGATAGAGTTCGTCGGTACCCAAAACCTTGGTAATTTTCACCAGCTGGTCATAATTATCATGGCCGTGGAAGAATGGCTCCTTCCTGAAGATCTGTAAAGAGTTTAGGTGGCATACTGGAGGAGGAATCATGAATACCGACCATCGATGCGAACATGCAACCGTAGCTCCACATGTCTAAACTATAGTCGTATTCTTGGAAGTCCACCAAAAGCTCGGGGCCTTTGAAGTACCTCGACGCCACACGAACGTTGTATTGGGTTTTCGGATGGTAGAATTCAGCTAGACCCCAGTCAATGAGGCGTAGCTGGAATCCCCAAGTCAATGATGGTCTTTCACAACTAGAGCTAGTTACGCACCTTCCTGCGTTCGTGGTCGATCATGACATTATGAGGTTTCACGTCACGGTGCATGATACCCTTGGAGTGGCAAAAATCGAGCGCCTAAACGACTATGACAAACTGCATCTCGATACCAACAGGAGATGCTGAACTTACCTTCAGCAACTCAAGCATGTAGAACCGCACATCGTAGTCGGTAAAGCGTGGGTATAAGACTTTGAAGTCGACATTGTGCACGTATTCAGTGATCAGGCTAGGAATCTTCGATGATGGATCTCGGACAACATCCAAGAGAGCAACGATGTTCGGTCCCCCCGCCAGATTTTGCAAAATCTTGATCTCACGCTTGATCTTCTTCTTCTTTACCGGTTTGAGCACCTTGATGATACACTTCTCGTCGTTCACAATATTGACACCCTCAAAGACCTGCAAACAGTCGTGAGGTGCCCCTGCGACAATGAGAGGAGTCTGCCACACGCACTTCAGAGTATTTTCCTCTTCCAACCTTTCTGACGATCTCATAATGATCCTGCGATCCCCACTGTACCTGCAGATTGTCTGCCCTCGTCGTTCAATATGCGTAACCTCATGTATGAAAAGCACCGGACCCACCATACTCGTGCCATGAGGGGCCAAGCTTGGAGTTCACGTCAGCGTATACCCGTGAAACGGATGTATTCGCCACCCGGCCCATTTGAGAGTCGTTGACGATGAATATGACACGTTGTGTTCAGAGAATACACAACGTCTGGAGAGCAATGCGTCGGTCTGCACGAATCCACCGCCATCGGCAGGGTTGGATATATATAGTTCATAATTCCCACGGCACGAAGTCAGCATCATCGAGACTCGGAAGGGCGCTGTTTTACAGGAAGCTAGGGCACTGACGATATCGCGACTTTTTGCTGCGTACATGCATGTGCATGTACATGATACCCTGGGCAACGTAGTCAAAACATACCATCATGCCCAATACCACGCCTTTGCCCAAGAACTGGCCACCTCATGTCCAGTACATCAACTTGCAACATTACCATTCATCGGTATCACCTGCGGTCCAGAGTCACATCCGCGGTGTACCACCAAAAACAGGAAGATATGACTGTCCTATTTCCCGCCGATCAATAGTCATCATCAGAACCATCGTTTCACCCGCTCATCCCGCATGCGGACAGTTCGGCCTCTTCGCCTTGAAGAAGATCCCACCACGAACGCACATTATCGACTATCTCGGAGAGATTCATTGCGATGACAGACCTGACTCCGACTATGACATCTCCTTGTATCGCTTCCCGGATGGAGTAAGCGTTGGGTCGGACGCCAGTCGGATGGGTAACGAGGCACGCTTTGTCAACGACTATCGAGGGGTAATAGGAAGACCCAACGTCGAGTTCCGAGAACGAAGAACAGAGGCGGGCGAACTGAGGATGAGCATATGGACTCTGGCGGAACCAGTCAAGAAGGGGGAAGAGCTTGTCGTTTCCTACGGAAAAGCATGGTGGGCAGCACGGATGGTACATACATCCGGGGACAAGTTCATGAAGCGAAGCTACTGGAGCTGATTGATAAGTCTCGCATACGTGAGTAGCCCTTGTCCCGTTGTTGAAGGTGTTAGTCGCCACTGACACAGGTTCCCGCGGGCTTCAGGTGCCAATTGCAATGCTCGGGGAGGCGGCCCGAGAACACTAGCCTGATGATCGGAATCATGGATTTGTCCATTCCCAGTCATCACACAAGTTAACTGGCTTTTAGGGCGGACTGTTCAGAACCGGAAGGTTAATTATGTCCGGATACATCGTTCCAGGCCTCAGGGGGTCGAAGATTCAGGGTGAGAAGAAATTAGATGTGAAATATACCAATGCTAAATGCACACGAACCTTGGCACATCGAGGCGGATGACAATAGCGTATGTACCCACTTCGGTGTAGGTCTTTCCGTGGAGTTCGTCGCTGGTATCCAGTTTGATGGGCCGGAGCAAGAGGTCCTCCATCTAGCAAGAGTCTTGTCTTCCATGAAGAAAATGATATGGCTGCAATTGGTCGTGTACGTCAAGTCAAAGAGTCACGCCGAGAGCTCGAGATGAAAACGCAGATCACAGTCTGACTAGTACCATAATTTGCGCGCCCGAGAATCGTCCATGGAAAACCCAAGCAGGCCTGGAGTAAGATTATGCCTAGGCTTCAGGGCGACCGAGTCGACCCATCCGAAAAGGCGGGTCAAATTAGAGTTTTCGACGTCACTCCATTCGTAGAAGCGCACGAAGTAAGAGTCGCCAGGGAGTATGTGAGTGCTGTGAGCGGAACATGTGCGCGGATATATGTAAACCGATGTTCTCTCGGTGCAAAAAGTTCTTATGGAAGAAATGCAACCCAGAGCACAGATGGTCCGCCAGGCCAGTTGGTCCGCGGAGTGACTTATGGGCGTTTGCGTCCTCGAGGACCGACGCCCCATGTCCTGTCGCGAGTTAGATGATCACAATGGATCTGAGTTGGAAATATACCAGGTAACCATACATTGGTACCACTGCTTCTGTCGCAACTGCAAAGCACAAAGGAGGAGAACGCGTCACTCGTCAGTCTGCCAGAGACCAGATTCCGTTGGTGTACAGAACGGTCGTCAAAAGGACAAGTTCTCGAAGTAACTGGGACCTGGGTACGCCTTTGGCGCACGTGATAGCGGAGTGACCAAACAAGAACAATCAGCAGGCCAAATTTACTGGAGACGTTGCGGTCGGGGACAGCGTCTTCGAACGTGACACGCACCCTTGTCGGCTCGTTTTCCACAGTCTCTACCGTTCTACTCACGTCTCAAGTTATTGATGCCATTACGCATTTCGTCTCAAGGCATTTCATCCTTCATCTCCTTCTACTCATGTGCTCGGTCTTCCGGAAAGCTTGTCCCTACTGCGCGTAGCATCTGCCTCCGTGCAGGACATTCTCGACCCACCTTGAGGCGAGTGAAGAATGCGGGATATGATTGTCTCAAGGTGCGCTGCAGTCTTCCTGTGTCTAAAGTCCTCACCGACATACCGCCGGTCCATAGCGTAACTTCCACGCGTCGTCTCCATCTCATGCACCTAAAGATCCCTACCAGGTCCTTGGTGTAAAGAAGGATGCAACTCCTGCTGAAATCAAGAAAGTCTACTTCTCGGTGTGTTGCCCACACGCTGTCCTCCAATCGGATGTTCTTAATAACATGGCTTAATAACATGGCAATCAGTTAGCCAGGAAATACCATCCTGACAGCAACCCTGACAAAGATGCGCAAGCAAAGTTTGTCGAGATTCAAGAGGCGTATGACGTACGTTTGCATGTTTAGCTATGGTTTGTGACATGCTCTGATCGGTTTGACAGACCCTGAAAGACGACAAGAAGCGAGCTGCATACGACCAGTACGGAGCAGCGTCCCAACAGCCCGGTTTTGATCCCGATGCATTTGCAAGAAGCCCATTCGGAGGCGCCGGCGGCTTCAGCGGGTTCCATAACCTCAATGGGTCGTTTGGCGGTGCCCAAGGCCAGGATCTATTTGAGCAACTTTTCGGCGCATTCGGTGGTCGGGGTCGTTCTCGCGGCTCTCCATTTATGGATGAATCCCGAGGAGAAGACATAGATGTCACCGTCGGCGTAAGCTTCATGGATGCTGCGAAGGGCACATCACGAACCGTGAACGTAACTCCGGTGACGAATTGCAACACTTGTTCTGGAACTGGTCTGAAATCTGGAGCGAAACGCAGCACATGTCCGAGCTGCGGAGGGTCAGGGACAAGGACATTCGTTATTGAGAGCGGGTTCCAGATGGCTAGTACTTGTCCGACCTGTTCGGGTACTGGGTCTACTATCCCTCGCGGAAGTGAATGCGACGACTGTGGGGGCATCGGCAAAGTCAGAACGAGGAAAACCATTAAAGTGGACATCCCTGCTGGTAAGTGGACATCATCACCGAGATGCAGATGGGCTCAGAGTTTGCCGCTTGGTGATCTAGGTGTCGAAGACGGCATGACTATCCGTGTCCCGAATGCCGGTGATGCGCCGGTGACAGGGAAGGGCCCGTCGGGGGACTTGCTTGTCAGAGTTAACGTTGCAGCATCGAAGATTTTCCGACGCCAGGGCGCAAACCTTTACCATGAGGTGCGGATACCTGTCCATACGGCTCTGCTTGGTGGACGTGTTCGGGTTCCAACTCTGGAAGGGGATGTCGATGTCCGGGTCCCTGGAGGCACTCAGCAAGGGGAAGAGATGGTCTTGAAAAGCCGCGGCATTCCTTCGGTTCTTGGGCGTGACAAAGGGGATCTCTTCGTTACATTTGCCGTTCAGCTCCCGAGGTGAGTTTCGTGCGATTCCATTTAGGTGGCTTACGAGGCTGACACACGTTTTCCAGATCACTCTCCAAACGCCAGCGAGAGATTCTTCAACAATATGCAGATGACGTGGAGGGTCGGAGTGCAGGAAAAGCCTCAGAGCCCCCTCAAACTCCCCCAAGTGATGGGGACCGAGGATCTTCTCGCGACGGAGGTAGCAACACCTCGGACAAAGCAGACAACGGTACGGCCTTTTTCACCTACCCATCATCACCTTCTATGGGCGATGCGTGGTTATGTCGTGCATGGCGAAAAATTCGAGAACTCATTCGGTTTTAATCATTGCATATCCGTCACTACACGCGGCTCCCACGCTGTCCTTATATCCGTTGTGAACTCTTCGGTCCGCAGATCAAGTGTCTGGAGAGCGGTCAGATGGTTCCGGGGCCGACGGACGGGAGGAGAAAGAGCGGGCGACAGCATAGCATATCTCATAGAACGTAGACTAATTCCTTGCATAGTTCATTGTAACACATCTCGCATAATGAGTCGGAGGAGCGGAAAGAGGGATATTGCCACGAAGACGGAAGTGCGGCGACCCAGAAGTTCGCGGTGCGCGATGATTGGCTTATTTGGGATCTGGCGATTTAGCAAATTCTACAGTGGTCCCTCTGATCTCCCAGTGACTTACCGCCGGACCCCGCATTCCTTGTGCGGGCGTGGTTCTTCATTACGTACGAGGAGCAAGAGGGTTGGCCACACGGGGATCTAGACGTGCGAAACTTCGATTCCAGCCCCGTAATTGAGCCTGTACGAACTCGTCTCGCTGGCAATCTTAATCATCCTTGGGAAAATGAGGCGCTTTACCTCTTATTATTCTTCGAACCTGGATCAGAAGACTTGCACATTCCTTCCGACATTGGAACGAGGCCAGTCGACCAATCTGCGAAAGAAATCTTACCTTCTCTCGCTTGCACTCGTAAACCGACTCACACAAACGATGTCACAAAGGGTCTCTTATTTGTCTTGATGGTTATTCAACCTCTGAAGAGCCTAAAGGTAAGTGACAAGATCTCTTCCTTCAGATCCCAACAGTGAAAGGGGGTCTCATTACCGAAAGGCCTTTCAGATTCGTCCCTATCCGTTTGGGGCAGGTATGGGCTGACAGGATGAGGAGCCCTGCCGCTATAAAAATCTCGACGAGTCTGAGAGCTCTCCGCATATTCCGACTTCCGTCGAATTGCACTCCCCGGTTCTCCCTCTTCCAAATTGCTAGGCTGCTCTAGACCTCTGAGGATGCTCTCCTTCCTCCACCCGCCTTCCCGCTCGTCGATCAGCGACGAATCAATTCCTGGCTCCGCAATTTCTTATGACGAGAAGACCATCTCAAAATCACGACGAACATCGTCGGACGTCACGCTGTCGAACGCCGTCCTTTCCGAGACCTCGAGGTCGTCGTCGCAGTACACACTGTCGTGTGACAAGCAGTCGATATCTAGCAGTGCTTCGACAGCAGTCTCCCAATCTTCGCCGCAGTCGCTTTCCACGCCGCGAATACTGTTCGCACATATAGGGTAAATTTTGCCTGCGTGATGTCTTGGTCTTCGCAACCAACATGTTCCTCCAGCTCCGCATTGGCACTTTTCCTAGCCACCACAGACTCGGTAAGCTTATCGTTGGGCTGTCATGCGAACCAAGCTGATATTTTTCTCATATTTCTCAAAGACAATCGTGTCTACAACATTGCCGACTATTGTAGCGCAATTCGGCGCTTCTCAAAATGAATATACCTGGGTGGGTGTAAGTTACATGCTCACCCAGACGGCCTGTCAACCCTTTTACGGGAGGATCTCTGATTTGGTAGGGAGGAAGGTGCGTCATGTGATTCTTCGAAGCAACGGAATGACCTCACGAGTTTGCAGAATGTTCTATTTGCCAGCATTTTCGTATTTGCACTCGGCTCACTATTGTGCGGAGCTGCACAAGTACGTTTCTTATACCTTTCTCTGCGATCTGAAAGTTAAATTCAACGCATCTCGCAGACCATTTTATGGCTCATCCTAGCTCGCGGTCTAGCCGGTGTCGGCGGCGGCGGGATCGTCAGTTCAGTCTGGGTAATTACTTCGGAGATAGTGGAAGTACATCAAAGAGCCAAATGGTCCCAAGCGCTCAGCATCACGTGGAGTTGCTCCGCCGTTGCAGGACCTCTGCTCGGTGGTGTCTTCAGCAGTAGGTATACAATCGATTCTGTCTCGATGTCTTCTGAAGCCTCCTTCGTTCTCAGGTTCACATTCGACGCTTCTAAATTGGAGATGGGCATGTGCGTATGACATCACCTCCCTTAATTGTGCCCTAATCTTAATCGCACCCCGATTTCTGTAGTCTACCTAAACCTGCCGATATGCCTGGTGGCCACCATCGTGCTAGTAATCTCCTTACATGGTACCGCACTGTCACGTCCGCAAGACGCAACGTGGCGATCTTTTGTCGAGCGTTTCGACTTCCTGGGATTGTGAGCGATTTTCCGCATCGCTTTTGACTTTCGTTGACCCATCCTTCTAGATTCCTGTTCATCGCTGCGTCATCCTGCGTCATCGTGGGTTTTAGCTTCGTCACCCTTCAAGGCTGTAAGAATCTTGCAGAAACTGATCGTATTAGCTTGCTAAGCCGTGGTATACAGGGACATCTCCATCGACGCTTTCCCTGATCATCATTGGTGTCGTTGCATTCGTCCTTGCTGGATTCTATGAAGTAAATACCCGTCGCGATGCTCTCTTTCCTCCTGCGGCATTCAAGGACCTTGCAATCAGTGAGTTGTTTGCTACCTTCTTGCGAAGCGTTCTCATCGGTTTGCAGTCATCATACTGGTGGTCAACTTCTTGCATAACTTTGCGTTCAATGCCGGCACGTTCTACCTCGCATTGTATTATCAGGTAAGCGGTCTTCCAACCTGTCTTACATCGGGCATAGGGCTCATTATCTACTTCTAGACCATCAACAACTCATCGCCACTTCAATCCGGTCTCATGCTGCTTCCATACTCATTAGGGTCATCATTGGCATCCATTCCCGCTGCGTGGTATATTGGTTATAGGCAAGGACGGACACGCAACACAAGCGGGCAGAAGCAAGTGATCTGTCTTGGTTTGATCATAGCGACGCTAGGCTTCGGTAGGCTGCGCTTCATTGATGCGAGTAACGGGTCACGGAACGGATCACTTACCTATTTCATCAAGGGCTTCTCCATTTGTTGAGCGACGCAACGCCGCGGATGATGCAGTCTCTCCTGCCTCTGGTTGCGGGCTTTGGACTGGGCTTTCTTTTTCATGCGCCGTATCAGATCTTCACGAACGCACTTCAGCCTCATGAACTGGCTACCGGCACGAGTGCATTCTTTCTCGTGCGGTTTACGGGTGCAACCGTGGGATTGGTACGTATACATCCTACTTCTGATTAGGTCTTGTATTGATCGCCGTGTATGTAGTCCGTTGCCGGCGCGGTATACCAGAGCCAGCTTTCCGAAGCTCTCGAAACTCTCTCGTCAACGGAATTTTCGCATGCCGTTGCTCGATCAATTCAGGTACGTTCTACCGACGCTTCATGGAACTTGAGATTAAAAAACTCCCCCGTTAGGCCATCTGGACCCTATGCGCTCCATGTTTGGGATTTGCCCTACTGGTGAGAGTCATTTTCACATCTCCCATGCGGCATATGCATACTTACGGGTCCGTGTCATCTTCAGCTCTCCGTCTTCTTACGGAATTTCTCAGTCGATGGAACAGCGGAACAGCCGTCAGCTGATGCGGCGATCGCTATGCCACGGGCGTCGAGCGCGGAGGCAGAATCAAAAGCGTAGCTTCTCTACGACGAATCTCACGAACCGCACGACCTGTTTGAAGGGACATTTTGTAGACGTCGACGGACGGACCCCTATACTTATTACCGCATGTTGTATCATTCCGTCGCATTCACCATCGCAAAATACCTGTCTCATACACTCGAATTGAAAGCGTTTGCATACTACACGTGTTCGAAGCACAGCGCTCGCATGTTCTGCAGCTCACTTCAATCTCGGGCCGTTTTTAGTGCCGTTGACGCCCTCAAGGCCTCAACCCAAGCGCTTGATTCGACAAAAACGCACGAGGCTCGATACGAATTATCGGCATTGCACAGCCAAATACTGACTTCCAGGTGTCAGGCCGAGTGCATACTTTTCATAAACTATAGAGTATCCTTGATACCCTGCCGGGGCGCCGGAACGGAAGCAATTAGGGCATTCACAGGCACTTCCTCTCCATCTCCACAAGAAACCCGATACCGTCGCAATCTTCTCAGTCCACTGCATCCGGCTTCGACCTTCGGAACCTTCACGGCCGTACGAGTCCAGGTCGCCTCTCCACCATGACGACCTGTGGAAACGGTGCATGCGGTCAGATGTCCGTGCCAACAGGTTTAGCGGGAATGACACCATCTTACTCAATTGATACGCTGCTGTACGTGCCGTGCGTCCCTAGTCTGGCCGAGCGCGCTCGGTCTCGACTGCTCAACAGATCTGAGGCACGACCTGCGATGACGGAGGACGTGGAACGGGCTTCCATGATATGCAGCGCCACAGGCTTGGAGGCCCCGGCGCCCAATGCGACTCGCCAGGAGATGTCGCAATGCGCGCGCGGCTTTCGCATGCGAATCAGAAATGGGGTGGTGGGTCAAGGCCCGCAAAACGGATGGCGAACGTCCTTCGTTGAATCTTGATGTGGGTGTGCTGTAAGTCCTGTCAGACTTGGAGATCGTTATTACGTGCAGACAGCATGGCAATGTCTTCTGCGGCGTGTCGGCCAACGAGATGCCGAGCGGCTTTTTTCGGGGATGTCTTGAGAGACAGAGCAAGTTCGCGCAGGGCTGATAACGCTAGGTTGGGCTTCGTCATGGGAAGCTCAGCTAGCGAAAGCGCATCACTGGAATTAAATTTACGACCAAAACTTTGAGGGTATGACGAATCGCAAGCACAAGGTCTCTTGAACCGCCTGGGAACTTCTTGACCTGCATAAAGGGATCAAGAACCGTTCGCAGGGCAGTCATGGTTCGGAGTGCAGTCATGTTGAAGCAAGGACCTACAAAACCCCCTAACGTGAGGATTCGACTAACATGGGAAACCTGTAATTCTTCGAATGTTGCATTGCTCGCCTGGCGGTCCCGAATAACGAGCTATTGCCGGACGGACTTCTACAGGAAACCGAAAGGAATGCAAATTTCACGCCTGCTCGAAGGTGTCACTGACCGTAAGGCTCGTTCTCGAAGGCGATTTTCTTCCGCCCTCGAACTTGGCATGCACGTGTAACGGAGACCGAGGACGAGCCTCGGCATAGACATGTCAGGCTCACCTAGAAAGGCTAACGCCAGAAGGCTGATTCTTTACGAGCTGGCAGATTCTGCATAGCATTCCGGCGAACGAAGAATGTCCAACATAATCCCGACCTGGATGGATATGGACGTAAAGCGTCCGGTATCAGACACAAGTGAGATGCGCACGCTGCAGACCTGCATGCAGTGGGAGAACGGACCAGGAGAAGTTCGACCCGGCGTCAAGGTTCAAGATCGATGAATACGTTCTATAGGTGCTCACACACTTATCTACGGCAGCCATTTACGCGGTCTAGATGGCCGGGTGATCGGTTGGGCGTAGTTAAACGTTTGACTCAGCCTTCAAAGACCCTGGGTTCGAAGTTCATACCGAGAGAAGCGACCAGGCCACATGGTATTGGATCAAAACGCCACTGCCTAATACCGTCAAAAGCTCGGAGGACGGAGAACAACGAAGTCTACTGAACCCAAATGTACGTCAACCCCATTGCCGTCAACAAGGAGTCCCTGGCCCAGAATGTTGCGTAACTTTTAGAGGCACGAACGAGACTTATTATGGCGCCGAGTTCCCCACGGATCCTATACGAAAGGAGAGGATGACAAGTTTGCCTCAAGACTTCACGAAGTCTCCCATATGGAAGGGGCTCCCATGGTTTGACCTTGGTGTGAAGGTATACAGAAGGACCAACAACGCTGGCTTGGCTGAAGCAGGAATAGAGAGGAAGCACGAGATGAACGTACGTGAGCACCCAAATGGGGACCCACATCTGACGCGCCTTCGCGGAGTATATATCCCACCAAACCCAAACGCTCAGTTGCTATGTGGGGCTTCGGAATGGAAAGCACATGGCGATTGATTGACAATGATTGTGGCGTAGGAAGGATTCTGCTGCGAACGCAGAGCAGGCCGTCGCCACCAGGGATTCAGCGACAGTGTCTCACTATCGGTGCGATGAAGGCACCACTACCCCAGGATTGCATGGGCGTCGATATAAGGGAATGTTCTGATCCAGGATACGATGGGAATCAAACGCAGGGGACGAACACCTAACGAAACTCGTGGCACTGGAAGGACCCTATGAGCCGTAACCCGGTTCAGGGAGCATGATGCAGAAACCCACGGAATAGAGGGAATTGCACACGTCGCGCAGCGCATGCGACAGGAGAAGGCCGCATTGTATCCATCGCTTCCTTCGCGTACAATGGTCCTATCCTCTTGATCATGACCAAAAGGAAACCTAAAAACACGATTCTACCAGCGTCTTGAAGCTGTGCCAGAATCATGAGAAACGGAAGACATGCAACGTAGAATCGAGGTGTTGACGCCCGGATCTGAAGTGGCTGATACATCGGGTGATACACATCGCTGGGAAACATGTACTGACGGTGAACTGATGCGCAGCGGCGCCACGACGGGCTCCAACGACGTCCTTAAAGAAGCCATGGTGTCCCAATCGAAAGAGAACAAGTATATGTTAGGCAAGATTCAATGCTATTTGGGTTGCTATAGAGAGCGGTTTTAACCTCGGAAGGCGAGGGCTGGAAGGGGTCGTTCGAACTGAACACCGAAAGAGAAGTGGTGTGCCGCACATGAAGATGGAGATGGGCAGCTAAGGTCCCCGTACGATAAGACGTCAGCCATACCAGTTATGCCGCGGCGAAGTTTGAAACGTTGCACGCCGATCGTCTATTCATGTTTTAGCTGGTCACGAGGCATGATGTCAAAGATGCTTAGAAGCACAGCACGGGTGGGAGCCATTAGGTTGACTCTATCGACCGCTGTCGACCGTTCTGAAAGCAACGTTGCGCACAGCGACCACGACGCTGTCGACGACGAGAGCGAGGGCGGTGCTGACGCCGCTATGCAGCCGGACGCGGCGCGGGCGCAAATTTAGTGTCACACGACCTTATCTGTATCAGTGTCGGCTCTTGTTCCGTGCGTCCTCCACGACCTTCTCTCCAACGTCCTATCGCCCTACATCCTTCTCTCGTCCTTCCATGTCGTTCAACGTTACTGGCCCAGATATCTCTCCCTCTGTGCCCATTATTCCCGATGTCGTAAGGCAGAGCTCGTCGTCGTCTTTGCGTATAGTCGGCGGTAGTCTCACCCCAGGCTCCTCTTCCTCTCGCACTTCTTCCAGCACCTCTTCCAGCGCCTCTCTTTCTTCCTCACAGAAGCCACTCGTTTTGGAAGAGGGTTTGCGACATGCTAATGTCAAGCTAGATGCGAGGTGAGCATTTCTTCTCTTCCAGCCATACCACTTACAGTGTCCTGGCTCGTCGCCAGCTGCGGCTCGTGAGCACGCACTCAGCACATGCCGGTCCGCTTTATCATGAGTCATATCTCAAACAAGGGTCTGACTGGTTTATCCTCCTTTTAGACAGTATCGCTCTGCTCAGTTTGCGCAGCAGCTGCTCGACATTATCAACACGATAAAGGTGCCCTCGTGGGTCAATTTTACTGTAAACGCTGAAGCTTTAAAGATACACAAAGTATCCGGTTCACTCACGAACGCCGTCTATTTTGTATCTTCCACCTGTACCCCCTCTCGCACCTTACTTCTCCGCATCTATGGCCCCTCGTCCGGGCAGCTCATTTCCCGTCCACGCGAGCTCCACACACTACACGTCCTCTCCTCCGCATACTCCCTTGGTCCTCGTGTTTATGGCACCTTTGATAACGGCCGCGTGGAGCAGTACTTTAACTCCGTAACGCTGACCGCTGCCGACATCCGCCTCCCGAAGATCAGCGCACACATCGGCGCACGCATGGCCGAGCTGCACTGTGTAGATATCGCAGCAGTCGAGCATAGTCCACCGTCCATGCCGGGTGCAGGTTTGGGCACCGGTTGGCAGATTGGCGCCGAAAAAAATGTGCGGTCCTGGCTTTCGCCTGCGCGACATGTCCTCGCGCTGCCGTCAATTCCAGAGGATATGCGGGCCGAGCTCGACCTCGCCGTTTTCGAGACACGCTGGGAGGCTTACATGAGTTGGCTCAAGGATTGGGAGCGCAAGGAGGGTGCGAGCAAGCGGGTATTCTGTCATAACGATGCGCAATACGGCAACCTTCTAAAATTGACCAAACTGAAGGAGGGAACTCCCGAGCATCATCAGGTGCGCTGCTCAGCTTCCGCGCAAAACGCGCGGCTAATGATATCTGACACCTCGCAGATCATTGTCGTCGACTTTGAGTACGCATCGCCGAACCCCGCCGCTTTCGACATCGCGAACCACTTTCACGAATGGACGGCCGACTACCATGGACCCACACCCCACATCCTTGATCACGCGCGCTACCCCACGCGGGAGCAGCGGCGAAATTTCCTCAACGCGTATCTCGAACATTGCCAGCCCCCGCTGCCGTCGTCTTCTCCCGCCCCATTTGCAGCGCTGTCCGCCGCGGAGCGCGAGCGCGAACTGGAGCAGCTCGAGAACCAAGTTCGCGCGTGGAGCCCCTCGTCGCACGCCATGTGGGCCGTGTGGGGTCTGGTGCAGGCGCGGGAGGATGTGGAGGCCAACGTTGCAGAGCCTGAGTTCGATTACATCGGCTACGCGCGGTGCCGTATGGCAGGCTTCTACAGGGAGCTCGATGCCTTGAGGGTATGATGGATCTGCGCTCAATATTTTGGTTTCAAACGTTCTTAAACTTTTTTGTTGCCGTTCTCTTTCGCTTACCTCACTGCTATGGGGCGTGTTTTTGACACTCTGGACTTACTGATATACCCCGCACGCATACGTAGATGTCATTGTAGGTAGCTGTATATTGTCCAGTAAAATTCAAGCTTGCTATTCAGGAAGAATCGGAGCCTGCCCATATGGGAGCCACGTTTTGGACGAAGACTGGTAAAATCTACAGTTGGGCAATGAGAAGTGAATCGATTCATATAAGATAAGAAACGTGATGATGGACAGCGACGAATGCAAGGTTAAGGGAATAATGAAAATAGCCCTCCATTCCTGGATGGACGCACAAGAGGAATAAATCAAGCTACTAATTTGCATGAGATGACTGACAGATAACAGTATCGAGACGTGGACGGAATGGGATGATGGGTAACGTGTGCTTTCGGGGGATTATGTCAAAACGGAATCGAGTAGGCGTGAACGAGATGAATGGAATGGCATGAAGACTTCGCCCCTATGGGAAAAGATGATGTGTACACCTAGAGAACAGACAGATGAAACAAACTGCAGTCCGACCATATTGTAGTCATCAATCATTATCGTTAAAAAGAGAGGACGGACGAGAAAGGATACTTGTATATCGTGCTCTCGAAGCGTGTTGTCGAGGGCTACTCCGCGCAGAAGCTTAGTTCCAGCGCGAGCCAGCGCCCACCTCTGCCGTCAGCCACGGCGTGCTCAGCTTGGGCTCGTTGCCAGGGCTTGCAGACTGAGGGCCGTGAAACGGAGTCGGCGCAGCGAGATGGCCACTGCGAGCATAGTTGGCCCAGTTGCCGGCGCTGCCGGAGCGCGCATGTCCGTTGGTACGGCTGACGTTGTTCTCAGGCGGCGGGGCAGCGAATGGGGAGGTATGGCCAGACGCAGGCGGCGGTGTGTTCAAGTTGATGTTCACATCCGCGCCATTGAAAGAATGGCGGTTCGACGACGACGTCGAGTGCTTGTGGTTCAGTCTCGCCTGCAAAGATAAAAATGAACATCCTGTCGAAGTTCAATGTGGGGCCAATTAACGAACCTGCGTCAACGCAGTGAAGTCACCCCGGCGTCCCAAGTCCGGACCGGCGGTGACGGGGCCGGGAGAAAGGCTGCCCGTCTGCTCCGCGGACGAGAATAGCACTCCGTTCGTCGCGAAGGAAGGGTAAGCCGACTTGTTCTGCTTGTTGACAATCGGAGGATCAAGCGAGGACGTGTCAACCCTCAGGCTGCCTGTCGGGGGACGGGACGTCTGCTGCGTCTGCTGATAGCTGTTTGACATGGACATCTCGCCGTTGATGTGTGCGTTATTGACGGCATCCTGATTGCGTTTAGCGGAGATCCTGGCCAACAGAGAGACGGGTGCCTCATTGGAGTCGCTGTCCGAGCGATTACGGGTTTCCGTCACTTTAGGCGGAGGAGCGCCGTCGGCGCCCGGGGGAGCCCCTGAAGCAGGCAGCTCCGTGTGAATGAAGCAGCAGCGCTTGCCGTAAGGGCATGAACCGGACACCCAGAAAGTCTTTTGAATGAACAGGGATAAGTATCAGGGTACCGTGTGAAGACGTGATACGACTTACCCTGCAGATTTCGGTCTTGTACTACATAAGAATGACATACGTCAGCGAATGGATTGACGGAAAAGGCGGAAGACTATCACTTGCCTTAGGGTGCCGGCTGACCTTCCGAATTTCGTCCTCGCCATGAGCAAATTGGCACTTGGGCCCGTACCGGCACGTTCCCTTCTCCTCCCAGCTCCTGCACAACTCCGTCTTGTACAGGCCCAGCTTGCGGTTGTTGGCGCTGGGACCGTTACCGCTGGGGTCGATGGCGACGGAGCTCCCGCCAGTGAGGTTGGTGGCGACGCCGTTGCTCACAGGAGGACTGATCGACTGAGAAGGTACGGCCACCCCGTACGGTCCAGCGCCGGGGTACTGGGATTGAAGACGAGCGGCCATGACTTGAGCAGCGTTCTGTGCGTAAGCCTCTTGCGGGTAGAACTGATTGGGATACAGGCCCATGGCAGGAGGTGCCAACGCCGCCGGATACATTCCGGGAGCAAAGGGCGGCAATCCAGCATTCATCAGAGCAGCGGCCTCGCGAAGATGGAGGGGATCAGAGGCAGAGTGCTGGTGGGTGGCGCGGAAGACATTGTGCTGTTGCTGAACACGCGCCACAGCGGGATTCTCATGAGGCATCATCACGTCGTACAACTGTTGGGCATTGCCAAGCGACAGATGCGCAGTGTGCGCCGGCGGTGCAGGGTAGCCAACATTTGGAACGTTGGGCATCATACCTTGCATTTGAGGATCGTAGCCGCGAGCGGGCGCTCCGCGATACGCAGACATGCCAGTGATCGCGCCTGCCGCCCGTGACACATCACCGCCTGCAACAGGCTGGAATTGGCGTTGCTGCATAGCGTACATCTGCGAATCCTCCATCTGGTGAGGGAACGCGGCCAGGCCTTGGATGTGGGCTTGTTGACGAGGATAGCTAGCCAAGGAGGGGTATGCGGGTTGCTCCTGTTGCCCAGGCCTGTCGATGGCAGACATGAGGCCAGGGATGCGCTGATGCTCTAGAGATCCCTCGAGAGGACTACCCGCGGTCTGCAAACGACGCAGATCGGCTGTTGATAAACCTCCACTGTATGAATGAGGTCTGTCCCTGGACTCGGACCCGTTACCAATCTTCAGACCAAGCGCCGACGGCTGCAGTGTGTGACTAGATCCTGACATCTGACTGGACGCGGTGGTGTCCGTTGACGATCCGCGAGAATGGTTAGGGAGTGCAAGATGCTGATCGGAGGCATGAGGGGAAGAACCAGAATCGAGACTAGCATCAGAGGATGTCTCCAAAGGACTCGATTCCTGGAACTGGCTGACGGCGGCAACTGCTCTCTTGTTTTGGGGCGGCGTGCGCATGGGGCCGTGAAGGTCATCTGAAGAGTCGATACCGTTGCTAATCTTCAGACGAACGATATCGTCGGCGAGGTCCCAGGACGCGGTCTCAGCTTCTTGGTCGACAAGCTGACCTGTGCCATTCAAACGCCAACGAGGGCCCGACAGAGTGTGGTCATTGGCAGCAGAGAGGTCTGACTGTGACGGATTGCGGTTCGAAAGGAAGGATGGCGACTGGAACTTAGGCATGCCTTGCGGCGCTGACTGATTGTTGTAGGCCGCGTTGATCTGTCGGCGCTAAAAGAAAGGATATCGCCGTCAGCACGGACAAACAAACAGAGATCGACTAGATGACAACCGGGCTGGCCCAAAACGGCCGAAGAGCGGCGATGCGAACAAACACTCACATCAGAAGCGGAATCCTCCATTGTCATCTGGTCTCTAGGCTCCGTGCAATGAAAGCGGATTGCTGATTTTGAGAGGCTCGTGGAGCGATAGTTGCGTAGATGTTCCGGCTAAGGAAGTTGAGTGAAGGGGTCGTGAACGTCGTGCGTTAAAACTGTGGAGACACGATGTCAGTGAGGTTTGCCGGAGGGAGACAGCTAGACGCACCAGTTAAGTATAAAATTGAAAGTGCGTCCGGAGATGATTGAGCGATAATAAGACGATTGATGGAATAAGCAAATTGCGAGGTGAGGAACGTTGTGCGATAATGCTTTGACCAAGACGTGGGCGCCGACCGATGTAATAGACTCAATAGATAGCCAACGTCGATGACGGCTTTTGTCCGCGGTCCTGTAGAGGGGCGAAGGCAGACAGGAAGTCTATGAATGAAAGGAGGCAAGGACTATAAGAGGCCGACGCAGGAACCGCACGCCGTGTGGTCGTGGGGAAGCGATGCAAGATGTCGATTGAGTTTCGTATGTGAAGCAAGACGAGCTATGAAAGGAAAATGTGAGACGACAGAAGGATGATGGTGGTTGAGGGCAGAGCACTCGACGGGGGGAAACAAGGTGGGTGGGGCGAGGCAGACCTCACGTACGGAAGATGTCCAAGGATTTGATCGCAAGTTGCAACGTGCCCTTCGCGCGGCGGCTATTGGCAATAAATACGGAGTGCAAGGTGTTTCCGAGCGTTTAAGAACACTTTACTTGGAGATGAGCACGCTGGAGAGGCGTGTTTGTTCGACTGGTATCGATGGACGATGTGGAAGGGGGAGGGACGAGACGAGGACGCGTCAACGGACAATTTATGGGCGAGTTTTGGCTTGTCACTCCATCGAGCCTGCAACACAACACAGCAATTCCTTCTCACGCTCAGCACCGCTTCGCCCCAGCCTTGTAATAATACAAGCTCTTGTGGCCACCCCGAACAATTGCTGTTGTACTTACGCGAACACGCCGCCTTGATCGTGCCGAGATCCACAACAAAGCAATCGATGTTCTCTCCGAACCTCACCGTCCTGCGGCGTTCGCGTTGTCCTTGCACACAACCCTGGCCCGCTTTTACGTCCAGAACATCGATAGCACCCCACGAGGCCCAATCTCTACTGTCATAGACCATCGGAACTCCTCGAACACACCTGCTTGCACCCTTTGTCCTACACGTGCACTTCGCCAATCTCTGCAGCCGCTTTGCTCTCCGTTGATGCAATATCAGCAGGCCCAAGTTTCTCGATCCATGTGGGGCCTTTCTTTGTCTCTTCGGTATTGAAGCGTTTTTCTTCTGTTCGTATACAAAATAGGCTTTGACAAAGGGTGGCAATATGCCCATATAATCGTGAGATTGTGTTACATCACTTGTGGTCCAGATCTCGCCTCGTGAAGGACAAGGCCGCTTTGGCCTGGTTCTATCGGAGATTATGATTCGCGAAGATAAACGGCTGCCTCTCCACTTGTGACCCGCCTCGCCTTCATCCACGGACGGTCGTGCTTGTTAGCACTCTCTCCACAGGAAATCTCACACTGTTGTCCGTAAACAGACCCTGCCGTGCGCCAGTATTGGTGGCACCTCGCCACAGCGACATATCTTCGGAGCCGGTTTCTCAGTCGGTCCCAGTGGTTCCTGCGCAGTGTAGCCTCCCCCTCTTCACCCGCATCGAAACATCGCGTGGATATCCCCTGTATATATCTCCCCTTCACATAGGTTGCGCCACGAAAGCTTTCTTGTCTCTCGCCTTGTTCCATCACAGATCACTGTGCGACTGCCTCGTGTCGGATTATCAAGCGCCGCCGTGGAACTCCTACAGCCCTTGCTCCGAGCGTTCGCAAGCCCCTTGCTCGATTAGGATCCATCCGGCGACCCCATCAATTAGAATTTGGTGGTAGTGGGAAGGATGTTGTACATGGCTTCATCTAAGCGTCTGGTTACCAGGAGCGGGCTTGGTTTTTCTGTGACTGCGCAGCTTGTTTCGCCGAAGAGCGACCCCTCCGATTGGTCGTCTCCGCTGTTGATTGCTGTCTTCTTGGTCCGCTGACTTCTTCGATTCCAAGGAACGTATTCATTCTGCGCTTCGGTGGCGCAGTCCGGCCGCTTCCCAGAGCTATATTTGATGGAGGGTGGCCGCGTCTCCAGCCTCGAGCGCCGTGGCATCCTGATAGTAGATGCAACGGACAGGCTATCGAGTGGCCACGCCTTTTCGAGCGTTGTCCACTGCTGGGTATCGTTGCCTTTTTACCAGACTGCTTGTTACCTTTTGTGACGGGCGTCTTGGTGTATACGTACGAACGTACGACAGGGTCTGAGCGTCGCCGGGCCAGCCGACATAAGAGCTGATGCCTTCTGGAGCACTGCCTTTCGTCGATAACCCTTAGCGTTTTTGAGTCCCTCGAGTTTTATGCAACACTGTTTCGTGTCCATCCGATGCTCAAGCCTCCCATTCTGACGTTGTCGTTGATAGCGGCACTACTCAACTACGTTACCATAATGGGCCAGGCTTCTGATTTCAGACTCCGCGAGCTTCTCAGATCTTCTCTTCCGATCCACACCTTCTCGAGGATGGTCACAGGGCCGGCGCATGTGCTCTGCGTATCATCTCGACGAGACGCAGAAAAGTAGTCGTCACCTCCTCGGAGGAATCATATTCAGGGAGATCGTCATTAATTGTGACGCCAGTCGAAGCTGCACAATCTACCTCTAGGGTATGCCTCGTCATGAAACTCGTTTGCTTCTTTGGATGGGCTGCCATGCCGCGACCATGACGATGGGCAGAGCAGTATTTTTCTTGCATATCAGGTGGATCTCATTGTATCCGTCACACTGCGTGCGCATGCAGGGCTCAGCGATCGCTGGTTGAGCTCTGATTTCCTTGGACTCCATAAGAATAATCTGTACATCCGAGGCTCCAGTTGGTCGACCTACTCAATATCCGGTGTCGTATGCAGGCAAACCCAATCTCATATCGGCCTATTCCCGAAAACGTTGCAACAGCACGTCATAAATCTCTGACACCCATCGATGGTGACGACTTCATGTCGGGACTCGGGAGGGTATCGTCTCGCCTACTCCTCGTGGCGGTGAAATGGGACAACGAACGAACTGTGACAGGTCGATTCCGTAAGTTACATCTCTTTAGTACATACAAACAGTCTGTGGTATCTATCTACTTCAGCTTGAGGCAAAAGACTGCAATTCTTTCGTGCCAAGATACCACAGTAAACCGAACTTTCAAGCAAGGCCTCATTAACTTATCCTTCAGCAATTATTCTCCTCTGGGCGATACATCTCAGGCGTCTAATAATGAGATCATTAGCTTCGGTCATAGATAGAAACATGGCCGAAATCTTACAATAGGACGTGCCAACCAGCATGGTCGACAGGTTCTGCAGCTGGTCTTCGTCGAATGCTTGTTGATCCTTGTGCCATGTATCCTACAATGAAATCGATCAGCACGCCGCTTATCGACACATAAATGAGAAGAACTACCTGATGCGTCTGATGAGGGAAGAGGAAGTCAGTGTTGCAGGTCAGCACGAGGATCAAGATGCACTAAATACCTTCTTAAATTCAGACGCGCATTTTCGAATGGTGGTGGATATCGGCGGGGGATCAGTTGCGTGGTCGGCAAGTACTAAGTTGGATAATAGTCAAGGTATGGCACTTTTCTAGACAATGGAGGAACGCACCACCAGTAAGCGGCGGCATCCATTTCTCGACCGAGTACGGGAAGCTTTCGATCAGGGCACATATGCCCAGGATCGCAGAGTGCAACGTGCGCAGCGCCGTAGGGTATGCTGGATCTCGTCGATCTGGCAGCCTGGTCTTGCGCGCAAGTGCAACGAAGTGATCCTTTGTCAAAAACGTCAGTGACGACTGAATTTAAGCCCAAAAAAGAATCCCTACTCTGAGAGGGATGATGCTCTGTCGTTGGGACACCCGAACAATCCCCGAGAGTGCCGTCGAAGCCATTTCTCGCACTTCCACATTATCGTCAGATAAGCATTTTAGAAGCATGTCCATGATGCGCGACACAAGCGTATCAGGAATGCTCAGTAGGTTGCGATAAAAGAAGACAATGAGTGTGGGCAAGGCATTGAGTCGGATGCGCCATCCCTGTGTGTATATATTTAGTGATGCCCAGGATCCGTATTTCAACATTCAACCTACCGTTGACGATTCAATGGCTTCAATAAAAAGAGGAATGATGGCTTCTTGCGATCCTCTAGGCGGTACCACCGCCGAGACAATGTACAAGACAGCTTGACTGTGTGTCTGCAGTTCGTGACTGTCGCTGAGCTCGGTCATGCGGAAAAACTCGGGTCTACAAAGTGATTAGGCTTCAATAATAACCAGTAAAGACGTAACGCACAACATAGGCATGATGTATGGCAACATCAAGGGCGCCTGGGAACTGTAGAACGAGATCCACATCCATCGGACCACTGATCGACGTCGTTCCTGTCAGTAAGTAATAATAGACCTGGGCAACTACTCACGAGCGAGCCCGACTTTGTCGTACTAGGCAATCCAATCAGTCAGATCAGCGCACAAGATAGATGAACGGACTCACCTGCGATTGGCTGACTCTCGGAGGAAGAAGTCGCTCTTCTTTCCAAATAGGCAGTTTTTGCACGAGTTCGACGACATCAGAGACATAGAGCCCGCGCCTGCAACATCATTAGAACGTGTTTGTCTACGAGTATACCGACAAACCGAATGTGCAACGGGTCCGTCTGTGCGCTGCATGCAGTCAAGAACTCAGTTGTTAATGGATACGAAGGCCGCCAGCGGTTTGTGATGATCATGTACAGGTTCTGCGCTATTGTTATCCTCATCTGTGGAAATATCAGTAGCTGGTTGATACATCATATCACTAGGTACTACCTCTGCAAAACTGATATTCGTGTTGCTCAAGAAGAGGCGGAAGTATCTGTCCTGAAGATCGGGATCCCGATAACCGACGAAATCCATGAAGCAGCTCAGTACGGTCAGAGCCTTCGTCGCTTTATGCGCTGTCAGCGAAGAAAGAAAAGTGATCGCGGATCGACATACTTGCGAACGCAGAGTCACTCTGAAGATCCAACGGAAGATTCAGAATCCACTGGACAAGCGCGGGGTGTCGGCGGGGATCGCGTGCCTCCAGTTGTGTCTTCAACACCATTTGTAAGCTGCACCTTTTCCAATATTTGCGGCTGGAAGACCTACATTGAAAACAGATTCCCAGAATCCTATCGTGTCGGGTTTGATCTGTACATAGATGCGATCTAAGCGTAAGATGTACCAAGACCACATTTGCTCGGACAGCTGTTTCGGCCAGTGTTTGGAACCTATGAAAGTATGGGTAAGACGCAAAAACAATACCGTGTTACCAGACGAGGCATCATACCGCGTGTAAGGCCAGCCAAAATCTCTGCTCCGGCTCGCTGCTTGAATCTATCTGTCTCCCAAAGGAGAGGCTCAAGGATTGGCAGCATCTTATCAACGTGGGCGCCTTGGAACATCTTAGCTGTACAAAGACTCAGCAAAGTAACGTGACAAGGCAAAGGATCAGAAACGAACCAATGGTCTTGATGAACGAGACGTTGTCCGCTCGCAGTTCTGGGTTACTGTTCGTTCTGCCCGATTCCTGCCCCCATAATCCAATTAATTTTGTGAAGTAATCGTCACCGGTTATCTCAGTTTCCATCGCTTTGAGTGACGGCTGGCTGGCTAATTCCCATGTAAGTGGCGCAGCGCCTTCGGGGATAGCCCGATAGGCTTTCGTATGGGAGTTCCATACAAGGAACCCGGACTTAGTTTGGTCAATAAAGACGGGCCTGGGGATAAATGAATAGAAGATTAATGATATATCCGAGCTTTTGTATGGGAACGCACTCCTCATTTCCCTGCTCAATGGGGCGATGCACCAACGCAAAAAACTCTTGGTCATTACGGATTTGAATTTGCCTCGTCAGAGGGTTGATCCATTCCTCCAGCCACAATTCCTCCGATGACTTGGAATAGGTGCGAATCTTGATATGCTCGCACAATTTGATGATAGCCCTGCGCATGGCAATCAGCAAAATGCGGTGACTGAAACTCGAACATTGGCATACTTCTGGGCAGTTTGCCGCAACGATGGGTGTGGGCTCGTAGTATGCTCGATGAACAGCTTGGTCTCTTGCGGCGGGGGAACAGCATCACGGCGCAGAAGCCCAAAGAGGAAGACTAATGCAATTTGCACATATCTCCACTGCGGGACAATTATCAGAGCCCGTCATCTCAAGCTTGTCGTAGAATATTACCCACATGCGTTATACTCCTCGCTGCAATTTCAACTATCGCCAAGACCTAAAATTATGTCAGTTATTAGTGTTCTTAATCGTAGAAATCACTCACCGTTCTTGCATAGCTCTCGTGCCGGGCCTGTGCTCTTACAGGCGCCTTCTGGGATGCTTCAGAGAGGACTGAGCGATCGACGATATTATCGGAAAACTCAGTTTTGAGTTCAGATAGAGCATTTTGCACGCCTGGCGCGTCGTTATCGTACGTATCCGTTCGGATGCTCTCCTCTGCAAGATTAACTATGCATTCTTGTGCAATGCTGTTGACCAGCTTCTGGATGGACGGCTTAAGAGGCTTTATTCAGCTCCTCATGCTAAATGATGGAGAGATAAAACTACCTTTTCCTGATGCTGGCATTCCAGAAGGTGGATGAGGTATTGCCCATAGATAGTAGGATCTTTGGGATCTGTAAATCACTTCAGAACCGTCTTACCCGTCGTGTTTCGTCATATACTTGCCTGCGATTGCATATGCCGCTGAACGGGTATCAGTAATAGCCCCATAGGTAAACTCAATACGTACCAAGACCCTTGTTATACATGATATAAAGCGCGCCTTTCATCCGATCCGGGTCGGTCCCTCGAGAAAGCGCCTTGAAGACGGTAGGCAAGATAAGTCTCGTCGATCGAACGAAATACTATAGATACATCAGGACCGGATCTTCTGGCATCGCGAAAAAATACCCACTCCACAGGCGTTATGCAAGACCGATTGCGAGTGCCTGATAGATGAAGATGAGGTCATGGGACACTGCTTATACTTTCAAACATACCTTCTGACTCTCGTATATGGCGAGAGCGATAGCTCCAGCAAATCGAGGATGAGTCGGTCATCAAGCTCAGAGCGACGACGATAGAGAGCATGCAGATACTGTCGACCGCTGTGATAGACTTGTGCCCGCTTCAAGAAGACGAGGCGTGAGTTCTCTTTCTGTTTCGGCCATACGCGGTTGAGACTAAAAGACACTGATTAGACAGGAATCTTCTGGAATGATGCCAAGCACTTACTCCCTAGCTTGCGCATAATTTTTCTGCAACCCAGTGAAATCCGTTCGACTAAGCGCATAATCCAGCAAGTAGACATCAATGGCCTTTGCGACTGAGAGAACTGCATCAATATGATCTTCGCCCTCGCGATTCTGGCTGAGAGCCAGAGCAGCGTGATGTATTATGTCGCCAAAGCGTTCGTGTGCAGCTGATGCCTTCTGAAAACGAGCATCCGCAGGGTCGATGAGGCAGAAGCCGGCCTGCACATCAATTGACGAGATCAACAGGCTCTCCACTTCAGTTTCAGGATTCAAGCAGGGGTTTACAACATGCTTTGGCCCATGCTTAAACAGGGTTGGCAAGCCGCTCCAAGCTGACCTGCAGACATGTAGGTAACTGGAATATGCGAGTTACTCGGCTTGTCTCAGGTTCGCAGGTGAAATGGCAACGACTTACCGGCAGAAGTCATTGCGAGCAACACTGTCCCAGGTGGCTGCGGTCGGTAATAAGGCAACCACTTTATCCAAAGACGGCGATACGACGGTATCCAAGATCTCAAGGGCAAACGCAATCTCGTCCGCAGTTGGGACTAAGAAGAATTTGAGGTCATACTCTAGGTGTACATAAGAGTGGTGCTTACCATGCCAGTCGATTACCACGTCTTTGGCTTCGTACATTTTACCCCAATGCAGGTTGTGATCCTTGTTAAACTCTATGCAAATCATTAGGTGCATGCTGGAAATCTGCGATCGGACGGCGTACCAGGGCTTTCCCATTCGTCCGTGTTCACGAACCGACTGTTCAAAGGGTAAACGCCAGTGAGAGTAAGCAGAATGCGTGTCAACAATCGTCCCGTCCCGCCATAACCTCTCTCGTTTAGCGTCTTGTCAACCAGAAACCTGAGGACATCCAAGATATCAGCCTTGTGCTTCAGAAGCTAATGAAAATCATCGTCAGATGCCGCCAATAACTAACGAATGGAAAATGAAGTACAGATGCGCCGTCGTATCCCCAGCATCCTCGAAGAATTGAGATATCTGCGAATGAAGCATGAGCACTCCGTGGCCAATGCTTGATAATTGCAGATACTAACTCCAATGAAGCGTCGTGTCTGACGAGATGGCTTGAGCACTAGAAGTCGTCCGCACGCTCGAGGCCCCATGCTTGAGTTCTTCCTTGATCTGAGATATGCAGTATGGCAAGAACTTATCGATCGTCTTCACCGGCTGCGCACGACCAAGGCTCGCCACCAGGGTTCCAAATGCTCGAACAGAATTCGCCTTCGCGTTGGTTGTCGCATAGTCGTAGACCAGCCTCAACACGAGGTCAAAAAGCTGGTCAGAAAGATGTACGCAAACAACATCTATCATGCTCTTCAATGCTTTGAGGATCGTCTCCTCTTGCTTTCCGCCTGTGGTGCGGTTCCGTCCGCCTTCTTCCGGCAGGTTTTCGAAGAGAGCGAGAACACGTCTGAAGAGCGACGTAACCCAATCTGTCGTCGCGATGTAAATTCAATAGATCGCAAACAGGTAATAAACGCTGTACCTGCAAGGGAACCCGTGCTTTCTCTGACGAGTACTCTTTCTTCCTCCTTACTCAGGACTGGTACGCCTTCGGTGCCGTCAGGGAGACGTGTTTCGTTATCGATGTCCATTGACATCTCTTCTGCAGGAGCATCGCTCGACAGAGACAAGCCAGATTGTGTCATAGACAAATCCCCAAACTTCATATGCTGGGCGACGGCGACGATGAACATGGTCGCGCAGACGGTTTTTACAGGGTCGTTCTACAAACACGCATATCAGTCAGATTGGCCAAATGCAAGCAAGAGCGCCATACCAGATCAATGCCAGGAATGCACAGCTCCAACAATGGCACAACATGCTTCTGCCCACCTACCCAGACCTTTTCCGACACAAGTGGAAGTGCAACGGCTGAAAGAACACTCAGAACCGCAGTAGTCCTGTGAGTCTCATTCACCACCTCAAGTCCGCTGTATGCGCGCTCAAGCAGATCTGGCATGATCAAGTTAGGCTCGATGAGCGCCATGGATTTAAGCGCGGTCTGGGCGAGACCCATAGACAGAGGATCCTTGGAGAACATCGCCAAAAGCGCCGGTGTACGGAGCATCAGAACGAAGGCACGGCGTATAGCTGGCGTCAGGCGGCGGTGCTTCAGGAAGGTTCAGACAAGATCCCTTCGAAAACATGGCGTGGCACAAACCTGGGGAGTCTTGCAACGAGGTTGCTCTTCCTCTTTCAAGCGTTTATTGAAGTCGGAAGTCAGCCGCGCCAAGAAGCTGCCCAACTGTGCCAAAGACGATCATAAGTCGGTCGTCAGATGAAGATGAAAGTCGGTCATTACCGCCATCGTCCAAATCCCCGAATTCGATGGGTGGAAGAAAGACTCCGTGCTTGTTATGAGTCTGTCAAGTGAGTCCAATGCTTTAGAACCGGCTAAATAGCCGGCCTGTCTAGCTGGAAGTCTTCCTTCCTGACTTGGAGTTGATGCGTCTCCGCGGACAGGTCCATCCACGGTCATGGAGTAGACCATCATCTTCGCCAGGGCACCTAATAATGAAGTATCACTAAACTATTCATATGGCGACAGGAGAATCCCTCACCAAAGCGACTGGTTGCCTTTCGAATGCGAAGAGCGGGACTGCCTCCAAGTCTGCCATCAGCGTAGCCTCCCGTGGTACTGGCGCCCTGAAACAGCATAAGCTTCTCAGACGAAACTAGTTCGAGGTACTCTTGGACCTACCCGTGTAGCGCCTACGGGTACATCTGAGGGAGAACAGCATCGTCATTAGATCGATCTTTGTCGATTGAAGCTGAAAGCTCACTGAATGATCCCAAAGCTTTTCCTACTAACATCGTCCATTCCCCCTCGCTCCAAATACCTACATCTTTGTACTCGGCGCCACCGTTGGGACCCGCATCACCAGCCGTACCAGCGACATGTTGTTCTGATAACTCGCCGACGAGCTCGATAAGCCTATCATCGATAATGGCAGAATTGAAGGCCTCCCAGATCTTGAACAATGCAGGAAGATATAGGTGCGTGTGCGTCGGAGGCAGAAATGATGTGAGGACGGGAATCATGGTCAATATCGTCTGAATGCAGCGGGTCAATTCTCCATTCAATATAAGATAGAAATTACCATACGTCCTGAGTAATCCGAGGGATGAACGTAGATAACATCTCGGGTATCTCTTCGGCGGAGTAATACTTCCGACAACGTTCGGCGAGATAAATGAGGATGTTAATAACATTTCGTCTGAGATAAAGTGATGAGCTCCCCCGTCAAGATCAGTGAATACGGTCGTGTGATCGAAGGTACATACGTCGGATCTGTGAGCCTCGCCTTCAACCACAGCTCCTTCTGAAGTACTCTCCAAAGAGGTTTCCATGGGAGTTGAAGTTCACCAGGCTTCAGTTTAGGTCCCCCCTCTGCCTTGCTTCCCAGCAATCTCTGGATCATATCTGCCCAACTTCGCAGCACACGAGGCTCTATACCAGGCAGCAGGCATAACTCATAGTAAAAACGTATGAGCTTTGCGCGCATTGGCTTTGATATATGGTAATGCATGAGCAACCAACTACGCGAGGTGTGTTAAAAACATAGCACAAAACAGGGGTCAGGGATTGACGCGTACCATTGCAGAACTCCGTCCCAGGTGGTCAAAACCAGCCAGTTCTTGGTCTCGGCACAGACAGCCATCCTTCCGACGATGAATTCAAGCTTCACTTCCATCTCCTTTTCTGTCTCGCATTCGTACGGCAGGGACTTGAGCCATACCTGCAGAGCGGCTTGTTGCTTCTCGATTTCGCGCTGCTCATCCGATAGCGTGTCTTCCTCGAGGGTGGGCGAATCCGGGATGGAACCGACCTCTTCGTCCATGTTGCCTAACCCGAGTGACTGTATGATGCTATTTAGATCTACAGAACCCTGCATGTCGAGGAGAACGTCCATCGCGGGTGAGGCTGAGTTAAGCTGGGTGAGAAAACGGGAAAGGAAGAATGCGCGAACCACAGATATATGAGGATGTTTATACAAATGAAAGCGCTGACGAGGCCCTTCAAGTATGCTTGGGCGACAGTGACGCGTTCGTTCCAGGAGGCGATATCGCCCCTAGACGCGTCATACGCGACCAAGCCGCCGCGGCACGTGGCTCTTAAACGCGTGTGTCGTCGCCGCCGACGCGTCTTCGTCCCGACACCATGCTGGGCCTCCTCTCCTCTCGTCTTGCTGCCCGCTCCTTGTCTCGCAGCTGCTCTGCGGCATGTCGCCGTTCATATACTTCTTCCGCCAATGCGGGTCCGCGAATGAGACCGCTGCTATGGGGCGCATTATTCGCCGTCCCAGTCGTCATGGCCTTACAGTCCACGATTCAGTGTGATTTCGAAGCCCCCGTGGAAGATGTCGTCGGTACGTACTAAGGCTACATATTTGGTCTCCCCTGAAGTCATAGGTATCAGTCGACCCTGCCACGTCCATCTCATTTCCCAAGACCCTCCGTATACCGTCAAAGACACCTCTGCCAACGTACTCCTTGATTGGAGTCGGCGCTCGCACAGTGTCCTTCTTGGGTATCAAGGTCTATTCTATTGGATTCTATGCCGATCTCTCGAATCCAAGATTGAAGGTATGAAGTGCCGCCATACCGTGGGTGCGAGATATTCACACTTTCCGAAGATCCCCAAGTCTGCCAGCTTCGAGGAGAAGATCGAGCATATTATCGACAATACTTCCTGCGTCATGCGGCTCAGTAAGTGTCTCGATGTGTGCATGTAATATACCTCTGACGAACGCATCTTAGTCCCGACGCGTTCGACTTCCTATACCCATCTCCGTGATGCCTTCATTCGCTCTCTCCAGGCCCGTCAGAAACTCGGCCGCGAGCGTGGTACCTTGTCTCCTGAGGAGCAGCTTGCTGTACAATCTCCCATAAGCAAGCTCAAGACAATCTTCCCCAACGCTCCTCTCGCGAAACACACGCCTCTGGATCTATTGCTGACTGCCCCCGATCCAAAACAGCCCCGTTGCCTCATCGTCAGAGACCTCGGTGTCGTGCCGAACGACTGGGTAGGTCGCGAGCTGATGATGGCATACTTTGACGGTCAAGGCAACAGTCCTGCTGTAAGTACTCGTCAACAACTTGTGCTGTATTACCTTGTTAATCGGTGTTGTAGTTGAAGAAGGCAGTCGTTGAGAAGCTAGAGAATTTCGGAACGGATGCTTAATCCCCTTGTATTTCTCGAATATAAGCACTGCCCCCACTCTAGAGTTCGCTTTCCACACATCGCATCCACAACTCAGAGTCTCCTGGTGCGTGGCTTTCGAACAATGGGTCCGCGTCATAATTCCGAAACCGTCCCCGTGTGGACGCTTTGGTGTTGTCCCACTGTGGACTTGTGCACTATCATTGTTCTTGTGGCACATTCCAAATTTATAAAGCGAGGTTCACTGCCTCTGTCTCCCATCCACTAACATTCATCATCCCGGCCCAGCTAACTCTGGTACACATCTATGGCTCGCACCAAGCAAACCGCTCGCAAGTCCGTCGGGGGTAAGCAGTCTTTGACATCCTTCTTTACATTTTCTGACCTTAATTCCCACAGGCAAAGCTCCACGGAAGCAAATATCAACGGGAGTGGCGAGGAAGTCCGCTATCCAGGTGTGTTGCGATTCTCTTGCCACTGCTAGGAGATTGTTGACTATGGACACAGACCCAGGCTGTCGGTCGTGTGAAGAGGCCACACCGCTACCGCCCCGGTGTCGTTGCCCTCCGCGAGATTCGTAGATATCAGAAGTCGTCCGACCTCCTCATCCGCAAGCTTCCTTTCCAGAGGCTCGTTAGAGAGATTAGCCAGGATTTCAAGGTGTGTCTGTATGTCGTCGTTCCTTCAGTCCCATCTAAGGATCTCGGCAGACGGATATCCGGTTTCAATCGGCAGCTCTACTCGCACTACAGGAAGCAAGTGAGGCGTATCTCGTTTCAATGTTCGAAGACACGCTCTTGGCAGCCCTACATGCGAAGAGGGTGACCATTCAACCTAAAGATATGGCTTTGGCACGCCGACTGCGCGGCGGCCTGCGCCAGTGTTAATAGCATTACTTATCCTCTTTTTCTTCTCGTCATTAGTATCCTAGCCATCGCAGTATACTTCTACTTTATCACAATTCTTCTGTTCTGTTGTATTGTGATTTGTCGTTTGCCCGGAGACAATCTTGACATAGGCGATTGAACAAGGGACCCGCTCGGCCGTCGCCGAGCCTCAGCCTGCACAGATGAAGGAAAGAGGAAGTCACATGCCCACTTACAGTCGCTCTCCTCGACAAAGCCGCGTCCGTCTTTCGAGAGCACTTCTTTGAAATGGGTGCACACCAAATCCGCCATCTTATTATTGAGGCCCATGCAGCCTCCCTGGTCGTGCAGACCTCGCGCCACCTGCACTGCCGCTCGCTGTGGTCCACGACACGCACATTTGCGACGCAGGCACAGCGCGACCCGGCCGCACCTTCAAAGCTCCTCTCGCAGGCCCTCGATCAGAAGCAGCGCGCGGCGCGACGGGAGGACTCGGTTGGGCCGTTCCAGCTTGGACTATCGCCGCAGTCCTTCAACGGCGACGTGAAGGTCAAGAAGTGGTCGGAGCTGAGCACAGGAGGCAAAGGTGCGTCGGATGCGGCGTCAAAACCTTTCATTTCCGCCTGACGTTCTGGATGTCTACTATCAGCGGCGCGTGCGACGGCGCGGACGACAAACTTGACTGTCATTTTGCTCGGCGCAGGCTTGACTGCCGTGTTGGGGTATGCCTTGACATCTGAGCTGTTCTCGAAAAACTCGCCCACTGTGCTGTACAACGAAGCATGCGAGAAGATCAAATCGTCTCCTCGGGTATGTCCATCCAATTTGACGATCATTTGATCTGTCTAATCTCACATTTGCTACAGATTTCTAGATATCTACAGGGTCCGTTGGTGTTCCATAACAATCCTCCGTCTACAACCCGTCCGCGGCACCGCAACCGGCATGTCTCGTCTCAAATTGCAGTAGACTCGTCTGGCCGTGAACACATGCTGCTTAACTTCTATGTCCAAGCACGACCGTCGGGCGCTGATGACACCTCGTATATCGAGTCCGCCGTGTCATGGACGAAGGAAGCTGCCTCGGCCCTGCCAGACTTGAGTTTGGAAGACACGGTTTCGTGGACGAAGAATCAGACAGAGAGGACGAAGTACTGGGCAAAGGAGCTGTTCCACTATCTCACTGGGGATCCTGTTCCGCCGAAGGGCGTCGCACTGGACAGTGTGACGTCTGGAAGGAGACAAGAGCACAAGCAACAGGAGGAAAAGCGCGGATTTTGGGGCAGTTTCACAGGGCTATTCGGCTCAATCAAGGGATCCAACAGAGGTGGTGGGGCGGAGATCGCGGACAGTAGCTCAGGCAAGCTTTGGCAGGAGGGAGAAGTGCATGCCGATCTAGTCAGGGTATGCTGCCCATCTGTAATCTTCTTCCCTTACTGTAACTAACGTCATTGCCCTCCTAGGATGATTCCGGGTACTTTAGGTTTCGATACATCATCGTGGACATACCGAGTGAGTTCTTCGTTCTTCTTGATCTGCACGATGACTTACCTCTGCATAGACTCTCGAAGCCGAAACCCTACGCGAGTATTCGTGGAGAAGTCGGACGATGTTCGAGAGAACGAACCTGTGATGAGGTGGGATATGCAATGAAGGATCTCGCTCAATATCATCCCCGTCTGCCCCACCTTCCCAGCCGAAGGGTTGGTCTGTACTGCTTAGCCCTCGTGATCTGTGCTGCGAATCCTAGCACGTCCTAGTTGGATATTTGCAACACGATGTATATTTACGTGTACAAATGTAAATGCGGACGTTTGAGAGTGAAATTGAGTGGGAGAGGCCAAAAGAAAAGCAGAATCTATTCTCCGAAAAGCTTCTGTACACGCTTTAATACAGAATCCTTAGCCGGATCTGCGTTGCGGAAGTCAGCCTGGCCAGCGCACATGACATATGACATTGATGTACTCACCGTATGGATGGTCTTTCGAGGGTATCTCCAACAGTGCCGGGAACGCCTGCTGGTATTTGTCAACAGTGAGTCGTATCTTCTCTGCAATCTGTAGCATTTCAAGGTGAGCACGATACCGCTTCATGAGAATAGCAGACGCGGACATGTTGGTTTATGAGAAGGATGGCGATGTCTTTGCGCTCAACATACTCTTGGAACGCAGCTTCAATGGTGGATACTTGAGTTTCTGCAACATTCACCTCATGTGTAAGTAAAGAAAGAGGTTAAGTTTCACGAAGAAACAGCCTGACTAGCGTCGACAATGAGGAAGTTCTTCTTCTGTCGTTCATCTATGTGTCCAATTCCTGCTAGCAGGAGACCAGTAATCGTGTCCTTTATGTGCGCAAAATTTAGCCCATATGGATTCAACAACCCGATTGACTGTACAGACCTCATCCCCAATGACAGCGAGAAGGTTCCTGTCTTTGAACGAGGTGCTGGACGCCATGGTAGCGTTCACTGCTACTTGTATCGCCCGAAGAGGCAGTCATCATACGCGCATGATGCATTTGTTTACGGTTGTTGTACAAGAGCTTCGTTCATGACGTACTGATCCCTAAAGGCTCTTTGCGCATCCCGGTCATCATCTACGCGACAATGGAAATTCAGAACATTTTCAACAGACCACCGTCCATATCCGAGGATACTCTCCAATATGAGGTCTACCCCCCGCCGGAGAATTCGGACAGGGCGGCAGCCACAACTTTCGCGGTCGCGATCCAGTCGTATGTTGATTCTGTCCTTCAAGATTTCGTATGGCATCGCGACCCCTTCGAGCTCAAGGTCGTGAAGGATCCCGACAGCGCTGGGTGGATGTTGAGTGGGCGGATGCGTGTAGGGGACTCGGTCGATGATGAATGGGCCATGGTCTGGCTTTTGCGCGAAATTAGTGCGAAATGGGATCTGGCTGTTAGGTACGTGCAGCAAAGGTATCGTTTAGGGGGCAGTCATTTGACCTGCATCTATAGCGTATACGACTCCGATGGAGACTTTATGCTCATCGAAGCTGCGGAGGTGCTTCCACGCTGGGTTACCCCTTCAAATACAGAAAACAGGGTACGTTCCCCGAGACTAAGTTCCTACAGTTTACTTATCTGTCGTATCGTAGGTCTGGATCTACAAATCTCGTCTACATCTGATATCTCCCTCACACGTATCCCCGCCGTCTAGCCAAAGGCGCAGAAGGGCCCTGCCGGGAGCACGGGAGACTGACGACGAACGGGGTATCTTAAAGGACGAGGATGAGGAATTCTTGAGTGTTCCTGACGCTTTAAAACTCCTGCGTGATTCAAGCGTTCGCACGGAGGCACCTGCAGAAGTTGAGAATACTGTCTGGCAGAGAATCTCCAGGTAAGTCCGATCGCAGGCCATCCATTCCTCAAGCTTACATTTGCTTAGGTATCCGAGAGCCCTGAAGGAGCACACTCATAAAACCAAAGCTTACGTTCCTGTCGACGTCGCAAAGGCACTATCAGCCGAGCCGTCCCTTGTGCAACGGGCTGTTGAAACCTTTTATACGCGAGATGACATCCAGCTTCGAGTGAGTATGCTCCTATTCTTCATCTCAACTCAACTCACCTCATCACGTAGGCAGCTCAAAGGATGTCGCGCTTCCCACCTGAGCCATCTACTTTAAAGAACATAAAAATGACACGACCAGCCTATGCACAGCTGGTCGGTCAAAAGTTCTATCCCCCAAGGGTTTTCGGACGATGGTCGGAGAAGGAAGGCACACCTCAATGGAGGTGGAGAGATATCGGCATGAAGATCGTGAGTTGAAGTCATCATTGAGTTGTGTTCACCATATCTGACGATGACATAAGGCTGTTGGATTCGAGATGCTCTACCAGGAGAGCAAAGGCCGAGCAGAAGGCGCTCAAGCTACGCGTGATACTGTCCAGTCTTCTGTATGTATGAATTGTTGCACTCGTCAAATCGAGACTTACGGACCATTCATTCTAGGCTGATGCACGCAAAGACGCTTTGCGCCGTGATCCTGAATATGTCAAGTACATCCAAAGCTTACAGTCCGCCGGTTATTTCCGAGGAGAGGCAGAGGGCTCCCAGTTGTGGAAGCAATTAGAAGAGAAGGCCGTCAAAATATTCATCCAGACGCGGCAGACAGAGTGGGTTATTTGGGACATCGTCTGTGCAGGGATCTCATCAGGAATTTTTGTAGTGATGCTTCCAGAGCTTCATTTGCCGCATCGGTCAACGCCGCAATACTACACGCCCCTCCCGATTCTGTCCAACCGTCTGACGAACCTGAAGACTCGGAAGACTGGCTGAATATCAGCGCCGAGGACTTCGACACCGTTCTCCAAAAGAAACTAGGAAAGGCGACCGACTCCGCAGGTGCCGAACCGGATGCGATGGACGTGGACCAATCTAAGCAGGATATCTCTGAAGAGGATCGGGCAGCAAAAGAAGAAGCCAAGAGGTTGCAGAGTCTAGCGACGAAAGTCGAAGAATTCTTAAAAGGAGAGGGTGACATCGAGGGTGCTCGATTTGAGGAGTGAGCAGCCCTGGCATCACCCTTTATACTGGCAGGTACTGACGGCAATACAGGGAGAGATCATCCGACGAAATGAGTGAGTTCAGCGATGAAGCATCCGCGGTCAGCGATTCCGGCTCGGAGGCGGGCTATGGCGACAAGATGCGAACCGCAGCCGAGAAGGCAGCCCGCCAGGAAGCCATGGACAAGCTAGTTCCCGGTATCGATCCATCGGAATACGGCAGAATGCCAGCTTCCTACAGTACGTCGCAGAGGGTGGCTCGCACCACAGTCGAGACAGAGATTGTCGAGGAAGTTGTCTCCGTTGCTGCGAGCAGGGAAGAAGAACTTCGTCGGAAGCCTGTGAGGGCGCCCATCATCATGCGTGATAGGTACGAGGGCGTGGACTCCGACGATGAGACCGACGAGGAGGATGTGGGGGTTGGGGAAGACGAGGAGGAAGAGGAAGATCGGCCGCAGGTAGTTGGAGAAGTTGAGGTCAACATGGAGGAAGAGCAAGACGAGTTTCTTGAGTTCGCAAGGGAGGCGCTGGGAATTTCGAATGACCAGTGGCAAAACATTCTCAGTGAGAGAAAGAGCCGCGGAGGTGAGTCGTCGTTGTACCGCTCCGTTTGAGGCCCTTATTCACGTCTTTGCTATCAGCGTTCGTCCCTTCCCACTTTACTACCGAGAACCGTTGGCAAGAAAAGACAGCTTCGCCCGACCTGCAAGCCTCACTCGATCAATCTGCCGAAAATGAACCGAGATTGCGACAGCCAATCTCCGGGCCGAGACCGAGCGCAAATCCCAAACTTGATTCCTTCGAGGCCGTCATGCAAGCGATGGATGCCGAGCTCGCTCGAAACCGTTCTGGAGAAGCAAAATCCTCCAAGTCACCGCAGGAACCACCAGCCCCCGAGCAAGACAAGGGAAAGGGCAAGGCGAAGACGCCGCCGGCCGAGGAGGACGTCGATATCGAGGCTGCCATGGAGGCAGAGCTGAACGCAGCGTTGGAGCGCGGCGACGAGGAAGATGTAGACCTGAGCACGGAGGGTGGTATGGATTACAATCTGATCAAAAATTTCCTGGAAAGCTTCAAGAGCCAGGGTGGGTTGCCCGGTCCTGTAAGCAGCCTGGCTGGGCGGCTGCAACCTGGCTACAATCTTCCAAGGGATGATTAGCTTCTCGAGAAGCTGCGCTGAAGTGGTGGTAGAAGATCTGTACAATGTATTAGGAAGTTTCTTACTGTAGCCTTCAATGTATTCTGTATTTGCTATTGAGAAGCATTCTCCGAGAATGTGCATTTGTAGACTTGTCGAGGACGGTCCTTTTCTGGTGGCGGGCGCCTCGGGACTCAGCATGCGCTTAGCGCCCATAACTACCACTTACCACCTACAACGACTTCATGTCTGCAGCTCATCCCTGGACAATTCCAAGGCGCACATAACCCAGACGCCACTGAGTTTCCAGACACACCGGTCCTTGCATCGCAGCCATGATCCACGCCGTCATCATCCGTACGTACACATAGAGTTCTGGCTGCCGCCCCGCTCATCCCGCGTCCAGTGAACACAAGCGGCGTGCCGCGCCTGACCAAGTTCTACACACCCATTCAGCGCTCCTCGCAGGTCCTCGTGCAGCGCATCTACAGCCTCATCAGCACGCGCACGGGCGGGCTGTGCAATTTCCTCGACGCGCCCGAGCTCGAGGACTTCCTCGGGCAGGAGACGGGCGAGAAGCTGCGCGTCGTGTACCGCAGCTATGCGACGCTACACTTTGTGTTCGTCGTTGACTCAGCGGAGAGCGAGCTTGGCATTCTCGATCTGATACAGGTGCGTTGCTGCCGTGTTTCGGCGGTACAAGACGGGACTGACACTGTGTTCTCGTACGCTCAGGTGTTCGTGGAGTCGCTCGACCGTGCGTTTGAGAATGTCTGCGAACTGGACCTCGTGTTCCATTTTGATGAGGTCGGCAGTATTTTACTATATCATTTGTGTGTTCATGGTTGACAGGCCACACGCCAGGTGCACCATATCCTCGCAGAAATCATCCAGGGAGGCTTGGTCTTAGAGACCAACCTCGAGGAGATAGACCGATCCAGTAAGTCCGGTATACCCTACGCGCCCCCCATTGCTCCCGCTGCCGAGGGTACGATACCCCCTTAAGGGCCCCGCACTCCCAGCCCGCCTTTCCCTCTACACATCCCGTCGGCTTGGCAAATTCTGACATCGTGCTTTGCTCTCACAGTCCAGCTGGCCGCGCAGGCTCGGAAACAGTCGTTCGCATCTGCGAACCCCCTGGCACTCGGTGTGGGAGGAGTGGGGCCGCGGAATGCGGGTCTGCCGACCCCGCTGGGCTGGTTGACTGGGAAACTGACGGGCGCGGGTTCGCGATGATCGATGATGCACTGGCTACCTCGTCATATTCCATTTTGAATTACGACATATTTATTTGGATTCCACAAAAGCGATACGATAGTATCGTCTGACGTTACTGTGCTTTGTATTCAAAGTAAAGGGTGCTACTCAGCATTTCATAGAGCCCATAGCGCTCATCATCATGAGAACGGAGAAGCTAATAGTCTGATTCTCCCGGTACCATCCCCATGGGTTGGGTAGTACGGCCCAGTATACAGCCGGCGCATGGCATGCATGACATGAAGACTGTCGAATATCACTGGCGCAAGGCTCTATGATGTCGGCGGAGGTGCAACAATGGACGCCCCTATAAGAGATGTCAGATGGAGAAGTTGATAAATTCCTAGACAGCCTCGTACGTTTCCTCTTTTTCTTTGCAGCACCTGGTACCGCTTTGCCAATAGACTCCTGTGAACCAGAGACACTGGGTTGAGGCGTTGAAACGGGCCCTGGCGTCGCGGAAGAACGTGGAACTGTTCCGGCCGGGGTCTCTGTGGCAGCACTATCAGGACCGGCAGCCTGCTGCACGTCGACATTAAGTGGCTTCTTTGAATGCACTGCTGTGGTTCGCATAGCATTGAGCAGCAGCGCCGTGTTCTGATGCTTCATCGACGCGGATGCCTTTGCTTTTGCAAGAGTTTCCGGGATATCTTGCGATTCTGCTGGGGTGACCGAACCTGCACGAGCTTTCTTGCTGAGATCCTCGGCAGCAGTTTCGGCAATCGGCCACGCCCAGCCTGACCTTGGCGTGTAGTCGGGTCGGTACTTGCGCAGAATATCCATAGATGATTGCAGCGAATACAGAGACGTAAGCTATGCATCAATTAGCAAGAACAGCCATTTGAGCCGCATGAGCCGCACCAGACGATTGGAGAGGACGTGGTACACGTCTGGTGACTGGTAAATTCGATTGTTCATGATAAAGTAGGCTGCCATTGGTCGCGCTGCAGGACAGTCAGTGAGCCAAGACGGCTTGTGCTAGAAAAGCTCACTCTCTTCGGGAGAAAAACGTTCACGCTTGTGAATCACAAAGAGCGAAGGTGGCTCTGCGTGTACAACAGCAAATTCCACGCCAGTGAAGCGTCTACAGCCCAAAGAGGTGGTTCAGAACGCATGCTATTGCCTGCCGCGCAAGCAAGCCGTCGATCTGCATGACTTACTTGAGCTCTTCCGCTTCATTCGCGATCGGCATTCCCGTGTGCATGGTCTGCATGCGCAAGACCTGGTTGTTGCTCTGCTTGTCATAGAACATGGATGTCGCAAAATAGTCAAACACATTCTCTGCGGTCAGCGGGCCATTTGCCTGCACAACCTCCGAAATGAAACCGACGGGTCAAGGCGGGTGCTGAAACACCTGCCTGTATCCATTCATGCCATATGAAGAAACGGTTGGAGTAGTCGTCTGCGGGGTGGAGGTCGTTGAGGTCCATGTTGTGGAAGCGGGCAACTGAAGAGCCGGAGAGGGAAGGAGGGGAGTCCCACGACTCGGAGCGCGTCAGACGCGGTGGGAGTGCCACTGGAAGGAACCACTGTGTCGGAGAATATGAGCCCTGCGCTCTGCTATTGGGGCCTTATACCGAAGCGTTCCACTCTACTGGGCAGAGTCCCCGCCGCCTTATCCATCCCCGACAGCGAATCACCCATGTCGTCTTCTCGCCCGTATGCCCTCGCCTCTTGCGTCCCAGACGGCTGAGCCGTCCTTGCCGTCCCCCGAGGCTCACATCGACAACGGCACCCGTCCTCGACCCGCAATTCCTATCACAGGAAAATCTACACGTTTGGTTCGCAAAATTACCCATCATGTGCGGCGCCATGCAGGTGCTGGCATCGTATGCGCGGTAGCGTACTTCGATCCGTGAGTCCGTCCGATTGTTCCTACTCGACATGCTTTAACCGCAACGCAACAGCGGAAACTGGAGCGTTGACATGCAGGCGGGGTCTATCTTCGGCTACCGGCCAATGCTCTTTGTGATCCTGATGGCAGGCCTAGGTGCGGCCATCCTCCAGGTAGGTCGCCTTCTAGCTGAATTCAGCTCATTTCCATGGACTGATTTCTCCACCGAAGACTATGGCCTGCAGGCTTGGTTGTGTGACAGGCTTAGGTAGAAACACCATCACGGGTGTCATGTTCGCTCACCGTGGACTGATTCAGCTTGGTACGCCGGGCAGATCTTGCGACGCAGTGCCGACTATTACTGCAGAGCAGCCCGAAGCATCGCAAGCTCATGCGCTACACCCTGTTATACCCGCTGTATGCGCTATGCGAGATAGCTATTATCAGCACCGATTTGGCAGAACTCATTGGCTCGGCTATTGGGCTTTGTCTAATCTTTCCAAAGCTGCCGTTGTGGATTGCTGTACTCCTCACGGCTGGGGATGTCCTCGTCTTTCTCATCATAGGCGACCCAACCCGATCCAAGGGCAACTCCGCTAGAGTGTTCGAATTGACTATCATCGCACTGGTTCAGTCTATTTTATTGCCCTAAATCCAAGCCTGATACTGAACTTATGGCGACGCGCAGGTTTCTGGCGTCTTCATTTCTTTTGTAATCCTGCTCATCAAGGTTGGAGCAGACTGGCCGCAAGTTTTCCTCGGATTCATCCCAGATAAGACACTCGTGCAGGTAAAACCCAACGCTGTTTATACAGGTGAGATATTAGCGTGCAGTCGTGCCATGCTTTTGGACCGTGCGCTAATACGTTCACCAGCCGTCGGAATCCTGGGTGCGACGGTGATGCCTCACGCACTCTTCCTTGGCTCCTTCTTATCAACCCAAGATCGCCTGTCCACGGACCTGCCTTCCCTGCCCGCACCCGTCCACGCAGCTAGGTTAGGCGTCCGTAGGCGAATCCAAGCCTGGATCCGCTCTCTGTTCAGAGTCTCTCGCTCGGAACGCATCGCCTCAGACCGAGACCACCGTAACAAATACACTCGACCAGATAATAATACCCTAGGTTTTATACACGCCCACCTCGGACACAGCACATTTGACATAGTCGCCAGTTTACTATGTGTCGCAGTGCCCATAAATGCAGCGTATGCATCTCCTGGTGTATCCGTGTTATAATGCCTGCTAAAGATAAACGCTGTAGCATACTAATCATCGCCGCCACTGTCTTCTTTCAGCAGAATGGCGATGCAGAATCAATGGTACCCGCAGGCCTGTTTGAAGCGCATGACCTGATCAGGGAGCACATCGGCAAAGGTTCGCTCTTTCCCATATACGCAGCGTCGCAATGCACTCACATCATCACAGCCGCGGCGTTCATCTTCGCGCTCGCACTGCTTTGCGCCGGCCAGACAGCAAGCATCACAGCGACCCTCGCTGGCCAAATCGTCTCCGAAGGCTTCATCGAATGGCGCATCTCCGTAAGTCACCCCTTTTATTCCGCCCGTACACACCTCATCCTCCGCACGTGTCGCAGCCGTTCCTGCGCCGCCTCATAACGCGCCTGCTGGGCCTTGTGCCGTCCATCATCGTAGCCATCGCCGTAGGTCGGAACGGCATCGACACGCTGCTCGTCGCGTCGCAGGTCGCGCTCTCGATCGTCCTGCCATTCGTCGTGTTCCCGCTCGTGTGGATTACGTCGTCGTCCGCCATCATGTCTGTGCGCCGGCCGCTCCGTCCGGAGCCGTTTGCGGGCGAGCACCATGATGGCGATTCCGCAGAGCTGCACCCAGAAGCGTCGCCCGATGACACCGTCGCGGTTGATGCACAGAAGGCGGAAGTCGCACAAGAAGATCAGATGTTGGCAGACACTGTGTTTCTATCTCGCGACGCGGAGAAGACGGAAGTCACGCAACAAGAAGGAATATTGGCCGATGCCGCATCTTTTCCTGAGGGAGGTATCACCGACTATAGCAACGGGCAGATAATGAGATACTTGGGGTATGCGATATGGTTTATCGTTGTCCTGGCGAACGCGTACGTCCTTGTTGAGTTAGCACTGGGAAGAACGAATATTACATAGGGCCCTCTGGATCTGTAGCGATGTATATATGTTTTAGGTTATGAGCAGAGGGTTTACCATCGTTGACTTCATTCCTGAGCATAATTATCGTTCGGAACAGTTGCCGACATGCTACGTCAAATTCTGAGCCTATTTTACATATCTCATTCGCCTCATTCGTACAACAATGACTAGTCCATAAAGCTTGACGCGACTGATGCAAAATCAACGACAGAACAGGAGCTCCAAGCGCCGACACAGAGCCTGAGGAAAAGAACCGAAGCCCGAGTTCAAATCTTCTCTTCAGAAAGCGACCTTCGCAGTCAGACCATCCATCTCGCGATCATAGCAGCGATGCTGGCTGACAGCATAGGCGAAGTTTGCAGCAAAGCCCTTCTCTCCCGAAGCTATCTTCAGAGTATCCCGTGCCGTAGACTTCAAGCTATAACTGCCGGTAGTGACCACGCCATACGAAACCACGACAGCATCGTTGTCAAGATCATCCTGGAACTTGATGCCAGGGAGACGAGCAGCGTCGCGCAAGAAGTAAACACCTGCATGTATGCTTAGAGCGCTGATACAGATGTTGAGGGTAAGAACTCACCTTCGCCAATAGCGCCGATGGCCTTGCAATGGCCGAAAGCCTCTCGAATCCAGTGGATTGCCCTTCCATTATTCGCCAGGGCATACGCATGTTCACCAGATGGGATGAAGACGGCATCGAACAGCGTCGAACGCTGGCCCTCGTAGTGATGATCGGCAGCAAGACTTTTGCCTTCAGCGCTGAACACTTCGCCACGCCGGGGTCCGATGACGAACGTCAGAGCCTGAGCGGCCGATAGTGCCGCGCGGATCGCCAAAACCTCAGCGAGATTAAACCCGTCTGCAACCAAGATGGCGATGCGACGGCTCTTGATGGTGGGTGTCTTCGGTGCATAGTACAGCTGAGATAAAGATCGACTAGAATCACCATGGTTGGGCTTCGCAGGCCTATCAGGAACCACGCCGCCAACGTTCAAGGCAACCTGCTTCGCAAGGTTGAAGTCGATAAAATTGAGGATCTTCGTATATTGCTCGTAAACGCCTCGATCGTCGCAGTGGTCCAATTCGAACGAAATCGCGTTGACCAGATGCTGTTTCTCGTAAGGAGCTAGAGAGTTGTAGAACAACTGAGCTTGATTGAAGTGCTCTTGGAATTTGGCACCACGTATGCGTTGCTTCATGCCTTCCACCTTCTGAGGGTATCTATGGCACAGTATTCGCTATTGTGAAATGAAGTGTGGAAGGTCACTCACGTCTCATATCCCCCTTCACTGGGAGGAACAGGCGGGAACTGCTCTTTACGATTGGGCCAGTAATTGATTGAACCTTGAGTAATGCGATGCCTCATTTTGCCATCCCGCTGATGATTAAGAACTGGACAGATAGGTCGATTGACAGGAAGCTAGAGAAATTCCCTCAATATTTCGAAAAGACGCATACACCTCCTGCGCAGTGGCATACCTCTTGCCAATTCACTCCCAGTCGACTGATTTGCGTGTCTTGATAGGAGAAATTACGACCCTGCAACAAAGGATCATCGCTGAATCCAATTCCTGGCACGACATGCGAAGTGCAAAACGCGGCCTGTTCCACCTGGGGGAAAAACTCTTCGGGCGCACGATCTAGAACCATTTCACCTATCTCCTCGAGCGGAACGAGCTCCTCCGGCCAGAGCTTGGTCGCGTCCAAGATATCGAAATCAAATTCGTGCTCTCGAGACTGAGGAATCACTTGAATGCAAAGCTTCCACTTCGGAAAGATCCCATTTGCGATGGCTTCATACAGATCCTTGCGGTGGAAGTCTGATAAGGCGTGTAAGACATCGTCTGTTAGAAGGCGGCGATATTTACCTGGGTCCTGGCCGTTTATTTTGAGAGCTTCATCCCACATGAGACTATGGACGCCGAGCTCTGGGATCCAATGAAATTTGACGAAGTGCAGCTCGCCGTGAAGCTTGTACAACGTGTATGTGTTCACGCCGAAACCCTGCATCATACGGAGGGAGCGTGGAACGCCGCGATCGGACATGACCCACATAACCATATGCGCCGCTGAATAATCGGTGAGAAAACGGAAGGGAACAAAGAAAGGACGCATACACTCAGGTTGCAAACCGACGAAGTCCCAGAAATTGTTGTGGGCACTTTGGCCCTGAGGCACTTCGTTGTTGGGCTCGGGCTTGACAGCGTGAATGATATCCGGAAACTTGATCGTCTCTTGGACGAAGAAAACCGGAATGTCGTTACCAACGATATCCCAGTTACCCTCTTCTGTGTAAAACTTGACGGCAAAGCCGCGAACATCGCGGACCGTATCCTACATAGGGTCACAGATCTGGTCCGAACGGGTCATATTTGAGTGACTTACCGCGCTACCACGGGAGCCTTGGACGGTGCTGAAGCGCACAAAGACAGGTGTGGTTCGACGAGGATCGGTCAACACCTCAGCAGACGTGTACTTCTTGGCTCGGTCGTCATAAACCTTGAAGTGGCCGAAAGCACCGGTACCTCGAGCGTGCACGACGCGTTCGGGGATGCGCTCATGGTCGAAACTCGTGATCTTCTCGCGCGCAATCTGGTCTTCGAGCAGGTGAGGCCCAACGTTCTTGCCCGACGCGTCGCTGACCTTGAGCCTATGCGATAAGGTTAGTCCTTTTAGAAATGTCACTGACGTAGACCAAAAATGCACCAGTTGTCATCGTTGGCAACCTTGACACCATGGGATGTCGTGTGATAATTTTCACCTTTGGAAGGATCGAGCATGTCGCGTTGCATGTCGTTGGCTTTAGCAGTACGAGCTGGGCCAGCGAACGCGCTTTTGATCGCTTCGGCTACGGTGGACATGGTGAGAGGGGAAGAAAAGGATAGAGAATGTTCGTGTAGACATCTGGCATCTTATATGCTGCAAATGGCCGGGCAGGGCGGGAGATCAGAGAATGGGACGCGTTGGAATGCGAGCGCGACGTCACCATCCTCGTCGCGCGTCCACATATGGTAGGACATTGCCTGCTTTCGCACTAGTGTCGTTAGTGTCGACTCGCGAGATGGATGTCGATGAGCCGCCAGCATCGCTCAGTTCTGGAAATAGCATCGAATCGGAAGTCAAATGGCATTTCCTAGTCTAGATATCGTGAACCCAACGTAGGACCAAGAAGACACAAAAAGGCAAAGCAAGACAGAGCGCAACCATACGGTGAGACGACAAGAGCATAGGCGGCATAATGGACATAGAGGATAAGAGGCATGAAGAACGAAGCATATGTATAAGATCCACACGCAGAATATCCAATGTGCACAAAGACACGTCCTTAGATAGTGGAAATAGAGGAGCGAAGGAAGAACGGGGAAGTAAAGACGAACGAATCCTCACGACGAGACATGCGGCGCCTGAACACCACATGCCCAATCAACCTTCGCGGCAGCAGTAACACATGCGCGCATGCGCATGCATCAACCTCAGATGAGGTGGCAGGACGGGCATCTCTGCAGTCCAAACTTGCTGAAATGCCCGTCAGATCGATGGCGACCAGCCAACACGCAGAGCACTTACCGAACGAAAAAAACAAGATAAGAGTCGGGATCGTCTCTCGTCTACTTCACGTCCCGGCACCTAGGAAAGTCCTCGCCGATTGCCTGCCTTTTCGACGGCGGCAGGGCAGCCGCACGAGCAACTGGTGACACTGACGTCCCAGACGACTGGTCACGATGAATTGCAGCACGATGGCGCTGCAAGTCGTGCTTGCGGCTGAATTGTCGGCCACAGCTAGCGTGGGGACAGATGTGGGGCTTCGGGCGATCGGGGTTGTGCGTGTCCATATGTGTCTTCAGATTGTATGCGCGTGCAAAGGCTAAGTATCGACGACAATCAGGCTAACATAGACAAAGAAAAAAAAAAAATAGGAAGCACATACCTCTGAAGCAGCTCGGACACTGATGCTTACGACGCGAATCGGAAGATGACCCATCGTCAGACTCGGCCACGGAGGCCACCGGCAGCACCGAGGGGACGGTGGGCAGCTGAGGCGACAAATGGTGGGGGGATACGGTGGACTGTCCGTTGAAACGGATAGGCTGCCCAATGCTGCTCACGGGGCTGTAATCGGATCTGGCGCGGGGCAACGCCCGCGCCGGCGGCGAATTGGGCGGCGATGGGGGCAGTGTGCCGAACGTGGTGGAATCGTAGCCTTGAGCGCCAACGCCTGCATAGCCACGGGCGCCAAAGGTGCCCATGGTGTCGAGCATTCCGTAGTCTGACGACGAGACACGAATGGCAGAGAAATCCATGTCGAGACCGGAGTAGTGGGACCCGGTATACGCGGGCGAGGGGTACTGGTACTGAGAATACGACGTGATGGAGGTCGTATCGAAATCGGAGGAGGCGGTGATGGCGGACGGCGGTCCTGGCGTCTGGGATCTGAGGGCGAAGGGCTCAGTGGGAAGGACGAAGCTGGTGTGGATGTCGTGAAAGTCGCTGAATTGAGTGTCGTCTAGAGACGCGAAATGAGAGTCGAGATCGCGCTCAAAGTCCTCAGAGGGAGGGATGGTGACGCTCTGTTGGGTGCTGTCGAAGAAAACGGAAAAGTCGAAGTCGTACTTCTCGGGTTGGGTGGGACAAAAGACGCTGGGAGTCGACATTTTGAACGATCGGAAATGGGAGGCTTGGGATTTAAGAACGTGGTAAGACGGGGGCGGAGACAAACGATCTGGTGGTGGTGGTGAAGCAAGCTGCTGCGGAGCGGTGAGTAACGTTTGCATCTGTTTGAATTGATGGTTGGCCTTTCCCACCCCTGCCGCCCCCAATTAGGCGCCCTGCCGCCCGGCTTCACCCTCGATCTCATCGGCGTCGGGCGTCGGCGCGTCGGCATCCTCGGCACGCCCTGTGCGCCCTCGTCGCCTCGGACAAGTCTCCACCGATGCTCTCACGAGCTGCTCGAACGTCGACCATCCCAACTCGAAAATATTTCTCGTGAACTTGCCTCGTGTCTAGATTGACTGAGATCCGGCATCGTCATCCTTTCCTCTCCTGACGGTGCATTCGCTCTCGAACTCCGCGGAGACCTTCTTCAGGTGGACCCAGAACAAGGGTATACGTTGGTAACCTCGTTCCCCGCCGGCTCTTCACCCTCGCTTTCTATTCATTTTCCGATCATGCCAGATCTTTCCAAACTCGACGTCCCCCACCATGATCTAACTGCAAGTGACGGTACTGCATCACCGCCTGCTTTCCCCAGTTCAATGCGCTACTCTCTCCGCGGGGTCGCCATACATCCTTTTTCTGCAGCATGTGCAGATGCCGATCAACTCGATCGTCGCTGGAACGCACTTGTCGGTCCTTGTCTAAGTGTCCTCTCGCGCGCGGCCCGTTCACTCCGAAACGGCTAAGCCTAGCCATCTGAACGGAACAGTCAGAACTGTACGCCCTGGCGGATATGATCCAACTCCTCTCCTTGAGCAGAGCACGGCAAGCTCATGCTCAACTGACCTGACACACCGAGGAGGCCTCACTCAGCCTCACTCTAATTCACACACCCGGTCATCGACTTGGACATGCTGGAAAGCATGCAGAATCCCGATGTCTCGGGACTAGTCGATCGTGAAAGAAATTCTCGTCCCCCACAGATAGAGTACCCGGTCCTGCACCCATCGCTACAGGAAGCAGCAGGCCATCCCCATTTCAGCGCTAGAGAAATAGTCGTAGGACCCCATTGCACCCCACACCGTTTGATGTGGGAGTGTCGAGTTGCCGAGATCTCCTTCCGCCCTGCCGTCATGCTGCTTCCCTGCTTTGCGTGAGATTTATTCGTCAACCGATCTTGATCTGCATCTCCGTCGCGGAGTACAAATCTAAAGTCCTCGATCGCCTGTCCTGACCAACGCACCCGCCTCCGAGTAGGACAAGTAAGTACCCTGTGTCCAGCCTCCAATATCCTCGGCCTTTGCTCACATTGCATCTGCCTCCTTAGTTGCCTCCGGCGGCATTGTCGACGCCTGCTCAAATGCTAAATCACTGCTGAATGAGAACGCATTCAGTCGTGGTCATCTTACTCAGATGCTATTCAGTCGATGACCAACGCGAGATCCCCAGATTACGCCAGGCCCAAGTCGAAGGCTATCTATCCTAGCGATCATCATGAAGATCGCGCTCCGGAACCACGTGATCGAGTCTGTTTTACCAGCTCGGTGCGGCGCCATTCAAATGTGCAAGTCAGAGCTTCAGCCACAAATTGCGGTCATTCCATCCAGATTCTAGAAACAGATTGGATCTAGCCTAATATCCCGTGACCTACCGCTACGAAGATTTTCGGATGACCAGTGTTGATGGGTGTCTTAGGGCTAAGAGTCCTAACACGAAGCAGCTAGGCTCGCGAAAACAAGGCCAGCTATGGACGCCTGGAGACTCTGGAATTAATCGACACCACGCCACTGGGCAGAAGACCCATTGGTCTGCCAGAATTGAAATGTGTTTGTTTAGCCACGACGTCACGGTGGAGAAGGGATGGAGCGGGATCCCGTCGGCGATGGCCCGTCACATGCACGCCCGTCCAATGCAGGTCGCCCGCAACTGTGTTGGGTTGGCAGACCCGATCATTCCACAATACGATCCCGCACGTCTGGGTGCGCCCGTCCGGAGCATGTCGGGGCAGGCGCTCGCGGCGTGCTGGGCACGTACTTTCGATCCAAACAGGCCAGGATCGGGATAACAGTGCCGAAGGCGGTCATTGTACACCTGAGGCAAAGCACGCTGGGCACGTACTTTTGATTCAAGCTGGTCAGGATCGGGATAACAGTGCCGAAGGCGGTCATTGCACACCTGAGGCAAAGCGCCCCTGTTCAATTTGCACTCGTGCAATGGGGACCCATCCCGTGCGGCACGAGCATGGGCTGTTCGGGGCATGCGAAACAAATACCACCGACATGGGACGGCATTAATTGGTCGGCCGGTCCATGTTGAATTGATCGCGTCGAGTGTGAAAGCTGGAAGATCGGGCGGCGAGGCCCAACCTGCCCGAAGAATGGGCAAGACGGGCGTGATTGGCCACCAGGACTCCACCAGGCCACAGAGATATGGGCCTACAAACCGAGAAAATGGAAATGTCCGCGAGTGGACGAGGATTCATGGTCCAGGACTGGTATAGTGCTGGATCGACGCGCGCAAGAGGTGCCCCCCTCGCAAATTCTGCCAGAGATCAGAGGACCAAACAGCCGCTATGTCCGTGGCCACCCACCGTGCATGTTCGAACGCGCGCCTTTCACACATCATTTCAGCAAGCTAACCCCCTAACACACTCCATAATGCGATCCGAATGGCCGCCGCGCATAGCCATGCCGAGGTCGGGCAGTGCCCACCTTACCCAACGGTGGACATCGGCGTCCTCGTCAGGCGCGGCATGTCGGCAGCCCCATTCAATCCGTTAGCCCACCCTCCGAATCGGGGGACCGCTAGATAGGCAACCGAGACTGGATTGGATGACGATGCGAATGACTGTGCACTGTATTCCGACGGATCCATCGTCAGATCCAATCGAACGCGTCCTATCAAGACCAGCCCTCGGAGGCAGCTGAAAAGCTTCCGCTCACTTACCAACGGCATGATCAGATCTGTAACAGTGATGGCCCTACTTCACCGTCGGCGACCGCGGATCGGGATATTTTGAGGGGCACACATTCGTGGGGAGAGTAGGGTGGACGACGCCGTCAGCGTACACCTACGTAGCTGTCGAAGGGCACGTCGCCTGTCTGGTTCGCGCGCGACAAACAAATTGTAGTTCACTATGAAGTCGGAGTTGGGATCAGGGTTAGCAGACTGTCAGAACGTAACACAGCTCCCGCAACTCACCGATTCAAGCCGCAATGAAAGAAGAGCAGGAAGTAGGAAAAAAGTTACCCAATGCTTGGGGGCCAATAAAAGCAAAAACAGTAGCCCACCGTATCGACTTCCCTAAAGAGTCATAGTGCGACGCTCTATCCGACTGAGTTAGACGGGTGATGAATGGCTTTACTTTTGGGAGATCTTAACATGGGTATGCAATCCCGGCCATAAGTAGGCCTAGGATAAAAGAAGTTGGAAGAAGAGCATAGGGGCCGATACAAGAGCAGATATAGTACACATCGATGGTATAGTCTACACACACAAAAAGCAAAGCATATCCAAAAGCGACTTGATCAGACACCAACCCTATGAACGTCCAATGAGCGAGTAGCGGGTAATGAATTAATCTGCAGACTGACCTATGCACGACCTTTTTCTGTACAGAGCAAGTGGGACGGAGCAAGTGGGATCAGAGCCAAGCATGGTAAATAAGGCCATGTCACATACCTGCCCAGAGAACCGCACGATCTCGCGCTTCTCCATGACGAAGAGCGTCCTTTCCAGAGCATGACTGGAATAGCCTTGCTGTGTGACGAACTCTCGGACTAAGCTCTGGTAACTGGTGCTCCAGCCAACAGGCAGTCGACGGCGGATCTCTTTCTCAATCTTCTGGATCTCATCGTTGAGCTGGCCACGCGACAGACCATCGACGGAACCAGCCGATACGGCATCCATGGTGGAGAATTTGAACAGGCGGATTGCTTCTTCGATATGGTGGACTTGCACCGTTGGCTGAAGGGTCATTTTTGCCAGTGCTTCCGATATCCGAATGAGAGCCTCCAATTGACTGTACAATGCATTGAGCACTTTAGTATGATGACCATCCATAAGACTCACCGAATAGTAATGGGGATAGAGCTGCGCTCGTCGTTATCCCGCTCAACGTCCTGTACTTGTTTGCGCAGACTGACGAAGTGACTGCTCAGCATTTCCTGCGCCTCAGCAGTCAGCCGCGGAGCGCATTTCCTGTTTTCAAAATCGTTGAAAATAAGATCAAGATGAAACGCATCCTGGATAACAGCTCACGCTTTACAGTAGGCGATGTATCGCTTCATCTTGTCAATATCAATCTCACCAACAACCTCACCATTCTCGTCCGCATTCTGGTTCGGTCGGTTCATGTGAATGTTCATGACATGCTTCGCAATCATCTGAATGGGGCATCAGCTTGTGCGACGGGCTGCGCAAATTGCACGACACCTACCCGATCCCGTACTTCGTTGTGTTCGTCTTTGACGATGAAGATCATATCGAACCGGGACAGGATAGTGGTTTGGAAATCGATATTCTGAAAATTCGCCAGACGCGTGAGACCGCGGCGTACAGCCATCTCGGGATACGCACCTCGCCAGGACTCCGTCCCTCGTCGTAGCGTCCCCATACCGGATTGGCAGCCGCGAGGACACTCGTCCGTGAGTTCAGTACGGTCGTAATTCCAGCCTTGGCTATTGAAATGGTCTGTTGCTCCATGGCCTCGTGAATGGCAACACGATCCTCATCTCGCATCTTGTCAAATTCATCAATGCACACGACGCCAGTATCAGCCAGAACCATGGCACCGCCTTCAAGATAGAATTCACGCTGTTCTCCCATAGTCAGAGGCCGACTCGATGAGTAAATGGTAAACACCAACCGAGACTGCGTCGCGCTGAACTGATGCAGTCAAACCAGCGGCACTTGAACCTTTGCCCGAGGTGTACACAGCGATCGGCGCCACCTGCACGTCTACGTCACGAAAGGGTTTGAGAAGATATTACAGAAACATACCTTCTCCACGAACTTGAGTAGCTGACTTTTCGCAGTCCCAGGATCACCCAAGAGCAAGACATTGATATCTCCTCTTAGGCGCATACCATCTGGGAGGATCTTCTTAGATCCACCGAATAACAGACAGGTGATTGCTTTCTTGATATCTGAAGCATCTCCCATGAGATAATCTTCAAAGAAAGGAGCCGCAAAGCGCACCAAGGGCACCGAATATGCTCGGAGCGACACTTTTTGCGAATCGCTCGTAAAAGCCCTCACTCCGAGCCATCTCTCCGAACTCTTCCTCCTCCTCAGGAGTGAATTGGAGACCGAACGGATTCAATCCTCCCGGACCAGCCGATGGCGATGACAACTCCAAGTGAACAAGTCTAATGTATGGAGTACGGAGGGCAGATGCACCGGCGGATTTCTGCCATGATGTTAGTCAAGAGGCTTGCCGGACGAAGGCGCAACTTACATTTTTGGCCGATTGAAACGTTGAATAGATACCAGTCGCGATCACCCTCGATCCTGGAACGACCTGGCCTGTGAGATATCTGTCCGCCGAGAGGACAATATGCCTGGGAAGTTCTCCGACGGGAACCATGTCCGGGGCTTCCTGTAGCTTCAGAACCTGATGGTCGGAGAATGTTGATTTGGAATGAATGATGAGGTATGGATCAAGAGGGCAATCCTTCTTCTGCCCATCTGCCTCCGGCGCGTCACAGACCCGGGGCAATCCTCTGTCTGAGCCTCCGCCTAGACCGCCCAAGCCACCAGAGGGATATACAACCCTAGGTGAGCGGCAAGCACGGCATTGTAGATGGAGTTTAGTTGCGCGCGACGATAGCACGGAGGCCGAAATGACGATGCCTGGAATCCGGACAAGTTTGTTCATCTTTTCAGCCGTGAGATCACGAAAAGGGAGCATGTTCAGGCCTGATTTGATGGTAACTTGAACTTTGGGGATGGAAGTTGTCGAGGATTCGGCTCGATCCTCCATCCCATCGCGGCTTGCGAGAGGGAATAATATAGCACGAGAAGCTCTCGTGGCGGCATTCTCGAACTGAGAAGATAATGTCAAGCCACGAAAACTGTACAGCTCATCAAACACACCAGTGGAAGAACGTCAGCAGGACGGTCCTGGATTGCATGCGCAAGCTCATCGTTGTAAAGGCCGATGTGTCGAAGATCGACTTCAAGCTGATATTGCTTCAAAAGTAGATTGCCTCGAAGTTGATCACTAGTAAATAGATCGTCAGTCGAAGCTGTGAGTGCAAAGCGCGTGATACATCGCGATAAAGACTCACCGGTATACGAACTCTCCTCCCAGACGATATTGTAAGAGAAAGTCAAGTAATAGCTTTTCGATCTCAGACGGTGAGTCCGGAGATACGGCAGCAGGTATGTCATGGACAGCAACTGAGTACACGCGATCTGCATCAAAGCCGGACATCGTGAATTGCGCGACGGGTCGGAGAAGCTAGTGAGACAGAGTTGAAGGAGACGCGTCGAAGGCTTGATCGCGAGGACACGGGAATTTAGGGCAGGGCAAAGCGCGTCGTCCCAACCGTGGGAAATCGTATAGCACGCCTTGTAGAGCACATAAGGGGTTCGTAACATGTCCCGTTTAGCTCAGTGGTAGAGCGCATCACTAGTAGTATTTCACTGCGTATGATGAGGTCAATCGTTCAAGTCGGTTAACGGGAAATTTTTGGCTTTTTCTGATACCCTGCGGACGATGTACGGAGCAGCAGCGAATATTTGGGACCGAGGGGGATGCTGGAAAATGTCAGTGGCAGATGAATGTCTGCGGTGGTTGGTTACGACGCGCGCGCGTCTGGCGGGTGTGGCGGAACTTTGAGTGACGATCCGCGCATCGCGCCTGCACCTTCCACTCGCTTTCGCGCGCCATCTATCCACCATGAGTACAATGGATACGGATGATCTGCCAGTCGTGTTACCTCCAACTCATGTTTCGGGCCTGTCGCTATCACTGTGGGTAATGACAGGAAACGATCGCATCGTAATTGATACATGATTTGGTTCCAGACATCCCCTCCCGATCCTCAACATCTCTGAGCACCTTACTCGTCTGAGGCTGCAGACCAAGTCGAGCCTTCCCTTTGGTTTGTCTTTGTGATTTCTGTTCATAAGCATTCTCATCTTTGAGCCGCAGTTCTTGGTGCGCTGTTGGGCACGCAGAATGGCCGCGAGGTGGACATTGTGAACAGCTTCGAACTCACCGTCACAGAGGATGAACAGGTCGATCACGACTTTCTCAATTCAAGAAAAGACCAGTGTACGTACACTGCATCTCTTTGATATTCTCGTAGCCGATCTCCCTTTCAGACAAACAGGTCTTCCCATCTCTCGAGTTCATCGGCTGGTATACGGTCGCTTCCGCACCTACAGCACGACACATCGCTCTGCACGAACAGGTTTGTTTCCTGTGGTCATGATATATCTATGCTGAACCTCTTCGGCTAGTTCACTGTGTATAGCTCAACGCCTCTTCTTTTAATCCTCCAGCCTTCACCAGCGAAGAGCACCTCCGATATAACCGCGCAGAATCTGCCTTTGAAAGCATTCGAACCCACAATCGAGATTAGAGATAGATCGTCGCGCTCTGTCTTCATCGAGGCGTCGTTTAAGGTCGAGACAGGTGAAGCGGAGCGCATCGCGGTAGACTGGACAGCAAGGGGCGGAGAGGGTGGCACAAGCCGTAGGTCAACCTCCTTTTGCCATGAGAAATATTCTAACCAACACGTCAGTCGAAGCACATCTACAAACTCAACGTGCGGCCGTAAAGATGTTGCATGATCGTATATTGGTCCTTGTACAGTACGTCAAGGACGTGGTTGCAGGTGTCGCACAGAAGGACTATGCCACTCTCCGCTCTCTATCGGCACTTATTGCGTCCTTGCCCGCGAGCGAGAACAAACACTTCCGTGGAGAATTTGATACGGTAAGCAGTACCACGTTCGTCCAGTCGTCATATCTGATATTGTGATCGTAGGAATATGAGGATGTGCAGTTGACAGCATACCTGTCGACCCTGACGAAGTCCGCCAGCGTTCTCAACGATGTGAGCTTGTTTACTATTGCTGCACGAGTCTACGTTCCTAATCACGTTCTCAGCTCGTGGATAAACATGTGGTTATGAGCTCCAGTAATCGTGAAGATCGTGCCCCGTCTATGGCCAGCAGAAGAAGAGGTACCCAGCCTCGAGGATTGCCTGGTTTCTCTGGTCATGGTGGTTGGGACTGACCGGCATATCCTTTCCTGTTTTGTTTTCATGTCTCCTCTGCATCGTCGGTAGCCTTAACAATTGTAGACACATGTACCATTAAATCACAGATTGAAGTAACATTTGACTTTCCGCTCGCGGGATGGAATGTCCATGCGCTCCAATATTGTACGTGGGTTATGTGACTGAATTTCGGCGACTACATATAATAAGCATCCGGGGAAATCGACAGTTCCTTAGGCCATGCACCGTAGTGAATAATCTTGACTCTCGTCATCGCTGCATTCGAAGTTGAAGTGGGTCGGCCTGGTTAGCGCCAGGACCCCCGAAATTATACTGACCATGCCTGAGGCCGTGAAGGACAAATATGGGCCGAATTTTGGCGGACGCCAGGGTCATTACGGACGGATTTGGGGGTCAAAAAGCTCAGACGTATGAGCCGAGACACGGACATCCGGGGGGGGGGCCGGGCGAGGTCTGGGCCAGGACGGACATCTTATCAGGCGGGGGCAGGTCACTCAAATAGGGCATGATCGTAGTCATGGGCAGCGGGCGGCGGGCATCCTCCATCACCAATGTTCGTGCTCGTAAATTAGTAGAAATTATTGCTTAGGATGTACACAAAATGGGGATATACAGTACTGTGGCTACGTGAGCGGCGTTGTTGGGAGGCTGTCCAACGGCGCCCTTGCTTGTTGCGCTGGACTTCGCAACCAACTCACCATCCACATTCGACAGCATCGACAGCTGCCATCCAGTGATGTCGGACGATGTCATCGATATCGACAATCCACCACCTGCCAAAACGATCTTGGAGGCCTGGATAGGAACAGGAAAGAAACTTCCGAAGGATCCCACCAAAGTCCCGCAAGCCGTTTCGCAGTATCATAGTGACAGACTGGCAATTCCAGACTCCTTGGTATGCATGTTGCTACCTCATGAATCCATGTCAGTCAAAGAGCTCCTGGAGGCAACGCTTCCCCCATGCACAGCGGCGCTAGTCTTTTCACGCGCAAAACTGTGCTTCAGTCAAGAAAAACCGCGCACAGACATCAATATTTCCACCTTCGTGGCTCGAAAAATACCGGCAAAGAGATTCACCATTGATATCAAGGAGGTGTCGAGACAGGCAGTTCTAGACAAGAAACAATCAGTCATTCATCCAGACTTCAAAGGCCTTATTTTACTGCTATGGACGATCACCTATTGGGTTAAGATGCATTGGCGCAACATCAAGCGCGACAACTCTGCACTTCGCAAGGCTACTTTCAGAGTGCCAGATTATAGGAGACCTAATTGATATCATGATCAGCTGTCTTCAAGATCGACTGCCAGACAGCGCAGATACCATAATCTCAGACCTCGGTTTCATGCAAGTCATCTCGAAGGCGACGACCCCGCGCTATTTTGACAGCATACCAAGACAGAGTATCCTTCACAAGATCGAGAAGCGATTGCGTGGCCATGGCGGAGATGGCGGCAAGCCCACGAAGTTATACTTTCCTGCATTTATGAGCAAGGAGCATCACTGGATCTCGTTCTGCATCGATTTCGAAACAAGAGAACTCACCTATGGTATGCGATCTCCTTTTCTATGCCACGGGACTACAGCTCAAAGGATGGCTGTTTAGGAGACTCCCTGAAGCAATCAGGAATGCCGGAGCCTGGCGAGCATATCAAGAAATTGCAGTGGTGGTTATCTGCTTGCTTTAGAGGAAAATTTACCAAACGTGGCTGTATTCTTGAGCATGGAAATCAACGGGATCATGTCTCGTGTGGGATATGCACAATTAACATGATTGCACATGCCGTCTTCGGCGATCCCCTGTGGAATGTATCGCACCTTGTATTTGAGCGTGCGCGATGGTTCGTAGTTGTCTGCGAGCAGCATGAAAAGGTGAGAACTTTCATCTTCGAGAAAGATGTCTTTAAATAACGTACAGATGAGCAGGCATCCAGAGAGGGCATGAGTCCTAGCAATCGTGTCAGTATAGAAGACAAGGAGATGGTAGATGAACGACGAGGACTCACATTGCCCAGTATTTCAACTATCTTGACCGACGACAGTCAATCTACCTCGTTCGTCTTGCCTCCATTGAATATATTTGATGATGGAGCAAGAAGCAACTCACCAAATCTAAGTCTGCTCGCCGCTGATCTCACTCCCTACCAATCGTCATTGCCACTCATCTCGTCATCGCCGCTGCCCATCTCATCGTCGCCGCTGCTGCCTATCGCGTTGTCGCCGCCGCGGCCCATCGCATCGCTGCTGCCGCCGTGGCCCATCGTGTTGTCGCCACTGCTGCCCATCACATCGTCGCCACTGCTGCCCATCACATCGTTGCTGCCGCTGCCCATCGCGTCGTCGCCGCCGCCCATCGCATTGTTGCCGCTGCCCATCGCATTGTTGCCGCTGCCCGTTTCATTGTTGCCGCTGCCTGTCACGTCATTGCCGCTGCCCATCTCGTCGTTGCCGCTGCCCGTCTCATCGCTGCCGCCACCCATCTCATCGTCACCGACCCCTTTCTCCGAAGCATGGCTGCCAACAATCTCCATGCACAAGAACTATGATTGAAGTTTACTGAGACCATCATATCTGGCCTCCTTCGGCATGGTGTTCGAGTTGTGTCCTATGCATGCGACGGTACTGAGGTCAAACGATCTGTTCAACAATTGCTTACTCTGAAAGCGACATCCTATCATATTTATCGCATTCTGCATCCCCGCGACGACCGCCCAGATATCGAGCTTCGCATTCCCATGTTCTCGGGCCACCCAATTGTCATGATCCAGGACTCAAAGCACGCACTGAAGACCTATCGCAATAATCTTAGTTTGGGCGCACGCTTCATGGTCTTAGGTGATCACGTCGTCCTATTTTCCCATATTCATGCCATTGTCGATGAGAATGGACCACTTTTTTGTCGAGATGTTTATAAACTTGACCGACAGGATGATAATGCAGCTGCCCACCTTTTCAGCGGAGACACACTCAAATGGCTCACAACAAATCATCCCGAGTTCCTTGGCACCATCATATATCTGTTCGTGTTCGGAGAGCTTGTCGATGCATACCAAAGCTGGCTCATCTCCCTAGAAGTTTGTATTCAGCTTGTGCTACGCGCAATGTTCTTCATGGAGATGTGGGAGGAATTTCTCGATACCGCGCATTACACAAAAGCCAAGCACTTCCTTTCCCATGAGGCCGCCGATATAACACGCATAATCATCAACGGCCTCTTGCAGCTCATAATTGTCTATCGAGATCTCATTCCTGAAGAATTCCCACTTCTTCTTTGGCTGCATTCAACCGAAGTCTGCGAGCATGTTTTTGGCCTTTGCCGCCAGATTATCAAAGACTTTACAATGCTTGATTTCCAGTACATGATTCCCAAGATTTTTGTCCAGTTGCGCGAGGCTGCGCTTTCCGGGCGTCACTCGGACAGCAAAGCAACTGCAGCCGGTTATAATCACACATATATGGATCTCCGCAGTATCAATATACCAGCACTTTCCACATATCCTCTAGATGATCAGATCGCAGACACAGCAAAACGTGCTTACGACGAAGCTGTCAACCTGTTTGCACTCCTCGGCATTTCCCCTGCGACAGAAAGTAATTCGGAGTCCATACAGCTGCCATCGTTGACGAAGTGGTTTGGTGATAATGGCATCCCCGGGGCTGTTGGCAACTCAAAAAATAGTGATGACTACGACGAAGATGAGGATGCTAATGACATTGACGAAGAAGACGTACCTGCGTCGAAAGAAATCCAGGATGCGATCGACCATCTTGAAGATATCCCGATGACCTTCCGTGACGAGGATACAGTCAATCATCTCACCTATGCAGCAGTTGCTCTCGATATGGAAGAAAACATGAACCTGTAAGATTTATGTTCTGGAAGCATAGCTGAATACTAACTTTACCTGGTAGTTGTGCTCTACCGGAACCCAGCGAACAAGAGGTACATGCCCAGCTGCGTGCTTCAATGGAGGAGACCATACGATTCACATCAGGCGAGAGTCTACCGCCAATCGACGTAGATGAGGGCATGCATGCATTCGATCTGGCTCAGCTAGATGTATCGGTGTTGGAACTAGAGGGCCTTGTTCAATTGCGGTTGGATCATCAAATCAAGCAGGCCTTTTCGGGAACGCGCAAGGTTGCCACACGCGTGCCCGATGTTACCGCAGATAGCATCGAGAACAACCCTTGTTCCTATTCGGCCACAAAGCAAATTTCCCCGACCGAAGGAGCTCGCCGCGACATCGCGAAAAAGCTACACGAAATCATCAGGTTGCAAGAAGACCGAGGTGTATCTACGGGGCGTGGACGAGTCACTCGCTGGTCAGCAACTGGAAATAGTGCAAATGCTGCTGTAGTAGCAGATGCTCAAGCATCAAAGGTACGTCTGTCTATTCCCACATTGATGTGTACTGTCTAACTTCGTGTCTGAAGGCTCTTACTCGGCGTCGCAACATTCTCAAGACCTTGCCGTCGCCTCTACATACTGATCTTCCTGATGGACTCGTGTCGGCAGTGAATCCCTTGCGGGTGTCATCTGGCATGGGATCAGGGTATGGTTTTATTCTTTCGAATGGTGAAATCATGGTCGGTGAAGGTAAGTACTGCCGTTATCCTATCTACTATCTCATCTCACGGGCATACCATGTAGTCCTCGCGATCATGACCAAGACAGCAGGCAAGAATGTTCGACATGCCGACGTTTCCGACATCTCCAACGTTGCAGCTATATCCAACATCGGTCTGAAGGCCTATAGACATGCGACACGGCATCATTTCCACCTCGTTCCTCATTCTCTTCCCTCCACACAAACCATGAGATTTGTGTTCTCCTCCTCATCTTCCTTCCTTTGTACACTCAATTTGGCTCCGAAGTTTCTTGCGGGGAGTCTTATGCTATCCGCGGCAGATTACAGCCACTTTCAGGCTCTCCAGGCATCGAAGGCAGCGATTTTTGCTGCTTTGAGCAAGCTTCAGTCAAGGAAAAGTGACTAATTTTAGTTTCTATAGCTGCGTGCGACTCGTAATTACATTGTACGACTCCACGTAGCTGTATGCAGGTATCCTGTATTTCTTTGGAGAAAAAATACAATTTTTCCATAGGCCTGAGTCCGTATCACGGACAAAATTGGGTCTACAGCGGAGGCCTGAGTCAGAACGGACGGATTCGGGCCCAAATCATGTCCGGACATATCTGGGCAAAATCGGGTTTCTCGGCCTCAGGCATATATAGGGTATTTTCGGGGGTCCTTTAGCGCCCCGATGCTTCCATCTTGCAGGGTATCTCACGCGCCAGTAGGCAGTGTTGTACAAATACTGGTTCCCCGATCCGACATCAACGCACTCTACCTCAGGCCGCAACAATGACTACGGCTCCTCCCAAGACCTTGAACATTTCTAGTTTGCTGAGCTTGTTGTCGTTGGATGGCGCGTATCACCTTGGGTTCTCCTTCCTGTATGGAATGTGTGAGTGTGCTTGCAAGGCTGACGTTGTGTCCTGTTACTGACTTTCGTACAGCGGTGTGGGTGACATTCTTTGGTGGTACGTATATTAATACCATCTGTTGACTCTGCTGACCATGCTCACAATCGTGACGTGCAGGAGTCATTGCCTTCAAGACGCTGCGTGAGTCCTTTCAAACCATGCCTCCGCCATAACACTCTTATCACAAGCCCCTGAGATAGCCAGGCAGCAGTTCGGTGCCCTCCAGCACCGTACCTTCCCCATCTATTTCAACTTGAGCATCGCAATCACGACAGGCTTGTTGACTGCCTGGACTCTCAAGAACCCCAGCATCACCTCTCGCTACATGGAGTTCGGCGCCTCTGATGTCATCCAGGCCTACGCACTCGCCTCGATCTTGGTTGCTCAAGCCCTCAATTCCCTTGTCATTGGACCCGTGACTAGCAGGTAAGTTGATAGACAAGTGCCGATTCGCCTCGCTTACTGGATTCAGCACCATGTTTGCTCGCCACAAGTTGGAGAAGGAGGAGGGAAAGGCGTACAACGAGGAAGGAGTATGTTTCGTCGCTCATCATCACGACATCTTTGCTTAACGATGACATGCAAGGTCTCCGAGAAGATGAAGGCTCTCAACAAGAAGTTCGCCAGACTGCATGGCTATAGCTCGCTTGCGAACCTGACATCCGTTATCGCTCTCACCTTCCATGGCTTATGGATTGGCAACTACGGCCTCCCTGCACATTGAATACGATTCCTCCCGTAGCTAATTCATCTGAAGGACCCATGTGTATATATGCTTGCTTGTTTACGATCAGCTACCCTTGTAATGATCACGACTCGAGACGTTTGCCTGCCTGTCAGCGGGAAGATTAAACATTAGTGCAACAAACGCACACGGATGTACCCCGCAAGATTCTGATGGTTCTTAAGAATACAAGTCACCAGTAGTACAACTTATGCGCCCACGTCCATGCTCGGCATGAACCCCTCCTTCAGACTTCTTTCCAATCTCCGGATCTCGTCGATGGAGCTCGCGTTCGCGATCGCCTCCCGCACCCTCGCCTCTTCCTCCTTGGATAAGAGACGGCCAGGTTTCGCTGCCGCCAGCACCGGGCGCGGCTCGTCAGAAGTGATAGCCTGCTTGGCTGCGTGGGTAGACACTGTTGTTTGCAACGTCGTTCCGAGCGAATTCATCAGACCGTCTGGGGTCAGGAAGAGCCCCTCGCCGGCTTTCCGTTCCTGTAACAAGGTTGTAAGCATCGCAACAATCCATTTAGGAATAATACCGACCTTATCACGAATCCGCTGAAAATCTAAAACTCTTAGTCCTGGTAACCTCCAGGCAAGCCATTCGCGATACCATTTCTTTTCCCGCACGGGATTCCCCAACAAGCTGAGATACTTCAGGCTCTTCAGCTCCCGCAGTGGCTCCAAATCGCCTGGTTCTGAGATGTTGTTGTTCGTGAGAACAAGGGTCGTGAGGTTGGGGGCAGAAAGGTGGATGGATGGTGAGATAGATGATATTCGGTTGTTTGCGAGGAGAAGTGTGTTCAGGCGGCGAAGGTGAGGGAGATTTCCCAGCGTTATAATGGAGTTATCCGTCAAATCTATCGCATCATGTTGGTCCTACGTGAAGAAGCGATTACGACACGAAAAGCAGACAAAAGGACGATGTCCTTACCCTGGTCACACCAAGGTTTTCGATTGCGGGGATTTTGTAACCTGAACCAACATAAGACGACGCGTTGTTCGTGTATCAAATGATGCATACCTCGCAGATCTAGCTGTCGCTCTTTGAGAGGGTTGAGCGCCGAAGGAGCCTGTGCAAGGAGCTCTGGCGTAAGTTTCATGGTTGCACGGATGCGAGAGGCGAGCAGGCGAATTTGGTGTGGCTCAGCGCGTGGTCTGCTAAATTGGAATGTGATTGGCCTCCGTCCGGTTTGCTTGCTCACCACCATCCAGCGCGTCAACACGCGTTCCACTCGTTCCCTTCCACCATGTTCAAGCCCCTTCACCAGCGGTTGAACCTGTGAGCAAGTTCCCCAGATAACCTGATAATCCTGCTAATTGTACTTGACAGTTATCTAGACGGCGACGAGTCCTACATCTTTGTGCCCGCAGAGCCGGTTGGAGCAAAGTCATTGGTAGTGCACAGACATTCAGGGGACATCGTTGTCGACAGTATGTAGTTCTGCATTCCGGAATCCGAATGGCGTTCACGAGTCTATCAGGTTCCAGTGGCTCTCTACCTTTCAACGCGAAGCGCTCCGCAAAGACGGTCTATGGCATTCTCGGCCTCATTCAATTGTCAATATGTGTGTGCCTTCTTACTTCTGTATACCACCCTGCAAGCTGAAAATCGCGACCTCTCCCAGCTGAATACCTCATCGTAATAACCGGCCGTGAGCTGCGGGGCAAACTCCAGGGCCATGCGGTCTATCGCGCTTCTGACTTCGAGATACTCCCTCTGGACCCCAGCGTCTCAGTGATCAACCCGCCTCATCCCGTGGAAGCCCATCTTCTCGCTCTCGTCAAGTCTCACCTTGCCTGCTCCTCAATGCTGCTGTTCAGTTACGACTTTGATATCACGCGCAGAATGCAGGCTCAGTACGTCGCGAAGCAAAATGATGAAGGACGAGCGTTATGGGAGGTGGTATGTGTAGTTTCTCTCTGTTCAGTTGAGGTGCAATCTTCTTGACAATCACACCAGGTCGATGACAGATTCTTCTGGAATAAGTGTGGTTTTATTTCCCCTTGTCGCCCCCTTCTGCTGACGAACTCGCGACAGATACCTGCAAAGCAGATTCATTGACCTTGCGGAATCAAATCCGCAGAATGATGTGAGACCTAGCATCAGTGTATTCGAAACGCCCTAACATTAGATACAGCTGAGCCCATTCATTCTCCCGGTGATCAACGGAAGTGCGTTTTGATGCCAAAACTTTGTCAACCTGTCTGCTTACCACGCGTCATTTTCCAATGCAGCGTTTGACGTTCGCTCGTCAACCGTCAATAGCCATACTATACAAATTGCCCTGATCAGCCGCCGCTCGCGTTTCAGAGCTGGGACGCGCTATTTCCGTCGTGGCGTCGACAAGGATGGCCACGTTGCCAACTTTAATGAAACAGAACAGATTGTCATCGTTGATCCCGACTCAGAGAAGGAAACTGTTTTCAGCTTCGTTCAGATCAGGGGAAGCGCTCCTGTATTCTGGGCTGAGGTCAATACTTTGAGATATAAGCCTGACCTGCAGATCATGGATTTGCAAGACACGGTAAGTCCGCGATTCACTCTTCTCTTGCATCTCGCTTAATCTTTTGCAGGTTGACGCCGTGCGACAGCATCTTAAAGAGCAGACTACACTCTATGGCGATGCGAAGCTCGTGAACTTGGTAGACCAACATGGCCATGAGAAGCCGGTCAAAGACGCTTTTGAGCGTTATTTTGCTGAGGTGATTCCCTTATGCCACTTCCCCCCGTCCATCAACGAATCTTCGACAGGCAAATGTTCCCCAAGTGAAGTATCAATACTTCGACTTCCACAACGAATGCAAGCGTATGCGATGGGATCGTATTAGCCTGTTGATTGAGGATCTCAAAGAAGACCTCATTCGTGACGGGTAAGTGCCTTCTGTAAAACACGTTTTTCTTGTGTGGCTCAATATGTGCCAGCTATTTCCATCGAGTCGCGGGCCAGCCGGACCCTGTGAAGTGGCAGCTGGGCGTTGTCAGGACAAACTGCATGGATAATCTGGACCGTACCAACGTTGCGCAGGCGGCTATAGCGAAATGGATTCTCAATATGCAGTTGAAGGCTGCGGGGATGTCGCCTTCGGTGCTGTCCGAAGACGACTTCGTCGACAATCATGAGCAATTGAACAAGGATCTCCGAGAACGTACGCATGTCTTTATCTTGTATGCAGATATCGAACGCTGATCGGGAGTATTGCAGTTTGGTCTGACCACGCAGATCTTATCTCGAGAGCATATGCAGGGACTGGCGCATTGAAGACCGACTTCACTCGGACTGGAAAGCGGACGCGCGCTGGCGCATTCGACGACTTCCTCAAGTCAGCACTTCGTTACCTGAAGAATAACTTTTTCGACGGGCCGCGACAAGTACGGACGACTAGCCAAACATCTATGTTGCTTCTGATCTGAATTCCTTCTACAGGATGCATACGACCTTGTCACAGGTACTTGGCAGCCCCACAAGGGCCCGTCCTCGGCCATGTTCTTGATCACAGATAACAGACCGCTGATCATCCGTGCTGTGAGCTTCAATCTACTCTCCATTGACTCTGTTTTCTGACGCGGTCGCCTAGGTTCCTTACGTGCTCACGTTTGCACTGTTCATGATCCTTGCAGGGCTGACATTGCCCCGAACATCTGGTTCGTTTTCGCATCTGCAGTCAGGCGAACAGTTGACTGAACTTGAACGCAGATTACTCTCTTTCGTACTACTTCTTATTCTGGCTCACACTTTTCGGACTGGCTCTGGGCTTCACTCTCATTCACGGCGTCGATTACGTCTCATGGCCACGTCTGTTCCCCCCCACCGATATCATCCACTACGACGGTCCTGGCTTCAGGTCCGCACACAAGGGCAAGGGCTTTGGCATGGACGTTGGCAAGCTGAAGGCAGGTGCCAGCGCGCAGTGGCTGAAGCGGCGGACGGACAAGCAGATGGAGGAGATCGAGCTGGGGACGAAGAAACGTGTCGACTGAACGATGCGCGTCCTACCTTTGCCATGGTCCCCACGGCGAGACGTCTCGTATTTATGTTATTGGCGGTGCTGGTGTCCTTGCCTCGGATTGGACTTCTGCAAGAGCTTCATGGATCGTGTTTATGGAACATTCGAGGTCGTAAATATGCATTCGTATAATATCCACACCATGCATTATGAACCTGCTGACGCATGAGCTCGCGACTTGTGCAAGGACTGTTGGAGGACCGTGGCAAGTCCGTGCGCTGACGGTACGTAGCCGACGGTAGGGCCGGACCGATGACGCGTGTTCGAACCCCGGTTCGAGCGTCTCCGCCACCGCGCGCCACAGGCCTTGTGAGGATCAGCGCCTTCAGACCGTGTTCATCTCATCCTTTTTTCTCACTCCTTTCTGCAGCACCCTACTCTCTGTCCTTCTTTACAATGTCTACGAAAACCGCCAAGAAACGCTCTTCCCCGGGTGCCGACGTCGAGAAAAACGGCGACCCCTTACAGGACGTTGAGCTGGGAGATGAGGATGCTAAAAAGCTGACTGATATCCAAAAGGACCTGCAGCGCGCTGAGCTCATTCTCGGTACGATATTCGTGTTTCTGTGTCGTCCAGTGGTTTAACTGAACGTTTGCATCTGCAGAGCGCCGCGCACAAGACACCTTGACACCTGTTTACCAGAAGCGCCGCGAAACCCTGAAGACCATCAACAAGTTCTGGCCCGTCGCGCTCATGAACCACACCATGTTCGCTGTCCATGCGCAACACGACGCGGACAGAATTGCGCTGAGCTTCCTCGAGGACCTATGGGTCGCCCGTGACCCTAAAGAACCGAAGGCATTCACCATTGAATTCGTGCGTTTTGCTGATTGGTCGCGCTAGGTCCTTGACTGACGAGTGATGTGCTCTTAGTACTTCAAGGAGAACCCCTACTTCTCGGATTCTGTCCTGAAGAAGGAGTACCGCTACGTGCCGCCGAACTCCGCTGCGGATGAGAAACCGGACGCGGACGGGATTACCCCCTCTATGCTCGATTTCTCCTGGGAGCGTGATGTTGTCCCTCAGGTAGGACCTTAAATGCGGTATGATACATGACTGAAGTATGTCTCATTCAACTTCTCAGGCGACCAAGATCAACTGGAAAGACGACTCGAAAAACCTCACCAAGCTGTACCCGGTGATCAAGGACGACGCCGACGACGACCTGCCGTCTGACTTTGGCAGTTTTTTCAATCTGTTTGAGAACGACAAGGATCACTCTGATGTAAGACCCAGCCCTGTTTCACGCGGACACGTCATTGACCACGGTTAACAGCTGGGTGTTCTCATCGCCAATGAGGTTTTCCCCGACGCCATCGAGTACTTCCTCGGCAACGCGAACGGCGACGAGCTCGACTCAGATGAGGAGGAGGAGAGTGATGACGAAAACGAGGATGAGATTGACCTCGAGCAGCCGCGGTCGAAGAAGGCAAAAAATGCATGAGCTATTATGAATTATTTCTTGAATTGTGCAGTATTGGTTGTGACTTCGTAACAATTACTGTTTTGCATACGTTTGTGGAATACATCTGTTGTGTGAACTTCTTGACCTGGCAACATCTGAATGCCGATCTTCGAATTCGACGAGTCTATCAACTTGAGATGTTCAAATTGTACATGCAGTAATGGTCAAATGCTGATTGTGTTTAGTCTCCCTAAGCAGACCATGTACGAAGTAAGTAACGAAGCCGATAGAGACTGACTGTCGAGCTTCGTATAAAGACTATTGCATTTCGTAACGAGTGCTATTGTGGCTTACGTTTGGGGACTACAAATGTTGTCTGAACTCTTGAGCCAGACTTGACGCGAACTTGACGACGGGTGGCGCGTATAGTGATGCCAAGAGAATGCCAAGAGAGCTTGGGATGAAAAGGGTGCCTACGGGTGCCGCGTTTGCCATTTTCTGCTCTCATTTTCACCCAGCCCGCTGCTCTCACGACTCACTTGTTCTTCTCACTCTTTTGAAGACAAGCCTTTCCACTCTTTCACTGTCTATCACAGCGAATAAATCATGAAGTTTGCGACGGCCGTCATTTCAGCCGCCGCGCTCCCTGCCCTCGCCTTGGCCAGCCAGCACAACGCCTTCTACCACCATGCTGCTCGACAGGCCAGTGCCGCCAGCTCAGCAGCGACCTCGAAGGCCTCGTCCGCTGTGACCTCCGGGTCGTCAGCAGCCGGTAGTGCCCCTGCCACCACTGGCAGTTCCACAGCATCGGCTTCTGGCTCCGCGTCGGTAGCAACCCCGTCGCTGCTGTCGATAAACCCAACTGCTATTCCTTTGGCGTCTATTGTTTCCAATGCACCGACTGCCTCTACCCATTCTATCACGCAGACATTTGCTGCTGGTGCCGCGCCTAGCGATATTTCCAGTGCACCGCCTCTTCCTGACCGTAAGTCACTACACACACAAAAGAGCGTATTCGTGACTCACTATTGCTGTCCGTCCTCCTCAGTCTCCAAAATCTCGCCTAGTAGTTACCCTGCGCTGGACAAGCCCCCGCCGACCGACTCACCTGAGGTGCAGCAGTGGATCAACGAAGTAACAAACTCGGGCGTCCAGATCCCTGGATTCTCGCTGACAGTCGCCGGTGGCTGCCCGGCCAACATGGATGCTGTCAATGACCAGTCGCGTTGTTGGTGGACGTGCGGTGGATGCACTCGCGACACCGACATCGTTGCCTGCCCGGAGAAGATGTCGTGGGGTCTCACTTATGATGATGGCCCGGCGCCCTACACGCCCGATCTCCTCAACTACCTTTCGGACCAGAAGCTGTTGGCGACCTTCTTCGTCGTTGGCTCGCGTGCGATCTCCTACCCGGCCATGCTCCAGCAGGAGTACCAGCTTGGTCACCAAATTGCTGTGCATACCTGGAGTCACCCATCGTTGACCACTCTGTCGAACGAGGAGATCATCGCCGAGTTTGGCTGGACCAAGAAGATCATTAAGGATGTCCTGGGCGTGACTCCTTTGTACTGGAGGCCTCCCTTCGGTGACATTGAGTAAGTCGTCTAATGCAGCAAATTCTGATTTTTTTTTTGCTTACCGTGGATAACAGTGACCGCGTTCGCGCCATTGCCAAGGCCATGAACTTGACACCTATCATCTGGACTCGTATTAGCGCCACCGCAACGTTCGACACTGACGGTTAGTTACTGCGTCGACTGACACGCGTACTCTGCTCATCAGCTTTCCAGACTTCAACATCCACGGCGGTGTGACCTCAGCTCAGCAAGTGCTTCAGAACTGGGACAACATCCTTGGGAACGTCACCTCGATCGACACCGGCTTCATCGTGCTCGAGCACGATCTGTTCCAGCAGTCGGTCGAGATTGCGACGGGCTACATCCTGCCCGACGCGCTTGCGCACCAGCCGGCTTTCAAGATTGGCCCCGTGACCACCTGCATGAACATGCCCGCCGGCAACTCGTACCTTGAGACCAACGACAACTCGACCAACCCGCTGCCCATCTCTGGTCAGTATCAATATTTTCGCACTGAGTGTCGAATGCTAACCGTCACGATAGCCTCTGCCGTCCCGACGATCTCGGCCGGTGCCCCCGGATCGGCGCAAGCCTCTGGTGTCAGCGCGAGCTCGGGCAAGAATGGCGCCACGACCACCAGCACGAGCGGTTTCGCAGTCGTCCTTGCTGGCCTTCTGGCTGGCGCGAGCGCCATCCTCCTGTAATGAAGGTCACGGACGATACTATACCAATGCAACCGCCTCGGACCTCTGTCCGCCCTGGAGGCTCTCAGTACGCTCACCTGACAGGACCCTGATACACACGTTTAACCCCACCCTTACCCCATCTCGTATACAGCAGCTCCGCTTCCCTTTCGCCTGTTTATTCGTATTACCAGCTTTTTAGTCCTTGTGCAACTCCGTGGACGGTAGTAGACCCCGCCGCTTGTCCCCGTGTTGCAGCTGAGCTGCTGCCATTTGTAGTTACTTGCTCGCCTGCTTTGTTTATGTAGGTGTGCATAATCTAACTTCAGACTACCTCGGACGAATTATCTGCGTATTTGCATACCTTGTGTCTGGTCTTGAAAGTCTGCTTGCATTGTGTAGGATGTTGTGATGAGAGGTAGTTCGACTGCGCGCATAGGGGTGTACGATAGACTTGCGGAGGCGCCCGCGCCGCACGTACGGTGTCTGGTTTACGCGGCACAGCATCTACGGACACAAAAGAGCAAAGTTCAATTATCCTGTTGATGTCTGTAGGTACGACGGCCGTGTGAGACAGATAAAGGTTAGGCGACTTGTGGGTCCTGTGTTCTGACAGCGCTCGATCGTAGAATGGAGGGCTAGTGATCGCCCGTGCACATGTGGGCGCGGCGTAACGCCTCCTCCATTTGACAGACGTTCACGATCAGGCCATCATCAAGGAACGAGAATAATATTGTACTATCATACCAAGCACAAGCACAAGTTTAGTAGCCTATCAACCGAGAAAAGCGGGCAGATAGCGAGTGTAGTATCATAAGCGATGCGACAGTGCTACAGATGGGAGCGGGAAAGGGAGAGGGAGAAAGTATGAACTACAGGGCCATCGTGGTATTATGAGCGAGGGCAATTAATATCGTGAAGATGGGGCGTGGGATGAGTCGGGGGGCGTGAAGACGTGAGCAAGCGGAAGGGGAGCATAGCTACGGAAAGCGCGAGCAACAGCGAGAACATGAGAAGGGAGAGGGAGCTCAGGAATAAATATGCAGATGCGAGAAGCATAGAATGATGAACGTGAACGGTCCAAAGCCCAAATATGAGAATAAGAGAAGAGACGGAAAGAGAAGAAGAGACAAAGAAACGCCTATGCACACTTAGAAGAGCCCGGCGAACACCCTGCGGTGTTTCTGAGCTCCCCATATCAGAAAGCAACGAAGCATGAAAACCCCGGTCCGAGAAATGATACCGAAGAACGTGAGCAGGCGTCGACCCTGCGGGCATAAATGGGGCACCGGTCCGACCCTCAGGCGCCCCACCTCTTAAGGTTGGTTGGCGCACGTTAAAAGCCCCTCACCAGATCACGTCCTCCAGTGTCTTCCCCTCCTTCTCCCAGTCGATCCTGCAACCATGGATGTGTTACCATCTCGCCCGCACCCGCACGCCGCGCCGGATCGGTCTCGAGCATCGGGTGCAAAAATGCGCACAGCTCGTGCGTCTCATCCGGCGTGAAGAGGTACTTCTCCTGCATGACGCGCTCGAGCGGCCATGGCTTCAGATGCTTGATATAGCGTAACCCGCCGGCGTGGTCGAACAGCTCGCGACTGTAGCGCCCGTGCTGCTTGCACGCGGGCGGGAAGTCGCCAAGCAGCTCGATGATTTGCGCCATGTGGTCATCGTCCTTCGAGAAGAGCTGGCCCTGCGATTGTGGCTCGAAGAGGTACTCCGCCGTGAGAAGCTCGAAGATCACGCAGGCGACGCTCCAGAGGTCGACTTTGCAGCCCCAGTCGCTGCGCCCGATAATGGCCTCCGGCGAGCGGTACTGGCGCGTCTGGATGTCCTCGGTATAATGGCGCTTGGACGGCGTCGCATTTCCAAGGTCGGCGATCTTGATTTCGATCGGGTGGAGGGATGGGAGTGGTGCGGTCGCAGGGGAAGGTGAAGGCGGACGGGAACGAGGAACTGACGACAAGGGTGAAGGCGGCGGTGGGAGTGAAATGGGAGGGATTGAGGACGAAGATACCGTATGGCCATGGTGAGTGTGGTTTCGCGGGTCGGTCTGGCTGAGAAGAGAAGGTCCAGTCGGCGGCGGGCCCAGGGCATCTCTGGGTGTAGGAACATCCTGGCTGTCGGCGACAGGCGAATCGGGCCCTACTTTAAGGACCTGTGCGCCAGTATCCTCTGGGGATGTGGAGGGTCGGATATCGCTACATGAGCTCAACTGAAGCTTCGACATGGCGCTACCCAAACTGGTCGCTGGTGTCGTGTCCGCCGTGCGATTGGTCTCGCCATCGGATAGCAAGGACCTGGCATAGCTGCTCGAGGCACCACCGGAGCTTATACTGGAGGAAAGTGTTCGCGTCACAGAGTGTACCTGACTCCGTGAAGGACCGGAGAGAGGTTGTGACTCGAAGATATGGACCGAGCGACTGGAGCTCGTAGCCTGCGCACGCGATCCCAGCGTGCGGAAGGAGCCGCGACGTCTGTTGTTCGGTGGGATGGGGAACTTATAGGAATTGGGACGGGCGATGAGCAGAGCTCCGTGACAATGTGGGATTCAACATTAGGAATGGACATCACTAACATAAGAGCTTAGCAGGTAATCTTCAACAGCTGTTAAACACGACTCACTGATGTTTTCTGGCTTGATATCCGTGTGAACCAGGTCACACTCCTCGTGCAGGTACTGCAGACCCAACAGCACCTGCTTAGCAATGCTCTTCACTAGAGCCGGCGCCACACCCTTTCTTCGGTTCTTCTCGATAAGTGACAGCAAATTCTCACCAAGAGGCTCGAACGTGATACAAACATGGCTATCGGAGGGCGAAGGGTTGAAGGGAGTGTGCGAGAAGGAATCAAGGAAGGAGACGACGTGGGCCCGTCCAGGGTGCGAGGGTGACGTATCGGCAATCTGTTGCAGGAGTTTTATCTCGTCGCGTGCAGTCTCGGTGTAACGACCAGCAGACTTGACAACTTTTAGAGCACAATGCCGGCTTTCCCTGGATAGGTGGCATCAGTATTGCTAGGACAAGGACAGCAAGGAGAATACGCACTGATGATCCTTGACGAGCCAGACTGTGGAGAAGTGACCCCAGCTATTCGAACACAGGACGTCAGTTTCGGATCTGGCGAAGAGGTGATGAGACATACCCCAGCTTGCGGAGGACAAGATATCTGCCATCTTTGAAGCTATCATGTACCTTTATCTGGAGATAGCCTCCAACGTTGTAGTCTGCGGCGGGTTCCTCGTCTTTAGGAGGCATGGCTGCGCCGTTAGCATCGGGGACGGGCACGACCTTGGTGGATTGAGTAGAGAATATGTGCTGGAGCTGCGCTGAAGCCTTGTATGCCATGCGGGTTAGCTGAAGCCAAGAGGGCAAAGGGGAATCTGACTGATGAGCCTGAGGGATTTGACTCGAGGTCTATAGAAGAAGGGGATAAGTCTAGGAAACAGGAAGAAAGAGGGATAGACGTTGCCCGCTAGCTGGACGCCTTATCTCGGAAGCCTCCCCGCTTCCGCGTGCCGTTTCGGCATCTTCCCGCCAATCATCGTCCTGCGATATTGCTCTTATCACATGCATCGTTCATTATCTTTCATCCTGCTCCGCCCATTGCCCTCGCCCTCATCGCCTCCGACAGCGACGACGGCCGAGTCCGCGTCGAGAACCATGGAGTTTCCTCTGCGTTTCCCGCCGCACCCTGTATATCGCCGCTCATCTTGTCTTGTCTCATCTACTGCCTTGCCCATACTCCCAATCCAGTACTTGTCGGACGTTTTCTAACTTACAACTTAGATACCAATCATACTGTCAGCGTCCGTCTTAGACCCTCATCCCCATTCGCGTTTCATGCGACGCCCGGCCTTTCAGATGTACACCTATGTACACCCATGGCCCATCGTAGATCCGCGCTCAGACCCGACATTGTGCAGCGCCGACATGAGCGCGAGTTTCAGTGAATCAGCGGTTGTTCAGCATTCGGAACACACCCAGTCAACAGCGCAGACGCTTCTGCCTGATGATGTGGCCTGACAGCGGCAACCTCCTGCGACGTCGAAGGGGCGAAGACAGGAACGTTGTGAATCTGATCGCAACTAACGCTGTCGCCGTATGCGGCGCTTAACCCAGATCTCGTCAGATCTGAGATCATTCCTATGCGGCCTGCGAGCCTTGGAAATAATGGTTCTGTCCGCTGCTGTCACCATCCGCGCTACTCACACTGCTCATCTAACCTAGTTCTTGTTTTTATTTTCATGACGACTCAATAGTCATTTAATGTCCCCTACATCTGACCAAACCTCTGAAAGGTTTATTGGGGCGGTCGAAGACGAATGGCAGCTCTACAGGTACGCAGGTCCTCTTGTCTCTAGCATCACTCCGGATTCTCATCTGCGAACCGTCTCACCTTACAGTGACCGTTCGGAAGACTATGCACTCGGACCCTCAATCGGGTTCGGTGCCTCTTCCACAGTCTACCGTGCCCAGTACAAGTCTGTCGGCTCCTCATCCGCACCAGTGTCATGTGCGCTGAAGGTGCTCGACCTCGATACTCTCCCCCCCAACTCGCTCAAGCTCTTGCAGCGCGAGACGCAGCTGATGTCCCTGAGCAAGCATCCCAATGTTTTGCGAGTCCGTGGCAGTTGGATGGACGGTCACAATTTGTATATCGCCTTGAGGCTGATGAATGCAGGCAGTGCAGCCGACGTGATGAGGTATGGATGGCCAGGCGGTATGGACGAGGAAGTCGTGCGATGTATTCTGAAGCAGGCGCTTCAAGGTCTGAAGTTCGTCAACTACTGTCTTCTCTGACCATCTCGCTCATGTCAAACCCCTAGTTATCTTCATGTCAACGGGTTCATCCATCGCGATGTCAAGGCTGCGAACTTGCTGATCGACGACGACGGGACTGTGCTCATTGGCGATCTCGGAGTTGCCGCGCCCCTCCATGACGAAGACCTGAACCATTCGCACGCACACGATACCCCCAATAGTCAAGCCCGTACGGAGCACGCAAGCACGGCCGTCAGCTTCGATCCCCAGGCGGTCGGGCCTCGCTTTCGTTCAAGGGTAGGCAAGCGACGCTCATTCGTCGGCACGGTACGCGTCGCCGTTATCTTTTTTCTCATCATGCGTTGATATGTTTTCGCGATCGCTTCTTCATGCAATGTGGTGACTGCTTCGCAGCCATGCTGGATGGCGCCTGAACTTATATCAGGGATGCACTACGACTCGAGTGCTGACATATGGTCTTTCGGCATCACAGCACTCGAGCTCGCTCAAGGCCGTGCCCCGCGTTCTCGTGAATCTCCTCGTTCAGTCCTTGTCAAAACGTGCGTTTCCTGTCTTTCCTGCCATTCCTATCTGTGCCATGGTACTTGACGTCAGACATCATTCACCCTGTTACCCGGCAGGCGGCACCATTTCAAATATATTGTCTGATGCGCTTCTTGGTGCTCTCGACGGCGGCTTCTCACCCCTTTCCTGTTAATTTGATGTCATCGATTGATCTCATTCGCTGACCCCGCCATGGTGGCATCTTACAGTGTGCAGGATGCGCCTCCAACGCTTGATTGCGATGGCGGCGTGCACAAGTATTCGCGGACATTCAAGGAAATCGTTGAAAGTTGCATTGCGAAGGACCCCGCACAAAGACCCACCGCCGAGCAGCTCCTTCAGATGCCTTTCTTTAAGAATGCAAAGAAGAAATTGTATCTTGTCGACACAATTCTTCGTATGTGTTCTTTGAAGGAGATTACTAGTATGACCACTAATTACGTGTTTCGTGGGTCGTGAGACGGGCTTCCACCCCTCCCACAGCGACTGGAGCGCCTTCGGCAGCCGACCATCTTGCACCCCACGATTGATTCGTGGGACTTCTCTACGACTGGTCCGCCCACGCCGCATTCGCCTGCAACACCCGCAGCGTCGATATTCAAGCGATCCGTGCATGCCAACGTCGACGGCACGGAGAGCGTTGATGAGAAGCCGGAGCATCGACCCGCTGATGTCGACGGCGTCTTCGAACTTGAGGAGGCAGTGCACGTCGCCGATGCCGTTTGCACCCCTCAGTCCGAGTGCTTCGTCCCAGCGCCTCGCCTAGATCCCCACGAGACGCAGGACGATATATGCTCGAGCACGCCGTCTGCGTCCATTTCCGTGTCTCCCGAGTCTTCGCCCCCACCTGATACGCCACCTCGAACATCACTCCCAACACGTGCGACGGACCTCGCGGAGCTGTCCTCGTCAGCGCCTTCGAAGCCGCCAGCGGAGCGCCCCTTAACGCCTCCCGCTTCCATAGCTTCCCATCCCCACCCCTGCCCGCCATCACCTGGCCGCACAGCGCCCCCTGCCCCTGCGCCGTCAGTGAGTCCGAGCCTGTGGAAGAAACTGCGCGGCGCGGGCGCCGGCGAGAAGGCCCCACGCCGGACGTTCTTCGGGAGCATGCTGAGCAGGAGCCACGGCATCAAGGCGCCTGGCGTCGTGGTTTCGGGGGCGAGTGCTGGCGTCCGGTGACCGCGGTGTACTGTATACCTGATCTATGTTGTGATCTTATGTACCATAATTTATTTGCATCGTGTATTTTAGCAGGGTCTTTCGTATCTGATCGAGCCTAGGAATGACTATATCATGTTCGATAATGATTTTCGTTGTTCGACCTGCACCCTGAGATATTCTGCGGAGGTCTCTGATTAGAGGGCCTACAAGAGCAAGTCGGGTCGACGGCCAGCCCTCGTGGAAAGAGTGTCAATCCCCATACATTACGCGCCGTTTTTTCCACATTTGTCGGGAAGTCAATGGCACTAGTGTACCAAGTCAAAAACTACAGTGCATGTAGTAAATGAGGGCGCAAGGAAAAACTAAACGTATAGCAACATATGTCATTCCGGTACGGGGAATCGAACCCCGAGCTGCCGCGTTCAGCTTATGCTTGAAAGGCGGCAATGTTAGCCGTTACACCATACCGGACATAATTATACTCGAAGGGCTCACATAATTGACTGTTTGCAACCATCGAGATATGAGTACGAAGTCGAATATCGACTGATGATCGATGAGCGCTATGAGCATCTAGACATTATCCTTGTGGCCCTTCCCAGTCTATTCAAGCAGGGGTAGACATGGCCTTCTGATGAGTCGTAGCAAATTTAAATGGCACTCATGTCCCATGTATGTTCATGCAATATTATTGCACGCTTCAGAGTAGCCACAAACGCAGAAGGCCCGGATGTCAATCCGTCAAGAACGTCTAGTCAAGAAAGATCTCTATTTATTAATTATTCCTGGTCCGGCGCTAGCAAGTAGAGAAACGACAAGCAACCTATCACGGCGCTCAGGTCAGCACAGGTGTCGATGACGGGACTCGGAGAAAACTCTTACAAAAGATTATAGTGAGATAAACATGTCTATGATGGACGCCATGGGCGACATACTGGTCTTGATCACGGAACGACTAGAAAGAGAAACGAAAGAACATCTGACCCGAAACGTTTCAAGTTCTTGCCCGCGTCAGAGAATAATAACAATGAGATTAGAGCACTCGTCTACGACACATCATCTACTCAGCCCGCCTCCCTCTAAAGATCGCCCCTGACGGCCTTGTTGACGCTTTCGGCGAAGTGGTCAATGTTGTGCTTGTTGAGACCGGCCATGGAGATGCGGCCGTCTGCCGTCATGTAAACATGCGCCTTCTCCGCAAGCGCCTTCGTCTGTGCTGGGTTCAAGCCCGTGAAGCTATTCCTAGAGATCAGCCGGTGCCTCTCGAGGGTGTACAGACCACGCACCTGAACATGCCGATCTGCGACTTGATGTGGCCCCACTCGCCAGGCGTCTTGAGCGTCGAGCTCAGCGTGTCGTACAGATGCTCCCGCATGCTGATGATCCGCTCCGCCATGCCCTTCACCTCACCCTCCCATTCCCCGTACAACTCAGGTGTCGCTAGAATCGTGTTCGCGATGCGCGCGCCGTGCAGCGGCGGGTTTGAGTACATCGGTCGAATCACGATCTTGAGCTGGCTCTCCAGGCGCGCCTTCTCCTCCGGGTCCGCAGCCGTCACCGAGAACGCGCCCACGCGCTCACCGTACAGCCCCATGTTCTTCGCGAACGACTGCGCCAGCGCGATCTGGTGGCCCTCCTCCACGAAGTGGCGCACCGCGGACGCGTCGCGCGCCGTTGAGCCCGACGCGAAGCCCTGGTACGCCATGTCGAAGAAGGGGAACAGGTGCTTCTCCTTCACGACGTTCGAGATCTCCTTCCACTGTTCCGGCGTCGGGTCCACGCCCGTCGGGTTGTGCGCGCACGCATGCAGCAGCACGATCGCGCCCTCGGGCGCGTTCTGTCGCGCCGTATCAGTCGCCGCACCGTCTCCACACGCAAGGCACGCACCTTCAGGTCCTCGATCATGCCCTTGAAGTCCAGCCCGACGGTGCTCTTGTCAAAGTAGCGGTAGCCGCGCACCTCCAGCCCAGAGTCGCGGAAGATGGGGGTGTGGTTGCCCCATGACGGAACGGGCAGGTAGATCACGTTCGACTTGGGGTAGAACCGCGCGAGGAACGCACCGCCAATGCGGAGGGCACCGGTGCCGGAGATCGACTGCGTCACCGCGATCTACACGCGCACGCACCTGTCAGTACGGGACGGCGAGCATGGGGAAACATGGTGGACACTCACGGAGTTGGTGCTCAGCGGTGCGCTCTCCTCGCCATAGGCGAGCTTGGCGGCGTTCTTCGTGAAGTCGGCCAGACCAGTGATGGGGAGGTACTCCTTGTCGTGTTTCGCGGCCCGCAAGACCTCCTCTGCCTGTGTGCCATGTCCGACGTCAGACCTGTCAGTGCAAACACCGAAACGAAAGACATACCTTCTTGACAGCATTGAGCACATAAGGCTTGCCGTTCTCATCGCGGTACGCGCCGACACCGAGGTTGATCTTGCGCGGGTCCTTGTCCGCCTTGAACGCTTCCGTGACACCTAAACGAGCGCTCTGTCAGCCTTTTGCGATCCAAGTATGTACGACACGTAGCAGCGCAAGCGACGGCAAGCACGGACTCCACAGCTTGGCACGCCACGTACGAGGCAGAGGCTCAATACATATATAATGAAGTCGCCGTCCGCCCGTTCGCGGATGAGAAACAGAAGAGAAGCGCGACATACCGAGGATAGGATCGGGCGGGCCCGCGGGGACGTGGGACCAGGTGGAGACGCCGCGGAGGGCGAGGGTGCCTGTGCGGGCGGCGGCATGAGTGCGAGCGATGGCCAGCATACTCTCAGAGGTATAGGGTAGTGTGTGGAGGGAAGGTATAGGTATCTGCGAGTCGAGGACTCGACGTGGCCGTTTTTGTAAGTACAGCAAATTGGACGCACCTGCCAGTCATCTCCAGGCGGCGCGCCGGTGCCGCGGCCGCACTCCATCGCCGACCTACCTCCGGTCCGGGCAGAGTCGGGCGGCCTGGAGCCAGCTGGGCCAAGCCACTCTACACTCTGACTCTAAGCCGGCAGATTTTGCCGATAACGAGCTAGCAGCGCGTACGACAATATTTACACATACCCGACGCGTTCTTCCATCGCACCATGCCCAACCCGCTCAAGCACCTCCTCTCCCACAAGGGCCACAAAAAATCGGAGAGTGCCCAGGACAAGACGGACGAAGAGTCATCGGCAACTCCACCGGCGGAGCAGTCCAATCTGCAATCACCTGCTGCAGAGACGAAGGAAGAACAGCCCGAACCCGCTGCCCCGACGCCTACCGACGCGACACCTTCTGCCGCCCCGGATGACATAGAGACGCCTGTAGAGGAGTCTGAGCAGCCGAAAGCCGAAGAGAAGACATCGTGCGTGCTCTATCTTCCATCCGCGCTGTCGCGGTGCACTGATGGCGTGCAGAGAGGGCGAGGGCGAGAAGAAGGGCCCGTCGAAGAATGAGCTGAAGAAACGTGCTAAGCAGGCCGAGAAGGAGAAGAAGGCCGCTGAGAAGGCTGCTAAACTGCAGGCGGAGCAACAGCAGCGTGCACAGGCCGAGGAGGTACGCTCGCTTTCCGCGCTGATGCCTACTCATATCGCACGCCTGGATGCCCCAACTCTGCACGATGCTGACCAGACGCCCGCCCGCAGGACGATTTCGCGAAGGCTTTCTACGGCAAGCTGCCCTTGAACAAGTCGCAGGAGCGCCCCAACCGCCCGCGCGTGCAGATCATCGCGCTCCCCTCGCTCGAGGGCCAGACCGTGCTGTTGCGTGCCCGCGTGCACACCTCTCGCGCGCAGGGCACGAAGATGGTGTTCCTCAATCTGCGGCAGCGCACGGATTCGGTGCAGGCGCTCGTCACTGGCACGCCGGAGAAGGTGAGCAAGGCGATGGTCAAGTGGGTTGCGGGCCTGCAGGACGAGAGCATTGTGCTCGTCGAGGGTATCGTCAGGGCTGCGCCGGAGGAGATCAAGAGCGCCACGGTTGGGAATGTCGAGCTGCATGTCTCCCAGGTGCGTTTGACGATCGCGCAGGTAGCGGGAGATGGGGCGCTGACGCGTGTGCGGGCAGATCCACTTGATTGTGGGACTGGAGGAGCGCCTGCCATTTACCATTGACGATGCTCAACGTCCCGAGACGGAATTCGCGGAGGCGGATGGGCAATTCAACCGTGTGCTGCTGGACACGCGTCTCAATAACCGTGTTGTTGACCTCAGGGTATGACAGCTGTTCAGTCTGGCTGGACGACGTAGTGACTCTGCCTTTTCAATAGACGCAGACGAATCAAGCGATATTCAAATTGCAGGCCGCTATTAGCTCTTTCTTCCGCGACTTCCTGGACACGAACGGCTTCACCGAGATCCACAGCCCTAAACTCCAGGGTGCGGCGACAGAATCTGGCGCGTCCGTCTTCAAGGTCAGCTACTTCAAGGGCAGCGCGTTCCTTGCGCAGTCCCCCCAGCTGGCGAAGCAGATGGCCATCGCCGCTGATTTTGAGCGCGTTTACGAGGTCGGCCCCGTGTTCCGCGCGGAGGACTCGAACACGCATCGCCATCTCACTGAGTTCATGGGTCTCGATCTGGAGATGACCATAGAGGAGCACTATCACGAGGTCATGGAACTGCTTGACAACCTCTTCAAGCACATGTTCCAGAGCCTCAATGAGAAGCACAAGAAGGAGATCGACGCCGTTGGGCGGCAGTTCCCTGCGGAGGAGTTCAAATGGAAGGAGGAAACTCTGAAGCTCACTTTTGCTCAGGCGATCGACCTCCTCGCTGAGGACGGCGTCGACAGAGCCGTGCTGGATGATATTAAGTGAGTGGTGTGCTCGTCGACATGCATTGAAAAGGCTAACAGTTTCCTGCAGCACTGAGAACGAAAAGAGACTCGGCAGGATCGTCAAGGCTAAATATGATACCGACTACTTCATCATCGATAAGTTCCCCATGGCGCTCCGTCCTTTCTACACGATGCCCGATGCGTCCGATCCCGTAAGCACACCATGTCACGCACAGAACAACTCGCCCTAATCGTGCTTCTAGACACTCTCCAACTCGTACGACTTCTTCATGCGCGGTGAGGAGATCCTCTCGGGCGCGCAGCGTGTCCACGATCCCACGCTTCTCGTCGAACAGATGAAGCAGAAGGGTGTCGACCCCGACTCTATGAAGGGTTACGTCGACGCGTTCAGGCTGGGCTGCGCGCCGCATGGTGGAGGCGGTATCGGCCTGGAGCGCGTGCTGATGCTCTATTTGAAGCTCAACAATATCCGTCGCGCATCACTCTTCCCCAGGGACCCGAAGCGGCTAGAGCCCTGATTCAAGGGCTCTGCGGCGATAGAAGAAACATTGACAATTATAGTGTACAAGAAGAATTCAAATGTTGTAGCGTCGGTATATACGCAATGTATGCAGAACCAGAGGTGTAGGATACCCACCTTCAGCTCGTCTGGTCAAATGTTGCTATGTAGTAAAATCTCAGTGGCTCTCGCTCTAACCGGCTACGTAAAAGGAGGAGATGCAGGGTTGTCATGGCCGTGATGGCGACTATGAGTAGTATAGCAGCGTGGCGAAGCTGGCGGCCTGAAGCGAAATGGAATGCACCACGAAAATAGCCCTTGGAATCCAAACCAAGACCTCATATCAGCCTGACACCTGCATGTGTCCATGCCCGCCCCCTTGTTATTTTTCCCCGCTCCTCGTCAGCCATTCCTTTCCCGCCGCTCCCGCCGCTCCCGCCACCACCTGCGTCACCCCGCCCGAGACAACCTAGACCCCGCGATGTACATACCGCTCGCCCCGCGCGCAGAAGACACCCCCGTGGCGGACCCCCAAGTCGCGTCGCTCGTCGACGCAGCGCAGCCAACGAGCCCGGACCAGCAGATGGGCGGGCACCGCAACTTCGTCGGCATCATCGTCATTTCGCTCCTCGTCCTGCTCGCGCTCGTGCTCAGCGTGCTCTTCTCGCGCTGGGCAAAGCCGTTCCGCAAGTTCTGCAGACGGGAGGACCGCCACCGCTCGCAGGTGCCGACGGTCCTGCTGCAGGGACCCGGCGGCGGCGACGCGAAGGAGCTCAGGTTCGACGATGGGAAGGACGAGGAGTGCCAGTCGCCGATGACGGACTCGGGGTTCGCGTCGCCCGGTTCCGAGAAGGTTCGTTTTGAGGTGTCGGAAATATCCCAGGTGCGTTGTCCATTGTTCGAGTACCGAGGCGCGGGTTGACCGCCGGCGCAGAATCCCAAGCAGAATACCCATCCTACCAGACCGAAGAAGGCATTCCAGCTGCCTTGGTCCCGCAAGTGATACCCCACACTGATACCCGTCCTCATGAAGTCCTGCGAAGGTGAGTGCTAAGCTGACCTATGCGCTTGACGCAGCTGAGGGTCCGCCAGCCTCCCTAATGACACTGCGCCCGCCATGTCTAACGCGTGTTCGATTGTCCGTTAAGCTGCGTCCCGACTACCTGTACATTCCTTGTAATTGCGCCGGCCCACATTACCTCGCTACCCTCGTTTATCTGTGAGTAGTGTCTATGACCAGTTGAGCTGCTAGATTCCAACGTGCTGAAAGATGGAGGCGTGCGCGCCTGTTTTAGAAGGTAACGTTCTTAACCTGTTCGCGAATTTGAAATTATAGGACTGCGATCGTCGCCTTCGTCGGGGTCGCTCGGGCGTGTGGGCTTGTCGTTGCTCTTCAGTACCGCGGGCACACACGTAACGGGTCAAGGTTAAGGCTGCGAAGCCGGCTATGGAGGGGTACGAGGGCCTACGCCGGTTCCAAGAGGGCCAAGATCGCTTCCGCTGAGTGCATGTTTGCGTCTACTGCCCGATGTGGATGTGTCGAAAGTTCTGGACAGCAGGTTTAGCTATACTCCTGTGTTCTTTCCTCGATCCTATGATGCTACTTTAATACAACACGGCGATCGTGACGCGTTATTTCGTCAGTCGAATAGAGCGCACATAGCCGCGAAGTCTCCACGGATCCGGGCCCCTCTACGCAGGAGAACATATAAAAAGCATGGATATTGTCTGCTTTTAAAGAACTCACTTCTCAATCCACAACCCAATAATCATCCACAATGTCGCTCACCTTTTACGAACCCTTCTACACCCTTTCTGACTTTGACCGTCTGTTCAATGAGGCCTTCAATGCGCGCTCGCCTACCGACATCTCGCGCCCGTTGATCTCCCAGCCTTTCGGGGGGACGCTGACTTCACTCAGGCCAAGGTACATAGCACGCTCTAGTCCGCAAACCGTGTGCTTACGACGCCCCCAGGATGGACGTGCACGAGAACACAGAGAAGAACCTCGTGACCACGACCTTCGAGTTCCCCGGGCTCAAGAAGGAGGACGTCTCCATCGACGTGAACAACAACATCCTCACTGTCTCCGGCGAGACCAAGCAGGACAAGGAGAAGAAGGACGAGGACTATGTCATCAAGGAGCGCCGCGTCGGCAAGTTCACGCGCTCGGTCCCGCTCCCGCAGGGCATCAAGGTGCGTCTGTCTCGCGTCGCCTGCTCCGGTGCGTGGGCTGACTGGTGTTCGCGCAGCCCGAGGAGATCAAGGCCAACATGCAGGAGGGCGTCTTGACCGTCACCTTCCCAAAGGCGGCTCCCGAGGCGGCACCCAAGAAGATCACCATCAAGTAAAGGGTGAACTGAATCCGGTGTTCTGCCGGGAGGGCAGCTTCGAAGGAGGGAATGAAGTGGGCCCCAAGTGTTTCTGGATCAATGTATAAGCAGTCGTCGCATTTGTATTATAAGAAGAAAATTCGAGTCGTGCATTTGTGCAACTTGCATTAACTTTGTGCGACCATGATGATCCTTTGGATCTTCGTTAACGTCGTTGAGACTCGAACCGGAAGCTGGCCGTATGGGGGGAAGCTGGCTGTATGGGGGTACCTGGCGGAATATTTGTTTGACAGCTGCATTCCGGATGATACATAATGGCACAGTCTAGATGATGGTGGACCCGAGGGTGGAGGTTAACACCGAGGAGGGTACGCGCGGAAGCATCGGGTGAGAATGATAGAGTAGTGATGGCACAGTCTAGATGATGGTGGACTAGTCGCGCCCTGCTGTATTCAGGGAGCACTCGTGGCCGTGACGACGGATACATGTTCATACTCAATCTTGCAATGCCTAAGTGGGGATGAATATGCTGTATTTGTTCAGTCCTTTAATACATATGCCATCGAGATATAGCAATGGTAAGTGGTCGACCTCCTGCAGCCGGAGAGAAAAAAGTACACAAATGCTGAGAAACGACTGAGACCCAAAGATGAAGACGTCAGCTGAGCTGGAAACATTATCGTATTGACCACTGCACCGTACATAGTATGTTAATCTGCGCCCCACCCGCCGACTCACGACGGCCCGTGCCGCCGCGACCTGTGTCTGCGCCGCTCCGACCGCGAGCTCCGGGAGCCCGTCGTCAAGTCCGACGGAATTGTGCCCCGCTCCAACGCCGCGGCGATGACGTCCGCGGGCAAGTCGAGCTGCACGCCCTCCGCGTACGCGAATGCGTCCAGCGGCGAGTACGCCGGCGGCTCTCTCCGCCCCGAGCTGTCGCTGTCGCTCGTGCCTGCGCTCATCTCCCTGCTGCGGGAGGCCGGATCAAAGCTGGACAGCGCCTGCAAATGAATATCGCGCGGATTAGGCGTCGGCGGCATGCCAGGCGTGCTGGGCGAGTCAGGGAGAGGGTGCTGCACCTGCACTGGAGCCAGTTCTGAATCTGGTCGGCCGTCGTGAGTAGAGGAGCTCTGACGGCGTGGCTGAGGAATGAACGGGTTCGCACCTGCGCCTCGGCTGGGGGAGAGGGACCGGGCCGGCGCCTGCGATGCGGAGTCTGCGGAGACGGTGCCGTCAGCGTGCGGGTGGGGAGGGGATGCGGGAATGTGGGTGTTGGGGGGCGTGTGGAAGGGAAGGTCGGTGGGGGACATGTAGCCGCGCGAAGAGGGTCCGGGGCTGGCCAAATCCACTTCCTCTTCATCAATGGGAGTGATGGGGGCGGGGGAGTAAGTGGCGGAGGCGGAGGGGAGTGGCCTGGATGGCGTAGAGGAGAAGGTTCGACGGGAGCCGTGGAGGGCATCTGCCTCGGACGACGGGCGCGGTGCGAACGTCGTGAATGGACAGTGTCGACGTTGCCTGAAACAATGCCTCCCCCTGCCTCCAGTAGAATGCTCCCGCGCTCACTCCCATAAGCTGGAGGTGGGGCAAGAGTCCCTACACTAGGCGCTAGCCCCCACTTCTTCACATTAGCCTCGATGAAGACAAAGCCAGCTTGACCAAGATTGACATGCAGACTGGCGGGACCGTCGGCTCCGATGGTAGGGAACAAGTTCCAGTTGTTTAGGCCAACAAAAGCATCCTCCATCTTCCGTCCGTTGCGTGTGAAGAACACAGTTCCACTACGCGGCCTATAACCGACACCAAGAACATCGCCCTCTTTGAGTGCTCCACCGTACGTAGAAGCAGTAAAGGGGTAATTGTAGGACTTGTCGCCGTTGGAATTGTACGCAACCGAATAACGACTCTGACCGGGAAGACGGAAGGATGGGTATGGCTTGGTCGCCAAGCCCACAGCGACGTTTGTGCTCTCGGGAAGGTCGAACATCTTCACCTCCCAATAGTAGACTTCGTTCAGTTTAGGCAAGGGCAGGTTTGACTGAACAGAAGTGGCGGAGGCCGGATCCGGGAGAAAGGTGAGCTCTGTCCGGGCATGGACGAGGAGGGATGAGATCATCTCGTAATCGGGGTCGAAAGACCAGGCAGAGACGCCCTTTTCCTGGATGGAAAGGAATTGAGACAGTGTGATATCAGTGGGTTGTGAGTTGGGTGGGTATTGCATTTGATATTCTGCGCAGGAGCACGATCAGGTCAGGAATGCGGGGATTCAGACAATGGGGACGTACCCTTTGCTCGAAGATAAGATCGGCGCGTGTTCTCGTCCACGGTTTCCAGCCAACGTGACTCTACGCCCTCGAAGCCGCCCTCACCCTCGATTAATTCCTCGCGGCTCATGTCTATAGGACCATCACTATCACGGAGGGCAATGCCCCGCCGGCGCCGGAGGAGGATAACGCATAGAAGAAAGAGCAAGAGGAGGAAAAGAAAAGTCGAGAGAACTATGAGGAGGGGTAAGAGGACGAGGAGGGCGTCTCGAGGGGAGTCTTTCCGGCCCTGGTCGTCTTGGAGGGATTCGACATAGTATACAGTATGGTTGACAATGTGCTGCATGGTCGCATGCGCGGCCGATGCGGGATCGATGATGATGGGAGGATGTTTGTCGCGGAGATGGTCGACGGCCACCTGGGTCGCCGTCTCGTCCATGGTGGAAGCGAGGGAAGGAGACGGAGAGGAAGGGCGGAGGGAGACGTGAGAGCGACAGTGGACGCTGTGTCCGGCGGTGTCTGATGGTCGGTTCGTCGTCTTGGTCAGGGCTGCCGTCTCCGGCCGAGCTCCGGCACCACTTCACCACGTCCGCCTTTTCGGGGACAGGAATAGAAAATACTAGTATACGGGATATTCTGTGGACCGACCCAAGGAAGTCTAATGGGCCTCGCTTGCCGCGGGAAGTCTCGGACAGGACGTCGTCATCGTCTGGGTCGGCGGGGAGGGCGGGAAGGCGGGAGGACCTTCCGGAATTGAAGGTCCGATCCAGGGGCAAGCAGTGTCAAATACCCCGCACGCTGCTCGCTCCAGCATACGCACGCGCTTATTAGCCGACCAACTTCACTTCCACCATACCTTTATGGCCACCCCCTCATCATGAACACAACTTTATCCCCAGCCCGTACCTCACTCCGCAGAAAAGCCTCAAACCGTAGATCTCGTGCCCCTTCCCACCTTCCCCCCGTCCAGACCCAGGAGACCCATGATGCCGCCCTCAACGCCATCCGAGCCTGTCTTCGAGGGCGAACTTCATACGATGCGTTTCCCGTCAGCTTCCGCCTCATAGTCTTGGACTCCCAGCTCGAGGTCAAGAAGGCTTTACAGTGCCTTTTATCCAACGGTAAACGCTCCGCTAGCTGTCCCGCTTTCGTCTCTGATATTCTGGCATTTTCCGCCACCATCAGGCGTTGTTTCTGCGCCGTTATGGAATAGCGAAAAATCCCAATTCGCTGGAATGTTCACCGTCTCCGACATCATCCACCTCATACAATACTATTATCACACCTCCTCCTATGATAATGCCGCCGCCGATGTGGAAACATTTCGACTGGAGTCTTTGCGAGGTAGAATATACTGTCAGCACAAAGTTTGATCTGTTTGACCACTCACGTTCATGTCGCTTGTCCGATTTTTTAGACATCGAAAAGAGTCTCCACGTAGCAACTCCACCCCTCTTGCACGAACACCCCTCAGCAACGCTGTATGATGCTGCAAAAACACTCATACAAACCCATGCTCGTCGACTCCCATTACTTGACAACGATACCGAGACGGGGCATGAAGTTATCGTCTCTGTTCTCACCCAATACCGTCTTCTCAAATTTATCTCTATTAATGTAAGCGCCTCGTGTTCCGAGGTCTTTCCTTTCGGCCGGACTCACGTGTCATTTCATCTAGTGCCCTAGAGAGATCCAACTTTTGCATCTTCCCCTCCGCAAGCTTGGTATCGGCACCTATGTTACCCCTCCACCTGCAGATGGCCCCCGTCACCCTACCCTCCCTATCACCCCATTGCCACTGCCACGATGTCAACAACTGTGTTCGACGTCGTCCACATGTTCTCCGAACGTGGAATATCCGCTGTGCCGATTATTGATGAAGACGGCATCGTAGTCAACATGTACGAGACCGTAGATGTCATCGTAAGCCTTTCTCTCAACGTGTTCCCTGGCCTGGTCTGATCGCCGCATGCCCATAGACACTCGTACGACTGGGTGCCTACCAGTCCCTTGACTTGACGATCTCCGAGGCGCTCAATCAACGCTCACCGGACTTTCCCGGTGTCGTGGTGTGTACGGCAGGGGACTCTTTAGGGACACTTCTGCAGCTAATCAAGAAGCGCCGAGTCCATCGACTAGTAGTTGTCGAAGGGGAGGTAAACCTCATGCCTCGCCTTTTGCATCGTGTGATACTGACATGCACGCGACAGGAGGAGGAGCGGAAAGGAGGCAAGACAGGGCGCCTGCTAGGCATCATCACTCTTTCCGATGTTCTTCGATATGTTATAGGCGAAGCCGTTGTCGGAGGGGCAATGGAACCGCTGGATGAACGAATACCTTCGACCGGGACCACGACCCCAGCGTCAAATCCCCCACCCGAGCAGCCTCCGGAGGCATAGTATGGGTAGCTGCGCTGCTCACGGATAATAGATCTAAACGGTTACCGCGGAAAGATTGTGTATCATAGCTGTACCCTTTGCTTGCTGCTGCCACGTCGCTGATGTTGTTCCACTCTATATTTGCATTCAGTATACACACATCCATGCATATCGTTGGTCCTGACGTGTTACGTTGCTACCTGCGCTGTATACTAACTTGTTTCGCCGCTAGCGGATTCGATGCATTGCAGATATTTACATCCATCTCACAGATCATTCGTCCAATCCAAGTGACTGCTTATACCTGGAATCAATTGTCGATCGTGCCGTAAAGCTGATGGCTCGCGGATCTTAAATTTCTTTATGCTAACGGATCCATTCTTATATATTGACAGGCTCGTGAAACAGGTCGCTTCATCCTTCCCTTCATTTTCACCATGACCGAAATGCGTCTCCAACAGTGCTCGCTTTCTTCCAGGTCGAGGATCACCCTGGGCCAGTCGGCGCTATCAAGAATGTCTTGGCCATCCTCAATCATCCAAATTACGGTGAAGTGGCTGAGCTTCGAGCCTGGCACATCGACCGCCGTGTGTTCCGTGGCGAGTACCTCGTGTCTATCATTAACGACACGGCACATGAACTCGACTTCACTCGCGGATATACGGCCGTTTTTGACAAATGGGGTGAAATAAGACCATGGCTCGTCGAAAATTCCTATCCACAAGGGATCGGGCACCTGGGGAAAAGAAATAAATGATGGCATGCTTCTTTTCATCGAAATATTTCTGTTCACAATGTAGGTGTTTGTTGCATGACATTTGCCCCGTAACTCATGGATCTTATTACAGGAATTGTTCGAGGGCCATGCAGAATCGTATATCCTCGACTTGGTAATCAAGTCTCATCTGATTGGCCGCAGGGACTACGCGCTCATGCGTAAGGTCGAACGGATGTACGGCGCAGGACCTGACAGTGATATAACGCTCTTTCGAAAGGTATGTCCGAAACTATAATTTCATGTTTTGTGCCTGATCATTTCATTAGCACTACTTCCGCCGCGTCGGACGTCTTGCGGTCTTGGCGTACTCGGGAGATCCGTCCCACCGCTCGCGTCGCATTCAGATCGCAGACGATATTGATCCTGAACCAGGCTACGTGCTCCTCACCAAGGACGGCTTGCTTACCTCGGATTTGGAGGACTCGGAGTACCCCCTGATGCAGTCGCGTCGCATCCGGTTATACCCACTGCACGCCATTCTTGCGGATCCAGGGAACATGTCCGATGACCGGCTTGAAGCGGTCATCCATCAACTGCACCGTCGATGTCCCTCTGTGATCAGTGAACAGGACGATATTGGATGCACTCCTCTTTTTGTTGCCGCCGACAAGCAGCTTGTGCGCGCGGTCAAGACTCTGCTGTCGCTCGGTGCTAACAGCGATGTTAACCGACGGGACAATACTACAAGACTCACAGCGTTGGAAGAGTGCGTGTCGCGCATGCTGTCTAAACGGGAGACCGAGGAAGCAAGTAACGTTTTTCGTTGGAAATGACGAGGCTTATCTGAGAATCAGCTGGTTGATGAAGAAGGCGGTGGACTGGCCTGGATTAGAGCAGTCCGAGGACGCTTATATTGCTAGATGGCGTTGGGGATGCACATGCGGGAGTTGCAGGGATGGATGGTATAGTTGCAAGATGCAACAGACAATTGAACGTGAGTGATTTGACTGGCCCACTTTATTAGATGAGAGTTTTGAGTTAAATAAGGTTTATGATATCGCAGACGTTGCGATTTTGATGTCCAATTCGGACTATCTGTCACCGTCTATCTTCGGCTCGGACGGAGTTCTACCAATCGGCAACTTGAGCCAGGCAAAACTGGATTTGACTCTCGCTTATCTCCCACCGCGGCTCCGCATTCGACTTACTCTCGATTTTTACAAGGGACATCGCGCGGGCCTCAAAGCCATCATGCTCGTTGCAGCGCGGAGGACCGGTAGCCCGCCCACCTGCATGGCCGTCTTGAGCAGCGCTCTACGCGACGGCATACTTTCTGAAGAGGAGACAGCGTCTGTGCGCTTCTTCCTGACCAACGGAGGTCGGCTTGAATACACTATCGGCATGATCCTAGACGAAGCCGTCCGGCGTAGTCCTATTGGCCAATACGCTTTCCCGGGCGCCGTCAGGCTCACACTTCCGTTCTGGGATAGTCTGCCGCCGTGCAAGAATGATCTTGAGTTCGAGGTGGCCAGAGCCAAGTTGTGCCCCGAGTTCAAAGAAAAATGGGGGCAGTATTACTGCAAAGACGTGCATATTCATATGGGTGAGGCGGACTTCACTTGGCTGTGTTCCTTGGTGCCGGTGTTGACGAATGGTGCAGATAATATTCATCGCGTCGTTTATGAGCGATGCGGATAGATCCCGTCGCAATCTCAATCTAGGTCTACAAAATCAGCAAGTGCTATCACGCTGACCTTCATTTAAAAAAGTATATCTATACTCAGTCACCGTGGTCGGTAGCCATTGCATGGGACCGGACACACCTTGGATAACTACCCTAGGCATTCGGTATGTCATGAACTGTACAATTGATGTTACCATGAACGCGAGCGCTGGTTGTAATGACTGGTTGCTCGGCTGTCGAATGTCTGATTGTTTATTTGATCGACTTCTCAATCGGGATGCGACTCAGACGGCCACCAGGCAGTCTACGTTCACGACCACGAAGAGCTCTCAGGACCAATCGCCATTCCGTCTCCAGTAGCGATATGCAGGCGCAGATGCGCCCATCTTACACATGCTATAAAATTGCCTCTGCTGTCCCAAGGTGGATGCGATGCATTGCTCAATTTGTTTGCATTCCTCTGCGGCAGACAATGGGTCGAGTAGGATCGCCGATCGTCCTCAAGCTCACGATGGCTTGCGGATCTTGAATATTCTTTCTTCTAATTACCCTCCACCCTCATATAATGATTCTCAGCAGCACAAAACGTTCCAGCTGGCGTCCTTCTTCTTTCCCCTCTTCGCCATGCCTGAAGCTCTTCTTCAACCGTCCTCGCTTTCTTTCCGTGTCGAGGACCATTCTGGTCCAAAGGGCGCTATCAAGGACGTCTTCGCCGTCCTAACACACCCGACATACGGTGTAGTTGCCCGGCTACGTGCTTGGCATATCGATCGCCGTCCGTTCCGCGGCCAGTACCTTGCGACCTTCGTCGCTGGCTTGGACGAAGCTGATCTCGCCTGCGCATATTCCGTTATGTTTGGCAAATGGGGCGACATCAGACCATGGCTCGCCGACAACGAATACCACAAGGGCTTGGGCCTCTGGGGAAAGGAAATGAATGAAGGCATGCTTCTTTTCATCGGGGACATTTCGGTCCATCATGTATGCGCGTTCATCGTTTTACCGTCGTCGGAACTGTTGGCTCATCGTTCATAGAAATTATTCAAAGGCCATGCAGAGTCCTACATCCTTGGCTTAGTGCTCAAGTCCCACTTCGTTGGGCAAGGGGATTTCGCATTCATGCGCGCAGCTAAAAAGACGCCTGATACGAAATCCGACCTAGGCGACTGGACAGTTAGGACCATGCTGTTCAAGGAGGTACGCTCTTTGCGACACCTTCATACTTCAGTCTCGCGCTTGACCAAAATATTTTTAGCACCACTTCCGCCGCGTGGGCCATTCCTACGTCTTTGCTTATTCTGGCAATACGTCCCACCGTTCCCGTCGCATTTCCATCGAAAATGACTTAGCCCTCGAGCCACCCTTTTGCCGAGTCACGAAGGACGGCCAGCTTTCCACGCGATTTAACGACATGGACTTCATGGCCTTGCAAAAGCGTCGCATCCGACTCTACCCCCTCCACGCCCTGCTTGCAGAGGCAGAGCATTTCTCTGACGATCAGCTTGAAGCGGCCATCCGAGACTTACATCGCAAATGCCCCGATATTGTTCATGAGCAAGACGACGCCGGATTTACTCCGATCTTTATCGCTGGCATGAAGAAGCATATTCATACAGTCAGGATTCTGATCGAACTTGGAGCCGGGGCCGATATCGGTCGACGAGACAACGGTAGAGAAGCCACTGCCCTGGAGTCCTGCGCCTCAGACATGTTATTCGAAAGAGAGTATGCAGATGGATTCGGCTGTCGCTACGTGGGAGACGGCGAGGCTTCTCTGAGAATCATATGGATGATGAAAAAGGCTTTGGACTGGCCTGGTTTAGATAAATCTGCGGACAGTTACGTTGCTAGAAGGCGGTGGGGATGTACGTGTGGAAATTGTACAGACGGATGGTATAGCCGCAAGATGCGGAAGACCCTTCAATGTGAGTCTCTCCCCTTGTCGTTGAAAGCTGCGTGGTCTAACTGTCACCTTACGGTGCACGTACCCAGATGTCGCAGAGTTGGCGGCTTCGTCGGATTACATCGCACCTTCTGCCTTCGGCTTGGATGGGATTTTGCCTGTTGGCAAGGCCGATCTGGACCCCACCCTGCAGTTTATCCCGTTCACCTTGCACGTTGGACTTTCTCTCGCATTCTACAAAGGGTACCGCTCCTGTCTCAAAGCTGTCATGCTGTTCTTCACCCAGAAGCGTTCTGACACCAAGGAAATCCCTACCTGCATGTCCATCTTGAGCAGTATTCTCCGCGACGGCATACTCTCCAAAGCGGAAACTGAGTCTGTGCGTTTCTACCTAACCAAGGGAGGTCGACTGGAATACGCCATAGGCTGCGTCTTGCATGAAGCTGTTCAGCGAAGCCCTCTTGGTCAGTACGCTATCCCGGCATTCGTCAACCTTACCCTGCCGTTCTGGGATAGTCTGCCCTCCTGCAAGAATGACTTCGAATTCGAGATGGTCAGGTACAAGATGTGTCCGGCATTCACAGACATATGGGGACCATATACCGCGCCGGAAGACATGGTTGTCCAAGTTGGTGAGTCGGATGTCTCTTGAGTCGTAGCCTTGGAACGTTGAAGAGTATTGATGAAAACGCAGATAACCCGTGTCGAGACGCTCGCAATCTGGTCCAATCCAAGGCTTCCGACTGCCATCGCTGTGAGCGGCCATAGTTGTCAGATCGCATGAGGATACTCCAGTCTCTGCATTGCTTTTCAAGCTTCTGTCTAGTGTTGAACGAAAGACCGCGATTCTCGAAGTGAGTTTCTGTTGCTTAGTTCTCGTGGTTCCACAATGCTGTCGTTCGGGTTCAGTTATTAAACAGTCCTTAGTGGTTCCTTGCGTCAGCTGTACTGTTGTTATGGTCTTGTGTCCCATTCGTCGTGTATTGTATAGCAGTCCGTTAGTAGTCTCGAGCATGGTGGGGGATATGCTCCTGTGCAACAAATCGCCATGAATTTGAGCTTGAATTTGAGCTTGAATTTGAAACTGCTCGCGTGTGCTGACGCAAACGATCGAGAAACAACGGGCGCCTGAATGATTTCGTTATAGACGCGACTTGTCGATGACGGCCATTCAGGCAGTCTACGTCCGCGGGCACGAAGAACGCCTCGAGCCCAAATCCCACATCGTCTATCGCATCGAAATACAAGCCCATGTCCGCTCATGGCAGATGTGGCGGCGCTACTCCGAGTTCGTCGACCTCGACACCGAGTTCATTAAATCCACCGGCGCCGCACCTCTGTGATCCGCCCCGCTCCCGCCCAAGCATGTTTCGCCGTGCTCTGCTCCCACAAAAACGAAGCTCTCTCGGAAGAGAAACAGCTCGGCCTGGAGGCGTAACCCCGCGCCAAGATCAGCACGAAGGACGATCGCTGGCGAGAGGCGTTCAATCAGCTATGGCTGCGTATGGCTGTGTAAGTTACCTGGAAGACGACTGTGGATCATCGTGAAGCTTCGACCTCGATGGCTTTCGGATCTTCAATATAGTGTTTCTTCTGAATCTTACTCCCACTTTATACATCATGTCCAGCGGCGCACGTAGGTCGCCCCTGCACTCTCCATTTCCTACATCTTCACCATGTCTGAAAGTCATCTCCAGCAGTGCTCTCTTTCTTTGCTTGTCGAGAATCACCCCGTCCCACTGGAACCCGGCTCCATTAAGATCGTCTTCGCCATTTTAACTCACCCAACCTTCGGTGAGGTTGCCCGTCTGCATGCATGGCATATCGATCGTCGGCCGCTGCTCGGCCGATCCCTTTGGACCTACACTACTGGTAGATTGGACGAAGCCCACCTTAGCTGCGCCTTGTCTACTCTGTTCAATGAATGGGGGGAGCTCAGACCATGGCTTATCTATAATGACTACCACAAGGGTCTGGGCCTTTGGAGGGATGAAATGAACGAAGGCATGCTACTTTTCATCGGAGACATTGATGTTCATCATGTATGTGTGCCTTCGCTGCTTCATCGGCATAAGAAGTTCTGACTGATTATTTCGTAGGACTCTTTCAAAGGCCATGCAGAGTCCTTCATCCTCGATTTGGTCCTCAAGTCCGACTTCGTCGGCCAGAGGGATTTCGCATTGATGCGCACAGGATATGTGGGGACGGACAAACACTTCAACCTCGATGACTGGACGCATAAGACAGCCCTCTTCGGGAAGGTACGCGTTCATCGTTTTTGCAGGTTGTCCCGCTCTTGAACCAATGCGCTAGCACTACTTCCGCCGCGTTGGCCGCGGCTTTGTCTTTGCCTATTCTGGTGATCCTTCGCATCGTTCGCGCTGTGTTGCCGTCGAAGATGACTTGCCCCTCGAGCCGCGCTATGTTCGTGTCACAAAGGACGGCCTGCTTTCTACGCAGGTTGAAGGCCCAGGCTATGCCACCCGTCGCGTCCGACTCTATCCACTTCACAGCCTGCTTGCGGAGGCGGATAGCTTCTCTAAGAACAGAGTTGAAGCAGATATCCGCTCGTTATACCATCAACGCCCTGATGTGGTTCACGAGCAAGATGATATCGGATTTACTCCAATTTTCGTCGCGGTCTTCAAGAAGAACATCCATGCCGTCAGCGTTCTGATCGAGCTTGGAGCTGGGGCCGATATCAATCGACGAGACAATCTCCAGAGGACCACTGCGCTGGAGTTCTGCGCCTCGAATATGCTATCTGAAAGAGAAGTTGAAGATGGATTCCATAGACATTTCGTGGGAAACAGTGAGGCTTCTCTGAGAATCATATGGATGATGAAAAAGGCGCTGGATTGGCCTGGATTGGAGAAATCTGCAGACAGCTACGTTGCTAGAAGGCGTTGGGGATGTACGTGCGGAAATTGCACAGATGGATGGTACAGCCGCAAGATGCGACAGACCCTTGAGTGTGAGCCTCTCATCTCGTCGTTGAAAGTTACACAGGCTAATTGTCACCCTACGGTGCATGTATCCAGATGTCGCAGAGTTGCCGGCTTCGTCGGATCACCTCGCTCCATCTGCCTTCGACTCTGATGGAATTTTGCCTGTTGGCAAGGCTGATCCGGATCCCACGCTCCAATTTATTCCATTCACTTTGCGTGTTGGACTTTCCCTCGCATTCTACAAAGGATACCGCTCGTGTCTCAAAGCCGTCATGCTATTTTTCACACAGAAGCATGCTAATAGCAAGGAAACCCCTACCTGCATGTCCATCTTGAGCAGTATTCTCCGCGATGGCATACTCTCCAAAGCAGAAACGGAGTCCGTGCGGTTCTACCTGACTAAGGGAGGTCGACTGGAATACGCTATAGGCTACATCGTGCATGTGGCTTTCGAACGAAGCCCTCTTCGTCAGTATGCTTGCCCGGCGTTTGTCAAGTTCACCCTCCCGTTCTGGGATAGCGTGCCCTCCTGCAAGAACGATTTGGAATTCAAGATGGTCAGGTACAAGATGTGTCCGGCATTCAAAGATATATGGGGCCCATATACCGCCCCGCAGGATATGGTTGTCCAAGTTGGTGAGTCGGATTTCTCTTGAATCGTACTTTCGATCGTTGGGGAATGTTGATGGCAAACGCAGATCAGCCTTGCCGAGATGCTCGCAATCTGGCCCAATCCAAGGCTTCTGACTGCCATCGCTGTGAGCGGCCGTAGTTGTCAGATCCCATGAGGCTACTCCAGTCTCCGCATTGCGTTCCAAGATTCTATCTAGCATTGAACGGAAGATCGCAATGCTCGAGATGATTTTCTGTTGAAGTTCAGTTTTTGTAGCTCCAGTGTCGTTCAGTCTCAATTTACAGTCCATAGCATTTCCTTTCGTCAGCTGTACTATTGTTGTGGTCTTGGGGGTCCCATTCGTCGTGTATTGTACAGCAGCCCGTTAGTAGCCTTGAGCATGATGGAGACACCCTCAACAAGTCGTCACGAACTTGAGCTTGAATATTGAATTTGAGCTTGAATTTGAAAGTGCTCGCGTGCGCTGACGCAAACGATCGAGAAACAACGGGCGCCTGAATGATTTCGTTATAGACGCGACTTGTCGATGACGGCCATCCAGGCAGTCTACGTCCGCGGGCACGAAGAACGCCTCGAGCCCAAATCCCACATCGTATATCGCATCGAAATACAGGCCCATGTCCGCTCATGGCAGATGTGGCGGCGCTACTCCGAGTTCGTCGATCTCCACACCGAGCTCACCAAATCCACCGACGCCCCGCCACCCGCCCCGCTCCCGCCCAAGCATGCCTTCGCCATGCTCCGCTCCCGCAATAACGAAGCCCTCCTGGAGGAACGCGACTCGGCCTCGAGGGGTATCTCCGCGCCATAATCAGCACGAAGGACGACCGCTGGCGCGAGGCGTTCGCGTTCCGCGACTTCCTCGGCGTGCCCGTGGGCAAGCCGCCCGCCCGGGGCGAGCTCGGCGGCGGCGCGCAGTTCACCTCCTCGTCCTGGCTCGACGAGCACCTCGACCTGCAGGCGCGTCTCCGCGACGTGCGCGCGGACATCAACCGGCGCGACGCGCTTGGCGACCACGGCGACGTCGCAGGCTCGCACACCGCGAACGTGCAGGCGAAGAAGAAGCTCGCGGCGGTCCTCTCGCGCACCGGGGTCGTCGCGAAGGGGCTCGAGGAGCTCGCGCTGCGCGGGATGAGCGAGGGCGAGCTGCAGCGCCGCGCGGACATGGTCGGGCGGCTGCAGGACGACTGCGAGAAGCTCGGGAAGATGGTCACCGTCGCCCGGCAGACGTCGCGCGCGCTGGGATCGGCGGCGGAGCGCAACCCCGCGGCGGAGTCGGACCGCGCGGCGCTGCTTGAGGGGGCGTCGGGGAACGCGGCGTGGAACAAGCCTGCGACGCGGGTGTTTGGCGCGCCTCAGCCCAGGAGACGGAGGAGACGCGGCCGCTGGACGATCATGGGCTGTTCCAGCTGCAGCAGCTGCAGATGGAGCGGCAGGATACACATGTGGCGGGTTTGAGTGCGATTTTGCAGCGGCAGAAGCAGCTGGGGGTGGCGATTGGGAACGAGATTGCCCAGCAGAACGAGATGCTGGACGATCTTACTTACGACATGGACAGAGTGGGAGGGAAGCTCACATCTGCAAAGAAGCAGATGAATAGGTTGGGCTAGGTTCACGCTTTTGACATTGTATTTTGCACGCATACTTCTTGCTTTATAATGGAGTTTCAAGATATTATAATAATGCGTGGATGATAAGAGTATGCCATGGTAATCTATCGTAAGTCTATGCTAAAGGATCCTCCTTCTTGACCAAGAACCGTCCAACACCCTACACAAGGGAACCATTAGCGACCGAAGATGAGGAGCGGACACAAACCACGTACCTCAAAACAAGAAATCATGATACCGCATGCCGGCGCAATCTTCGCTATTCGAGGGCCAATACCAGCATATAACGCCGCCACCCCCTCCGTGCGCAAGATCTGCCCAATGAGCGATATCGACCCCGCCGACTCCGGCAAAGCCCCAGACATAACGAGCGCCTGTCTCCGGGTCTTGAGCACATCAAACGGCGACGTCAGCAGCGCCGCCGCCGTCCCACTCGTCGCCCGCACACGAACGACACGGACGCGCCCCGCCGCCCCGCCGCTCGAACTGCGTCTTCAGGCCCTCGTACCCCGCCCAGTACAGCCCACTGAATGGCACGTCGCGCCAGAGCGTGGGGCCGAGACCGCGCCAGAGATGCCAGACGCCGTGGTTCCGCGCGAGGCCCTGCACGGCGGTGAGCACGGAGCGGAGGGTATTGGGCGTGTCGGCGGATAGTGGTGTGGATTGGAGATTCGTGCGGATGAGCTCGAGGGGGGAGAGCGCGGAGACCATGAGCACGCGCGCGACGATGCCGGAGGTGAGCGGGACCAGGGCGGGCGAGGGGATGATTTTGGGAAATAGCTCGCGGTTCAGGTAGTCGTACGTGAGCATGTAACATGACGATGACGGGACGCCGATGACCCTGCGCCGTAATTATGAGTGAATAAAGCCGCGCTCAAGCGGAAATGAAGCCTTACAGTGACGTTCCCGCGCCCTTCCACAGACCCCGCAGTCCTTCTGCCCGCACCACATGCAGCACGGCGTCCGAGAACCCATTCACGCGTTCTTTCCTGAGCTGGCCGTGGTCCCAGATGCACACAACCTCTTCTTGCACCGCCTGGGCGGCCAGCGACGACATGGCGCGGGCATTCAGACCTCGAACGCAAGGGGTGTTGGCTGGCTGGCAGCACACGTTCGGAGAGGGTTTGGGAAATGGCAGACCTGATGACGAGGCGGGGCGCTGTGTCTGCAGTCGCGTCTTTACAACGTCAAAGGGGGTCACTGGGGCGGGACGGAATAAATGTCAGCGTGTGCTAGTGAAGTGGATGGCGGTTGTACGCACTCGTGAGGGCTGTTAGGGTCGAGCCGGTCGCGGCTGCGACCATCTTCGCTTCAAATGGATCCATCGGGGTGACCACTATCCTGTCAGATGGGGTGCAGATGAAGGGAGGCAGTCGCAGCCTCGACGAGGGTAGGATGAGAAAGTTGAGACGCGATGGAGCGGATGTCCGGCAGCATCGTCGCGTCTCTTCGGCCGGATCTTATCTGATAAGCTCATCGCTTATCCAAACTGCCGATTGTGACTTCTATAGTCTCCTACGCAGATCTTGCATAGAAGTCTTCTCGGTCTTCTTTCTACGTCGTTACTAGTACCAAACAAAGATGTTATTACAATTGACCCGTTACAATCGACTACAAACATTGGTTACAAACAGATTGAATGCATATAGGTATATCCAACACGATTCATGAATGGTCCAGCTTCCATGCCTTCAAGCAGAGCTCAGAAATCCTGGTACGGGGGAGGGGTTTCACCCTCATCATGCTCATGAGGAGGCGCTCCCGACGCAGCCTCACTACCTGCATGCAGCAGCCGCTCCCTCTCCTCCCTCTCCAGCCTCTTCTTCTCCTCCTCCGCGCTCTCATAGGTCGAAGCCGCCGAACCCGAGACGCCAGCACCGGCGGTGGAGCTGCTGCCCTGCAGGATGCGCTCCCGCTCGAGTCGCCTCTTCTCGTCTTCTGCGCTTTCAAACCCACCGGCTGCGGGCGGCGGTAGGCCGCCCGCAACAGACGGCGGCATCGCATTCGTAGACATACGGCTCCCAGGGATATCGCGCAGCGAGCCGCTAATTGGCCCGGGGCCGTCTGCGCCCGCCGACACAGGCACGCCGGTTTCGGCGACGGTGGGCGTCACCGACGGCACCTTCTCCTCGGGCTGCATGGGATTGGGAGACACGGCGCTGGGGGGAGACGTGGTGGGAATCGGAGCAGGCGAATTGTTGAGGGACGCCGTGTTGATGGTGGGCGAAGAGCCGACTCCCGAGGGAACCGGGCTCGCAGCCTTGGGCCGAGAAGCCACAATGCTGGACGAATTTGCCCTTGGGATGGGGACGGGAGCAGGATCAGGCACGGATGTCGCGATCTTGCCCGTGTCTGTGCTCTGCGGAGACGCCTTGCCCGGCTGAGAGCCAGGCGGGGTGATGGGGACGTTGGACTGTGAGGTCGCGGGGCTACTGATGCTCGCGAGTTCTTTGGCGTGGGTTTCGCCGAACGACCCAGTATTTTCACGGTTCAAGATTAGATCTGCGGGCGCGCTGAGGACCGCGTGACCTGGTTGCCAGTGGTCCAAAGCGTGTTGCAGAGTCGCACGGATGGCGCCCGTCTGCTCCACACCGTTGTAGGGCTCCGCGCTGGAAGGAGGAACCAAGGGCAGGACATTTAAAATAGCCTGCGACGCTTGCGACACGAGGCTCAGCTTCTCCGCATACTGCAAGGAAATGGTCAGCGGCTGTAACCAGGATACAAGTGCCTGGACTGACCTCCCGGAAAGCCTCGAACTGCAGCTGTTCGCTCTCCTTGAGGGCCTTGCGCTTCAAGATCTCGTGCTCCTTCTCGTCGGGCTCGTCATCGCGTTTCGCCTTGGCGAGCTGCTCACGGAGCTCTACGACGCGCCTCTCGTAGCCCTTCTCCTGCTGGTGCTCGAGGCGCCCGATCTGGGTCTCAAGCTGCGCACGCTGGTTGCGGCGCCCAGACAACGCGGTCTCATTAGTGCGCAGGGCCTTCAAGGGCGTGCGCGCAGTATTGAGCTTCGTTGCCAAGGTATTGGCAAGCGCTCCCGAGATGAAGTGCAGGAAGGCGAGGCGGTCCGTAACTAAGATCGGATAAAGGGCAAGGGTTAGTTAGCGGACGATGGCGGCGATTGCAAACATGCAGCACGCACTGTCCTTGACATCTGGGGCCTCGTCCTGGCCCCAGGTGTAGAGCTCCTTGCTGAGGGCCTGCAGGTCGCGGTTGAGGCTGTCGTAGTCAAGGGCAACGCCCTTCTCAGTAGTAATAATCTTCTGCACCGGGCTCGTCGTGCTGCGCACGGCTCAGCGGTGATATCCATGGAGACGACAATCTGGACTTACGAGTACTGTTGCTGGAACGTCCGGAACTGGTGCTGCAGCTGCTCTATCGTGTGGCTCTTATATCCCTGGCCGGAGTTGCCCTCCCCGGCAGGCGGGCTGGTAGGGCGACCGGCGAACGATGGAGGAAGATGGGAGGCGAGAGGGCTCTGCTGCAGGGCATTCTGAGCCTTATCTGCGATGGAACTAAGAAAACCTGGCATGATGGTGAGAAGGATAAGCAGGTGCAGTCGCGCGTGATGGGTTTATAAAGGAAGGAACTTGTGCCACCGGTCGTTCCCTTCGACGTCAGTACCCTGCTTCGACACTGCTTCGACGTCATCGCCGGCAGCCCTTCGCGGCCCGCTCACCCAGCCTTCCGCAGCAACATCTACGTCGCGTACGTCGCCCAGCGCGCTTTGTGCCAAGAAATCGTAATATATCGAAACAGCCCTACATCTTGCAGCACTATGACACCATAATACAAGATAAGTAGCGGGGTCCCAACTACAGTGCTACCGCGGCGCTGCCCGGCCCAGCCTCTCAAGCATCCGTCAACCCATGCGCGAGTGCGTATCAAACAACGATCTTCTTCGACTTGCCCTTCTTCTCCGAGTCCTTGTGCGACAGGAACTCGACCTCCGTCGCCAACGGCCCCGCGAGCTTTTGCGAGTCGCTATACCCGAGCACGGCCGTTTGAAGTGCCGGCCAACAGCCTCGATCCGCTCGCGCAGCCCATCCTCCTCGGGCCCGCCCGATGGGGCCAGCCGCGTCCAAATGGACAGCCGGTAGAACTGCGGCCGCGTGGAAACGATGACGCCCGTTATGAGCGACGGCGTGCCCGATGGTGTTTCGGGGTTCGTCAGATACGGGTCGAACGTCTCGCCGATGGCTGCCAGCATCTGTGCGCAATGAGTAACACGTCGCTGCGTTCGAGCAATGTCCCTTACCGTGTAGAGCCACATCTTGTCCACGTTGTTCCGGTTCTTGTCCTTCGGGAGCTGAATACTCCACTTACCTCCGTATTTGTTGGCCTCATCCTCCCACGCAGGGATAATCCCTTCCTACGCGAAATAAGCACATCGGTGACACAACCACAGTAGCAAGGCAACGCACCTTGAAAAGATAGTAATTTGCCTTCTGAGGCAGTTGCGATGGCGGCACGATGTTGTTGTACAACCTGATGACGTACAAATCAGGATATGGACCAGCATGCTATTCACAGTAGGGACGCACCCCCAGAACTCCTCGACGCTGTCGAAGGTAATGACGCGCTTGATGTCCTCCATCCATCCCAGCGCAGCCGCCCCGCCCGGCGTCGCCGGCACCGGGGTCTGGGGAAACGCGGTCGACGGCGTCTGCGGCAGATTGCGGCCCTTCGTCGCGGGCGAGTCGAACCAGAGCGTCCAGGGCGAGTAGAGCGGATGCTGTGCGCCCGATCCCGAGCATCATGAGCATGCGCAGAACAGAGTGAGCGGGACACGGCGCACTTTAACATTGAAATTTTTGGGGTCGCTGAAGACGGTGCGGATTGTGTCCGCCTGGGCCTGCATGTCAACTTCGATCTCCTGGATCTCACCCGGCTCAAGCGAGTCGCCGGCTGGTGCCACCTTGTCCTTCTCGTCGTCGGCGGGCGGGGGAATGTTTGCGTCAGGGTGCTCGGACAGCGCGGCCTGCACGGCAGACTTGGCGGCCTGGAAGGCCGGGGGCGGAAGCGAGGACACAGATGTCATGGTGAGGGTTGGGGGTGTTCAGTCAAGGCAGGGAGGGTAAGAACGTAAGAGACAGGCTGGGTGCACCAAAACCTGCAGGCGGACACCAATTGAGACGGGAAGCGGGAACGTCAGCGACTTTCGAGAGAACGAGATCAGGGAGCAGCTGCGAGACAGATTATATGCTGCGATTGCGATTAGAGAGGGATACGGAGGGGTTGCGTCAAGTGGCCCAGGGAGGGGATGTGTGTTGCGTTCAAGTTTGGTGAGATCATCGAATTTTCTGGCCATCGTATCCTTGGCTTCGGCTTCGGCCCGCCCCTCGTCCGCCCCTCCGAATCCACCAGCTTCCACAACACATTCGACAACCACTCACATAAACCGCAGACTGTAAAAAATCGGGTCGACCAGAACTGTTTTGAATCGATTTATAGAACAGACACTACTGAGGAAAGCCGCTGTTTTTTTGAATATCTTCATTGACGTCGTACGGCACCGGCCTCGGCCAACCGCTTTTGATCCCGTGCCGCCGTAACACCGAATGTACACACCGAGCGTCCAACCGATGTCGGCATGCAATGACCAACGCAAGTTGAAGAAAGAACCTCACGGCAAGGTAAATGCCGACGGAGCATGTCGGCGGAGACAAGCAAGGTAACAGTTTGTGCTGCATAATGAATCTCGGCGTGTTCAAGCTCATAATTAATTGCGATGTCTACATGTTCTCCAATTTCAGACATGGCGATCACGGGCATGGAGGTCCAGTACGTATCTAATTTATCCCCAGCCAACCATACCGGACCGAGCGGGTGTTGCAGACGCCGCAGATCCAGTAATCGGAGGATCCTCGAGCGAGGTCCGGATTATGAGCGACAAAACGTGGCCAAGGGTTTATGCCTGCGCACCAATTATGCCTACATCCGCGGCGACCGTCACTGGAAATAAGTATACAATGCAGCGTACTTGTATTGCGCAGCAGGGGATGTGATGTATGTGCAGATTATGTTACAAATATTGGGGTATTAACGTACACGCAGACCGAACAACAGGCGAAACGGCGACTTTAAACGACAAGGTCTGGTCGATATGCAGATATGGTAGGCGCAGGGTATTGAACGAAACGAACGGCGAGAAAGCACAAGAGGGAACAGTCCGATGGGCGAAGGGGGTCCAAGCCGCGACTACGACTGCCGCAAGAGTGGCTTTTCGGCGGCAGGATACGCACAAGTAGCGGTCGAATGTCTCCGGTACTCTTGCAGGGTGCCATTTTCGGTCGCAACGACTTCGTCTCTAAGTTTCAGGAACTGGCCGGGACGATGAGCTCAGATACAAGGTAGAAGGGTGTAGCGCGTGCTTACCTGACGTTCGTCATCGATATTTTGCACGTGCATTTTCCTCACCGTGTCCTCCATATGGACCAGCATGGTCTGTATAGGATTAGCTGAGAAGAGACCACACCAGGAATGGACAGATCAACTGACCCTAATCGAGCGGCTGTTCAGGCCCTTGTATGTGGAGATGCGGGCGAGCGGCACCGGGACGTGTCCGACAAGCTGGAGCTGGTCGTGCAGATAGCAGACATACTCCTCCAGACATTCCAGGTAGTGTCTCTTTTTATCATGCGAGGATATCGTGTCTCTGCAGAACGATGTTAACATCTAATATCGCAGACGATAAGATTATGCTTACGGATCCGTCGGCGCAAAGCCGACGCTTTCCGTGACGGCACGGCGACGAGCTCTGCGCTGCGTCTCTATTTTTCGGTCAGACTTTTGCCCGACGAGGTGCCCCGACCCTTGTCGTGTGGTGAGCTCGGTCAAGAGTTCGCTCGGGGTCGGAAACGTGTCGCGCGGGGCCTGGGCATAGGCGTCAAGGAGATTTTGCTTTGGCACCTCCGGAATGGGGACCTCGACTTTCGCTTCAGGCTCGGGCGCCTTTTGGACTGGGTCTGGGTTGTACGAGGGGCTGGTAGCGAGGACACCAGACCAGTTGCCTTGAACGGGAACAGGCGAGTGCAGGGGAACATTGCAAATGGGAGCCAAGAGTGCCATAGGTTCCGCATATTCTTCTGGGGATAGAGAAATTCCGGATTCCAGAAGGATTGCGGGAGTGAGTAACCCATCGAGACAGGCTCCGGCTGCGAGTCACGCAAGTCGAACGAGGAAGCAACCGCAGCGCAATACTGAGGCGGCGGATAGCTCGGAGGCGGGAAGTCGTCGGCGTCTGACGAGAACTGTGAAGACGGGGGAGAAGAATCTGATTGGCTCTGCGAAAGAAGTCAGTAATTAAGACCAAGACATGGACAAAACAGGCGTACCGACGAGGACGAATACTGTGAACAGAATTGCTGGCTGTAGGTATCGAGGGGGAATGCAGTGGAATAGGAATGCATGGCGAATGGAGATAGGGGAAAGTTGTGAAGGAGGGCGGGCTGAGGACGGTGAATAAAAGAGGATGGGTTGATGACGGCATGGCGGGGTACTTGAATGGCAAATGGCGATGCGTTCCGGGCGAGCTCTGCTCTTCGACGCTCTGATCATCTTGCTATTCGGAACTTACATGCTCTTCTTCGTCCATCAGACCACCATCGGGCCCGCTCTTGGGCTGCTGTAGGCAATTTCCGGTTCAACGCCCCGCTCCAGGAAGTACCTTCAACTTTGCGGGCTGAAGCCCAGACCATTTGCCGCGAGATCTATCGAGATGTGGCGTTTGAGTTATATTACATCCCGATGCCTGATCGCCATCACTCATTGGCTCGGAAATCTCGGTCTTCTTCTTCCTCGACATGGCGAGCCGGCGTCTCCTCCCTCTCTCCACAATCTGATACCCAATCCTCGCCGAGCTCACCGATTACACGTTTAACTTACCTCTAACGCTGTTCATGTGCTGAAGACGTCAGGACCTCGCTAAATGGATCGTCATCCCCAGCTGGTATAGCCCCACATACATTTGCCTTACCCAGAGAACGGTATGGTGTAGGGCAATATATACATTTTGGGCTGTGCACTGGAAGAGGAGGAACATCGCGTTGCGGGGTTATCTAGGGTGGGATCTGGACATAGGGAAGCACGCTTTTGTGGAGGCCGGTTGGAGCGTGCGAACGGAGGGGGAGAGGATCGCAGGGATTGAGGACAGGAACTGCCCAATCCTGTCTGTCGCGGAGCTCGAATCCCAGCCGAAGCGTCGTCCCCGCACTCGAGCAGGTTCTCCGCGCGCAGATCTGGCCCACGCCGTCTGCGCGAGGCGAAATCTCCATATGCGTCTCACAAATATGCACCGCTCGTGAACATCCTCCTCTGTCCGTTTCAGGCCTGTCACGCGCCCCGAAGTCTCTGTTTTATATGCTCTGCTCGAGCCTGACCGTCCAGCTCATCGTCACCATGCAGAAAGTAAATCCTCCCCCTGCCTTGCCTCTCCTCACCACCACCGTTCCAGCCGCTCCCAGCGCTGCTTCCGCTGACGACGACGCTCCTGCCTCTCCATCCTCCATCACCTCCAAGTCTTCCCCTACGAATAGCGAGTGCAGCGATGTGCCCGTCGTTTCCCGTTCTCCAAAACCCGCCAAAGGTTTTCTCGAAACACCATCGTTACTTCCGCCCGTGCACGAGTACTCCGCACATCTCGACTCCCTCCCCGCACAGCTCGCGCATGCGCATCCATATGCCCGTCTTGTCTCCAGGAAGGACGGCTCCAAGCGCCGCAAGATCTGGAATCATGCCCTCGAGAAGTCCATCTTCACGTCCCAAGAAATGTGGGTCCCCGTGCCGAGATATGACGCGCCTTCGCATGTTGACAGCTCATTTCGCAGCTCCTCCATGGGCGCTCCGCGTCGGCGTACCATTTATATAGCGAGCCTCGAGGCGCATGTCGACCAGCTCCATGCGCAGCTGCTCGATTTGGGTCTATACCCTGTTCCGTTCGAGCGGCTCGAAATTTACCGCGGCCTTAACTCGAAGACTGCAAAGGTTGGCATTCTCTCGTCTCTCCTCGTTTCGCTGCTGACAGTCGCGTTTAGAGCATGGTCGCTGGTCTTCACCACGATTCGTCGCATATTAAGATGAAGCTTCTTGAGCTTGAGCGTGCAGTAAGCATTTTTCCTCCTCATCACGGCTTTCATACTAATATAGTGTCATATCTCCTAGAATCGAGGGTTGGATGATCTTCTGACGCAGAATGCGTCCGCAAACTCGCCTGACTCCGGTCCCATCCGACGCCATTCTGTAGACATGCCCGTGTCTTATGGTCATCGGAAGTAATTTCTTCTGCTGTTCGGTCTGATGCCACTTCATATAGAGTATGTAGATAATCTGTTACTATAATGTATTTTAAAATTACTGTACACGAGACAAATATTGTACCATGCTGTTTCTGAATTGTTTTCATCTCGCCTTGGTTTTGTCATCGCCGTTAGTGCTCGCCGCTCACGCCACGGCGGACTTCCAAATGCGGAACGCCGGCCCGCACACTGCCCGCATTAGTCGCCGCACGGCGCATTCAATACTCAGCCAGCCATCGTCTTTGTCTATCCGCTCTCCCCCGCCTCCATCGTCTCCGCATCCACGTTCTGTGCCATACAAACTATGGATAAGGCAGATTTAGAGACCTATCAGGTGCAACTCTCACAGGTTGAACTCGCTCTTTCCGCAGATCCCGACAATGCCGAGCTCGCCTCCCTGCGGTCGGAGCTGAAGGAGCTCATCGAGCTGACCCAGGCCGCGATCGCGCAGAGCGAGGCCGCCGCATCGTCCTCCAAGGCAGCCGAGTCGCGCAAGGCAGTGCATGCGGCGCCAGGCAAGCAGTGGCAGGCGGGCGACGAGTGTCTCGTGAGGTACGAGGACGGCGGGTGGTACCCCGCGCGCATCAACTCCGTCGGCGGGTCCGCCGAGAAGCGCGTGTACAGCATCGTGTTCAAGGGCTACAACACGACGGAGCTCGTCGAGGCGGGCGCGATGAAGTCGCTGCCGCCGAACTATGTGCACACCATGCCCGCGTCGCACAAGCGGAAGCTGAGCAAGAAGGACGAGGAGGAGCGGGAAAGAAGCGGAAGAAGAACGAGAAGAAGCTCGAGGTGCGCGCGGCGAAGGCGAAGGAGCAGACGCAGAAGCAGGCGACATGGCAGAAGTTTGCGAAGAAATCGGAGAAAAGGGCGTGCACATCGCGGGGATTTCTGGGACGAGTATATTCAAGACTCCAGAGAATCCGATGGGCAGAGGTGAGCGTCGTTTCGATCTCTACTCCTGCGGTTTTGTATGCTGATAAATCACTTCACCAGTTGGAGTTACAGGCAGTGGAAAGGGCATGACAGAGTACGCCGGCAAGAACAAGCACAAATTCAATCCCGCAGAAGACTCGGCAGCATGAACCAAATGTTGAGCGGTACGCATTGTATTCTACTTTCAAATGCTGGCTCTAATTTTCCTCCATGCAGCTTGTACTGTACCATACGTTGTTTCACCAATCTCGTGTCTGCTTCCTATGATGACGTCGCTTTATCTGAAGCTTCCAGGCTCGCATGGTGGCGCGGGAAATATCGTGGTGGGCGGCACAGTGATGATCGTCGAGCAGCAGCCTAGTGATGTTCTCCTTTGCTTCCATCCATTCATGAGCCTCATCAGTATTTCCACCGCTTCTTCTTTGGCAGCGATGCACACCGTTGCACACCGTGTTTCACGTTGTGCGTAATGAAATCCATGCCCCATGACAACGTTCTCTCTGTCTGGGGTTGTCCATATCATGTGAGGTGCAATACCTAGTTCATATGTACCACGTATTGAACGAGCCACGGCGGTGGCGGGCATGTCGGCGGACGTGGACTCGAGACGTGCGATCCGAATCTGTTGTGCCCCGCAATATCATGCACTCCGGTGCGTGTGGGGAAACATGACATGCGACGCAAATATGGCGGCGCAAGCCAGGAGACTCGCTGAGCAGTGTCACTCCCAGGGTGTCGTGTGGTCGATAATTGACCGAGCCAGTGCCACGGGCCCCCACCGACGTGCAGGCCCAGAACACCATTCATGGTTCCATACACCGGTGCAGGAGAAGCGCAGATGCGTCGAGATATGCGGAATCTCACAATCTGAAACGAGTGCAGGTCAAAGTCGCCGGGCCCATCCGGGGGGACGAGGAAGATCGAGTGTGCGCGCAGAAATCTGATATGCCGCCGCAGTGGTAGGGTGCTAATTGCGTGTTGTTGCGGCGACAGCACGAATGAAAATCCCCGTAGATCGATTTATTGCCCCGCCGACGTAATGGCACTGACCTGCTGTGGATGGGGTGTCTTCTCTCGCCTATCAGTGCGAATGCGGAGGGCGGGCTGCCTTTCGCGCGCACATGAATAAGGTTCTCACATTCGCAAGGCGGGGTGCCGTCAGTCCGGCGGCTTAATTATATGCTGCGGCTTCCGAGCGAGCAGGTATGAACCGTTTGGTAGGTTCGTGCACTTGTCACCTTCGAGATTGATCCAAGGGTTGCATGGACCGCTGTTTAGAGTGGACAGGCCAGATTTAGTGGCGATCTCCCGATCACTGTCGCCAGCATGGTACGGATCGAATGGCGTCCACTATGCGACGTATGCCTTTCAGGCAATTTGCTCATGCCCGGGCGCGATGGACAACCATGTATATAACCATTATGCGCTCCAATACCGCTCCAATACACACTGGCAGGCCACAATGACCCGTCGATGAGGCCATTTGCATCTGCACACGGTCTTGCGATCAGCGTAAATGGGCATTACGTTCTAGGCCGGTGTTCAAATGTTCATGCATATTGATTGCGCCCATCGTCTTCCTTCTGCAGCAGTACCGGTACCCCACGCGATTCGCAGCTTCCCCAACACCGGTAATCAGAAACGGCATAATTGGCGCGAGCAGCAGGAACAGCAGCCCGATTGCCACCTGCGACGGCGCCACCTTCTGTGCGCCCGTCATGCCAGACATGACAAAACCCGTCGTTTTATACAGACCGAAGAGACTATGGATACACTGAATCCGTATGGCTACGAATTGGCAATGATGAGTGACGAAGTAAAGACATGTACAATCGCCGCTCGCCGGCGTTTTAGGCCCACATCCCGCCTCTGTCCAGCCGAACACGGGTATCCTGCTTTGCCTTGCTTCCCTTTGGCCGCCCTGCACGGTGTGCGCCGCGCTTTGAGTGGTGCTTTCGCTGCTGTCTAGCATGCTCCTTCGATGCCTCGGCTATGGCGCGATCTTTGAGACCAGGCGTCGCACGGTGCTCGCTGAGTGAAGCGGCTGCGGTTTGTTCCTCTAAGGAAGCAACCGATGAGGATGTCAAGGCCGAAAGGGAGGATGAGCGGGGATGGGGTGGTGATGGGACGCCGCTCGGCGTTCCATCTGTGGCGTTGTGAGCTGCCGTTGATGAACTGGGTCCTTCATTAAATTCCGGTGTTGCTTCACCAGCGTCAGACGCTTCGCCAATCTCCTCATCATCTTCCTCCTCCTCATCAGAACTTTCCTCACTACCTTCCGAATTTTGCTCTTCCTTTGTGGTCTCCATATACTGGATTGAGAATTGTTAGTACTTGTGCAGAATCAGGTGAATAATGCCAACCTCCTCTAGAACCTTCATCTCCTTACGTCCAAATCCACTAGCTGAAACGACCACGTCCAATTGGAAGTCGCCCTCGCCAGCCTCATTCATCGTGCTCCTAAATCGCGGGTAAATCGCACTCTCATACCGAAAGCGTCTCCGGAAAAATCGGCGAATGCATTCAACGTCCCGATTGAAGTACCTGCCAGTCCTCAGTCCACATCAAATCGCAGTCACGAGAGCGTTCTTACCACTCGGCATTTTCGTGAGACGTGCTAACCATTTGCGGGAAGTCGATAACGATGGGCTCGCCTGTATCCCGGCGGATGAGAATATTGAACTCGTTGTAATCACCATGGATGAGGCCCGCTCGCGCAAAGCGCACGATGATATCCATGAGCTGGGAATATAGTTTTCCTGGTGACGGCACTTCGTCGATCTGTCGTCTGAAGTTGCAATTGCGTTAGTATGAAACGAGTCTCTTGCTCGCTCGGCACCTACAAGGGGTACGCGTCTATGAACTCCATCACGATGCAGTGCCGCGCTTGGTCTATGGGACGCGGTACCGGGAAGCCATACTCGTGGAGAACCTGACAGGATGTTCATTTGATGCCGCATCGGACAGGGGGGTCCATACCTTCATGAACGCCCACTCCTTCTGGGCGGCCAATCGCGACATGTACATCCATGACGCCGACTTGCGTTTGCCCATGTAATCCCGTTTTTGTTTGATGGCGCGGAACGAGACCCGGCCTAGTCTGGGATGCCATTAGCTCAAACTCAGCATGGATAGTGCCTGGGGCGCTGTACCTATGCAGCTTGAGAACCATTTCATTTCCTCCAAGTCGGCGACGATGTAGATATCTAAAGCGGCATAGTTTGAACATGCAGGATAAGGGCACGCAGAGAGGCTCACCTGACTCCTTTCCGACCCCGATCTGGTTGCCGACAGAATACAAGGAATCTCTCTTGGACATAGCTCGCATGGCGAGAAAGTCATACCCACCATACGTCAGCCTATATCCATCGTCTGCGTCCTGATCAGCCTCGCCCGCCCCGAGACGACAGTACACGAAACGCACATTTTGAGTTCTGCACCTTGGCCACAAGGTTCCGTTTCGCCAGGGAGCCGATGATCTTGTTGACGCCGCCGTTTCGGAGGCCCGAGATCTGGACGATGAGGACGGTAGGCACCACTTCGTGATTCTTCGAGCCCATTTCCACCTAGGCATGGCGTAGTATGAATGAGCTATCAAGGATGGTGCTGATAGCTGAAACGCACGGCTGTCAACACCCGAAACTCGTCGGATGTCACATAGCGAAGGTCTGTAGCATCGAGCTTCATGCTTCTGGTACGGCCGTGGAGAGTGAGCCCTTAGCACTGTTTAACGGTGGCTAAAATAGTGTCTGTACCAGAGAGTTGTAGAGGTTGAGAAGATAGAGACGCCGTGCAAGTGCGATGAAAGTTGTGTACAAGTATGCAGGAAATCCTAGAACTGGGCGCCTGGGCACTGGCAGCAGCAGATCTAAGATCTTGCAAATGAAGCATCTCGGCGCTTGCCGAATGTAATCGCACTAACACAGGGTTCTACACAAGTCTACAAACCCACAATCTTCAAGCTTCAAAAGCGCTACAGGCTAGGACTTATTGGCTGTAGGCCATAAGCACGCGTTGTTTCAACTGTCCTTAGTCCACCATGGTACGGACTAGTCGTATCCGCAAAGCTAACAAGGTCGGGACTTTTTCGTTGGATTCCGGTCTCGTAACACCATACAACAATTGATTCTGCTGTAGGCCACAGCGGATCAGCTTGCGGTGTCCATTCCTGAGGAGATGAGGGGGCAAGCTATCTGCATTTTTTTTGGCATCATAATTTGACACCGTGGTCAATTTTAGGTATCGTTTCCAGGTAGTCCTGGCTAAGGACCTGTCGGATGCACTTCGCGAGGAAATCTGGAGCATGCTCGTAAAGAACATGTTAACCCTGTAAGCCGAGATCATGACCTCCTGTTCCCGCACTAGCCCCCGACCCAACGATACACGGACACGCAGTTACCAGGAGTCATCGCTAGGCTGGGATCCAACGTCAAAACGGGATGAAATGTTCGATTCGTATTCGCGCTACATCCTTGTGAGACGGCCCGAGTCCGATGAGCTTCTCGCGTACACAATGTTTCGGTTTGACGTCGAAGACAATCAGAATGTGGTATACTGGTGCGTGTCACCTGGAGCTCGATGGCGCCTTATCCTGAGTCTGTCAGTTACGAGCTGCAGGTGTCCCCAAATGCTCGGCGTTCTGGACTTGGTAAAACTCTCATGCAGGGCCTGCATGATATAGGAAGGAAGTGGGGAATGCAGAAGATTATGCTTACGGTTTTCAAAGGTGGGCGACCAGCCATCAGCGGTCCCATAGTCTGTGTACTGAACTCATCACAGCTAACAAAGGCGCTGTCAAATTTTACAGGGCGACAGGGTGAGTGCCCTTCATCTAGTGCGCAATTATATGGAGCTGATATTGTGTTGAACAGGTTTCAGGTCGATCCTTCTTCTCCGGACTATGTTGGTGATGGTGAAGAGGCGGCTGAGAATGAAGCTGAAGAATGCGATTACTGGATAATGTCTCGGACTATTTCATCATAATCATGCGCAGATAACAGTAGTGTAACACAGAGCATACTGGGAATTTCATGCGTCAGACGTATTACTGTATCTGTGATTTTGTCTGAAGTCATGGGGAGCGCGAGGCGGGTGCCCTTGCCGAACTCCGAGTTTGTCCATGTTTGGCTCGCCCGCCCGCACATCCCGAGGGCATGTTACTTTCCGGACGAATAACAACCCTTACCGACTCATGCCTCCCACAACAACTTCACTGCGCGTTCTGCGCTCCAATGTCAACGGCCGGCCGTCATGTAAACGGTTTGCGTCCCATGGCGCGCACTTCAACGAGCCCACCGGCCACATCTTCAGCGAGAAGGTGCGCAGCGCTGGTCTACACCCTGATAGTCACCTGTTCTAATCGTGACTATTCATATCCTTCGTCCAGCCCCTTCCACCCGGCCAGAAGCGCGTGAAGGAGGACTGGGAGAATATTTGGTATCTGGGGATGTTTGGAACCATGGGTCTCGCGACCGTGCTGCTCTACTACAAGCCCGACACCAGGTGCGTCATCTGCTGCATCTCAGCATGGCATGGTCTAAACTTCGATTTCCCAGTATACAAAGGTGGGCATTGAAGGAGGCGAAGGAGCGGATGGAGGCGCGCGGCGAGACTGTCGAGTACAAGCCTGCAGCATCATCAGCATGACCATTTCATAGAATGGAGCGTGTCTTGTCTATTTCTGATTCACTGTTCGCCTGCTGCTCGCCACGGGGCTGGCGCACGAAGTTTCTCGCTCAGCACGGTATGCAATAGTGCTTGTACATTAAATTAATGAGATACGCGTTGAGCGAAGTAGAATCTATGGTGTGCCTCCCTCCGAACCAAGCATGGAACTCTCGCTCTTGGTGTGGCAGTTGATGCCCCGATCCTGAAATCATTAATGCATGGACACCACTGCTTACGATTCGCAATGGGCCTTATACTCGTCCTGGGTCATCAGGACTTCCACCTATGAGTCAAGTCAGCAGGGGAGTCGAGAAACAACGACATGCGAAATCGCGTACTTCAGCCGGGTCCTTCACCTCGATCTTGCAAAGCCAGCCTATAATTCGGTAATTCGTCAAGATAGATATTTCTAGCACAGAAATGAATATACCCTTTTCCTCCGGAGACTTGTTGAGCAGTGACGGCGAGCCGTCAAGCTCACTGTTGATAGCGATGACTTTGCCGGTCACAGGGGAATACTAGCAATGGAGAGATAAGCAAGATGGCATCTTGACCGACAGAGCACACGCACGATATCAGACGCGGCTTTGACACTCTCGACCGCACCGATCACATCTAAGCATGTCTCATGAGCAAATGATTCAGCATCGGGCACGGTGTTACACACCGCCTTTCTCGACCACCGCACCTTCGCTGGGCAGCTCGACGAAGACGACGTCGCCCAGGCTCTTCTGCGCATAGTCCGTGATCATGACAGTGCCAATTTTGGTCTGGTCGTCGAACGACACGGCCTCGTGGTCATCCGTGTACCTCTTCGCTGTGGAAAGGTTCAGCCACGTCCGATGCGAGCCATGCAAATACACGTACTGACGATGGTCCGCGCCTGGGCGAACGCGAGCGGATGCCGGCGCATGAGGGTCGCGCCGGCCACGCGGGGGGAGCGCAGCACGGCTGCAGAACGCGACGTTTGACGCAGGGCAGCGAACATGATTGTAGGATGGACTTTGGAGGGAAGGAGAGAGGGAAGAGCGCGTCGACAGAAGACGGGATGAGAGTTTGCTCCGCCTCCGCGCCGCCTACCAAAAGGAGGTCGACAATATTTAGACGTCACCGAGCAGCTTGCACCGTCGCTTCCGCATCCCCTGCTGTATTTCACAGCGTAATGGCTTATCGTGCGCGTGTACGTTTCACGACCGACGTGCAGTTTTGTTGTGTTTTGGTTTATTAATTCCATTCAACATACGTGTAAGGGGATCTGAGTATACCGGAGAGAAGTGGTGATATAGGGAGAATATGCCGCGGTAAATGACGGTTTCGAGGCACGCATGCAAAGCGGAGTGGGGGTGAAAAGCAGAACTACAGCTATGAGCAGGGCTCAAAATTCAAGACACAGTCGACGCGTCTAGCAAGTCCGAAGCCGAGAGTAATACAAGCATGTCTATGGGAGAACCTTGGTCACGATGCCCGTGCCGACTAAAAGTCCGAGAGTTAGAACTGTGCGAAATCGATGAAGTCATTTGGGACACTTACTGGTCTTGCCACCCTCCCGAAGCGTGAAGCTATCGATTGGTCAATAATGGATCACAGTGTAGTAGACTCATACTTGGGACTCACCGAGATCCAACCTCGGCAGCAACATCATGCACGAGCTCGCAGACCATCTCGACGTTGTCACCAGGCATGACCTGAATGGAGCAATTTAGTTTAATACGTTACTAGCGTAGTTCAGCACTCACCATCTTCTCCTCCGCCTCAGCCGTGCCCTTAGGCCAAGTCAAGCTGACAGTGATGTCGGCGGTGCGCAGAAAGAGCTGAGGCCTGTAGTTGCTCATGAAAGGAGTGTAGCGACCACCTATTTCATATCATAATCAATACGACAGACTCATGCCTAATAGGCATCACAAACCTTCGTCCTTGGTCAACACCTAGATGCCATCATATTATTAGAAAATAGACTATGGTCCTAGGCCGTGTTACTCACGTAAATCTTGGGCCTCGAACTTGGTGACAGGCTTGATGGATCCAGGGGCGCTGATGACCTGACCACGGCGAAGCTGCTCGCGCTTGACACCACGAAGAAGGGCACCCATGTTGTCACCCGCCTCACCGCGATCCAGCTCCTTGTGGAACATCTCAATACCAGTCAATATGGTCTTGAAGGTACCACCAAGGCCGACGACTTCGACTTCGTCACCTTTGTTGGCAATACCACGCTCGACACGACCAGTCGCGACGGTACCACGTCCGGAGATTGAGAAGACGTCTGCATTCGGAAATAAATATTACGAAAAATCATATAGGAAGAAAAACATACCTTCGATGGGCATCAAGAAGGGCTTCTCAAGGTCACCTAGCTTGTGGGTGAATATACTGCAAATATTATGAATGCCATACCACACTCACGGGGAGGCAACTCGAGCCACTCATCACACGCCTTCACCAACTCACGGATTTTCTTCTCGCCGATCTCCGGGTCCCGACCCTCCAGAGCAGCAAGAGCAGAGCCCATGATAATGGGTGTGTGCTCGCCATCGAAGTTGTAGGTGGACAGAAGGTCGCGCATCTCCATATCGACAAGCTCGAGCATCTCGGGGTCGGAGATCTGGTCGACCTTGTTAATGAAGACGACGAGCTTCTTGATGCCGACCTGGCGGGCGAGCAGCAAATGCTCACGCGTCTGCGGCATTTGACCGTCGGTGGCGGACACGACGATGATCGCACCGTCCATCTGCGCCGCACCAGTGATCATGTTTTTGATGTCTTCATTAGAAGGGAAGTCAGTCACCATATGCGAGAGTGGAGTGCCCATGACAACATACAATCAGCGTGTCCCGGGCAGTCAATGTGACCATAGTGGCGGGAGTCCGTCTCGTACTCAACGTGCGAAGAGTTGATCGTGATACCACGAGCCTTCTCCTCTGGAGCCTTATCAATTTGGGCGTAGTCGGTGAACTTGGCATCGCCGCTGGCTGACAGCACCTTGGTGATCGCCGCGGTCAAAGTGGTCTTGCCGTGGTCGACGTGGCCTAAGATAGGAAATTGTAAATCCAGGTATGGCTGGAGGGTATGGAGCATCGATATTTACCAATGGTACCGATGTTCATGTGCGGTTTGGCGCGCGAGAACTTGCCAGGAGCAGCTTCAGCGTAGCCGCGCACAGGGACTGGAAAGGCCAGCTCAACAAAAGATGGAATGCACTAATCAGACAAGTACGCACCATATCGGAATGCCCTGGGGGCAGGCGAAGAAGCGACAAAGGAGGCATTCCAGAGGGGAGCGCGCCGGTATGAGTTGGCAAGAGACTGGGAGACAGCTGTACATCGAGAACGTGTGTGAATAGACAGCAAAGCAATCTCGACTCGAGAAAAGCTTACCCTTTGAGCTGTAGAGCCTGCGGGCGATAGTTCTGGGAGCTGCAAACTGAGACCGCAACATGATTCCGAGTTCCGTCAATGAAGAGGAAAGGAGAGAGTAAGAGAGACCTGTCCGTCGCGCGCGTAAAAATGTCGGAGGCGGGTTCCGGCGCTCCGGCCGGACGGATGCTAACTTCCCGCGCTCGTCTCCTCCAGTCCACCGTCATGGCGTCAGACAGAGCAGACCTCCTCAATAATGCCGTCGCCTTCCTCACTGACCCAAAGGTAATCTCATAGCTTGCAGGTGAATTCATCCTCTCATATCCTACACAGACGCAATCATCGCCGCTCGCACAGCGCGTCCAATTTTTGGAGGCCAAGGGCCTCACCGCTCCCGAAATCGAGCATGCCATGAGACAAGCCGCTGCTCAAAATAATTCTGCGGTTCCTATGCAGGCATATCAATCATCATACCCACCTGTGTATGGACCTGCGCCATTTGTTCCCCCATCTCAACAGCCGTGGGACTGGCGAGACTACTTCGTATGCCCGAGCGTCTCACTCACAGGTGCTACAACTTGCTCATTTCCTCCCAGATCACTGCAATCGTCTCTGGTTCCATTGCGTACGGCGCCATTTCCCTCGCCAGGGTTGGCCTCTTTCATTTTTCGTCCATCCTCATCGCTGACGTTCCCAACTATGATTTCACGTGATAGAAATATCTTGTCCCGCATCTCCGGCCCCCAACCTCTACGGCTTACGAAGAAGACCGAGATGCACTCACTGCGCAATTTGATGCCGCCGAGGCTCTTCTGAAAGAAATACAGGCGGACACAGCTGCTGTCAAAGCTGCCGTGCAAGAACAGCACGAGAAAGTCGAGAAAGCTACCTCTGATGTGGAAGCAGCCGTCAAGGAGATGCGAGACGGTGAGGTAAGAGCCAGAGACGAAATTCGCGAAATCAGAGAGGAAATCAACAATATTCGCGAGATGTTGCCAAAGGTCGGAGTTTTGTTGCGTTCTGGAGGAGCTTCAACTCATTTAGCATTAGATGATTGAGAAAACAAGGATTCACAAACACAATCTCTATCCGAACTGCAGCAAGAGCTTAAATCTCTCAAGACATTACTATTGAGCCGAGGCCCGAACGGTTCCAGTGCACCGACACCGCCTCTGGCGAACTTCCCTCCTCGACCAACAATCCCAGCATGGCAGCTTGCAAGTCCGGCTAACAGTAGTTCGGCGTCGAATTCATTGTCAAATCCTGCACCGAATCCCGTTTTCCGGGGATTACCTCACCGATTCCGTCGACAACTGTAGAACCTTTGACTATCCCAGTGACCAGCAATGGCAAGGGCAAAGAGAGAGAGGACCCGGAGGTCAACGGGCCTCCTCCATCTTGATGATTATTGGACATATTGTTTGCTGTTCATCCGTTGTTCTTGTTTCGCGCTGCAATGGTACCATCATGCTGGTGTCGTTCACTTGACCTGATTTAACTATAGTAGTTGTTTTATTGGAATGGATGGAAAATTTGTGCTGAATAGCAATGTGCGCGCGCCTAGTTATGACGAGCCACGTGAACACAATTATGTACAGCACTTGAGCAGGCTGAACAGGATTGCTCTCTATTTCCATCTCCAACTCAACGCCTGGCGCAAGTGGCGCTCTAGTCAGCGACATCTCTTCGGGCCTTTGCACTCCGGTCACCACAGGCCAGATGTTCTCCCAATTTCGCCACGTCGTCGAGGGCTTAGCGCAGCCCCAACCTCGTTCATCTCAGGATGCGTCCCCGACTAGCGACCACCCCGGCTCTCCCGCGCGTTCCCCTTCACTCGACGCGCATAGCCTGCGTGAGTCTCTCTCGTCGACGTCGCTATTAAAGTCGCTCGTCAGCCAGCGCCCCGCCAGCCCTGCAACCTCCAATGGTTCCAATGATCACCAGAGGTCTTCTTCGGCGAGTAGGCCTAAGGGTCGGCTCGAGGACCGGCTGAGAGCATCCTTCGCCATTGGCGATGCATCCAATGGCAACTCGCCGAGTGCATCAGCTCGCGTCTCACCGTCGCCAGTATCTGTTACGGAGCACCCGCTCTCGCCCTCTGCGGTCCCTTTGCCTCAGTCCCCTCCTCCGCAGAGCATCCCGGAGCCCATTTCTTTGTCTCTATCTCTATCATCACCACAATCGCTGTCGCCATCCGAGGGACCACTTGTCACTCAGTCCCCGCCAACTCCAGAAGCCGCGGCCGCGGGAGTTGAACAGAACCCCGATACCAACACTGCTTATAATATCTCACTGTCATCTTCGAGCGAGACAGAGAATCAACCGCCCGATGATCCCCCATCGACGGCGCATAATTCTGAACATGACAGCCTGCCTGCTGCAGACAGCTCAGAAGTGGAGATCGAGGCACTGGTCGGGGATAACGAGGAGAGTCAATCAGACTCTCAGAAGGCCGCATCGGATGGTGCGTTGTCTCCTCCCGCGGAGAGCGCAGACAGCACGGAGCAGCCATCCCAGGATCGAGAAGGACTGATGGAAGAGGAGACGGAACTGCAGAGCAGGAACTAGGGCAGGCGGAGCAGGAGGAGGATAAGTCTGGCGAAGAAAAGGCAAACGAGAAGGAGGCGTCTGAGCCATACGATGATGAAAAGAAGGACGAATCGCCGCCGGTTCATACGGGCAGCGATGATGGGATTGTTGCAGAAGCGACTGTCTCACCGCATGAAGGCGAACCTGAAGGAGAAGCCTCTGATGCTCCGGCAATGAGACTACTGCATCGAACAAAACTGTTCCATCGCCCGAAGATGACGTTCCTGAGGAAATCGTACAAATCAAGGAACGAGATGGAATTAGTGACAACGAAATTGAAGGCCTTCAGGATCGACTGAAGCTCGTCGAACAGCGCTTTTCAGGTGAGTTGACATTTCACATCTCCTCGATGCTTATCTTTATACGTGTCCGTGGCAGATGTATCCACGTCTTTCAAACGACTCCAAGCAGAAAAACTTGCCGCGGACAAGGTTCTTCAAGAGCTCACTCCGGTACAAAGTCTGAAGGACTCAGAAGGACTTCGAGACTATCTCCAGAATTTCACTCTCAAAGTAGAGGTACGTGACTTGGTCTATCCTTCGATTCTGCTCTTATTCGCCATGACAGATTTCGCAGGACGAAATTCGACGCTTGACTGGCAAACTTACGCGTGCGTGGCATCTTCACAAGATAGTTCCAATGCTTCATCTTGCTAATAATCAATGCTCCTGTAGGGCAAGAAGAGCTGATCGAGGAGTTGCGCGAAACCCATCATTTGGAATCCAGATCTTCGTCCGAGCTGATCGACCAAATTCGGAGCCAGCTGAACGAGGCAGAAGCTCTTCTGGACGTCAGCAAAACCTCCACAACCCAATTGGAGGCCGAACTCGCACAGCAGAAATCAGAGATGGAAAAGCTGCACGCCGAAGTCAACAAAGCGAAGGGGGCGGCCAAAGACGAGGAGGAAAAGCGCACAAAAGCCATCAGCTTGTTGAAGACGGTGCGGCAGAAGCTAGTGAAGGCAGAGAAGGAGCGAGATGAGGCACTGGCGGAAGCGAAGGCGATCAAGGAGAACGAGAAGGCGGAGCGGGAGCGGGAGAGAGTTGAGCGTGTGCGGTTGCAGGGCGAGGTCGACAAGATGCGGTCTGAAAAAGAGACTGCCATCGTGAACCTGAAGGCGCTCCATGAGCGGGAGATGAATGTGCAAAGGGAGCGAGACGAGAGGGATCGCAACACCTTGCGAGCTCAGCTGGAACTCGACGCTATTACGACGAAGGTATGCGAGATCATCTTTCTCCTGCTCTTGGTGTTTCTGAAAATATATGCTCTCTATAGGCGGCGCACGATCATGTTGTGAACACATTGAACGGTCGAGTTACTGGTCTCCAGCAAACAGTGCAAACGCTGTCCGCGGAGAAAGACAGTCTTTTTGATCAGCTTCAATTGCGCCAAGCCGAGCTGGAGTCGTCTCAAACACACCTCGAAGTATTGCAGAGCCAAAACACGGAACTGCAGTACCAGCTTCGTGAAACTAACGACCGCATTGGTCTCCTCACTGAAGAACTCGCTGATGCCAGACGAGAGCAGGAGACGAAGTCGCACGGGCCTTCGACTTCCGCTGAAGAAATCGCCAAGCTCCTCTCCGCCGCCGAGACGCGATATGAAGCAAAGATGTCTGACCTCCGTCGGAAGTTGACTGCAGCGGAAGGCGAGCGCGACGAGATGCAGGCGGAGTGGAGTCGCAAGCTGGAGGGCAAGATCAAAGAGGCCGAAAAGTGGAAGGCTGAGGTCGATGCTGTCTCGTCGAGTCAGCAGAGTCAAGAGGCTGTTGTGGATGGACTGCGCGCAGAGCTGGAGCGGATGAAGAATGATTCCCGGTCTTACCTGGAACAGATTTCGCAGCTGCAACGTCAGGCCGCTCAAGCATCTGAAATTGAGGCCCAAGCCCAACAAAACGAAGCGCAGTGGAGTGCTAAAATCTCGCTCCTCGAGCAAGCAGCCGAAGAAGCCAAAGCTCGGGAATCGCAAGCACGAGTGCACAACAAGGTTTGTCTATGATCTCGTTCCTGCGACGTTAAACTAACAAGATTTGCTGCTATCAGACCTTGCGGGAAGAGCTGCGCAAGGTGCAGTCGTCTGCTGCCCTGTTGGAACGCCAGCGAAATCCCGGCGTCGGGTACTGGAGTGCCGCCAGAGCGGAGGCCCCTGCAGAAGACCACACGCCTACGTCCCCTCCATCGTCGGCGTCCAATTTACCTTCGCGCGTCGGCTCACCGCGGCCAGGCACCCCCAGCCAACCCGGTGCGGACGAGGATGTTAACTTGGAATACCTCCGAAATGTCATTCTGCAATTCCTGGAACACAAAGAGATGCGGGTACGTCTTTCCGTTCGTTAGTGTGTTTCCTCTTACTGATGCCTCCATAGCCTAACCTCGTCCGCGTGCTCTCCATTATTCTTCGGTTCACCCCGCAAGAGACACGTCGGCTCATTGCGAAAGTTTAGCACGATTTCACCATTCTAACCTAAGTTATTCCGCTCATGGCAGTATGGACATATCCATATATCACTCATTTTATCTACGCATCTGCATGTATACCCACTTATTCCATTCTGGTAACTTACATTGTCGGCGAGCATGAATGGCAGTAACGCACTGGGAGAGCGTTCTTCGTGGTCGTGTGAGAAATTCGTGCGAAATCATGATCATGTCCAGCAGGCACGTGCTCAGGATTGATGCTAGGATGAGCGCGACGCGCGCCATCATGTACTTCAGCTGCAACGTCTTGCAGCTCACCGTCACTTCTAATCAGGCTTCAAGTGTTATCGCCAACGGGTGTTTTATATCTCGCTCTGCCTGCACTGTGCTCAAAAGCAGCAGAACTGGAGTCATTGGCCGATGTCCCTCGTCGATTTGACGCGAAACGCGTTCCAGAGCGGGATCTCTGCATCTAAAGTAAGTTATGGAATGATACTATTGTGGTATATGACGAGCAATTGATGGCCATCCATTTAGTGGAGTGATCTCTGTAGCTTGTTAATCTCGAAACAGCCATACTATGAAGCCGAAGATGCGGAAAGGGCCGTCAGCAGTCAGTATTGTGCTTGTGAAACGTGTCCGACTCACATTGACTTACGTCTGCTCAGACTCTGTGCTTATACTCTTTGGATCGTATCCCGGAGATCCCGCCCTACATGCATACATTACGCGTGCTCTCCAGAAGGGACTACTGTCACTGAATATTTTCGTGGCTACGTTCCTTCAAGCAGCTCGATCACCGGAGTTGCACAACCCAGCGACCCTGGAGCTGCTTTGTCGTACGGCTGTCGAGACTAGCCTGTCCAGCAACATCCCATCGCCAGGTTCCATCATCTTAGAATCTCCTGACGCAACATTAAGCACTATTGGGGACGCTTTGGCCCTCCTTCAGACCGTGTACAACATGTCTGTAGTGTCTGGTCGTCTTCCTGAGTTGGCTGGAAACCTTCTGTTGCTGATGCTACATTCATTCACCGATCTCGCTAAGGTGTCAAGCGCACAAGCGATGGCCTGTATCGACGACGCCAAGGTGACGCTGTTGTTTCAACTGAGTCCAGATGTTAGGCAGGCTCTAGAGAATTTTGTGGTCTCTCTCAGTTTCTTCGCAGACGAAGACCCAACGGTTACCCGCGAGGTCAAGATGATACACACCATGCAGTCTTCCTTGGCGAAAGGTGATATCCTAGGCCCAGGAGTCGGAGGTCACGATGTCTCCTGTGCACTGCTGCTCTATCACCTCGTAAGTGGGTCTTTGATGCTTATCAGCAGACACCGACGTCTGTCAGGTCTTGAACAGGGCCAAACCCTGTGGCTCAGGAAATGATTCATTCGCGACATCCATAATGGTGGCTACATTTCAATCAACGTTCTGGCCGCTGGCAAGATTTTATGTACAGTTCTTTACAGCTGCTATCAGCTGTCTTGCGCAGGATTTGCAGTCCCCGAAAAGACTGTGTGGAGGGCTTTCATCCTAGGACGTGTAAGTCGACAAGCGCTTCATACACATTACGTTTCACGATAACGAATGTCCGCAGTTACCCTCCTTACTTGTCCTCTTTGAAAAAGCTATTGAAGAAGACAATAACTTAGATGCAGTAGGCGCTCTTTGCTGACGTTGAACCTGCGTCTTAGCTGATATTCCTCCAGCATTCCGCACTCAGGGATGCATGGAGCTCAATTTGTATCGCTCAGCACATGAATCCTTTGCTTGTGCAATACGATTCTGCGTTATCGATGTCCTCGACAGATTACATGAATGACGGCACCACGAGGTTAGCAGTAATATTCCATACATTATTTCGGATACTCACGTTCTGTCATTCAGGAGCACATCTTTCGCCCATGATTTTACTCTACAGCTACTAGCTGTTGGCCTTCTTGATCAGATGTTCGCCATTAAAGTCGATGCGACCTTGGCAAATGAGACGGCTTCCCGGATACAGATGGAAGCGCGAGAAGCTGGCACAGATATCGAGGTGGGTTTGTTGGTCAATGACACATCTTCACCATCGTCACGGCATCATAGTCTTTTATCGGGACGAAACTATCGCCAGACTCAAATGCTGAAGATACAACCGCCTTTCTGGAACGCTTATATGACGATTTTGCCTGTCACCCCGTCTTCGCCAGTGTTGTACGCAAGGTATCTTTCGATCACTTCCGTGCCGTATTCACAGTTTGACTAAGTTTACTAGCGCTTTGAAACCTTAGCCGCCAGTTATGAGATCGATGGTTTGGGCAACCTTGCCAAAATTTTATACATGAATGACACCGCTTTGGATATCTTATCGTTACATATCCCTCTGTCAGGCCTTCTCTCCAGGTCTGTGGCGCTCATTGATTCATATGACTGTGAAAGTGTCGGTACGTCGAGCAGCATCCTTCACAGACAGTTCGTTAATATCGTACTGTCAGGTGATCCTCAGACTGCCGTGAGCCACCTCGGTGATGTAGTTTTGTTCCTACAATCAACCGCTGCGCGCTATAAGGTATGCGCGCCTTGTTCGTTGAGATCTACAGTTGCCTTACCAGCGTCACGCATCGTAGCTTCCGCTCTCAACTCCAGGTGGAAATGCTGCTCCTGATTTCCTTCAAAGACTTGATACAGTATACCGATCCGATGAGCTAACGGCAGAACAAGTACTTGCTTGTGATGCGTGGTCCAAAGCCATATTTGACAAGGGCAGCGAGGGCATCGAAGATGGCATTCTCAGGTCTGTTTCCGTATGTCCTGCCGGCAATTGCTGAGATGTTCACTCTTCCATAAGGTCAACTCGTCCGAAAACGCTATTAGCGATAGCCGCAACGCTATGTCTGAACGCGATATCAGCGTGCATCGAACACAAGATAGACGCAGACGTACTCCTTAACGGCATGTCGTATTTCTTGGGCCCATTACTAAACTGGACCCTCGTTGGAATTGTGAAGGCCCTGCTGAGAGAAATTCGGCACACGAAGTACGTACTCTTCCCTCTTATACCATGGGCATTCATCATTTACTTCACATAGCTTTCAGTCTCCGCACCATCTGACAGTCCTCCGGGCATTAACCTTGTCGTCTTCATGCCCTCGACCGGTTCTCTGTCTTTGTGGTCTCAGCATCCTGAGACTGTTGTCAGATCCGTCGTTACAACGCTTTGTGCCGAAAGATTTTGACATATCATCTGTCCGCGATGCCGTCAACCACGCCCTGTCTTTGCCCGACAGAGGTGTGTCATATGACTGCGTCAATTTCACCAGTCCACGCCGTACTCACGTCGCACTCAGGTACCGCTGACGACACCCTCGCCATGCCTGCTTTCGTGCACTGGCAAGATCAGCCTCGCCATGCAGTGCAGGACGCACTAGAATCCATCCGATCCGGCAAGCCGCCCATACTCGACGTCGCACAATGTATCCACATTGTCCCTCCCACTCGATTCCTGCAGCTCTTCTGGGACGAAATCAGCATGGCTCTGAGCCTGGGGGCAAACATCGATGCCTTGCGGCACTTCGCCGTCTTCATTCTCGCCGCCCCGCGGACGCCAGGAACGCCTCCGCTCCTCCCCATTTTCTTGCACAACGTGGCTCCGGCGCTGATGGGGGTCATCGACCGGCAGCCGGCAGCCACGCAGTCGATGAACGCCGAGCTTCTAGTCGCCGTTTTGTCCTCGTCAATAATGTTCGCTCATCATCTTGAGCGGGCCTTGCCGGCGGCACAAGCCGAGCAGGAGCACGTTCTCGGTGAAGCCAGCTCTGCGATGGCAAGCAGATTGGCTACTGATTTACGGCATCGGAAGCACGGTACGACGGCGAAGCATATCGCTCACCGGCTGGCGTCATCTAGCACATTTGTAGCGAACTTCCCGGCGTTCAAAACAGAAATATAACTAATATTGACTCTCGCTTTCTACAATAATAGGTATCGTGCCCTTGTACAGTGCGGTAAAATGAGAAATTAATAGGGTGTGCATGGAGGCCGGTTGCGCGCAATCAGGGCGTTGCTGAACCTTGTTGCGAGCCTCGAGAACTTGTAACGGGGGCTGCTCAGGGGAAATGAGGTCAGAACAGCGTGGCATCCTCATGGCAGAGGTACTCACGGCAGCACGCGTTGTCTGTGTTGCAAGTGTGGTCTTCTGGGCATCCAATGAGACAACACGTGTCTTCAGTGCTCTAAAATGCTCATATCAGTCTTCTGCCAACGAGACATCTAATGCGCAGTGTCGCACCTTCAGATATTCCTCTGGGATGGCCCCGCTTCTAGGATAATACTCCGGCTGAATAGTGCTCGAGTGTATGCCGTGCTCATGGAGGACCTTCCTGATATCGGTTGCGATGGGCATGAATTCGAGAGACCGACTAGCCGTTACATGGACGGATGCGACGACTTTGGCCTCCGACAATTGCCAGATGTGTAGTTCATGCAGAGAAAGAACGCCTTTGACTTTCAAAATCTCGCTGCGTACTTCATCGAAAGACACGTCGGAAGGCACGGCTTGCAGTAAGATGAAGGATGTGCTGCGCACTGGAAAGCAACCGTGAGGAAGTGTCGAGATGGCCAATACGACAAAACTCACCGAGAGGTAATGCAGAATGGAAGATGATAGCTGTGATGACAAGACTAATCATTGGATCAAAGTAGTACTTGTACGGCCATGTCGTTAGCCATATGACAAGCCCAGTCGCAATAACGCCGACATTGCCGAGGGCATCGCCGAGGACATGCAACAAAAGCGCCTTCATGTTCATCGAGCCATGCGAATGGTCGTGGCGGGCGGATGGTTCCCAGGTGATGGGAATCGGAATCTCCTCGGGCTCACCATTAGGAGAGACTGGCTCTTGAATATTCTCAGGGCGTGCTCTGATAAGAGGTGTAGTCTCAGAGGCTTCATGTTCTTCATCGTCACGGCTGATATTGGGGGAGCCATGCGAGTGTACGGCCTCCCCCTCGACACCAGACCTGCTTCCCGTTTCAAACGAAGGCCGTGGGCGTGACATACTGGACCTCTTGCGACGGATGCTAGGAGGCGACGAGGATCTAGCTCGCGCCAGTTCATTTGCAGTTTGCACGAAAGAAGCCCTGGTAGCAGCAGGATGACCGTATAGATCACTGAAGGAGTCAGATGTTTCCCTAGGGCGCATTGAAATGTTAGACGGGCGCGACCGACGTTCCGAAGGGCGTTCTTCTGAGGGCTGCTCCTCGGCAGGAGATTCAACAACGCTTATGGTTTCAGATGACGGAATACTTTTGGCTGGCAAATGATCGTGACCGTGGGCGTGTCCATGGTCTATTCTTTGGGTAAATACATATTGTCGCATCGGAAGTAAGATACATACCATGGAATAAGAATAACCCGACAATATTTGAGGCCAGACCCAGAGACCCAACGACTACAATCAGTTTCGGGTTGGAAATTGCTACTGCCGTGTTCAGCGAGGAGAAGATAGCCAATAGAAAAAATGCACGTACTTGGAACGGTGAAAAATCGTTGCAAAGCTTCCAGAGATATGGAGAAGCACAAAGCGAGCAAAAAGACTCCGTTGACCAACGCCGCCAAAATCTCGGCTCTATGCCACCCGTACGAATAACGTGGATCGATGGTAGATTGAGCGGTGAGCTAAAAGAGAATGAAATGAAATGGGCTGCGCAAAAAGGGCATGCGGCGTACTTTGATTGCGTAGAGAGCTATCACAAGGCTAACCACATCGCTGTGGGATGAAATCATTATGAGATTTCAAACTCTCTACAACTGATCTGTGGCACTGACTTGAGCATGTGGAAACTGTCTGCAACCAGAGCCAGTGATCCCACAGCATAACCTGATGAGCGTGGAATGTTAGGGAAAAGTGAGCCTAAATATTGAAGGCAGTTACTCACCGACGATGAGTTCAACGAAAAAGAAAAGAACGTCGATGACGAGGAGGAGAGATATACGAGCGGATCGAGAGAGAGTAAAGGCGGGCATGAGTGTAGAAGAAAAGCGATGTTGTTCAATGCATGAATATTAGTGACGAGTTGAAGCATTCTCCACATCGCCGCCTCCGCAGTGGCATCACATCTCTTCCGGCCTAGACCGGACCCCTGATCTTAGGTCAACCATCTAATTCCCACGATCAATGTTATCTGATATCAGCGATACCGGAGATCAAGCTTCAAGTCACGTCCTTGTCCCCTCGGAAGTCCGTAAATACCCATGAGTCCCAAGCAACATAGCCGCGTTGTAGGTGGCAAGCTGTAGGCCTGTAGATGCCCTGTCTGGTCTCAACATACTGCATGTGAGAACTGAGATTGCCGGATATAAAGTCTGGAATTTCTCAATCGAATAGTCGTACATATACAGAAGAACATAGGGCCATCGAAGCGAAATTAGGTCGCAATTGAATCCGATTTGGCTCTTGGCCCTGTAGGCGTGGCAGTAACCGAAAGGCTGAGGAACAGGTTGATAGCGCAAGGATCACAGATCCCGAAACCCAAAGTGCCGTGTCACAAGGCATTGGATCTCAAGCTCAAGTACAGAAGACACGAGAAGCAGCGTTTGATGAAAGCAGCTTGCTCGCCTCTCAGAGTAGCTGAGCATGGCTCAATCTGACCCCAAGTCTGACCCCAAGTCGTCCTTTGCAGCCTATGTTCTATCCTCGTAATTAAGACACGCACCAAACGCATCGATCTGTGGTCCAGCGGTACGGATTCTACCGAACGCGGTGGGCAGCATCACTAACGAAAACTTGCATCATCTTGCGAATACACATTGTCTAGTATCTCCAAAGTGGACAATGATACAGTGATACCTAAAAATTTGAAAGCTCACAGCATGGAAAGAACAAAGCTTGGTACACCGTTTGTGGCGAGTGTGGGTCGCAGCGTACGCAGTCAAGAGCAAAGCGTTTACATACTGCAAGAGCTCCCTGATCATGAAAGAGTTCAAGATCGGTGTTTCTGTATGAAATTTATATTGCTCATGGTCGTCATGGACTTCTGAGCTGGAACGATGAGGCGTCGGAGAGTGCGACGAGGTGCTGACAGTGAGATCGGAGAGCGCGTCGAGGTTGGAACGTTGTGGCGTGTTTGGCACCCCGACATCGAAATTTCCTGCAATTGCAAAGCATCTATAGCTTCAGGGAATCTTCTGCTGCTGCTGCATTTACGGGCTCACAACTGCTTACAGTCGTCACCCACAGCACCTCCTCATCTTTGTCAAAAGATGGCAACGTCCATGGCAGCCGCTTTAGCGGCTTCTCTTCCTGCACCTCAGGCCGCACCGACGCCTGCAGCCCCTACCTATGAAGCCATCCCGGCCTCAATGTCGAAAGTGATCGACATCGAGGCCGATATCCCTCTCACAGCCGTTCAACTCGATGGACTAGTGAGGAATGATGACTTGCTTATTACCAGATGCTAACATGCGACGCCCACAGGCTGTTTCCAAAATTACCAAGCATAGTTCCGATTCCCATTCGTCGCCTGTTCACGGCCTTCTTCTTGGTCTCGATCTCGATGGCATCCTTGAGGTCTCAAATTCCTTCCCGCTGCCACATCATGCTGGCGATGAGGACGACAAGACGTCGAAAGGTGCAGGTGAGGCAACACTTCGCCTACGCTGGAGCACTGACCTCATTTGCGGCGATTGACAGCTCGATACCAAGCATCCATGCTTCGTTCACTGAAGGAGGTCCGCGCGGATGACAGCGTTGTCGGGTTCTACCAGTCCACGACCATGGGTGCCTTTTTCAGCCAGACGTTGATTGATACGCAAGCTATCCACCAGGATAAGCTGCGTCACGGAGGAATCGTTGTTGCGCATGGTACGTGGTTTCTGTTTTCCATTGCAATGTGAACATAATCTGAACATCTGCCAAAGATATCTCCCCGACTTCGAAGGGGAATGCGTCCTTTAGGGCGTTCCGTTTGACGGCAGCCTTCTTGGACGCCTACAAAAAGCGCTCTTTCAGCTCGCAGTCGTACGTCCATGTTATCACCATGTGATTTTGAATCTAATGCCAGGGATATTGCAGCCTGATTGACCGCAGATTGACTTTCTCCTCCATTCTAGAAGAGGTTCCTCTCAAAATACGGACGAATCCGCTTCTGGGCGCGTTCCTCAACACGCTCAAGGCACCACAGTCCTCCGCATTGCCTGGCGTGCGTCCGGCTGAGAGCGTCACCTCATCTCTACCCCCGTCTTTCTCTGCTCTAGACCTCGGAAATGCCGCCCTTACGAGAAACCTCGAGCACACCATCGAAGCGCTTGACAGCTACAAGGTCGAGGAAGGCAACCTCGCCTACCTTTCCCGGCAAATCGCTCGCGAAAAGGCACGCGCCGACACATACGTCGCCAAGAGGAAGGAGGAGAATGTGGCACGGGTCGCCCAAGGCCTTCCACCGTTACCCGAGGAGGACGTGAGCCGCCTGTTTAAGCTGCCACCGGAACCGAGTCGATTAGAAAGCCTCCTCCTGCTCGGGCAGGTGGACGCCTACGCTAAAACGTTAGAAGGAACGTCAAGCTCGAATTTGGTAAAGATGTATGCTGCAAAGGCCGATGCTGGTGTATAAGGCAATATATAGTATGTATGTGGTGGTTAGGGTAATGGTTAGAAGACGCTTCGACGACTCCAAGCACTGTTTGGTACTTGTCTGTGCCGCGTTCGGTGAGTTGCAGATTCTGATGCTGAAGGTCATGAGTATATTCGCCGTTCCCATCGATAGAACTTTCATTTTACAGGTGTCCACACACGTAAATGGGACATTAATCCAGCTATTCTCCTACGCATGCAAGACGACGAGACTAGCATTGCTACTATTGGCTTTCTTGGCAATGCATCGATGGTGCTGTGTCGCCCACATCCGCCCTTTTTCTTTGACGCAGTTTGAGCCTCTGCGCCCCGCAAAAGAGCAGCGTTCCGGTGCTATCGGAATCTTATTGACTTACCCCCATGGTCGGACGTCACGAAGCTGGCGTCTACCAAGTGACGGCGACGGTACGTCACAAGCTTTTCGTGACCGGGCTTGACCGAACTCTTATGAAAAAAAGGTGCATCAAATAATAATGACACTTACGTCCGACAGACTGCCTTGCGCGAAACACGGTGGTGTCGCACTGGCGCCGCACGCGGAAGAGACACGCCCTCTGCAGAAGCCGTGGTCTCTGCGCCTATTTGGTGCTTTGTTTTCTTTATTTTCTGGGGGTCCTTCACCCTCGTTTTATGCCGTACAGCTCGCTGCCTTTGGATCATTCGATTCCTTTCTCGTGTTCAGCCTCATCTGTCCCGTCCCTTCATTTCCCTGACCCCGCTCACCTATAAATCAGCCTCGTCATTCTCTCAAATCCCTCACCGCCTTCCCTCCAACTCCCCAATACCCGAGCACCCTCACACCTTCACGACATTCTTCACGATACCTTCGTCCATCCTCATTTTAGCGATCATGCAGTTCTTCACCTCCGCCCTTGTTGCTATCACCTTCGCTCTTTCTGTGATGGCTGTCACGAGCCCTTCCGTTGCGGGTGCTATTCACAGGAAGCGCTGTGGGGATCATTCCTCCGCTCCTGCTCCTGCAGCTACGCCTGCCGCAGAGCCTTCTCCCGTTGCCGCACCTGCTGTCAAGGCTGTCGAGGCTCCTGCCTCCGTCTCTAATGCGGCGGCGGCGGCTGGTTTCCTCGCCGGAACCCAGAGTGGCCAGGGTGAGTCTCAGCATCTAATCATATCTCAGCTTCATCTTACATTTGGCATTGAAGGTACCTGGTACTCTACTGGCCTCGGTGCTTGCGGTATCACCAACAACGACAACGACCACATCGTCGCTGTCTCTCACTTGCTCTTCGACAGTTACCCGTGAGTGTCTATCAGTCTTTATTCACAGCGCACCCATTGACCATCTGTTCCAGTGGCGCCGGTGCAAACCCTAACTCCAACCCTGTTTGCAACAAGAAGATTAACGCGCACTGTGAGTCTTCTTTCTGATAGGGTTCTCGAGGCGGTTCCTGATCACTTCACTTTCATCTGCAGATCAAGGAAAGTCGGTCACCGTCACCGTCACCGACCGTTGCACTGGCTGCAAGATGACCGACCTCGACTTTGCGCCTTCCGCGTTCAAGCAGCTGGCTGGCCTGGACGTCGGACGCCTCAGCGACGTCACCTGGACGTGGGCTTGAGCGTCTCGCGATACCCAACACGTTACTTAGGATCTTATTTATGGATGAAGTATACCCCTAGATTTCGCTTTTTACTTTCCTCGGGTAGCATCGTGGATGCCTCGACGCCTGGGCGTTCTCTATTTCCTTTCGCTTGCGAGGGGCCGGAGGGCTAGGAGGGCCGACAATGCTTAGTGCTAGGATCTGTCACGATTGTGTCGTGTTGTATTATGGGTCGAGCTTGCTCGACTGGCTCGGCTTTAAAGTTATGTAGATATTTACCTTTTTACTGTTGGGTATGCTCTTACGTTGAACGTGCTTGGGAAATGAAATCAATCTCGCAATGATCCAGTTACCCCTCGTCTGTCTTTCGTCACTTTGTCTTCGGGATCTGCTCAGTGCGAGGTCAGATCCTTGCCCATCTGAAAGAATTCGGAAGGATTCCAGATGCATGAAATGAACTTCGAAAGCTAGAAGTGCCCAGTCAGGGGGTATGTGCTTCTGGCCAGACAGAGCAACAGGGCGGAAGCCGGCGGACAACTTCAAACGTGCGCTGGTTGTTCTCCTGCCTAATATTACGACACAGGCACCGTCGACACCTTCGTAGTTTTTGCCCATATCCAATACGAAGCCTCATCCGTGCCATCTACAGCTCTTTGTATGGCAAGATCCGATGGTTCGTCGAGGCCTGTGGAGGCGAAAACGGTCCCGGCAAGATCGAGTACAAGCCTGCGTATTGACGCAGATTCGAGTCTTGCGAATGGGCCAGGTACGTCGCCGCGCGATGGATGCGCGATAACAAAGTACGGAACGAGTCGCGCCTGGATCGACTTTGCGTACCTGTACGCAATCGTGAATATATATCGAGAAACTTCTGGCTTGCCCATACCTCATGATCGATTATAGGTGATCGACGCTGAAACAAGCGTAAAGGAATATAAGGATGATCTATCGCAAAAACATTAGATCAATGGTGAAACCGCTTTCGACAAGCAGAATCACTTCTGTGATATGTGGGTTATTCGGTCCAATTTCCCATAACGTCTTGGGCAAATGCAAAATCCATTCTCTTGCTTTGACCAAACTTTGGCTTTGGCTAAGTCTGAACGATCCTGTGTACTGCGGTTCTGAATCCAGCTAGCAGAGTCAGGTCAGTTTGCAGTGATACAAGATCTGATTGGCTTCGACTGACCAGGAATAAACGGGACAAGAACTCAACCGTGATCCCTTTAACCGCAGATGATGACGAGATGCGGGTAGCGTGGTCAAGGACCGCTTCAAGGACTCGCTGTGGAAGATCTTCTTGCTCTGGCGCCTGAGTATTCAGCAAAGACCACAAGGTCGGCACTAGTGCGGTGTATCCCTGTGCGGAAATGGCGCGACCAATGGACTGCGGTCCTAACGGCTCTCCCTTCAGGAGCGAGATAACGTATTCCCCGACACGCTCCACCTGCAGCGATATGGACGACCCTGAGGTCAAGCTTGCCTGTCGAGCCTTGCCGCGACCAACAGGTGCGCTTTCGCAGGCGAATTGACGGTCGCGAGGACAAGAATTGAAGTTAATTCGCAAAAGATAAGATTGAGGTCGTGGAAATTTTGCTCGATCTGCGCAGGGAATGAGCAAAGATAGCAGTGTGTTTGCACACAACCGCACCTTTGCATCTCGCTTCGTCAAAACACAAGGTTGGAACGGGAAATGTACGACAATGTAGCCGAGGATGGTGCGTAAGTCATCACTGGCGACGTTCTGAGAACTGCCAGCCTAAGGTGCAATGTATTAGTGAGGAACATCGGATGAGAAGGAATGGTAAGCACCTGTGGGTGTGCCAAAATAGCGCCATAAAGGATGTTACAGATTTCAAAAACCGCAGTGACAAGGCCCAATTCCGCTTCAGGAGGAGCAGAAGTTGGGGAGAAGATGACAGGCATGCAGTCAAGGAGTATCGATACTAATGTCGGACGCAGAGCGCCTGCCAAACGCTGTAGGATGAACGTTAGAAGATGTCATTGGAGGGGTAGACGACATTACAATATCCCAACTCAGATTTTGCCTCTCACCGCCGTCATACTCTGTTCGCATGTTATTGATATAGGTGACAGAGCTTGACGCAAACTCGGACAAGTCCTGCAAGTTCCAGGATGGGTCCGTCTCCAAGCAGCTTAAATCATTCATGAGAAGCTGGTCATCACCTCCATCGTCATCAACTTCCGCTTTCCAAGACTTGTGCGATGTTCCAGAGCCAGGTGAGCGCATAAGTGCGTCAAAGACACGGTACGCATCCGCAGTCTTGAAAAGACGATGCCAGATACCACGTGGGTAGGCTTGATTCCTGTCCGTCAGATACGGCGCTTCGTGGCGGACGTAAGGCGTGGCTCAGGAACTTTGCCAAAGAACGCAGGACGACCAGCTTGGACTGTAGCATACATTGAACAACAGGCACAAAAATATGAAGGAAATAGAGACACACTGAAGTTGTTAAAGCGACGCTTGCTGTCGATGTCGCTCGGACGGGACCGGTATCTGGATTAGAGGTTCAGAAAAATGTTCAGATGTACAAGGGGATGAATCGCACCGCCGTCCTCCCCGAACTTGGTTCCTGCATTTAGGATGCCGAGGTAGCCATCCAGTATCCGCCTGCCATTCCCTCCTTTTCCATCCCAACCCGTGACAACGACCTCAGGTATGAAGTCCAGAAAAAGATCTATGAAGCGCACGGCATCGATACGAATCTCGGGGAATATGTGGGTTTGCGCAGAGGTTGTGAAAAGAAGGAGGGCCGGAGAGTGGGGTGTCAGAATTTCCTTGACATAGATACGTGGTCAATTGTACTGAAACAAAACGGATGTGAACAACTTACCACAGGAACGTGAGATAGCAACCACTTGAAGAACGCCAGAAGGGTTTTACGAACGCTCGCATCCTTCAGAGGGCCTAGTCAGATGTGTGCGCATCATGTCTGGGCACGTACATACCTCATCACCTATCAGCCTCGCGCACGAGCTCAAGAGGGTTGTCAAAGACGGCTCCAGCATTTCAGGATGTCCCTCGAGAAGCTCGCGCAAGCCCAGGATCGCGTCTAGAACACAGTGTCAATCAGTAAGAGAAATGGATGACCGCAAAATCGAGCGTACCTCTACGTGTTCCTGCATTATAATGTTTTATGTGGCGAGCAAATCATCCAAAGTAAGTCTTCGTCTCGTCGTCGGTGCTGCTACGTTCTTGTCCACGGCAATGCTTTGCGATGGTAATGCGATCGCTGTGGATTCTGTTGTCGAGGTTATTCATAGTAGATGACAGAACCATACTCACACCGAGCCTTGAAAGAGGTGTCAATAGCATTCGTCGGCTGTTGTTTTCCTTTGCCAAGTTTTAGTTTGGCTTTCTGGACTATATGTCAGACTGTGTCACTGCTTCGAACAGTGGTAGGGGTTCTTACTGAGAAATCAGCCGCCTTGTCTTTCTTCTTCTTCGTGTTCTTCGGCATGATAACAAATCGAGCTTATTGAAGTTACTCGAGTATACTGAGGAATATGATGGTTCTGGTACTGTATGTGCAGCGCCGAGATCTTAGTCTTAAAGAATCTTAGATCTTTGCGCGGCCCGGTGATTGCCGGGGCGCGGTCACGAGCGGCGCGTCGCGCATGTATGATGTCGTTCAATTGCATGTCGCGCTAGTCATGGTTTATATTGACTTTAATTCCCCGGCAATCCAAGAGTTCACAGAAAAATATAGCATGGATCCATAATCATCTATCAAGATACAAATTCGCCCCTAACTATCGTTCTGTACCACGCTCACGTGCCATGCAAGTTAACAACTCATCGAGAATACAAGTACACGAATTCTTGCTGGCTAGCGCAAGATACGTCCAATCCATCTGAAATGGGGGATGATTAGCGGACCAAATATATTGTAGCTTTACAGTGCGCACCGGCTGTGATTGGCCTAGTGCTGGCCCTGGTGGTTGCGCGGCGGGATAAGTCGCAACCGCCTCAGGCAGACCCACGGTGCGTGTGGTAGCGTCCAGGGAAGTTCGGAATTTCCTGGGGAGGTATGCAAATCGGTCATAGTGGTGGTCGTATCCACTTGGATTCGCACGCTGGACAGCAGGTCATCAGTGTTCTTGCTGCCCGGCGAGCTAATCTCGAGAGGCGTACGAAAAAATAACCTCCAGTCCGGCGTGGCGTGCGCAATAATAGAAAGACTGGAAAGAACTGACGGCGAAGCGGACTTGTTCCCCAGCTTGGAGCATAATGGTGACACCATGTCCTCTGCCGCCAGCGTTAAGGCCCCAGGGCTCGAAAGTCGCCGTCTCGTTGGTGTTGTTAAATACTCTGTAGAAAACGTCGGCCATTGTGTTGCAGATGCAAGGTGAGAGGGATGGGGATGGTGAACGAGACCTCCCAGGCTTTTTGAACTACCGCGGTATGTATTTGTTGTGTGCTTCTGTGGATTCTTGTCCTCCGAAAGGGGAAGATGATATACGGGGGCTGTGTCCCCGAGGGTTAGGCTCGGCTCTATGTATACCACCATCAGTCGTAGTGTATGAGTAGTGTATGGTATGGGGCGAGGACTCATAGAGGTTCTTGTTGTTTTTCGAAGACGACCCACCTCGCATACGACTTCTTCGAACAAGGATGTGATTGATACAACCATGTTCAAGATCGAAATCGCTACTTACCCTGCGCATATATTTGCCTTTGTGGGTCGAACAAAGATCGTTTCAAATACTCGCACCCACAAAGTGAGCGTCAAACAGGAGCTAACTCCATTCGGAGTGCAAGTACGGTGACTGACTCGCATGAGAAAGGACACAGCGCGTTTCACGTACGTAGAGTCGTCAGGGCAGTGAACTGTTGTCCAGAAGAACAAAACGGACATCGTTGACAAGAGCTCCCGAAGCAAGATGATGTTAACCATAATTGTGTAACAATAGGCTGCCAGCCAACGCTTGAACAATGAGGCTTCCGTTGCCCTGGGATTTTTCATCTGTTCGAAGGAATCAGCCGTAGATCACAAAACGACTGTCGCGAGCAAGAAAACAAGGATAGCCCTGGAACGTGCCTTTTCCGACCTTGTCAAGCCGCATCTGATGATCGTCTAGGACCTGTCCTACCCTGAAAATCACGCGATTCATGCGTGAACTTCCAGCCCCACCCGCCTTGTGCATGGGTGCTAATCAAGACAATTGTATCAGCATCACTTCTCTCCAATATAGTGGTGACCGAAGGAAGTAAAAGGGACTGCCTTGAGGGACAAGAAGAATCCTTCGAATCCGGAGTCGAGTCGAATAAAATACGAAAGCATACCAGCTATGCTTTTCATGCCGTACGCTGTACTTTTCTGCTGGTGCGAGACCGAAAACGTCTGAGGACTTGGACAGAATACTGTTGGTTCTCAATTATTATGCTTCAGGCCTGGATCACGTAAGAATAGTATCTAATTGATTGGACATGATATGACAGCGGAGGCGGAGTTCGAGAATAGCGGACCTACATGTTAATTGCCCCTCTCGCAGAAGCATGTCACGAAGGGAACCCACAAGCCACGTTCCAAGGAAGCTAGTACTGCTGCACATCGCGTATATCAATCATTGGAAGCAAAGGAAAGACTAACATCGTAGCTGAATAGCCATAAACGCGGATGAACAGCAATATGACCCCAAATTTCAACTCCGCACCAACGGATATCCAAGATTTGGTCGGACACGATGATGCGAGCGATGAGGAATTTACGAAATGCTGATGTGAAAGAATCATCATTCAGCTGATGACAGGCGACAGCCATGAAAGTGAGACTGAAACCATTTAGCGGAAGGTGATCACAACACCGTCGAGAGAAAAGCCGTGTTCAACAAGGAATCTGCCTTGGCGGCAGAAGTCAGAAGGTCGCATGGAAAATCCAAGGATGCCCAGACTCCAAAGAAATGGGAGCATATGCATGCTTCTGACAGGATCATACTCGCAAAGTGCTTGAGACCACACCTCACCCAGTATTTCTCAGACTCATGGGCGCACACCAGTACACGGGTTTCTAAAACTTGAAGCAGCATTTGGTGCTGTCACTCTGCCGTCAATCGTCTGGGTATGCACACAGATGGAGAACTATGACTGAAATGATAAAAGTAATTGGTATGCAAGATGATACGACATTAAGGGCTGGCGATGAATGACTGTCAGCCAACTGCGTGACCATGAAGAAGAATTGCACTCGGCTCACGAATAAACTCGAACAATGGGTAATCGGATATATATGTCATTACATGTCATCAGCGTATATAACGGTGAATCAAGAAAATGAAGAGCGTGAACAGGATTCGTGTGGATGCATGAAGAGACCGTCACAACACACAACACAACTATGAGATGATCGAAGCATCAAGTGCTGGAACAGCTAGACACATTTACCAGCCGAACTTGGGGAAAGGATTCTTCATGAAGTCCACCTGCAAGTTAACGCAGAACAAGTCCTCATCGTCCACGGTATATCCCTGTGCACTAACGCTGAATTTGGCTGCATCGGCGACATCAGTGCCAGAACAGAAGGAACGATTGCCTGGAATAAATTACCGCGGGGAATCTCGTTGGGCAAAGCGACAATATGCGTAACCTCATAGTCGCCCTTCTCGATGGGGCATTGCACGCTCACGTTGGCATTACGTCTACGCGGAAGGTAAGTGTCACTCTAATCAGAGATGCCTGGAGCCACGCACGCCTCGTCGCAGAGATCGAATGATTTGTCAGAAGTTTGACAAGGCCGAGCTTTACAGTAACGTCTGCACTTGCGCCCTCCTGGAAACAAGGTCATGATCTTGAACAACAATGTACGTTGAACCTGAATGGTACCTCGACGGTCTCAGTAGCCGTGGCCTTGACGGTAACGGTCAAATTCTGGCCTGGCTGGGGAGGGTCCGGTGAGACCACAATGGATTGAACTTGAACCACGTCATCCGGTGATCCTGGGGAGCAACGAAAAGTTTAAGCTGCGAATACTGGAGATAAGACCTCCCCAACGCACCGCAGTCCTTCCAAGACCAGCCTTGCATTGTCCGTACGGGAGCATCCTGGGTTACGAGAGGATTCTGCGCCACCAGAGGACCCGCTTGGGCGACGCTGAGGGCGGTAAATGCGAGAAGGGAGAGGAAAGACAGACGGGCCATGGCGATAGCGAAAGGATGGAAGCAGCAGGACCGCCGAGTGGGGTATTCAAGGCAGGTGTGACCTGACGTAACGCGGAGTTAGTCACGACAGAGTAACGCTGGATGTGGCTGTGTGCGCACAGCTACTCACTGCAAAGCCTCCAGGTCTTTCACTCTTTCCACTTTCCAGGCGCGCACCGCTCCTCCTTCCCTCTTTCATCTTCCAAACTCTTCATTTCGTCCATCTGCCGCCATCGACGGGCACCGCGCGCCCAGAGTTAACAAGGTCAACATACCCACAGCTTGCTAGAAGGTCTAGATACCCGGGACTTCGTCCCTGGAAGCGTGTCTTACATCGTGCTCTAGCCATCCGACACAAATCGCTCCTCTGCCGCCGTGCTGATCATCGTTTCCGCTTTCTGACCGACGTCCTACTCCATCCACTCCATATACCTTCGTCATGAAGCCTCGAGACTACTGCTGCTGCGCAATTCCGGTGGTAAATGCAGGCATCTACGCGACCCTGACCGAGCAATTCGTGCTGGGAATTCTTGTGGGGACATTATCTGTTGCCACGCCTATGAGTAAGTCGAAGCTATTTCAAGCGGCGAAGTTGCTCATCAGCTTCATGCAGTCGTTGGGGCGGCCACACCATCATTTGCTAAATGGATACTGGGCATCATCTGCTATGTGGGCGCAGGCGTCCAGATCCTCGGGTTCATCGGTGTAGCGAAGGTTTGTCTCCTTCATTTCAGCAGACACTATCTCTCACATCTGTAATTTTCAGGAACGGCCCATTTTTTTCCGTCGATACACAACATTGCATATCATGGTTACTCTCGCTGCGTTTTCGGTAGCGGCAGTATGGATCGGATTGTCGGCCGGCCGACACTCCACTGCTCAAAGAACCTGTGAGGAGAAATTCTTCTCCAGCGACAGTTCGGCAGATGGCGGTGTCCTCTCATCTGAAGGCTCGACGATGTGCAATATCTTCCCATGGGTTGACATTGGACTCATGGGTGGATTATGGGTCTTATTGGCGATAGCACAGGTTGGCCGTCTGCTTCGGTCATCTTGCTCTGTGCTCACAACCTTCGCTTGTCAGTTCTATTTCTACATCGTCATCTCAGGATACGGCTCGGGCTCACGGGAAGACCACGAGAAATACGACTCCGTCTACAGCACTAGCCCGCTCAACGACGACATCCCTATGACCAACCGCAATGACCCGTGGGATTCCCACGAAGACCCAGACGTGTTCGCAAGCACCGGTCGCTATGGGCATGGGAAGAAGAATAGCAACGCTAGCGACGCCGGCATGTTGAACGACCCGTACCAGCAACCTTACCCTGGCGGATCGTTATCGTACCCCGTAGGGGCACGTACGCAGGAGCCGATGCCGACACCACATTACGATGCGCAGGACGATCCCTTATTATTCAAGTGCCAATGGGCTTGGCAGGCCCGACAACGTCCAGAACCATCCTGGTCAGTTGTGATCGTCAATTGTCTTCTTCATTCCGCCTGTTTTGTGGGGCGGCCTCTTAGGGGGATTGCGTTCGGGTTCGTCGGTCTCTCGCGCCATAACAGGATTGCTGACGCATCTTACGACAGCGGAGGGTTCGTTCGGTCGCAAAACCCCTCGTCTGCGCAAGCCGCAAGCCTACGAGGGTGGATACTATTAGGCTTGTGGTTACCCTGGACACAGACATTCTTGCTACTCAGCGCGTGTCAGCGCAGGACATTGTACTTACTACTTCCCACATGAGCCCGCAGATTCGCTGCCTCTCCCGACATGTAAACCGTAGCAATCGCATGGACTGGTTTACTCGACGATATTTCTTGGCTTCTGAATGAATATATTTGAGGTGGATCTGCATAAGAAGTCTGCACCTTGTAAATGGAACTCAATCTTCTTCCTCGTCATCCCACCGTCCCATTCGCAGGCGAATACCCCTATCAGCGGCAACGGTAGTCCATCTTCGAGAAATATCTTCATCAAGAGTGTCTAAGAAAACGAATAGAGCCTTAGGGGCCGGACTGCGGCGTAGTAGTCTGCTCTCGAAAGTGTCGCGAACTTGATGTTCTATCCGGACATAGGATGGAACCTGCATATAGGACGGAAGAAACTTCCGATTCACGGTCATCGCGAGTTTCATGGTTTGGATGGTATTAGGAAGGGCTTCTATGAAGTTGCCACCGAGCTGGCCGGCGAAGGCGGTATAGATAGATAGTGCCAAGTACTCGAGGCAAGGGAGCTGTGCTATGCAGGATGTGATGGCTTCGCTTGACAGCCGGCTGCATCCCCAGAAGCACGAGCTTGCGCAGATGAGGTCCCAAGATGACGATGGACGGGAGATGCTTGTCTCGAAGTTCGAATGCCAGACGCTCGCTGAAGGCATGGGCGAAGGATTCGAGCTGGCAGCCAACGAACGTTTTGTGCATGTCGCGGATATCGAAATCGTTCGTGACCGGATTGTGCAATGTCAAATGGCGAAGAGCAGGGACATCCAACCCACCGGGAACTTGACAATGTCCAGAGATGCGAAGGGATTGCAGCTCGCGGGGAGAAACCACCTGGAAAAGATCGGTCCGTGTCCCTGGGTCCACGTAAAGTTCATAAGAGGACAGACGGACAGGAGCCGTCCTTTCTGGAAACATTGCTGGCTCAAATCTGAGCCGGACGGATCGGAGGAGGGATACTAGATGAGATTGTCAAGTTGATGTGGAAGGAATATTGGTGAACGACGCACTCATCGCGGGCAGATGGTGCCTACAATCAAATATACGTAGATGACGGATATTCATACACCTGTGCAGCACGGCATGGAGATTCGAAACCGGTCGTCTGGTCGCAAATGCCTGGATGCTCTGAAGAATAAGATCACGAATTAGCTGATGCGAAAGAGATGGAACAAGCGATGACATACCCGACCGATTTGAAGTACATCAGTTTCGTAGACGCGACTATCGTTAGCGACGTCTGCGTAGACGATCTGGTCGAGATCGCGAGACGATGCATTGCATAGGAAAGCGATAATCTGGTGTTCGTTCCTCAAGGATATGTATGATCGAAATAGAGGCGCTGCTTCGCGGGCTATGAGCCTGCAGACTCGGAGGAGGCGGATATGGTCATTGTGGGGCTGTATCCTAGACGGAGGAATATGACGATGCTCTGCAAAATAATGGTCGTAGATAATAAGACGGAGCTCTCGAGGGATACTGAGGAAAGACATGAGGAGAGCGGGCCAAACAGCGGGCAAACAATGGTGGCGTTACCTAAAGTTACTTTGTCAAATTGTTTCCGTGTGTAAGTAAGACCGGCCTCGTTGTTTCTTCGCTTTCGGACGTGGTTTCCCCTTCTCACAGGATCCCCATGCCTAACTATGCCTGACTTGCCCGTGTTTGGTTCCCACTGCAGGACCCCTTTCCATTTCGCCTCCTGTGCAGAACAATAAAGAGCAGGACAACGTGGCAACATGCCCTGTACGTAGCTCTGCATTCTTCAATAGAACTCGGCTCGGCTCCACCGATATCGGCTTGTTGAGCTGTCTGGTCTCCGTTCGTCGCCATGCTGTAGCATATCTCCTTCATGCATAGCTTTCTGCACTGCGCCTTTAAAGCAATAGAGGATCACCTCCGCAGTCAACAATTGCGGCCTAGTTGCCGTAAAGGACTGAGCGATTCGTGTCACGATTTGCTCGCGCTATCAACAACAAGAACGAAGTGCCTGCTTGAGCGTTTCTTTCTTCTTCTACGTCCTGTCTTCTGTCACCGCCATTTCTCCCTTGCCTCTGTCCCTCTCCCCACACTCCTTCTCGTCCTCCATCACACAGTTTCCCCTCCGCTTGCCAGATGCCCGCGATCGCCGAGGACTATGAAATCCTCCTCGAGTTCTCCAATGACACGCACGACTGCGCTACCGTGCAGCTCTCCCGAGATTATGGCAGGAACACGGGCACAATTGTGCTCCTTCATCCGGGCGAGGTCGTCACCCTCGTGCTAGAAGCTGGGTCTACGTATAAATACGTGCTCAAGACGCGGACTAAAGTTGCGAGCGTGACGTGAGTGGTTCTAGTGCCCCGCCCCGTCGCAGTCCGTCATCGTTGCACACAGGGCGCGAGGTTGGAGGGACCTCAACTGCACGGTGTCATGGCTGTTCGCGAGCGCTGGTTCGCACGCACAAGCCGGCTCTGGGAGCCCTCCGAGCGGAATCAGTGTCGACCGAATATGGCGAGATTACCGAATGACAATTTGGAACGATCCGTAAGGTATGTCGATGGTCACTGTTGCTTGCACTGTTCATCATAACATCATCACAGCTCGGCGGCATCTCTTCTCGGGTCATCATGCATCATGCATCATGACTGAGGGCTAATCATCGGCATTCCTGGGAATGCTGTTCGTGAGCAGATGGGTGTAGGCGCAGGGTTTTATTTGGGCGTAAGGACAATCACAGATCCGTCCGTACTCATAGCATGTTGGCCAGCTCAGCATAATATGTAACATTATTCAGGGCAATATCGCATTTTCCCTTTCAGTTTGTGGGCAGAAACATCCAAGCATCTCTGCTCTTCAACGTGAAGTCAGGCGGCTCGCGTCATTGTGGGCGACTCTTGCGGGGCGAAATCCCAAACGAAAGACTCGACGCCTCCAGCGTAAGTCTTGACCATCGCCTCATTTAAACGACGCAAGATCATCCGCACTACGTCCGTAACACGTTGGGAACACTGCAAACACGGGACCATGACATCGCCGAACGCAGACTGCCTCGAACAACAGGAGCTCACGGACCTCATCCAGGCGAACTTCAGGAACCCGCACAGTTACGTTGAACACGCGCTGGGAGCCAGGCTGCATGCCCGCTTCCGGTGCTGACAGCTGGGAGCGCGCTGGAGGGACGCAAGCCGTGCACCTAACACAACGCCTCGTGTTCGCACACGATCTTGCAGCACGGTTCCAGCGTGCCCAAGAAGCGTGCGATCGCGTGATGATGAGTGCTGGCTTCGCACTCCTTTGCATCTGTGTTGACGGTGTCGGCGTCTTAGCATTCCCATGACCGCGGGCGAAGAGGGGCTCCTTTGGCCATATGTCAGCGGTAAAGGTACGACACACCTCGACGGTGTCTGTCTCGGAGCAGTAGTCTAGACGCACCTCAATACGTCGAGCTGCTCGGTAACGCTGCGAAGCCGGGTTATATCAAGTTATGAAAAGCGTAGTGGACGTCAAAACCGGTCTGAGTGACGCAGTGCTAAGCATGTTGTTGCACTACATCCTGAAGACTTTATGAAGACCCATGACTTTGGTTAGTGTCCGATGTGCTTTGACCCACCGTGGACATAAATAGCTGACGTACTATTTCTAGTCTGGCGAAGTTACAGGTCCCGGTGGTTGGCTTCCTGTGATGATAGTGCGTGGCAGCGCCGCCCTCTAGATGGAGGACAATCAAATAGCAGCCTCAGCAGGAGACCGTAGTTTGCCAAAATTGTCTGGCTGTGGTCATCTATCGTGCTCCTATCGCGGAGGCGCAAAAAAGGCCACCCGAGAGCAAGTGCAAATTTGAATCCCCAAGGTGGGTTTATGATCAACCTGACAGCGAAGGAGTTGTTCTAACTTCTTTGTTGATCATTTGTGCGGATGAACAGCCGCATCTCAGTAATTCACCCGATCATGCCTCAAAAAACAACAGAAAGTGCTGCATCAGTTGTGGACATGAAAACAGACGGTGAGAACGGGTAAATTTGTACTGTGATAATCCGTGCTCACCGTAGGTATAGGATGCCCTCGACGGTGCTTCAAACTCTTCGGCCATGTGCAGTGCTGGCTGTCCGGAAGCATCTAACTATATCCACACCCCTGCCTCAGCCGCGACCGTTATTGGCATGGGCGCAGACGTTTATGCACGGTCGCCGAGGGACCCTTCAATGCACTCTTGGGCACACTCAATAGCACCACCATCAGATACGATTGGACTATTTCTTTAATGGATGGACGACAACATTAACGGGATGGACGGGCACTGGCGGCCCCCTGACGTTCAGCATCGGAAGATTCACCCATGTCCCCAGACGCATGTCAGAGGGCGGCGCCAATTTTAGCCCGCTACGGCGGCCTATCCAGACTCAACATGGAGATCCTGAATGAAGATGCATTTTCATTGAGCGCGGATATCTCGTGGCAGCGAGCAGATTTTGAGATGCGACTTTTCTCTAACATTCATTAGCGAAGGATGAGATGTATAGTAGATTTTGCGCAATGTATCTAGAACTGGCTCCAATCGAGTGATCTGTCTACACCAAGCTTCCGCCTCTCGAACCACCGCAATTTGCGGCCGGGCGACCGTCCCAGAGCACCCTGGGCCAAAGAAAGGGCACTACGCGTGCTGCCAGGAACGGACTCTCCGCCTTCAACTTGAGGTCCTTGATATCACGGAAGTATTCCTGCTCTGGCTCTGAGGTCTCAGGCGGAGAAGGTTCACGGAGCGACTTGAGCGCCAGCGGCTTCGCCAGCAAAGTGTCCTGCAGAACGTGGAATTAGAATCACGTCACGGATAGGATAATATGCGACGTACGACGTGGCCCTCCGCCTTCTTGGCCAGTTGCTGAAGGGACTCCTGAGATCCTGAACTTGAGCACCTTCTGGAAATTCCACCGTGTTGTCGGTCGCAGTTGGCCCCGCGCCTCAGGCGTGAGCGAGCGTTCGCGGTGCAACGTCGTTTCGATATCCTGCACACCATGCTCCGCCAGCTTTCTCGGAGCGGTGCTCTTCAGCTTGCTCTCCAGTAACTCCCACCCCACGGCTCGCGCCGTCATCTCGAACTTCAGGTCTCGCGGGTTGTCCACCAGCTCAAGGATGGCATGGGGTGCGTTGTCACCTGGCCGGTTGCCGAACTTATGTATCCGGGTGTAGCCGCCTTCCCTGTCTGCGTAACGGGTTGCCAGTTCCCCGAATACCTTGGGTGTAAGTTTTGGTCGCAGCAGGAATCCAGACGCCTTGCGGTATGCAGGGAGGTTACCCTTCTTGCCCATGGTAATGATCTGCAGACGCGTCAATAAGAAGCATAGAGCCGGCATCAGTGCACATGCCCTTCTCGGCCAATCTCGCCGTATCTCTGGCCTTGGGCAGAGTCGTCTTTATTTGCTCATGCTCGACCAGGGACGTCACAAGATTGCTACCGATGTGTGCGTGGTACTCAGTCTGCAGTAATAGGCATAGGACCGTTGGAAAACTCACCGAAGCATGAGCATCCTATGCGAGGATGTTCGCGAGAATTTTCGGAACGCGATGCCATGCTTCATGGTGGGCCAAGGGAGAGTAGCAGACGAGAATAGCGTCCAGCTCGAGTCGGGGACGCGCTGTGGTCAAGACGAAACTGTCGAAACTGGCACGGCAAACTCCGCAGACGCTCGGCGCGTTCGGCGCCATTCATTCAACCGGGTCTTGAGCTATCTTTACTTACGACGCGAAATCCGGGAAGAAATTCGGGTTGAATCAATAAAATTGGTGTCGTCAAGTATCTGGATTGAAGTAATTTATTCAAGTTGAAAAGCAGATACGATGTATTATGGGATCCAACAATGATAGTCGGTGCCCGAGGCGTCCGGACCATTGCAAGTCTACAACCCGAATTCATACCGCCACGTCCCTCCCCGAAATTGTCCAAATCTACCATAAAAAGATCTCCTGAAAGGGATTTTGTTTCTGAAGGTCTGCATCTCCACCAGAGCGCTAGCGTGAGCAATGGTGATGTACAGCTTGTCTTCGTTGAGCCCTAGGGTGGATGTCAATTTAGTCTTCGAGAAGCAAACATTATTCTTGCCTCCAAAAGCAGCATGCTGTGACGTAGAACGCTTGTGGTATAGAAATTTCGAAATCGAGGACACCCTCTGTCATGAACTTGCAAACCCGCGAGCCTCCCCATCTTCTAGGATATAAGCCAAGTTTAGAGGGCAGGCCAAGGAGAACAAACCGAGCACTCCATGGGCATCCTTCACTGTCAATGCAGAGGCCGTCACAAAAGGAATTTTCTGGGAATCCTTGCGCTAAAGCATCAATAAAGACTCGTCTATTGGACAACTTGCCGTCATCATAATCATATGCGTAGATGATATTCTTGCGAGAATCTGTGAAATACCTGAGATGTGACGGTGTTGCAATGGTAAGATAAAAAATCATTTACATCGTTTTCTCATCGGGGCTCCAGCCTATCCCATTTGAGTCCTGTGAACGGTGTGAAGAAAGCACAATGACAGGCGCTGACCAGGTATCCTTACGATGAAAATGCCCTCATCGACGACAATACAAGTTCTATCTGCGGATCATACCGATGCAACAAACCCGGAAGATTGTGTTCTCTTGAATACACTGATCCAACGAAGAACCGACCATTGCTGTCGCAAGCACCATCGTTGAAACGCATGGAAAGTTGCTGTTCAGGAGGAATTGGGTGGACATATGTACTCCGGGTGTTTCCATGCAAGAACGCATTGCCAGAGCAGTCGCACATGCAAACTGCTTCCAACGTGAGTGACGCAGAAAGACAGCTAATCGCAGAATACTGACTCCTTTCCCGTCACGACGCAAGGCAAGGCACGTCACGGCTTCAGGAAGTTGTACGTGGCGCAGTTCGCGCGTTTCGGTATTCAGATGATACATCTGGAGCACATCTAGTCAGATATTGAATGCTAGTCTAAAACGACGCAATATACAACCTTGCTCTCCAGTGTATATATGAAATGTAACGTTGCGGTAGCATGGTCAAAAAGAGGACCTGTATTGTGTTAAATGCGCTTGAATGGTCCAGGGAAAAAAGTACACCTTACCTTCGCCCAACATACAACCGGTTCTGATTAAGGGTTCAGACACCCGATACGCCTTGCCTTGAGATGCTGTGGAGATGAGTTTATGTTTGACGCAAGAGAAATCGATTAGAAGAGCAAAAATAAGCCTCCAAGGCTCTTCAGGGCGCCAGCAAAGCGATCGATGAATCCAGCCGGTGAGATGCAAGTTGGCAGTTTCCAACGCCGTCACATGATGCACAGTGCAACTCAGACATTGATTCTCGCATATCAGAATTGACAAACGTCAGTGGATTTGCAACATAGTCCGATGCTATTACTGACGGCAACTAGGGAGATATGACATGGTCGGGCATTGAGTAGGGATGCAAAAAAGGTGGGAGGAAAAGACGACGCGAAATACAGCAACTCTCAATGCGCTACAGAAAAGACTATTAGAAGGGAGTTTATGACATCAAGATTCGAAGGCTCACCTTCCGGTGTCTTCGCAATGTAGTCAATCGCTGCACCGAGAGGATCAGTCTTAGCTGTCGTCGCATGGTGGGAACGTAGAGAACTGACCCTGCTGCACCGTCTTGATCTCGTCGGCCTCAGCGTCCGGAATCTCAATGGCAAACTCCTGGAATGCCTGATCAAAAGGAAAGACCGTGGTTGATTCCAGGAAGACGAACCTCCTCCACAGCCATGACAACCTCTACGGCGTCCAAGCTATCGAGACCCAAGTCCTCCGTAAATCTCGCAGTCGGCGAGAGCTGCATGATGAACTGGTAAGAATCAAACGCCAATCTCCAACGTGTAAAATAGCCACGAACTTTTGCAGGATCTACCTTCTCGAACCCCTTAAACACGTCAAGCACACGCGCCTCGATCTCCGACTTGTTCAAACCCGCAGCGGCCGAGAACGCCGCGCGCATGGGAAGACGGCTCATGGGAAGGCGAGTCTCATGGAACCTGGGAAGAGACGCGACAGCCAAACGAGGACGCGCAGAACGGAAGGCGACACGCAGAAGAGACATTTTGTTTTGAGAGGACGAGGCTGCTGACTGGCAGGTGCTCGCTGTCGGGTCACTTCGCTCATGCCCAATCCCAGCTCCGCTCGGAGAAAGCCGAAGACTTCGGCAAGCATTGATGACGCATCGCCTTGTAGTCAGCTCGAGTGCTCGTCCAATGCACGTCCATCCTTTTCAAGTGAACTCAACGCTGCATCATTCCTGTACAGACCAAATATTGTCACCGAGGCAGACAGCCCTTGAGAGATGCCTTGCAACAATATTAACACTGTACATTTCTATATTGTATGATTTCCTGGGCGATATGTCGCTGAAGGTGTCTTCCATCACAGCTCTTCCAGCGGTACCAGCAAACAGTATTCTGAGGGCATAGCTATATTAAATCTGGACTTCTTATTTGTTAGTGTTGGCCCGCGGCCTTGCTAGTTACAGCTCTACTGAGCTCAAGAAATGACAAGCCGAAGAGGATGATTGAAAGCACTCGTAATGAACAGTGAAAAGTGACCTCCTTCACGACGTCCGTAACGACGACTAGACTGAAAGTCGGATGGAGATCGATGCAGAATTCGTGACGCAAAGAATACGAGTGATTATTCACATGGATGCATGCGCCTGCTTACGCCCACTGCGCCAATGTTGTGTACACTTGCTGAGGCACTACAATTGCACAGAACTCATAGAACGAAATTCAAGCAAAGGCAATTTCGACAAAGGCAAGTTGCACATGAAGACCCTACAGCTGGACAGTTCAACGTGTACCTCCTCCACACGTCGCGATATAATTGAAGTCAGGTAGAGGGCGGGATGACGGTTATAAGGTTTCGGAGGACGCCGAAGCCACTGTGCAGTTCCAGTCACAGTGGCTGTCATGGCTGTCACTATCACTGGGCGTAGGACTCGGGTCTCCTCCAACGACTGCAAGACCGCAAGACCCTCAAGGTGAGAGCTTCACATATCTGTACGCAGCATAGGTGCTGAACATCCCCCAATCGTCCCCATTAATTTCAGGTTAGTCCTATCGTTGAGAGCGAAATTCCCGTCCGATTTTGACCATTTACGCGCGTAGACTCGACATGGCCACTATCTCCTCCAACCCCATCGTTATTGATGGCAAGGGCCATCTCCTCGGTCGGCTGGCCTCGATCATCTCCAAGCAGATTCTCTCTGGCCAGAAGATCGTGGTGGTGCGTTGCGAGGAGATCAACATTTCGGGCAGCTTCTTCCGCAACAAGGTGCGTTCGTTATCATTGCACTTGCGTTGAATGCCGTTCTTATCCATCATTCCAGTTGCGCTACCACAACTTCCTCCACAAGCGCCATATTGTCAACCCCAAAAAGTCTGGCCCTTTCCATCACCGTGCTCCTTCCAAGATCCTCTTCCGGGCCATCCGCGGCATGGTTCCCCACAAGACTGCCCGCGGCGCGGCAGCTCTTGAGCGTCTGAAGCTCTTCGAGGGTGTTCCCCCACCATACGACAGGAAGAAGCGGATGGTCGTGCCGGAGGCGCTGCGGGTGTTGAGGTTGAAGCCGGGTCGGAAGTTCTGCACTGTCAAGGTGCGTCTTTACATCTATTGTCATCAGCTTCTATTAACATTGTTTCTCGCTATGCAGCGTCTCTCTCACGAGGTCGGTTGGGGCTACAAGGACGTTGTTGACCGTCTTGAGGAGAAGAGGAAGATCAAGGCTCAGGCCTTCCATGAGCGCAAGGTACGACCCCGTCGAGGCCTTCATGTTCTTCATCACTGACTGGCATCTATAGCTCGCCGCTGTCAAGCTGCGCCAAAAGGCCCAGGCAGACAACGCTTCTTCGTTCGAGAAGCTTACCGCCCTCGGCTACTAGATCTCATGGCACCCCACATTTATAAATATGCCTTCCCTGACCATGAGTCTATGTCGTCGACACCCTTTTCTATGTTGCTTTCACTACAATATGACGTGATGCATGGGCCGTAACTATCCTCCTGTTGATTTTCGATAATGAGAGTGTACGATGATGATTGAAATGGTTAAGGGTTTGCTTTTTCCCTATCGGATTGAGCTCACTGTGACGGCACGATGCCCTGTTCGATGTGGTTGGTGTTGGCTCAGTTGGTCGTCGTATTTTCTTTGTCTGTTGCTCAGCCATCCTGAATGTATCTTTATCTACCTTGTCGCATAGTTTGCAGCGGTGTCTGATTTCGTTTTCCTTCTCAGCATCATCGTCATTGCACGCACGGGTCGACAAATGCACAATTGTTCTGTTTTGAATTGTACAATGTTCATACAAATACCGTCCCCGAGAACACGATATTAGCCACTACATAACTGACTTCAATACTCAGTCATCCTCATCCAGCTCTGCGATGTTTTGAGCTTCCGTTCCCAACTCAGTCCCAAATGGATCACTCTCCTCCATAGCTTTCCTCGCCAAATCAGCCTTCCTCGCCCTCTTCATCTCCGCATCCTTCTCATCCTGCTCCTTCTTAGCCAGGTATGCTTGACTGCCCACCACCTTTTCAGGGTTCTTGCACAGTCGAAGCCTCCTGTCGATCTCCCGCACCACCTCCACCGACGGAACTGTGCCGTCGCCCTTGATCAAGTCCTTGATGGATTCAATGATTTCGAGGGCGGCTTCTGCGTCTTTGCTCCGGGCCCAGCGAGCTGCGAGATCTTCATCGGCGAGCGACATACAGGCGAGGGCGATCTGCGAGGGCGTGTAGATCAAGTCTGCGTCCGTCATGCGAGATGTTCGGACGTGTTGGAGGGCAGTGTCGTAGCATTCTTTCAGCTTTTCAGTGGATGGAGGATCTGGTAGATCCTGCCGCTGGATAAGCATATCGCGAACATGGCATGACGTCAGGAATGTACCTGCAAGTCGAGCCATAGTCCCCATAACGCACGGTGCACATGCCAAATGGCGAACTCGAACTCGAGACTCTGCGCGACAAGGAACTCGAGATCCAGAACGTCAGATGGCGCCGTCCTGGGGATATTGCTTGTGTATGCTTCCAGAGATATTGGATGGTTGGTCGTCTTCGTCGCGAGGAAGAGAGCGGTCAGCCTACTCCCAAAGATATAAGACCTTCACCGACGCGTCCGAATCGAATGCAGAACGCACATAACGTTCTTTGGATGCCAATCCATTACCGTGTTCTTCAGATAGAAACGCTTCAAGTAGCTGATGGCGGTCGCCTCGACCTCTTCCGGAAATCGAAAGTGCCCGCATAGTTGTGTGATCTTCGTAACATACAGCTTCACGAGGAGAATCTCCTCTTCGGCGGTCAAGAACTGAATATCCGAAGAGGACCCGGGCTATATGATAGATAAGTCAAATTATGAGAGCGAAATGGCCGATTAGAGCACACCGAGTTTGCCTCGAAGGTATGCCGGATGGCCGCCACAGCGCCGGCGTTTAGAGAAGTCCGTGTTGCATGGAGTTGCGCTGCCGAAAATCGCCAATTCCTGAATTGCGTACTGCCTTCATATATTGGTTTCTTCGAGGAGCTTTGTTCATCAGATTGTGGAGGTGTAGATGGTAGAGTTTCGACGGCCATGACGGGAGCGCGGAAGAGACACGATCACGTGTGACCGTAACGACTTCCGAGTTGCCTCCGAGGTCTGCATCAGGAACGCCAGCTTGATGACCGCAACGCTCATTTACCGACAACAATTTATGATTGGTTACGGGCGTGGAAGCTGGGCTTTCTTTTCATGATGATGGGAATCGTTGTCGGGGATCTCGCCCTATAACACTTGCATCGTTCAGTCACCAGTGTAGGTGCTGACCTTTCCGTCTCCGTCGAGGACATACCGACCGCGGTGCCGCCTGTCGACTTAGCAGTCTACACATCCATGGCATCCCCGTCGGCGGTGCTGGTTCACCCGAGCTGCGCATCAAGTCGCTTGCTCCGTCCGCTCTTTGTTCTCGTCTTCGTCCTCGCTGCCCTCCTTCCCATTCCAGCCGCCGCACAGTTCTTAGTCAATGGCCAGGTCTTCACCGCTGCTCTTGCTATCGTCGATGCTCCTGCTCCAAATGGGTGCGCATCTGCTCAAATTATCAATAATGACCAGCAAAGATGCTAATTTATCTGACTTCGATCAGCGTCTTCCATGCGGGTAGCAACATGCCCGTAGCCATTGATGTTTGTACAGAATCAGCACGGCCGGGGCGACTGTACTGACCTTGAATCGTAGATTTCGGGCAATGGCAAGCTTCCTCCATCGTCAGCTACGTCGGGATCGAGTGTCGCCACGGGCTTTGATTCTCTGGAATTGTATCTTGTGTCGTCCCAGAACACCCTGAATTTGACAGTTTCATCTGGACCTGGTCTTCTTACGCAGGAACCGGGAGCACCGTCAAACATCTGGATTTCTCCGTTCCGAGCTGCGTTCCTGCTGGAGACTACAACGTTTGTGTTTCCCCGTGATGCTGTCCTTCGACCTGTTCTACTCACGACATCAAAACCTACCGCAGTTTACTGTCTATGAAGGATCTCACATCAATGGGCAGTGCTTCTTTTCAATAACGCCAGTTCCCATCTCTATCGAGAATACCAATCCCAGTGGATCGTGCCAGAATGGAACCAATTCCTTACAAACGCTCCCGCAACCGTCTTCGCCACCACCGCAAAACCCCTTCCTCAACACGACGGGGTTGCCGCCGCTTGATACGTCTTCTACGTCTGGAGGTTCTACGAGCCAACTTGTAACTGTCACATCACCTTCGTCTTCGTCCATCCCCGTTTTAACACCCACATCCCCATCATCGTCTTTTCCACCTGCCACGACTTCTTCAACGGCGAACATCATAACTCTAACGATCGGTCCTTCAGGTGTCATTTTCCCCACTCCCTCTTCTCCCTCAACTCCTATTTCTTCTCCTCGGGACACTGTAACCGTTACAGCGACCGGCACACCGCCTACTTCTACGGAGACAGATACAGTCACATTTGTTCTGGTCTCGTTGGCAACGCGGACTGTAACGGCGCCGGGAGAGACCACCGGCTTCACCACAGTGTGGGTACCCAATATTAATGCTGCCAGTCCTGGTAGCTGGCTTATCACTGACACCAACTCAACCCTCAACAGCATCACGTCCACCACTACGCAAATCGATCCCACAGTTCTCACTAGTAGTCCCGTTGCCAGTGGCTCTAACGATAATTTGATCCCAGTGAACGCTGCATTAGCTACACACCCCTCCCCGTCTTCGATTTTGTTCTTGCTGTTTCTCGGTGCTTCCGGACTCATTTCATTTTGGTGCAATGTGTGAGGGGTTTGACACCTCATCAGAGAAGCAGGCATCGTTGTATCCTGTATCCTGTATGGTGCTCGGAGAAGCCCGCAGACCGAGGCAATTTAAACGGCTGCCGACCAGGCATGCAACCAATTAACATAAATATGGGTAAATTGGAAGGCGACTAGACGCTTAAACTTGTAATGTTATCAGAGCGATCCGGGTAACTGGAAGCAGTTCGAATTTGGCTGGTCGTGGATTGCATTGTGATACCGCTTCGACTGGATGATCAGGGCTGAGATGAAGGCCGATGGAGACAAGCAGAGCGGCACAGAGGGCAGAGGCAGAGTGATTAGGGGGTCACGGCGACGGAAGCCGACATCAATGATTGAGATGGAGCTGTCAAAAAGAAATATATTCTTGTGGACGCGAGATGCAGGGACGGATGCGTGTGTGGGACTCGTGCGGCGCGGTGCAATACAAGGCGTCGGGCTCGCTTAGCCCATTTACGTTTTGGCATTATTTCATAGAGCTCATAAGTATGGCGCGCGTTGTAGATTGTCAGGAACCCCTTCGGCCCCCGTCTTCAGTCTGCAACGTCGGTCAGATACCTTCTGCTCCCTCTGATCACCTTTCAGACCGTCGACATCCAGGGCTTGACCCCCCCGTCCTGGTCCCCGCTAAACAGCCGCCTTCGCGTCGCCGTTGACCTCCTCGAGCTGCCAGACTCATTTCATGTTTCTGGGACCTACAGCTCCCGTCCTCGCACGGCGCGCCCTCGACCCTTCGCCCACTCCATCCGCTTTTGACGGCGTCGCGACGTCTACTTTGTTCCCCACTCCGTCCTCTGCTGCAGCTGCCTACGTCGACATAGCGCGAGCCGCCCCCTGTTGCGGTGCTGCAGTGATCCAAGTGCACACAACATTCACGGTCTCCAATTTCAATCGATATTACGACGCGCCTCTGCCCTCGATCGGCCATCCCGACTATATCACGCGCGGAGATGGGTCTCTGCTTGCGCCTCCGATAATCCAGGATGCGCGACTCGCGGCCGCAAGTCTCGTAGTGACGGGGGCATACCTGCTGCTATTCCTCCGGAATATCGTGGTGTCTTATGGGTACATTCGGAGGATGAAGGTCAAAAATAAGGAATTGTTCTACATCTTGTTTGCCAGTCAGGTCCTGGCTCCGTTCGCATGGGGCACTCTCCTTATCGGAGTTTTCAACCTCAGTGTAGACTGTGAAACGTAAGTTGTCATCTCCGCTTCCGCATGCACGTTGTTTAATCTCAGCAGGATTACTCGGACAATGGGCTTCCTGTCTTCCGTTTCCTCCGGGATGCTGGTAGGTTCTGAGCTTCTTGCATTTCTGCCTCTGGCTCAATATTCCGGAAGTTGACAGGCGTCTATGGATTGAAGGCCTGGCGCTGCATGAACAAATCCGTGCTGGTTCTCATCGTGTTAGGCTCTCTCCGACTGGCTAACTTCATTTTGGTGATCATCGATATGGTAACTCAGCGGGCAGATCGTCGCTTGGTTGGTGCGGCTTCCACTGTTGTCAACAAGATACCGCCGTCTGACTGTAATCTCCACAGGCAGCTGCACACGCGTAGATAGCGCCACATTACTCATGCCCATGATGATTTTAATTGCCTTGGAGGCTACATTCATTTTTTCATGCTGTAAGTGTCAACAGCATTGCCGCCCGCTGCGGTTTCCTGATATTTCAATCTATAGTTATGTACACCGTCTGGAAAGCGTCTCGCCTTCTGGCAGCGAAAGGCCGCATTTCCTATCGGAGCCCCTCGGACCCCGACCTGAACAGCAGTCGGGGTGACAAGAGAGCGTCCCACATACTGCGCATTCCGTCGCCCCGAGGTTGGTGGGATTACGTTGCTCGATCGTCACCAGCTTCGTCTTGCCACCGGAAATCAGCCCTCGACGTGGCCGTACCTCGATGGCCTCCGAGACTGCTGTCGTAATGTGTTCATCTCGAGCCCATCGCCGACCCCGCCGGCCATGCGCAAGTCCTCGATACCGGGGGATCAGCCGCTATCCCAGCCACCTCGACTCCGTCTCGCTACGCAGGATATCGAGCGCTTGAGCACTATTCCCCCTAACCGCTACCAAGAGACAACCCTCGACTCATATGCTCCGCCGTTCAGTAGTTTGAAGCCCCGGATGATCCTCTTCCGCGAGGTTATGCGGGAAGAGGTGATTGATGCTTGGCACCCGTCTTGGAACTGTCCGCTGAATTTTACGTGTTCGATTATCAGGCGGGATACAGCGCATTTATTTCCGCCATCTGTGCAATCAGCGCAGTTCTTGGTTTCATTGCGATAAAGCGTCAGATCCTTTGGGCGCCGACAGGATGGCTTGGGATGAACTGTGAGTTGCGATGGCCATCCCCTCGTCGTCCCATTTCTAATCACGACAATGCAGGGGCCTTCATGTCTGCTCTTGCTGTTCACAGCTTCGGTCGCGTCGTTCATCGCCACGAGGAGGAGGCCATGTTCAGAAACCCTGCTTATTGGGACCCCATGCTTAACACAAATTCGGAGACATCCCGGACGTTCCAGCTCATTGATCCCCGCCGGCCACCCTCCTTCATTGGAGGAACGCATCGACGGCCCGTACGGCATGTCGACTCCTTCGACTCGGGCACGTACACGTTCCCGACTCGTATAAGTTCGGGAGGGGAGCTATCAGAGCTATAAGATCGACCATTCCGTCCACCTGATGCCAACGATCGGCAGTCGTGGAATGGATCGAGCTCATCTGAATCGAGGGAGAAGAGGCAGAAACGTACCTCCTCCGCGTCACCATATCCATCTGCCTTCGGGACAGTGGTCCTGAAGACGCTTCTCAGAGTGGTCGCCGGACGTGCCAATTGATGTTGCGGCGATAGAGATGCGGACAGACGATTTTAGTGCGCCGGATACTTCAACATCTCCTGGCCATGCAGACAGTATACCCGACTACCGTATACCATCGCCACAGAGGAACTTACCAGACCGTTAGCATAAGGAAGGACTTCTGTTTTATAGCATCTACTCTACTTTATCAACCCACTGTGATCTATCACTTGCAAGGGGTCAACCTTATGAATCATCAATACCTAATGTACCATTTTACGAGGACTATCGAGCGCGGTACTAGCCATGGCTGTCGGCAGAAGGTCTTTACGGTAATAAAGCAAGATATTTTCATAAGGTAGATACACCATGTAAACTACAGATACCACAGGAATCAAACAAACACTCGCACTGACATTGGGGTAACAAGATCATGACTCCCCGCCGAGCGATGCACGAGCCTTTTTCTCCTTCTTGAGACGCTTCCGCTCCCGCTTCGCCTCCTCATCCTCTCCCTCCCCTCCCTCCTCCTTGGCCGCCTTCGCCTCCTTGGCTGCCTTCTTCTCCTTCTTCTCCTTCTTCCGACGCTTGCGCTCTTCCTCGTCCTCTTCGCCCCCCTCCGTGATGGTCATCGAAACATCGCCATTCTCGATCTCGGGAACCTCCAACTTGCGCTTGCGCTTTTTCTCCTCCTTCTTGTCCTTCTTCGACGGGCTTACACTCCATTGCTGACGGCTCCTCGACCGCAGCGATCGCTGCAGCCGGCGCTGGCGCTGTCGTCGATGGTCCAGCGGTGGGTTGCTGCGGAACACTTTGTCAGACAATGATGAAATCGCATGTAGGACCGGAACTCACCTCTCGCGTGTAGTCAACGTAGTCGCGGCTCCACTCAGCAGGAGTAACGCCGTCGATCTTCTCGCCATGCTTACCCAGCTTGCCATCCTTGACCATCTTCTTCTTCTCCATCGCCTTCGGGCCCAGTCCCCAGCGCCGGGGGTAGGTGTCGCGCTCCATGATACACCGCTTGACCTTCGCGACGACACCGTGGTCGCAGGTCGCGAGCTCGACCGTCGACATCTGCGCGATGGCGAGCGCGATCGCCTCGCCCTTCGTGGTCATCAGGACGACCTCCTCGTGGACGGAGATGTCGGCTTCGTAGCGGAGCAGACCGGGGATCATGAGCTTCGCGCCGTAACAAACGGCGTTGACGGCGCTGTCCTTGACGACAATGCGCTTGTATCCGATGAGCAGGCACTCGAGGGGACGGATGACACGGCGGAGGTACGACTCTGCAGAGCAGTCAGCTCACGGCCAAGTAACAGTAATAACGAGGACTTACCATCACGCGTGTTGTCGTACACCCATTGCGCGTCGAGGACGTCGTGCATAGTCACCATCTCGTCGTTTTCGGACAACGCACCACTGCGCGTGCGCCTGAGCTCCTTGCATGTGGCCGCCGACGCCGAGCAGAAGACCAAGATGCACGCAGAGAGTACGGATGTAGGTGCCGGCCTCGCATGACACCCAGAACACCCCGAGATTGCGCTTTTCGTCGACCTCGAGGAGCTTCGACTCGTGTATCGTTCGTATCCGAAGCTGGCGCTTCACGGCGGAGATGAGAGGCGGGCGTTGGAAGAGGGCACCGGTCAGAGTTTCCAGCGCGCGAGGGAGTGCGGCAGGGTTGGGAAGGGTATCATGTAGACGAAGAACGCAGACATACTCCTTCCCTGTAACAAGGTATAGAATGTGAGAAATAGAACGCGAGCGAAAATGGGATGGTGCTTACCGGCGCCCTGCTGAGACTTCACGAGCCTCGTCGCACGGTCAATGCATACAATCAAGCATCCAGTAACTTTTGGGTCAAGTGTACCACTGTGACCGGTCTTTTCACAACGCAAAATTCGTCGCAGCCAGGCGACAACTTCGTGCGATGAAGGGTTGGACGGCTTGTCCAAATTAATGACACCGGATCTAGAGAAGTTCAACCTTTAGTCTCTGCTTGATGATATGTAGATGAAATACACACTTGATGTAGGTTGCAATGTCTCGTTTGAGCGGACTGCATCCAGACGGAATAGGCGTAAAATGGCTTGACCGCACGAGGAGTTTATCGTAATTTTTCAAAAGAAGGGGCCATTGGGAGGTATCCAACTTGGGTTGTATGTTCTCAGATTTGATAGAATAGTCGCCCTCGAGCTGCGCCGAGGCGATTTTTTGGGAGGAGAGGGAGGCAGCCATGGTATGCGGCAGACTTCGTTCACTAGCAAAGCAGCAAATCGAGCAACATTTGCTTGATCACTTGCTCCGATATCCCCGAGGATCATTTGCGTGGTAATCCGTTACCGCATTTGACTCTCGGATGTTCCCGAACAAACTGTACAGTTATCAAAACCACGAAACCTTCGTGCGCTGCCGATTTGCCGCACGTCATCTCACGATCCTCAAGACACCTTTCTCGTCGTCAGTTCCCCGCCACTCGTTCACCAAGATGGTTAGTGCCCAGTACCGCTTTGCTGAGTTACCTTCTCAGTAGGCTCATGGGCTTGGTTTGTTTCTTTTCTGTCTACGTAGGCCAAGACCACTTCCGCGAAGACCTCTGCTGCTAAGCACAAATTCACCATCGACTACTCGCGTCCCGCTGGTGACGGCCTCTTCGATGGTGCTGGTTTTGAGAAGTTCCTCCATGACCGCATCAAGGTCGATGGCAAGGCGGGCCAGCTTGGTGACAACATCAAAATCCACCGTGATGGTGCGTTCATTTGCTTTCTCGCGTTCTTTGAGCAAGTCGTTTATATTGAACCTACAGGCGACAAGTCGATCACCGTGACGTCGACCATCCCCTTCTCGAAGCGTTATCTCAAGTACCTTACGAAAAAATTCCTTAAGAAGAACACCCTCCGCGACTACCTCCGTGTCGTCGCTGCGTCTAAGGACACCTATCAGCTCCGGTTCTACAACATTGAGTCAGTAATCCTCTTCGGTATCTAGGCTGTTGGCGTGGATATTGACTATCTTTCAACAGGGGACCGGAGGAGGAGGAGGAAGAGTAAATTCTTCGCGCTCAGTCTTATGATTGTATCTCCATGATGTAGGGACCTATATGTCATCCATGCATGGTTTGATAGGGCACATATTGCACTCGCAGTGTTGTAGCAATAATCTATGTCCGTGTATTTGTAAGTCTGGATCAATCAACACCAAGTTTAGATCAAGATGCTGTCCAGCGTTTGAATTCGATGTTGTGTCTGTTGTTCCGAGTTGCCTTGTAACTGATCCCATACATGACAGCCTCAATCTCAAACTTTGTCTGTTTCTTAATGGATCTCAGGCCTCAGGTTATTTTAGATCTATCCCATGATATTCAATGTCCGTTCATGAGACTGAAACTGCTAGTAAAACCTAACGCGGACTTGCCGTATGAAAGCATTAATACTTAAAAGCCCCAGTATCAGAGTAAGTACAACTGAAAGAGCGTGTGCGAGTGACGTTGGGAATCAAGAATCGTGGTATCGTAAAAATGTCCGTAAAAAGAGCAAATGTTTGGTCACCTTTCATCACATGCATATCGTAGAACGTCCGTGATATCGTGGTATACCAAAGAAGTAACGCAGGTCCCCAAGAAAATGACAGAACTGATTGAATTACAAGAGCGAACCAAGAAGGAGACCAGCGGCTGTCAAGGCCAGTGCGCCCTGAGCCTTCAAGGTCAAGACCCCATTGGAATCGCCTGATGGGGAGGACGACGTGCTCGATGAAGGGGCACCTGATGTCGATGCGCTCGTGCCATTCAGCTTCACCGCCAGTGCCTGGAAAGCTTCGAAGCTGCGGGCCGAGTCCTCGTCGGGGTTCACGGCGAAAACCATGCCCTTGCCACAGTGGCTACCGCCGGCGGTCTGAGCGCACTGAAAGACAAGTGTCAATCATGGGTGTGGAGAAGAAGGAACTGGGAAGACGTACGTATACCCAGACGGGGGCAGTGTCGTTGACGGTGACGTTGAACGTGGGGAATTCCGTTGCATTGTCTGAGACCGGATTGCTGCAAGGACACAGTGAACGATCAATACAAGAGCGCTGTCAGAAATTTCGGCAAGCAACGTACAATCCAGCATCGAAACCTCCCGAAGCGTGCACGCAAGGCGCTTCGAAGGAAGACTGAGTGGCAGAGTGATTCTTCTGATGGCTTAAGACGAGACAGGTTAGCCCGCAAGATTGCATGGGAACTTGGCCGGAAACGTACAATTCAAAGACAATGGTATCCCGAGGGAGCGCAGAAACGAAGGGCGGTTCGAACGTCAGGTTAGCACCGCCAACGATGACCTTGTGCACGTTGCCAGTCAAGGACGCAGGGGTTGGTGCGGGTGAGTCGGGGTATGAGGCGTATGTAGTTGTCCAGATGGAGGCTTCAACGGTAACAGTTTGCGTCACCGTGACGAGTTCCGGCGGAGGGGGTATCGTAACTCCACCGTATGCAGCGGTATACGTGATCGAGGCGTTGGTGGACTCTGCCGACGTCGATGATGCCGTCGCGGCGGACGAAGACAAAGCAGCACCCTCAGCTAGAGCCTTGGCTTGGAAGTTGGCAAATGAGTTCGCGGATCCGTCTGCGCCTGGGTTGACAGCGAAGACCATTCCCATGCCACAGTGGCTGGCTGGAGTGCCAGCACCTTGACGGCAATAGAACCAGAGGGGGTTGATCTGGTACGGATGTGCATAAATAAGGTCAATTACTCAGGGTGAAGAAAGAAGGAAACTTACATCTTGGACAGTGACGTTGAACGTAGGATGCTCCGTTGCTCCTACAGCGACAGGCATGCTATCACGGGATCAACTCAGCTGTGTAGGGCAATGACGCAGAAAACACATACAAGCCAGAGTCACCTCCGCCGTCGATCTTGGTACAAGGACCACTAAAAGACGACTGCGTGACGGTATGGTTCTTCGGGTTGAAGTGGAAGACGACTACGTCATTGGGTTGGGCATTCTGAAAAAGATGAGCATCTCAGATGGGCATAATTCAGCAATCCTGGGAGAGGGACATACAATATTTGTGGGGTTGTATACCGTCTCGCCGTTAGGGCCACCGACGGTAACGTCCCATACCTGCTGAGCGCCAACGGATGACAGGAGCACAAGAGCAACAGACAGCGGAGCAAGAGATAGCATCACGTCTAAGATCTAAGATCGTAAAGAGTATTATACGAGAGACTGTAAGAGAAGTGTGGGGGAATGGGAGGACCAACTTTTCAAATGAAGCATTTTTAAAGGCGAGCGGGGATAGAGCTTGAAGGATATCGAGCCCGAGACCACCGAGCAGGCCGCAACAAGCTGTAGAGCACGATCCGAGCAGTGAGGCACTATAGCCATACCAATCTTTTGGCCCTGAACCTGTACACGCAGACATCACCAGATGCTGTTCTCAAAAGGCTTGGCAGCCAATTGTATCCGTTGAACATTCGCGTTCTCTGTAACCACGCCTCCGCAGGAGTTAGGAACAGAATGGACACAAACCGTTCGAATTGAAGAGATCCGCGATGCCCCATCCTACGCTGCACAATAAATCCGATAAAACCGGTGCTTAGCGTCGTCCCACGAGCCTTCTTTGACAGATTATGGTCCGCGCACTGTCAGATGGTCAGAATGCAGAGTTTCGTTGAAAAAAAGGGAATGCAGGGACCGTTGATAGTGCAGGGACTTGCGCTTTACCGATCGTTCGAACTGACTGAATATGTGAATTGTCGATCATTTTCCAGCATCTCGCAGGTCCAGCATATGCATGTTCCTCGAAAAACATGCTAGCGATGCTGTGCAGGCTAGTCCTGGGTGCTGCATGAGGGTGCGGACGAGCGATGTTGGATTACGTACCTCTGGCCTTGAAGTGTACTCGACGTTTGCTATGCTGTAAACATCATTGAAGTCTACATCTTGTCTACGCCTGTCAAATTTCATATGTGCATTTGATCATCATCGCCTCATACGTGTTTGAATCACCCTTGCATCGCCGGCGCCGTCTGACCACCTTGATGCCACGGAGGCACCGATCCTTGAGTCGGGGTGTTCGGCGCTGTCGGCGACATTGACGTCGGCAAATGGGGTGCTGTGTTTCATCCTTCTTGTGGCTGTTTTCTCGTCCCTTCAGCGCAAAAGCAGTACGATACTTCCAAGACATCGCACGAAGCGCAAGTTCACAGGAAATGCTGTAAAGAGCTTGGTGGGTGACTGTGGGCGACTACCGCGCAGTCTGGTAACCGGTTCCGGACGACTACGCGGCCGTTGTTCGATGAGGATGCCGCAGGTCATGCGTCCTCAATCCTGGCCGGCATCCCCGATAGTGTGGATGAACTTTCCGCGGCCTTAAATCTACGGTATGATATATTCCAAAGGCCATCTCAAACGCCTCGCTAACGTCCAAAATGGCCTCTCCATCCAATCATATCGCCCAAATCAGCGGACTCTGAATCTAAATGAGCCCCAAAACATATCACAAAATAAAAATAAGGCCACGGAAAGTCGTCCAGTTACAAGGCTTTTGACTCCTTCAAACTAGTGCTCCTGTGTCATACTTTCCTTCACCTCTAGCCGTGTTGCCATGATAGCGCAGTCTCAGTCTTTGGAATTGAGGTCGCCTGTCGTGGTCCTTGATGTGTTCATGTCGGGGTCGGTGGCCGACGACGCATATTCACGTTGCATCATGTCCACTCCTCCAGCCTGAGTAAGGACATTTCGTCCCGTTCGCTTAAGACAGGTCCATTTGGTATTCGATGTCGTACGAAGATTATTTCTTTTGTCAAAGCGGTGCGTTTCCACTACTGTTGCCAACTTCATCGCGCTAGTGCTGCGGATCCGCAGACCCGAGACATGCAAATCTTCAAACCATTTTTCAAACATTTGCCGAGAGCAGACAACGTTATGTACCACCCTGGCAATCCATGTGGCCCATCCGTGCATAGTTGGCAATTTCTCTAGGTAAATTCAAGGCTGTTATGTCGAGAACCCTGACCATCAAGCTTTTCATGATCTCGATGATGCCCGCATCATTACTCCGCTCAATGGCCTAGGGCGGGCTCCGTCCGTCCCTAACTTTGTTGCTCATGCTGAAATATGCTCGTGTGCCTTGGAGATATCAGATGCGCCTTAGTGAAACAGCGCTTGAGGGCGGTGACACGATCAACTATATAAGTGACGCTGCCTTCAACCGGTGTTGACAATCACCTCCGTCTGCTCTGCCCACGTCTCGCTGGCCTAATATCACTGCTGCACTTCGTCTGCACTTTCCTTCATTGTAATATCCCCACTGTTCCCTCATTTCACGACATGTCGCGCACCAAGAGCAAGACTCTTCCACCATTCGAGATTGGTCAGTTCAGTTATCTCACGCAGTCATCGTATCGCCGCTCACGGCGCATGCTACCCACGCAGGCGATGATTACAAGGTGCTCCATAGCCTCGGCGAGGGCGCATACGGAACTGTGGTAGCAGCGCTCCACGTACCCTCAGGAAAGCAGGTTGCCATCAAGAAAGTCCTGCCATTCGAACACACACTCTTTTGTCTACGTACGTTGAGGGAACTCAAGCTTCTTCGATTCTTTTCTGAGACATGCGTCAACGAAAATGTACGTGCGCCCACTCCAGTTCCGTTGATGCAATAGTTAAACCATCTCTATGATAACCGCAGATCATCTCCATCCTTAGTATCATCAAGCCTCCGTCTTTAGAAGACTTTAAGGAGATTTACTGTAAGGTTTCCAGCATTCCGTGGTACAGTGCATGGCTGACGCCCCACGCAGTCGTGCAAGAGCTTATGCAAACGGACCTCCATCGCGTAATCCGTACCCAAAAGTTGACAGACGATCATTGCCAGGTGAGGTTCCTTAATTTGGTCATTCATAATGACAGATGCTGATGATCCACCTTTAAAATTGTAGTACTTCGTGTATCAGACGCTCCGTGCCTTGAAATCCATCCACAGCGCGGACATCGTGCATCGAGATCTCAAGCCAGCCAACCTTCTCGTGAACGCCAACTGCGACCTCAAAGTATGCGACTTCGGACTGGCGCGCAGCGTGAAGTCGTCCGGAGGGAAGGACATCGGTATGATGACGGAGTATGTTGCGACAAGATGGTACCGCGCACCCGAGATCATGCTGTCGTTCAAGATGTATACCAAGGTACCCATCGACGTCATTCATGTGGAGTATCTTCCGTACTGATAATTACCTTCAAAGTCCATCGATGTTTGGGCAGTGGGGTGCATCTTGGCGGAGATGCTTACCGGGCGTCCGCTCTTCCCAGGCAGAGATTATGGTCATCAGCTCGATCTCATTCTCGACATCATTGGCACGCCAACGCTCGAGGAATTCTATAACATCACGTCTCGTCGCTCCAGGGATTACATTCGAGCTCTGCCAATCCGCAAGAGGAGACCATTTACGACATTGTTCCCGAAGGCATCTCCAGAAGCCATTGACTTCCTAAACAAGACCTTGGTAAGCCGTTTCATTCGTTGTTATACCACAGATGCTGATAGGTTTCAGACTTTTGATCCAAAAAAGCGCCTAACAGTGGATGAGGCCCTCGAGCATCCGTTCCTGTCTTCTTATGTGAGTTATTTCTTGGTTGCTGTTGCCTCGACTACAACTGAAACATTCGCATTTCAGCATGATCCGACCGACGAACCTGTCGTTTCCTCCCTCGATCCTGACTACTTTGAGTTCGACGGTAAGTTTGACTATGATATTCACCACGCGGAGTACTGATGCATCTTCTTACTAGACCATAAAGACGCTCTCAGCAAGATCCAACTGAAAGAGCTGCTGTACGAGGAAGTCACATCTTTCATCCCGTCTATTTAGTTCCTTACAGCACATTAATATCTTATTTATACCTATGCATTTTATCGGAACCTGTTGCAATCACTACGGACATCACTAGCTTCTGATTGGATACCATGTATCACGCATCATGCATCAAGGGTCTCGTACATACGCTATCATCCCATTTCATACTGCATCATAGAACACAACCTTTGGCATGGCGCGCGCTTATATCGAATGTACGAAGGTCATGCCCATGAATGGGTAACCGCAAGATTATGGATTACAGAAGTGACAGCGGTGCTAGCGGTGACATAGACATAAAAAACAATGACCGAGAGCAAGGGTGCAGATGCGATACTGAACAGTGAAAAGATCCAACGGAATCGACAAACGTCTGAGCAAGCGCTCAGATAACCTCTCATCTCCCCCAAAAGCCTGTGGCGACGCCTTCCACGCCGAAGTCACCAAATCTGGTGTCTGCCTCCAATTCAGTGCCATACATCGTTCGGCGCATTGGTCCTGCGGGTGTGTCCTCGACTCTCATGGATGTCATGCCCAGCCCGTGGCCGATGTCGTTACTAGAAGCCTTCCGACGAACACCGGCGCCTTGATCGTGGTCGAAGTCGAGCATGTCAGCGAGACTGGGCGGCGTGCCCAAAGATTAGGGTTGATGCCAGAGTCGAGGGTCGTGGCAGTTGAGCCGGATGGATTCCGGCTGCCGGGGGGAGTTCCAAATGGATGGAAAGGATCATTGCGCTCGATCCTACCTCCGCGGTCGACACGATGGCCATATAATGCTTGAGTAGGCGCTGGACTAGGCGAATGAGGGGGCTCAGGGTAGGGAAAATTGTTGGAAATGGGCGATCGATCCTGTGTTGGCATGGTGCCCGAGGCAGCGGGCGTCGACGTCATGGGAAACGAACTAGAAAGGGGAAAGGTGAAGCTAAATGGACGCTGATTCTCAGTGGCATGTGCGGTGCTGGTCTTCGGCCCAGTTCCGCTTGAGCGAGCTGAAGGATTGGTAGCGGAGTCGAAGAAGGCGAAATCGTCTTCGGTGATCTCATCAATGGATACGGGGGCGATCGTCCTAGGGTATATGCGGCTCAGCTCCTCAGGTCCTTCGAAAACGCTGAAGGTCGGGCGAATTGGCGGCATGTCGCCTGCCTCTTCTGCTAATGGCGATCGTGATGTAGCGCCCTGTGCTGTCGCTGGTCCTGAAGGACCGGCGATGAGCGGCTGACTTCCGTCGGTGGCATCTTGCAGCTTTGCACGCTTCTTGCCCGGACGCATGATTACCTTGCTCAGTTCCTCTTGGGTCATATCTCCTTCCTTGCCGACCTCTACGGTGCCGGTGATGCTACTTGCATCTGAGCCTCTCCGTCGTTTCCCCAAGGCGCCGGACCCGTCAGTTGCAGGATTCAACCGAGGTTGGACAGAAGGCTGTTCGGAAGTCGCAGGGCTGTGTCGACTTGATCTAGCATTTCCCCGAGATGCAGTTGGGACAGAGGGCTGCAAAGAAGTCCTATCACCAGCAGGCAAGCTGCGAGTTCGCGTCAAAAATGGCTGTTAGCAAGGCAAGGAAGGAGTACCCACCTGGATATGGAAACCTGAGGCGGACTGCCAGAAGGAATGCTAATGGGTGTAGAAAGATTCATTGGTTCGTGAGGCATGGGCTCTGCACTCCTGCTCCTGAGAACGCGAGCAAATTCGGTTTCCAACCGCTCTAAAGACACTCTTAAAAGCAAAATCGTCTCTGCTTGTCTTCGGTATTCTTGGACTTCGGTCTCAAGAGTTTGTATTCTGCTTTGCAAACCACCAACTTCGCGGGCATGCGTTGAAGTGAGCTGTTGCAGTTCGTTCTGCAGACACGAGACTCGCTGGTGAAGGGGCTGTATCTGCCACAGTAGCATGTCAGTGCTCGTCCTGTGGCATTTATTTGAAGAATCTTACTTGGGCTTGCACCGTCGCCTGAACCTGGTCAAGCTGAACGGGGGAGGACGGCTTAACGGTGACAGTGTCAATCGCGTTAATATGACTAGGAGAAGGTGCGGATTTCTGGGTTTCAGTCGTTGGCTCTGGTAGTGCGGGACTGGCTGTGGACGAAATCACATTAGAATCCAGCGTATTTGTCAACATGGATCGGTTGCGCTCACAAGTCTGCGCAATAGGTTCGGGTTCTGAGAGATTATCACGAGGGTTAAGACTGTAAAGATACTATGTGCCAGTGAACATACCTTCTTGGATCGTCTCCTCCACAGGCTTCACGCTCCTGCTGCTCTTCGCGCGCCTGCCTCGTCCGGAAGACGCGCCTCTAGTGACAGCTCGCGCTCCTGCTCCACCAGCAACAACTGGCCTGCCCACACCGAGCTTGAGCTGAGCTTCCTTCGCCTTCCTAGTGCGAGTGGCTGGGCCAGGCTCAGGTGCTGCTGGTGGCGCAGGCTCTGCTCGCGATTCTACGGGCCTGTCTTCATCCTCGCTATCGGAGTGAATGACCATAGAACTCGTGGAGTGAAGACGAGATCTGCTGCTCGACGCGCGGCTGACGATTCGTGAAGATACTGAGCGCTGAGGAAGTACCGGTTGAGGGGGTTGGGGTTTGAGGACCGTCTCGCTACGGCAATCCATATGAGGAGGATGGAGACACGGTCAAACAAAGAAGCTCACTTTGAGTCCAAGAGCAAGTCGATAAGTGCTTCTGACTTGAGATTTGCTTTAAGCCCGTGATCCTACGAAATGTTGAAGCTTCAGTATCGGTCTGAATGGCAGGCCTCGCGTGAGGACACACCTTGCAAAGACGTTGCAAGTCAAGTCGTTTCATGCTCTCCAGAGCTTGTCTGTTCAGCGGCGGGGCCATGTCTGAGTAGTGAAGAGGGAGATGAGGGACGGAGGGAGGAGATGATCAACGTTCGACTTGGAGAGCGACATGTAAACAAAAGGCCAAACAACGCGTGGACCTATGGGCACGTGACTGCTGTTTCGAGGTCAGTCGAGGGCCATGTTGGTTGTTCTGGTGGCTGTCGTCAGTTCCTATTGTTGTGCCCTTGCTATCTTCCTTCCTTCCTGCTTTCGATATTTCTCTTACGCTTAGCGTATGGGTTTCTGCAGACGATGCGGTGATATTGTGAGTGGTCCCAAATGCCGTTGCGGAGGCACGGCTGTCGGTGCGTCTCTAGACCTTACTTTCTCCGCGAACCCTCAGTGGCAACGTCTTTTAAGCCCCTGTCCTGCAATGGAACCACCGCGATTCCAAGGAACCGGTTTCAGATAGGTGGTCCAGGACTTATGTTTCCAGACAGACATCTTTAGATCGCAACAGTTCGTCTGCTGCCGATGATCCGTCCTCGAGCTCACCCGTCAAACGCTTCTCCAGCCCCACGACTTCCCTTGGTTCACGTGTTTCTGCCCATATTGCATCTACCACATTATCCCGACCCACCTCTCCCCTCAAACACGCGTCGACTTCCCCTCCCCCGAAGCGCCTGACATCCTGCCTTCCCCATACACTTCCGAACTTACCAAAGTTTACGGCTCTGTCCTTCAGCCCAAGGAGACCTTGTCGAGCTTTCACTGCCATATCTGCTGCGCGGAATTCCCCCCTGATGCAACCATTTATCCTGATCCCGTTGACCGGACGGGCACACGCTTCATGTGCCGTGCTTGCTTCATCGTAAATGGCGGTTCAAGGGGCGATTGCCCTTCTTGTCACCGTCCCGTTCTCATTCTGAAGAGCAAAGGTGGCTTCGTGGAGAATGCCGGAAGGGTGTGGCATAAGAAGTGCTTCTCATGTGCTGGCTGTGGTAAAAGCATTGGCGAAAATCCCATCGTCGATCTACTAGGTCGGCCCTCTTGCAGCGACTGCTTGGATACATGCCTACATAGAACGGATAGCCCACGCCGACACCACAGCTTAGTTCCGGACAAGTTGGACAACTCGAACAAGCCCGGAGCCCTCAAGACTGATCAAAGGCGTACTCGCGAAGAGTCGCCGGCCATGGAAGAATTAGAGCTGCGACTAGGCATTTCGAAGAATCAAGTGTCTGATCCCGCTTTCAGTACTCCACAAAAGCTGGGAGACACCGGAAAGTGTTCTGTGACCAACGATGTTCTTGAACATCACCTGGAATTGCGGACCAGTCGAGACACAACGCCTCGCACTGAACGACCTGCCTATGAATCTGCAAATCCAAATCCCCCCTCTGCCCCTTCTTCGCGACGCGTACAAGCTACTGAAGATGGCAGCCCTGTTCGCGAACGGTACAGTCGTTACAGCAGTCCTGGTCTTGACTCTCGTCGATCGTCGATCGTTGGCAGTCCGCGCCCTGGTGAGAGTCCGAAACCTACCCAAGAAGCGATTGAGGAGATGAAGAATCGATTCCTTCGCCAAGCTAGCTCTCCGGTGCGCCAGGACAGTCCATCGGCATCGCTACCATCCTCTGCGAATACAACACCTCGGCCCATCCGGGAAAGCCTCACTTCGAACGCTGCCATGGGATCGCCAGGAGCGGCCAAAGGTTCACCCATCTCCAGAATACCCATTCGTAGTGGTCGCCTGTCGGACTCCCTGAGGACTCGCAATTCGACGTCTTCCCTCAGACAGGACGCAGAATCAGTTTTATCAGTGGAATTCATCCCATCAACTCCTGAACTGGTCTCAGACTTTTCTGACACCACCACTCAATCATCTGGGACTTCATCACCTCCCACGTCAATCTCGTCATCTCAACGTGACGATGATGTTTTCAGCTCGTCTGGAATGTCGAGTTTTTCGGAGTCATCGGATAGTTTTCGTGTTTCGACAAACATCACGGGGGAGACAGTTCTTTCCAGTGGCTCATTTTCCAAGATTCCCCTACCCAAGATGTCTAGCATACCCAAGGCGTCCAATAGAATCGCAAAGTTGTCCTCTTTCTCTACAGGTCCAGATCCTTCCGCAACATGTGCGAAGTGTTCTCTTCCACTCTTCAACCTTAAGAACGGAGGGCGATACGTTACGGTCCCAGAACCTTCTTCTTCTGGCACACCACCCAAAGCATATCACACGCAATGCTTCCGCTGCAGAATCTGTGATGGCATGTTCGAAGAGAAGGAGAGAGGCCAAGCTGTGTTCGTGAGAGGTGTAAGAGGCGCATGCCATCTTGACGTAGGTCTTCCTGTATATCCTGGACCTGCAGTATCCTGATGCCAACCTTGTTCGTAGTGTGCACCTTCAGAGAAGGTCATCGTGCGGCATGTCACTAGCTCCTCTTATGTTCCTCTACAGCGCGAATCGATCAACACAAATGTGACGATCACAACGAAACCGTTGGCATCTTCATCCTCATCCTCTTCACCGTATTCGTCTAGTCGATACAATGCACCACTTACAACCGCTCCGTCAACTACGTTATCTTTCCCTCGCTTTGGCTCTTCTACGTCGTGTCCTGGTTGCGAGCAAGCAGTGTCACCCATGGAGCGTGGCGTTGTTCCAGGGCCACAGAATACGAAGTGGCACGCTACATGTTTAGTTTGTGGTGGTAAAGATGCCAAAGGACGCGGTGGGCGCAGGAAAGACGGCAAACCTGGTTGTCGCAAACAACTCGACAGCTCTGCGAAACGAGACTCCGAGACAGGCGCTGTATGGTGCAGAGATTGTTTGGTGCGTATCTCTGTAATTATCAGCGGCTGTTGTCGACTGATTCACTCATATCTGTGCCGTCAGTCATTGCTTCCTGCGTCGATGCGTGCGACCCAGCCCTCTCCTACCCGACAAGTTCCGTTGAAACCCACGCTCACTGGTGGCTCACAGCAGAGCTCTGGGCTATTCAGTCGCATCACGGCCCAGAACACTGGGACAACTACCATCGCTCGGCAGTTTACCGGACACTCCGAAGGCATCTCCCGTCAGCTAACTGGTGGAGGGTTGAGCCCGACACGGCAGCTCACGAGCAGCCCCACCAAGGGCATTGGACGGCAATATACAGGCGGGAGCAGTGCCGGAGGCACGGTCCGGGCCAGGCCGAAATCTGTGATAGGCATGAGAGACGAGGGGAGAGGTATGTTTTTGGTGAGGCAAATGACTGGTGGAGATTTGTGAAGATTTTTTGTTTTCGCGGAGAGGGCTTCAATGTCTTAGCATAAGCCTGGCTGGTTTCACTGGATACTTGACGACGAGAGGACGTTTGTATGTCACGCCACGTGTTACGATACTTGAAACATCCTCCATAATTGGTTGGCATAGACGCCGAGCGGGGACTAGGCCAGGCCATCGGCGTCGTCCATAAAGAGACTGCTAATGGAGATCACCCGAAACTTCAGCGTCGTCAAGGGACGATTGAGGGGACGGCGATCTATCTCATCTAACCGGGGTGATGCTAGTACTCTCCTCGCAGAGTGCGTTGAGCCAACTCCTGCCTCGTCTCTGAATCTTCCGTCTTTCAAGTCCTTCTCTTGGCTGTGGTCCTTCTGTCGTTTCTTTTTCTTCGGGTTCACTGTCATATTGCTCAGGAAGCTTAGGCCCAGGGTCAGCGAGCTGGCCCGTACGGTTCAAGACAGTGCAGGTTTGCCCGTTGCTCGTTATACAGCGGCCTTCGCTGGATCCACTACACATTCCTGGTGGTCCTGTGCATTCGGGTCGTTCATCGCTCGAGCCCACAATTTTTTCTCCGACGTCGCATACTGTATTCAGTAACAGCCGCACCCACGCACAATCGTCATGCAGGCCTCGTCTGCCGTGACCTGGCGGATGGGCGTGTACAACTTCCCCTCGGTGTTGAAGCTAAGCGACAATGCTTCGGTGCGTGCTCCAGACTCTGTTACGTCTGACATCCTCATTCAGTCGCGCGATAGATCGAGCACCTACTGGAAGACATGCCCCCAATGTCGCTTGGTCTGCTCGGGTTCGCGGCTCTCACTTTCTTCCTGGTGATGCGAAGAATAAATTTGTGAGCGTGCTATAAGCTAAGAATGCGCGCAACATACTAACGTCCGAGCCCAGTGCCTCGATCTTTCTCTTTTCTGCGGTGCTCATGATGTTCTTCGCTGCAATCCTCGACATCAGCGAAGGCCTCGTGACGGGCAGGCGAGGTGTGGATACTACCTCTAGCCTCGATTTGGCGACCGCCCGCGAAGTGTTCTACGGTCTTGCCGTCGGACTTCGCTTCCTCTTTTTCTGGGCATTCGCAGCGCTTCCCCCAAGAGGCGAAATGGAATCCGACATTATTCCCCTTGCGCAAGATCCCAGCATCCTCGCCATTCTGTTCAAATCCAACGTCACGCACAGTGCGTCCTGGGCCAGGTGGGGTATCCTCGGACACGCCTTGAAATGGACAGTATTGGCGATGTCCATTGTTGTCACAGCGCTTCAAATTATTTGGAGAACTGCCCAGATGTTTAATCACGCGGGCTCCGTTTTCGAGGCCGAAAGCGCGATGGAAATCATCATGTCTGCGATTCTGATAGTCAAGCTGCTGTTGAACACGCTCATCGCAGAGACGCCCTCCAGGTTGACCACATTCCTCCACTATCTTCCTATATTCTTTGCTTTGGCCATAAACTTGGGCGTGGGTATCGGAAGCTTAGCGGAGTGTAAGACTTGTTTCGATCTTTCCAGAAGCATAGAACTGACATCAATTTTCCCAGTCGCCTTCTCAGAATCGCTAGTCGGTCGCTTCCTGGTCGCCGTCGAGCTTTATGTTGCTATGCTCCATATGCTCATCAGCACGTTCTATCCCGTCCGCATGTCTACCCATGACCTGAAGCGACTGTCGTCGTTCAAGGCTCTTCGGCTGACTGGAATGGATTCCGTCTTTGGCGGTCCTCAAGATAACAATGGTGCTGCTGATACAGCATATCCTAACAGCCATGCTGATACAGCGTATCCTAATGCCCCTGCTGTCACAGCGTATCCTAATGCCCCTGCTGGTACAGCGTATCCTAATGGCCCTGTTGGTACAACGTATCTTAACGCCCCAGCTGATACAGCGTATCCTCAGCACGGCTCTGGCGCGGTTTCGCCTGCAAAGCGGATGTCGAACTGGATGCAAAAACACACGTCTATGACTACGGGACGGCAGAGGGTGGTGGAAAATGACGAGGAGGTCAAGCTTTGGAACCAGAGTGAGGCGGAGCTTGGAAACTCGCCGAGCATTATCGAAAGGGACATCGGCATGCCTTGGGATCAGCCCAGTCCTATTACTCCAGGGATCAAGCAGAGCCCGAGATGGCAGGATCCTGTTTCGACCAGTGTTCTGGCGTCTTCTCCCGTCGTCGCGAAAAGGACACCGGACGTGTCTGTCGAGTCTTTCGTAACACCTGCTCCACACCGCCGGTATGAGACCGACTCGCCAGTGTACGGTCTCAGCGGCACCATGCGCGGTGGTGACTTTTCGCCTTTCGTATCGCGGAATGAGTTCTTGCCCTCCTTCAACGACTCGTCATCGGAACTGGACATAATTTTGCGCGAGCAGCAAGCATTGGAGAAGAGTATTGCGGCGCTGAGGCTGAGCCCCGATCCCTACCAGTCACGTCCCGATTCCGGCGTCAGCATGCAACCGTCAGCGCGCGACTCGGGAGTGCTGGGGCCGAGGTCAGCCCTGGGATCGGAGTCAATGCGGAGCGAGTTCTCCCTAAGCAATTTCCCTCCACCACCCGAGCCTCGTCAAGCATCACCGGCCCCAGGAGTGTCGGCCATTCCATTGAATCCTGCGCAGGATCAAAACGATGCAGGGCGTTACTCGGTCGAACTGCTGCCCCCTCGCATGCCGGCCGCAATGGCCGAGAGTTTGGAGCAGACTTTGCCTTCATCCGCCAGAAATAGCGAGGACACCATCACGGGGAGAGATATTGATTCCGGAATACAGTTCGACGTGACTTCCTTCATTGAAGGTGAGTTATCCATGAAGGTCATTGCATACCTACGACTAACAACGCTGTCCAGGCCAGAAGAAGCGCAACTCTTCCTTATACGCGATGAAGCCTCCGGAGACAGATTCCGATTCTGAGGGATTGAATTCCGCAACAATCGTCACCGTCGAACGGCAGCTATCGAACGCAAGACGCGCGCAGGCCGTACGCGTCAACGGAGGCAGGTTCCCTCCTGTACAACACTTCGAACGAAGTCACTCCCCAATAACCGAACGGAGTGGGGCCTCGTCGCCGAGCATATATCAGACGAAACCTATATCAAGCATGGGGACGTGGCAGCCCGAGGGCGCTGCGGGCCGATCTGCACCTTCATCCATGGTTTTCCAGGCGATCACCCCCGCCCAGCTTAGGCGACCGCAACTGGCCGGAGGGCGGAAGGTCGGCTTGCCAGCGAGACCTAAACTTGACATCAGCGCTCCTAGGGTGCGGTCGATGGATACAGCAGACGAAAGGCATATGAGAAGCCCAGGCCAGCACCTTCGGCCATGTAGATATTTGTTGTGTTGATCCAGATTATCCATTTGTTCCATCTTTCTCTCCCGCTCGATAAGGTATTTGTATTTATAGGGTTACGGTGCCTCTAAGCTTTGAAAGCTCTGTCTGGCTCTCATGTTGTTTAGACAGCTGCAGAATATATGTAGTTGTGGATCCTCCACGTTTTCCTCCCGTGTAGTCAACGTGTAGTCGTGGCGAAGTTGAGACATGTGATTTCCCACGAGCGGTGACACGCCAACGCGACGCGTCGATGACGTCACAATCATGGATCAGCAAAAAGCTTCAAAGCACGTTTCAGTGCATCCACCACGACCATGTCTTCATTCCCCGACTACTATGTTATCCTCAATATTCCCAAGAATGCGTCGGCAGATGATATCAGGCAAGCGTACAGAAAGGAGTCGCTGAAGTGCGTCGCTTCATTTTTCTGAAAGACGTCTGCTAATATCTCAGCAGGACACACCCGGACAGGCTGGCCAATGCTTCTCCAGAAGAGAGGAAGGCATCCACCGAGAAGTTCCAGGTAAGTTTGACTTGATCTCGAGACACTGTTTGCTGACATCACTACAGGCCGTCGCTGACGCGTACTACGTCCTCTCTGACCCGGAACGACGCCGCGAATACGACGCGTTATATTCCAGTCGCCGGGGCGCTGAGAAAAGCAGTGACCCGAATGCATCCACCAGCTTCTTCAACACGTTTGCGAATATGTTTGCAGGTGCTGCCGGAGGCCCCGCTGGTGCCGCTGAAGGAGCAGCTGGTCAGGGAGCCCCAGGAAGACCTGACCCTGAACATGTATTCACCGACGTGTTTGAAGATGTACGTCGGTTTTATATCGTCGGTTTCAAGCTGTTAATCTATACTTTATTAGCTCCTTCGCCCAGAAGTGGAGCGCCGCACACCTTGGTGGGCTTGGCTGGGAGGAATATCTGGTGCTGGCCTGGGATTTATCATAGCCAATATACCAGGCGTCCTGGTGGGCGCGTACGCAGGGAATCGTCTTGGCGCAATACGAGATGCAAGGGGAAGAGCGTAGCCGCTGTGTTTGCAGAGTTGGGTGGAGCGCAGAAGGCAGAGGTTCGTCTGCTCTTGGTCTTTATGTTCCTTGATTGAACTGACATATTGTTCAAGGTGCTGCGGGCTCTCGCCTTGAAGGTCTTGGGGAGCGCTATGTACTGAACAGAGTCTCTTAATTACTTACGGGAGCGATGGACTATTGGGTTTTACTGGACTGAATGTATTATACCATAGCTGTAAACATGCCTATATAGCTTTTCTTTGCATCTTGAATTGGTGAAGGGTTGCTGCTCTGAGGACGGAGGCCAGGGGTGACCGAGGTCTGTCCACTCTGCCGGGGTCTGTCCACTTTGAAGCGCCCACGGATTTCGCCTGTATGGAGTACACCGTTGCTCGGCGTCCATCGCAGCTGCCATCCTCCCCCTTCTATACAGCCTGAAATGGCCAGACGTCGCTCTACTGCTTCTGCAGGAAGGGCGAACAAAACATCGCGTAGACGAAGCTCAGCCGCACCTCCTGGTACGTTCTATCTTGGCGTCATTTCACCCTCCTGAGGATCTCCCATTTTTGTCAAGGCAAAGCGCGTCCGAGAGCCAATAGTCTGCCTATAGTGAACGAGCAGAGACGTGTCATCGGTGAGCATCCATTTCCTACTCTCATTATGCCGAGCGCTGATGCCTCCGAAAATTGCGTTCTGATATCACCGGCAAAGACACCCAGTAAGTTTATCCTCCCTCGGCATGATCCTGACTGACATCTGTGACTCTAGGACGCCGCATTTCTCGTCCAGCGGACACGAGCGACCAGCCTCCGGATGCTGAGAGCATGGTTCCTGCAAACGGCGTCGAAGTGAGCAGCGCTCAGTATCTCAGTATGCCTGCAACATAGCCACATCTGATCCATCCGGCAGCTATGTCTAATGCCCAAGCGTCTTCGAGCCAACCTGCTACGCGCCCTTTCCGGCGTGGTGCCCTGTCTCGTGCGCGGTTCATGGATGCATCACAGAGCACGCCATCTCCGTCGAGACCACCCCGTCAATCAAGACGTAAAAGCCCTGCGAAACGAACTCTTCAGCAGGAACCGGCACCGGAGGTTGAATCCGTAACCCAAGCTGTCCCTCCATCCCAACCAGAGCCTACAGCTCACCGCAAACCCCCCGTTCAATATGATTCTGAAGCCGACGCCGAAGGCGAAGTCGACCCTGCCTACCAATCCGACCTCGCAGCCCAAATCGAACCCAGCTCCATCCAGCTCCGCACCCCCGCAAAAGCGCACCCGGCTATCCGAATCCGTGCCACCCGAGCTGCTCGTCCCGCCCGAAAATCACCGCCCGCGCAGCATCCTGCGCGTCGCGCGCCCGCCGCTCTTCCGCCCGCTGGAGCAGGGCACGCCCGAGACGATCGACGACCAGCTCCTCGTGCGCCGCAAGCCTGCCGGGTCGCCTGGCCTCTCCTCGCCCGCGTCGTTCTCCGGCCCCGGCGGCTCGGATACGATATTGCTCGCGCCGTCCTTGACGCACGACGTGTCCTCTGGACGCGAGTCTACGCCTGATCTGGGCGGCATCGAGGACATGGAGCGGCGCGAGCTCGTCGAACCCCGGCGCATCGAAAAGCCCGCGCTGGCGGTGGAACAAGTGGAAGAACTGGCGCAGGTGGTCCAACGCGCGGAGGAGCTTGCGGCCAGCACGCCGGCGCCGTCGTCGGGCAGCCAAGGCAAGGGCAAAGGCCGCGCAGAGCCAGCACTCCCGCTGCGCGCCCCGAGCGGCCGCATCCGCATCCCGACGGAGAAGGTCCTGCTCGAGGCCCGCGCCCGCCGCACGAGTGAGCCCGGGCCTTCGCGGCGCTCGAAGCGCCGCCGGACCGAGGGCGCGGACGTGCCATCCGTGACTGGCGAGCGCAATGCGCCTGCGGAGCAGTGGGGCGAGCGCGAGGAGGCCGACTTCCAGATGATGGATATGTCCGAGGTCGCGGCGCTGCCGTGGGTGCCCGCGAACGGGTCTGTGACCGGCGACGAGCCCGAGGCGGGCGACCAGGTCTGTACGTCCCGCCAGGCGTGCAGAGCCTCATCGATAGTGCGTCTTTCTTCCATTGTGGTCTCGTTCATGCGTGTGCTCATGTGGGGACATGCATGTAGGCATGAAAAACGCGCTGGAGATCGAGTCGCGGGCGCGCCAGCGCGCTGAAGAGCGCTACACCGAGGAGATCAAGCGGCGCGTCGAGGCGGAGGAGAAGCTCGCGGCTGAGCGGCGCGCATGGCGCGAGGAGCGCGAGTACTTTGTGCACAAGTCGCTTACGCCAGAGCGCGACCCGGCGCCCGAGCCTCCGCAGGACAGAGACGTACGGACGCCGCCTCCGGCTCAGGAAATAAACAGCGCCGAATCGGAGGCGCAGGGTGTCGCGTCGCAGGGCGATGACGACGTTGAAGTCAATACGGTGCCGTACGAGTCGCCCTCGAAGAGTCCGTTCGTCAATCAGTTTTGGTCTGTGACTGGTATGTATGCGTTCAGTTATATGTCTCCGGTTGGAACTCATGGTCTTTCTAGAGAGCCTGAACCGCTTGTTGCCTGCGCGTTCGACGACGCCTGGCCCGAAGGCCTGAGGCCGCGCCAGATACCGACATTGGCGTGCTGTTGGAAAATGTACCGTTGCTTTATATCATCTTCGCTTTCGTTACTGCATGCATGGTTCTTTCATTCATCCTCAGTTCATGTCTAGCATGCCTCACAAATTCTTCATCACTTTATCCACAGAAATCTGTTTCCGTTCTCATTCTTGTCAATGTTTTTCAATAACACTGTTTGCTACCTATCACCATTTTTTACGCAACGCTTCTGTAGACCTAAAGCACCGAACAAGCTTAGCTGCTACACCATCTGGTCAATACGTTATAATAAATCAACCACCGAGTCGTATGCGAGTAACACGTAAAAGAGACAGAGTACAGGTGCGAAACCTAATTGTAGATGTTGGGAATCAGAAGTGAAGAGAAAAAGACTATTGAATGCAGCTCCATAGCGTGATGGCTACGGGCCGCGATGCGTGCATATATGTAGCATGTTGCATGACAGTAAGATAATACGTGGACGTGGACTACAGTGTACAATGTTTTGATTGATGCGAAACTTGAGTAATAAGAATGCGGTGGGTCGGGGAATTGGGTGGCAGCCTTGAGCCTCCTTGCATGCGGAATGCCGATAAGCATTCCGCCTCCTCCCGCGACAGATCTCCGCGCCGTGACTAATGCCACATCTCACCCACCTCGACCCCGGCCTGCAGATCCAGCTCCCCCGCCGCCGCGCCATAGTCGCACACGCTCCCCGCGCCGTTCGCGAGCGCGAGGCTGAGCGCCGCGATCGCCTTCTCCTCGCGCGTCGCGCTCGTCGGCACGTGCGCGGGGACGGGCGCCGCGAACGTGAACGCGGCGTTCGGCGCCACGGACACGAGCGAGCTGTTCGAGCTGCTGAACACGGTGTGCGAAAGCGACGGCGTGTTCGTCTTGCGCAGGCGCTTGCCGCGCGTGTCTTCGTCCGAGACGAACGGTGAGGAGCCGGGCGGCGCGCGGTCCATCGGGCCCAGCGAGCGCGCGCGCTTCTTGCACGGAGACCATGCGGGCTCGAGCGTGAAGTCCGCGTCGCGGTCGAGCGCGAGGCCGACGCTCGAGGATGTCTCGCCCGCGTAGATCTCGACGTCGTCCTCGTCTTCTTCGTCGAGGTCCAGGTCCAGCGTTTCGGCGGGCTCGCCATCGCTGATATCGGGGATATGCGTGGGTGGCGGTGCGCGCCCGCGGCGGCGGAAAGTTGATGGCGACGGGCGCAGGCCGTCTGGAGAGCGTTTGGGCGCGGCGGCGCGGGAAGATTCCCAGTCGCGCATGCGCTGGACGAAGCCTTCGCCGCCCTCGGCGATACTCCGTCGGAGATCCCAGAATGCGGAGGAATGCAGGGCGTGGACGTCCTCGCCCATTTCAACGTCCGGCTCGGAGGACTCTTCGAACGTGGGGGTGGGGCGGGGAGGTGAGGAAGCGATCGAGCGGTTGTGGCGGGTTCGGGGTGGCGAGTATGTGGGAAAGAAATTGAACGCAGCGGAGGTGGATGCAAATTGAGCCGGTCTATGAGGATGGGGCACGGATGAGGAGCGGGATTCAGCCTGTGATGGATCCATTGTAGCTGGGGTATTCATGTCAACATCGACATCTTCGTCGGATATAAATGAGGGCTTGATTGCGGCGTTAGCAGATACGTAGGGGTAGGGCGGTGCGTACTTACAGAGGCTGCCCGACGGGGGCGCTTGCCGCGTCTCCAGAGGTCGACGTCCCACTTGTGTGTGGGACAAGACTTTTCGATGTCTCGATAAGAGGGACTGCACGGATGATGCGGGTGGGCGCGTTTTGTGGATGGGCGCCATGAATCCTCGAGGACGGTACGACAGGAGCGCGGTGAACCGAGAACTGAGGCTGACTGGGATCTGCGGCGATGATGGGATGCAGATGGACGAGGATACGGCGACATGGACGGATGAAGCCTCCTCGGTGTGTAAGAGAGAGAAAGGGAGAGAGCGGGAAGGAGGAAGGAAGGGAGGGTAAGTTATAAGACGCGGATTGATGTCATTCCTCCGCTTCCGGCACAAACACGGATGGTCGCGACTTGGCCACAATTTCCTTCCGAACATCTTCTCGAGGGGGGCCCCAGATCTCTTCCCCGCAAAGTCGGCCCGAAAGCAGAAGTAACACGGCTTCCCGTCTGCTTTATTCCGAACCGGTGTGCAGTCGATATCATGCCGCAATTGCTTCCGTGTCTTTTGCTTTCCTTCCAGCTCTCCCCTCTTGTAACGTCCATAGCCAGCGGAACGCTGATGTGGGGAACCACCTGCCTGTTCACAGCCCATCCTTATCCTGCCCACTCTCACGCGTATCTCCTTCAGTTCTGGCAATAACTTGGTCCTTGACCACTCAACGTAGCCCTGACTCTAATCGACGCCCTGTGTGTCATGAAGTATTGCGCCCGCTGCCTGCCGTGGCGCCTGCGTTCGTTCTTCGTAGTTGCGCTCAGACGTACATCGATGCCATCCTGACGCCTGTCCTTCCATCCCGTTCCATCCCCATCTTGCGACTCTTCTCGCCCTTCCTTGTGACCGGATCTACCACACGTGCGTCTTGCTATCTCTTCCAGTCACTTTACGCCGTGTCCAAAACAGCATCTATCCATCTTTACGGTCTCGCAGTGCATCATATCAGCCGCTTTGGTGGGCCCCTTGACGTATTCATGAGACAACATTTGTCTAGTTTCTCTCATCCAGACTCGCCCTTGTGTGCTCTTGTCTCGAAGGCGCGCGACTTGTGCCATGATGCAGCGCTTGGGTTCTGTCGGCGGTCCCTTCCAGGTCCCAGCCGTACAGTAATGTTCTATCGAAATGGTCAGCGTCAAGGGCGCGAACCACGTTCTCTGCCTGTCCTTCCGGCTGTCAAGTTGGCCTCTATTCACACCGTGTCTCGGCCTAATGTATCTTGCAGAACTCTGCAACTCGCACAGAGCCCTTGGGATTTGCCCTTTCGCAGCATGTTGTTAGATGTCTGTTTCAGCATCCAAAGCGTCACCACGCCCAATATTGATTGGTGTAATCTTCAACCTATCTTCTACTCTCCGTCAATAGTCCTCTAAAAGATGTCCGATTTCCTATCTATACCCGACGCCCGACTATTCACGACAACTCATACTTCCGGATGCATGTCGGTCCGAGTATCCACCCCGTCTCTCTGGCGCTCGTTGTTTTCAATGTTCTGCTGTCGCGGCCGATGCAGCTAGCAACGCCCGTCGGGCTTACGTCGGGTCGGTGGGCTATCTGCATATACACATTGTTCAGCACGAAAGCCTACTTCCGCATGGGTGGAAGAATCAGATGTACTATATTCTCTCCACCTCAGTTTGGTGTCGAGTCTGGCAGAGTCCGCAAATTCTTTCGCTCTCGAAGTCGGGGGTTATGCCCAAGGCAAGTACCATGTCAAGTTCGCTCGTCTGCGATTTTCTAATGTGACGGCATTGACCGACAACCATTATTCCGCCCCTCCTCCACGGATGGCCAGGTCGGCTGCAAGGTTTTTTCGGTTTCAGCTTCGACTAAAGGAGTTGCAGAAGCCAGACACATCTCAAGCGTATCTTTACGCGAGTCTGCCTCGCTGCAGCTCCGTGGTTACTGCGAGGCAACACTGTCACTGTGATTTCTCAGGGAAACCTACGCGCAAGTGTTTCACATGTCGAGCTAAGAGCTTCCACGGAGCGAAAGCAAGATGGAGAATAAGTCGTTCCATCCCTTACACTGCTTTGTCGCTGAACATCGATCCTGATTCGATTGCATTCGGACAATGAGTGCTAAGAGACAGGGTGTGAAGGTGATACATACTGACCTAAGTCATTTTCCACAGACGATAGGCCGCATGTGTGTGTTTGCTGCATCTTTGTTGGAAATCGTACGGGCATTCTACGTGTCCTTCCGCATCCCGATGATGACAGCAATACGAATCACCATTATTCGTGCGCGTCAGACTTTATGTGTCTTTCCCTGCACATCAGGTGCACATTTCAGGCAAGTGCTGTGTCCTGGCAGGGAAACGCCATGCGAGTCACATTTGAACGCCATCGTACCAGAAAGCATTCGGGGAAGGTGAGGCATGCAGTCTTCATGTGCAGTCCATTCCGCTCATTGTAACTTGTTTCAATGATAGGCGCGAGGTTGACACTGGACCGCTGGCGGCATTGCTCTCCATTCCGCTCATTCCACGTAGGTCCGATGTAAGAGTGGGCAGCAAGGCAGGCCTGCTGCCATGCTCTGCACAACTCATAATTCAAAATCAAAACATTTACATTGGCCGCCTGGCGAAATGGCATCGCGTCTGACTACGATCGATCGCAGTCCCGTGACACGATATCGCAATCAGGAGATTGCAGGTTCGACCCCTGCGGTGGTCACTTGAATAAGATGAAAGTTTATTTAATTTAATTTATTTATTTCGTTTTGTCAATCCGCGGGACAGCTGTATTTATTTTGTTTTTCAAATCACATTGGGGCAGAAAGGTGGCGTATTCCGTATGGCGAAGTCCCCGACCCGGATGCGAGAAGACAGTACGATTTTACTAACAGAGTGGTCCTACAACGGCAGCGTCGCTCGCAACTAATTGTCCACAAGGATCGCTTCTGAGCACATGCGGTTACTAATAAGTACGATTGAAGTCTTGACAACTAAAGTTATTGTTTCGGAATGAGGACGAGATGTATTCCGGGTTCAGATGTGTGGTAGAAGAATTGAGTGGAGAGGCGAGGCAAGTCCTATCAAGTCGTCAATAATGACTCCAGAAACCTCAGCCGGGTACATACGAGCATGGCGCTCTTGTCGGTCTCGTTCACTTTGATCTGTACGACGGACAATAAATTGCGATTCTCCAAGGGATGTATAAAGCGGCTCACCTTCTCGAGAAGTGCCTGTGCAGGGACGAGGATTCTCTCTTTCAGAATCACAGAATCATGGTGCAAATCGTCATCTGGTGTCCCAAGTAGGGCGCGCAGTTCTTGACGGAGATGACATGTCCAGGGTGACTGTAAGATCCACTGAGCTGATCATATTGTGAGCATATTGTCTCCAGGACATGTCAGTCACCATCCTCACCTAGATTCGGCTCGGAATGAGATATCAAAGAGCATAGCGCGTGGCACAGTGATGGAGCAACAAGCAAGGCCAGCAACGATTCTTCTCCATCGTATGAACTCCGGAGGGTGAGGAGAAGCACGTCAGAAATATGATCCCAAGCCTCAGCGTAGATGGGAACACAGATAGTATCATTTTCTTGCATGGCAATGATATAATTCGAGATGACAGCTGTTAGATAATCAGAAAACAAATCGCTAGGATATAAAGGCCAAAAGCTCACATGCCGATAGAGGATTTCGATGAAGGCCAGACAAAGCGAATTCCAGAACCTTTTCATCATCCCATAGCTTTGTGAATTCATAGACAGAAAGAACTGTCATGAGGGAGCACATCAAAGAAGCGGATGGGTCTTCAGACAGAGCGTCCACGACGGTCGAAAGGAAGGATGAAACAGTCCCACGGTGGCATGGTAGGTATGCATCATTTTTCCAGACGATAGCGATGAAGTTTAGCATGAGAACAGCGGTCGAAACGCTCGGTGTCCCTGCAGTAATGAGAGCACTGGCCCAGACCAGTATTAGCACCAAGAGTCTCGAAGGCATGGTATCGATCACCGTCGCGTCGTTGCTAAGGCTTGAATTCAATGAGCAAAACGCGTTAAAACCTGAATAGAATCGTTTGTACGGACTTTCGTCGAATCTCGCTGAGAACTGCACTCTGCCATCTTCCACTAACTCACGTATCGCCTTCTGTAGTACTTCCGCGGTAACTCGGCTCAACGCATCTATAATAACATCTCTGACTATATGGCGGAATGAATGAGCCAAATGACGAGAATATGCGTGTATTGACATACTTGAGAGGCCGACCAAAGTATCGCTGCAAAGGGCAAATGTTATGCAAATGTATCTGGCCATCTCGACCGTGATCGGGACATGCCACGCATATGAAGGGTTTGATAGTAAAGCGACCGCCGAGCAAGCCTTGTATAGAACATCAGACCACGGTCCGGGCTCGCAATCAAAACGCGACGATATGAGCAGAGAGATGCAATGACGGAGGAGTTGCTGAGGTGATCTTAGGCCTCATGTGTTCTCCGCGGAAAAAAGAATAACCGTACCAGGATATACATGCATGCAGCACTGGGACTCTCAGCTAAAGTCGAAGAGAGCTCGTGTCTCCATGTGAGTACATCTGTATTCTTCATGTGATAAAGCCATGTTGCAGTCTGATGCGTGGCTGAGACGTTGAATAACAGATCTTTCTACGGGACAGCTCACCAGATACGTGACAGACTCGACGTCCGCACATCTAGGGTCATCCAATATTGCCCAACAAAGTTGCACAGATTTACCCCAGCGAAGCAGTATATTTTGTGCAGGATCAAGTGTTGCGCAGGGCGACAGGTCTCCGGCCTCAATGGCGCCTCTTCCAGGGTGTATGACGGATTGAATCAACTGCAAAAATATTGTTCGCGTCCATGGGCGTAGTCCCAAAGATGGCTGCTGATCTAGGCGCAGCGGTATAATTGTCTGGGAATAAGCAATCTTTCAAAGGATCCTGCCGCAAGAGCGATACATAGCTTACGGATAAAAGTGATACTAGCATGGCATGGTTCACTCTGGGCCGTGAAGTCTCGTGGAGAGACTGAGTGAAATGTCCAGAATCCGAGACATTTGAGTAGTCCACGGAATACCGGAGGGTATGAATGCGCATCAAATCGGGAACTTGTGATAATTTTCTGTTGAACCTGAACTTTAGTCTACCCGTTCCGGAAGATTAACCTCAACCTCACATGCCGATGGACATGGAGTCCACACCAGTAAGCTGAGGCCGTAAAATATATGCTGCGAAAGCGAGGCACAATGCCAATCGTACAGCAGCTGGAGATGCGGATTCTGACAGAAGGAGCATAGGAACTTTCTCCCATGCATCTGAGAGGTGGTGAACGGGGAGACTCGCAATCGCGTTTAGTTCAAATGAACTACTCACGTGGAAGCTGAGCAGCAGCCCTTAACGTATCGTCCTCGCGTTGTCGCGCCAGGCTGTCGAACCTATCTGGAGATGGAGACGGGTCAGAGCTCCATCCGCTCGCAATGGCTATAGCAGCTTCGCCAATCTTTGCCAAAATGACGTCCACCCAGCATACGAGGACTGCGACCGTCTTAGATGATCTTAATTCGCTTGCGGCTACGATATGGAAGCATTGTCTGAGCTCGAAGAGCTTGGCTAAGAAGTCGGTGGCAACTACAAACATCCCTCAGTGTGAAAATGCAGCAGGAATGCTCAACTTACCTATTTTACTAAATGATGATAACAGCTCAAGCCATTCTTCGTCAGTCGTGGGCCTATATGCGCATATACTGTCCAACGTTTGAGCGATAGTGGCCGACGCGGCTTGAATGTCGCCATGCCGATGGCAATCCTGCTCAAGCGTCAGCCAGAATCTAGAGATAGTAGATGCCCGCTCTAACATCTGAAGCGAGGCTGTCCGTAGACATTAGATAATTAACCGATTGTTCTAACGCGGAAGACCATGAACAGTCAGGCTGTGTGCTCGATACTTGGGTGAATGCTTGAGTGAAGTCGGCTGCGTCCCATTGAGGTGGAGTATATCCTGTTTCTGAGTCACTGTCAGTGTCGCTGTCCATGGTTGGGAGGAGGGATAAAAAGACCCCATGACGATCTCTGGTCATCTCATGAATCGCAAGTTGAAGGCGATATATTGACAGCTGGCCACGTGATATAGTCATTTCTCCTCGGCCTTGCGAGCAGACAGAATGATGATAGGTACGACCTGATTCCTGATTGAAAGATCTTAGACTCCTTGAATGAGCTGTAGCGACACATTACTGACTGATGATGAACAAAGATCCCTTGCTTAGCAAGTGTGCCCAGAGAACGCGTAAGGATGTCCTTGCACTCAGTGATCGCGCGTATTGTGACAAAAGGAAAATGTGTGTTGATACATTGGATGCCGAGATGCTGCTTATCAGACCGAAATTTCCACGCACGCACTGACTGAACGTCCCGGTGGTCTATACTCCATCACAATCCTTTGATATTTTTCAGGACCGAGGTCACTTCCCCTTTACATATCGCCTGCTCGGTACTCCTTGAAAATAACGCCTCGTATGCTTCCGTAGATTCTGCTGCCTGTATGCGATACAAGATTGAATAATCAAGAAAAAGATTGGATAATAAAGCACGGACCTCCCCGTCCCGGTAAGCCAAGTCCAGCCATCTCTCCTCCTCTTCTATCCTCAAAGCAAGCAACATTTCTCTGCGGACAGAAGACAACCCCCCTTGCATACTCCCTCCTCCTTTATCCTCAGTCTTCCGAGCTGCGACCTGCACTTCCCTTGCATCTCCAACAGGCTTCTTCTCTTTCTTAGGTTGGATAGCCGGAGCGGGTTCATCGGGATCAGGTGGAGGACCCTCGTCAGAATCAGAATCTGAGCCCCCTCCGCGAGAACGTCGATTTTTCCGTGATATTGCGTCCAGATAGGTCAGCGTAGGCCGAAACTGATGCGTTTCGCTGACAGGATGAAGGTGAAGGTGGCCTGGTGGAGGTCAGAGACAGGGTATAGCTGTGACTAAGGCATACGCACCATCTCGAATTATTCCAAGCATGTATGTTCCCGTGTGAGAGAGTTGTTCGCTCTGAAGACGGATCTCAGACAGACGCGGTTCTTCCTGTGTGGCTTTCGACGAACCAGCATCTTGATTCTTTTCTTTATCGTCCTCTACGCGAGCACTACCAAGCTCTCTGGCCTTCTCGGCATTCCACACCTCCGGCCTTGTGTCAACAGGTACATGGATCTCTAGTCGCTTCACGCCTGGTTTGACGCGAGCTCGAATGCGTTTGCCACTCAGGGCAGCGGATGGAGGCACTTGCAGTGGCCGTGTCAGGAGAGGGAACTGATGGATTTGGACATAAGGTGCGAGCGTGTTGGAATAGTGAATGGGAAGCGTCGAAACTACTTCATCGTCGCTCGGGTCCATCTCAGAGGAAAGGTTGTAAGCGTAGGAACGTAAGCTGCAGCAGGACGGCACGAGACAGCCATGCTGATTTATAAATCAATAAATCAATTACCTTGCTTGCCAAGGTGTCTCGCACCCTCGTAATTCGTAGCGCCGAAACCAACGCAGACAACAGGTCCAAACAGCCACGGGCCGGTAGCACCGTTGCTTCAGCATTTTCTCTTCTACCATCCTCGTACATACAAAGTCGTATCATTCGATGACCAGACCGTACAGCCAGACTGGTTACCAGTCTACCATACAGCGCGCATCTCTCCGTAAGCATACTGTATTCATCCATGATGCGAGATAATGAAACACTGGAAGGTCAAACACTCATATTGTGAAGACGGACCTATCCGGCCCATCTTCAAAGTCACTGTTGAAGGCGGCAAGACACTGGAATCAAATCTTGAACGTAGCGAAGGACCCTTCTGGCCGCCATGCAGCAGACGGCGTGCTCCTCTAGTTGCGTCGTCATTATTGAGAACGCACCGCCATACAACACTGCTATTTGAGAACGACTGCAACAGCGTGGCCTCAGATGGGAAGCGTCGAAACTGCACTTCATCGTCGCTCGGGTCCATCTCAGAAACACGGAAAGGTTGTAAGCGTAGGAACGTAAGCTGCAGCAGGACGGCACGAGACAGCCATGCTGATTTATAAATCAATAAATCAATGAGATTCTATCACGTAATACTGCTGAGGCGGCCTGGACCTTCCTTCCTTCGAACTTGCTTCGAACTCGGCTTCCCTCTCACGACACAAGTTAGCGCTCGGGAGGCTGGATGATGGGGCGACAGGGATCAACCTCAATCCAAAGGGCGCCAGATCCTTTGCAAGCAAGGCGTTTTTCTGATTCAACTACATCTATGGTCGGCCAAGACCAGCGGAGCGCAGCTCTGTCACATCTCGTCTTGCATTAAATCAACGGTCCTGCGCTACATAGATACGCTAATTTCCAAACCAAGTCGAGAAAAGCAAATTACAAAAGCTATCCATTAAGCTACATGACAGTCCGGGATATGATCAACGTGAAGGCAGCACTACATTTAGGATGGCGCTCGGTTGTTTGGTTTCTTCCTCGAGTCGGGTCTTGCCCAGCACTACGAGTGCGACCTTCATCCAACGACGTTGAGACTCGGTTAGTGGCTTGCCGCGTAGTTGACTGGCCAAGATCGAGCTGAGCTGACTCCTGAGATGCTTGAGAGCAATATTAGCTTTCGGGGGAATATTGAATCGGATTTTGCGTTCGAGGGAGGCGGAATCAGATATGAGCTAGTCCGGTCTGTTAGCGATGTAGCGCAAAGACTGAACTCGATGATGTACCTTGTATTCGCACTCCCCACATAGCAGCATCAGAGATATATCATCCACAGGACCCGTTTCCCATGCGTAAAGCTTCTTGGATTGCCTAGACATGCTGTTAGGGATACTTCATCGCTATCAACACAAGTGAAAACTCACATTAACGTGAAATACGCCAGATGATTGACACCGAACTCGGACGGTTTTCTTCTGAAGTTGACAGATGAAGGATGGAATGCGGCCAACTGGTTGTTGCTGATGGTGTGCATTGAACCATTCGGGTCGATAGTCAGTATCTTGGGGTACATCCCGGCGGCCAAGGCTGCATTGATCAAAGCAGGGTTTGTCGAGTTGACATCGTACTGGGAAGGGACTGCCAGATTTTTTCCGCGAGAACGACCGTAACGAGCGCTGATCGAGAATATAAACACAGCATCGAACCGTTACGATATTGATTGCTCACCGACTGAGTTCCCTGACAAAGTTACGATCCACTTGAATGAAGCCTGAATCGATCAGATAGCTGATAAACAGTGAAAACATTGTTATAAACCATTTTGATATGGATCCAGCCATACGTACCTCATAAATTGCTGTCGAAGTTCTTCAATTTGTTGCAGGTTCTGCGGGAGAGGGTGATCAAACGGCGCTCACTACGGTTCAACAGCACTTTTCGCATACCTGGTGGCTGAGGAAGTTCTTTCGGCAGAATTTGCGCACAAATGACGGATTACCGGACGCTCGTCTCCAACTGCTGAAGACGTTGTGAAGAGTCAAGAAGTCGGAGTTTTCTGAAGATTCTGTCATCAGAGGAATCATACGTTGAGTCAAGATTGAAACATTTACCTGTGCGGAAGGAGATCTTAGCACGATCTGCCTCCTCCTCGTGACCAAAGGGAGTTAGGAAAGGCGACTTAGAGTTCAAAGTCGCGGCAATGGTGAGCGCTGGATCCAAACACCGGAACAACGTAGCTATCAGAAGAAATTTGCCGATGTGTACATCGGTGGGCAAGGAGCTAAGCAACCGGCCCAATGGTGTGATTTCCTCTGTAGGCGTCAGAGCTCTAACCTGATAATGAGTTTAGCAATTGACCATTAATTACCCATATTGTGTGCTTGGATACTTACTTCTACCAGAGCTGATATGGCTCTCTGAATGTTGATTGAGGACGGAGGATCTAATGCACGAGACAAAACGTCTTCGATAGATGAACCTAGTTTGACTTTCAAAATCTTGATCCGAAGAGCCAAGTCGGAAAGACTGAGTCGCATCATCTCAGGGTCAGGGTGATCCGCCAGCTGTGAACAATTTCGCAATCAATTTCTCCAGTATTTTGCTCGTGAAAACAGACCTGCGTGTCATGGCGGATCCTAGTGAATAGGTGAAATGCGAGACCCCGTTGAACTCGACCTGCCCGCCCCCGTCTTTGAGCAGCATTACTCTTGGCGACAAAGGTTTCTACCAATCGACTGATCTGGCGCTTCTCATCGAACCTAGAACGAGGTTAGCGTCAACTCCTCGCATGTGCATTCATCGTGCATACCTCATCTCGCGATGCTTGCCAGTATCAATTACGCAGGTAATATCAGGAATCGTGATGCCAGTTTCCGCAATATTCGTCGCTATAGCCGATGGTCAGGATGACAAGACAACAACACCACAGGGATAGATTCTCACCAAGAACGAGCTTTCGAATTCCCGGGGGCGGTATGTCAAAAACAGCACTTTGGTTCTCACTTGATATTGTCGAATGTAGAGGGTATACCAAGAATCCTTGATTAGAGCCGAAAATGGGATGTTCCATTAAATGATCGTTGAGACGACGGATTTCGGCTATTCCAGGCAAGAATATAAGGATTGCTTGAGAATAGACAAAATAGGCTTCATCCTCGAGACAAATCCGTTCCAATAGCCTCATGATCAAATCATAAGGAATGAGTCTCTCGTCCAAAAGGTTGATCGTCGAGGTTGTGCTGGCGGAATAGGTCTTCTCGAGCTTGACATTGTCCGACGAAGTCTCCTCGTCTTCATCGTCTCCAGGTGCGGTTTCTTCTGACCATTCCGTTATTTTGCCTTTTCCTCGATAAAACTTGTCATGTACTAACCGTTCCGTGAGGTACGGACGTTGTAGATCGGTCAAATGCACTTACATCGTTTTGCATACGGAGAAGACTCTGTGATACTCCAGCGCGTGAGTTCTACGGCATCTTCCAAGAAACGGGTGTCGACTGGGAAAGTTCGACCAGGAACAAGGAGGGTTGGACAACCGCCGAAGTAGTTTGATAGCTTCTCCGCATCAACCGTGGCTGACATCAAAATGACTCTGCGTACAATGAATGAGATCATTGCGTTCATGGTACACGGGAAAACGCATACTTAAGATCAGCCCTTTGCTGAAGAAGTGACTTCAAAACGATCAATAAGAAGTCCGATTCTATGCTGCGCTCGTGAACCTGGAATGCTTGTTAGTTTTCAATGATGAAAAGAAAGGAAGGCAATGCACCTCATCTATCACGATATGCTGGAGATTGAAATACGTGAGATGCCGCAATGAACAGATAGGAAGGTCGTACAGTGATGTCGTCAAAAGCAGTGCCTTGACCTCCTTGACCACTTCCTCCCTCCAACATGCGCAAGGCGATACCGTTGGTGACGAAAGTCAACCTGGTGTTCTTGGAAGTGTTACTCTCCAAGCGTATTGAGTAACCAACAAGAGATGACATTGTCCCAACCGCGCCAGGAGGATCCCCAAGCTCTCGTGATACACGCTTGCGCAAGAGATATCGCAGATATTCGCCGAGGTTCCGTGCAATAAATCTTACAGTGTTTGCCGCGCGAGAGTTGATCTTCAAGTATGAAGGCGGGCACTTGAGTAGATTTGCCACTACGAAGTTCGAACAAGTAAGCCCTGATTAGACATGAAGGACGGCCTGGCTACTTACCATCCTGTCTCACCGCTCAGAACTAAAATCTGAGAGGTCTCCAAAACATCAATTATATGGTTTCTATATTGAGCAATAGGGAGTGTGTTGCGTTGTTCCTTCAATGCGGATTAGCAAGAACTTTTGCAGATTCATGAAGAACATACAAGCATTTCTTGATACACAGGACTCGACCGACGAGCATTGAAACTGGTGATCAATTGCTCGGATACTGAATCCCTATTAAAGCCGATATCTCGGCGAGGAATGTCGCTTCGAATGTTATTTACTTGACGTTCAGATTTATCTGTAGCCTGAAGAGGGATGAGATTGGTGTCTATTCGGCAAGCAAGAAACAAACCTTGGGTGCAAGCGCAAGCTTCGGTTCGATAATGATCCTCAGCTTGGCCCATACAGCTCGATTGATGGCGTCATCACGAGCTTTCTTCTCGATTTCCAGTTCGTCCCATAGTTCTCGAAAGGCAGGAGGTAACAGTCGGAAGAATGTCTGTCCATTGGCCGAACTAGTGCTCCCAGAAGCAAATCCATCCGCTGAGGGGAACGTCAAGGCATGCAGGGCAACAGTAGCAATGTATTGTTCTGCTTGGATCATATCTGGGCACGCCACATCCTCCATGGACCAGTCCTCTGCTGCTTTGCCACCGCTCCATCGGACGTTGACGGACGCCCGCTTCGCGCGACTGGGCCCAGAAATGCAACGATAGGTGATAACAGCATAGCTGTCCCGTTTGTAAACAGTGTCAGTGAGTACCGTCTTCGGCGTACGTCCAGAGCTGTGCTTCGGAAGGGCCATCTCTCGAAGGCGGACTGTTGTACCCTGTTCATTAACCTCGGTGGCCGGCAGCTCCTCAAGTAACTGAAACATTCCCTCTTCCTCGTCACTCTCCCCGTCGAGTATATTTGCCCCAGTATGGACGGGTGTGGTCACCGTTGGGGATTGCTCTTCAGAAGATGGCGGTTTGGAGTGAGGCGCGGATGGAGGGGCGGAAGAGGCGTCCTCGGAGCGATCACTCAGACCACGAAGACGGGCTTGAAGCGATACGTCCTCCGCCTTCTGACGCTCTATTTCGTACTGGGCTTCTGCATCTCGTTCATCGAACCAATAGTGCTCTTTCAGGTCTTCCAGTCGGCTGCGCAGCTGGGAAATGAAGCTTCGATCCAAGCCTTGTTGTGACACATTCTGACCAGATAATAAGCCATCCAGCTTAAGTTTGACTCGTACATACTCCGCATTAGGGTCGTCAGGAGAATCAGACGAATCCAGTTCGTCAGAAGGTAGCTTTTGAGCCGAATCCATGATATCTTGAGAAGGCGCCAATGAGGCACGAGAGCCCGGTATGAATGCAGGAACAGTAGCGTCCAGCGTCGAAAAGACTTTCCGTATTGGCGATAACGGGGATGCTATGCTAGAGGGCGTGCAAACAGTCGAAGAGCGAGGTGTTTGATTCGCGGAGCGAGATGTCTGAGGTGCATGAGTCCGCGGAGCCTTTCTTTCTACCTCAGAAGAACCTAGACCTACAGTCAGTCATGATTACCATTGTGGAAAGCGTATCCGTCACCTCTAGCCTGTTGCAATTCATCATCTGAACAATGTAAATAAAGCTAGAAGATACTGCAGTCAGCCTCGATCTCATGCACGCGTAGTGACATACCCAGTCCCATGCTTCCTCAAGGTCGACACCACTGATTGCCCTCAAGCATTGCTCAACCCTTTCTTCAGAGAATCCGAGGCGCCTCAAGACACCATACGTGATACCGAGTCGAATGATTGCCTTGTCTTCAGGTTCTTGAAGAGGTTTTGCCACTGGAAAGTCTGTGAGCATTTACATCGCAAAAAGGTGTAAGAGTGTTACATTCTTGACCATTCTGCTCATTCTCCAGGACCAGCTGAAGGATGTGGTCCACAACATCCTGGTCAAGGTTCAACGATGGGAATGTTTTGGAATGTCGCCTATCCATCTCAATATTCTAGCCGCAAGGACTGTTATTTTATTCATCGAATACACCGAAGAACGATTGGGCGTACCTTGATGGTTCTCACAACTTCCTTCTCCACTTTATCCTGAAGCTTGTCCACTAGATTCTGGAGCGATTGCTCCTCGACTTTTTCTGGATCGAATTCGTCAACTGCAGCAGGCACCTGATCCCGCACGGCGCCTTCTGCAAGCTCGCCTCCGCCGCCTTCAGCACCCTCTACTGTCGAAGGCACAGACTCATCGGGCTTTGCTTCCTCCTCTACTACAGGGACCACCTTCTTTGGCTGAGATGTGGTAGCAAAGCCTCTTGCGACTGGCTTCAACTGGGTCTTCTTCTTCTTCGCCATCGCGCAAACCCGACCTCGTCAAAATTTGGAAGCGCCTGTTCACAGCGCGCTGTAACCAGCTAGCCCGCTGTCAGGACGCGTAGACCGATCGGCAGCCAAAATATTGAACTGAGGGGATTCTAGATTTTGTCGCGGCCTAGATTCACGGGAAGTTGGACGTTGATCAGGATAGATGAGTGTTCTCTGGCGGTGAAGATGGGCGAGTCATATACAGGTGTAAGAGCTTGTCGATACAACATGGAAGATTTGAGAGCCTCGTAATTGCACATAAGGACTCGGAGTCACTGGGAGAAAGTTGGAGAGGCGCCCGGTATGCACCTAAGGAAGTGGTCAAGTTCGCGTGACTTCGACATCACGACGCGCGTCCACTGCTTACCGACCTCCAGCGACGAGGCACCGTGCACTCTTTAGAGCCTTGATCGTGACATCACACCGGTCATTTTTTCCACCACATGAATAATGTCAAAGCGAAAAATCGCTAAACAAAACTCTTCTGATGGTATAGACAATAATGGTATACAGACAACAAGCCGTTTAATGTACAGAATGTAAGGTAGTAATCTAGAGCGTGACAAGACAGCGAGACAGATGCAAAATCAAGGCAGGAACAGCGTAGAGTAACATGAGATGCACAATAGAGATAGATACGACAACACAGAGAAAACGTTCAGCATCGCCAGAGCAATTACGATGGATTGGCGTCGCCGTTCGCTGCAGCCGACTTGCGCTGGGACGCTGCACCTTTACCGCCACCTCTGCGACCACGAGTCCCACCAGCAGTACCAGCCTTCCGCTTTCTACCGCGCCCAGAAGGTGGGACAGGCGTTGCATCGTCATTGGCTTGATCAGCTCCCCAGCCGGCGGCTGATTGGAGTGCCCGAAGAACTCGTCGCCTTCGTCGGCCCACAGATCGCGGACCACTTCACCGTCCACTTTGGCAGGTCGTTTGCCTAGAGCTTTTTCGGATGCTTTGCCAGCTGGGTCTAAGTTGGCGAGTTGTTCTTCGTTCAAGAGCAGCTGGACGATTTCGCTTGGTTTCGTCACATCGGTAAAGTTCTTGTTGCCCACAACAATATCTTGGACCTGCGGGAGTGGATAAATCAGTTTTGTATCCTTCTGTACATGGACACATCGAACTTACGTCTTTCTTGACCCGAGCCAGCTGTACGATACGTTCATCGATCGTCCCCCTCGTGATCAGGCGATAGACAGTGACCTGTCGCGTTTGGCCAAGACGATGGGCACGATCCATAGCTTGTGCGTCATTGGACGGGTTCCAATCATGATCATAGAATATGACCGTGTCTGCAGCCGTCAAGTTGATACCAAGCCCACCAGCCCTGGTGCTGAGAATGAAGACAAAAATGTCCGGTCTGTGTGGAATGATTAGATGGTTACAATCTCTATCGAAAAGAAAACATACCTCGTCTGCCAGTCCATGACCATGTCGCGACGGTCCTCTAGTTTTGATGATCCATCTAAGCGAAGATACTTGTACTGACGATAAACGAGATATTCCTCCATGAGATCCATCATGCGAGTCATCTGGAAATAGATGAGAACTCGGTGACCTGCAGGTCTGAGTTCTTGGAGCAATTCGTCGAGCTTGGCAAGCTTCGCAGAGTCGTAGATAAGACTCTTCGCTTCGGGCAGCTGCATGACTGACAACGGCAATTCGGCTTTTGATGAGGAATGGACAAGACCGGTGGACGACAATCCGGGGAGTAAATGCTCGTACTCGGCCGAAGATTCGACAGATTCCTGCTGAGACGGCGGGAGACCATACAGAGCTAGAGATTCGAGGGGAGCATCCACGATGGATTCTTGTCGTTCCACGAAGGTCCGGTTTGGGCAGTAGATGGAGATGGGCGGCGCAACCACCGGAGGCACAAACCATTTCACTATTGGGCGAGATAGACACGATGTGGACCAAGAGTTCTTCATGATATCGCCAAGCTCGGGGAGATCATGACTGGAAGGTCGCGGTAGTGAGGAATCCACAGCCGGTATCCGGTAGCGTTGAGCAACAGTGGCCATTTCAGGACTGACGTCGCTGTGAAGTGAACAGAGGTGAATGGACGGTTGCATAGATGATATGAAAAAGTCATACGTATAATACCAATCTTCCTCCGCTCTTGAAATCTGCTCTTTGAGCGCCAGAAGGCTTCGGCGAATGAGAGGTGATTCATGGATCGTGTGCGCTTCACTCGGCGACATGTTGAGTAATGGCAAGAAAGCGAACGCTGATTGGGCTATGGACAAGTATGAGCCCGAGTTTATTGAATAGAAGCCATTGAATCTACGTACCATCTTCGTCGACAGATCGCTGGATCCAGTCAGTTGCCCATATATTCATGAGCTTATTCAGGACATTGCTGTCCCGGTCCTCTCGCGGTACATCTACGAGCCTGCCATCCTCGTAAATAACTCCGGCACATCAAATTCAATAGGGTTCCTTGTTGAATATGGCACCAGAAGATAATCTCCTTCACGGCTCAGAAGACCGGACCGTCCAAACTCAGCGAAGGAGAACGGCGCGACAACATCCCTTCGTTCGAACAGTTCTGGATGGTTGCACACCTGGAGAAGACGATCGACATGTTAGCTAATACTGCGTTCGAACTGCATAGAACACGGACCTTTCGGAACTGCATGACGAGGTTCATCAACGAGCGCGCCGAGTCGGCGTCCCCAATATTTGCCGCTTTCTCCAACAGATCGGCCACTGAGACGTTGGCAAGCAAGGCCTTGTACAAAGCCCTCTGCCTTGCGCTGAGATCGACATATATGTCGATTTCAATCTGCAGACAGCGTTAAGACATGCGATAAAGATTAAAGGAAAAATCAACCCACCTTCTCGCTGAGCTCATTCTGGACATTACGTTTGACCCGACGAAGCATGAACGGCTTCAAGATCATATGCAGACGACGGAGTTGATGCTCATTGAGCTTGCTTCCCTTGTTTTCAGCGGCGCTTTCAATATCCTTCGAGAACCATTCATTGAACTCATCATGGGAGTCGAATAGACTAGGCATGATGAAATGGAGAAGCGCCCAAAGCTCTGTTATGTCACCAGCTCAGTAACTGCAATGAATATCGCTGATAGAAAAAGAAAGCTTACCCTGCATAGAGTTTTGAATGGGTGTACCCGTGAGGAGGAGGCGGTTGCGACAATGGAAGCCAAGCAATGTCTTCCAGCGCACACTGGCTGCGTTTTTAATATTCTGTGCCTCATCGAGAATCATGTACTGCCATTTGACACGTTGGAAGTATTGCTGATCTTGAGTGACCTGTGGCAGCATCAGCATCTCAAAACATTTCGACCGAGCATGATAACTCACCAACTGATAACTGGTTATGAGGACGTGGAAAGGCGCGTCCTGGTTATAACTGATCTCTTTCTTGCTCCAGAATTTACGCAACGTCGCGCGATCTTTGACGTTACCCCAGTATGGTATCGCTTTCAGTTTCGGCGCGAAACGGGTTAATTCCTGTTGCCAGTTGTGCAACGTTGATGCAGGTGCTACGACAAGGAAAGGACCCCATATGTCATGGGTCTCCGCGAGATACGCGAGCAATGAGATTGATTGGACAGTCTATACTGGATGGTCAGCGTCATGCCTTGAAGAAATTCAATGATAAATCACCTTTCCAAGACCCATCTCGTCGGCGAGGATGCCGTTGATACCTTGTTCGTACAGAGTGGCAAGCCAGTTAAGACCCTTCAATTGATATTCCTTCAATTGAGTCGTCAGCATTTTAGGCTGCTGAATCGTCAGCGGTCCACTGAGCGATGTTGGATTTTGGAAATTCAGTTCGTCCGAATCGACTAGAAAACGTAGGATGAGAATCAAAGTCAGGAATATGTAACTGTGACAACTCACGATCGACAAGCGGGGTCGAAGTAGGGCCTCCGACGTCTTCTCCATCGTCTCGGACGTGGGCCTGATGTTTGGCCAACCGCATTGCCTCGTTGGTCTTGCGTTCGAGCGCGGCTTGCGTGTCAAATGCTTGTGCTCTCTCCCGAGCCATAAGAACTGCTTCCTCAGCATTGCGCCTCGCGTGTCGGTGAAGATTTGTATGGTCCTCTGCAAGCAATCAGCATAAACGAACAAGTTCGATTGTAGGAAAGGACGTACCATCGTCGAAGTCAATGTCTCGCAAGTCGCCCGGCTGTCCGTCTTCGACAGTAACTCCTGCAGGAACGGCGATCAGGTCCGCCATCTCTCCCTCCACTTCAGAAGCTATCGAGGTTTCCAATGAGTGTTTGCACAGATACGTCTGACAGATGAACTTACTCTTCAAGTTTGTTACCGACGAAATGGCTGTATAGTTCGGTCTGGCTGATGAGGAACTCAAGCTTCCTGGCTTGTCGCGCGGCTTCACGCTTTTCCTCCTCGATCTTCGCCCTATCGATTGCCTCCTTCTGTTCTCGCTTACGAACATCGCGCTCCTCCTTCTCGTTCTTCTTCCAGAAGACGAGCATCTCGCGCATCAGACGCTTGCTCTTGGCCTGAACATCCTTCGTCGCCTTGGGGGTCCTAGTCAACGGACGACGAGCTTGAATAGAGGACAGTGTGGCAATGCGCTTCAGTTGGGCCTGGCGCTGCTGATAACCCGTGGCATGGTATCGGTAGACCTGGAATAGAATGTGAGACATGGATCAGCTGGTCAAAATGAAATCTCCAACCTTCGCAACCTCACGGCGCGCGATGTTCTTCCAAACCTTGCGCTGCGCTTCTTCGAGTGCCTTAACGCGCTTCAACATGGTCGACTCGTCAACCCGCTTGGCCTTCTTCAGAGGAGGCGGGGCCTCATCCATCTCGAAGACCGTCGCTGACGTCGAAGTCAACGCAGGTGAAGCTGGGCGAGATCCGGCAGGTGTTATATCGCCCGCAACAGATGGTGCAGCCGAACCAACGCCCAGGTATTCCTGGGTATGAGGAGGCAGCGTGTCGAGCTTTCGACGTGTTCTCTTGCGAGGCGCCTTCGGCGTTACGGAAACGCTGTCCATACTGTGCTCCCTCTGAATTTGTTTTCCCTTGCCCTTTCTATTGGTCGGCGTCGGTTTCTGAGTAGGATCTTGCGTAGACGCCACAGAGTGCTGGTCATCGGCGATTGATCGTTCCAAGTCAGCAGTGATGTCGCTCGGCTCCTTTGCGATCTTTCTCCTCTTGTTTGGATGCGCAGCCTTCTTGGCGATGGGAACTTCGAGGTCACTGCCGCTCGCGTCAGATTGAGGACGAGAGGCGACGCGTTTCTCCCGGGCCTTCCCTTTGCCCTTGCCCTTCGACGCTTTCGAAGGGCCAAGAAGGGACTCCTCCAGCTCTCGCGCTGCATCTTCTGCACCATTCGTGGGATGTATCCGACGTTCGGGCGAGTAGGGATCGACGCCAGATGCCCCAATGTCGAGATGTTCAGGTGATGTGGCGTGTAACGTTGAAAGGAGTTCGTCCTCGACAGATGCATGCATTTGGTGACGTGGCGGCGGTGGCGGCGGGAGCGGTATTCTATCTATCGTCTCGACATATCGGTGGGAGAGGCCCCGCATAAGCATCACATTGCGATCCTGGACGAAGACAGGTTGATGACTGAGTGACTAAGCAGGCTAAGACAAACTTACCATGGCAGTCCGCTCAAAATAATCCTCTACGAGTCGCTTGCGCTTCTGCGTGTCCAAGATGTAATTACCAAGCTCGCCAATCCAGACTTCTTCGCAGTCGCTGAGATCGGACGAAGCTAGGCGTCGATCCTCTTCTGTCGGCTCGCACCTCGACTCCGCAGATAAGTGATCAAGCATGTCGATCGGCGGAGACTGTGTGCGGATCTGCTTGTTCCGAGGAGGATATCGTCGGGAACTCTGGTGTAAATTCATAAGCACAAATAACCAAGGACCGCCATTCAATAATGCTTACTCGTCGAGTACTCGGTGGCCTGTAGTCACCATCGTCATCCGCGCCTTTCCTTCGCTTCTTGGGAGGTGACTGAGCAAGATCAGGCCCTTCCTCGTTGACGAAAGTGATGTTGGACGGAGCGGGATGATATTCTTTCGGTGAGAGAGGAGACTGTCCACGCTCGGAGTAGAAAGAACCGTTCGGACCGACAGGAGACACCTCGCCTTGCACCCATTCTCCGCTCTGGTGGTCCCATGCACCGGAAGCCTGGTATGCCACTGGCTGAAACGTACGGGCCTGAGGAAGGGCCTGTCCCTCAGAGCCCCGTTTGTTATGTGAAACGGCGGCGAGGTGGTGATGGTGAACGGACTGTGTCCAAGGGGCGGTCCATCAGGGCGGGATCAGGGCCTGATCCTGCTGAGTAGGCAGGCTGAGAGGGAGCGGGAGGCGTGTTCATGGGAGGCAGGTCATCGTTAAGTATCCTGCTGAGTGACATGGCTGGAGTGGAGGTTGCAAGGAATGATGCAAGGACGACAGGCGAAAATGTGCGTAGGAATGAAAGAGGCAGGGGCGACCGCGTGGGACTTCAGCCTACGAGATGAATAATAAGTGAAGGATAGACAGAACGGAAGGGACTCCCGAAGTCGGCAAGTGAGTAGTGACGGAGGAGGTGTCGGGATGTTGGGAGGGGATGGTTGGAGGTGTTGGTCAAGAACAAGAGAGAACTGATAGCGGGAAGGGAAGAAATGGAACGGACAAGGCCGCAGTTGACGCGCCATCGCTATTTTCCATAACGATTTATATCCAGTCGCTCTTCGTTGTTGCGTTCGCCTCCAATAGGCACTTTCCTTTTCTGGCCAACACTCATCCTCCCTCTACCGGTCTTCGTCAGACGGCGTCCTCTCGTCCTATGCCTTTCTTTCTTCCATTTCTTATTACAAACATCAAGATATCCTCTCAACTCCCAGGCGCCATTTATTTGCACCTGGTCCGAGCGCCCCTTGTCATTGATGGTATGACACTTGATATCCGACTCGATGCACTGCGCCACGCGCGACTTCCACCGTCCAAATAAAGCCCGAGCCCTCCACTTAGATCCTTTGTCATGCTCAACGTGTACGTGCTTCCAGACAACGTCCAGAACACGACAAAAACCGTGTCATTCCTCTATTTGAGTTCCGGCCCATTGTATCCCTATATCACTCCGAAGACAGCTGTCGTGCTACTGCTCACATCGCTGACTAATATGGTAGGTGAGCTTCCGCATATCCAAAGCGCGGGAGCCTGTTGTGCCCAAAATGACAAAAAGATTTTACGGCTCATCGGGGTGGATCATCAGCTCCGGTCGGACTTTCTCGTCAAACTCCTCGGGTGTAAGGAATCCAAGCTGAACAGTGGCCTCCTTCAGACTCAGTCCCTCTTTGTGCGCCTTCTTGGCGCACTTCGCCACATCTAAGCAGTTCAATCAACATTGATAGAGATGCCGCATTCTTGAAAACTTACTGTCGTATCCCAAATGCTTGTTCAAAATAGTGGCCAGCATCAGCGACTGGTGCACTAGATTGTTGATACGCTGCTCGTTGGCCTGGATGCCAACAACACAGTTCTTCGTGAAGGACCTAGAGCCATCGGCCAGGAGGCGGATGCTCTGCAAAACATTCTTGATGATCACCGGCTTGAAGACATTCAGCTGCAAAGGAGTAATTATTCAGCAGCATTCGCGAGCAGTCGTCAGCGCAACTTACCTCAAATTGGCCCCATGATCCTGCGACGCTGACGGTAGTCTGGTTGCCCATGACTTGTGCAGCCACCATCGTGAGAGCCTCGCACTGGGTTGGATTGACCTTGCCAGGCATGATGCTGCTTCCGGGCTCATTCTCTGGGAGGGCGAGTTCTCCAAGACCACATCGAGGACCCGAACCAAGGTAACGAATATCGTTTGCAATCTTCATCAGAGAACAGGCAACAACGTTAAGTGCGCCATGAGCCTCGACAAGAGCATCATGGGCAGCAAGGGCTTCGAACTGATGAAAATTCAGCCCTGATGATGCGTTTGAAATAGGAGTGACTAACTTACTTTGTTCGGTGCCGTCTGGAACTCAAGCCCAGAAAGTTTCGAAATCTCGGCGGCAACTTTCACGTCAAAGCCGCGTTTCGTGTTCAGACCCTGGACAATCGTGAAAAATGAAATAATGGATCGAAAATGCAAGCTTACCGTTCCAACAGCCGTACCACCCTGAGCGAGTTTACTCAAGCGAGGAAGGACGTCCTTAACCCGATCGATGCCATTTGCGACCTGCTGAACGTAGCCACTGAACTCTTGACCCAGAGTCAATGGCGTGGCATCCTGCAGTTTGTCGCAATTAACTTCGAGTACCATAATTCTTGTCGCGATTTGATCCGCACCTGCAAATGCGTGCGGCCAATCTTAATGATGTGTTCAAACGCCTTTGACTTTTCATCAAGTGCCGATCGCAGCTCTTCAAGAGCCGGTACGAGATTGTTGACGATCTCCGTCACTGCGGCGACGTGCATCGCCGTTGGGAAGCTAATTCGAAGGATGAGAGACACCCTTACGTCGGAACAGCTGGACTCACGTATCGTTGCTGCTCTGGCTCATGTTGACATGATCATTGGGGTGAACGGGCTTCTTGGAACCTAATTGTCCACCGAGGATCTCAATTGCGCGATTCGAGATGACCTCATTAACGTTCATGTTGCTCTGGGTTCCGCTTCCGGTTTGGAAGACCACCAATGGAAAGTGGTCGATGAGCTTTCCGGAAATGACCTGAGAGCATGCCCATCTTTAGTTTTATCTCGGCTGGTTCAGGAAATGATAAAGTACTTCATCTGCGGCCTGCTGGATGGCCTCGCCGACTTTCGGGTCCAAACCGTAGGTGACATTGACGATAGACGCTGCCTTCTTCAAGACGCCGAAGGCTTTGATCAGAGGCGGAGGAAGCCGCTCCGTAGGCCCACCAATGTCAAAATTCTGCAGCGACCTGGGAGACATACAATTATGGCTTCAATAATGCACTACTAACATAAAACTCACCGTTGGGTCTGCGCACCCCAGTAGCGGTCTGCAGGCACTTTCAGCTCGCCAAATGTATCCCGTTCAACGCGAAACTTCTGTTCTGACTGCAGGACGCGGTGATCTCAATAATGCTCTGTCTCTCATCGCATATGAAACCAACCATGATTCGCGCAGAATTGGAGAACAATCGAGTCGAAACGCGTTGCTGGTGAGATAGGAAGAGGAGAGACTGATATTGGCCGCGGAATTCCAGATGCGTATGATGTCGGGATCGAATCACATGAGACAGATCCGTCAATTGTCATAGAACATGCTATACAGGCACGAAATCACTCACTCTACGCGAAAGCCGGAGGCCAGCCATGGCTCACAATGAGAGAAAACAAGAAAGTAGAGGATATGATAGAGGGTTAACGACCGTGCCGAGAACAGTGTGCTTCAAATTATGAAGTCGACGGAACTTTTCGGACGTGTGCTGCTCATCTTCGGAACGCGTTTTACCACGCGAGCGGCCCGACCCCAAAGTCGGCAGAGTTTGCCAGCGCCAGTCGGGCGAAGCCAAAGACGAAGTGGACAAAACGCATTACGGCAGCGTTTGCAGGACGACGGGACAACGACCTACGGATGTTCAAGAAGAGTACCGAGTTACCTGTGATTCTGTAAGATGTCCTCCGAGCGCTGCCCGAGCGCGATAACTGTTATAAAATGAAGCTCGTTGGGGAAGAGGACGCACGTGATAATTGACAGCCGTTTCCCCGCATTTCGCGTCCGGATATCTTGCAAGTCGAAAGCATCACATAAAGCCACAGCCCCCCTTTTCTACGGCCCTCACCACCCCATCATGTCGAGCGTTGCATCCCAGCTCATCCTGCATCCAACCGTGTCGAAGACATTCAAAGTTCTGGGCACCACGACCGGTCGAGACAAGGTGTGTCTTCTGCTCGATCTCCAATAGGGCATCGGGCTGACGTGACGGCAACTCTGCAGATCTATCGCGCCGTCCAGTACTTCTCGCGTTTCTTCGCATGGTATCTCATCTCCCGTGGGCTGAAGCTCGACGCCGTAAGGTGGAACTCATTGAAGAGCCATCTGGCCTTGGGGCGAAAGTGTGAGTCAATCATATAGTGTACTGTGATGCATATTCTGAGCCAGTTGACAGTGCTGCGACTCGGAAAGCCTGTTGAAAACCTTCAAGCCGCTTTACGCGCAGCACAGACTACTGGGTATCTCTGGGAGCAGCTCACAACGATTGCACGAAACCTTTCATACTTTGGTTACCTTAGCTACGATGGGGTCGCTTGGGTACGTGCTAAACATCTACAGTGCATTTTGTGCTTGTAACTTATACACGTTTACAGGCCAGTGCGATCCATTTCATTACACTGAAGCCTGGTACAGCATCAAAAGTAAACAAAACCGCAGCCCGCTTCTGGTTGACCGGCATCTTGTTCAGCCTCGCAAATGGCCTCATTAAGGTAGAGTTTCCCTAATCCGAATTCGGCCCACTCTGATTGAGGTTGTGACAGGGCGGCAGATTGACCAAGGAAACGAATGAGCTTCGCGCTTTGAGTGAGAAAGACATTGGCAGCCAGAACGCGCTCCAGGCGAAACTGCACGCACTGGACGAGTAAGACCTTCTATCTCATTTACTCGCATGCCGCATGCTCAAATGTCTGCACTTCCAGGCTCCGCGCGTCAACTCGCCAGCAATTCGTTATTGACATCCTTGATATCTGGATTCCAGCGACTACTCTTAGTCTCGTCAATGTTAATGACGGAGTCGTTGGTATCTTTGGGTGCGTCATCCTCATGACGGCAAGTAGCAAGTACTCATTCGAATACCCAGTTTCTTGTCATCGGTGTTGGCCCTGCGGTCACACTGGAATGCGGTCAATGCGAAGAAGTAAAGCCTTTCCTGCTGTAACTTGCGAGTTGTTTCGTCCACATGTTACGTGTCGTGCTATCCTCGAATTACTGTCTGTTAGTGAATACGTCTCAATATCTATGCGTTTCTGGAATCACACGCAACGCTGCTTTCAGATTGTCTTGTCAAAGAGTGGTGATGTGATGTCTGTCTACATGTGAATGAAGAGTATGCATCCACAGCGAAAGCGGGCATGGAATGACGATGCTATGAGGTAGGCGATGTCGATGCACGTCCCGTAAGGTGTTCATTGCGTACACGGAGGTACTCTTGCCGGAGGATATGCATGCTCTCCGGACGAGTACTGTGAAACATTTCCAGTCAATTCACACATCGGCCATGTGCCTGTCAGATACTGCATACTCACTATTGGTACATGCAATCCTGTACGGCTTGGTATTTGGCTCTGCAAGCCCAAGCAACGGACACCGTGCGACCCGTAGCGCACTCGGCGAACTCTGGATGATCGTGAGTTGGATCGTAGGAAAAAAAAAACAATGTAGGTTTGAACAGTAGAAACGAACCTTTAACGATGGGGTCGCACTCCTGCAATGCGCGCGCCTTCGTGGTTTTCATAAGCGTATCCTCTTCTCGTCGCGAGAGGGTGTTCATGATTTTCGCAACTGTGTAGGTCAGACGCGTTATTCCAGCAGTGCGCGGGACTGGATGGGCTACTGGCAGCAGTTGTGGATGTAAAGAGAGACTGGAAAGCAAGGAGGCGCTGGAGACTTAGCACCGATTACTACCATAAGGAGTAGCCCGACGGCGGGAGCGCGCCGCTATCGCTCCGCATGCTGAGCAAAGCCCTCTCCCCCCATTGGCAAGCACTCGGGGTCATTCGCAAGCATAACTCGGGCAGCAGGAGCCTCATCTTGACTCCAACCTCCCCGTTCCTTCTTCACCTTACCAATACGACGTCCATGGCTGCTTTGTTGCGCGCTACTCGCGTTCCCAAGCGGACCGTGTCTCTTGCTGCTCGGAGTCTGGCGACTGCCTCTGGCTCACCGCTCTCCAAGCCTGCTTTTAGCCAGACTTTGGCCGACGGGCCATCATTGGATGATTTCATAGCAGGAGATCCTATAGACCGAGTGGTGCTCGGAAATACGTCTGCGTATGTCTTGAACTCCACACTCTGTGACGTTTCGTCGGACTAACTTGTGGACAGTCCGAGGCTACCTTCATACTTGAAGACCTCGATACCAAAGGGCGCCTCGTTTACCAACATCAAGAAGGACCTCAGAGGGCTCGGGCTGCATACTGTCTGTGAAGAGGCACGATGTCCCAATATCGGAGATTGCTGGGGCGGTAAGGAGGGCGCAACGCCTGAGGAGGGCAAACGAGCTGCCACCGCGACAATCATGGTACGATTTCTTGTGTATCCCAATATTCACGGATGCTCACGCTTGCGTTCTAGCTTATGGGTGACACCTGTACTCGTGGCTGTCGTTTTTGCTCTGTGAAGACGTCAAAGGCTCCCCCGCCGCTAGACCCCCACGAGCCAGAACACACAGCGGAGGCCATCAGCCGTTGGGGGCTTGGCTACATCGTTTTGACCAGTGTTGATCGTGATGGTAAGCTTCCTCTGACCGTCGGGTTGACCTTTTTCGAGCCATGATTACAGATCTCGCGGATTCTGGCGCACATCATTTCGCAGAAACAATCATTAAGATAAAGCAGAAGTCAGTTCTTACATTCCTATCGCTGTGCTGCGTACTTATCGCTCGACTCATAAGGGCACCACAAATATTAGTCGAAGCTCTCACAGGGGACATGGGAGGCAATCTGGACCATGTTGCAGTTGTTGCCAAGTCCGGACTGGACGTTTACGCGCACAACGTCGAGACAGTCGAGGCAATGACGCCGTTCGTTCGTGACCGACGAGCAACGTTCAGACAGAGTCTGAAGGTCTTGGAGCATGCGAAGAAGAATGGCGTGCGTATCACGAAGACCAGCATCATGCTTGGTGTGGGCGAGACGGAGGATCAACTGCTGGACGCACTGCGAGGTCTGTCCCATTTCTGTCACGCATGCTTCCTGCAGCACTCAGCTTGCGTGTTCACAGAACTCCGTAAAGTTGACGTCGACGTCGTCACGTTCGGCCAATATATGCGTCCGACGAAGCGACACATGAAAGTGGACCGCTATGTTGAACCTGCAGAGTTCGACCGTTGGAAACAGGTCGCTGAAGACATGGGTTTCCTTTACGTGGCCAGTGGCCCACTGGTACGGAGTAGCTATAAGGTAAACCTTCTTCTCCGATGCCGGCTATTCCATGCATTAATGCTCATTGTCCTATCCAGGCTGGAGAATATTTCATCGAGAACGTTCTCAGAGGTAAGGGCGCGGAGCGAAAGACACAGAAGCTCGTTGCGCACAGCGCCGCATTGGAGTCGGAGGTGTCGGCATGATTGACGCTGTCTTCACTATCTTAGATGCTCAGCTGGGCGCACTGTATGCGTCTCATTCTTATAATCATATACACCGCTTGAAACAATGATTTTGTCGACCTGTTCTCCGACTGGACGCGTCATAGCGTCGTGTACTTGATAACTTACCAGACTCATATGCCGGCAGATGCCGGTGAGCGTAACTTCCAACGAAGACCGACGCGTTCCTTTCATCCATCTCCTTCTCAAACATTGCGTTCTCGCGATGATAGCGAATCCCTTTGCATCAAGGGTTGCTCGACCCTCTCTTAACAAGGAGAATCTATCGGCTCAAGAAACGCTGCACGGTTAGTGGGACTCAAAGCATCACCCCACCCTGGCATTCTGATCTAGAGGCTCTCTACAGAAAATGGTCCAGCAGAACCGATCTCAGCATTAGAACCGCTCATTCCACTCGTAAATCGTGCGTATCAGTCGCCAACAGTTGTCATGCATGTTTGACACGCGCATATATGCACGTTCTATTGTCTGCATCATCGACGTGACTAGATCTGAGCAAGCATAGCGCGCTGCCCAAGAAAGCCCCTCGTCCTCGTCCACCTAAGCTAGCACGGAAGAAGCAGAAGACGACTCCAGCTAGGTCGAATGCGAACAAACCTGCCAAACCTTCCTCTCCGATCTCCAGCGGATGCCAAGCTTTCTACTCTCGCTCGAGACATCATCGCCTCCTTGTCAAAGAAAGCCCGTCTGTCTCATCAGGCATGAACTCCAGTAGCTCGACGGCAGCCCTGCCCATCACGACGTCCGAGGTTCTTGCCTCTGTTAGCGCTCAACTCAAAGGCCACAATGCACAAGCACATTTCCAGCGTGTTCGATTTGTTGATATCTGACTTATGCGTTTCCAGTCTATTCTTTCCTTGCAACTTTGACCTTTGACATCCCGATATGTGCTGGATCGAGATATTATTCTCGTTCATTTGCGTTTCCAGTTCCGTCTTCAATGTATAGCGCGGCAGTCGTAATTTTGGGAGATAATCACCTCGCGTGATTATGGCAAATGCATACATGAAACCATACCATCCGTACCTTGAAGGCGATGAAAAGACGAATTTTACTTGAAGAGATGTTGCTAGTACTTGGTAGACGCCAGTTGCACTTCGACTCGAGGAGCCGCAAGATCCAAACCTAAATGTATGGTTAGGGTCGTGATCGGAGTTCTCCGAGTCGGAGCCTGGAATGTGCAAACCTTGCTCACAACAAACTTTATTTTTCTCAGTCCGTCCACGCAACTCGACATCGACATCAGTCGCCGGCACACAATCCCTCCAACAACATGGTAAGCAACCCGCCCTTGAGTTCTTGAACGACGTGCTGATTATTCCTGCAGGATTCATCAAAAGCCCCCGTCAAGCTCGCCCGTGTCGTCAAGGTCCTATCTGCTTGATTCCTGTACATTTGAATACATGGCGTTCTGACCTGTATGTTTTTGCTTTATAGGTCCTCGGCAGGACTGGTTCTCGTGGAGGTGTCACCCAAGTTCGGGTTGAGTTCTTGGATGATACAACCCGGACAATCATCCGGAACGTGAAGGGTCCCGTGCGGGAGCAGGATATCCTGGCTCTCCTGGAGTCTGAGCGTGAGGCTCGGTACGTCCCCTTCTTCTTCCTCTTATTACTTGGCAGCTGAAATCATATTTCTCGCTTTTCTCTAGCCGCCTCCGTTAAAATCTGGCATATCATCTCACGCCTTCCTCATTGCTTTTCTCTCTCGCTATCTCCGCTGCATGTTGTATGATCATGCCAATTTAATTGCATGAACTCTCTGGACATCTTAGTTCTGTCATGCACCTTTCCAAAGGCAGGGCTTATGGCAAGGGAACAGTATCACAGTTGTATGGTATGATGCAGCTGGCATCCAGATGAGGCCTGGGGTTATGCAACTACTGTAATGCAAAACCTCTTCATGCAAACTCTGGATGCCTCACGCGCGCCTTCGAAATCGAGTTTCTCAGACCCGACATGATGCCGAAGGCCGGTTTCGTGCTCTTACCGGCATTTCTTTCCTCCTTGCCTCGATCCGAACACTCCGTAACGCTGGTTAGCCCAGATTGCCGTCTTGAGCTACGCCGAACTTTGCCTGCAGGCGGTCACCTGAATACGGCATCCGACTGCTATTTCTCGCAACTGCATGATTATGTGCGTCTGAGAGCTATATCCGTTGGCGTCGTCCTGTCAGATATTCTGCGGATCCCCATTAGTATGATATAAATGAAGTAGATTTGATTCGTTATCGATGACGACGAGCGCGTATGTACCGCATGCATTCCGACAATTGCACTAGGTACGTTGATGGCGATGCAATCTTCAATGCATCCGTCAAGGATGCGATGATATCGAATAATTTATATACTTGCACAAATGTTGAAACGCCCTCTCGCTGCCCCAACTGTCCTCTTGCAAGATGCCTCTCAAGGCAGCGTACGTCACACTTCTCACCAAGGACGCTTATCTTCCAGGTGCTTTAGTGGTACATGCCGGCTTACAAGCCGTCAACTCCAAGTACCCTCTGGTGATTCTAGTCACTCCAGAGCTGTCCACAGAGTCTAGGACCGTTCTGAAGAACCGCGGAATTGCAACGCGCGAAATAGAGAGCTTGCAGCCTCCAGCCTCTCATGCTCTCGCCGCTCACGATGCCAGATTCGCAGACACCTGGACGAAGCTCAGGTTCGTCCATGGATTAAGGCCTGCAGCCGTCAGCTAACATTTTGCTGTACAGAGGATTTGAGTTGACTGAGTATGACGTGGGTGCATTCAGCGATTATTTCCACTTGGCCCAACCGTAACATGCAATCGTCGTCGTAGCGTATCGTCCTCATGGATTCGGACATGATTGTCCTGAGGAACATGGACGAGCTCATGGATCTTGAACTCCCCGCCGACTGGATTGCGGCAGCCCACGCCTGCGCATGCAACCCACGCAAGCTGGCCCATTACCCTGCAGATTGGTATGGATCCCAGTCTGTTCAGATCACGAAGACATAAACTCAACGAATTGTTCAGGATACCCGAGAATTGCGCTTATACCCCCTTGTCCATCCCACCGCTATCACGAACCCCACGCAAATCACCGAGACCACTCCCCGCCCGTACAACCTCCTGAACTCTGGGCTCGTCGTCCTCACACCATCACTCGAACTGTCGGCGGCAGTGCAGAATTATCTTAATACCTCCCCACTTGTTCCGACGTTTTCGTTCCCCGATCAGGACCTGCTCGCGGCGTTCTTCCACGGCAAGTGGAAGCCTCTGCCGTGGATATATAACGCGTTGAAGACACTGCGGGTCATTCACAAACCACTATGGAGAGACGAGGAGATCAGGTGTCTGCATTATATTCTGCACGATAAGCCATGGCAGGCGAGGGTGGGCGAGAAGGGCACGGGGGTGAGTACGAGGATGTCAACAGGTGGTGGTGGGAACAGCTGGAGGGGTGGTTTCCGACCTGGAAAAGAGTGATCCGGACGGAAGAAAGTTGGTGCTGGCGAATGTTGCTCCTCCGCTCTGATAGCGAACAATCATTCTTCTTGATCTTTGTTAGATTTGGTCATATCTTGCATGCTCACTAGAGGAAAATACCCTTATTGTATTCTGAGGGGTTGAAGCTCTGATAGATTGATATCATAGATGGATATCACCGATGGTACATTTCTTCATTGATACAGCACTATATTGCTACAGACAAATTATATCCTCCACCTTGCGATCATACCCTCCAAGCTACGTGAACCTCATCGGTCCTGAATCTATGAGATGCGTGAGTTTGACGCATTTTGACTGATCAAATTTCGATGTCATACCGTTGTGTACAAGTGCTCTCCGCGAGCGGCGTCTGTTGTCCCATCCGGAAACTTAGAAGCCCTGCTTGTGCAATCATGATACCGTTGTCGATACAAAATCTAGGGAGACATGAATCTCTAGCCACCGAAACGCCAAGATCATACTTACCGTTCATCGGTGGCAAAGACCTGTCCATTTCGTTCTCTAGCCATGATGCCCATCATCTCCTGGAGCCGTTCATTACCTGAAATCGAGTCAGATAGAGCGCATACAACCAACGTCAAACAAGCAACTCACATCCGACGCCCCCGACGATCAGCACTTCCTTGCTTCCGATATGCGCCATCGCTCGTTCCGTTATTTCGACTAGCATGGCGAAGACAGTCTCCTGCAGAGAAAAGCACAAGTCTGCAGGCGTAAAGAAATCGTGATCATCTGGGCCTTTTGGCTTCCCGTCGGGGCGGAAGCGTTTGTCCAATGTGAGGGCCTCTATCGAGCTCAAGATGCCCGACAAACTGACGTCCATTCCCTTAGTCGCGTAGGGAAGCGGGACCAGCCGAGTTCCCCTAGATCATAGTTGAACGACATCATTATGTGAGCATAGGGAGCAATTTCACGCACTTTTTCGCCTCCTCTTCTATGTTTTGTCCGGGGCTTGGATCATTGCTGAGGTTAATCACCCGAGCAAACGGTCAAGGCAGTTCCCCACGGCGATGTCCAATGTCTCGCCAAAGATGCGATAGCACTGTCTCGAGTACGCGATGACCTGTGTGTTTCCGCCAGATACATACAGCACGACAGGATTTTGTGCTCCAGTGATGTTTCGACCCATCTCGATATCTAGATGAATATGTCAGAACTCGCGTAAGAAACAGGGTTGTCCACTTACGACCGACACAGTGGTTCACACCCACGAGTGGTTTTTGGTACAGAAGGGAGAGCGTTCGCGCGACCAAAGCAACAGATTGCAATGGTGCACCCATGCCGGGGCCTGCGGGTCGACGGCATGTTAGCAAATCACTATGCATTGTACGGCATGACCTACCTTTGGTGTAGCATATGCAGTCCAGATCGTGCAAAGATATACCCGCCTTCTTGACAGCATCATTGATGACCTTCAGTGCCCACTCCCGATGATGCTGAGCAGTGTCCCGAGGAGAAGAATCCCTCGCCCGAGGGCGTGATATATGTATGGCGAACATTCGAGAGGACGGTGGCCGATCCATCTACATCGTGCCTGATGATCCCAGCGCCGAGCTTGTTCGCAGAGCCCTCGAGACCAAGAGCAAGGTATGCGCGCGCTGCGATGCAGGATCAGAATGCTGCAAGAAGCAGAAAGACGACCAAATTATGGTACCTGGTTTTTTAAGAGGACTCCTGCGTAAACGACCAGGCATGTTTCTTATTTCAGATTACGAAGAGAATTAATGACGGTGGATGAGTGCGAGAAGATACGGTATGAAGTCAGAGGTGGGATATCCGGCCGGCCCGCCACAGCTGCAGGGTTTCTAAACGAATCGGGCAGCGAATCGACGCGCTGGTCGACGATTTGATCGACGTCAGGACCGTGCAGCAGTACTTTCTGGCAGTTTCAACGTGACAAAGATACGTACTCGAGGCCCGCTCACAATTTTGCAGGCTGTTAGTAGAGCAACAAAGTCAATGAAGGCGACGTTGAAATAGAGTTGATTTTACGAGATCAGGCTTCAGGTATCCGTGTGTGTGCCATATTTCTGTGCATATCTGCAGTCCCATTATCTGCCGAGTGTAAAGACAGATCAGACCCATGACGCGAACTCATAACACCAACGAGATACGAGTGGTGACAACATATTAGCGCGGATACGGGAGGTAGCAGTAGAAAACATAAGTCTATGTTGAAGCGGTATGTACGAAAAGACTGTACTAAAACCCTACGAAATGCAGACCCGTGGGGGACTTAGAGCATGAACGTCAGGGGGTTTTCAAGGTATCCCTTAAACGCCGTGAGCCATCTCGCGCCTATAGCTCCATCAACGGTACGGTGGTCGGAGCTGAGCGTGACCTTCATGATGTTGACGGTCTTGAATCCACGCTCTTCCTCGGGCGCAGGAACAAGGGTGGGTTGTGTCGATCCAACGGCCAATATACATGACTGTGGGGGATTGATGATGGCGGTGAAGTGGTTGATATCGAACATGCCCAGGTTGGAGATCGTGAAGGTGCCACCCTGCCAGACGCGTTCTTAGAAAATAAAGACAGAGCCTAGTTACGAATGAACTAACCTGGTATTCCTGAGGCAGCAACTTGCCGTCGCGAGCCTTCTTAGCCAACGCCTTAGCCTCAGCAGAGATTGATGCCAGGCCTTTAGAGCCCGCGTCCTTGATGATCGGGGTAATGAGACCATTGGGAGTGGCGACAGCAATGCAGATGTCAGCTTTCTTATACCTGCACAGAACCGGTACCGAATTAGCAAAGCATGATCAGCGCGGAGGGCGAAGGGTGCGCACTGCCTGACAACCTCGCCGAGCCATGCAGAGTTCGCTTCCGGTACATCTTCAAGGGCCTTGCTGACAGCCTTGACAATGAAGTCATTCACGCTCAGCTTGGCCGCCTTGTCCTTCTCTGAGAAAGACTTGTTGAACGCCTCCCGAAGTTTTGTGACCTTGTCCATGTTGATGTCCACCGTGAGGTAATAGTGTGGTGCCTCGATCTTCGCCTGCGACAGACGCTGGCCGATGGTGCGACGCATGTTCGTGAGAGGATGTCCACGTAATCGGGTGTCGGAGCAGCAGGCGCGGCGGCAGCAGCAGCAGAGGGAGCAACAGAGGGAGCAGCGGGGGGCTGGTATTTCTCAACGTCCTCACGCAAGATGCGACCGTTGGGCCCAGAGCCTTTGATTTTCGCCAGAGGAACCCCCTCTCAAGAGCAATCTTCTTGGCGATGGGAGACGCGAAGATGCGCTCACCCTTCCCCAGCTCAGGCTTGGATTCTGGCGCAGGAACAGAGGGCTCGGGTTTTGATGGGGCTTCTTCGGACTTTGGCGGCGGTGGTGGCGGAGGGGCGGCCTCTTTCTTTTCCTCCGTTGGCGGTGCAGCCTTCTCTGAGGCAGCCTCCTTCGCCAGGTCGGCGGCGCCGGACAAGTCATCGCCTTCTTCCGCAAGGATCGCAATGGGAGCGCCACCGGGATGCCCTTCGTACCATCAGGCGCCTGTTACATGCAAACATATCAACGGAGACCAAGCACGATACAACAAGTCTCACTCACAATGATCTTGGCGAGGACACCATCCTCCTGCGACTCCACGTCGATGACGGCCTTGTCCGTTTCCTGTCATAAGCCATGCTTGAGCATCGAAAGGTTGAAATTCGGAATGACGCGCGTACAATCTCGAGCAGAACGTCACCAGCTGAGAAAGACTCGCCCTCGGCCTTTTTCCATGTCGAAACACCACCCTCCGTCATGGTCGGGCTCATGGCCGGCATACCCATTTTAGAGAGCGCATTTCTCCGCGCAGAGACGTGTATACCTGCATTCAAATGAGTTCAGAGCACGGCAAGAAGTGCAGAAAACGCACGCCTGGTGAGAATACGAGCCAGAGAGGAGGCAGACATGGCAAACGGCGAGGAAGGATGGTGGACGCGTTGGGGACCAAGGTAAGAGCTGAGTTTATGAGTGAGTGGATTGCTGGCGGAGGGGCCAAACAGATGACAACTCGCTTGCCGCGCTCCGACGACCCCGCTGGGGTGATCTGACATTCTCCGAGCATTGACAAAGGTCATCATGGCCTCCGACTGCATGCTGCCTGGTCAGCCCGTGCCTCTTCCACGCGGGCCAGCACCGCAACTGGGTGCGGGCATCTACACCAAGGATGGACAGACACGCGCGAGTCTTGTCGGCGTGCCGCGCTACGATGGTCCCGTCCGTCTTTTTCGTTTCTACGCGTCTGAACAAATTTCAAGTCTCGGACTTTGTACATTCTGCATATTATAGAGCTTGGTTATTTCTCGTACGCGTCCCCATCCACCCGCACCAAATTCGACAGTGCTTGGCTCCATTACCCGCCTTTCGCCACAGCAAGCACTAGTGTCAATCACCGTCGTGGACGGTGTTCCCCTTCCTGCAGGTGAAGAGTTTACAGGCGTCATTCGCGTGCAGGACGTGAGAGCAACAGAGAAGGACAAGGTGAAGATTGCGGACTGCTTTCGTGGAGGCGATGTGATAAAAGGCGTGGTGGTACGTATCTTTCGCTGCTGAGGTTGTCAAGTATTTCATCTATAATCACAGATTTCACTGGGGGATGCGCGGAGCTACTACATTACCACAGCACGCAATGACTTGGGTGTCATCTTCGCAACCAGTGAAGCAGGTGCTATAATCATTTGTTCCACGCGACTTTTGGCTAATCTGTTTGCCGAACAGGCGCGACAATGGAGCCTGTCTCATGGCAGGAGATGCGTTGCCCAAAGACTGGAAAGATTGAGAGAAGAAAGTGCGCAAAGCCAGAGGGATTGTAGCTCTGTGATATTGTATAATAAATCAAGTACGATACTAGATCGCATTGGCAGTGGTGGCCTGGAGTGCAAACACAAGACAATAAGGGTTGGCGCGACACGAGGCTGACTTGACTTGAACACTCCTTCCTAATTGACGTCGGCTGCCCTCTTGTTCTCCCCAAGTTCCCCACCGTCCATCCGCTTCTCGGTTCGGTCTCGTCCTGGTGTGAGCTGTCTTGCTAGACAATGACAGCCGTCCTTTCGGCTTCCAACGCGTTGCACAAGGAAAACATCATGGGTTCACATGACGACTGCCATCTCAAGTATTAGTCCGCAACTTCTCTCTCGTACGGCTGCTGATTGTGGTTCTCAACAGTTTCTCCTCCCAAACGGACTGGAAATCGAAGTATTATGAGGTCGCGGATATGCTGGCAGAAACCAAGACCGAGCTTGACGAATTCCACCAGTCCAGCAAAGAACTCGAGGAGGAATTAGAACGGGAGTTGGCACGGACCGAGAAAGCGCAACAGGATCTGAAGGTCAAAATCGAGCGGTCTGAGAATGAGCGTGATGAATGGAAGGTGCGTTGATGGTCTCATCCATTACAAGTCAGCACTTCACGCGTTTCTGTAGGCAAAGTTCGTGTCTCTCCAAACTATGCACAACACGACTACGACCTCTCTTCAACGTGAGCTCGATACCCTTCGACAGGAGCACCAGAAACTTAAGGTCGAACTCCGGGAGCTGGAGATGGGCAATGATGACCTTGAGCGGAATGAACGTGCTGTCTCATCAAGCTTGGCTGATATCGAGGCGAAGTATTCTAGAGCTCTTGAAGAGAAAATCCTGCTAGAGCATGAGCTGCTAGACAAGGCGGGTCTTGAAGAAGAGTGTCAGAGACTGCGAGACGAACTGAGAGGTATGGGTTCTTGTCGACACCTTCTTCAAATATTGACATTCTCCAAGATTCAAAAGAAGAAGTCTCCATCATTCGCGATCAGCTCGAAGCTGCTCAAGCACGGGGCTCGTCCACCACTGAATCTCCGACCACCGAAAACGCGTCCTCCGCACCTTCATCGCTCCTACCTCATATCTCGGAACGCTCCGATGATGACCTCCTTCACACTCAGCCACCACCTGATCTCCAGCTTTCCGATCTTTCACCTGAATATGAGCTCCCTTCACCCATTGCAAAGACTCCGCGCCTTTCCAGCTCTTCCTTCGGCTCTGATGCAGGCCAGTCTGCTTTATTGCAGCGTGCTGGTTTCGCTCTCCCTCGGCCTAAATTCACCGCCCCTCAATCACCCACCACTCCCACCCTGTCTACGCCGACTACGCCCATCAGTCGTGCCAGCACTCTTCCTAGTCTGTCCACCCCATCACGACTTCCGCCGCCGCGTACTACTGTCACTCGGGCCACGCCCCGCATTCCTGTAGCGGCGTCTATGGGAGCCAGCACTTCGAGCACGGTCACTGGCGCTGGATCCAAGAACAAGGGTGTCAGATGGTTTCGGAAATGAGAGCACGCGTTAGAAATCTCGAGCAGAAAATTCATACTCGTGTTCCACGACTTCGCATGGGCTCCACGAGTCGCCCGGCTCCTCCCGCATCATCGTCGTCGTCATCGACGGTGAAAGCATCGAGCCTTGCTACTGCAGGATCCCATAGCAACAATTCCTCACTGCATAGAACTTCGGAGGACCGCACCCGTCCATCCACCCTTGGCCGAAGCAGTGCCGAATACGATGACAAGAAGCGTACCCCTGCTGGTGATTCAGCTGGCTGGGTGCTCATAATGGAGGACTCTCCGTCTCCGGTGAAGTCAAAGGACAAGCTGCCTCGACGTGGTTCTACGGCCTCTTCTGCTCATTTCCGGCCATATGCGTCGACGGCTGCTCGATCTCACTCTCCTTCCCCCACATTTGATCACAGGGATGATCTGTCTCGCAGCACCATGCTCTCGGGTCTTCGCAGACCACAGTCTCGACAGTCGACCTCGACGGAGGGTAGGAGCAGCATCAGCACTACTGCCACTGTCAGCACTATTCCGACGCCCGTTTCGCGCCCGACCACACCGACATTCCTTCCTGTGCCTTCGGCTGGGCTGTATGCGCATGCATCAACAGCGGGTGTAACAGGCATTAAGCGATCAACCGGACCAGGTGCTGGTGGCCCTTACTCGAACCAGAAGCGGTCGTCGCTGGGTTCTAGCTCAGCGGGCTCTCCCACAAGTATTTCGTTCACCCCGGAGTCGGGCATTCCCCACCGAAACTTTAGTAGCAGTGTGATGCGCTCCACGGGCCCTGATTATAATTCTTCGCCCTCATCATTCAGGGATCCGAAGAAGGTTCTCCCCGGCTTGCCTCATTCCAATGTGACTGTCCGTTCCACCAAGCTCCCATCGCCCTCACTCTCGCAAAGCAGAATCGGACGACCTAATTTCGGCGGGCGACAGAGCGCGGCTGAGGATGCTTCTGATGCTGAAGGTCGCTTCTTGGATACGCACGGAACGAGGCCGCGATCCGGTAGCAATGTTCCCTTCCGGTGAAGGGTTTCTGTAGCTCGACATTGTATGCGTTTCTATCATTTTTGACCCTTAATTTCCTCTGTTTTACTTATTTTCCACAACTATTTTATGCGCGGTTGCGTCGGCGGTCACCCGTTCGCCTGCGCGGCTCTTTAGGAGCCTCACTGACAAGTGCCCATTCCTTTCCTTTGTAGTTATACCTCCATCTTCCCATTCTCTGTTGATGATTACCCAATGATTATGCCCCGGTGCGCGTCTCCGTCGCACTCTTCAAATTACGATATAGAACGACCTACGCACTCCCTACTCCTCTGTGTCATTAATCTTCCCCTTCCCCTGCTGCTCACTGGTGACGACGATATCTTGCATCTCTATCGGATCACGCGTATATGCCGTGTGCTTGACCTGTTTTTATCCCCCACCCATCCTTTTTTCGGTTATCAGGTTATGTAGTCGGTATCGTTGCAGTTGTCATTTATACCAGCTTCCCCCACGATGTGATTATTCCCCACGGCGTACGTTACTTCCTGTTTTGATTTCTTAACCGTAGTACGGAGTGCAATATATGAATCCTTAAACCCGATTATTGGTCTGACAGTGGGACGTATAGGTACAAGTTATGATTAGTCAGCACATAGCCTCGGCGCTTGCCGCGCGTGGCAAGTCCGTTCCGTTGTGGCGTTGCTCAGCTCCTTACCTTTCACCACCACGATATCCATATCCTCTCTGTCTCTGTCTCTGTCTCAATGTCAACACCAGGGCCATCCTCGACACCCGCTCCCTCATCCACACCCAAACCGTCGCGGTCTCTCAATCGCCAAACCGTTCTTGACGAAGACGAATACACCGCTGCCCTTTCCCAAATCATCGCCCGCGACTTCTTCCCCTCGCTCGTCCACCTCGAAGCGACGAACGACTACCTCGACGCACTCAGCTCACAAGACCCGCACCTCATCACCGCGACCGTCCAGCGCCTCGAGGAGCTCAGCACGCCCGCGCGGCCGCGTGGACGACCATGGCAGACGCCTTCCGAGACGCCGTACGGCGGCGGTCCGTCAGACACACCCTGCGCACCCCGCGCTCCGACACGGGCGGCCCGTCCTGCGAAACGGGTGCGATACGACACGTCCATGAGCCTCGATGCGTTCCAGGCGCGCTATACGTCCGAGGACAACTCGAGCTTCACGCAGATCCTGGACGAGGAGAACAAGCGGCGGCGGGAGAAGTATGCGTGGGCGTGGGATGCGCAGAGGCGGGTCGAGGCGCAGCGCGAGCGGATGCTCGAGGGACGGGAGAGGATGCTGATTGAGCGCCAGAGCAGACGGGGGTGAGGGAGAAGCTGAAGCTCGAAGTGCCGGTGCCGAAGGGGCTGATTATGGCAGGCGATGGTGGGAGTGGTGAGGGAGAGGCGGGTGAGGATAAGAAGGATGGAGATGCGGGTGGGGGTGAAAAGCCAGAAGAGACCAAGGGAAAGGAGGTCGCTCTGAAGGAGATGGAGGAAGAGGAAGAGGTGGACGTGATGGCGCCGAAGAAAGACACTCGTCCTGCCGGAGTCGACGGGTGGAAATTCAAAGCTCGCAACGCACTCATGTTTCCACCTGATGCAGACATCTCGCCATATGATCCCTCGAGCTCGATTAAGCGTATGGCAGATGCAAAGAACGAGCCCAAGATCATCAAGCATGACAACACTCGTCTACCTGAGCAAGAACAGGATTTATCAGTCTCTCGTGGACACTCAGCACCCCCAAGCCCTACACGAAGTCGCATTGATGCTGCTATCACTGGCACCCATGTATGTCTATTTCACTGTATGCACACCGCTCTTGTGAACTGACCATCTCTACAGACCGACCCAGGTCCCCCGGTGTCAGCAACTTCTCATATGTCCCTGCCTTGCCCTCGCCCACGCCTTCCGAGCTTGGTCCCGCTGCCGTCAAGCAGCTAATGACCGTGGGCACACTGATGGGCACACCTCGCGTCCTCTCGCAATCAGATGACCCGGCGGACTTTAACCATGCCTCCACCGACGCCTTTCCGCATCGTTGCACCGTCCGCACGCGAGACAATCTCGCACAAACTCTCAGCTTCTGCGTCGAGGAGCCTGCGGGCGAAAGCGAGCCTCCTGGGGCCTTCCCGGACACCGACAAGTCGATCCATGTCAGGCGGTAAGAGGGGCGACATGCCGCCTCCATCGTGGACACCTCGACGAGCAGAGGCTGTCGGCGCATTGACGCCAGCAGGGAAGAGGCTTCTGGACCGCACGTCAATGGGGACGGCGGGAGCCAGAAGAGCGGAGGCGATGGGTAGGTTGGCAGGTTGGGAAGCTAAGAAGGAGAAGGATCTCAACAGGGTGAGGTGGACCCCAACACCGAGTCCGGTGGCAAGATGGGAAGCGTAATGGAATACTACATAGTGCACTGGACACTGAATATACCTAATTATCATTGAAAATGGAGATTACAGGTCTCGATGCTGCTCAAAGTGATTAAAAATTATACATACAGAAAGTATCGCGGCGCTATAGCAAAGTATATCTATCACAGGACTACGAAGTTACTTTCCTACGTTTTGCTCCTGGTTCCTCATCCTTTGATGCTTTGGCGTCATCTGAAGCTGTTTTCGCACTGGACACTGCGGGTCCGGCTGAAGGTTTGCTCTCGCCGATGGGCTTTGCCTTCTTCTTGACAATAATGCCCTTCATCGACTTCTTACTGTCTTTCTTTGGCGGTGCAGTCGGCTTGGCGGTCGGTTTCACATCGGTCAAACTCGGTCCAGAGTCGGCCGGTGGTGATATCAGTGGTGGTGACTTGATGACGATTCTCGCAGCGATAGCTCTGCATGTCGAACGGGGATCAGCATCTGATGATACCTGTGTGAGGAAAACGTAATCACTCTCTGAAGCCTTTGACCTCCTCTCCATCGCGCTCTTTGCGTTTGCGTTCTTCCAATTCCTGCGCCTCGCGGACGGAATCAAGGAACATGATCTCATCTTCCTCGAGAGCGCGAAACTGGTTTGCGAGTTTGGTCTTCTCTCCCATTCTTCTTGCTTGGCAGCCTGCGACAAGTCAGTTGCCAATCACAATCCACACCGCAGCAGCAGGTACTGCTGCAAACTGCGGCGTGATGATATCAGCTTACCTTGTTCGCAGCCAATTTCTGTCAAATGATAGCACCATCAGGCGTGGTCAATCAATGGGGTTGTCAATTGTGGGCATCATAACAAAGATGAACAACGTGTACCTCCGCGAGACTCCGCCCGTCATAAGCATCTTCTTGGGGAACTGGTGGTGGCTCCTGGCCTAGTCTAGAGATGGCGAGGTTGGAGCTGCGCCTCGTGCAGAAGGGAAAGAGACGCACCTTGCATAAGCGGCTTTCCATTGCTCCTCCCTGCGCTCTCTCGCGGATTCAATGTCGGTCTGCGAGACGAAGCGCGAGCCGACTACGCCCGATGAGATGGATGGGATTGATTCCTCAGCCATGTTGTGGAAGTTTAAGGAAAGGGACGGAGCTGAGCGCGCCGATGCGATGGACGGACACACCGCGATACACAGCACCAAACAGACATCGGCGCCGTGGGGCCGAGAAGGGACGCTCATCAACAGTTTGTCGACCCAACAGAAAACAGAACAAAGCCAAGCATGGATTTAATGAGATGAACTGCACAAATATGCAGTAGTTATGCAATGCGCACGTTGAAAATGGACATGCTGCAACGTGCATAAGAGCGGGCGATGTCGGATAAGTTGATGTTAGCCCCACCACGCCTAGAAGCTAAGGTACAGCGGAGCAGTGAGCAGCTCTCGGCATTCCATAACCCTGTTCATGTCACCATAGTCCTTCTTCCCGCTCCCTCGCTCTCTCTTCCGCTCCCCTCCTTTCAACGGCAAAGGAGCTGGCTGAGGCCTCTTCATCGCCTCCGATGACTGACGACCCTCTTCCTTCCGCCAATTCCGCCAATTCCAATGCTAGCTTCGCGAGATCGCAAAGCACTCATAGAAGGGTCGCTCCCGCTGCCTCAGTAAAGACTGTGGTCACAGTGCCCCGTGCGTCGTATCTTATGTTCTACGTCCTCAATCTTATTCAGCCAATCTTTTCTCTGCCGAGTAGCGTGGGCCAGGGACGAACCACCCTCCCCCACAGACTCCATCCATCTAGCCCCACCTTCCCCCGGCGGCTCCCATCACACCTCCGAAGCCCGCCGTTCCGATGCCATCTCCTATCAATCATCATTTGGGCGAGCCCCAGATTCTGAACATATGCGATGGTGGACATTCAATCGTCACCATCGTCCCTCCGCAGAGTCGAGCATTCCGGAAGCAGGACCTTCTCGGCAGTCAGCAAAGAAGTCCACGCCCGTGCTAGAGCACCTCGGCTGGAAAACCTCCTCGCATGGACATGGCTCTGACGAGGACGACGTATTTGGGAGGCCCCCAGAGCCGCCAGCGTCATCGCACCCAAAAGACTGGGGGCTGCAGTTAACAATGCCGACCCCGACGCCCGCTCCTTTCACCCTCGCGCAGAGCCAAACGCCAGGCTGGGACTCTCCCTGGACGGCGAGGCCAGTGGATCGCTCGTTGCATGGCGTCTACGAGCAATAGATAACACACATAGAGAAGACGAGAAAGGCTCAAAGGACAAGCTCGGGGATCTCGGACGCTGGGCTAGATTAAAGAAGAGGGCCAGAGCATATCTATTGCACAATACCTATGTTCCACTGGTGAGTAGATCGCTGGTGAGTGTACGACAGCGCAACTTATTTTCTGTACCAGCTCTTCCGCTTCGTCAACATCACTTTCACAACTGCAGCCCTGGCGATTGCTATTCGGATACGCCAGATAGAATCATCCAACGGGATCAGCGGGGCATTAGGATCCTCTCCGTAAGTATCCAACGATACACCTCCGCATCGATATTCACGCCATTCTGCTTTGTTCCTATAGCACTCTGGTCGTGATTTTTGCCCCTTTGACTCTGGTGCACGTCATGGTGGCCATCTACGTACGTCGTCAAATTGAATGCTTGTTTAGTGGTATCTAAGTCCTCAACTATAGCTTGAATACTTTGGAAAACCGCTCGGTCTGTGGCGGACATCGGGGAAGCTCGCACACACCCTTCTTGAGGTCCTTTTCATCTGCGCCTGGTCGGCTGCCCTTTCGCTATGTTTCGACAACTTTTTCACTTCACTCATACCCTGCGCGGATGCATCTGCAACATCATGGTACAGCAGCCTACCGCGACCGGAGAGTCCCATTGGTCCTGTCGGACGAGGCGAGCACGGAGTGGGCGATACGCTATGTGATGACCAAGTCGCCCTCATCAGTCTTGTGGGCGTAGGGCTACTGATGTATTGCTTCAACTTGGTCATCAGTCTGTATCGGATCTTTGAGAAGGTCAAGATTCACCATGCGCCGTCACTACCAACATGGAGCACTCCGTTAACTAGGAAGTAGTCACCCTTTCCTCTTACATTTGCCTTGCCATCACCCTACCATTAAATCCGCATGATTTGGGACGAGTCCCGCCTACTTTCTCTTGTGTTTCATTTCTCATCTTTCCTTAAAGTCCCTCTTCAATCTAGCGTCTTTGCCATCCTATTTCAGTTGTACATGTTACAGTTCAATCTACGGACTCATCTGTATTCTGTGGATGCATCGATCTATGCTTATGTACTAATTCTGCGGCACCCTCATACCTTTACCCACATCTTGTCAATGGAAGTCCTTATCGTGCATCATGAATGAGTGAATATACGCGTGCGGCTATCATCGGTGGAACCACGAATGAGTCGACTTGATAAGGTAACCGCCGTCCGCGCGCTATGGCGCAATCTGCGCACGCAGCGTTGAATGACTGCGGTTACGCGTCTCTCTCACTCACAACGGGCAGGCTCAGGCCTTCCCCTTCAAAGCGATGATATATGCCTGACACCCACCGACCCCATCCCTACATCCTCACCTGCGCCCCTCGACATCCAGATGGAGTCCTTTACCGTCCCGCTCCCCCTCCGAGGCCAGGTCCCGCGGCAAGTTGCCGCTCACGCGACTCCAGGACAGGCGTGACTACGCCATAGGCATCGGGCTGCTGCTTGTGGTCGTCTTCCTATGGACGAGTTCGAATTTCGTCACGCAGGTGAGTAGGCGGCTTGCTGCTCGTGTGACTTCCCGCTGATTCACTATCAGGATCTGTTTGTCGGAGGATACGAGAAACCCTTCCTGTGAGTGCTGCGCTGGCTACGTGCATGAAGACCGGTCGAAAGCTAAGCGACCCTAGTATCACTTATATGAACACGAGCGCGTTCTCTCTGTATCTGATACCATTCCTCATCCGGAGTCTCTGGAAACGGCACTTTGGAAACACGGATGACGTTGAACGAAGACAGTACGTCATACAGCGTCCACCCTTCCAAGATATCTGATGGACAATTTTGTGCATTAGGCCTCCTGATGAGTACCAGCCCCTTGTTTCTGAGGAAGAGCCACCGGACGATATACTGCCAACGGTACGTCGTCGGTCGCGTGGAGGCCGAGACGATGAACTCAAACGTACGACTGCGCAGAGTCCGCGCAATCTTTATATTCCATTCGAGGGCCCCAAATTACATGTCGTGCCCCTTCCACCCCTTACGATTCTTGAGACGGCGAAACTCGCTTCCGTCTTCTGCTTTTTCTGGTTTGTCGCGAACTGGTCCTTAAATGCATCGCTGGATTATACCAGTGTCGCGAGTGCAACCATTTTGTCCAGCATGAGTGGTACGTTTGCATACGATTGCCATTTAAGTAGTCCTGACCATGATGTATTATCCTCAGGTTCTTCACGCTCGCAATTGGGCGGATATTCAAAGTCGAAACTCTTACCCTTGCGAAGATAGCTGCCGTCGTAGTCAGGTATAATCGTCTATATTCTTTTATTTCCTCCGGGCTTATACATCAACCTCACAGTTTTGGCGGTGTCGTCTTGGTTTCATTGTCAGATTCACAACCTACCGTGCCAGCTGCAGCCGAACCTCCAGCCGCACCTCAGGGCACGATGCCCCTTCTCGGCGACTTCCTCGCCCTCCTGTCTGCCGCCTTCTATGCCTGTACGTCACATTGCTGAAGGTTCGCATCCGCTCACGAATCGCGCATCGATATGCAGCTCTTTTTCGGCTTCGTCGGGCTGTTCAACATCCTGTCATGCTGGCCTGTCGGCGTGCTGCTTCACTTGACCGGGGTTGAGAGGTTTGAGATGCCCAGCACAGGTAAAGTGGTTGCGGGCGTCCTCATCAACGTAAGCTCCATTCAGTCTATGCCACGGACGGCAACTAACCTCTGACTTTACAGATGTTCATCACGCTGTCAAGCGACTACATTTACGTGATCGCCATGCTGAAGACGACACCGCTCGTTGTCACCATCGGTCTCAGCCTGACCATGCCGCTGGCTGTCGTCGGTGATCTCTGGCTGCATCATCCGGTGAAAGCCCAGGTGATCTTTGGCGCCCTGTTGGTCATTGGTAGTTTCGTCGTGGTGGGAGTCGAGGACTCGAGGAAACCACCGGACGATGTTATTGTTGTTGAGCAGGGCGAAGAAGAGGATTCTTAATTTACACTGCGGTGGCGTTAGATTTATTTGCAGACGGACAAGACCTAGAGGACGTCGACCTTTTGAGATGAGGGAGTATCCATGCATTCAGGAGGCCTCGGTCGTCATGCCCATTGCTGCAGCTTCCTAGATGGCTGTTGATTGGAGGCTTGACAGCCTGTTGATTATTCTTCTTCTCCGCAGCGCAAGCTGCGAAGGATGTTTTGTGACCGTGGACACAGGACCGTTCAACTGACAGTCTAACTCATTAGGGTTTAGATGACTACATGCATCATCACTAGTATATTCAATATACTACATCATTGCGTTTCGAGCTCGACGTCAACGTACAGGACGTATGATATCTACCGGCATATATCCCATGCGATATACTGCGACTTTAATGAACGGCTTGCGCCGCGCATTGAATGGTCTCGGTACAGCCGCATGGGCGTTTTACTGCATCGCGACTGTTTCTCACCTCATAACGCCAACTATGAGTTTCAAATGTGCGCCCAAATTCCTTGGTATTTCTTGGTATCCGAGTTGAGATCATCGGCCAGCGCCATGCTTATAATGGGCATTTTGATGAGCACAACGGGCGTCGAGCTATGATCGTCGTCAATCTGTGCTATGCCCGGTGACCGACGACCGTTCACATTGGTTGAGCCAAGCTTTGGCGAACAAAACCGTCGCGCGCTTGTTCTTTATTTCCTCGATAGATGAGTTACTTCACCGTGCGCAGTCTGCCATTGGCTGTGGCACTGGCAGTTCGTTGCTGAGCATTGAGCGCTGAGCCAGGACCGGTTCCCAGCCGATCGGGAAAGCGAAGATCAAATCGGGAAATCGGCGGATTTGTTTGCGCTTGTTAAGATCAGAGGTTGCAGCATAACAATTGTAAACACACTAATCACGTTTTACGTAATGCTCCGTGCAATACGCACACTTTGCTAACTCCGCTTGACTCCTGTTCCACTTCGTTGAAGACAGTCCTGACCTAAATCGCACAAGGGTACGTGTTGTTAGACTGTAAGACAGAGTTGTTACGTCGGGTCTCATTGGTTCCTTCACAGGCATAGCTGATCCAATGGTAAGACTGAGCGTTGTAGGCATGATCTAAATGACATATTTCTGTGCAAGGCAGCCGAAAGCAGCTCGTCGATCGCGCGCATCCGCTCATGCGCCATCGGCCAAACCATTGAAACGACAATTTGCTGTACAAGACAATGCTGTGGAACATGTGGACCTTGGAGCATCTGCAGATATATCGGTTTGTCAAGGACATCGCAGCCCGTGCTCCACTCATTGATATCGGTTAATCTCTCCAGGGCAATGAAGTGTTGGAAAATCTTGATGGCGAGTCTGAACAGCGCTTGAAGAAAAAGGAGAAGCAGTTGCTCAAGCACGAGCTGTTTATGCAGCGTCTGTTTGCATCACAATTTTATGAGTACAGCCGCTCATTTCAAATGCTTTAGGCTTAGAGGCTTCGCGCTCGCCCTACTCTAAATCACACAACCGGCGGCTCAAGCGGAGAGAGAAAGAGCAGGTAGGCGGCGGCCTTGAGACCATCAAAAATGCTATCGCCGCCGTTGAGGGCGGCGAAGCGACACCGTCACGATCAGCCGGCGGGGACGCCGAGAAGGACACTGCAGACGCTCCAGCAGACGACAAACGGAGCGCCCGCCCGCGACCAGGGCAAATCGGGGAGGGGAAGGGAACCCCGCTCAAGCGTTCGCAGCGGAAGCGGGCGTTGTAAGTTCTCTTCTCGCGCTTCGATCGGGCAGAACACTGACAATCGGGGAGGTAGGAAGGCCGAGCAGCTACGACAGCCTATGATTCGATCGAACCCTGAGTTCGCTGCCAATCCTTTTCAGACAATCCGCACACACGCTCAAAATACCCTTTTGCAAGTCAAACCTTCGTAGCGTCCTTGCCATGCGGATCTGTCAGAATTCCGTGCTCTTCCATTATGGAGCTATATTATGCCATATTGACGCACATGCAATGTGCTATCGCGTCGATAGATAGTAAACATAGTGTGCATTGCTGCGGGTCCTCCAGATGTAGTACATATTCGTGCGGGTATATATCGAACATGATATGCGAAATGCAGCGGGCGAAAGCGAAAGGTATGAATGAGTATGACGCGAGACCAGAGAAATAAGGGCACAAGGTATCAAAACAAAGAACCTAGGGCACTGGAGACTTGAAAGATACGCAGTGGCGAGCATAGTCAGAAAAGAACTTGGCCCAGAGTAATTTAGATGCGAGACTGTTCTCACAACATGAACCTCAACCCGATTGCCTTTCTGGAGTTTATGATTCCCCGTCATCCTCTCCATGCGCCATGCCAGCGCTCCACACGGTGCTTCCACTCCCACCACCACTTGTGCGGCTCCGTCTACTCCCCGACTTACGCCGTGGACCAATTTCGGTGAATCCACCGCTTAACCCCTTGGCAAGTTCTGCGCTCAAAGCGCGCTCCTGCGCGTCGAGCGCGGCCAGCGAGTTCTCAGCTTCTGCCTGGACAAGCGCCTCCTGCGTCAAGGTGGTGGGACTGTCATGTGTCGCTGGAGCTGATTTGGTCGACCCGGCGTCCGAGCCCGTCGTGGATTTGCTACGGAAGAAGGAGAACCGACTGGTATTCGTGGAAGTTGGCAAAGGAGAATTTGCGCTGGGGGCCGGCGTAGAGAAGCTCTTCTGCATCGCAGGCGCAGGCGCTGGGGGCTTATCGATCCCCATGAGCTTCATGGTCGCGTTGAGGCGCTCGCGTTCGCGCCGGTCTTCCTCGTCTTCTTGGGTCTCGAGCTTCCTGGCGCCGGTGACAGTCGGCGCACCGGCCTTCAGAGTCAGCGGCCGAAGGTTGGTGGCGTCCGCTTTCTTATCTCCACCAAATACAGAGAATCCGCGCCAATCAAAGGAGAGAGAGCGCCTCTGGCGCGATATCGGAGGATTGAGGTTTGAGCTGTTGTTGTTCAAAGGCGGAGAGTCGAAGGTAGTGAGTCGCTCTGGCTGAGGGGACGGTGGCGCAGGGTTGGAAGTAGAGCGCGAGAACATCGTAGCACGCCTTTGCATCTTCTGGCTTACAGAAGGGCCCCGAGCGTCGCCGATCCCGGACCAGTGGCAGTAGATGGAGTGGGTGGGAGTTTGTCGTAGTCGACTGCCAAAACATGCTCGAAGCCCTCCTGCGAGATGATGCGATCAATAATCTTGGAAGCGTAAAGGGAAAGCGCCTTATTCGCGTCTTTGAGAGACTTGATCTCGGTCCGCATCGACTCGACATCGTTGAGTGAAGTGCTTGGGTCCAGACCACCAACGTCCGAGGGGTACGATATCTTCCGGTTAGATTCTGATGAGCCTTTCTTGCCTCGCTTGCCACCTTTGCCGAGAACAGAATGGTCGCGGTCGTCGACGGCGCGTCCTTCAAGCACATCTTTGTTCTCTGCGCGCCCAAGTTCAGCCGCCAGATCCAAACCTGGGCCAGTGATAGGTAAATCAGCGAGTGATTCGCCACGGGCGCTGGGAGAGCGAGATGCAGTAGAGGTAGTCCGCCTGCGACCATGGCGAGGATGACGCGCGCTGCGAGGGGATGCGAGCGCATCACGATCAGGGTCTTCGGATTCACCCTTCTCCTCTTGCCCCTCACCGGCCTTGGCATAATCGGGATCCAACACTTCTTCTGTGTGCTCATGCACGGTGTCGAGTACGCTGCGGGGGCGACTCGGACTCTTCATGCTACCGACGTCGCCGTCAATATCATCCTCGTCATCGCCTTGTTCGCTGGAAGATACGCTGCCACCGCCAACTTGCTTCATGAGGTCGTACTGCCCGCTCAAGGTCTTCTCCCGAAGAAGAATATTGTAGCTCTCGTTTTCTTCCTGTAACCCGTTATTCACCCGCTTGAGATCAATGAGCTGGGTCTGCAGGAGAAGCAAAGTGCTCTGCAGGGAACCATACGAAGTCGATAGGGTGGAAAGCTCAAGTCTGAGCGATGTCATTTCAGCAGGCTCCGACTCGGATGGGAGGTCCTGATTTTTCTGCGACGGTGTGTTCGGTTGCGAAGGTTCATCCTCATCTTCCGTCTCAGCCTCAGATTCTGAATCGATGATAATGGATGGAGACCTGGGGACTAGTGGCTCTTTCCGTGCCTGTGTCAGCGATTGAATACGAGACTTGAGATGCTGCTCGTTATCGTAGAACGCTTGACGTTCGGCATCAAATGTTGATGTCTGATGAGCAGACGAGCGATCAGGCTGCGAATAATACAGGAGAGAAATGAAGCGCGGACCTGCTCGTTATAGCGGCGATGGAGGTCTCTCTTCTCTCTCTCCAGCTCACGGACCTGGGACCGAAGTTTGTCGACAACTTCGATACGTGCAGAGAGCTCTTCCTCCATCCTGGCTTGCTCGGTATAAAGCTCTGATAATCTGGTCTCAGCTGCATTGAGCGCAGACGAAAGGCTGCTGTTCTCTTTGGTCAGCGTAGTGATCGTCTGTTCTTTGGTTTGAAGTTGGACAAGAAGCTGTGCATCAAGTTGTAGGCCCTCTGCATACATACCAGTGTAAAAAGAAATTTGACGCACTTGTTCCTTCTGATCAGTCTCGTGCTTGAGATTGGCTGCCAAAGATTCACGACTTTCGCCATTAATGGCTGGCGGAGGTGCGACCTTGTTAATGGAACCCCTGCGCGCGGGGGCAGACAAGGTCGACGAAACACGGGAATTAACAGCGGAACGTGCGGTTGCGCCTCGAGCAATAGAGTTAGACGGTGCGGGAGCTGCGACAGACGCGGACTGCCGCCTTGAAGCTGGCGGTGTGACGCGAGCGCCATGCGAGGTCATGGTGGGTATCGTGAAGGTATCGTCGTGAAAATCGTGCAAACTTGAGGGCGTGAATGTACTTTTGGAGTCGTGATCTGCTGCGGCGTGTTCTTGGATGGAGATGACGGGAAAGAGTGCTTGCTTGAGCGTCGCTAAGGCAAGCCACTTTCCTGCTGGCAGCCGCTCTCCCAGCCACTGCCTCGCGGTCACGTGGAGGCGCTCACCCGCTCTCGTCTCTTCGATGAGCGCGACTTGCAACTTCACCACGCACACCACCCCACCATGGAAAACTCCCCTCGTTTTCTTGAAAATGCGCTTGGCCAGGTCCAGTCAGAATCGCTGCAGAATGTACGAGATCCATGCAGCTGTGATTGTCCGTCTGATGAACATCTATTTTGCAGTTATTAACCGCCGTTAGACGCGAGAGTTAGTCCCGCTCGTCTCATCGAGCACATGATAGCTCAATTTCTCCACAGCGGCGCCTATAGGAAAAACGCATATCCCAGCACTTGATGGCAACCTTTGGCCTCACCGACCGACATCAACATCAGCTCGTTGTCTATCCGCCGAGGAGACGTCATCGAAATCCAGGGCTCTGCATCCTCCGGCAAGACACACCTGCTTTATCACCTCATAGTCACATGTATCCTTCCATCCGACTTGACTGGGTGGAACAAGGTTGCTGTCGTGCTCGATGCTGATGGTACTTTTGATATCCGACGTTTTCGACACCTTTTGCAGACTCATGTTACTCAAAACCGCCTCTCTGGCTCTTCCATGGACACACCATCCAATATATCAGATACCATCTCTCGAGCTTTGAGGAATCTGCGTCTGTTCCGGCCATCGTCCTCATTGCAACTTGCAACTAATCTTGCCTCCTTGTCGGCATACCATGGCTCTGATCTTCCAAGCTCCGAGATCGCCCTGCTTGCAATTGATTCTATCAGCGCCTTCTACTGGCCAGATAGGTTCAATCTTGAACATCTTTCTCGATCACAGTTTGTCAACCACGGCAAAGAACAACCTCATTCAAGCGATTTTCAAGCTACTCCTCACGTATCTCCCAGGACAACAAATGCGCTTTACTGCGTACTCGACGCGGTCCAGCGATTTCGATTGTCTCATGCGCCGGTCACCGTAGTAACCAACTGGGGACTGAATCTTGTCCCGCCGGCCCGCATGACCAGTGATTCTACGGGTCCTTCCTTCTACAAGCAACATCTCCATCCATTCCCGACTCTGGAACCTCCTCCTTCCCACGACTCTCGGGATATGCCCGTCGATCAAAGCCCACATCTAAAGCTCACCCATCAGATCACCCTACAAGTTGTCCCTTTAACTCCATTTCCATCCGGCGTATCTCTATCGGACGCCCGGCGTCTAGAATTTCTATACAGACGGCCGTTGGCGGAAAAGCGAGAAACTCGAGCATATGTGAAGTCAAGTCGCCGCGACGAGTTAGGGGTCTTCTCCTTTCGTATAGGCCCTGATGCTGTTGATATTGGCGACAAATAAACTGGTTACGACACTTCCGCCAAGCACAGATATGCGCCACTGGTCCCACATTCGTAATGCTGCACTCATACCGACGATCAAGGTACTCAACTACGCGTCGCGTTTTCTGCTCTAAGCGAGATCGTAAGTCAGCGAGTACAAAGCATCAGCTGTACGCCGAGGTCAAAGTGCTTAACGATACATTGCGCAGGGCCTTAAAGCGACCCGACCGCACTTCGGCCACCCGTGAACGACCACTCGGCTCAGGACGTCCAGCGTACCGCATGCGCACAAACCGCTGGATCACCACTGGACCGGGCATCGGGCATGCTCCTTAACTCCTTTCAATCGGCTCTTCTGTACAAAGTATGTGGTTTCATTATCAGATGTGCGCCCGCCATGCTAGGCACTGAATTCCTGTCATCTAAGCATACTTACACGTGAACCAGATGATGATTCTCAATAGGGTCGAATGCATTGTCGGTGTCAATACAATTAACGCTTCTCTGTATATCAGTATTTGCCCTTGTACAAAGTATTACAACATGCAACAATTATGTGGCTAAATTACAGTGTATAGTATCATCTACAGTGTGTATAGTGTGATCCAAAGTCTAACGAAATCTACTGAAGGGGATAAATTACGCCGAGATAGAAGACGCGCTGCATCATCTAGAAATGTCCGACGAAGCTCCCACCGACGTCTAGCCTATCTATTTCACATTAGTGACGAAGGCCATAAAGTTGGTCCAAAAGAGCCCGGTATTGTTCCTCGATTGCCTGGCGCCGGATGTTCCCTTTCGTGGCGGTCCTCGGCAGGGAGTTCGGTTCAACGACAACGATCATGTCCGCCGAGGTGATGCGCTCGTGAAGATACCGCCGGGAGTGGAACTGGCGAGTGCGACGCAGGATCTCGCGCTTCAGCTTCTTCACATCCATGTCTGTGCCCGGCTCGATGAAGACGGCGGGGGAGGGCCGCCCATTCCCGACGACGATGCATTCCGAAATAAGCTCCGGGCAAGTCGCGCGAAGGTTGTCCTCGATGGCCCTGGATAATGGAAGTCAGCGGCAGCGCAATCAATTATTTTGAAATCGAGTGCTCACTTTGTATCACAGCGAAGACTGTTCTCGCTCTTGATCCAGTCGTCATTCCTGCCCCGGAAAAGATAGTGTCCAGGCTTTGCCTCGTAAAAGAGGTCGCCCGTGTGGAAATGGCCATCGGCCGCGCGGAGGGACCGGTCAGGGCAATCACCAGAGTCGGCTTGAATAACAAATTCCACAAGCTGCGACGATGTGCTCTGATGTCCCGCTTCTGACTGAACAGCGCCCTTGGGCAGAATGGGGAAGAACCCGTAAGACGTCCCTTTCAGAGGAACGAGCATGGGTGCCGTGCAATCGTTGCCACCGACGGAGATGAGCATTGCGCCACCTTCGGTGCTGCCGAAAAGATTCTGGAGGGAAGTAAGTATGAAGAATCAGATCATCGGTGAGTTGAAGCTCACCCGTAGCTTGAGCCCTTGCTCGTATGCAAAGTCCTCTTCTTCACGCGGGAGTGGGAGCCCGCTGTAGAGGATCTCATCGAAGCTCTGAAGAAGAGCCAGGTGCTTCGGGTTCTCTCGTGCATGGCGAATATGCGAGGCAAGGAACGTCGCAAACTGGTTGAGCCTGTTGATTCCACACTTTTGGACCATTGCCGCCAGTTCCTTGGGTGAGAAGGCGATCTTGGACGGCTGGATTGTGGTAGTACCGTGTTGGAGAGAGCCGATGAGCACTGCGTGTGATGAACAGGTCAGGATACAGCTGTATTGATCCAAAACCGGCGAGACTCACTGAAAGTCTGGCCGATATGGCACATGCTTCCCCTGTCAAGTCATCAGCACATGTGATACGAAATAAAAACAAAATACCTACATCCAGACGGTGACATCTCGCTGACCTCTTACTAAAGGCTCAGAGACCTGATGCGACTTCGAGATAGTCGATTGCATCCATGTGTAGTTGCAGGGAATGAGCTTCGGGCTCCCAGACGTCGAACCACTGGTGTGGAAGATAAAGACTGTATCGTCCTCCTTAACAATGGGAAGAAGAGGTAGCGGTTCATCTTGAACGTCGATGTCGTCCATGCCGATGAAGCGATAGCTCGGTAGCGCAATCTGCGCGACGGCGGCTTCGAAGGACGGGTCGAAAATGAGGGCCTTAGCTTGAGCCTTGACCAATAACTCCGAGACGACAATAGGGTTCGGTAACCGTACACTGAACAGCTGGGGAACGTATCCCGCCCTGGACACGCCATAAATGTGGAGAACGTCAAGGTACGTCATACCACCGAGCCTGCGTATAATTAGACTTCTGCATGACCGGGGGCGCGACAATACTCACCACATCCCGATGACCGAGCGCTGAGGAATACCACGGGTTCTGAAGACGCGGGCCCAATGCCTGGCAAATAACTCGACGTCCTGCTTGAACTGGGCATAGGAGATCGAGTCCCATTCCTGGGATTCATCGGACTGAAGATCGCATCGGGGGATGTGGAAGGCGGGAGAAGACGCGTAGGCAGACGCGCTGGCCTCAAGAACAGATAGATGTGATCTCAGCATCTTTTGCCGATGGGATGGAAGGTCGGGGTATGGGAACAATCTTCTCATAAACTCACCTTTATATACGAATGACTTGAGAGGCCCACAGGCGGTTAGCGAGGGGTCTGGCCATAATCAAACGCTGAAACTCTGTACTCCATATGCCGTTGTCAGGGCAGGACTGGGGGAGATTGCCTGAATCCTCGGTCCTTGGAGATCTGGATGGATGTGTGAATCTCGAGGGCGCTACGATGACTTAGACAGATTGAGAAGGACAACAGCGGTCGGCCATCGTGCCGGAGCAACGGAGTAAAATGGCCAGGACAGCTATACGCCATCTCTCTGGAAGATCATTTATTTTTGAGTCAAGCGAACAAGGGATCCTTCACAGGCCATAGCGACTGGCTCGATGGCGGTAGCTGCGGACAAGGCTGTCAGCATGAGGCATGCGAGGTAGCAATTGATGCAGACCGTATACAGCCTCGACTAGTACTTGTTTGGGATGTTTACATGAAATCAGCGGTCAGAACGGAGGGACCGACCCGTTGGACTGGCCTTGCCTCGTGTCTCCGCACAAGCTTCGAGTGCTAAACAAGGCTGCGATGAACGCGGTGCTGCTCGCATTTTGATCGCCAGCGTTTATTCAGATCACGTGCATATACCTCTCCCCGCCCCGCCGCTTCGCTTCTTTACCTCCGTCACCTCTGTGCAGCTGCATTATGGGCGTCGCGGACTGACGACGCGGCTGGTCTCGATCACCAGTGCTCCGCTACGTATAGTGACGTTCGCCACCGCCAAGCCAGTGACAGCTAGTAGAGATGCGCCCATTTCCCAGTTTCAGATTGGATAAACGTCCCAAAATGTAATCTGCGCTCACAATCTAGACATGTCATCGTTCCTGGGACCATACTGTACACTGCACGGAGCGCGCACCACCATGCCATCGTCATTTCCCCGGCCCGCTTTTACGCCCAAAGTTCGAACTTTGCGCCCTCGAGGCGCCAATTTTTCTTTTCGACAAACGGAACCTCAGTACAGACGTGGTCAGCATCCTGCTTCCGTTGGCCCAACGTGCCTTCATGAAAAATGGTACAGCGCCGTAGCGGAACAGCTTCCGAGCTTTTTCCTTTGACGAAAAAGAAAAGCGCTGGCCAGTGGCATGCGGCGTCGGCGAAGCAAGTCGGAGCGCCGCAGACCCATCGGTATCAGTGATAAGGGCAAGAAGCAAGTCTCATACCGGACTTCCCTGGATCATGGTTTGAGACGCTGTCAGTCCGGAGTGGCAGGTAAATCCGCATCACTGAAAGGCGTGAGCGACGACAGAAATTCAAGGCACACCGCTCACGACTTGCGTCTTTGCCACAAAGATCAAAAAGGAAAGTATATTTCCTCTATCCGCCGTCCATTTTATCCGAGTCATGTCTTGGTTCGGTCGACGTGTTGTCTTGGCTGCAACGATGAGTGGGTCCCTATAGACGCATGTCGACATCTTGCTAGGCATGCCAGCATACGTAACTCCAAAGAAGAACGGAGTCTGAGCGACTACGGTACCGATGGAATCAGTCTTATGCCTGTCCGCGGGGCGGACCAGTGGCGGACCCGTCAGATCTTTCTGAATGAATGCTGTACTTCCAAATTTTACCAAAGTAAAAATATGTGGACCATTCATGACTTTATCAATTCGATACTACATGCTTCCCAGTGAAAATTATTATCAGAGGACGCTGACAGCCCGCGTGGAGAGTGCAGTGCAGTGAGCAGACCTGAAAGACTTCAACGTTGACATGAACGGCATGATGGGGCGAGATCGGCCAAGGCACAATGAATCGTCGGATATACACCGGCCCTTCATCTTGGCAACATGGGAAGAAAACGAAACGATAAATTGAGTGTCGGTGTTCAAGCAATCTGCGCCATCTGCTGTGTCGACATGAAATTGGATTGATGGTACTCGACGTGTGTGAAAAAGACGGGATCAGTCTTCTTCACGATGCATGTCTTGGCCATTTGTTTTGTCTCTGCCATTATCAGTCGTAGACGTTTATTGCCCAGTGCCTATGTTGCGGATGCTTCGTTCCTAGATGCCCAGGGGCCAGTGATGCACGGTACGTGGTGTCCTGAAGATCCCGCAAAGGCGTTCGACATCGGACTGCGTGAGATCGATGTGACGAGATAACCTAACAGCGTCTTAGATTGGTGGACACCATGATGGAGACAAGAAACAATCAGTGAAACTTGGTGGTGAGATGTGGGCTGGCCTAGCTAGGGGCTGGACTGAACGCCGCCGGCCAGTCCCGGGCGGGTCCACGTCGCGGCTCCCGCCCGGGCGCTTGCTGGCTGCACTTTGGTCGCCTTGTGGTCGCCCTTCATTTTCATGCTCGCGAACGCGTGAAGCATCCGCAAACGCGCTCTGGCGTAGCACCTCTCTCCAGTGCTCTGGTAAGCATACTTGTATCCTCTATTATTTTCATTCTGATCCGTGTCGTTTAACCAGTCCACGCTGCGCAGGCCTCGTAGCCTCTACGTCAGCCTGGCTGTCCATGCTTTGGAGAGTCGGCCGTGGGTGCTGCCAGCTACATCATTTCATCTCCAATCTGGCTGCTTCAATCAGGGACACCGCCCCGCTACTCCCACTCTACCTCTCTCCTCATCAATCTATCCACCTGAGATGGTCAAATTCTTCGGCTTTGGCTATCCAGCGTTCGACGTCAATCTCAGTTGCGTGGAGTATGACCGCGCCAGGTCCTCTTCACGGTCTTCCGACCGCCAGCCACACTCTCGAACCTCAGTCCGAAGCTGCAGATCAGGAGTTTCAGAGCACCCCAGGCCGACGGTCGCCCCCGCCCTATTTACCCCCAGAACTGCTGTTATTGATCGATGCTCCGCGGATATGGAAGATGTCCAAGGAAGCCATCTTGGAACACCTCGACAGAGTGCCAGACTCTTCCAGAGCTCACCGGTATCTTTCCGACGATCGCAAGCTCCGAAGACTAGCAAGCGCGATGATGGCTTCCGAACGACCAGGAAGAGCCATACGGCTTTTGTGCATCTCCCATTCCTTGGGTCATGCCCTGAAGATGGACATGTACGAAGCTGTAGCTCAGCTGTCCGCCGCCGCCGGCCACTGGGATCTCGTGATACAGGTGCTCCGGCTTTGCAAGCGTCAGACAGGTGGCTCAAGCGTGCGACTCCTGAATTGGCATGTTCAAGCTCTCGTGGAATTAAGGGATTTTGCTCGACTGCGCCATGCATTCATCGATTTCAACCGCAATGGCCTCCAACCCGACCGCAGGACATACCACCTTGCTATTCGCGGTCATCTTCAAAATCGCGATTTGTCAATGGCCACTCGATTACTCCAGTTGATGCAGGAGGCAGGGTTTCCTGTCAACGCGGGTACCCAGGCCATAATTGTATCTGCATATCGTTCCTTGGGCTCGGACCCTACGGTTCGTGCTCAGGCTCTCCTTGGCTTACAGACAGCCGACAGCCGGACAGCCACCTACATCTTGAACGCGCTCGCTCAGGATGCCATCGACGCGGGCGACCACGCGAGACTCACCTCTGTTCTTCTCCTCTTCGATCAGGGGAAGTTAACTATCTCCGCCATGCCTCCATTCTACCTCACTGGAGATTCCGTCGCAGACGAAGACGTCGACCACCTCGCCGACGATGATGTGATCGAACCATCTTTATCCGGATTTTCCCCGGATGTGGCGACCTATACCATTCTTCTCAACTATATGGCACGATTACGCGATCTCGAATGCGCTGTCTTCATTCAAAAGCAAATGCTCGACGCGGGCATAGTCCCTGATGCGGACGCAGTCGCTGCTCTCATACGAGTTTGCTTTTCCGTTAACGACCCAGTCTCCGCTGTCCACCTGGTGAAGAAGACGTGCTGGAATAACCCGAAGGCGCAGCGCAGTCTTCAGGACCTCGCCTTGTCCGCTGGATCGCCCACCAACCCACCTTTCCTTTCCTTTCGTGTCAAAGCATCAGTACACATCTTCAATGCGTTGATGGCAGGCATTCTGGCCACTCAGGGCCATGATAACATATCCTTGATCGTACGGGCAATGCAGGCACATTCCATCCAACCCGACGGTCACACTGTTGAGATACTTTTAACTTACTTGGACAAGTCGGGCAGCGCCAATCCTGTGGAGATTTTGGAGATACTCAACACGCTGCAACCTAGTAAGAAACACCTTTCTGTTGGGCAACTCAGGGTTATTTTCCGGGCGATCCTGAGCCTTGAACGGAAACGTGTCGCTCGATCCGGTTGGCACACACCTGCGAACGCCGTCCTCCGCAATTGGAAAGCGAAGCTATATTCTTTGCTGGCCCAATACACGGAAGGATCGCCGTCTCCGGCCGATGATGCGCTCGAGGATCAAGGAGAGGAGCCTGCCGAATCCCTGTTGCGCCCACTAGTGCATGCATTGACATCTCGACGGATAAACGCTGACCGCTCTATCCTCGCGCTGGAGATGAAGCACATCGCAGTGACGGGTGGGGATATGTGCGCCGCGCGCGACATCTTCCAAGGCATGCTCAGTAAGGGCATGCACCCGAACAAGTACCACTACGGAGCGCTGATGGAGGGGTACGTCCTCGCCGGCGATATGGCGACGGCCGAGGCTGTGATGCATGCTGCAGTCATGGCAGGCATTCGGCCGGGCGTGGTGATGTACACGATCCTCATTTCTGGGTATGCGCTCCACCGGGAGCCGGATGAGGCGACGCGCATGCTGCAGGCCATGCTCGCGGCGGGAGTCAGGCCGGACATCCCAGCGGTTGATGCAATCACGAGCGCGTACTTCGGTGTTGGCGGGTATGCGATCGCGCGGCGGATCCTCCTGGATTTGTGGCCGTCCGTTGCGCCGTTTCCGGAGGCCCTGCGCGGCGCGCCTTTGAAGCAGCTCATAGGGGAATTCCGCGCTCTGCAGGCGGGTGGACGGAAGAAGAACGGGAAGCTGACGAAACAGGAAGCTGGAGAACTTCGATGGAAGCTGAGGACGATCGTGCAGACTTGGCGGGAGGGTCGAAATCGCCGTAAGGTGGGGACATCATCATCTGTCTGTACCGGGACCGTGCATCGGGATAGCAGTATAATATCACATATGTCATGATATTTACAGGGAGTGGAGAAAGTTAGATTCAACGAGGCGTCTCTGTAAGTATTGTCGGAGCGAGAATCATCATATAACAGTTAAATAATGCATGAAAAGAGGAATGCTCGCTTCCATCCTCGTTCGCTGATGATCAGGTGAATTTAGCATCCAGCAGGCGCAGAGCCTCTTGGACGGCGTCGGTGCGCACTTCACGAATGAGTCGCGGGCGCCCGCACCGGATCAACTCCTCCTGTGGTACAAGCATAGGCGGGGAAGCCCGCTCCTGCTGCTTCTGGTGGTAGTGAGCATGAGGATCTGTCAACAAGACAGCGTCTGCACTTGACACCGCAGCGGGCGGCTGGGGAGGACCGGCATCGTTGGGAGTCGTCGAGCGCTCAGGTGTAATGGAGCCAGGAGCAGGGGAGATGACGACGCGAGGACCGGTGCATTTGGAGCGGCGGGCGACTACCTCGGCGAGGAGGGAGAGATCGGAGAACGCAACGTTGGGGTGCGATTTCAGCTGACGCCAGGCATCACTCGTCGGCATGGTGTCCGGGTGCGAAGATTCCTGGATAGGCGGTAGAGGTGCTGAAACAGACGGGCCACAGCATGATCCACCTCTACCGCATGCGCTCTTCTTTCCGCAGCACCCGCCAGAGGACGGGCCTGCGCATTCTCCTACTGAGATCTGGCGGGAGGGACAGTCCGCACAGGTTCCGGATGCCACGCTCTCTCCAACTGCCTCACAGAAGGCTTTTCCAAACGCATCATCCGCACAGGCCATGCAGTTCGACGGGTCACCGGAACACATCGCCTTGGATTTATCCTGGGCAGATGGAAGTGAAACGGGGAACAGTGATTTGACGGTCGTGCTGGTGGGACGGCGACGTAGAGGAACAGCGGGTTGATAGGCAGGCAGATTTTCCAGGATGGAGATGCGGCCTGCGGAGCTGATGCAGGCTGCATAGATGGGGCCGTTTGATCATCAATGATGTCGACAACTTCGTCGTCGGCTTTGACCTTGAACGCAGGCTGCGTCGGCATGTCTAGTCTTCCCATAGACTGCTGCATGGCAATCTCGCGGCAAACGCACGGCGTGTTATCGTTGCAGAATCCACAGTCAAACGTGTCCATCGAGGTAGCGGCATCAAATGAGGTCTGCTTGATATTCTGCTGGAAATCAAACATATCATTCAATGGCGACATGTGCGGGGCGTAGGCCATGGGCTCTTCGGGTGGGGAGGAAAGAGGCATCGGTGAGAAAGCGTCTGATGTATCGCCAGAGCTGGGGGAGGAGACCATGGATGGCGGCGACGGAATAAAACTGATGGCGACCGCAGAAGGTCCATCGGTATCAATGGCAAGCTTGGCCCTCTTTTGCGGTGGATGTTCAGAATAATCCGCAAACCCAACGGTGTTGTCTCTCCATCGCTTGAGGTCCGACTCCTTCCGCGCATCGCGCTCTCGTTCAAGATTCGCGACCTTCTCCTTCAACGCGGTGTTCTCTTCGCGTAATTTCTCGTTCTCGTCCTTGAGCCGCTTGGCGACGCTCTGCAGCGCGACGTTGCGCTCTATTTCCCCTTGCTCGTACATCTGGATACGAGCCTGCAGCTCGGCAAGCTGGGATTGCTTTCGCTCGCGGAAGGCACGCTGCGCTGCCCTGTGGTACGTACCTGTCAGAAGACAGAGGCCAACAGCAGATAGTCAAACGCAGCTAACCTGTTTTGCACACGGCGGCCTTTACTATCGGTTGCCTTTATTTCTCGTGTTAGATTCAACGCTCGACGCGTCTGGCCGGCTGATGACTTACATCGACCTCCTCCGCAGCGGGTGGTGCGGTGTCTTTCTTCGGCTTGCGGCCTGGTTTAGGTTTAGCGGGAATGACCCATTCTTTGGAAGCTGTGCGAGATGGTGAGAACGTCTGATGAGAATTATACAGGATGTGGGATTACCTGTAGCCCATAGGGTCGACGAGGAGGAGACGACGGGAGACGGCGGCTGCGGACGAGCCAAGGGAAGCATGGCTGGGGGAAAGGATGGGAGTACCAAGAGATCCAATACAACGCGTTGGAGATGAGAGCGAGCAGGAGAGAGCTGGGAAGTGGGGAGGGGGTACTTGGGAGATTTATTCTCGTAGTAGTCGCGGGGCCGATGGTATGGGGAGCCTTGTCTGATTAGATATCGTCTTATCGGTTATAATCGGAGCCCGGATCAGTTCGTTCGGCCTCTCCCACGCTCCCCTCCCGGCCCTTGGCACATTCCTTCCTCCGGCCTAGAACGACCACATGTTTCTCCTCGACGCGTGAGCAACAGCATATCTTTTCGGCATGGGTGTACACCTTACTGTACATCGGAAGATACAACATAGAACTATTCTACAATCTCCTCCTCGACCTGCTCTATCACCTCGTCGATCCACACCTCGATCTCTTCTCTCTTCTCCTCCTTTGGCCCAGAGGGCTCCTTGCTTATGCCTCTCGCATGCCTTTCCTCTGCGACTTCCTCTTGACATTGGAGCCGCCACGCATTCCACTCATCCACAAGACGCTTCCGATGCGCGATAAGCTCCGCGCTGACGGTGCTCTCCTCGGCTGCGTCTTCCTCCTCGAACGCGCGACTATACTCACGCAAATTCTTGCGGATGAGACGCTTCTGTTCCTTAGTGAGCAAAGAAGGAGGACGGGGCCGCCACAGGAACTGCTTGAAGCGGTCCATAATGTGCTTCTCGCATTCTTGACCGCGGTAGTCCCAGATAGCGTAGCCGTTTTCAAGCTGTAGCACGACATTAGCCGGAGATTCGACAAATCAACCTGATTGTTCCTACCGTATGAGTCCACGCGCTCGCAGCTGTGGCCAGATAACGCCCGCTGGGATCCCACTCAACGTCGGTCACACCGTAGTGATCACTTACGCCCAGCTGCTGGATACCGGCACCCCAATCACCAGTGTCTTTCTGGCCGTCACGACGACCCGCGTCATCCGCGTTGAAGTCCAGATCCCAAAACTCCAGTTCAGATTTGGACGTCGAACCAACTGTCGCGAGAACGACATGACGTCCACGAGGCGACCACCGAATGGTGTTGGTCGTTCGTGAGGCCAAAGTGCCTGGCATATGAACAAACTATCAGTGTAAACGCTACTAGGGAAGGGAAGTAGACCCTTACGGAGCAGCTTGAAATTGTCCTTCCCACGTTCCAGCTGGTAGAAGCTGACGTCGGTCTTGATAGTGATACCAGGTCCTGGATTTCCGAGATTGGGATCGTTGCTGGACACGATGGCGAAACGGTCGCCTTTCGGTTCCCAGGAAAAGTCGGTGACCGTGTCTAAAACGATGATCAGCTTCTTCTCTCAGGAGAATAAAGCCCTTTTACCTTTCAGCTCAACCACTTCCACAGGGAAATCCTTCTCACGAACTCCGAATATTTCCAGGTTGCAGAAAATAGACTTCCCCGATTTCGTGTGCCTGTCGACCTTGACACAGAGAAAATCGCCCTGGTTTTGCCAATAGAGTTTGCACTACACGGCCAGTCAATAGAAGGTTACGGTACATGAAAACACGAAACATACATCGCTGACGTTAAACAAGTTCTTCTGCCGGAGTATGGTTCGGCCGGGAAAGCTGAGCAGGGTGACACGGGCAGGCTGATTGGCGACCTCTGGAGTCCAATAGGCGAGCATGTTCTCCCTCGCCTTGCGGGCGCTCTTGATTGCGCCATTCATGGCCTTTTCTGCATCCTCACGGTCTTTTTCACCGTGAGGACACCATTCGAAATCGACGACGCCTTCTATCTTCAGACTTTTCTTCCCTTGGAGACCCATCCCAGGCAGCTCGTATACGCTGATCTGCTGACCCGGTGTCACCCTTCCTACATACTTGTCATCCGGACTCCACTTCAACGCGGGCCATGCCATTTGCTTTTTCGAGTTCTCGCCCTCGGGGTTGATGGCAGAAAAAGTGCGCAGCAGGTTGCCAGTCTTGATATCCCAGACGGCGATGTTATTGCCCTCATCCTCGGGCGAGAAGAATTGAGGGCCTTGCGGAGCCGAGTCAGATACGACAATGGGATCGTGCGACCAGGTAACAATGTACTGTTCGCATGGCGAAAAGTCGATGAGTCTGACGAGAGGATGATAGAATCGTTGCTGATGTTCCCAAGACGGCCCTCCCCATAGACGGATACCCTGGCGGTGGAGAGTTGCGAGGTAGGTCCCTAACGGAGACCATGATACATAGAGCTCGGTCCATCCCTAAAGAAACCTGTCACATCTAGCGCTGTGAACCGCATGCCAGCACTCACCGGCTTGGAGTAAGCGGTTTCGCATTGGGATGGCTTCCCATGCCAGCGGATCTCGACTTCGTCCCCACGATAAATCGCGTACTGATCACGCCCAGCTGGATCTGCTAGCCATGCCCTTAGATGCTCCTAGTCGGGGTCTCAGCAGTAGTCACATGCGAAATAGATCTGCTTCACCTTTGGCTGATATTCCTCCCGCTTAGGCTCGACATATGTCTCGTCTATGTCCGCGTATTTCTCGATATCCATGAAACGGTTCACGCGGAAGGTGTGCTTGGCATCGAAGGGGTGTCCGTTCATCTCGTTGAGAGCAAAGGTAGCCTCATCGGGAGTGCGGAATTCGATGAAGATAAATCTAACACAAAATTCGGGTTGTTGGACGTAGATGATACGGTAGCCTACTCACCCCTTGCTTTTCCCTGCCGCATCGTCCCATGGCACGGTCATGTCATCCGGTTTGATTGAGGCGCCCTTCCGCGTGAACTCCTTAGAGACCTTTGCCAGGAGCTTGTCAAGTTTGGATTTGTCGACGACCGGGACACCATCGACCACCAGGATGTTGTCAAAGCCCTCTTCCTGGGTGACCTTATACCTATGGGAGGACTTTTAGCGACCATATAGCCGCATAGTTCATAGACAACATACTTTTCTTCGATGTCAGTATAATCGATATCATCTTCGAAGTCGTCATGAGCGACTCTATTCACACCATTGACCGAGGGCATTTTGGCTATTTCTGAAGACTAGAGGCGAGAACGTGCAGTGACAAGAATTTTGGTGGTGAGTGATCAAAGTTAGGCGGAGTCCCAATAAGGTATGTAGTTGGTGTCCCACGACCTGCAGCCTCTGCTGAAGCACTGAGCGCCTAGAAAGCTTGAGCTCGTCCTTCAAGCTCTTCAAACTTCACTTGTCGACCCGTTCAATGAACTCGAGCTCCTGATTCCAACCTGCATGCAGTGCATTATTTTGTGGGACAGTGATCTGGTTCAATAAGCTTTAAGCTCAGGTGATAAAGAAGGAAGCCAGTTAGCAGGTGCGTCATCGGTCCCTAGATTCTTCAACTCCCATTCCCATTCCCGATCGTGAACCAAGGATTAGCTGTCCGAAACAGCAGTGTATATGTAGGCGAGCTTGATTCTCCAGGCTAAATTACAGGGCAGGACTGTCTGCGTACCCCCGCACACGGTCGCGACGCGAAGTCCGGCCCTGCGACTAACTGTCTGCAATTACCACTTGGCAATCATCGGACTTCCCACAACAAAGTAATCGGTACCATTCTATGTATGGACTGGCTGATTTCCCATCAAGTTCCTGTTCTTATCAACTTTATCTGACTCCCCACTTGAAGTTTTCCTTTGGCAAAAGTAGTACCTTTCCACGGGATTCGCGACATGTACTTATGATCTACGAACGTTTACCACTTGTGTCAAACTGTCTCTTACCTGACCCGATCTCTCTGATCCGGTTCTCATCCCTTTGAAGGCGTCGCACACTAGGCCCGCAGGCTAGCATCCAGCATTTCGCGACAGGTACGTGTCCGCCCCGCAGCTAGGATGTTTCCCTGGCACGTTTCTCGTATTTTTCTGCCGCCAGATCTCCCGGGACGGAAAAGGTACGGTGGTGCCCTGATATGTGCCTTGGTGCAAGGATGCAGCTGACCACTGGACTTGCAGTACCCTGTACGCTAGGCTCGGACCTAGCCGGCAATTTACACTCCGCAGGCTCCGTTCGTATGCAGCATGCTCGGCTTGCCCGGCTGCTAACGACTCCGACGAAAAGCAGCTGGGCAATTCGAGCTCAGCTGCACGACAGAACTTGACTGGATGGCAGGGAAGAGTCCGCGTTTTCCGAGTGGCGATAACAGCCAGGTGCTGGGGATACCCCTGGATCAGGCCGTTTGTGGCGGCATCAAGCGTGGTGCTGCTCGTATGGCCTTGCACTGTCGCAGGCTGCCACCATGTCTACCAACTTTAATTGGGAATTCGACTTCGCGCGGTAAGTGGCAAAGCTAAATTTATACTATGGACGCCCTTTCTAGGTGCAATCTATGACAGTTTCTTGAGCACGTGGCAGCTAATCGGTATATCACAGCCGGGGCACGACAGGGCACGACTGCGATGCCATCAAATCTCCTCAGTTTACATGGTGTTCCACACCGTCCTCGGTGCACGTGTGTGCCCGGCGCTTCTCAATGTCTCCATATACTGCCTTCCCGCAAGTGCTTGTCCCTGATTCTTCGAAGCTATATGAACAGCGGGAAATCAGTCGTACGTCTTGTGCTTCTGCCCCCCTCTGCCGTCGCGTACTTGCATCGTTGACGAACCACGATGTCGTCCGAGGACTCGAAGGACAAGCGCCCCACGTCTGATGCCGAAGTCATTCCGGAGTTGCAGAACACTACAGCTTCCTACAAGCAGAGCATAAGCGCGTATTTCACGATTGCGGCGGCAGCCTTTGGACTTATTAGCGATGGATGTACGTCCCGTCTTGAAGACTTGTTGATTGCTGAACGCTCATTCCTCGAACAGATCAGAACAACTTGATGACAATGTCTAATGTGAGCTTATCGCCTCTTCTCTGCTCACTTGTCCGATAACGATTTGAACTAGGTCGTCTTCAAACAATTGTATCCCAAAGATTACACAACTACGGTATCCACAAGGGTGTCCAATTCCCTTCTGGTCGGTGAGTCGATTATATCTGTGCTTGCAAAATGCGCGGGCGCTGATGACATGCTTTCTCAAGGTGCTTGCCTCGGACAGGTCTTCGTCGGCGTCATCTGCGACCGTTTCGGACGCAAAGTTGCGCTTGTGTTCACGACGCTGCTGATTGTTCTGGGAGCTCTTCTGGGTACCGTAGCTCATGGAGCGCATGGTAGTGTGCAGGGTCTATTCTGGTTCTTGACCTTTGCTCGAGGAATCACCGGCATTGTGAGAGTCGTGTTTGCATGTCCATGTGTCACACTTATCTGATATGTCTTGCAGGGTGTCGGTGGCGAGTACCCTGCGTCATCCACCAGCGCGAGTGAGGCTGCTAATGAAAAGATGATAAAAAGCCGTGGTCCAGGTATGATACTATCTCTATTAGATCCTTTAAAGTTTTCCGACGCTCAAATATCCGCAGTCTTCATCATGGTCACGAACTTTGTTCTCAGCGTGAGGAACATCTTGCTCACTCATTATATTCTCTGTTTTTGACGCGTCTTCAGTTTGGTGGTCCATTGTCAGTTTCTATTTTCCTTATCGTGCTCTCGATTGCTGGCGAGGATCATCTGCCCACGGTCTGGCGCGTGTGCTTCGGTATCGGAATCGTCCTTCCACTCACAGTTCTCATATTCCGGCTACGGATGTTGAGCTCTTTACTCTATAAGAAGAGCGCCATGAAGCGTGAGTGACTTCTTTTTGGATCGAATAGCATGGCGCAAATTGATTGTTTATTTGCAGATCATGTGCCGTACTGGCTGGTGCTCAAATGTTACTGGCGGCCTTTGATCGGCACATGTGGAGCCTGGTATGTGTAGATTTGTCCTCGTCTTGAGCCAGAGCTAATGCGCTGTTTAGGTTCTTATATGACTTTGTGGGTGTTCTGCTTTAGGAGTTTTAACTTTTTGAATTAAGTTAATGTGTACAGGTCACCTTCCCCAATGGTGTTTTCTCGGGAACTATCATATCGAGCGTTATTCACAACGGGTCCATCAAGCGAACAGCAGAATGGCAGCTGTTGCTTGGTGCAATTGCATTGCCGGGTGTCTTTGTCGGGGCATACCTGTGTAATCCTCTAGGTCGCCGCAATACGGTATGTGTTCACGTAATGATACCCAGACGTTGCATTGAGCCCAAGTTTCTGTAGATGATGCTGGGCTTCAGCGGATATCTTGTCTTCGGTGAGTAGGAGCAATAGTGGTCCACTTTCATGCACATCGATGGCTAATACTTGCGATAGGCCTCATCATTGGCTGTGCATATGAGAAAATCACGCATATCATTCCGTTGTTTGTGATCTTGTCCGTATACCTATTGATGCTCCCTGGAACGTATGAGCTGATGACATCGAGCAGCTATGGTCTTATGCAGTCGTTTGGGAACATGGTATGTGATAATGTTCAGTCAATAGAATTCCATGCTAATTTCATCTGCAGGGTCCTGGTGATATGCTGGGTCTCGTGAGCGCAGAGTAAGTTACCTCCTTGACATGTCTCGCAATGATGGGAGCTCATCAATCGACTGGTATGCAATAGGTCGTACGCGACGCCGGTCAGGTGAGAGCTTAGATGCATACATCTTTGAGAGTAGCCTAACAGATCTATAACAGGGGTACTTGTTATGGGTTGTCTGCTGCAATCGGCAAAGCAGGAGCCGCTGTCGGCACACAGGCTTTCACGCCGATCCAAACCCACCTCGGCAAAAAGTGAGTTTCAGTGGTGCATCGTCCTTCGAGCAGTTTCTCATGTTCGTAACTAGATGGACATTCATCATTGCCGCGATCTGTGGAGTCGTAGGTATTCTCGTGACGTACTTTTTCGTGCCCGACATGACTGGGGTGGATTTGGCCGATGAGGATGTGCGTTTCATGCGATTCCTTGCGGATCCATGGATGGGAAGGCGAGGTAGGAGAAGACGATGGGAAGCATCTTGTGACGGAGGCTGGGCTGCAGTCTTATGACAGTAAGGAACAGGATGTTGAGAAATGATCGAATGATCACCTACATTACGAACAACATGTCAATTTGCCGTATACATCTGATACTATGTCTTTCTTGAATTTTGTACTGTTACTGTGTCGAAGTGTTCAAATGATCACATCGTTAACACCTAAGCTCGGGTTACCAAATATTTCGCGTATATGACGGCCGTCACCACAGTTGCGCATACGTCTGACATCGAACTGGACTTGTTGGATGCTCGTCTTCTCCGCTGTTCGTGCATCTTCAAAATGCCTTCGTGTCATCCATCCTCATCCTACTTCTCACTCGAGCCACGTCAGGTGTATCGTTCACTGTAGTCCACTTGCGCAAGCTTCCTCCAATGCCTCGACCACGAACTCGCCAATCCAGGATATGTCGGCCTTCTTGTCGACATCAGGAGACGCAGCGGCGGCGGATTTTATCCCAAAACGTTCGAGAAAACGGAGGTCAAAACCGAAGAATGCCGAATCTTCTCCAGACTCACCCCGACCGAGCGCAATGGAGAGCGAGGCGGAGAAGTACATATGGTTCGATCACGGAAAACCTTTGCTTTCGGATTTGGAGCGTCTTCGTCCCTCCTTGCAGCCGAAACCTCACTCGCGTGATTACGTGCAAAGATACAAATCCCTCATAGATGCTCTGTGCCATTCATTCACGAGTCGGCAATTGCGGGAATTCGCCAAAGAATACAAGCTCGGCGCGAAGTTCACTGCTTCAAAACTCACCAAAGACCGGTATGCTGAGGGCATAGTTTCGCAACAGTGGGGATGGCCCAGTCTTCAGGAACTTGCCCATAAGACAAGGATGGAGACAGAGGTCATTACACGATGTGAGTTTCATCGTACTGCCTGTTCCTCTATCTAACCTCCACCTTAGCATTCGCTGTTGATCCAAGCCAACTATTTCTTATAATGGGAAAAGGTGCGTGTCGGTCACGCAGCAGACTCGAGACTATCGTTGACCCAGGTTCTCAGATGGTAGTGTCCTTCTCAAACTATCCCAGGTCCACCGAGTCCACATTTCACTCACCCACAAGCCGTTGGCTTTGCGTGTTGAGGGTGTGCGGAGTGGAATCAATGATGTGGCGGAAAAGATCGCTAGTGTCAAGGAGGTTCGTCAGGTTCGCTTTCCGTCGAGTGCGACGCGCATCAAACATACTTGCAGAGCATCATTGAAGAAAAAGTGAAGCTTCCATCCAAAGAGCCTTTGAATCCCGACCTTTTGGAGCGGATATCCCGGACTGTCGGCGCTTTCATCGAGAATACTGCTGAGGGTCAGGTGAGTTAGACTTCAGAGACGACTTGCACTCGGTATTGATGTTCAATAGGTCCGAATTTGTGCCATAGACCCTTTCAGCCTCGCGGGTGCAAGACGCCTAGCATTGCGAGCTGCGAGTGATGATGTAAGTCTTCTTTCTCTTCGGTAGCGTCCAATAACTCATTCAGCTGGTCTTTCCGCTAGTCAGACCGCGTGAATCAGATCTTCGCCTATCGTCCGTCAGGCCATGCTGAACAAGAAGGCAACATTCTCCTGCCTCCCAATCGTTACTTTTTATACCCCTTCATCAATTCGCGACCTCTTCCCTGGTCTACGGGTACAGATGGCGTCTTTCGATGGCGTCGAGTAATCGACTTTCTTGAAGTCAACGAAGGTGAAAACATTGCCGAGACGGGAGGTCTAGCCGCAGGTAGAGGGGAGGTCTTGACTGCTACCGAGTTCAGTGTAATGCGATGGCCTTCAATTTAGGTTATGCTGACAATAAAGGACAGAGACAAGATTGATCTGCGACGAGACTTGCTCGATGGACTTTCAATTCCTCCAAATCACCACTCATCCAAGACAGTCATTACTGCATCGTGAGGAATAACATCATCGTTTTTGGACAATGCTCATGTACCACCTAGGACGGGTCATCTACTTTTCGGAACGGATAAGGCGTCCCAGAGCACCGGTCCGGGCCTGATCTCTCATACAGTCGAACCACAATCATCCTCTGGCCTTTTGAGTTGGATAGCTGATCATCGACGGGCCGTCTTTGTACCAAGGTTCTGAGTCACTGCAGCAGCTAAACTTTCCAAATGGCTGACTTGTTCCGCAGTCTCCCCCCGCACTTCCTCAAGGAATCTCCGAAACATCAACGATTTCTCCATCGCTTAGTCTATCAGAAGAATTCACCGAAACGTTCTGCCGCTGCAGGCGGATCGATGGACATCTTACGTTTCGAGATCACTTTGCCTACTCTCCGAGCCCTGCGCGACGAGAGTGTTGCTACTGAGGCACAAGATACTTCAATCTCTGCACAGAAAGACTTGTCGGTTCTCTGTGAGATGGGACAGAGGACTCAAGTCGATCTACTGCTACCTGATCGGTGTGTCTCTGTCTGAAGAGCGCATACAGGTCCAGTTCTTAACATGAATTATCCTAGATCCATGGATATCCGGTTCTCAGCCATGTGTCTGACAGTCATTCCTTCTCCTGATGCGCCTCCGGAACTACATAATTATGCATCAAACTTGGAATCATTGTTTGTCCTCCCGCCTATTGACCCGCGAGGTTGCTCATGACACATACCATACAGCTTGACTTCATCTGATGTCTCGTCATCGCAGCCTAACCCGCCTCTTGCGCTTCAAGTCGGTGGAGAAGAATATGTTTTACACCAGAGTACCAGTGTACGACAGAGCGAGGAAACTTTGCACGCCGATTTTACATCGAGTTCGTCCGCGACAACGGAGAGTGCACTGGATTTAGAAAGTGGCGAAAAATCCACTGTCTGTGTGGTACGCATTTGTCTTTCACATCCGCCCCCGATGAAAAGTGCTAACCGGTGACCTCTGATAGCTTACTTGTGAGGAATACGGCTCCGACAAGGAGTGGAGTAAATTCCTCAAGGACTGCGACTATCTGACGACCTCACAATACGGACCCCCATCATCTACCAAGTCGAACACACGCAATGTCCTATTTTAGAGCAGCATAATGCACCTAATGTCATTGATCTATGAAACCGCTACATATGAGAATGGTATCCTGACGCGATAAGACATGCAGACAAGGGCAAAGAATAAGAGTAATCATGTGCGTTTGCGCTTTTTGTTCTCCTTTTCTTTGCGCTTCTTCGCTCGAACCTGCAATATGCCAATCGTTGTCAAGCATATATAGCACAGGTGAGAGAGCGGATCTTACCTCTTTTTTCATCCTCGAGTCCACCATGGTATATCGACCCTTTACACCCTTCGGTCGCCCCTTCAAACCCTTGTGTGCGCCCTTCGCCACGACGACTTTCACCTCTTTCCTTGGCTTCCCCTTCGAGAGACCGGTCTTCATGAGTTTCTCGACCTGCCGGGCCTTCTCGCGCTCAGTCATGTCATCGGTCTGTGTGACGCCCTCTGCTTTCTTCATCGCCTTCTCCAAACGCTGCGCTGCCCTGAGCTTCTTTCTTCCTTTTGCCTCCGCGACCTTCTTGATCGGTCGCGCATCAAGTGCGCGCTGCTTGGCTCGTAGGGCTTGTATCGCCTCCTTGGTAATAGGGATGTTCGGCATGTAGTGCTTTGACTCATCGTCGAGGAACCATGACGGTAGATCGTCTTTTGAATTGAGAGAATAGCGATTAAAGCCGTCGTTGAGTAGGTCTGTCTTCGTCCTTTGTCTGTTGACAAGTTGCTGTGCCAAGGTAACAGCTTCTGCTGAGAGCAGACCATGTTCTGGCGAAAGGAAATATCAGTGACTTACTCTTATGCAGAGGAGTGCAGAGGCACGCACTTCGGATGTGAGTTTGCTTAGCTTCATCTTCGTCCTCGCCTTCGACATCCCACATGTCCAGATCGTCATCAGGCTCTTGTGGAACTACCTCGAAGTCACTCTCGCCTTGACTTGAATGATCCTACAAGAGTGTTTAGAGCAATACAGACAGAAAGTCAAAGAATACTAACCTGAGGCTCATCGACACTCATTTCATCCTCTTCCTCCTGCTCATCATCGTCGCCATTTTCTGATTCGTCGTCCTCAAGGTCTTCCATTTTCCCGAAGATGTCTTGACTGAACCACACGTCTGCGGCGCGACTCGCGCCAGCTGACTGTTTAGGTTCTTTGAGGTCCGTCACAAGCCGCACCTTTTTCCTGCCCTTCGCTGCATCCTCCTTTGGCCGCCTTCGCTTCTGCCCAACCGAAGCACTGTCCTCCTCGTCGCTGTCGTTACTCTCGTCAGATGACGAGTCGTCATTCCTCGTCTTCGCATCCTGCATCTCATCCCATCCGCCTTCCTCCTCACCCTCATCTTCGTCGTCGTCTGCATCTTCCTTTATGCCGTGCCATTCCTCTCTCTCCTTGTTCTTCTTCCGCGCTTCCTTCACCTTGAACTTCGTGTCCCTCTCTGCCAGCCGCTCCCTGTAGGACTCGTACAGCCCATCCAACTCCGCTTCGATACCTCTCATCTTCTTCTCCCTCTCCTCATCGGAATCAAGCACTTCATCATCGTCAGTGTCTGCCTCCGACGGCTCCTCGTCAGTATCACTTCCCTCGGCATCCCCATTTGCGAATTTCGCGACACCGCCCCGTGCTTTCATGCGCTTCTCCGCATCGCCCAATCAAACACGTCTTCTTGTCCGAAGCCTAGCTGAAGATCATCTTGTTCCATGCCGATGTCCAGCGGCGCGGTCATGTGCAACTGCATGCGCTGAATAGTGCGCGTCTTTACTTCATTGGCACGTCGTCGCTCCCGTTTGGTTCGCGCAGCTGCTTCTGCATTCAACCGCTCGAGCTGCATACTGATGAATAAAAACTCCATCATGGAGGACACGAAACGCACCTCTGCTTGAATCTGCTCTTCGTCATCGACATCTTCCGTGATCTCCACAGTCTCGGTGAGCTCGTCAGCATGTTTTGTCTTCACTTCAAGACCGATCTAAGAGCAACAGGTGAATATCAATTATTTCAGAACAAAAAAAGACGTAAAATATACCTCCTCTCGCAGAGCCGTCCGCCACTTGAGTAAAGCCTTGAAAATCACCCTTGCCGAGGACCTTCAAGTCCTCACAATTGGCTTTGACGTCCGCTGTAGTGATATCCAATGCCGCCCACCTAGCACAGGCATCAAGTCAGTATGATAAGATAGTCAAGGGAGAAAAACGTACTCCTTCTCTTCGTCTGTCCTGAACGACATTTTGTTTACCACGCCAAGAATCGCGATGGGATCTGCAGCATTGATGAACTCTGCCACAGGAACCTCCTTGAAGAGGGTGTAATCGCCGTCGCCATAACCGTCACGCTTTCGACGCTTCTTCTCGGGATGGAACACGTTGGCCTGGACGTTGTTGGCCGAAGCGCCCTTGTCCCCTGCAAGCGTCGACGCACTAAGATCTTTGAATACATGCTTGGGGTCCAAAATTTCGGATCTATGTGCTTCGGAGCGAGGAAGTCACGGCAAACGACGAAGATCTCGGCGGAGACATTACTAGACAATGCACGAATCAGTACTGCGATCCGGACACGAGCTGCAACGCAAGAATTACCGAGATGATGGGGGCTTCGTAGCCTCGACTTTTCCAAACAGCTGGCTGAACACCCAAATAAGGTTGTTGTAGTCGACACTCCTGAACACCTTCGTTACGAATGTTCCGCCCTTTATGAGGAAGTCGACCGCGAGCTTCAAACTCATGAGCACCAGCTCGGATTGGCTGTAGGCATCTTGCACCCAGGCCGTACCAACGTTAGGAGCACCGTCGTGCAGAACGACATCGGCCTTCCAGTCCTTAAGTTCTCCTCGAAGGAGACTCCGGCAGTGAGCGCTGGTAATGTCTGCAGCAAATGTCGACACTCGAGGAATCGGCTTAATTGGAACCAAATCAACACCTATGAAAATAGGTCAGGAGAAGTCCCGCTCAAGGCCGTGAGTTTGCCGCACCGACGATTACACTGTTCACTGGCATGTATTTTGTCGCAACCTGCAACCAACCTCCAGGTGCAGCACACAAATCGATACAGCATCGTGCATTTTCGAGAAAAGAGTATTTCTTGTTCAGCTGGATTAACTTGAACGCAGAACGTGCGCGATAGCCTTGTTCCCTGAAGAATCGTATTTGAGACCATCGGACGCAGACGAGAGGTGCAAAACATACTTTGCGAGTTTGTAGTATTTATCCAACCGCCCCTTTCCGGTCTTCTTCTGGGATTTACCCATCTTCCAGCTGCTTTCTCCTAAAGATTGAAAGGACAGAAAGAGTGACTAGAACCAAATCACGACTCTGCGAGGATGGAGACGCTAAGCAGGCAGAAATTTCGTGGTTTCCAAATTTGGCATGCGTGAGCGCTTACGAGATCTTGCTGCCGCACGTCTGCCGCAACGCGCACGCCAATCTCACGGCGGCGCACTTTCTATGCCCAGGCCCTCCCAGAGGCTCCCCGCCCGCGAGAATGCAAGCTTCGTGTAGTATTTAACCATCGGAACGAACAGCGTGTCCTTCTCAAATTATCTTGCCACCTTTCTCTCGACACTATCAACGTCTTGACGACGATGTCAGGCCCATCGCCTTCAAGCCCACTTCTGGCCCGCGTTGGATTAAATGGGCTGCCCCACTCGGGATTTCTCTGGCGCACAGGAGCTCTATTTGGTACGTACTTCCTGAAAGTGTCGGGGCTATCTTCCGCTCGCTCATGGTCATCAATGACTTAGTTGCTGCTGGAATGTTGGCCGGAGCTTTTGGTGCTCATGGCCTTAGAGGAAGGCCGGGCATGACGACCGAGAAAGTCTCGTCCTTTATGACGGCGACCAATTACGCGGTACGTTTGATCCTGTCTTATGCAAGCATGGAAGGTACAAGGGCAGCAGTATACTTCTGCCTGGAAATGGGACAGAGGAGAATGCTGAACCTTCCGTGAAACTCTAAGTCAACGCTAATTCACATAAATGGGTGGAAAGGGGTGTATCCATACTGACTCGTTGCTGCCTAGATATACAATGGCCTGGGCCTCCTTCTTATATCGTACCACCCTCGGTTTTCCGTCCATAGATTTGCTGGTCCTGCCGTCGCACTCGGCGGATTCATCTTCTCTAGTTCAATCGTAGCTCTGGTTATGGCTCATGATCGGTAAGAACGTTTCTTCTTGGATGCTTCTTGTAGATGCAGGTAGTTCCTTGCTCCATGCTTACGCTCACTATACATCGCTTGCGCTATTTCAGGTTCAAATTTTTGGGGCCTGTGACGCCCATCGGCGGGTCTATCATGATTGCTGGGTCCGTCACAATCTGTACACTTGTCTAGGCACTGGTTACTGACGATGAATGGGTAGATATCTGTCCTTGCTATTCTAATTCTAAGCACTGCTATGAGATGGTTTTGATTTTTTCGGTATTCTGTACCAGCGACCCCCACTTATAAACGGTGATTTGCTGTGACCCAAGAGTGGAACCCGGATCAATGCTTTATCATGCGCTCATGGCTTCTTGTGCGCTAAAATGGCCGCAATTCTGTGAAACCATGACCTAGGTAGGAAAAGTTGACTTAGGGCACGTAGGCCGTCAAACGCTGGCGACAGAATATTGGGGTACGTTGTCTAATCATCGCTAAGGCTTGACAGATTTACAGAGATCAGTCTCGCTTTGATCGGATATTGCAACGTAGCGAGCACTATAATAGGTATCTGTGTATGCTGCAGAGTCCGAGTACGCGAATTTAGGGAATATGCAGCGCTTGAAATAATATTGAATTCACCACTATGCCTTTGGAGATAGAAATGCAGTGCATGAAGCAACCAACATTAGCAACTGCCATTGAGCTCTACTGCGGGCGCATCATAACAACGAAATCCTTGCTCGGAGAGCAAGCACAGCCGACCCATAATAGTGTCAGGCACATCTGCAAATGTAAACATTGGACTTTTATAGTAAAAATTTCCTTTTTTTGAGGATAGCCAAATATAACGTATGTTCCTGGCCTCGTATTCCTGGCCTCGTAGAGCCAGGTCTCCCCTCAGCAATCGTTGTTGGTCACATCACGCTGTAACACATTACGTACTGTCACCTGTCTGCTATGCTTTACTTTTCGGACGGCTCCTGTTTGGCGGTCACCCTATAGGTGTGTTTCTCCGTACTATTCTCCTACGCTGATCAACATGTCTGTCAAACGAAGCTATGATTCGACGTTTGGCTCGGATGATTCTCGTCGTCAGCGTCGGTGTTTGACTGACGATCATTTGAACTCGTATTCATCTGCGGGGCAACTTTATCATATAACTTCGGGATCCTCGGGGCAGTCGTCTAGTCAGAGTACGGCTACTTTGCACGGTGGGTTGTATTCGGTACTCTAGTGCGGCATGTGTCTTATGAGCATGATCTGTAGATTGTGGCAATTGTAGCGAGCAGACGCTAAGTTCTGCTGATCACTTCGTCTTGTCTCGGTCTTCTGTGGGGTTTACTGAAGGTAGGTCTTTCTTTGTCAAGACCAGGCGATGCCCGAAGGGCCGTGGAATACAACTACTATCGTACGAAACACCATGTTACGCTACTGTATCTCGTGACGTGAGAAAATCCATGCACTTCAGACGGCTAAAGCCTCCGAGCAAGTCTAGTCGCCAACGGCGACCCTTCGAGTGATGAGCCAGAACACGAGGGGAACACGAGGGGGACACGCGGAATACGGTCACGTGTAGGACGCGACGCGACGTGTCATCTCCGCTTGAAATGCTTTGGTAATCCGATCCTGCACTGCTCCGGCTCGCTTAGCCCTCGTCGACGACGACTCGCCATCATTTGTGCCTCTTCTCCCTTGTGCCACCTTTTACTTCATCCTCTTCTCGCTTATCACCTCCTCACACCTTTGCCAGCGTATCCTTCCTCCTCCTCTTTGACATCTACATCCAGCTCGAGCTTGTTATTGTTGTGTTCGAATACGTGAGTGTGCACTCGTTGCTTGTTGTCATCTGCGCTGGTCATCTCATCTCGTGTCGCAGCGCTTGTCGGCATGGCGGACAAGTCCCACTACCCCCACACGCTGAAGCGTCGGCTTACCTCTCCAGCGGACCTTGGTTTCTTCACTCCGTCAGCAACCTCATTTCAACCTCGTCCATATAATCCCACTGGATCGACTGCCATTGCCCCGCCTAAACCTCCCCCGCCCGCTCGGAATAACTCTCTAGCGCACTCTCTCCCCCCTATGGATCCCTCTCCGTCTGACCCTAATGCACTCTTCCTCCACCCTCCATTTAATTCGTTTCCTGATGTCCATCTCTATCCCGAAGGGTTGACCTATTCTATCATGGCCGCCAACCCTGATTGGTTTTTGGATCCGATCGACTTCATAGCCTCCAACAATACAAATGCAGAAGCCATTGCATACCCGTCGCAGCTTGAGCCCCCCAGAGGCTGGTGTCCTGCCAAGAAAAAGGACCTCAAGGAGCGGGGCGCTGATGGCTGGCCCGAAGGCGAAGAGCCCCGCCTTCGTTGCACCTTTTGCAGAAGGACGTACGCCGGTGTAAATGCCAAAAGCATGTGGAGGCGTCACGTATTTGAGAAGCACAAGATAGCTATGGCCAATCGGCGTGATAACATGGAGCGATCCCGTAAGGGCGGAAACAGTAAGGCCCAACATCTCTATTCGCCTTGACGAGTGTACTCATGACCGGCCTTTTCATTTTTAAAGATTCGAAAGACCACCAGGAGAAGGAGAACCTTTCCGTCGGTGGTAGACACAGCAGAGGTCATACAGCGGCATCGAATGCTGCCCAGCAATCCTCGACCGGTCATGGGACGTCTTCCAAGTCGAAGCTTCGTTCTCTTCGTCCTGCTTCTAGCTCGGCTAGCTCAGCCCTTTTCGATCGCGGCAATGACAATGAATCTGTGGACGATGATGATGAAATCGCCACGCCTAATGCACCTCTTATCCCTCAAGAGGAGTTTCCGGTTTTACAAGCAGGCCCGACGCTATCTCGTCCTCCGCTCTCCAAGTCCAGCTCTCGCGCGAGTCCAACGCCTCCTCCGACTCTCCCCAGTCTGACGCACCTGAACTGACACCCATGGTTTCCGACGAGGCACCTCCAACCCAGTTCGTTCGTTGATTCCTGCATCGCCATACAATCCGCTGGCCACCCCATCATTCCGCCATTCACCAGCCCGATTGCCGTCCGACCAGCCTTGGCGGTTCCCCAGTCCCAGCCACCCCCTTCACTCTACTGCACGCGAGATGTGCCTTAGCATGATCGTCCGCGGAGAAGCTAGTCCTTCGAGCGGTTCTTCTGGCATTGATGTCAGTCCTGTCATTATTGCTCCTCGGAGTGGGAAGGAAAGTACCTTCAACAGCCCTAGTGTGGTGCTATTTGGGAAGGGCAAGGAGACCGGAATGAAGACACCTTCGTTCGGCGAGAAAGGGCTGGGACTCATCGATCCGACAAAGCCCACGCCCCGCAGACTCTTCCTTGGTGGGTCGATGCCTGCCTCTGTCACAGATAGGTTGAATGGGAAACACCTCCGCCACGCGGATGACTCCCCTCTTCGGTTTGGAGGTTCGTTGAGGACGCCCCGTGCCGTCAAGACTCCCTCGAAGTTAATGAGCACCTGGTTGTCGGGTAACTCAGGTACATTCACTCCTGCTCGTCCACGTCGCTTCAGTGCTGGCTCCCCCGGCGACGATCCTTTCGTCAATATTTATGGACCGTGGCCCGGTCTGAAGCAAAGCCCATCTGATCAGATCATCACTCCGCCCCTCTCAAGCCCGGAGGCGGATAGTCCAGTTGTTCGCACCAGCAAGATTCGTGACGTGGATATTGCTAAGGGCGGAGAGGGCGTTGCGCCCATGAACATGGGCTCCGGCTTGATGGAAGCCTTCTCGTTAAAGCGGGAAAGTGAGGATGAGGATAGCGACGAGATCGAGGAGGCGTTAATGTCATCGCCTGTTTCCAGGTCACGGCCATCTGCTCTGAGGTCAAGCTTATCAAACGCCCGCACGAGCGATGATGTCCCGGATGACCAAGACGATATCCGTCAACCTCTTAAGAAAAGAAGGAGGACGCTCAATGGATACGACTAGATCTCCGTCTGCTCTATCGTCACCGTGTCCCACCGTCACAGTGGGCTTTGCTTCACTCGCCTGCTATCGCTATCGTCGTCGCTTTGCCTTGCTTTCCTGCACTGTATCAGTATTGCGAACACCCCTGCCCTCATTCCAACGGAAATCATCTCTGATTTGTTGCTTGCATGATTTCTCACGTATGCCCTCTCGCTTCTCGTTATTTGTGTTTTTATTCTCATATTTTAGCTCATTTGGTTTATTCTACCTTTCCTCGTTATATAGCCTTTTTTTTGTCTTATCACTTTTTATTGAGTTCACGCTCTTGTGGTTTCCGTGTGACTGAATTGATTCAGCTTTTGGCTTTTTCTTTTATGCGACTTCTATATCCATCATTTCGTTCCCGTTTGCGATCCCCATATCCTTCACTAGTAGGCTGTCCTGTACATCTTCGTGAGGTCCTCTGGTTTTGTAGCCGTTTGCGTTACGCGCTATGTAGAAATTGTATGTGACTTTTGGACCCTTATGCACGCCAGACATTTGTGCGCAAGCGTGGTCATAAAGTGGCTGCGCATGTGAGAATTCAGCAGCTCCCAGCAGCACAAGCAACAGGAGGATGAGGTTTCTAGTCGATCACGTGCGTCTAGTGGGCAGGATGCGCGACCACTGCTGAGCAGGAGCAGGCCTGCTGCCTTTGACCTCCACCCCAGACAAAGTGAATTCGTGCAGATTGCTTTGCCTAAGCTCACACTGCAATGTTTGACGACTGTGAGTGCTTCCAGATAATGAAACATTTCGCAACATCATACTTTCTCCCGCAGATGTCGAACACGCGACGATGCCGGCAGGTGGTATGGCGCCAGGTGCACAGACACTTCCACCCTTGCAGTACGAGGGTTTCGAGCCTTCACCTTATGCACAAGATGAATTAAGAGGAGATGACCTGAATGCCGTGTGTTTACTAGACTTGCATCCCCATTGTTCGTGCTGACTCTCGAGGATAGGACAGTGCACAGTATGGTGCTCCGACAACCGGACTCACTCCCATGTTCGACCTTGGTCGCGTACAATATACCCTTCCTGCATCCTTAATCTCCTCGTTGTGTCCTCCGACCTCCTCGCCATGGGTCTTTCCTCCAACATGATCATCCTCATCGAATTGGCACACGCCGAACAGGTCGTGAAGATCCAGATTCCTCGCAAACCCACCGAAATGACAATCCACAAAATATTTCTGGATCCTTCTGGTCGACACCTGCTAATAACGTCACAACAAGGGGAGAACTGGTATCTGTACAAGGGGTGGAAGAAGCCAAAGCAGTTGAAGACGTTCAAAATGGTGATCGAGAGCGTCGCATGGAACAAGGCAGCGTTATTGTCGTCATCCAATTTGACATCCTCGCGTGAGATCCTGATTGGTGGGAGGAACGGAACGATATACGAGGCCCTTCTTGACGCAGAAGAGGACTTTTTCAAATCTCAAGAGAGGTACTTGCAGCCTGTCTTCTCACTCCCGGAGAGACACCCCATCACCGGTCTCGCTTTCGACTACTTCCCTCCTTTGGATCACAAGAAGGCATTGGTCTTGGTCACTACGCCTTCTCGAATATACCAATTCATCGGAGCACCGGATCGTCGGTCAGAGGATGGCGGGCGGGTCTTCACTGGCCTCTTTGCGAGCTATCGCGATACTGCCCCGAGTGAGTCTGCATCCAATGGTTATCCTCTACCAATAAATTGACATTTCAAAGAGATCTTGGAGCTCCCGAGCAACATGCAACATTCTGAACTGCATTATTACACGCCAAATAGCGATCAAGCCCAGTCATTGCCACGGGAAATGGCTTGGATGACAGGTGAGTTCCTTTTCGAATATCTGTTTGGAGTTAGCTCGAATGTTACTATAGGCCCTGGGATCTACCATGGCACCCTGAATTTTGCGTCAACTCTCGGACGATCTGATTGACAATGCCGAACTGTTCCACTACCCAACATTCCCCAACTCGCCGAGCACTTCACAACCAGATACACCATCCCAGCAGGTGCCGACGTCCATCGCCTCACCGAGTTCCATTTCATGCTTCTGTACCGGGATCGAATAGCGGCGGTCTGCACATTGGATGATAATCTTACTTACGAGGAGCTCCTTCCTCTTGTGAGTCCAGTTTCCTCCTTCTATCTTCCCCTATTCATCCTCGCGCATATAGAAACCTGGGGAGACCGTGCGAGCACTAACCGCAGATCCCGTGCGGAAAACTTATTGGGTGTACACTGACCAATCGCTGTTCGAGCTCGTAGTCAAGAACGAGGACCGTGATGTGTGGAAGATCTACAAGGATCGTGGTAACTTTGACGTTGCTCTCAAACATGCGAAGGTCAGATCACCGTCATACTTCTCATAACCAATTGTTTGAACATACCCACAGACAGCAGGGCAGCGAGACAGCGTCATATCCGCTCAAGGCCATGCTTTCTTCAATGAGGGCCGATATTTCCAGGCCGCCCAATCATACGCTCAGTCCTCAGTCACGTTCGAAGAAGTCACTCTCAAGTTCCTGGATGCAAACGAGCGCGATGCCTGCGGTCATACTTGATCTCGCGACTGGAACGAACACGCAAGACGGTTTGTGACGTAGCCACCTCTAATGTGATTACATGACTGAGGCTATCGTTATCAGGAGTACACCAGCGGATGATGCTAGCTACGTGGCTAGTCGAGTTCTTCCTGAGCAAATGCAACGAGCTCGATGACCTCACTGCTTCATCCTCGGGATCCTATGACATCGACAATGTGAAAGCTGAGCGAACAATTCTGGAGGATGATCTGCGACATTTCCTGGAGACGTATAAGGTTCTGGTCTTCCGTTCCTTCCAACTTTCTGGTCACTAATTCAGTTCTTGTAGGATAATCTTGAACCTGATACCATTTATGAATTGATCCAAGGGCATGGACGCACTGATATGTACCTCCATTTTGCCGCACTCGTTGGTGATCATGAACAGGTAGTCGAACACTGGATTTTGGAAGAAGAATGGTCGAAGGCCATTGAAGTCATCAGTCGACAACCGTCATTAGATCTCTACTATCGGTTCGGGACCGTATTGATGCGGCATGCACCGAAGGAAACGGTCGATGTCTGGCTACGACAACGCGCGCTCGATCCTTTGAAGCTGGTCCCCGCCTCTTCAATTCCAGCATGCGCCGCGCGACCCTCTCTCACCGAACCACGCCGCCCGCTACCTCAATCATGTCATTTTTGAACAAACAACACGTCTCCCACAATCCACAACCTCCTCGTTAACCTTCTACGCCTCGCCAAGTTCTTCAGCACCGGATGATGATGGTCCGCTGCTTCGTTTCCTATCCAACGCCCCAACAGATCCACTCATCGGAAAGCCCTACTACGATCTGGACTACGCCTTGCGCCTGTGCAGCGAAGCCGGGCGGATACAGCCCTGCGTGCACATATACTCGCAAATGGGGCTGTGGGAAAGTAGTGTGGATTTGGCGCTCGAGAAGGGGGATCTAGAACTCGCAAAAATCAATGCTGATAAGCCAGAGGATGATCAACAGCTGCGGAAGAAGCTCTGGCTGAAGATTGCGAAGTTTGTCGTCCAGGATAAGAAGGACATCAAGATGTGGGTCATTCCTTCGTGTTGCGCGGGCAGATAGCGGAATGTGTGACTGACGCACGTTTTCTTTTCCCCTTAGGGCGATGCGGTTTTTGGAGAACACGGACCTGCTCAAAATCGAGGACATTCTGCCATTCTTCCCCGACTTCGTGGTGATTGATGATTTCAAGGACGAGATCGCCAATGCACTCGAGGGCTATTCAGCACAGATCGACAGCCTGAAGAACGAGATGGACGAGGCCACGCGGAATGCCGAGTCGATCAAGGAATACATCGCCGGGTTGAAGAATCGTTTTATAACGATCGATGCCGGAGAAAAATGCTCGGTATGCTCGTATCCGCTGTTTACGCGACAATTCTACGTTTTCCCATGTCAACATACGTTCCACGCGGACTGTCTCATTGGCCTGGTGCGTGATTCGCAGTTTTCGTTTCCCGGTTCCTGATCATTCTATCAACCAGACTAAGGAGTATCTTCCACCACACGCTTTGCGGCGCATCCTTGCCTCCAGAACGAGCTGATCAGAGGCAATCCAGGCGCGATCGACCGTGCGAATATCACACCGCTGACCGGCAGCAACCCATCCGCCCGGCCACCAACCACGCAACGCACGCTTCTCTCTGCCAACTTTGCCGCGCCTCTGCAAAATGGCACCCGTGCAGCCAACTCGTTTGGGAGGAACATTCTTTCTGCAGGGGACCGCCTGCGGGACCTGATCGTGCCGGATGCGCTGGCGTCTGTCGTTACGGCACCCGTCGGGTGGATCCCAGGCATCGGCGGAGGTACGAAGCGGTTGGAGAAGGATGGTGGAAAGCGCGCTGAGAAGCTGAGAGAAGAGCTTGATGATATTCTCGCTAGCACGTGTCCTCTATGCGAGAGCGTGGTGGCGGGCCTGGACAAACCGTTCGTGAAGGACGGCGAAGGTGAAGCAGGCTGGGAACTGTAAACCCCATACTTTGCTGCCTCTTGAGGTGCATCCTAACGTCGCTACGAAAATGCTACTGAGGGTCTCTTGTCATGCACCCTTCGCATATATTTATGTATGTAATTTGCATAATTTCATGGATGTAGGAACTGGTGTGGGGCGTGCTCAGACCTCAGGCTTGGCGTTTTGTTCGACGATTATGGCTACAGTATTCGGGGTAAGAAGTCAATGTAACGTACAAGAGCGTCGCGTGCTATTTACCCGGAATCAAGGTGAACTTTGAGACGCAATCAAGTACGTACGTGCGATATAATTGCCGATGAGCGACTTCGGGACCATTGCAATCATGTGGGGATGGACCGTGCGAACACACTGGCTGAAACATGAACGATGGGAGAATCCAGATACAACGTGCAGCAGAGACTGTACGAAGAGATGAAAGGTGCAGGAAACGTCTACAGTGACAGCGTTAGGAGAGGAGAATGAGGATCAGTGGTTGATTTTCTTGGTACGACCGGCTTTTCGTCGAAGTCGAGCAGCCTTCCGCGCGCCGAGCTAGTTCAGAATGGATCAACATGTGGATCCACACAAAGGATGAACAAGCGACGCACTTTCGCCATCATCTCTTCCGCGCGTTGCCGCTCTTCTGCGGCCTTCTTGCGCTCGAGGGTGACTTCGCGTCTCCTGCACGAGAAAAAAAAATGAACAGCCGTAGACGGACGCGATGCGGTTGAACACACCTTTTGATTTCAGCGGCCTTTTCCTCCTTGAGCTCAGCCTGAAGCTTCTTGATGGCCTGCTCCTTTTTGGTTGCCTCCATCCTGTCTTCCCATCGCTTGGTCTTGACAGCTTCCTGAAGATGCGAACGCCTAACAGAAGCGAAGGCGTAAGTGGTATATGCAAACTGAGGAATTGAGGACGCACACGACGGCGGTCTTTAACGGCTTCCATGGTTTTCCAGACAGCCTGCCATTGGAGGTTGAAGCAATGGGGACAGCGGGGACATCGGCCATGATGTTGGGTAGCGGCAGGAAGAGAGAATCTGAGAGATCTGCTGAAGCCAGGCGCCTGGTGATTGGGAAATGGATTTGGCGGTGTTTGCTAAGCGCTGGGCGGGGCATTCAAGCATTCGCGACTTTCTGTCTTCCTTCCCTCCTCCCCCTCCCTCTCCTCCCGCCCACCTCCTCGTCGCCGCCGGCGTTGCCCTCTGGGCAGATGCTCAGGCCCATGGATTCTCCAAATATGACGCACGATGACCACCTGCGCCGTCTCCTCGATCAGCGTGCCGCTCGTGCCGACTTTCATCACGGTCGTTTTCCTTCCATCACAGAATTCTCGGATTCCCCTTCTGTCTACAGTCATGCCTATTTCTCGCCGCGCCCTATAGACCGGGCTGAGCTCGATGCCCACACATCTTCGTTCAACTTCGCTATACCCTCTCAGTACCGCGGCCCTCACCAGCCCCGCACACACATCGACCGCGACCGTCTCAATGATCCATCCGCCTCGACCCTCGATCTAGATGATGATTCCACGTCTTCTCGCCCCAATTCACAAACCTATGACGACGACGTTCTTTCGCCCGAGCAACCAGAGGGCGAGGAAGAGGAAGTAGTTCGTATGAGCATGCTTGGACCGAAAATGAGGATGTACTCTCCGGCCCCATGGGAGATGGAGGAAGACGCCGTTGAGGAGGCGGAAGAACCTGATGATGATGCTCGTTCTTTCGTGTCCAAGCGCGGTAAAGTCAGGAATAAGGGGGAGGGCTTCATGAAGGGCTTCAACCTAAGTTCTCTCAATGGACGGAACCAGAGCGCACCACGGCCAAGCACGGAATCTCGGTCCAGTGGCAAAGAGAAGAAATCTTTTGAGACGTCGTCCTCATATATATCGTCCTCTGGCGCCCTTCAGTGAGTTCATTTATGTTCCGCGGCATCGCATCGTTTCATTTGGTGGATTTATTGATGGATTGCTGACATCATTACTTTCTAGTGCACTTGCTCAGGCTTCCATGTCATCCACTTCGTTGGCACCATCTAATCAAGGTGCTCTGCGGGCCAAGTTCTCCCTACCCGGCGGTCGCACTCGGACAATGTCCAACTCAACTTCAGCCGGCAAGTCTATGCCCAGCCCTCGTTCGTTCCACTTTCCCGCTCATTCCGTAAACACGTCTCCACCAGCGCACTCTTCTCGGCCCTCCTCTCCAGCACAGTCTTTCTACTCTGCTCAGCTGGGTCGCACTGATACCCGTACATCATCTCGAGCAGACTCCCCAGTTTCACGAAGCTCTCAAGATTACGTCCATCCTTATGCAAACCCAGACCTGATGTATCGAAATCCTGTACATCTATCTACACATGGTTCCCGCTCCATCCCTCCGCCGAACATGCCCAATAGCGAGTCCTCAATCACATTCCCTGATTCTAACACAACTCGCAGTTCATCACCCTCGCGTTCTGCGTCCGCTGCAACCATCACGATGACGCCCGATACATCTACATCATCATTTTGTCAGAGCGCCTCCGATACCGCGTCTTTAAAGCGACAAACGGCTGTCCAAAGTAGAGCGATTTCTAGCCCCATACCCGTCGAGACTAGCGGCCCTCCACCCACTGCGAACAGCTCATCGTCCAAATCCAAAAGGCGCGAGACAAAACTATTTCCTCCGACGAGCATGAACCAGCTTGCAGGCTGGGGTGAACTGCCCGCTTCTCCAACGTTCACGTTGATCTCGCTTCAAGAGGCCCAGGCCCAGGCCAGAGACCGCTCCCGTAGCAATACCGTCCAGGCACCTTCGCATGCGAGCAAAGCTGCTCCCTTTCTCGACATGGAGCCGCCTTCCCGCTATGCCTCAAATCCATCTACGCCGGTCGGCACAAGACCACGTGCGCGTTCAACCAGCGCAGGGTCGAAAGCGAAGATGGCTATACAGAGCTTGACGATGAATATTTCACCGTCTGTCCCAACTCGTACGGAGAATGAAAGCTCCCCTGGCACTGGATCGTCTTCCCGAGGACTCAAGCACAAGCGGAGTGGCTTCATGCGTCTTTTTAACGGCAAAGAGAAGGAGAAAGTGATACAACATTCGCAGCCTCCACCCGTACCGTCGATCTCCGATGCAGGAATATCGTCTCATTCCGTGGTACCCAAGACGCCGAAGATAACCAGTGCGCGCGTCCCAGTGCCTTCGTTGTCACCAGTATCGCCCCAGGACGCGGGATCCCGATTTGATGACATGACGAGAGATGCGCACAGCGGAACTGGATTGACCCACGGTAGACAGGAGCGTTCGCCCATGGGGCGTCGCAACATTCCGCCGTTGTCCATCATCCCTCCTTCAGACAAGCCCTCTCGCCTCGCCGTGCAGTCTCCGATCACGCCCCAACATGACGACCATCCACGAGCAACCCTTTCCATAAACGGCCAGCAATCGACTGCCGCCAGTGCGCCGGCCTCGACCACTGAATTTCCCAGTTTGAGCCTGCGTCCTGTCTCTACCATCTTCAGCGCCCATTTCTCTGAGCATCTTGTCGACGGCGATTCACCGACCGACGTTGAATTTTCTCCCCTGACGCCAGGATTCTCCACGCGCTCGGCGGGGGACAAGGCGAAAGTGGCTATGGCGGGCAATGACGATTCCCCGCGGTTGTTCAAGCGCTGCAAGAGCAAATTGCGACATCTCGTCGGGCATGGCAGCAGCAAATATGGGAGCTCGAAGGACAGATGCGCGATCTCCGAGCGGAGGTCGACGATCTGCGCGCGAAAGAGGAGTCAGGGGAGCATTGCGCTGTATGTGGGCGTGGCGGTTTCGCTCCTGATCAGGGAGCAGATGTAGATGGGAAGCGGAAGGGGGTTGTCAACCGCCCGCGGGCGCGTACTGGTGTGGGTACCCGGTTTGGTGCGGCCACATGTTGAGCGATTCATCACAACGCTCTCGCTTTCGTGGCACCAATGGTCACGAAATGCATGGTATGTATATACTGCTTATACGGGGATGTATCGTTGGACTGGGATGTTGTCCTTGATTTATCGCTTATTTGATGATTTTCCTCTACCGTACATAAGGTCAACTGGCCTTTTTATACTTCTAGTTGACCACCGCTGTAATATGTACACTACCCCTTTTCGTCCCGTTCTTTTTACCCTAGTTCGGAGTTCGTGTTTCCGTGTTGTACCCTACGTATCACCTAGATGCACAGTCACGACCAGCTTTAGCAGATGATCCCTCCTCTCCGAGTTCTCCACATTCCCTGTCACTATCTAATCATTTCAGTTGACCACCTTCGTTTCGTTTCGATTTGTTAATCTCGTCACTCGTTACTCTGCACTCTACGGAATGCAATCCACCTGTTACCCCATATCCAAACCTCTTCATGTACTTAGCGAGCATGATGTCTGTCAGTTGTGAGGATGTATGGACGCCCACAGCTGCAAGAATTGGGTGTTTAATCGTACGCTGTTTCGTTGACAATAATCTGGGCAAGTGGAAATAGCATACTCTCATACGCATGATCGAGAAAAGAGGGTATAAAGTTACATGTATATAGTTGTCCGGGACCGACAAGACCTGAAACACGAAAGCCATCCTATTCGTTCATCCCTCGTCTTCGTCAGCTCCAAGAAGCCACCCGATGCCCTTTTGGAATACACGATTGGCCTGCGCAGAAACTTCCGCAGGATCCGGCCTCGCAACCCATGCCCGCTCCCCGCTCCTCGACCGCTCGTGCCCACTCCCGTCGGACGCCACGGAACGCGGCCGTCCGATGGAGAACGGAAAGTTGGCCGCGACGCGGCTGAAGGTGTGTGCGATCGCCGCTGCATCGGGCGTGCTCACCAGCGGCGAGGAAGGCATGTGCAGGTCGGGCATGTGCAGGCTTTGGAAACGCTCAGCCAATGACGACGGGCTTTTCGGAGCCCTGGATTGTGCTTTCCTGGTACGGGAATCATCTGGGCCGCTGCGTCGCTTTGCGAGGCGTTCTTGGCGCTCTTCAAGATCCTCCGATTGAAGTCGACGCCAGGCATTCAGTACGTCCACCAGTTTGTCTGCAGGGCAGAACTCCAAGGCGCGTCCGAGAAGCGTCATTTTCTTCTGCACATCCTCGAACGCGGGCTGGCGACCGAGCTGGAGGCACGCTACCCAGCAGACCTCGCTCGCATCTTGCATCTTTGGATCGTCGATGTCCTGCGCGGACGATCTGAGGCTGAGGACGGTGCTGATCATGGTTTCGCTGGCTTCATAAGCACGCGCAAAGTCCTCGGCTTGCAAGGCCGTATCGGCGATCATAGCGAGGGCCTTGACCTCCGCAGCAGGATCATCTCTGTAACCAAGTTTGCGGACGAGATCGAGTATGACTTCAGTGTATTTGTACGAGTCGGCGTTGCTTGAGAGGACGCGGGAGACGAGTGACAAACGATCCTTCGTCAGTCGGATCTCGAGAGGCGTGATAGGCGTGCCAGGCCCGGACATGACATTGAATGATGCGATGCGCGAAGTTGCCTCGATGAACTCCCGCTCTTTGATGACTGCGTCGGACTGAGCGGGGACGCTTAAACTAGGCCACGATCCATCCAATCAGAGATAAAAATACAGTGCCAGGACATGCAGACACATACCACTCGTACGCAAGTTTCATGTCGCCAAAGCGATAGTTACCGGAGTTGGCGTTATCATAAAACTCCCGAGAGCATGACAAGGCGATACTCTCGATTGTGGAAGAATCCAAGGTCAGAAGGTCTCGACGCGAACGGAGCAAGTCTTTAGCGATGTCGAATTCTGTACACAAACGGTCAGCGATGACGGCCGGGCAATATATACGAACGTACTGACTTCCAGTACTGAGCAGGCCAGTGAAGAAAATACGCATAACCTCTTGCTGGTCTAGCAGACCAAATGCGCTGTTCAAACCGGCGTCGTTCGTGCCCGAAAGCTTCATCATGTCTTCAAGCAACCATTCCCAATCACCCTGCGTGCTCAACTCATCATCCGATCCTCCCGCCCGGCGCGCGAGACGCGTCGCCCATGCTCGCTGCTGGGCCTCATCGTTTGCGCTCTGAAGGAACCATCGCAGAGGTGCAGGTACGCTCCATCTGGATAGTATTTCACCGGACTCGAGGTGAACGTCCAAAACATCCAAGGCTCGGGAAAGTGAGGCGGCGAGAAGGGGCTTAAAAAATACCAGCAGGTCCTGGGGGGTACAACGAGGACGAGCGGTCGTGGGAGTCACAAACGCCCCCAAGGAGGCGATAGTCGTGTCTGCTTCATCGGCTAGATCCTGGTTCAACTCGTTGCTGTCCCAAGCAGGTAGGCACTCAAAAATCCGACTCATAGTGGGCCACTCATCGAGTTTGTCGCTACCATACAGACACGACAGGGCGAGGCGCGCCATATTCTCGTCGTCCTTTATGATTCGATGAGCTGCGGGTAGGGTCGGCTTGGATGCCTCGAAGATGGCCGCCACGAACTCCAAGGGCGCAGATAGGATATACTCGTCGAGAAGTCGCGTGAAGAGCGACGGATCAGGATTTCCGGAGCGCTCAGCGCGTGCCTCCAGGACGAACAGGTAAGGCATGACGAGCTTGCGAATATCTGCAGCCATTGTGTCTGGGGTCGAATGCGCCAGATACGCTCGCACGACAGTGGTGGGATCCATGGCTTTCCAGCGTTGAAGCGTCCATTCCTCATCTGCTTCCTCGTCTTCAAATCGAGCATCGTAAACCAGTCGCGATAGCAAACTGAGCTCCTCGCCCATCTCGTCCACACCAGGTATACCTTGTGATCCGCCATGTTGCACAAGAGCCAATGCAACGTCTGTCAAGCCCGTCGAAACCAGGATACATTCTACGCGTTCTTCATACCAAGAGGTCAGTTCAGAAGCTGACAATGGTTCTGGTCGTGGTGTCAGGTTGGTGTCGAGGCCCGGTGGCAACGCAACGTCCTGGACGACCGCGCCGCTGGTTGCCAGAGCCTGCTGAATTGCCGCTGACTCCGTCCAGTCTTCGTCCGCTCTCCAAGGCTCGAATTGAAACTGCTGTTCTGCATCCTGTGTGGGGTCAAAAGCAGGTAGAATGTCGCGATATAGGGAAGGGTAAACATGTTCAGAGATGGCGTTCAAAATGGCGAGCCTATAAGGCCATAGTAGATGTCCGTGACGTTTGTAGAGCATGCGGATGGCAGGGAATGCTTCCTGTGTAGCCAGAAACCGGGCTATTCGAAGCAAATCATCGAGTAAGAAACTGGACAGAGGAAATGGCACAGGTTCTGCGGGTGGAAGACGCCTCTCGTCCTCGTTCTCGTCAGCTCCGTCATCCCAGGGTCCTCCTCCCAATCTTGGTCCCCTTCCTCCCTGATGTCCTGGTCCACGCTTGCCTGGCAAATCTCCACGTATGTGTTGAGCCGATCCAGCCTTCCCAAGAGCACCCGGCGCATTTGGTAGATTTGTGAATCCGCGGGTTCATCACGAAGGTAGGCGACTAGTGGTGCCTCGGAACGAGAGGGCGACGCACCAGGAGACTCCGACTCTTCATTATTGTCATCCTCCAACCCCGAAATGCTCATTCCGCGCTGCAAGGCAGGATCGGTCCTCTCTAGCCCCAACTCCATTAGAGCACGTTGAACGGTCACATCGTCCAGCACTCGGTCAACGGACGCGGCCACGACCCACAAGTCATCTTTGACGGGCGCTAGAACTTGTCGAATGCGTTCGATGGTCAAATCATTGTCGGAAAGGCTCGACCATTGTTCGCATAGGTCTTGAGTGCCGGATGCCATGAAGGGAGTCGAGACGAACAACACGAGCTTACAGACGTGTCGTGAATATCGTGGTCACGTGTCAAATCATTAACATCACCATTCGACGACTTCGTTTGAAATTGACGACGACACGGTTTAATTCGCACTACGCGCAAGGAGATACTTAAATATAGACAGATTATAATGATGGCATCGCGCTGCATGAGGCACAGCATATAGAAATACACGACAGTCTGAATATGAGCTGTAGTGAAGCGACTCCGCCAGTCAATCTGCAGTACTGCTGAAAACAAGCAACAATGCGCTGGCGCATTGCAAAGATGACGAGGGATTAGGGAATCATGTCGTCTGTAAGGTATGAGGTCCGTCGCTCCCAACCCAAGATGATGCAATGGAACGAGAAGCAGGGCTGCAAATCAGAAGAGTGTGTCCTGTACAACGGGACGTCAGAGCGATCGTATATAAACATGATTTCTTGGCTCACCTCATCTCGAAGGTACTCTCCTACATCACTGAAATAATTCCGATGGTCAATGCTAGTTCAGATACATGTCGGAGTACGTGAACTCACGCTTGGTGGAAGACAATGATCGCCGTAGGATCAAGTTTTCGGGTATCAATAGTGGATCTCGCAGTCACACCGAAACCCTGGAAAAAACTGAGTGACCAGTTGAAAAACAAGCAGATTGTGTACTCACAAGGGGGACGTCATTCATACTGAATACAACCACACCCTGATGCTCTGGCGTATCCTCCGTTATCCGACCAAGGTGCGCCTTCACTACGTGGTTCCCATACAAGAATGGCATTTCGCCATTCGGTTTTATCCAGACCTTTTGTTGGTTCAGTAAGGAGAAGAGGTCCTACATGCGCACTACGCACCTTATATTTCGCATACTGGGCAAGGTAATCCAAGGCGGTGATATGCAGTTTGAATTTGCTGCTTTTGCTGAATTTTCCAAAACATGTACCGAGGCTCACGAGATTTGGCCGAGCAACTGAGATGCCAAGGCGCATGGAAGACTCAGAGACGTAGTAGACTCTGTCTTTTTGAAGACGAAAGCAATATGGTTCCTCAGGTCTGTCGATGAGATGAATGAGGTTTTTGCCCTGCTGGTAGTGTGAGCAATGATGGAGTCGCGTAGAAAGGGATTGTAGCGTACGATATAGTTTGCAAGCTTCGCAAACACCACCTTACTCTCATCCTCTGTCAAGGGCCGCATTGTGATAAGATGGCTATGGGTACGAAAAGTACGGCAATGAAGGCTCAGCAGACGTGGGCCATCAGCAAAAGCGTGCTGAAGCGGTATTTCCTGGTGAGGAATGTCACGCGTGACCGAGCTTGCGGGACATCAGAAGGGCGTAGAAAGTATTAGCAGGGAGGAGCGTAGCCCATGGAAACCCGCTCGATCCTTGCCATACTCATACCAGCCTTGTGCGACCTTGGATTGGCCTTGGATCTCCATCGCAAGGACTTATGATGCGTTGGTGATCGTTGGCAAGTCTCAAAAGTCTTTATCTCGCGCTGCCAAGTTGTCTAACTATCAACTTTGGCAGCTTAGATTCGGATGATATTCCACTTATCTATGGTGCGCGCTGATTGTAGGGCACTTAGTGCACGACATATCCCGTTTGAGAAGCCCTGATGATGCTAGATTATATATTCGCAAAGTAAGTACATCAGTTCCCTGCTTCGCGCCTCTCTTCGTCGAACACAAAATGTAAGTATTTCACCCTCGCTATCGCCTTCTCAGATCCCATGACCATTTCGTCTTTGACTTCGGAATTTTCGCCCTCGCTTTCGTCGCCTTCCGAGTCGCCGTCATTATCGTTCTCGTCTCCCCTGCTCGGCACTTTGTGTGTGCTATGCCTGCGTTATCCCCGGCAACTGTCGCCAGTGCTGCATTGACGTCGCCCCGTCATCTGGGGCTGAGGGCAACTTCTCAACTTTGACTTACGCTGCCTCACGCCGTCTCGGCCCGCACAGCAATGATGTGTGAAATGCAGATATGACGAGTGCCTGGCGGATCTTTGCTACCACCGGATCATGGAACTCGACTACTCATACCCATGGGGAATCAATCCCACTGGAATGCCGCGACCGTACTTGATAGGCGGGCAGGTGAGTACCCACCTTGGCCGAGAACCTTGACAAATACAAGAAATTTTCGTAGGCCAGCAATATAAGAATGAAGCTATCTGTCGCAACGAAGCCAGCCGACCACCCGCACATCCGCAATTTCTCGAAATTCCTTTCACTTCCAACTTCCACGACGACGACTGCCACCCGAGACATTCAGCTGGTCGGATTAAGTTGCCCACTGTTGCCAGATTGTGGGCTGATTCATCGAGCTCCGCCTGGCTGCGCCGGCTGATTTCGAATATCTGGGTTCCCGTCAAGCACGGTCTTTGCGCGGCATTGACGAGGCTCGTTCTCAAGCTCGAGCTCTCGGATCTTATGTTCTGGACTTGTACCGGGCTGCCTATATCTTGATTGATTTCTCTCTCAAGTGGTGCTCCGTAAAAATGCCGGTGTGTCTATTGACCCTACTGTATGTTTGATTGCATCAAGTTTCAGGAGCAGTGCCCTGCGAAGCACATTTGTCACAATGGGTAAGTGACGCTCTCGGTTTGTCTAGGATATTTCGTAGTAGCTATAGTAATAAGTATATTTGCGTTGTATAGTGGTGGTGAAATATTATTTTTAGATCGCAACTCATTCGTGACAGAAACCCATAAAATGTCACCGGATATTTTGTCATTATTCCCTAAATATGCTGGTATACTAGTAATACGTATCAACTGGAGGAGCACTATCTAATTTAATAGAATACATTGTCGAGCATGGCCGATGCGACGAAGGCTTGGGCTACGAGTCAAGAGCGGTGAATGCAGCCAAGCGACGCAGGTTCGTTCTAAGGAACTACGGTGATTGGGAAGGTCAGCCGTACTTGCAAAGTTTGAGAAAGGTGACCTGCCTTGTCGTACATTCCGAGCCTTGGCAGATGAAACTGTTGTGCTCTAAGCCTGGGTGACGAATTCCGGAATGCTCACCGAGCGTCGATGACTGGCGCCTCTCTAAAGCCTTCTAAGGCTTTCCCATCTCAAACCCATTTTGCTGATGGCGTTCGAGAAACGGAAAGCAGAAATTATAATGAAATTGACGCTGATTACTCGGCAATTTCCGATCACGGATCTCAGATCGACGAGGAAACGACGAGACGGTGCTCCTGCAGGCGTTCAACTTCACCTCGTCCATCATGGATCCACCATCCTTCTCCTCGTTCGCGCCCTCTTTTGGTTCTTTTCCTGAATTGAAGCCGGGCCCCAGCAAGTCAAAAGAATCACGAGAAGAGGCCCGGAGCCGCAAGGACCGTGAAGACAAGGAAAAGGAGAAGAAGCACAGGAAGAGGAAACACAAGTATGATGACGCAGAACGCGTCAGACACGGCAGCAGAGATGAACGTCGCGTGGAAGGCATGTCGCCTTTCGACGATGAGCGTCTGAAAGCAGAAGAGGATCGACGAAGTAAGAATGTTGCGGGCGGTCAGCAATTGATGTTCTGGTCCGACCGGAAGGGCGATGTCTTGAATGTGACTTATGGTCGAATAAACGAGAAAGAGGTGCCGAGATATCGTCTACCGGCATGTACGTCCTTCACCATCGTCCTACTTGACGACTAATAACGCAGAAGCTGGTAGAAAGATTCTTGGCCTGGATCGTGCTTGGACAGTCATGTACAGAGGCAACAAAGGTATTGAGGTTGGCACAGGCAGGAGACGCAAAGTCAGTCCTTATCCCTGTCTATACATCTGCGTACTTACCCTTGTGCAGGCTCCCGCCATAACGGATTCTCGCTCTCGCGCGCTGCTCAACACGCCGGCCGTTCGCAGACTCGCTGCATCTTCGGACACCTCACGATATCAGGAGATTGATGGCTTCATCAAGCTGCCTTCACGACATCGTCAAGAAGAACAAGCATACAGGTCTATCGAACCTGCAAAGGACGAAGCAGAGTCCGAATACGAGTCGTCTGCTTACTCTGTGTCTGAGTCTTCTGACGAGGAGGCGGTGGTCCGTCCTTGACGTCGTTCCAGGAGAAAACCAAAGCTCTCGAACAAGTGCTTTCCACAAAGCCCTCATCAGTAAATGCTTGGCTCGACCGGCTGTCGCATGCGTTGTCTGAGGTCCCCATCACCTCGCGTAATGCGACGAAAGCTCGCGCTGAGATAACCCTATCCATCACTTCGCGCGCTCTGTTATCAATACGTGAGGGGTCCAGCATCGACAAGATTGCGTTTGATTCGCCTTCAAGCCGGAGAGGAGGTCTGGCCGCCTGCGAAGGTCCACGACGAATGGGAGGATGCTCTGAAAGCTAACGACATTGAACTCAAGATAGCGTGGCTTGATTGGAGAATTCGAGGAGGAGCACGAATAATTGACGCTGTCCTAGAAGATGCTTTGAGGGTGCTAACCACCTCAGCGACTGAGATGGACAAGCTTCGTGCGTTTTGGAGGACAGGCGTCATACTCCGCCAATCAGGCTTTACAGAAAGAGCATTGGCCATGTTTCAAGCCCAGGCAGAGCTGTAGGTCATTTTTCCTTCGTTTGGGAAACTCGTATTGAACTATCTCCGACAGAACTTTCCGCTCACCACCGACCTTACTCGCCGCGCCATTCGAAGGGCAGCTTGATGCTCTCGAGGAGTTTTGGGAAACCGAGCTTTCTCGATTTGGCGAAAGAGGTGCGAATGGTTGGGCGGCATGGGTTACCGCAGGCAAACCCGAGGACAATCCAACTGTACCCGGCTCTTCTTCCTCTAGACATTCCATGCACACAGACCCCTACCGCAAATGGGCTTCGCAAGAGATGCATGCTGATCAGATGTTGCGGCCTCCACTACGATCCACGGACTCTGCAGCCGACGAAGATCCCTATGCCACTGTCTTATTCTCGGACATCCGGCCCTTCTTGTTTGCTCTTTCATCGACGCGTACGAAGTCGGCTTTCCGACTGATTTGGTTATCGTTCCTTGGTCTTCACATACCTGGGCTCGAGATATCTATGTCTCCTGCGACAGCAGCGGAGAACACGGACGACCGATGGGCAGAGATGCATCTGGCCTCACAGCCTTATCTATGCTCCATATTCCCCTCCGATACGTCACCACACCGCCTGACAACTGAATCATATGCCGGCGTGATTATTGGACAGCAGGAAGAGTACAATTCTGGCTTTGGTCCCGTGAAGAACTGGGGTTATCGTACTGTGGGTCCATTGGACGCCTTTGGAGAGGCAAAGGTCACCATGTGGACACGCGAAGATGTCCAATCCGTCAACCAGGAGTTCGTGCGAGGCGTCTTCGAGCAGGGCAAGCTTACAGGAGATGATGTCGAATGGGATACGCTGGCCTTAGCTTTTGAGGCAGCGGTGAATGTGAAATCGTGAGTAACAGTTCCTTGTATCGGTCGAATCTTTTTCATTCCAATAATAGGTCCCTTAAGCTCTCTCGCTCGTTCCTCGCAAATGCGCGAGAATCGATTCCTCATTGGGCGGCTCATGCTCGTTTGGAGCGATTACGCGGGAGGATCGACGACGCGCGGAAGGTCTACCAGACCGTCCTCACTTCCCCCGCTTCAAGCCAGAACAAACTTAGCCTAGGGCCCATCTGGTACGACTGGGCCGAACTGGAGTGGCTTGACCGAAAACCCGATGCTGCAATTCAAGTCGCAATCCGCTCGGCAGGGATTGAAAGCGACTCGAGTGGCGGTGTTGTACTGCTCCGCGCAAAGTGCCTCTTGGAAGAGACCGCCAGATCAATCCCGGATGTGCTGTGGAAAGTCCGCGAGGCGTGGCTGCGACTCTGCGCTCTGTTGGAACTGTTGACCACATCCTCAACTGGTGGCTACCCCTCTTTCTTCACGACGCCCATACAGGGCACCTCTGCAGCGGACGAGAGCATGGCCGTGGCTTCACTATCAGTGCTGTATCACCACATCTATACACTCAAGAGTGCCGCACGACCGTCTGTGCTCCGCGACCGACTGGCGCGAGCTGTTGAGTTGTACCCGGACAATACAGTCATCCTCGGCATGTTCTTGGAATCGCAGAAAGGTCAAGGAGTATGGGGGCGCGTGAAGGAGTTGCTGGGGGATGGCGGTGGGAGTCGAGACAAGTCCGTTGCACGGAGGGTTGTGGATGTGTGGATTGCAGGGTGGGAGAAGGGCAAGTGGGCCTGGGAGATCGAGCGGACGAGGAGCGGGCTCGCCGCAGCGGTGGACAGCGAACGGTACGTTCATTCTTTGATCGATTCTTGTCTCTTCTGATTTTATGCATATCAGGACGAGAGGAAGTCCTATCTTATGGCGCATCTATGTCGAATTTGAAATCCGTGCTGATCAACTGAAGCGCGCGAAGGATGTTCTGATGCGGGCACTGGGGCACTGTCCGATGGTGAAGGGTAAGCTCTAGCTGTCGATTGAATGTCACATTCCTCATCACCCGTCGCCTGCAGAGCTATATTTACTGGCTTTTGATGCCTTGCGGCCCGTCTTCACTCCCCGGGAGCTCAATATCCTCGGAGAGGCGATGGCCGAACGCGGGCTGCGGATGAGGCGTGGCCTAGATGAGGCTTTGGAAGGCTGGACGGAAGGGAACGACCAGATGGAAGACCAGGAGATCAGTGGCGAGGAGGATGAAATCGAGTACAACGCGCGGGAGTTACAGAGGCTGAAACCATATTAGCGCTCGCCGACGATTGTGAACTATGTAACTATTGTCTATAACTTTATTCTACATCTGCACTACGGACAACAGACAGACATGCAAGCTAGTGTCTGATATCGTTCGGAAGAATTATAAGCAGCTGGTTCTGAGCTTAGATTGTAACATACTAAGAAATGCATGGACCGACACACGGCAGGTAGAACCACGAATCAATAGAAGTACTGCTGGAGACCGTGATAAATCCCATGATTGTCCCTTATCTCCTTCAATTTATTGTACCTCAATAAGGTAAGGAATCCGAATGCAAGCAAGACAATGCCGGTGGCAAGCCCTGCGATCTTGTCCATCTTGGTCCACGATCCATCACGTAGGCCGTACACTTCGGCGAGTGTCGTCGCAAAGCCTGTTAAGCCATTGAAAAAACCGGGCCTGATCCAGTAGGTCAGTCACAGCATGGTCTGCGGAGCATGAGGTGCTTACACAAATAAATGGTTGAAAACCCAAATGAGATTATGGTGAAACATGCACCATAGAACCAACATCCCAATTAATCCTATGGTGCAACAGATAATGGCAGCCGTAAGCCTGAAAACGATAGATGTTAAGGAGTCAACTTGCTATGCCAGTAGTTCTACTCACAGCGGTATCTTCAGGATGAACGTCACTACATGACGCTCTGATTCGTTATCTATATCGGCCATCTGAAGCTTCGGCATATGTTCCAGGGAGAGTGACAAATCCCCAGAGCGTGATGAAGGTGAAGAAGAACGCAGATAAATTGGTGAGGACGGGAATCTGGTCGGCTTCCACCAACATGCTCGTATACGGAGTGGACGACCGCATGGGTCTATCGTAGTGGGGAAACAGGGGGTGCTTGAGAAAACAGAGATGCACGAACGCATGGATATAAGGTGTCCGACTCGTGTATGCACAGCAGGAAGAAGCAGCTATTATTGCATTATCTGTGCTGCTCGTGATGTACTTCGCTGATGATCATGCAGTGACAACATGGCTGAACTACCTAGAAAGGAGACTGGCGAGTCGGTCGGAAAGAAAGCGGGAATGTGTACTCAGCGCCTATGAACAGCTTCGCATAGAACCCGGAGAAGGGCGATGCACTGGCGGAACAGGTGCGGAATTTGCGCGGGATACACCCTGGCCTTCGTTTTTAACATGCTTTCTTCGTATGAACGACAGAGGCACAGGATCGTTTTCCATCGACTTTACGCACCTACGCACCTAATAACGGAAAGTTGAATTACGGTGGGTTACCTGTCACAGTATTGTAGTATATCAGCCATCAGGACTCATGAAAATAGAAGCACTCATCCGTGGCGCATAGCCTATCAATTTGAACGTGTACGATTCAGGCCGAACAATAGAAGGAAACTCCATAGAATATACTACTGAGCAGAAGAGCGAATCATTGGTGGGGCTGCGAAAGGTGGGGATGTTAAGGGATAAAAACCGGATGGCAGTATCTAGTACATAACTATCGGAATGATTGGGGCACAGGGGTATAAGATTGGAAGTTGGGGGCTTGATTTGACTTTGCAGCGTCCCTTATTTTCTTCAACGTATAGTAGCGCTTTATCGTAAGCGAACCAAATACGAGCATGGCGATGCCCGTGGCCAATGCTGCAACTTGCTCTGTCGTGGTCCACAGTCCACTACGTGCACCATATACTCCAGCGAGGGTTGTGGCAAGGCCGGTCAAGCCATTGAAGAAGCCGGGCCTGGCAGCACGTCAGTCCAGTGTACCCGCGACGAACCAGTTGCGTACACATATAAATGGTCGAAGACCCAGAACAGATTTCTGCGATTGAGAAACAATAGAAGGAACATCCCAAGTAGTCCCAAGGTACAACAAGCAGTCGCGGCCGTAAGCCTGCAAGATGAGAAAGAGGTTAAGTTCGATTTGGTAAAGCGGTAGTCCCACTCACAAAGGTATCTGCAGGATAATCTTCACTATGCGACGTTCTGAATTGTTCTGTATCTCGGTCGTTTGAAGCTCGGCGTATGTCCCAGGGAGAGTGACAAATCCCCAAAGCGTGATGAAGGTGAAGAAGAATGCCAAAGAGTTGGTAGTGAGGGATACCTTGTCGGCCTCGACCAACTGTCCCTCGTAGATAGCAGCACGATTGTCTCCAGAAGACCTATGCGCGAAATTCATGACTGTCGTAGAGGCACAGATGCCACGACGTGCGGGAAAGCAGGTGTACTTAAGCTGAACGGACGTTGTGCACAGCACGGAGAAGTAACGCCATCGTGCTCGTCGCGTGGATATGCTGGCTATTCATGCAGCAAAAAACACGACTGAACTACCTGGAAAGTGCTGTGGCGAGTCCGTCGGAAAGAAAGCGGGAACGTGGATACAATGTTGCGAACAGCTTCGCCGACCCTAAAGAAGGGCGATAGACTGGCAGAACAGGTGCGGAATTCGCGAGGACAACCACAGCCTTTGTTGGTGTGTTGTTTCGGATGGACGTGTGGAATAACCTCGGAGCCTTTGCATCGACTGTACACCTGGAGCTGGAACCAACTTGAGTTATCAGTGTAGGATGTCGCTCAATTAGGACTCCAGAGCATAGAAGCAACCATTTGTGAACCATGACAATACCAATGTGGATGGGTTGACCAAAGAATAGAACGACTGGAACAATGGCAAGCCTGTGAATGCACTGGAGCTGGACAAGACATTGTTGTGACGTGACGTAGCTTGTGACGGAGGACGGACACGAGGCAGTCAACGGGGCTCCCACATTTTCGTCTCCATTATCCCCTCAAACTCAAGCCAAGCTCAAGCTCAGCACCGCCAGTCTTTTTCTTCGTCTATTGTCTTATTGACCGCTATCTACTCGGCCGGCTGCGCATATCTCTCCTCCTCACTCTCTACCAACACTACCTTCGACTGGTCCCCACGCAACGACCTCCTCAGCCGGGGGCTTTTCCTACTACTCTAATCCTCTACACACCACTAGTTTCCCACCATGACCACCGTCCCCGCCCCCACCATCATCCTGTCCCAGGAGGAATGGGCCGACACAGACTTTGACCTTCCAGAGGGCGAACCCTTCCATGCTCACGACGCCGAGTCCGACAAAGATGATGATGAGGACTGGGACGTGCAGATGGATCTCGGCAAGACAGGCGGGGCAAAGGCTCGGGCTGTTGTTGCTGGCATGGCTGCCCGATCAGAGATGGCGAGGAAGGAGGGCTCCCGGATGTTCACCATTCGACCCCCGCTCCCTTCCACCGATGAGGACGAGGAAGACGACGAGGGCGTCTCTACCATCAAGGTTGCTGCACTCCCCGCGCTCCCCAAGCCCTCCAAGGAGGTGAAGACGCCCGTTTCCATCGACGAGGATTTCGAGGATGCCTTTGTCCTTCCCTCCGATCTTACACAGCTTTCCCTCCGACCGGCCTCCCTCCATCATCAGTCCTCCAAGAATTCCCTCGAGTGGGGCGACCATCATACATCGTCGTCACAGTCCTCGGACTCGTATTCCAATCTCGGTCTTGCGGACGGCCCCTCGTCCTCGTCTGCTTCTACTTCCGCATCACAACCCGAGACGGAAACTGATGAAGACGAGGAGGATGGCGATCTCGATGGCCTCGTCATCCCCACTGGTCTTTTTGGCTCTCGATCCAGCGGCAATCGTCTCGCCAAAATTCTGGAAAAAAAGAAGCATGAGCCTGTGGTGGCCGAGGTCAAGGTTGCAAGCCCTGATCCCGAGGACAACTTCGAGATAGGTCTCGTCATAGACGACGACGCCGATTTCAGTCAGACCCGCCTTCTGCAGAACACGCATCAACAGCATGTTCGACGTCCCGCCGTGGACTATCGGAGCAGCTGCTTGCCATCCAAGTCCCTATCTGTCAGGCCTCTATCGAGATTGAGAAGCGATCGGGCCAAATCTCCAGTCAACCCACCTCCATCGTCGACACGCCAGTTCCAGAAGTTGAAGCTGCCCCCTTCGCCTCCGCCGCATGGTATCTCAACACGGGCTCAAACTTATCAGGTCCCCTCTGTACCGGCTGCAAATAATGCTTCTTTCCTCGCTGTCAAATCCGGCAGTCTCCGTGGTCAGAAGTCTCATACGGGTCTCAAGCCGCCCACACCCCCCTCGTCGCAGCGTAAGCTTACGCGCAAAGGCGTCATTGTCGTCACTCATGGAGACGAGTACATCCCACGCGTCAGGCTCGGGATCGTCTTCTCAAGTGGCTGCGCCTGCACCCGCTACTCGCTACGAGGCGCCTACGGCAGCTTCACGTGCTAAAACGCACACCAACTCGACCAGCAGGATGCACGGACTGGAGTACAACGTGCCTCCCACGCGTCCCTCGACACCCTCGTCGAATCCTGCTGCTTTGCGTCTGACCATGCCCACTTCGTCCTCTCGCCTCAAGACGAGGCCACCCATCTCCTCAGTCTTTCCCGCTTCTCCCTCGACACAGGCAGGTCCGAGCCGTGCCACATCCCCCATTCTTCAGCGCCCACCTTCATCACTATCCCTCCGCTCCCATCGCTCACGGCTGCCAGTACCTGGACCCAGTAGCAGCGCACCTTCCGGCCCCAAAGTCATGCGCAAACCAAAACGGCAGCGGACGTACGGGGATGGCACAGAGCTTGATGACTTTGATGACCTGCCGACCGATCGAGACAAAGAAAGTCAATATCGCGTGCAGCCAAAGGGATATGGCAACCGAGTGCCGGGCGCTATGTACCACTCAAAGGCACTTGAAGCGACGAAAGACTGGGGCAAGGGCACGTTGCGGAGGAAGGCTCAGGGTCTGCAAGAGATGTCGATGTCGGACAGCGGGTCTGGTAAGCTGTTCAGCGCGATCACGATGTAGTCGATGTCCCTGACACGCCGGTTTTCGTAGCAGCTGAGTCTGCGTCGCGGACGCTGAAGCGCACGGGTCGGATAGAGTTCTCGTCGGCGAAATCGACAGGCTCAGATCCAGCGCCGAAGAGGAAGAAGACAGTGGGCTCACCTCCTGGCCATACGCGGCGAAAACCAACTCTTATACGGAATCTGGGTGGCTCTGCCGCACCCAAAGGTGAGCCCATCATCTGGACTTGCGATACAAGGCTGTCCGTGTTGACCATCTTTTCTTTTCTTTTCTTAGTTGTCGGTGAGATGAAATGGAACCTCAAACCCTCCGGTGGGAGGGGAATGATCAGGCTCTTCGTGATTTCGACGCCGCTGTAGGCACATCGACACGACCGGCTCTCATCACCCATCTCACTGGCTCATCCGTGGGATCGCCTGTAGGCTCTTTCGCCTCGGGCGCCCGCCGAGTGGGCAACATGATTTTCGATCCATCACGGATGTGCTGGATATCAACACTATCTCCTGAGGAAGACGAGCCAGATGTGTTCGCCGACCTCGCCGATGATGAGGAAGATGATTGGGAAGGTCGCGGTGGCACCATCCGTGCCAACCAGCAGAATGCGACATCCGAGTCTGTGTCCTCAAGTCGGGTGGAAACGCCAAGTCCGTCACGAAGCCATCGGCGGAGCCCGTCAGGGTCAGATAGTGACCGAGGCTCGCGTGCGTCGATGGTGGTGTGCGATGTGGACGACGCGTTTCTGGAGGCGTGTCGCACGGCGGAGGAGCGCCATCGGAGCGAGATGCGCGGGTGGAAGGCGCGGAGTGACGACCTGTTTGTGCAAGAGGACCGCGCGTACCTCTACGAGATTCGGGCACTTGCAACACGCAAGTACTGAAATCTCATCCAGTTTCTGTATGTTTCCCTCTTTGGCCCCCATAGTTTCTCACTTGGCCACATTGACATGCATGACTACCTACTCTAGCCTCTTTTTATTCACTTTGTTTCTGGTATATTGTGATTTTTCTTCCTGTATGGAGACCGAACGTTCCTTTGATATGATACTGCCCCTCATCCCCCCACCCGCTTTGTCTGTTCGCTCTGCTGTGCTTTCTTGTTTCGTAGTTCCATCCGGTTGTCCGTCGATCACGTCATTCCTTACCTTTTTTCCATCTGTATGAGCCAGGACCAATATATGAGAACATGTCAAAACCTATAGATCCTGGATCCACGGAAGAAGCATTGGCCGAGGAGGTAGGTACCTGCACAGTCGTTGCCTGGTCGCTGGACAGCACTCGCAGTCGGGCCTTGTCCGTTGATGTCGCTCGACCTGCGGCGGGTCCGTGCTCGTCCTGGCTAAAGCATGATCTTCAATGGCCTGGTGGTCATGCGAGAAAGCGGTGCCGAGAACTGCAATTGCCGGCGGCGGGACGATCTAAATGGACCATTGATCAAACGCAGCTACCCCTGGAGCCCAAATGCATTCGACTAATGGCAACGGAGACATTTGGATGCAAATATATGACACTGTGCTTTGCACGTTTACAAAGAGTGACTCGCGCCGAGGAGAGACGGCTCACGGATCCAGAGCGATCGGCCTTAGCGCAAAAGACGGCACGGGCCAGGGTGATAACGATTAGTCTCTATTAAATTACCCTTCAATATGCCATTACGAGGCTTTGAGAAACATCCAGTGCATCATGTTTGTGTCACTGTTTGTTGTTGAATGGGGGTGGATGTCGATCGGCTGAGTGCGAGAAGGATGGATTTGGGATGGCACGCGGCTCTCTGCTTCTGCCTGCACTTGGCGCTTCACCGCGCAGAGTCGATGCTCCGTCGGATGAATGCACATATACCAGTCATATACCCTGCTACTACCCCGCCATTCGCTCCTCGACTGCCTCGAGAACGGGTGACCCGTATCGTTTTCCACCATGAAACCCTCATCCTCCACCCCACATCTTCGCGCAATGCAGGAGGAGGTCGGATCGTCGTTCGAACGCACGCGTCCGAAATCGCGTTCGAAGAAATGTCGGCGACGTATCCTCTCAAGCTCCTCTCGCCCAGAATGGGGAATAACGACGTCGCCGTCACGTACATGATGTCCTATGGGGGAGGTTTGGTCGGGGGAGACCATATCGACTTGTCTGTCGATGTCGGAGCAGCGACGCGTCTCGTCCTACTTTCGCAGGTAGATCTTTACAGATTTACTCTTACCACCGTACTAGTGACTCATGGAGGCCTACTTTCATGCAGGGCTCAACGAAGGTATTTAAGACGCGCTCCGGCCACAGAGCCGCGACGCCCGCGCGGGCCTCATCGCCTGGCCACGACGACGCGGTCACCACGCAGCGCCACGACGCCCAGATCGCGGACACTGGCGCGCTCTTCCTTCTCCCCGACCCGGTGACATGCTTTCGCCACGCGTCCTATCGCCAAGTCCAGACGTTCCGCCTCACAGGCAACGCATCGATCGTGCTGCTCGATTGGCTCACGTCCGGACGGCGCGCCCTCGGCGAGGAGTGGGCGTTCTCGCAGTACTACAGTCTCAATGAGCTGTTTATCGATGGGAAACGCATCGCGCGCGATGCGCAGCTCCTCGAGGGCGATCCCGTCAACGTCACGCCCTTGCCGGAGCGAACCCTTCGCGATCGCATGGGACCATACTCTTGCTACGCCAACGTGCTTCTGTATGGTCCTTCGGCGGAAGGTGTAATCAATGACCTGGACGCGCGATACCGCACGATCTCCGTGTTCAAATGCGCCGAACCAATGGACGTTTTGTGGTCCTTGAGTCCCCTTACGGGAGGCGCTGGTCGTGTTCTCAGGGTGGCTGGAAAGGAGACGGAGGATGTGAAGGTGTGGCTCCGTGATGCGTTGCGGGGTCTGGAAAACGTCATTGGCATGGACGTGTACCGCAAGGCGTTCGTATGAGGGCAGCGGAGGGATCTAGACTTCGCGTCACGATGGATGAGGTGCCTACCCTCGTCCGAGGAAAGCGGCTCTGGGTGTGCGCATCGCGCCCCACGATGGTCACATGTGGGTACCGCATGCCGTTCAGGTGGGTATACAGTCATCACCCGGCGAGCGACGCTGCACCTGGCGAGCGACGGACTGCTGTTTTTGGTAAGGTGCCATCCAAAAGCGGTAGCTCGCTCTCAGATATCTTCGCCGCGACTCGACCTCTGCCTGTCTCGTCGTTACATCGAGTCAGTAAACTACGAGCCAGTTCTATCTGATCTAATCTAAGTCTTGAGTGTCTGTTCCAGCTCGCAGAGCTGCCAAAATCCTTCCCTGACTGTCCGCCTTCTCCTTTCCCTTTCCAGCTGATGTCGAATCCAAGCGCGCTGCCACCGCTTTCAACTCGGGTGTCGTCAAACCTTCTGCCTGCGAGATTGCTTCAGCAAAGCGAGGCGGAGTTGTGTCTTTGCGAGCTGCTGCGGGTTTCTTCGGGACCTTTGCACCTTCTGCTTTGCACTCTTCTCGTGCCTCTTCCCACCGTGCTTTCGCGCGTTCATTCTGTCGAGCGCGTGCCTCCTTCTGGCCCTTCCTCCACTCCACTCGTTCTTTCTTTGCAGCTGTAACGGCAGTGCGCTTGATCTTGTCAAGCCGATCTTGTCGATTTTGACTCAGGTCGGCTTTCTTTACAGTCCGGTAGCTCGGATCAGTAAAGACTCGGCGGCCACCATCTTGGATATATTGCGCCGTGTGGCTCTTGTGTTTCTTCTCTGTCCTCGCATTCAGTCGGCGCTGCAAGCCAAGATCCTGCTCATGCTGCAAGAGAAGCTGCGCACGAGCCCCGCGGAGAGAGCTCCAAAGCTTGCAATGCTCTTCGTGAATCTCCACAGGATCCATACTAGCGAGTGTCTCGACGCTATATGGCCCGTTTGCTTTGCCTGGATGTGCGAGAGTCGGTGTGAGAACATGAGATGTACCACCAGCCACATCTGCAAGGGGTGTATTGGTGAGAGAATCCTCGGCGAGATGTATGGCTAATTCGCGTTCACGCCGCTCAGGCGTGCGGAGGAGAGTGGGGTCGATATTGATCAAGTCCGACGATGCAGCATTTGAGGTGACATGCTCCGAGGATGGGGACTCAGGTCCTTCCTTGAGCCTTTCAACCTCGCGTAATACACGATCGGCCTTCCATATTGGTGTGCAGGGAGGGACAAGGAATGATGATTGCGTAGATGATTCCTGACTCGGTGCCATCATTCTCTCTGGGATGGCATCAGGTCGTACTGGGCGAGTAAGTCCGGTGACCTCGAAGGCCTTGATGTTGTTATCGTGACTGAATACGGTGGGCCACACCTCATGTAACACAGAGAGGAAGTTATCGCGGCCGACGGAATAACCGTGCTCTTGCTCGAAGCGCCGAACTGCTTTTGGCCACAAGATCTTCATGCGAGCAAAATGGACGCGATCGAGACCTTGAAGACCATGCGTGCACTTCGGTGGGTAGCCGACCAACACAATGTTGTTCTCTGCTGCATAATCATCGAAGTCCAGGGCTGTATGAGTTGAATGCGAGTCCACGTGGAGTATCCGAGTGCGACCAGCAGCAGACTCTTTAGTCTGCTCATCGAACCACTTTAGCCATTCGAGGCACAGCTCGCTATCCATCCAACCGGTCTCTGAGATTCCCATCCTAATGCGGTGATCAGTATCTGCCCGGGACTCATGACAACTTTACTCACAGAGCACCACCAGGATTGTTCTCCGCCCAAGAATCTCGAAGATGTCCACCCTTGAAAATGACGAAGGGCGGCAGGGATCTCCCGTCAGAACAGATGGCTGCCAAAACTGTAGTCAAGACACGACCGCCTTCCTGTCTGACATGCGGCATCTTCGTGCCACGACGGCATACAACACGGTCCGCGCCTGGAATTCCTTCCCAAAAGCCCGATTCGTCTGCTGCCCATCGCGTATCTGGGTGGATATCATGTTCTTCATAGAGATCTGAGACCATCTCAAAATATCTCTTCACCGCAGTTGGATTCAGGGCATCAGCCCGTTGTGAGTCGAGCATTGAAGCCCATGATGTTTGCAGGCGTGATCCCCAGCGCTCTTTGAACCGCTGGATCCAATTGTGTCCGAGTTCAGAGTTCGGTTCGCGCTCGCGCAGAATACGGAGAGCCATGTTCTCGATTTTTGCGTTGGTCGGAGGTAGCGCGCGATCCGACTGAGCTTCGACCCAGGAAACGAGCACTTCTTCTTCCTCAGCGGACAGCTTCGTCTGCTTATGTACTGCCTGAATGCGAGTCTTGCGGCCCTTGTGATAATGTCGAAGTGTTGATTCCGCCACGTCGTGTTTCCGAGCAAATCGAGTCAATTCAACGCGATCATTAGGACCGGCATGTTCGAGGGCCTCTCGATAGTCTTGGAGGGCGGTATCGAGAGCCTCTTGTTTCAGTTCTGCTTTGATGTGATTTTTAGTTTGCTGACTTTTCGCGTGACCTACCATGCACAAAATCTCGAGCTGGGTAGAGATTTGCAGTGACGTGGCTAAGCAGCAGGCTCAACCGACGGCTTGCTCGATCTCGGCTATAATTTAGGTAAATTGACTGGTCCTTCAGACATAATTGCCGAGGGTTGGGAAGGAATAGAAACAACACCATGCATTCAGAGATGGGAGGGCCCCAGATATGATATGTTGGAACTAGTAAATTCGTACATGAAGGGCATTGAAAGAGAAAGATTGCACAACGCGCAGTAGTTCCGCAACTCTCGTAGAGCGTGGGGACCATGTACAAAATTGGAAGGCACCTTCCGGAGTGGGCAATCCGTCGCTCGCCAGGTGCAGCGTCGCTCGCCGGGTGATGACTGTATGTGTTCGTTGGGATCCACTTGCATGCTGATCTCTCGCAGATGACAATAACGCCGCCGTGGGCCAAGCTCAAAATTGTACATGGCGCATGCCCACCACATGCATATGGTGTCAATATGGCTTAGGATCTCATGGTGATGCTGGTCGTCATTGGCATTGTCTACGAGTAGACCAGCGGCCAATCCCACTGTATCGCATTTCCTACGATTTGGACATCGTTGTTGGTGCAACGAGAGAGAACCCGCATGTCTATGGCCTTGCAGTGTAGGCTAGAATGAGCCTCGAGGGCCATAAATTGAGTTCGCCGTCCAAAAAGTGAAGGTGCCTGGGGCTCGGGAGCGATAAGATTAGATCCAGCATAAGTATCTGATTGGGCGCGCCGATTGTCCGATCTGTCTACAGTGGTTTGTTATCTATTAGCCTGGTCCCGCTAGCCTAGCACCAACTTTCATCATAGCGTCCATGTCGTCTCCCACGTCGCAGACAACTATCATCCCGCACAGCCAGAAGCCGTTGGTTACACGCGTGTATCCGAGCGAGTCTCAGCTCGATGATACCATTCGCAAAGCCTCAGATGCTCAGAAATCATGGAGTCGGGTCCCTTTGAAGGAGCGGATTGCTATCGGAGCGAAATTTATGGTGAGTCCCCGCCGCTATTTTGATTCGCTTTCACGGTGCTGAAACCTACTCCAGGATGAGTTCAAGAAATTGAGCGATGAAATACCGCTAGATCTGACCCTGCAAATGGGCAGGTAGGTGCCCATTTGTTCTCTGTATGCCTGTTCTAACGATGACGAAGGCCGGTATCCCAAGCACCTGGAGAGATCCGCGGTTTCCTCGAAAGAGCAAAATACATGCTCTCTATCGCAGAATCCTCTTTAGCTGATGTAGGCCTTGAGGACACCGACAAGCCCGGCTTCCGACGGTTCATCCGTCGTACGCCACTTGGTGTTGTACTTGTCATTGCCCCGTGGAAGTGGGTCAATCCCTTCATTCTCTTTGATTCCCTTTGAGAAATAATGGTTTTCAGCTTCCCTTATCTTGTGTCAATCAATTCTGTCTTGCCGGCGATTGTTGCGGGAAATGCTGTTCTTTTGAAGCCTTCTCCACAAACGCCTCTCACAGCCGAGCTATTTGCGAATGCCCTTGTGAAGGCAGGCGTCCCGCGTGATGTCATCCAAGTGCTCCACCTGTCGCCGGAGCTTGTAACCCGTGCCGTGCAGCACCCCTTGGTGGACTTCATCTCGTTCACAGGCAGCGTAGGCGGTGGCCGAGCAGTCGAGAAAGCCGCTGTCGAAGCTTCTGGGTTTAAAGGCGTGGCGCTTGAGGTTTGTATACGTCTGATTGCCTCTCTTTACATCGCTCAAAGACCGTTTAGCTTGGCGGCAAGGACCCCGCGTATGTCCGAGCGGACGCGGATCTGGACTACACAGCAGCCGAATTAGTAGACGGTCAATACTCTTCTGTCCTACCGAAACGCCTTATCTGACGTTCGCACAGGCGCTTTCTTCAATTCTGGTCAAAGCTGTTGCGCGATCGAGGTAATATTTCTTTGAAGGTTGCGTTACCTGCGTGCTGACCGGATGATAGCGCATCTATGCACACGAATCAGTTTTCGATGCTCTAGTTGCAAAGGTGGTCACCGTCGTAGAGGTATCGACTTTCTATGGGCCATTGAACGATGCTGTACTCAACGATTTTGTTCCAGAAATATAAGCTCGGCGACCCAACCAAGCCGGAAACCACAATCGGACCCGTCGTCAGTCTTGCCAGTGCGGAGCGCATTCGAAAACAAGTCGCAGATGCTGGTATGAATTTTAATTCCTGAGGTTAGGCGTAATCCTGACCGCTTACCCCACCATTAGTCAAGGCGGGAGCGAAACCGCTTATCGATGAGAAAAGGTTCCAGACGGCAGAAACGTAAGTTCATTTCTTTGAGAACGTCTTTGTCTCCTCAAATGCAAGATAGGGGAAACCTCATTGGCACGACATATGTCGCTCCACAGGTACTCATCAACGTCAATCATAGTGTGTATCCCATCTGGTTTGCAGTTCACATCTGATTTGACTCTTGATTCAGCGATGGATGTGATGATGGTAGCGTTTTCACTTTTCACAAAGAACTCCGTTGACCTCGGAATACAGGAGGAGACATTTGGTCCCGTAGTTGGCATACAGAAGGTCCGTGACTCCTCCAACTCTTGATTCTCTGTTGACCAAGATATACTAGGTGTCCTCCGACGAGGAAGCGATACGTCTGATGAACGACTCTCCATACGGCTTAACGGCATCCATCTGGACGAATGCAGAGAAAAACTCCGAATCTCAGGATGCTTTTCTCAAGATGGTTGACGAGCTGCAGACAGGAACTGTCTTCCTCAATCGGCGAGTCTTCCCTAGATCAAGTTGATTCGTTTGGCTGATGATCCTGGTCTAGATGCGATTATCTGGATCCAGCGCTTGCTTGGACGGGGTGAAGAACAGTGGTCGTGGTATCAGCCTCAGCAAATTTGGTGCGTCCTTCCATTTACTTCTACCTTCTCTGAGGGATCCTATCGTTTCTTCATAGGCTATGATCAGTTGACGAGGGCCAAGTCTGTACATATGAAGATCAAGACGTCGTAAGGATATCCAATGCGATATCTGCGTGTATAGTAGCTTTTCCACCGCGCGGCCGGAAATTATACCGTATCTGTAGCATCTGTGACTACGATGCCGTTGCTCAGGCAACTGTACAAGTCCCGAAGTCCTGCGCACTGATACATTGCCGCGAAGAGCGTTTGTTTTCCAGGTATCGAAAGCAAGAACGACAAGAAGAATTCCACGAGCAATCGACATTTGAGCGTTTACCTCTGTCTCCTCAGCGCTACAGTATACCTACCCGCGCGTTCACTTCCGCTCATGATGGGGCAGGAATAACTCAGACACTACCATATGTCAGGACGATACGACATCTGTGAAGTGTGGCGCTCATTTTTGACAGATGAGCGCACTATCCTCGACACCGCTGCTCGCTTAATGAGGGCTGCCAAGTTGTTGTGATTGCAGGTGGGTCATGGTGCTTCATATGGTGAGGCTCCTATCTGACGTATACAAGGTACTATAGTTAAAATCTCGACACAAACTTGATGGCTAAAGGCACAGCACCTTGTGTCTGGCCACAGTGCAGTAGGCAATCGACGTGCCGATAATAACATCATTGCGTGGAACAGTCGACCAGGCAGCGTACTTTTTACGTACTTGGACCGTCTTCCTTGCTCATCAACCGCCCGCGTCTCGGCTTTCCATGCGTATGCAACATGCAGATGTCATGGTATGGAGGGTCAACTGACGATCTGCGCACTTCCGGTGTTCATCTCAAGACTCCCATTTGCGCCGATGGAGCATCAACTATGGATTCTAGTATGGAATAGTTTGTCAACGCAAAGGTATGGGGAATGTTGAGAATGTCGATTCCTTGACGCGCATCGCTGACTTAGCTTGATCAGGATGTTTGACCAAGTCATAGTATACTGGTATGTACTTCGCCGCCAGTTGGTTCGACATGACGGCAATAGGTTTGTTATATTGTGGTGATTTATGAGACCTTGCTCTTTGCAAATGGCAAGCTCAAACGTTGGTGAAGAAAGGGTTGGATCGGCGGTGGTATACGTTAGATCTCGTGCATGAGCAAATCTCAACTAACTTTTACATGTTATCGCCGCGCAGATTGCATGATTTTGATTTTGATTCAGAAGAATCAGGGCAATCCCCTTCGGACGATAACGAAATTTCAAGGTCGGAGCGCTCGTGATAGCATCTTTCCATTGCCGATGTATGCAGCATGGACATTTAGCTCCTTTTCCCCTGAAGTGGCTTAATATCGATGTCCTCATCGTGCAGTGTTGTGGCCGGTGGATGCACTTCCTGCAGGCGGCGAAACCCTCAATTTCCGAGGGCGCATAAGGTTCTGACAGACAGGTATACATTTCACTCGAGATGTCGGAATACAAGATTCATTACAGACCTTGCTTTTGTTCCAGGCATGGTGTGGGGCTGTTATTGTTGTTCCAGTCAGTGGGCGCTTCCAGAATCGCAGCTCCTAATCTCCACAAAACACTTGATCCTTTGCTTATCTTGCCGACCACCTGACTATGATAGGCTTCTTCGATAGGACGTATAAAATCGGACTGCTTCTTCAGTGGCCTTGATCACGTCCAGCCCTTCGCTTCTTTCTGTTTGGAGCGAATCTTCGGTGTCCACGCCACATAATGATGTCCATCGAGATCGATACGAAGAGCAAGAAGGGATCCATCGTCGACATCGAGGACATACCAGCGCCCACCGGCAGCAACTATCGTCCCGATGTTGACACGTCGGGGGTGGATGAACGCAAGCTGATGTGGAAGATCGACCTGAGGTTAATACCTTGGTTGGCGCTACTCTATTTGATGAACTTCCTTGATCGAGGTAGCATTGGGAATGCACGCGTATGTTGGGATGCTATTTCGGTGCCATGGTCACGCTTACTTATAGGGAAATGCAGCTTTATAAAATGGAGACCGATTTGCATATAACGGACAGGCAGTACCTGATTGCCCTGACTGTCTTCTTCTTTCCTTACTCGTTATTTGAGGTGAGCTGAGCTCTTGTGGTCTGCATATATCAGCCTAGCTCTCATGGCCATCTTGTAGCTACCAAGTAACGTTGCCCTGAAATCTCTTCGTCCTTCGCGATGGCTGTCATTCATCGTACTTATCTGGGGAATCGCGATGGTAAGTAATTCATGTGTTTCACTCACTGCTTGCAACTCTTAATCTGAATCTTCTACGTTGAATAGACACTTCATGGTGTTGCCCACAATTATGGGGATCTTATCGGTTCGTAATTCTGACCAAGGTGAATACAGGAATTAATCTCAGGACCTCTTCAGCTCTTCGTTTCGTTCTGGGGCTGGCAGAAGCCGGCCTGTACCCCGGAATTGTCTTTTACATCACCTGGTTAGCTCTATCCATAAGTGGATCCACCGTCACTGGTATTGACCGTGAACACCAATTTTAGTTGGTACAAACGCTCCGAGTTGGGCACGCGGGTAGCAGCTTTCTTCTCTTCAGCCACCGTCGCGGGCGCATTCAGTAAGACCTTTTCCGTTGCTGTTCATCGTTTTCCAACTGACATTTGCTCAGGTGGATTACTTGCTGCAGCCATCCACAACATGGACGGAGTCGGCGGGAAGCCAGGATGGGCCTGGATATTCATCCTCGAAGGGCTATTTACCGTCCTCATTGCTGTAGCATCGTTCTGGATTGTACAAGACTTCCCTGACACTGCGAAGTTCCTGACCGAACCTGAACGTGTGGCTTACATCCTATCATTCTGTCAATCGATTGCTCATATCTGTGATTTCTAGGCGTATTTGTTGTTCGTCGACTCCAAGACGATATGCAGTTCAGTGCGGGTGGAGAGAAATTCAAGATGAAGTATGTCTGGGATGCTCTGACGGATTGGAAGACATACATTGCAAGTGAGCATCATGCACTTTTCGTTATTTTCACAATTCTCAATTACTTTTAACTGGCAGTGGGAATCTATATGGGATTGTCAGTCCGTCCTATTTCAATGTGAACACGTATTCACAGAACAATGGCTAGTGATGGTCCATTATTCGCCTTTTCGCTCTTTACGCCTACGATCCTGAATCAAGTGGGTGAGATTTTCAGCTGTCGACTGACTTTGAGTCATGATATCTTCAGCTCGGTTACGGAGCTACCGCCTCCAATCTCTTGTCTGTCCCGGTCTACGCATGGGCTTGCATCATGACCTGCTTAATCGGCGTCTGGGGAGACCGACTCGGGAATAGAGGATATATCAACTTGTGCGTGCGATTTCTTTCTTAAACAGCAGTATGAGGATGCTCATTTGCGTTCTCAGAGTGCTGTTCGGGACCGGCCTGATAGCCTATGTCATACTTATCGCATCTAGGTCACCAGCACTGTCCTATTTTGCGACATACCTTGCGGCTTCGTGAGTCTTTCGCGATATGGAAAGCTGACGGTGACTGACGAGTACTCACGAATGTAGAGCCATTTACCCAACGATTCGTACGTTTGCAATTTGAAGAACTGCGCATCTCCCGCTGACATTTCTTCATTCGCTGAGCCAATTCCGTGTATGAAGTTATTTTCCATGTACTCACTGCCCATATCTGACAATTTGGCACAGGGCGTGGGTGTCGAGCAATGTTGAAGGATCCTACAAGCGAAGTGCAGTGTTTGGCATGGCCATCGGGTTGTGGGTAAACATCAGCGCACTCCCATGATGTATACTGAGACCACCTGCAGCGGCAACCTCAACGGCGCAGTCTCATCAAATGTCGTAAGTCCCTGCGGCTTCATCCCACGCAATGCATGACCGAACGGCTACGCACCCAGTATCGCTCGCAAGACAAACCATGGTACAGCCTCGGACACGGCATCATACTCGCATACATCGCCATTGGCTGGCTCTGCTCTCTCTTGTACATTTTCGTGCTTCGCCGCGAGAACGCCGCACGGGACCGTGGCGAGCGCGATGAGGAGATCCTCGGCGAAGACAAGAAGAACGCGGACGGCGAGCGGAACGGGCGATTTGAGAGCATCGAGGCGGCAAGGCGGGAGAAAGGCGACATGTGGAGTGGATTCCGATATGTGCTGTAGATTATAGGCTTCCCTACCGGCAACGGAAGTTTCGTAGCTGTGAGCGGGTATCTGAGTCAAAGATGTAAGGAGAGGAAAGCTTAAATTATTTGATCGAGTACGCGTGAGCAGTGGTGGTCAAGTGATTAAATTACATGTGTATCGCTGTCCCGTCCATAACCTGACTCGCAACCCAAGATGAGTAGATATCTGACTACAGCAACGTCTTGTCGTCTATCCGTGTCGATGCAACGCCTGGCGTGGGCGTGGGCGACGGGCCAGCATCTGATGACGGCTCTTCGAGCGGCGGAGGTGCGCTGCTCTCGCCACCACGATGCTTGTCCAGCCACTTGTCCATGTCGTCTCCACGGTTGACGAAGGGGCGCTTACCAAGGAGGTCGATCATGTCCTCACTGGGGACAAAACATGAGCGATATACACAACTGGGAGTGGATAATGCGTACCGAGTAATCACCTCCTTCTCAAGCAGGAGTTTGGCAACCTTCTCCACATTCTCGCGGTGCTTTGTCAGAAGCTCAGTTGTTCGCTGGTGCGCGTCCCTGTAGGAATAAATGTGAGTCGCAATGTCCTGCCATCAAAAAAGAACTACACATACGTGATCATCTTCCGCACTTCGGAATCCAACATTTCCGCGGTCTTCTCGCTGAACGGCTTCTGCCAGCTCTCCCGCGCGCCCTCGCGTCCGCCATAGCTCACTGGCCCGATGTTGTAGTTCATGCCGTAGTTCGCGCATGCCTCAAACGCCATGCGAGTGATCTTCTGCAGATCGTCCTGAGCGCCGGTGGTGATGTTCCCGGTGCCGAAGAAGATCTCCTCAGAAACGCGTCCACCAAGGGTCATGCAGATACGGTCGACCATTTGCGGCGTTGACAACAAGTAGCGGTCGGGTGGAAGGTACTGTGGAGAAAAAGGCCGTCAGTCAGAGGGATAAGTATCATAGCGGAAATAGCATTTACCTGAGCGTATCCCAAAGCACCAACGCCTCGCGGAATAATGCTAACCTTGAGCAGAGGATCGGCATGCTCGAGGAACCAACCACAGATCGCGTGTCCAGCTTCGTGGTACGCAACCGTCTTCTTCTCCTCAGGGCTGAGCACCCTGGACTTCCGCTCCAGGCCAGCGATCACACGCTCAATAGCGCTCTCGAAGTCGCGCTCCTCCACAACCTCCCCGCCATGACGTGCGGCATGCAGCGCAGCCTCGTTGCAAACGTTTGCAATGTCGGCACCGGAGAAACCTGGGGTGAGTACCGCAAGCTTGTGCGCGAACGACTCGAGGTCGGGTAGCTTTTCGTCAAGACGAAGCGGGCGGAGATGAACCTTGAAGATGCCCTTGCGTCCGAGGACGTCGGGGCGATCAATGGTGATATGACGATCGAAACGACCCGGGCGCATCAGGGCGCTGTCGAGAACGTCCGGCCTGTTGGTACCCGCAAGGACGACGACATGCTCCTGGGTGCCGAAGCCATCCATCTCAACAAGAAGCTGGTTGAGCGTCGACTCCCGCTCGTCGTTGCCACCCATGCTGTTTCCCTTGCCACGTGCCTTTCCGATGGCATCGATTTCGTCAATGAAGATGATGCAAGGGGCATGCTTCTTGGCCGACGCGAAAAGATCGCGGACGCGCGAGGATCCGACACCGACGAACATCTCGACGAACTCGGAACCGGAGACAGAAAGGAAGGGGACGTTGGCCTCGCCAGCTGTGGCCTTCGCTAGCAGCGTTTTACCGGTACCAGGAGGACCTGAGAGGATGGCGCCGCGAGGGATTTTCGCACCGAGTTTCTCGTACTTGGCAGGCTCCTTGAGGAACTTGACAAACTCCATGATCTCCTCCTTTGCCTCGTCCATCCCGCAACGTCTTTGAACTTGACCTTGACGTCAGTGTCCTTGTTGAATAGCTTGGCTTTGCTCTTGCCAATGCTGAAAATCCCACCGGGACCGCCACCTCCCCCACCGCTGGCACGACGAGACATGTAAAGGAGCAGACCCGCGAACAGAATGGTAGGCGCGAAGTTCATGAGGGCGCCGACGGCAGAGATCTCGTCATGATACGCGACAGGTATCCGCTCGCCGGGAGGAATGCCGAGCTGCTCCTGGGCCTCGTCAAGCTTGCGCTCGAAAGCCTCTACGCTGCCGATGGAGAAGTAGTAATCGCCACTCGTCAGGGATGATGCGGGGTACATCTGCCCAGTCGCGTTGGAGTGAAGCTTGACGCGGACCTTCTGTCTGTTGACCACGATGAGCCTATCCACGAGACCCTTCTCGAGGAAGGCGCTGCGGAACTCCTGCCAGGTGATTTCGCGGGAGCTCGAGGTGCTGCTGGATGACAAGGCATAGAAGAGAGCAGCTGCAGTGGCCAGCATTGCGAGCTGATTCGTGGTCAAGCCATTGGGGTTGTTGTTACCGCCAGGCGGGGGCTTCTGCTGTTTGTCACCGTCCTCCTTCTGATTCGGCTGGGACTGTTTTTGCTGCTGGTGATATCGCTGAAAAAAGCCCTCCAATCCACTCAAGTCGGACTTCTGGGAGTCCTCTTTGCTGGCCGCATCCTCCTTCGCCTTGCCTTTGTCATCCACATGCTTGTCATCCGACTTCTCCGACTTGTTCTCGGGCTTGTGGTTGTCAGTTGGGGTCGCAAACGTTCGCAACCACGGAGTGCTGCGCGCCGCGGGCACGATGCGTCTTGACGCCAAGCGCGAGGCGCGAAGGGAACGAGACAACATGAAGGTCGGAGAGTGGACGGAAGGAAGGAAAGAATGTGCTTGAATTGGTAACACAACCCGCCGCACAGCCGCCGTGCCGACCATGGAGTACCCGCAACCCCTAGGTTAGGGTTAGCGTGACAAATTACATTTGATACACTACTGTTACAAGTGGACATCATATATCAGACTCTCCCTCTACCTCAAACGCACAGCAAAATGTATCTCGGTCGACCAGAACCAGGCCTTTTCCGTCGGGTGCCCATCTAACATCACGCGCGTCAAATTTCTCTGTGACAACAAATTTAATGAATAAGAAACCTGGTCTCCGAGATACCACGTACTTGCTGGTATGCCAACACATTCCGCCATTTCCTCCTCCTCTTCCCCATGCTCCGCCACCCATTCATCGCTCCAGGTATATAGCGCTTGCCCACCGCACGAAGCCACGAGGCTTCCACGCCTCACCGGATTCCAGCGTGCATGCAGCACTGGCCCGGTGTGCATAAGCACGCTGCGTAGGTGCGGCATGAATGGCTCCCCTGGCGCCGGAAACGCGAAGAGATGGATAGCCGTAGGTACATTCTCTATAGAGAGGTAACATCATCAGCACAATACAGCTGGGGAAGCATCAGCAGCCAACCGAAGCGAGCAAGGAACAGCGTGCCGTTCTTATTGAACTCGAGCTGCGCAGCGCCGCTTTTCGGATTGGGCTTGGATGGGTCGGTACGAATAATCGAAAGCGGCTGTGGGCCGCGCAATCGTTCATCTGTCAAAAGCATATGAAGAACGGAGCATGCGACAATGACGGAGAACCCACATGAAAGGAATCCTCGACCTTCTGTGGTTTCAAGCCATCTGGAAGGTTCTCTCCAGACCGTCTTTCGCATATGGTCAGAGACGTCTGGATATGGTCAAATGAAGAACTTACCACACCAGGAGTTATTCGAGTCCCGAGTTCCAGCGTAGCTACTCTCGACCATGTCAGATGTTCCAGTATGTGAATCTATTGTTGATATGAACATCCATTTCGAATGGATGGTAATCAGAACCGACCTTGTCGTCCCATCCACCGACGGCGAGGTACATTCCAGATGGATGCCATGCGACATTACGAATCCCGAATCCCGGGTCTGGATCTGGTGTAAACGTACCGAGAACTTCTCCGGTCAACGACAGTACGAAGAGTTTGTACTGCGATAAGAAAACGTCAACCAAGATTACAGAGGACAGCAGAGAACAGCTACCTCGAGGATACCTTCCCATACAGCTAGATGCTTCCCATTGGGTGATATTGACAGCGATGACATGGAAGACGTAGGAAGGGGATAATGCTTCCGGATAGTGTTTAGGATTTAACAGGGTCGAAGATTGATTGGAGACTTACTCGGACCAGCTTGTAGGTATCAGCAGCATCGTACACACCTACAGTATCTTTCGACTTGTGTCGCTCAGCCAAGATAAAATACCGCCCATCGGCTCTGAATGCAAACCCTGATTCATTGAGAGCGTATACAAAGGGACATGAAACAGCCATACCTCGGTCAGGATGTAATGGGTACTTGATGTATGTCGCCGAACCGGTCACCAACGACCATATCGTCACTCTCAACTATGGGAGACCCGAGACACCATAAACATCCATCATGCTCGAGGAGCCACAAGCAGAACAGAACGCACTCACACCCCACTCCGAGAAGCACACCACGCTCCGTCCATCCGGTGCCCACTCCGCCTTGACCAGTCCCTCGACGCCCGCCTCGATCCGCGCGCGGAACTCCTCGTCGCGCATCCGGAACACCTGCACGACGCCCGCCCGCGCACATGCCGCGAGCACGTACTCCGAGTCGCACGACCAGCCGATGTGCGTGATCGCGTTGCTCGTGCTGCTGCGCGCGGCGGACGCGGTGGCGGACGGTGACGCGTCGACGAGCCAAGAGCGCGAAATCTGGAAGGTGTCGGCACGCCGCACGATGAGGCGGTCGCTCGCGGCGGTGAGGAGGAAACTTGCGCCTGGGCTGAACGCGACCAGGCCGCCCGATTGCTTGTAGATCTCGGTGAAATCCATACCAGGGAGAACGAGCCACGATTATCAGCGTGTTTCTGTATGCCTCAAATGGCGAAGGAGGAGTACTCGTAGCTTGGGTATAATGGGTATTGGTTTATGGGCGATCAGGGTGGTGTGAAGGAAGATACACGCGTTGAAGACCCGACGGCCAACGGCCAACTTCCGATCAATATTGCGGGGGCACATCTTATCAGATACCGAGAAGAGTACTTGCTCGTCCCCCATAGCCTCGTCATTGCAAAGTAGTCACTTCATGATCAACAGTTCGGAAATATCTCAGATTTGCCGGCTATACAGGAACCAAGAAGCTTGACCACCTTGCTTCGAAAGAGCAAGAGATCTGAAGAAGACTGTAGATCTAAGTCCATCGAGACAATTTTCGCCTCGGATTAAAGAATGGAATATATGACAGCGAAAACCAAGGCATGCCGGGCCCTGAGTGGCTTTATGTAGTCGTGTAAATGCAATATTCTACTTGTTACGGTCCCCCCGATATATATTATATTTCAAAAATCGTATGCATGGCTAACGAGCCGTCTACTTCGAGTGGTGGAACGCGTGGACATCTGAAGCCCCCCTCCCTGTAAGCCTAGACTCGCTAAAGGACATGGACACGTCAATCCAACTGAGTCATGTCAAATCAATATGCTGCGTTGACAACGTTCCGTGTTCACACCTGCTCCAAGCCATAGACTATCTGCATGACTGCCACGGGCCGAACCACACCTTATCGCACGCAGGACAGAGCAGCAGCCAGATTGATGTGGGTGATTCGGTCAGGACTACGATCAGCGGGGAGTTTAAGATGATTTGGTGACGCAGAAGCGGCCACTCAGAGCTGTACAGAGGTGGGTCCCTCTCGGCCCCCGCTGTCCGCGAACGTAAAGGGAAGTAAGCCTTCTTCCATGCTTGATTCGATGGAATCAGCTTCACCGCGAGACGGAGCACGAACCCGTCATGAAGATCGCGAAGGACCGGCGCCGGTGATATGCCAGCACGTAACCGCACTCAGCGGTCCCAGGCCAGCAGGGGATTACGAGAAAACCCGCAATGGGATATTTGATCAATGATTCTTGCCTTCAAGGTATCAGGCAGGAATACCATTGAATTGTTTAGGGAATAATCACCAGTGAAACCAGCTCCTGTCAAGAGATGTGATCCAAGGAGACGAGATATTGTCGATGTGGAGTCAAGGGTTACGATGCTGTCTACAACAGATACATAAACACAACACAGACAACCGCCGCCCTTCCGCTTACTGTACCCGGTCGCGCGTTAACGGCGAGGCTTCAAGACGGGCGCTTCCCCAAGATTGAATGAAGCTTTCCCTAAAATAGAATCCAGTTAGTATAACGGCCAACGCCACCTACATAGCTTGGGCGGCGTGACCTCGGGCCCGCACTAGATTGCGTCCCAACACGGAGATATGCTTCTGATTTGCGGTTCGGATAGAAACTGGGCGTGGAGATGCCTAGGAGACGAAGTGGAAGGGCGCGCCCGCGTGCAGCAATGGGTAGCAAGAGAAGCGCAAATCGTCCGACGTTCGCGCTTGTCACTTTGACACGGAAGTCCATATCAGCACCATCACGGAAGCGTAAAAGTCGGCTGACCGTCTTGAACGAGGACAAGCACAACGGCTCAGGTACGGCCATGAAGTGTACATGAATGGCCAGGGACAGGCTGTAGGCTTTTCTAGATGCCATTGCACGCGGATAGAGGATAATGCACGAGAGAACCCGAGATGGCGGCGAACTGGCGGAGATTTGAGGGCTGCAAGTGCTCAGTGGGTTGAACCGGAAAACGATGATGGATGTTGTGAAAAAGATATAATGTTCTGACATTTAGACGAACAGAACAGTCCCAACAGACAAATATACGAGGCGCGCTGAAGTGGATGGGGACTCGAAGGAGTCGTGGCCGAGAAGTTCATGAGCAGTTGCCTGATATGGACTCCGGGCGCTAATCGGAAGCCGCCACGATCGAATTGGCTCCGTGAACGTTGGAGACAGCAAGTGCAGTGGGCAACTCGACGGAGTTCCGTTGGTGAAAACATGTCCATTTCCTCATCATCAGGACCAGATCGCTGCGGGAGATACGGAGATGTATCAAACCGTGACATTGCGACGACGGGACAGGGCAGGTCATCCTCGAGCGCGTCAGCATTGGGATGGGCATGGGCGTTTGGTTGGCGTTTGGAGTGCTTGTTCCTTGTTCGAGACGGCAGCCGGGCTCCAGTTCACGTCATGACCTTCTGCTAATGGACCGTCCCAGTACAGCTCCTCGTTCGTCTCGCACACCTGTCCAGCCTGGCGGCTAAGTGTCATCGGGCATTAGCCATCGTATCCGGTTGTATATATTCATCGTCTGTCACAAGGTCGGTGCTCTAGTGTCTTTTCCCCCTTCCGCCCGTTCATTACAATGGCGCACTCAGAACCTCCCAGTCACACCGCGACTATCATCGAGGAGCAGCCTCAAATCGTCCAGGAGGACAAGTCAGAGAAAGTATCCCAGGGCGGAGTGCTATTCCGAACGAAATCAAGGACCCCTTCCTTGTCGGATTCGAGAAAGATGACCCCCTCAATCCAATGGTGTGTTTTTTTATCTCACATGTCAATTGCCTAGCCAATAAATTATATTCTCTGCTAGAACTGGTCAACATGGTTCCGCTGGTATCTCACTGGTGCGGGTGGTTTGCTCATCTTGAACGCGTGCGTTATTTATTGTTATTGTTATTGTTATCTCCACGTTAAACTCACCCCGATCATTAGGACTTTCGCGAGTTCTGCGCCGTCGGGTGCCACTCTCGAAATGGTGCAGGAGTTTGGCATGAGTGTCGAGGTCGCCACACTCGTCATTTCTCTCTTCATTGCTGGTTATTGTGTCGGTCCGTTATTCTGGGGCCCTGTATCTGAGGTCGTGCGTGCCGCGTCATTTAGATTGATCAATCGCTGCATCGTTCTTATCCTGACACTTTCAGGTTGGTCGCAGACCGGTATACCTCGTCTCCTTCCTTTTCTACACGGTAAGGATCCCCTCATATCGATGATTCTGTATTCTCATCTCAGAGCCACAGGCTTTCCAAGTCGGCTGCGCGCTCTCGCATAACACTGCATCCATCCTCATTTTCCGCTTTTTGACGGGTACTTTCGCCGCCGCTCCACTCACAAATAGCGGGTTTGTCGTTCCCCTTCCAATACCGACGCTGGTACTGACCGGACTCGTATAGTGGTATGGTTGGAGACGTATGGGAGGCAAAAGTTCGCGGCAAGGCCATGGTGCTGTTCGCTGTCTCTCCATTCGCCGGACCTGCCGTTGGACCAACCGTAGCGGGATGGATCATCACTGCAGGTGTCTCGTGGCGATGGATTTACTGGGTCCTGACCATCTTTGTGAGTCGTCATAAAATCATCCCATCTTGCTCTATTGATCGGTGTTTAGTCTGGAGTCTGTTTTATCCTTGTCATATTCACCATGCCGGAGACCTACGGGTGAGCCTCTTCGCTGATCTCGAGCGTGTTCGACGATATTTATCTCCTTTTAGTCCAGCAATCCTTGTTGCAAAAGCTAAGAAGCTCCGGAAGGATACCGGCGACGATCGGTGATACGCTCCATTGGAGGCAAACACGGTTCCTCTCGCCCAGCGGGTTGAGAATGTCCTCAGCAAACCGTTCAAAATCATGTTTTCAGAGCCAATGCTCCTTGCAATCACCATCTACATGAGTGTTCGTTCGCATCTATCGGTTGTTTCTTGTCATCGTCTGACAAGCTCTTTACAGTTCCTCTACGGCTGCCTGTATCTGCTTTTCGAGGCATATCCAATCGTCTTCACCCAAGGGCACCACATGAGTGCTGGTATCACTGGTTTGATGTTCCTCCCTCTTTCCATCGGCAGCACGCTCGGCGTTTTCACGGTCAGTGATCGCCTCTACTATACATGCTACATGAATGAACTTTTTTTCCCAGTATCTGATCTTCTTCGAGCCCCGCTATGCACGACGTGTTGAGGAGTATGCCCCCAGCTTCGTGCCCCCTGAACACCGCCTGGAAATGACATTACTCGGCGCTCCGCTATACGCCATGTCCTTTTTCTGGTTCGGGTGGACCTCATACCCGTCGATTTCCTTTTGGTCACCAATGGTTGCAGGTGGTGTTATGGGCTTCTCTATCTTCGCCATTTTGTGAGTGCCACATCCATGCCATTGTAGATCCGCAGTATCCTGACATATTGTGGATAGCTCTCCCTTTTTAACTACATCATCGATACCTACCTCTTCGTTGCCGCCTCGGCATTGGCTGGGTCCACAGTTATGCGTAGCATTTTTGGTGCCGTCTTCCCAGTACGCCTGCTCTCGTCTATCCCTTTTTCGCACTCTTATCCGATTTTTTTAATCCTTCAGCTTTTCGCTCGTCAGATGTTCGACGCGATGAACCCTCGCTGGGCATCGACGCTGCTGGGGTTCATCGCCCTCGTCATGACTCCGATTCCATTCGTTCTTCAACGGTGCGTGCCTTCCTTTCCACAAGTTCGGAGTCGGCCTTCTTACACCCCGCTTTGCAGATATGGACCCTACCTGCGCTCGAAGTCGAGGTTCGCGCCAGATGTCCCTCGCGCACGCGGACCGCCGAAAGAGGTGTCGCCTGCGTAAGCTACGCACTTTGATTCTCATCTCTGCATGTACCCGAGAATTGGCTCGGACAAATATCTACCGGGAGCCATATGATACACCCTGCTCATCACTGCATTCCCCAGTTAATGTACACACTGGCAGCATGTCGTTCATACCACGCACCCATACCATTCGTTCGACTTTGCTTAATTATCGACAGCCTTGTGCCATCTTCTCTCATGTTTAAAGCTGTCTGTGGTCGAGTCCCTAGAGTAAATGATTCCCCGTCTTGTATTATCATTATTTTTATGATGCATAATGACCATTTGTCTTCCTGTATCTGCTGCGATTGTCCCTGATTTGCAGCTAACGCTGTAGTCATTCGTGATGACTCTTCAAACGGCCGGGTTCGACACCTATCACTGAGACGTTAGATGTCCGGGGCCCGCGATGATGGGAACAACTCGCAGAATAGAACGTTGACAGCGAGATATATCAAAAATAAGTACCAACAGGTTCGAGGCACGAACTGCACAGGATGAACGAAGGATCCGAAAGGCTTCGGGCGTTCGGAGTGATGGGGATCGACGAATAGATAAGATAAGATTTTGGTCATGTTGTCGCCTTCCGCTCCGCCATCCCGTGTGCTGCAGCTCTGAGAAACGGCTATCGTCCGCCCGACGACTCCTCCCAGGAACATGGCATGTGCTCCCCCGCCTTTATCGCCCGTCGGGTGTCCGCAAGCCGCCCTTATATCCGCAGCCTGGCGGCGAGCGCACGTCCACCCAATCTATCCTCACCATCATCCACTATGAGCTCCCCTGCAAAGATCGACTGGTCCAAGGTCGACGCGCCCGAACTGGTTCTCCAGAGGTTTCCCAGCAGACGATCTGTTGTCTATGGCACCAAGGGAATTGTGTCCTGCACCCAGCCGCTCGCGGCCGAGGCTGGTCTCGAGATCCTCCGGAAGGGTGGGAATGCAGGTACGTGCAAATTCATTCCTACGGAAAACAACGAGTATAATGATCTCCCACATCTGTAGCCGATGCCGCAGTAGCGACATCAGCTGCGCTCAATGTCACCGAACCGAGTTGCTGTGGTATCGGTGGGTGAGTGTCTCCGTGCCGTGGGACGTGGGACGCGATCGGGCACACGCTAACTCGGCTTCGGTCTTTAGCGACGCGTTTTGTCTCTTCTATGATGCAAAGACGAAGCAAGTGAAGGCTCTGAACGGGTCTGGGCACTCGCCAAAGAGACTCACCATCGATCATGTACGACAGCAAGGCGTCACAGGCCGAGGCATCCTTACTCAAACCTGAACTCAGTCACAGTTCCAGGTGCGTCTCAGATCTCTCCATTGATATTTGACGACCCTGGAAGGCTGATTCAATATACAGGTGCTGCGGCTGCTTGGGTTGACACGATCGAGACCTTGGGAAGCGGACGCATTTCTGTTGCCGAGGTGCTGGCTCCTGCCATCCGTTTAGCGGAGGAAGGGTAAGGCACTATATTGAGCTTGCGCTGACATATGTGCTTATTCTTTATCAGCGTCCCAGTCTCTGAAATTCATGGGCATGCAGTAAGTTTTCACCCAGTCCGCCGTCCTCTTCGATGGCTAATGTCTTTCCCAGTGGAAACGGTCTGAGCAATTGATCAAGAATGCCTCGCCGAATGGAGATGAGATGCTATTGAACGGGAGAGCTCCATTACCGGGACAAATTATCAAGCTTCCCTATCTGGCGAAGACATTCCGTGCCGTAGCCGAGCAGGGCAAGGATGGATTTTACAAGGGTCGCATCGCCAAGGCGATTATCGAGCTGATCAAGAGCAAGGGTGGCGTGATGGAGCTGGACGATCTGGCCGAACATAAAACGACGTTTGTAGAACCGATTAGATACACCTACGCTGATGAGGTCACTGTCTACGAGGTATTGTACTTGCGCCATGAGCGAGCTCGCGAGCTGACAATCGGCGACGTAGTGTCCGCCAAATGGCCAAGGAATTACTGCACTCCTAGCTCTTGGTATCTTGGAGAATATCCAAGCGCAAGGAAAGACGAAGCCTCTTCTTGAGATGGAGCATAATTCAGTGGAATACCTCCATACGCTAGTCGAGGCGCTTCGTTTAGCATTCGCTGGTTAGTCATCATCTGATTTTTTTGAAATTCAGAAATATTTACAGAAACTTGATCATCAGACAGTCAACACTATGTGACCGACCCCGATTTCGTGCACGTTCCTGTCGACGAACTCTTGAGCAAGGTCGGTGTTAGCTGTAGTCGCTCAGACCCATTGCTCATCCAGCCATAGGAGTACCTCGCATCACGCGCCGCGTTATTCGATCCCACGAAAACAAACCCAGAAGTTGTCCATGTGAGTGTTTCGTCAAGAATGCGGGGCCTACAATTGAGCTCATCGGCACACCACCTAGGGAAAACCCGTTCACTCGTCAGACACCGTCTATTTCTCAGGTACGCATTTCCCTTGCTTTATTCTGTCATGCGGTCACTTACTTGTACTTTAGTAACGGATCAATGGGGAAATGCCTGCAGCTTCATTCAGAGCAACTACGCAGGGTTCGGAACTGGAGCTATCCCCAAGGAATGTGGCTTCACACTGCAGAACCGGGGCTCTGGCTTTGTGCTCGAAGAGAACCACCCGAATGCGTTGAAGGTAGGTTTGGTCGCGCTTCTGGCTTGTACAACTTACTTATGTTGGTGCAGGGAGGCAAGCGCCCATACCACACTATTATACCCGCGCTCGCAACCCGTGGCGACGATCTGTTCCTTTCTTACGGTGTCATGGGTGGATACATGCAGGTGCGTCGTCTCGACCAGATGCTTTAACGATAGGGTCGGGTTCTCACGCCCCAACCAGCCACAAGGCCACGTACAGGTGCTCTTGAACATCCTCCGCGGTTTCACGCCCCAAGCTGCCTTGGATGCACCGCGGTTCTGCATCTCTGCGGGTTCACCTGACAACCAGACCCAGAACACGGGGCAGGCAGGTGACATCAACAGCGAGGTCAACTTCGAGGAGGGCATTCCCATTGAGACTGTTGAAGCGCTCCGACGTGCGTTCTTTTTTGTTTCGCATTTGGAGATATTGACATTAACGTTCGTGAACAGAGATGGGCCATGATGCGCGCCTGGTCACCGGGTTCGGACGCGGCATGTTCGGGCGCGGACAGATCATCCAGAAGATCGACGACCCGTCGGGTGTGACCGTATGGGCCGCTGGTTCGGACTTGAGAGGAGATGGTCACGCTGTTGCGCAGATCTAAGGATGATTTACCCGCAATTTGCATATACCTGCATCGGAATCTGGCATGTAATCTTATAGGGAAGAAAGGAAGAAGTCAATCAAAAGAACACTCGGTTATCCAAATGCGATAAGACTGAGGATATGCGACCAAGGCAAAGGGAAGTGAATATTAGATGGCCATCTTGACGTATCCGCGGCAGCTGTCCTTCCCACACATGCATTCGACCGTGCCCTCTGGTAGGGACCTAACACTTCGCTTGCCTTTCTTATATTTGTCGGCCGCCCCAGGATCGTAGTCAATATTGAGTTCGGTGCGTGCAGGTATGTCCTTGAGGGTGACGAAGGCGAGGTATCCTGCGTTGTTCTGTAACCTCATGGGTTAGACCTGAACCGCGGAACAGAGAAAGTTGACGCACCTCAGGTATGGTATCAAAACAGACAGGATATACCCGTAAATTCGGTTCACATGAATGACTGGACGTATGGGCAAATGTGTCAAGGCAGAGAATCTGGACGGCGTACTTACTTGACGAAGCGTGCCCAGTTTCCTAGTCCGCGACACAGCAGCTAGTTAGGAAACTGCATGTGAATGCAGTGAAAATAAAGCTAACCTTCATGATATGCATCCACTGTGTAGGACGCTACGCTATCGTCTTCATCGTCGCTGTGCTCGAATGCGTCAAGATCAAACATATAATTGCTGGCATGTTCCTGCGCTTCCTTGCGATCTCTGGCTCAATGCACAATTCACTTCAGAGCATGGGGCACGAGAATAAGTGTACGAACATCATTCGGCTGTAAAGCAAATTAATGTAAGCCTGCCAATACGAACATGCCCAGGCCATACCCTGTATAATAACCCAAGACTTTCCCTTTTGGCAGGCTCATGGTGGCACATACGCCCCAGCCGCGATTGATGGTCTTGAATATTTCCAGAGGTACATCTCGTGGCTTCTGCGCCACGCGATTTCGACAGTTGCTACTGCATTTACATTGCTAGCAAATAGATGGTCGGCATCGAGATCGTCGACGGAGTTGGCGTATATGTTGACACACCTCGTTGCATTCAATGACAGCAGTTCCACGAGGAAGCAAGTTGGTGAACATGCCCTGCAGGGGCGTAAGAAGAGGCGCAGATTTCGTCATTTCTCAACACAAATACGATACCGATGAATCGTATGCGAATTCTTTCAAATCAGAAACCATCTGACAGCCGCATCGATCTGCAGAGGTGCAAGATCCCTTGCAATCGCAACTGACGAATAGCTCCTTGTCGGGAAGGTTGAAATCAAATGGACTGATCGTGTGTGAGCAGCCCAATGACACAAGGTGACACGACATTTGACCTACAGTGAATAGCCTCTTTCGCGGTAGAAGAAGCCGTCAGGGAGCTCCGGAATTTCCTCCGCATCGATGTCATTGATAATTGAGATGGTCGCGCCACCCCCGGCCCTCTGTATAGACCTGTTCCACCTCTCCTGAGTTCGGGTTCTCAGACTAAAGACAGATGACGTGTTCTGCTCATTCATTGCGACAGTGCGTGGTCGACGCGGTGCTGCCGTCGAATGCTGGGCTCCGAGACGACGAGGTAAAGAACGCACGGGCCTTGCATCCACGTCATTGTTGGGCTCTGCACGCGGCCCGTAGCGCTGGCGGACGCGCTGGATTTCCTCGTCCCAGTTTGCATAAGGGTCAGGGCGGTTTGACTGCGCGGCCTTCTCCTGCTTCTCCCGCCATGCCTCCGCCCGCTCGGCGGTATGCCGATCATGGAGGGGCGCGAAGGACAGGGGCAGGAGCGACACCGCCGTGGACTCCTCCGCGAGCGCGAGACGCTGGTTCTTCATTCGTTGCACCCAGGTATCGACGAGGTGGTCGTTGTTGATGTCTTTCATCCATGTCGTGTTCGAGCCGTCCGAGTCGCGCTGCCAATCTTTCCAACGCACCTGAGGATTAGCTGTAATCAGTTGCCTTGCCTTGCCATCCTATTGATGGTCTTTGACACTCGCCTCGTACCTAAAGGTGACGAAGTTCGGTCATCGGGCAAGGAAGACGGAGGAAAAAGCACTAACCGAATATTCCCGAATACATCGAGCTCCTCCCCCACGATACGATCGACGGGCCATTCGCGGTCTTCATCGCTGCCAAAATCCTCTTCCGGAGTGTCAGATGCATTCCACAGATCGGATACTCTGTAGACAAATGAATACGATAAATGTAGCTACGCAAAAGGGTCGACGCATAAAGACTGACTTGGTCGCCGCTTTTCGTGGCATTCTGCACTGATTTTCTGTGAGAGTTTTAATGATGGGTTTGTTAGAGTTAACGATAATGATCGGTTTGTTTATCCATGGTTGGACTTCCGTCTCGCCTCGTCCTCCGTCACTTTCTGCGACTTGAGGTCCTGTTCTATAGTCATAAGGATGTTTTACTTTATGGCCAATTTAATTGGAGTATCAGACTGGCCTGTGGAAGCCTTTGAAAGCAGAAACGCGTACTGCGCGAGATGCGTCGACGCGTCGATCAAGGCAGCAGTTGCGCAACCCACCAAATGATTGCCGGCCCGCTGCTATAGATTTATCTACTCTCTAGTACTACCCTGGAGGAACGAACTCAGTGATAACGACGCTATCATTCGTCATGCAATTTCCAAGTTCTGATCTAAGCATTATAGTCTCCAAAGTCGAACTGAATAAGTTAGGTATGCCGGTCACCACGTCGTCTGGTAACAATCTAGTCCATCCATCCAAACAAGACAAATTCGCGCTCCTCAGGCATTACATCCTCTTCTGCCGTTCCATACCCACTGTACAGCGTGTAATTGAGCACTGACATTGAAAAAAGCAAGGAATAAGGAAACTCGGTGGCGCAACGCGCCGCGCGGGAAATTTCAACCATGGACTCCCTGGTTGCCGTACGCGTCGATCAATGCAGCAGTTGCGCAACCCATCAAATGATTGACGGCCCGCTGCTATAGATTTATCTACTCTCTACCCTGAAGGAACGAACTCGATGATAACGACGCTATCATTTGCCATGCGATTTTCAAGTTCTGATCTAAGCATTATAGTCTCCAAAAGTCGCTCTCATCACCCATCTGCTGACGCCTGTATTCTCGTAGATCGTTCGTACGATCCGGTCCCCGCACTTGTCCCCATCCTGCTAAGGGCACAACTAGTGCTGTCATGTTGTCATCGCTGCCCATATCTTCCGCATATGAAAGGATGTTCTCGGCAGCCCGCTTGGGGTTCGGTGCATTACGCGCGAGATCGACGACTTCTTCGTCGGACACGACAGACGACACACCGTCCGTGACGAAGACCATGAAAGCCCAGCGTGGCGCTAAGGTTGCGATTAGTAGTGACAGGGAGATAACTTTTCGTATGTCATTTACCTTCCAGTATTCGTGTCCGAATTTCGGGCTCGGGCGTGACGCCAAAAGGTTTCCATTTCAGGTCTCCAAGACTGGATGACTTCTATGAGTGAGAGGATATACAAACTAACATGGACAGACCTGCGCGTGTTTTGAAGTGCACCCATCCATCTTCAGATCTTCAGTCAGTTATTGAAATGTTTAATCAGTGAATCTCACCTGGCGTCCCCGAAAGAGTCGGTGATGAGGCCTGTGCCCATCATGCGTCTCAGACGTATAGACTCGATGCGAGACTCTGCTCGATGATTCTCAGTCATGGAAAGGACCCTTCCATGATCGGTAGCACACAATAATATTCGTGTATCACTGGAGTAAACGCTAAGCGTAAGGTGTACAATTTGAAGACGTCCGAAGCACATACCCAACGTGAGCAACCGTGAGTGCTAGTTTCTTAGATGCAAAAAACGGAGTGGAGGGTGCATCCAATGAATGTAGTATCGCGACCGAGGCGGTTGCACCGGAGACTTTGGCCGCCGGCTCCGACGAGAGATTCCTGTCAACCTAAGGATCCAAAGATGTCAAGATAGTGTAAAGATGAATGTCGCGTAAATTGTCGACCTCGAAAAACGTCAAAGTCGCGCGAGCGGCCAGATCCATTTCCTGCAGGGACTCTGGTCCATCAGATATCCATGGTGCCAGGGGCCCACCGTTGTATCGCTTGAAATATCCACCAAGTTCTTTGATCCAGGCGTATATATCCGGAATATGGGACTTGTTTACAGATTCGAAGAGCCCGTGCAATTCTTGTCGGAGGTACTGAGAGACAGTGGACCCGCCATGTCTACACGATGGTCAGTACGGCACAGGAAGCTCGACTTAGACATCTGCATACCCATCATAAATCCCAATCATCACAGCCTGTTCTGAAAATGGCGCTCCGACGCTCTCTGGATCCCAATCTATACCATGCTGCTTTTTGACACTCAGGCGCAGCTCCTCCGGATTCAATGACAACGTTGCGTATGAGTGAAAGTCCTCCTGGTTTCTGTCACAACGTGACGTTAATCAATCAGAACTCTCGAAGACAGAAAGGTGATGTACTGTCTTTCGCCGCGGGAGACTGCAACGCCAATGACCTTAGGCGATGAGAGCGGTACACGAAGGACGCCGCCTTATTTGGTTTTTCATGTCAGACGCGTCGCATGCATCAATCAGAATGCTCGTACCTGGTGTCGCACACCGAACATAGTCATGATATCGCGCTATAAGACGAGGCGATGCTGCTGCGCGACAGAGGGAAGAGATAGGTGTGCGGGGTAATTGGAGGGCCATTCGCTGTATGTTGGGCGCCTCAGGACGGCCAGCATTGCCTACAAAACAGAGGCCAAGCTCGTAACGTGCGCAAAAGCAGTCTGTCCAGATCGAGAAATAGATAATTATATGGTCCACTTCGACTAATGAGACGAAGAACAGCGGGAGACGAGCAAAGGCATAACATGCGATTGAACGCGCATGACGCGCCGCCCTGCAGCCGCTCTCATCAACAGTGGCGGTTAGCGTAGACGCCGGTGGCATTACCGACCGCCAGGCCTCAGGGCCGATGGCGAGTTCGTCTTTTAGTTTGCATTTGCTGTCTCGTTCACAGCTCTCCCACTAGAAGAACTAGGTCACTATGCCGTCGACCCTGCACAGCGCCTTGACCACCGCAAGCTTGATATCAAGAAGCATTCAAGTTTATGGGACGTGACATTGCTAAACGGAGGAGCACGCGGTGTCCTCGTCTTGATCAGTTTGGCTCCACAGAATCCGCTTCGATATGTACGAAATCTGGTGACATCGCCTGAACGTTCCTTGACATCCAGCTTATCTTTATGACAGCGTCCTGCATCAGGCTGAAGCTTGCCGGGGCGTGCCAGTCCCGTCATTGGTTGTGGTGGATATCAGAACTTCATATATCACTCAAGGCTAGGCCGTATTCGTCCTATGTGTCCCGTCCCAAATGCGTTGTAATGTGTCTTTTCTCCGAGGATCTGGTTGGCACTGGGCGTCCGTCAAGCCGCGGTGGTGTGCCTCTGTCTACATCGTCGTTGACGTCGATGGCGGAGCCGTAAGCTTTCCGTTTCGTTTATTGTATAAACCGATCCAAAAGGGGCGGTTGTGAATATGCCTCCGTACTTGGCGTGCCGGCGCTTTGGGCCACGCCATGGCTCGCTCGATCCATGGCGCAGTCATCGATTTTCCGGCCTTCATGTCGGCCGTCATATAAGGCAACTCTCTGCAGTTTGTCCAGCTCGTCTTCCCGCTATCCAGCTCGTCTTCCCGCTATCCAGCTCGTCTCCCCGATGACAAATGAGCTCTTCGTTCTCGTTTGGCAAGCGACTCGGTATCCTCTTCATTGTAGAAGCTTCCTGTCTTTCCGCATGCGCAATAACCATCCTCCTCTCGTATCTAGCGGTGCGTTCTATGTACTTCTCACCCCGGCAATGCATTGATGGCCATATGTGTTTTACCAGTATAGCGCAATCGCCCTTCGGAGAAGTTCCCGACGCCGCTGGAAGATGGAGACTCCCGTTCATTATTACTTTCTCAACCTTATGGTGTGCGACTTGCTGCAAGCCATAGGTATGTGCATGCTTTGTAAATTGACACGTCTCGCTGACAGAATTAGGTGGCATGCTCAATATCAGGTGGATTGCAGATGCTGTGAGTATCATTGACCCTGGTTGTGTGCGTGTTGTGTGACGATGGGTGACATGTCTCTTTTCAGAAAGTAACAGAAAATTCTCTATGCATAGCCCAAGGTATGCATCAAAGTACGACAAACGAGACCCTAATTGAGGCTCATGGACAGGCGTATTGAAACAATTGGGGGATGTAGGAACCGCATCATCGTGAGTCTCAAAGCCTCCAGTCCCCGCGATGTTCGACTGAGCCCAGTATAGTGTCCTCGTGCGTCCAGAAGATGTTCCTCCATTCTTTCTCTACTAATCATACACAGACAATCGCCATCTTCACATTTAACACCCTTGTATTCCGCTGGAAGCCGGATAGTCATAAGGGAATAGGCCTCCTCGTTGTCTTCGGCATCTGGATCACTCTTGGTCTCATTGTGGGCATCAACGTCGGTGTCAATGGCGCTAGCCGATTCTACGGGGACACTGGAAGCTGTAGGCTTCCTATCTTCTCGAGAATGGTGGCGATAGTAATTGATCTTGACAGGGTGCTGGATTTCCGATGATTTCCCCGTACAACGCATAGTCGTCGATTATGTCGTGATGTGGGTTGCTGCATTTTTCAGCATCCTTCTATACGTACCTCTCTGCCTTGTCCTAAGAGGTGTAATCGTCGTGGATAGATGGAGAGTCCGCATCCCTCGGAAAGAGGAGTCCCAGATCACGCCCCGCAACGATCAAATAGCCATGAAAATGCTATTGTGAGTGAGCTTGACAGTTCCGTGGGCCTTCATAGATTGATTTTCTCATAAGGTACCCGTTGATTTATATCATCACAGTGAGTCTTCTTCATCCTGAACCGTTTCTCCTCATATGACATACTTTTTCTCAAGGTCCTTCCTATCGCTATTGTCCGATACACCAGCTTCCATCGCGGCGTCCATGTCCCCTTCTCCGCTACGGTCGTCGCAGATGTACTATTCTGTCTCGGAGGCCTATTCAACGTCATTCTATATGTCATCACACGACCATTCCTCCTACCACGCAGAACGGGATCCCGAGATCATTGGTCGGACAGCATCTGTGCCTGCAGCACTTGCTCGCATAGTATGCACCCTCCGCGATTTGCCACTGTGCATACCCCAAGCACCGGCACATTGTCCGGACGGTATTCAGACACCTTCGACCTGTCTACCATACCACGTATCTCCTCGCAGGATGCGCTAGGGGGCAACCTAACGAACGAACCCCCCGGTTCTCCTCCAGGCTTCGCCGTATTGTCGACCGCTTCTCGCCACGGGAGGCGGAGATCAGCCCTTCGATCTCCGAAGTCCGAAGTCAAGCGCAGCTCATCGCTGCCTGCATGACTCGTCTCCAAAAAAAGCGTTCACCATATGGATAACCCGTACAACCCCTATATACCTGTTATCTCATGACTCGCTCGCAGAATGCGGTTTCACGGACTACTGGTTAGTAGTGGAGTGCACACTGCGCATTGAGTATCCATCGGACTTGTTTCGTGTTTGTACGGCGGTATCCCGGTTCTTAGCACGGCTGTTCATTATTATTTATCTGTACGATGTAACCTACTTCTATCCTAGATGTTGTATAAGTAGTTTGAAAAAGGTTGTATCGATATCTGTGTCTGTGGGGTCTTGGGCGCAATCGAACCTTTGGAAGACTCAACGTACTCAACAGCAACAGCGTCATATGGTAACATGGGCGCTTAGCTAACGCGCCAATCTGCAACTGAAGTGATGCTCTGAGTCCGTGTCCTTGCTGATCTTTCCACGCACCCGCCTCCCTTTCCTCGGAAATCCAACTCCAATCACATTCTGCAGGCAGATGTCATTTAGACAGTATGGGCGCCAACCAGTCGACGCCTAAGGTCACGGCACAGGACCGTGCTATCCTTGAGTACGTCGCGCGAGCTTTCCCGGGTACACGCATTGATGGCAAGGCTGCCGCAGCATGAAGATCCAGCGTGATAAATTAAAGCAATATCAGAAGAAGGTATTTCCGGCGTTCGGATTGAAGCGTCGAGCTAATGGACAGTGTTGCATGCGTAGATCCAAACTATTCTTGATCGCGAGCATGAGATAGCCAAGCAGCACCTTGAAGCGGGGCAGAAAGAGCGCGCTCTAATTGCACTGCGGCGTCGGAAATACCAGGAGAGCCTCATGACAAAGACGGATGGGCAGTTGGAGAGCCTTGAGCAGCTGGTACGTACGCTCTCATGGTTTGGGATCATTCTGGCTGACTCCACGCGCTCGCGTGATAGGTGTCCACGATAGAGTTCTCTCTCGTTGAAGTCTCCGTGTTGCATGGTCTGAAGCAAGGCAATGATGTCTTGAAGGAGATACATCGGGAGATCAACATCGATAGCGTGGAGAAACTTTTGGATGAGACTGTCGAGGCAAGAGAATATCAGCGGGTGAGTCCTAATATACTCTCGCATGGATCTGATACAGACGAAGCTTCACATTACAGGAACTCGGAGACATGCTGGCGAATAATTTATCCCTGGATGAAGAAGATGCCGTGCAGGCTGAGTTGAAGGAACTACAGAGACAAACGGTGCGCCTGAACTCATTGATCCGACTGTTGTGCATGCACTGACTACTTATTGATGAAATTCAGGAAATTACGCTGCCTGAAGCACCAGTTGAACGACCAATTGAACTTCCGACCGCTCCTACGAAAGAGCCTGCCGGTCCTATATCGCATGGTCCGTACACCGTTTCTCCGTTACACCGAGAAAGAACTCATCGAATTACTCCAGAGGAACCTCCAGAAGTGAAGAGTGCTTCTGACCAAGAACGTGTTCCCGTGCTCGCATAATCTTTCTTTGGTTGCGTAGTGCTGTCTAACACGCTCTGCGCTATGGAGTCGCTTCTACAGCCGGATTGACATCATGGGCCGCTTGTAATGTAGTTTGAAGGTATGTATACAATATAATAGCACTAATGATACAAATACAGAAACCCATCAGAAGTTCTCGAACTCTCCAAAGCCCAGCTTTCGCTTCTTATTGGGCTCCTCCGCCAATCCATTCATGACAGAGACAGATGAAGGACGCTTTAGGTTGAGATATTTGCCCACACCACCAACGCCGTCCGCCGCGGTTGACTTCTCTAATCCAACCTTCACTCCGAACCAATTGATCTCGTCGCCCTTTTTTCTTTCCGCTTCTTTGGGTGCCTTAGCCGTCTCCTCGGCTTCAGCTTTCTTCGCAAGCTTCTTGGTGAGTCGCGTTTATAAACCTCGAAGGGATCTTGGTATCTGCGAAAGTCGTAGGGTAAGGACAACTAGCAAGGTGCGGAAGGACAATGGGACGCACATGATAATCTCAGTGATCCACACTGGTTTCGCCGGTCGCTCGGTCCCATCCTTGAGAGGCAGCTTCTCGAGGGCATTGAGGACGTCTTCGCCTCCGACCAGTTTACCAAAGACGGTATGTTTTCGATCTAAATTTGGTGTAGGCTTGAACGTAATATACCACTGCGAACTGAAAGAAGGTACGATCAGCGAAAGATATGACAGAAAGAAACATGACGTACGTGTTTGTGTTGGCCCCTTTGTTGGCCATGGCAACGACACCTCGATCGTCATGTTTTGCGGCGCCCTTGAGGTCGTACTCGTCGCGAAATGGTGTTCCCCAATACGATTGACCCCCAGAACCTGTGCCAGTAGGGTCTCCGGTCTGAATCTAATGCGATAACTGTCAATGTGAAGGAAATCAGAAATATTGGACGAGAAACGAACCATGAATCCAGGGACCAGGCGGTGAAACAGAACGTCGTCGTACTTGCCCTGCCGCGCGAGCATCAAGAAGTTGTAGCATGTTTTAGGAGCCTGCGAAGTGTGAATATCATGGACACAACGTGCATCAAAACAAAGACAGACCTTTTCGCAGTACAGCTCCAAGTTCAGACTGCCGCCTAGACTCGTTACGACACGCACGTATGCCCTGCGCTTGGCCAAGTCCTTCTCCTTGCCCTTGCCCTTGAGAGGCTTGGAGATATCTTCGAACATCAGTTCTTCCTAGAAGACAATGAGCCAGAGCTAATGTTTTTGTCCCACATCCGCCCTTACCTCATCCCATACGAGTTTTGAAGATTGCGTTTGCGGGTCGATAGATGTTGACGTCAATGAGGCGCCGGGCAGACCGGAGGAATATGGCGAAACGTTCCCTGATATTTACAATTAAGTAAAAGGATATTTCTTGTTAAGCACGACACTCACAAGGAACAGCTTCTTTCTTCTGTGCAGCGACCACCGGCCCTGCCTTCGCAGGTACCTTCGTCACAGCGGTGGTATCCTTCTTAATTGTTTCTTTAGATGGAACAGAAGCTGGAGGCAAGCCGTGGGGATTTTGTAAGGTAATCACGTCCTCCCTGGGGCGACTTCAGTACCAAGCGCACGCGGTCAGAACTCGCAGAGAAACACGCACTTCTTGAAACGCACATCACTGATCAAATCTCTCCCGCCTTTGATGCTGTCGGCCAGATAGACATTGCCGGTCGTCGCGATTGCGACAATGTGCGAGTGCTCGTTGAACGGTTTGAAGGAGATTGGGTCGTGGAATTCGCCGGAACCCTTCTTAGAATAATGCAGGGCGATCAGGTCATCCGGACGAAGAGGCTCTTGCGTGATAGGATTCGTATTGTTGTGCTGTCTGTCGGGCTGTTAGAGGAGTACGGCGCTGAATCGAGGGAGGTTGCTCACTTGAGCCAGGGAATTATGTTGGTCAGCTCAAACACGAAACCAGTTCCATCTGCATTGCGCGCAACGACGGGAGTCGTAAACGGCTGGAAGGACAGTGCACAGCAGTCAAATGGGGTGATTGCAGCAGGGTTGAGACCCTGTTGCTTGCTGGAGAACAAATGATTAACGTCAGTACGACTCGAGAATGACTGGACAAGCTGCTTACGCTTTGTAACCTGAGGTCGACGCCGTATGCTGGCCAAAGACACCAGAATGCTCTGCGTGAGTGACATAGAGCTTGTTTGAACTGCCGTGGCCCATTTCAGAACGGAGAGTGGTAGATGGAGGGAAGTAAGATGCAGGCGGCGTGACTTGGACGTCACACCTATCCCCGACGCGTCTTACCAGCTGCACACTCCAGCAGACAATTATCGTTCCCTTGTTCCTGCGATCCTTGGTCAGTCGCTGTTGCCTATGTTATCTCATGTGCAATATCCATGTAGCTAATATGCGTTCAGGCCCCGTCGTCCTCGTTTCATGCTCATCACCCGCGCGGGATGCAACAAGCATGCGCTTCCATTCGATTTTCTCGCCCCGGCATTGGCGCAGCGTCGCTTCAAGGTCACCCACATCAAACCGTTGAGGTTGAAGAAGAAGTGGAACGTCGCTGGGACCGCGTTCAAACCCCTGCATCCTGCCTTCTCCCAACCCGCGGCTCAGTCCGAGCCCGCGACTGCCACCGGTAGTAGCGTGCGGCTGCCTGCCGTGCATGTTAACGAGGAACCTGTCACAGAGAGGTTAAACGGCCAGTTTCTGAGTCTGGATAAGGCTCTGCGAACACGCGATCTGGATGCAGCACGCGCGACATGGCGGGATTTTGACCGCGAGTCGCTCAACCTCCTTGCATCCCATCAGCTAGACATTATCTCCCGCCATGTCGCTTCGATCTTCGAACAGGATCTGCTTGGTCCAGAAAACGATGCGGATAGGCAATTGCTGGAAGACATAGCTGTCTTCGCTGCTGCGAATCATTCCACGGACGGGCTGAAGAGGTGCATGATTGCAGCTCTCCGTAGACGCGATGTGGAAGGAACATTGGCTTTATATCAGCGTTTCATCCTCAATTGGCGCAAGGAAGAGATCGCAGAGGAACTGGATCCATTGGAATCATCACAGGTTGTCGACTGGTTTTCGGATGCAGGCACGGCTGCACCATTCGCAGACACAGAAGAGTACGTTGTTCCCCGAACGGCTGCCATTGTCGCTCTTGCGATGATAGCTCATGCGATGGTCGACGATTTCACGGCTACTATTCATTGTCGTCTCGATGCCCCCTTCCACGTCCATGATTATGTATTCGACGATCTTTTCCAGGATTTGGAACTCCCTCCAAAAATGGAGTCTCGAATCTCAGCATATGCAGACCATGCCAAGCACGCCAGGATTCTTCGGACAAACACGCGCTTCATCCATCTCGGAAAGACTCTTACTTCCCAGGGGAACAAAGGATCGCTAGACAAGCTTCATGGATGGATATTGCGAGGGTTGACAGAGGAGACTCCTTGGTTGGCAGTCACGCCGTCTGAGGTCTCTCATAGGCGACCGGTCCTCTTGCAACCCTTCGTATGGGACACCCTACTCAAGGCCAATATACTGCTCAATCGAATGGACAAAGCGGCCGAAGTCTGGGACGACATGATTCGCGTCGGCTCTCGACCAGCTCTTTCCACATGGTTTCACCTTATCTATTATACTGGGAAGGTCAGAGGCGCGAATCGTGCTCTTGCGTCATGGCAAGCTATGGAGGCCGGCGGCGTTCTTCCGACGGTGGAGTTGTATCGATCAATCATCCTACTGCTGACGGAAGAACGAAGATATAACGATGCAGCCCGCAAATTTTCAGAATTTCGAGCCAAGGATACCGTGCCGAGGGCATTTCCAGAAAAGGGCTTCACCCGCATCCATGTGTTCAACGCGATGATCAGGACACACTTGTATGGCTCTCAACACGCCGAGGCTCAGAACTTGCTCGCAGATATGCGGAAGCATGGTCCAAGCCCTGATATCTCATCCTACAACTCCTTCTTGAGTTATTATTACAACACCAAGGACTACAGGCACCTATCCTCGACGCTGAAGGCCATAATGACAGACGGCCTCCAAGGAGACGTTGCGACATTTTCGATCATCTTACGCGCCTACCTGCAAATGCGTTCGAGAGACGAAGCAATCGCTGCTACGATTCGGATGATGAAGAAGCACGGTGTCCTGCCGAACGTTGCGATGTACACGTCGATTATCGACAATCTATTGGAGGAACGCAGCGAGGATGGATTGAGAGCCGCCATGGATATGGTGAAGATGATGGAAGACCACGAGAACCCCGACGTTCATCCCACCGTGAAGACTTACACGTGTATTCTCGCAGGCGTCTACAAACACCAAGAGCTCAGTGCCAGTCTCCGTCAGGAATGTATCAATTATGTCCTGCAAAAGCGCGCGGAAGGGAGAGTTCGCTGGACCAAAGTGGCGTTCCACAATGTCATCTCAGCTGCATTGTCCAACCGGGATCCGGACTGTGTTCGACAGGCTCTGCAATACTTCTACAGTATGCGTAGAGAGAAAGTGCCGACAACACAGGACACCTGGTACATCTTATTGCGCGGTTTATTGGACAGGGGAGAGGTAGGTATAGCGAACAAGATGGTGGATGAACTTGAGGCATCGGGTAATCCTATGGGGGAATGGCTAGGACGAATGGTAGCGCGAGTCAGAAGAGAGGTGGTGCGGGGGTCATCTGAGATGGAATATTACTAGATGGATGTAATCAGGTCCGAGCAAACGAGGAGAACGCGCGCCCTCCGATGAAGGACCTGAGTCCAAGCCTGGTATAACGTTCGTAGGCTACAATGGTTATCAGCCAATGCGACGCGGTGTGTGCAGACCAAGAGCACGTACCCCAGTAGCTCCACCGCCTGCCCAGCCATTTGCCCAAGTACGGGAGAAGGACTACTGAAAGGACCTGGACGAGCTGATGCACGCTCTCTTCCCACTCCTGCTGGGCGAGATCGAAGTCATCGTCGGAGTCATATGAGCTTGTTTCGGAGAGAGAGTCGTCGATGGAGGCGACGGACTTGGACATTGTGCACTGGGCAGGACTGACGGTCGTTGAATGCGACCTCGTGAGAGCTCAGATGACGGCACGGAGGGCCGGGATAGGCCGGCCGGGCGCGATGTGGGCGGGGACGGTGGCGCCAAGCAGCGCTAAGCAGCCTTCCCACTTTCATCACCTCATCGTTTTCTAGTCGTCTCTCTCTCCCTCCACCACGTCTGCCCATGCAGCATGTCCGACGAAGTTCCCAGACGCCCCCGTCGACGGCTCGTAGGCCAGCCCCTTCTTTATTCCATATCCATCTTTGCTAGTCTCGGCGTGTTCCTTGTAAGTCCGATTTTGCACTTCTCTCTTACCGCGTTTGCCCACGTTGCATCCCATGCGCGCAGTTTGGCTATGATCAAGGGTGCGTTCTTCCTGTCAATGGTTAAATCAGCCTCCTAAGATCGGCTTCTGCCAGTGTCATGTCTGGGATCATCACGGGTCCTCACTTCCGCAAGTTCTTTAATTCGCCTGGTTCCGTCGAGCTCGGGACTATGGTTGCCGTCCTAGAAATCGGCGCCCTCAGTAAGGATCCCCGCCTCTGGCCAGAATTACGCAGCGACTCATGCTGCTTCGCAGTAACATCCCTGGCCGCTGGTCGTGTGGGCGATATTATTGGCCGTCGAGGCACCTTGTTTATTGGTGCTATCGTCTTTGGCATCGGGGGTGCCATTCAAACTTTCACCACCGGATTTTCCGTCATGGTTGTCGGAAGGATCATCAGCGGATTTGGAGTCGGACTGCTATCGTATGCGCGACATTTCCAAGCGCAATGCCCCCTACGCTGACTACCGCGTGCACAGCACAATTGTACCTATATATCAGAGTGAGATATCACCGCCTAATCATGTACGTAAACTTCTATATATCCCCGCAATTTGATTTTGACCGTCATCCAGCGAGGCGCGTTGGCATGCATGGAGTTCACGTGTAACATCTTCGGTTACTGCTCATCGGTGGTAAGTGCAAGTACGGGTCCACTGCCCCGCGTGCTCACCGGGAACCGCAGTGGATCGACTATTTCTGCTCATACATCGATTCCGACCTTTCCTGGCGGATTCCCTTGTTTATTCAATGCGTCATCGGCGCAATCCTTGCAGCTGGTTCCCTTCTGATGCCCGAGAGTCCGCGGTAAAGAATGCACTACTTGTCTGTGTGCGGACTTCCTCCTGACTGTTCGGTTGTTGAGCAGATGGCTTATTGACGTTGATCGAGACGAAGAGGGCATGGCGGTCATTGCTGACCTTCATGGAGGCGATCCAGAAGATCTTATGGCCAAAGCAGAGTTCCAGGAAATTAAGGATCGGGTCACAGCTGAGGTATATGCTGTCTTATCCTGAAGTCCTCCCATTTCGAACGTCTTTTGCAGCGGGAAAGCGGCGAAGGCCGCACTTACGCTGCCATGTGGAAAAAATATAAACGCCGTATATTGCTCGCGATGTCTTCACAGGCCTTCGCACAACTTGTGAGTGATATGCATTCTACTCTCTGAAATTTTACTCATTAATTATCAGAATGGTATCAACGGTACGCGCTATTCGTCTATCATCAATGACTAGGTTAAATTCATACATCTGTTGGATGACAGTAATATCCTACTATGCACGTAAGGATTGCATCTATCTTCCATTTTTTATTTCCTGAATGCGTCGTTATCCTCCAGCGAGCGTATTTGAAGGTATGTTATACAGGTCTGACCTTCAGGGAATGTGACACTGAACATCATGCAGAGGCCGGTTGGTTGGGACGTCAAGCCATCCTGATGGCTGGCATCAACGCAATCATCTATCTCTTGAGTACGATACCAACGTGAGTCCCACAAGGTTATCATCTACCCATTTAAAATTGAGTATGAGTACTCAGATGGTATCTGGTCGACCGTTTAGGCCGACGTCCAATTCTTCTCTCGGGGGCAGTCGTGGTACGTGCCATTCTTCAGCAATGCCCGTTGCATTCTCTAATCCCCACGTAGATGGGCATTGCACTTGGTGCTACTGGATGGTGGATGTATATTGACGTGCCGGCGACTCCTCAAGCGGTCGTTGTGTGCGTCATCATTTACAATGCGTTCTTCGGATATAGGTGAGTGCAATACCTGCTAGAACGAACATGGACTAAATATATCGTGGTAGTTGGGGACCTCTCCCATGGTTGTATCCTCCCGAGGTTTGTCCCAGTGAGTTTATTGCTCATTCAATACTGATGCATCTCTGGTCCATGTGCTAGATCTTGCCTTTGACCGTGCGCGCCAAGGGTGTCTCGCTTTCTACAGCGACGAACTGGGCTTTCAACTTCATAGTTGGAGAGGGTACGCCATACTTGCAGGAGGTCATTGCATGGAGGCTCTATCCCATGCATGGATTCTTCTGTGCTTGCAGTTTCGTTCTTGGTACGTCCCATTGTCATCGCAACATGATTCTCGTTCTAACGTATGTCTTCCAGTCTACTTCCGTGAGTCATACTTGTCACATGTTTAGACGAAGTGTAGCTGACCGTACCTCAGTGTACCCAGAGACCAAAGGTGTTCCGCTGGAAGAGATGGATGCCGTCTTTGGCGAAGGTCGGTTCATATCCTTAGTATCTCAGTGCATGGCAATGAACATCGTTATGCAGACGAACGCGAAGAAGCCGAGGAGAACGAGTCCGAAAGCGCATCTCTCATGTCGAACGCCATACCGACGAACCACCAATCCATCAGCCCACCGCGTGTCAGAAACAACGCGGCCAGCAGCGGGTGGGTCAGCCGGATAATGGGTCGCACGGACGGACGGGCTTCCTATGAACCCATCAGGGACGGCGAAGAATAGGAACTTGCGAGGATGGACGGTGACGCCGACGCCGGAGAAGTTGAGGAAGACGTAGGCGAATGGAACGCGAACAAGAGAAAGAAGGCCCGCCTAAGCATATCATGAGCTTTTGGGTTGTATTTCTCGTCCAGGTTCATCTCATGGCTGCGTCGCATCCTTTGATGCTTGCCTTGCTTTCCCGCTTCTCATTCCATCCTCGCATCATCCTCTTTCGTTGTGTTCTTACGATACTTCTTCGAGAGCTGTCGCTTGTAATATACATCGCTGCATACCCTTGCACATCACGAATTCGTAGTTGCTTTCTTTTTCCCATCAATGCGAGTTACAGCGCATACAAGCACGTTCTCGCGCATTGTGCATCCAGTCCAATCGCATTCTGCGAAATCCCCATCTAAAGACCCAGACGAGACACGTCCGCACTGGTCTCCCGACCAAGGATACTCTCCGCAAGGACAAGCCCTGTCCCAAGACTCATCGAAATGCCCCACGGCCCATGCCCCGCACACACCCACACGCTCCCCGCCACGCCCGTCTTCTCCGCCTCTAGCGCAGCCAGCAGCGGCACGCCCCGCCTCGTCACCGGACGATGGCACAGGCCTGCGCGCACGACGTCGAGCTCCGCGTCGCCGAGCAGCGTCTGAGCGACGCGCCGCAGCACCGCGACGTCCGCCTCGTCCGGCGCCGCGTCGGTCGCGAGCTCTGGCACGGGGATGGCCGTGCTGTTGAGGCCGGCGAGGTAGATGTCGCCGCCGGCGCGGCTGAAGATTTCGGGCGAGAAGCCGGCGGCGGCGTCGGTGGTGAAGACGGCGTGGCATCCCGCGGAGGCGGCGGTCCAGTGCGGGGAGCGCAGGATAAGGGAGTGGCCTGAGAGGGAGGTGATGGGGAGGCTGAGGCTGGAGGCGGGGAAGAGAGTGGAGAAGACACGGGGCGTCCATACGCCCGCGGTGAGCACGAGCGCATCGCAGGGGAGGGTTATCTCGGTGGCGGGGGAGGTGCGGATGGTTATGCCTGTCAGGGTGTTTTCTGCGGAGGTTTGGATTTTGGAGGGCGTTGCTGGGTGGTGGAGATGTACGCCGCGGGAGCGGCACTGGTCTAGGAGCCATTGGCATAGCAGCAGAGGATCTCTGGGATGGACGTCAAGAGCCATCCTCAGGAAAATATGTGATCGACCTACATTTGCGCGGTGGTGCTCCCGGTGGAGATCGTCTCTACCCCATCGCCGCCGACGCCTCTACCAGCCGCCAACCACTGCGGCACGGCGCGGTCCTCGCCCTGCGCACCAGCCATGAGCGCCCTGCTCGTCCCTTCAAACAGCCAGTCCTCGCCATTACCTCCGGACTTGCCCGCCGCCACCTCGAGCAAGGAAAACGCGGTGCTAGGACTATATCCCCACGCCTTGCCGCCGTCGTGCTCGTCCGCGAGCTGCTTGTGCAGGTCGAAGGAGAGGCGGCCGAGGGAGGCGGTCGCGGGGGCGAACCAGTCGCGCGCGAGGAAGCCGGCGGCTTTGCCGGATGCGGACGCGAAGAGAGTGGGCGAGGACTCGACGAGGTGGATCTGCGCGGAGGGTGCTAACAGGGAGAGGTGGTATGCGGTCGCGACGCCGATGATGCCGGCGCCGACGATGACCACGCTCTGCGGTGCTTCCGTAGAGAATGCCATATCGGTTATCTACAGGAAAGAGAGGTGGACTTATCTACATATCTGGGTCGTTGAGATATAGGCAGTCTCGAGATACGGGTCGAGTCAGCATCGATGTTATCTGTCTGCAATTGGGAGAGGCAAAGTCTCGTGCCAGAAGAAAGGAAAGAGGCACGCCGGCGGGACGCGCCTCGGACTTCCGCACCACCACCTCGACGACTCCGCTCGACGTATCGCTCGAGCTCATGCGACTTCTGCCTCCATCGACCTCAGGCCTTTATTCGTCGCTCATTAGTTCTCGTCGATGCGCCCTCAATTCGCCACGCCATGCCCTTCTTTCGCGCTTCGCGAGTGGTGTAGCTAATGCGCATCATCTACCACCGTCATTCACAAAATTGGGCCTGACGCTGCCCGTCATAACTGGTCTAAGGGCCGCCTTTCCAAACGTCCAGGATACGACTGAGGCGCAAAGGAGTTCATCCCTGCCGTCATGACTGGCAAGGATCTGCTGCTCAAGGGACGCACGGGAAGCGGAAAGTACGTCCGTGCCCGACTTTGCAATAACACCCATTGACGTAGACTACGTCTCTTAGATCCTTCGGTTTAGTCCTGGCGCTGCTCAGCAAATATCGCCCATTGACAGGCGGGTCTAAGCCCGCTACCTCCTCTTTGCTCATCATACCCCACAGGGACCTGGCATATCAGTTCCTGCACTGGATAGAGCGGATTGTAAAAGCCACAGATCCCACGCGGTCTGTCCCGTCAATGGTACAAGTTCTTGTTCGGGGCACAGGCCAGCCGGCTGCGGCTCAAGCCGCCGCACTCAAAGAGTCGCCTCCAAACGTTCTCATCGCCACCCCGCAAGCCCTTTTGACGTGCTCGAAGCAGATGAACAGGCCCTCAATCTGCAGAACCTTTCTACGGTCGTCGTGGACGAATGCGACTATCTTCTGGATTACGTGCCAACGGTCGCAACGAAGGTGGCGAAGCTGAAGGCGGAACTCAGGATGAAGAAACATCCCAGTCCGACGCAGCGGCTGCTAGATATGATCTATGCTGCGCGAACGGGCTCAACGGCGGCCGACGCTCATCCTCAACTGGTGCTCTGTAGCGCCACCTTCCGCAATGGCTTGAGGCAGCATGTTTACGCCAGTGGGTGGGTGCGCAAAGGCCAGGGTGAGTTGATCAGAGTGAAAGGAGAGGCTCCTGAGTCCGAACCGGATGCGATGGTCGTTGGCGGGCGAGAAGTCCAGCATTCCGCGCTGGTCGTGTCCGAGACGGGTGAGATCAAGAACATCGAGGGCGCGGTGGAGAGACATGCGTCTCCGGAAGTCACTGAAGGATACTCCGTTGTTGAAAAGCACTATCTGCGCCTCTTTCAACGTCATTGCCAGATCTGCCTGATGAACTTATAGCGCGTATGTGGACATTCATTTGTATGGATCGAGTTGCAGACTCACTTTGTGTACAGGATTCGCTGAAACGGCAACGCCATTCCATGAACCATCACTGGAGGCGATAGCAGCGGCCTTTGCTGTGGACGTCCCGCGCATCGCCATGCTCGTGCTTCATGCGTCAGCGCCCGTTCAACGCGCAGTGTACGACCTGCGTCTGCTAGGAGTGAACGCATTCGGACTCGACTTGCTGGCAGACGACAGAGGGCGCCGGCACCTGCTCCGCGGATCAGGCGATGCTGTGGAAGAGAACCCGACGTTGCTGGTGACGACACTCGCGACGACGCGCGGTCTCGATCTGCCGGATCTCTCGCATGTCTTTATTCTAGGCGTCGCTGACGCGCGCAAGGCCGATACGTACCTCCACCTGGCTGGGCGTGTGGGCCGATTTGGGCGGCGCGGAAAGGTGGTCAGTGTGTTGGAAGAGCGGCACAGCGTGACTGGGCAGGATGGGAAGACGGCGTGGAAGGACGAGCCTGCTGAGTATCTGCGGCTGTTGAGGACACTTGGGATCACGCCCATCACACATGATTATTTCTTCTGAGTTATCGGCGTATTTGATGCAGCGTGGAATGACAGAGTATACTATATTTGGCGCAGCCCGGAGACAAAAATGAGAATTGTATTGAAGGTGCCGCAGCCAACGCGCCGGATGGATCTTGAACAACTAACCATTTCGATTGGCGAGAGAGGCAATCAGACGCAGTATGATACTCTGTGGATTCTGGATCAAGAGAGAGTGGAGCGTGCGAGAAGGACAGACAGGAGGATAAGCGGGAAGTGATAGCCGTGGGGAGACGCCGAGAACTCACGCGGCGTGTAGGTCACTCTCTCTCAGGTCAGCCAGACTAAGGTCAGCCCCGTTCGTCTCCTCATAGCGGCCCCATCCTCTGCGAGACCAGAGGGCCGCCCCTGTCCTTCTCCTTATTCCTCCCTTCATACCCTCTCCTAATACCCTTATCCATGTTTCTAGCAACCCGCTGCACCGGGCGGGCTATCTACGTCCTATCGCTGCTCCTCGCATGTTCCATTCTCTCCGTGTCCGCCCAACAATCCACGCAGCAGTCTTCTTCTGCATCCTCGACGGCGCAAGCATCCTCGACGGCGCAATCATCTTCGACGCCCACTGCTAATGTCACGGTCTTCCAGACCGCAAGTGCCTTTCTCACCACTCAGGTAACTCGTTCGGGTAACCAGCAGGTAACGATCACGACCGCCTTGCCCACTACTATCAATGTCACATCCACGATCACTCCGACGAGCACTGCGTCGACGAACACATCTGCAGAGTCTACTTCTTCACCGTCTCCTACACCCGACCCTTACGTCCTGGATACCAAGGTTGACCCCGCCTTCGGCGTGCTCGGGGCCATTCTCATTCTCACTGGACTTCCCTCCGCTTTCTTGGGTCACAAAAACCGATGGTAGGTTCCCCCAGCTCAGCCTCAACGATCTTGAATTTACGCCGCACAGGACGTCGTTCTTCTTGATCGGTTTCTACACCCTGTCCCTCGTCTGTTTCGTTCTGATCACGCGGTATGGAATTCTACCCGCTATCAACCCGCCCAGCAGAACATTGCGCGGCATGTTCGTCCTCGCCAGCGTAGTCGCCGGCATCGCCGGCGGGGGCATCACGATTTTTTTCTGGAAGGCTAGTCGATTTTTCATTGGAGCCTGGGGTGGATTCGCACTCGCTCTATGGATTCAGTGCTTCCGGAACGGTGGTCTCATTCACACCATCGGCATTCGATGGATTATGTATATCGGTGCGTCGAGGCGTTCTCTTCACATCGACAGTGCTGCGGCTGACAATCGGATCCAGCATGTGGAGTCATCGGTTTCATTTTGTGCACGATACCCAAGATCCATTACCACATTATCCTGCTCTCGACAGCGCTTGTAGGTGCTTCGTCTATAATGCTTGGCGTGGACTGCTTCACAACAGGCAATCTCAAAGAGGTAAGGCATCGGCTCCTCGGATTTTTTCCATGCTAAGCCCGTCCCCCTTCCATGCGTCCTGTAGTTCTATATCTGGAATCTCGGATTTAGAGACCTCTTTCCCAAGTACTCGCAGAACGGCATCCAATTTCCAGTTTCGCAAACCATGGAGATCGAACTCGGGCTCATAGGTGCGATCGCGCTCGGTGGCATCGCCGTGCAGTTCCGGATCCTTCACGTACTCCAGCGGAAGCTCCAGGAAATTGCCGCGGAGCATCGACGTCGCCAGGCGGAGGACGATTCGAAGGCTGCCGAACGATTCACCCATATCGATGAGGAGAAGGCGGAGTGGGAACGCCTGCACCCGTCCCTACCGAAGCATGGCCGTCAGGACAGCGAGTTCTCGAGCTCGCCGCTGCTCAAAGATTCGGACGGTATGTCAACGCCGGGTTTGGACGACAGTCGCTTCCAGCGTCCACGACACGCCTCGGGAGTGTCTGAATTCCTTGCCGCCGGTCCTTCTGAGGGTGCTCATCGGTCCCAGAGCCCCGGCGTTTTGCCCGCTTTGGATCTTGGCAGTGACATCCACGAAAACGTTCCCAAGACATTCATGGCTGAAGGATTGCTGGATTCTAAGGATGGTGCAGGCAGCACGGCAGAGGACCGCAGGCGCCGAGATGAATTGTTGGGAGAAATCCAGACGATTCGGAGGTCCCTCGACATGCTGAAATCTGAGACCCCCTCAGCTTCATCGGACGAGCGTTCCCGTCACCCATCGCTTATATCCGGGCGGACACTCAGCGGGGATCCCAACAGCACTTCGTTGACCAGCCATTTACGCCCGCCGCGATCAGGAGACCCGCGTAATCGTGCGCAGTCCATGGACGTAACCAACAGCCTTGATCTAGGTGTCTCGTCGATAGGACGGCCGACAAGTGCCCCCCTCCGTGATAACAACTGGGATGCTTACGTCGCGGACCGCAAGGTCTTCCAGCCTCCCGCTGGTGTTTCTGCGCCTATTCCTACTACGCCTCTTCCAGTTATCAGCCCGACCCCCCGTGCCTCGCTCTCTCCGGCCGTCCAGGATGCTCTTCTCCTTCGTCACAAACGCGAGAGCATGCTCGGATTCGAGGACGCGGCCCCCAATCTCGGAAGAACTCGGACTCGCCCGGCTCAGACATGCCCCTCGTGGCGCCGACGTCCCAGCACAAGCGAGCGAGTTCGTCGGGCAACATGATTACCGTGCTCCCTCCGGCGAAGAAGGCAGCGGCGGGCCCTCCTTCTCCCAAGCCCCGGACCGTCACCTACGAAGAACTGAACGAACGTCACCGGCAGAAGATGCACGAGCTCCAGGCACCGCTCACCCAGGCCGAGAAGGAGAGCGCGGAGATTCTCGCGGCGAAGGAACGCTGGGAGCGCTCAAAGGAACATCGAGCGCCAGGCCGTCAGCAAGCGCCAGGCCGAGCGCGAGCAGGCCGCGAAGGCGAAGGACCACCATACCCGCCCGCACCGGGCCACCCCGGACCTCGAGAAGGGCGAGAAGCACGCCTCGACGCTCAAGTCGCCACCTCCCGCACATACCCGCTCGCTGAGCGCAGACACCCTCCGGGCTCTCACGAGTAAGGGTCCCGGCGCGTCGAAGCGCGTGTCTACGATGAAGGTCGAGGACTGGCAGCGCTACCAGGCGGAGGGCGGCGACGCAGAGCTCGGCGTGAAACCGAAGCCGCCTCCGCGCCCCCCGCGGCGGGACTCACACGCCCTGGGGGTGCCGTGCCGTTCCCGGATTCCAGCAGGCCGGGCGCTGAGCGGCGCGGGAGCCGCATGTCAGGCATGTTGCGCGACCCACCCAACTAAGACTATAACGGTCAGATCAGATGCCGCAAACAATGCATCAGGACAATGAGACGGCGCGCCAGAGGTGCCATAGGTGTGCGCCGTCTCGCATCTAACATGATATGTAATTTCTACCATTTCCCCGCAATGTCCGTATACGCGCGCCCGTACATACATCATATCATTCTTGTCATCACGCCGGAGCATGGACTTCGCCCGTCTTGGACACATGGACTCACGCATACCGATCCGTCGTTTAGTAGCACTGCACCCGTACCCGCGTGCGCTCATTATTTTTTGCATTCTCTCCTGTCTTGTCGTTTCCGTTCGTATTTTTAGAGCCATTAATGTCAGTGTTGTGGACTTACTTGTCTGGTCTAGTGTACATTTTTACGGAGTGGAGTCGAGGCTGCAGATCGCAGTACGTACATATGACCTGTCACGATCCTCGCCTGGACTACATGTCGCGCACGTCGGTCGCGTACTTATGAAGAAAAGTCTAGAAATTCACAAGGCTTGTATTCGAGGATGCAGATCGTAGGACTTACGTATGGACCTGTCGCACACGGCGGCCGTGACGGCGTCTGGATGGTGCAGGACAATAACTCACACCCCATGAAGAAATTCCATTACATTCCGTTGAAGGAGAGTATGACAAAATAAGTCCAATGGAATATACAATACTATACCTACCACGCCTCATGCCCAGACCTTGCGCTGGTAGTCGAGAATGATGGGCAGCAGATCGAATAGTCCAAAGTCGGGCCAGTACGTGTCGACGATCTGGATCTGCGTGTCCTCGGCGCACTGTCGGCACGTCAGCTATGCATGCACGAACGGAAATGCTGGGCGGGGCACGTACCTGCCACAGGAGGAAGTCGCTCAGGCGTTTGACGCCGCTGGTGCGGATGAGGATGTCGAGCGGGGGGCTGCCGCCTTTGGTCGTCATGAGGTGGTCGTCGATGTCCTTTTCCGTGATCCTGCGGGCGCGGCAGTCGATCAATCAGGGTGTCTATGCATGGGGAAGCAAGGCACGTACTCGAGGGATCGGCCGGCTTGTAGCGAGTCGTGCACGGTGTCGCGGACGGCGGTGGTGATCTCGTCGCGTGACGTGTACGGCATGCAGAGATTCAGGATGGCTCTGGATGGTGGATGTCAGTGTCAATTGCATGCATGCAAGCGAGCAAGACGCGGACTTGTTGTTATGCCGGGTCATGTCCTCCGCTTTGCGCACGGCCTTGAGCACGTTTTCGGGAAGCATTTCTTTCTTGCCGACGACATTGAGCCGGACGCCGTACTGCTGCAATATGTTCCTGCAGACTCGAGTAAACGAGACATCACCTTGAGAAGGAAAATGGTATCGCGAACCCGTATTGAATCAGTTCGGAGAACGACTGCTCGGCGAGCGTCATGAGCGCGTCGACCTCTTCCGGAGACCGCTTGAAGTTATCTATAGAGAACACGTAGGCAGAAACGCATTTCACTTTCAGCCGGAAGCAGATCTCGAGGTTCTGTACATTGCGAACTATGAGCCTGCTATCATTTCACGAGCTGAAAGACACGCACCCGTCGGAAGGCCACGTATCCATGCGAATGGCCCTGCTGGGGCAGCATCGCGCGCTTGCGCGCATACCGTCTGTTCCCATCCATCACGAACGCGACATGCTTCGGGATCGGGCCCGAGGCGAGGATGAAGATGAGGAGGTGCTGGAGATAGTGCAGGACGAAGCCGCGCAGCCAGCGCACGGCGCGCCGGACGGGGTTGACCATGGGCGGAACGGAGGAGGAGGAGTTGTAGGCGTCTGTGGACGGTGTCATAACGCTAAATAGCCGCGGGGAGCGCCCGGTGGCGGTGCATGTTCGGTTGCCACAGGCGCCCATATTCTTCTCGCTCTTCGCTTCCGGCCATCATCTCATCATCGCCGCCACTCTCAAAGCGCGTTCTGCCTTCGCGTTCATAACTCGCTCGCGTTTGGCGCCTGTCATCCTTCATTCCAGGGCATCGTTCTCCGCAGCTATGGGGAAGCGAAAAGCTTACGAGCTCGAGGAGAGCTCACCTGGCTCGCCCCTCAGAACCCCTCAACTTACAACCTTGACTACGACCTCGGCTACAGCTGGACCTACCCCTCCCGCCTCGTCCCTGGCGCCGCCCCTACCTCCGCCCCCGCCCCCATCCCCATCTCTGTCGGCCAGCAAAAAGCAGCTCCTGTCGCGCCAGTGGCCGTCCGCCGCCAACGGGCGCGCCCCCGCCGAAGCCAGCGACGAAGAGACAGCGCAGGGCGAAAGACCCTGACGCCCCTGTGCCCGAGAAGCGCGCGGCGCGGTTCAGAAAGACATGTCCGCTGAACATATTGACTCGTGTCGACCGTGTCATGTCGCAGAGGTGCGTTTGCGAAAACTAGGGGCGCGGTTGTGCTCGGCTTATTCTGCTTCTAGGTTCTTTATGCTTGACAGGAATAGGAATGACGGCGAGTTGAGGGAGACGTTTAAAGTGCTGGGATCGACTGGGAATGTAAGTTATCGCACCATTTGGCTCGCATAGGAGATTGACTCGGCTTCTAGGTTTATACGGTGACTATCGATAAGTTGCCGTCGTGCGACTGTCCCGATGCTACGAAGGGGAACCATTGCAAGCACCTGGTATGTAATCGTTTTGTGTTTTTCTTTTTTCGTTAATAATCTGGCATTTGCTTCGGCAGCTATTCATATATTTGAAAGGTTTGTTCCCCCCTGTTCGCCCATCTATTCTATCTGACAAAAGCATCAGTTCTCCAAGTATCCCAGGCCTCAGGTGTCTGGTACCAAAAGTACGTCCATCTCTTGCCCTAGAGCCGGCACTCTTCTAACGTATCCGCAGAGCTCTTCTCACATCCGAGCTCGAAGCCATTTTCGCTCAAGCACCAGCCTCGCCGACTGCCGTCGCGCATGCCCGCATCCGCGACGCCTACGCGCAGGCCACCGGCAAAGCAGTTGCTTCCTCGTCCGCCTCCAGCAGCAAGAAGCGGCGCATGCCGGGTCCCGAAGACGACTGCCCGATCTGTTACGAGAGCATGCACAATGTGGACGCGAAGATCCTCGTCTTCTGTGACGAGTGCAACAATGCGCTTCACAAGGAATGTTTCCAGCAATGTACGCATCTTCACATCGTAACTGTTCGCAGCCGTGGAATGCTTTCTCACTGGCGTTCGTGTGATATATAGGGGCGAGATCTGCCAATGCCAAGTCGAACTTGACGTGCGTATATTGTCGCGCGCAATGGGTGGGTGAGGTTGCTGCAGGTTCGGCGGGCGGGAGCACCCCGCAGCGTCTTTCGGAGGGGTATCTCAACTTGGGCGGCGTGGCTGGCATTGACACGGTCCGTGATACAAGCACCTGTAGGTTTGGTTTCCGCATACCGCGTGCAATTATGCTGAACTGGTTTTCTCATCTAGACTATCATGGCCCGACGCGTCGGACGGCGATACAATCGGCTATCAAGATTACGACGACTACCTTTGAACGGTGGTGCTATCTGACAGATCTACGCTCATATTCTTCCTACACACGTATTGCCTCTCGGCCTCCGTTGTCATACAAAATGGCATCGGATGTCCGCTGTGTTGCAAGCATTTGCTGTATCATCAAGCGTTTCTGGCAAATGCCGTTTAATCGCTTTGTATACCGTCGATAATGCATCACTTCTGACGTCGTTGAGTCCTATACGTGGGCCTGTTGACTCCCAGGCAGCATCATGTGTGTTCTGTGTTCTATATCCGCCCTCCTCCCTTGTGTCTCGGGCGAGCTCGGGCGCAGGCGCGGGGTGCTCTAGGCCATTTTTGGCGTAGAAAGATGGAAGGCAGGGTCAGTTGACTGAGCTGAAGTTGACATCTGGATTCTGGACTGCGGTCTGGGGTCGTGCCTTGCGTCCCGGAGCAAGAAGTTGGAGCTGAATGCTGTGGATGATGTATACTTGCTGGATCTGGGTGTGTCCGGCCGGGCTGGTTCTGACTGGTCACTGCAGCACGCGCTTCTGAATCTGCTCCTGCGCGCACGCCGTCTCTGTCGACGACGCGAGTGTGTATTCTGATTGCGATGACCGCAAAACTGACTGGGGCGGAAACAAATTGTTATCTCCTCCAACTCAACTCCAACCGCTAGTTTAGTTCGGATCGGTGGGTGAGATCGAGAATGAGATCGCATTGATGATATGGGCGGTTGGCTATAAGTATAGTTGGGGATCGCCGGACAGACCGATCGGCAACAAGCCCGGCGGGTCGCGCACAGTCCGCCATCCGTACTCCAGCCAAGGCTTGCGCCCTCCCCCTTTCCAGATCTCAATTTATAGACGCCTTTGACGTCAACTCGCTCGAGCCTTCCCAACGACCTATATCCTGTCCTTGCACGACCGTTTCACTTTTCAAAACACATTATGCATAACATTCAACGCTCGAGATCTGCACCCACGTCGGCGGGCGGCGGGCGTCGCTGATCCGCTGTTCAGCCAACCTCCAGAGCGACATGACGCGCCGCGCCGCACGAAGACCACGCTCGACTTGCTCACTGTGCTGCCCCGTCCCCGTCGCGCCACCTCTGGATACACCACGCCGCGGGCGGAACGCGAAGACCCATTCAACATGGGCGGGTTCTTCCCGTCGCAGCTGCGCATCGACGACGCGGAAGAGCAGGAGTGGAGCTGGCTGCGGTATGGCTCGGAGGAGGAAGAGGCGGATTACGACGAGCAGCTCGATGCGGCATGGGGCCAGACGGAGGAGGAGCTGACGGCTGAGGGTCTATTCGGTGCCGTGGACGAGGCGGAGACGGGTGCAGCTATCCAGGACGAGGACAAGCTCGGGATTCTATCTATCTGTACGTGTATCGTTGCATGGCGCGGGCGGCGAGCTCACTCTGTCCACAGTGGACGCGTTCACGATGGAGGGCGAGATGCCCCCGATGGAGGATCGCCTATACTCGCCGTATGTCGGAGACGAGGCCTGTGACGAAGAGTCGCTGCACATGTTCCAGCGTGCGCGGCGTGCTGAGCAAGACGTTCGGGAAAAGCCGAGTGGGACGAGTACGCCGTTGGGAGCGTTGTTTTTGCCTGAAAAGGGAGAGGAAAGGCTTGAGGCGAAGGAGGCATCAGCTGGGGAATACCAGGGCTGTTGTACGACGGACTACAGCTACTGTCTGGGGTGTTCTGATAGATGGTATGATGAGATGTCGAGTGGTAACGGAATCCGGACCCCGGAACCGCTTGGTAGTTCTGGGGTCTTAGTGTGTGGGAAATATAAACTCTCACGGGGCCACACGTGGGACAGTGTTTTCTTCCCACTCACACACTCTTCTTCCCACACACCCGCAAGTCCTCTCACGGCCCATTATGAGGACGGTGCACCCCCTCCCACTCGATCCATCTCTTCCTCTCCAGATGCCCATCCAGTCCCCGCCTCTTCTCCACCACCACCCATCGCACTCCCATTCTCCGTCCCCCGACGACGTCAGCGACGCCCACCACCAACGTCTCGTCGAGGCCGTCGTGAACGCGATCACCAACCCCTCCACCGCGTCTTCCTCGGTCCAGAACGCGTCCCAAGCTTCCAATCCCCCGCAGTCCAACCCACACTCCCCAGCCCCTGTCCTCCCGTCCCTCACTGCTCCCCATCAAGGCCCTTGCCTGTGCAAACCGCGAATGTGTCTGTGTCCTTCCAGGCGGTCATAGCTTCCTCTAGCAAAGAGCAGCAGCAACCACCGCCGGGACACCTGCAGTTGCCCTGGAGTCCTATCCTGTTCCCTCCGACCATGCACGACCTGCCGGGGACAGGCAGAGTGGTAAGTCTTCGACGCGCGACGCATTGTCGCATCCAATACACGGTGTCACGTGTTGACGCGTTTTTCCCAGGCTGCAGGCAAGCGAAAGCATGACGGCGCTGATGCCGAGGACCCGCATCCCAAAATCCGCAGAGTCGTCCGCGACCATGTCACCCAAGACCCCTCCCGCGTTGTCCCCATGACGACTGTCATATGCCTCCACGCCGCCGTTGCACAGAAGTCCTACGGCAGCGAGAAGCGCTTCTTGTGCCCACCTCCGGTCGTTCACATCGAGGGTCCGCTCTGGCGCATGCGGCAGCAGCAGCTGGCTATGAGCGTGGTATCGGAAACGGGCGACCGGAACTTTGAGCAGAAGGCTGCGTTGGACGCACATATGTCAGCATGCTTCAAGTTTCTCCACGTCAGCGGGACTGCGAAGGCGAAAGCTTTCTTCTGTCACTCGATATCGCCGATCAGCCAGCGCACGCCGTCGCCACGCCCGAGGGGTCGCAGGCTCCAAGTGGTCGTGTCTGGGCGACGTTCGACTCGGCGCCCATCACCATCATCTCGAAGCCTTCGAAGAAGACGGCCAAGACCCGCAACATGGCATCGTGCATCCTGGGAGGCAATCCAATATCGCTGTTCAACCGCATCAACTCACAGACGGTCCGCACGAAGTACATGACGATCGACCAGAACCAGCTGTGTGCCAGTAATGTGTCTTGGTCAGCCTTTAGCGTGAATCTGGTCATCAAGCCCGGGGACGTGCACACACATAGTGAGTCCCATCCTGGCGTGGCCTGACATCAAGTACGCAAGACTGTCGAGGAGACACGCGAGCCTTGACGTTGTACATCACTCGCGTGCTCTTCGACCGCCAAGTGTGCAGTTCTCGCCGCGCTATCTCTATCTCCCCTGAGCGGGCATTAATCACTTTGTTTTCTAGTCCACTCCCCTGTCACGTATGGCGCTGAAGTAATCCTGACGGACGCGCAGACGGGTATCTCTACTGCGCCGCTTGTCATCCGAAAAGTGGACAAGGGTAAAATCGTGCCTGATGACGGGGGCCCTGTCAGTCAAATGCAGAAGATCGCGCTCCAGAGGACAAACCCTGACGGTGCCCGGCACTACTTGTCTGCAGCTGGTCCTATGCCAAGTGCCCAGCCTGGTGCGCCGCCCGCGATCACGCCAGCTTCTGGACAACCGGGCACGCATCCGTTGATCTTCCAGTCCCCTCGAGTTCGTGAGGAGATTAAGGATGGTGTGCGCCTTGTTACTGACGAGGTTGACGATTACCTTTGCTGGACTATCGTTGGCATCTGTAAGTCATATTTGCTGCGACCGTTGTCCTTCTGTCTAACGACATACATTTCACAGCAAAATTCCAATACACGTTTTTCGATGCGTTCGGAAACAATGATACCATTCCCGAGATGCCCATCACGCCTTTCCCAACGTTATTCCAGGCCCCCATCTATCGGCCTGCTGGCAACTTGCTTGAGATGACCATATCGAACTTCTTCTACATACACCCCAAAGACAGAGTTTCAACTCCGCTGGACATCTACCTTGGCAACCTTGGACCTCTCTCGATCCGTGTATTCCAGGGTACCCCTGCTGGCCCTTTGACGTCTGTGAATCCCTTTGTACACTCCGTGACTGGACCGGACGGCACGAGTCACAACGAACCAGGAACCGCGGAAGCGGCTGCGCAAGCCGCGATGAACCAGCCACGATACTTCCCTTCGCAGTCGCTCCACTCGATAGTCATTGCCGAACTGCCCCCGCTCGGCGAGATAATCAAGGCTATCGAAGCGGACACTCTGCCACAGCATCCTGGCGAAGGTGTCAACGGCATGTCGCCCGAAGGTCGGAGTCCCGGGCAGGGCCAAGGGCCGAACGAAGGAGCTCCCTCTACGTCCGACGAGAAGAGTCCTGCAGGCCCTCCGCCCGCTGCGCCGCCCCATATATCTGGGCGTGGCTTGCCCTTGCTATTCATACGGTCCGCGGATGGCGTGGGGTACCATTCGGGCCGCACTGTGGCCTGCGAAAATGTCTTCCAGAATATGGACTTGTCCGCCATTGGTCAGAACCCGCAACATCCGGGGGGAGGGAGCATCGACACGGGCTGGCTGGCGGCGGCGCAGGCGGCGGCGGCAGCGGACGGTGGCTTGCATGGCTGGTCATTGCGTGTAATGTAGGATTATGGTGTTGTGAGGACAGTGTGTTGCCACTTGCTTTCTGGTCATCTCGTTTGTTCTTGGTTGTAACTGTAGTCGCTGTCACAGCTACCTTGGATTCCATAGCGTATCGTATCACATCATATTATGACGAATGCCCATCGTTCGTGTTACAGCGTACATACAGTCTCATCGCGGGGAGCGAAATAACGGACGACAGATCAAAGTTGAAATAAGCTTAAGAATCCGCTGATTTGGACGATCTGATTGGATGAGGAAGTTATTTTAAGGCATTTGAAATGGCCTCTGGAATGCCATACCACAGATCTAGGGCCGCGGAAAGTCATCCAGTAAAAACAATAGATCAAAGTTTCATCTCGGGGAGCGGAGAAACGACTCACAATTTGCAAAGATGATTGACAGCCGGAAATGCGATAGAGGATCAGTCCAAAATCCGAAGAGGAATGCACGCGCTCGCTGCTATTCGCCCCATGGAGCGTAATCATCCCCAACGTTCTTCGGCCTGATCCTCGATATCAGACATAGCCTATCTCAAAAGCGCTCCTCTGCACTTTCGACCACCAACCACCAACACCGACGAACAGAGCGGGTAAGTGCCAAATTTCCGATGATGCAGGTCGTTTCGGCATATCGATCAGGCTCCTGCCCATCCGTCGCTTCAGAGTAAGGGCCTAAATCCGAGGGCGGGGGGATAGTAGGGGGACGCGACGTGTATATTGGTGTGCGAACATGTAGCTACATTAGGACTAGTAATTCAAACTCAATGAAACTCAGCCCTTCCTCCTTGAACTTAAATCGCCCTTACCCTTCAGCGACGGCTGGAGGAAAACATATACAAACATTCAGCCACCGCAGTCCACGGACGGGGCAGGCTGATGTAATCGACCACCGTATATGTTCCCGCGAGCCCCCTGTAAACATGAAAAGTCACAGAAGTCTAAGCACAGTCGAAAGGTAGTCTAGAAATGAGTAAATAAATCAGAAAAAAGACTACGAAGCCGGCGCTCAGCCTGCGCGTAGCTGCGCGCGTAACCCCGGGGTTTTCAATAAAAGGAAACACGATCGAGAATCGAACGCAGAGACTTCATAAAAAGTGCACGCCTCACTGAACGTTGCAGCCACTACGCCATCTCAGCTTCCCTGCTTGATAAATATATGAACATTTGACTCCCTGCGAGGCACGAAAACTTGTTCGAGTCGCCTGAACCTACGGGTTTGTCGACAATGGACCCGTACGCAAAGTAGTCCAAGTTACATCTCTCTACAAAGTGTTAAAAAAATGGTGTGGAATATGGATGTTCAACAAACTGATTAGCCTGCCCCGTGCGCAGAACCGGGCGACTCGAATAAGTTTTCGTGCTTCGCAGGGAGCCAAATGTCCATATATTTATCAAGCAGGGAAGCTTAGGAAAGCTGAGATGGCGTAGCGGCTGCAACGTTCAGTGAGGCGTGCACTTTTTATGAAGTCTCTGCGTTCGATTCTCGATCGTGTTTCCTTTTATTGAAAACCCCGGGGTTACGCGCGCAGCTACGCGCAGGCTGAGCGCCGGCTTCGTAGTCTTTTTTCTGATTTATTTACTCATTTCTAGACTACCTTTCGACTGTGCTTAGACTTCTGTGACTTTTCATGTTTACAGGGGGCTCGCGGGAACATATACGGTGGTCGATTACATCAGCCTGCCCCGTCCGTGGACTGCGGTGGCTGAATGTTTGTATATGTTTTCCTCCAGCCGTCGCTGAAGGGTAAGGGCGATTTAAGTTCAAGGAGGAAGGGCTGAGTTTCATTGAGTTTGAATTACTAGTCCTAATGTAGCTACATGTTCGCACACCAATATACACGTCGCGTCCCCCTACTATCCCCCCGCCCTCGGATTTAGGCCCTTACCCTGAAGCGACGGATGGGCAGGAGCCTGCATATCGATGTGATAAGCTAACGGATATGCCCTGAGCTCCGTATATGCAAGTAGTGTGTATGCGCGCCTGCGACCCTGCGCGCGCAGAGAAAGATTCGAGGACTGACTAGATCGCCACTCTAGCTCCGCTGCCTTTTATACCACGCGTCCATAACCCCTTTGCCGTTCAACCTCTGTCCACCTGTCCACCATGTCCTTGAGCCTTGCTACCGATGGCATCCGATCCAACCTCGAGTGGAACGCGACGCTCGATCCCACGGCCGCCGTGCAGCCCACCGAGGCATCCAAGTACCTCCGCAAAGTGAGTCTCCTCGTTGCTACGCTGTCGTGGGTCAGGGCTGATGGGCCTACAGACGTCGATCATCGCGACCATCGGTATGTACGCGCTGCGGATGCCTGCGATCGCGGCGCTGAGGGGTTGTTTGCGATAGGTCCGAAGACGAACTCCGTCGAGAAGCTCACCGAGCTCCGTCGCGCGGGTGTCAACATCGGTGCGCCCCTTTTCGTCCCTTTACGTTTTGCGGGTGTGCTGATGTCACGATGTCGTGCAGTGCGCCTGAACTTCTCCCACGGAGAGTATGAATACCACCAGAGTGTGATTGACAACACCAGGAAGGCCGTGGCGGGTGAGAGTGTAGCTCTTTCAGTTATCCTCATTGATTTTAACAATAGGGGGGCCAGCTGAGCCCGGAGGCCGCCCCGTCGCCATCGCGCTGGACACCGTGAGTGCCTGCATCCGAAGTGCGGGACCGTTTGCTAATGTTAGCACGAAACAGAAAGGCCCTGAGATCCGGACGGGCAACATGAAGAATAACCAGGACGTGGGTTCTATTCAACCCGACGTGCGAGAGCAGCGAATAACGATCGTTTTGGCTGTAGATTCCCATCCAAGCAGGCCACGAGTTCATCGTGTCCACCGAGTCGAAGTACAAGGATGTGTGCGACGACAAGGTCATGTATGTTGACTACGTGCGTGTATTCTTGGCGTGCTTCTCATCTTCGCGCCCTAAACTCTATCCCAGGCGAACCTCCCCAAGGTCACTGCCCCTGGCAAGCTGATCTTCGTCGACGACGGTAAGCCCCGGCCAATCCCCGCCCGCGGATTCCGGCTAAATGTACCGCACAGGCATCCTCTCCCTGCTCGTCCTCTCCATCGACGGGCCGAACGTGCGCGTGCGCGCGATCAACAACGGCGTGCTCTCGTCCCGCAAGGGCGTCAACCTCCCCAAGACGCCTGTCGACCTGCCCGCGCTGTCCGAGAAGGACAAGAACGACCTCAAGTTCGGCGTGAAAAATGGCGTCGACATGGTCTTCGCGTCGTTCATCCGCCGCGCGCAGGACGTCGTCGACATCCGCGCGGTGCTCGGGCCCGAGGGCGCGAACATCAAGATCATCGTCAAGATTGAGAACGAGCAGGGCGTGCAGAACTTCGACGAGATCCTGAAGGAGACCGACGGCGTCATGGTCGCGCGTGGTGACCTCGGTATCGAGATCCCCGCGAGCCAGGTGTTCTTGGCGCAGAAGATGATGATTGCAAAGTGCAACTTGGTCGGCAAGCCTGTGATCGTTGCAACTCAGATGCTCGAGGTAGATTCTCTTTTATTCATTCGTGAATGTGGCTTACATCAATTTCTGTTCAACAGTCCATGACGGTAAACTGAATGTTGTACGCCGTCCTTCGATTTCTGATATATTTTCTTTGTAGTACAACCCGAGGCCCACCCGTGCCGAAATCAGCGATGTTGCCAACGCCGTTCTGGACGGCGCTGACTGTGTCATGCTCTCCGGCGAGACTGCCAAGGGCTCATACCCCATCCAGTCTGGTGAGCTCTATCGCCGCATGCCAAATGCACGCCGCTTATGGCAATGTTCTAGTTCTCATGATGGCGGAGACCTGTCTCCTTGCTGAGGCCGCAATTTGCTATCCCCCTCTGTACGACGAAATTCGCAATGCTCAGCTGCGGCCGACAGAGACCGTCGAAACCGTGGCTCTCGCTGCCGTCGCCGCTGCCGCTGAGCAGAACGCGGCTGCAATCATCGTGCTGTCAACGAGTGGCAAGACCGCCCGCCTGATCTCCAAGTACCGCCCCAGTGTCCCAATCCTCAGTGGTATGCACAGTCCCCTCGGTTTTAGAAGAGATCCTCACGAAATTTCGTCCCCTCGCAGTGACCCGCAACGACCAGACCGCACGCCAGATCCACCTCCACCGTGGCTGCTACCCATTCTGGTACCCCGAGCCCCGTGGGATTTCCAGTGCGCAGTGGCAGACTGATGTGAGCGTATGCGCTACTTTTGACGGGTCTGTGATACTGATGCCTTTTTTGTTCAGGTGGACAACCGCATCCGGTTCGGCCTGAGCAACGCTTTGGCGCTGAACCTCATCCAGCCAGGCTCTACTATCGTTGCGGTGCAGGGCTGGAAGGGTGGCCTGGGACACACGAACACGTTGCGCATCCTGACGGTGCCGACAGAGGCGGCGGACCTGCAGATGCAGGACCTGGGAGCGGAATAAATGGAGCAAGACAAGGATTTGGGCCACAATTAGTCGTAGCTGCATGGACTTCTTGTTGTGATATTAGTTAGTAGACTGCGATGTGGCCAGTTTTGCCTGAAATGAAATGAATGCAGTGTTGCAGAGATGCTGAGCGTGGCCGTGCACGTCGTGATGTTCCCACGAGAGGAGGCAATCTTTCTAGCGCTACCGTCGAGCGTTGACGCTGCCACGATACATATTCCATCCACCATCCTCCTCGCCGTCGTCGACGGTAGCTTTCGCTAGCTATCGCTCCCTCTTCATCCCTCTCTCCTTGCGTCCCCGAGCCCGAAATACCGCGCGGGGCGTCCGTTGTCTTGCGCAACACGTCTGCTCATGTCCGTCTCCTTCTCCTTCCCTCCACGAGCGAACGGTCTTCGTGAGAAAGCACGGACACCTAATGGTCTGCCAGTCTTCTCCAGTGCCGTCCAAGAAAAGATGCATCGACATACAAAATCGTCGACATGGCTCGTCCCGCTGTCCATCCCCATCCCCGGCGTCCGCAACCGCAGACTGCGTCTCGTCCTCCCCAACCCGTTATACATACACCACATCACCGTCACGCGCTTCGGCCGCCGGCGCGGCACCCTCGTCCTCCTCTTTGCCTGTATCTTCACCTTCTGTATCACGTTCATGATCACGCGGCGATTTGGGACCGAGCAGAAGCAGTGGTCCCCGCCGTTCTTCCCCAGCGAGCCGTCCACTCTCGTCTTTGGCCGCGAGGACCTGCAGAAGATATGGAAGTGGGAGGTCGAGAGTGGGCACTACCCCAGCACGCGCGAAAGTAGGCATCCCTTGCTCGTCCACGTCGGTGCGCGCTCACATTTCTCGCCCCGCAGTCCCAAAAGCCATTGGCCTGACGGCACCCCCAATAAACCCGGCATTACCTGGCACCAAGAAGGCGCAGACGATTCCGTCCCGCTTTCGACCGCCGAGCGCGCACGTTAGCGAGACGATCGGGCGCGGGCCTAAACGCGTATACCTGGACATTCAAGCACGGCCACCGAACGTTGGTTATCCCCGCGGCCCGTGCCCGGCAGTGTTGCGGACCTGGATGTTGTTATGGATCTATGTGACTTCTCTACTGGAAAGGTGACGCGTCCGCCCGATCTGAGTGCGCGTTTTCATGCTGACGGATTTTCAGTATGTTCGCGATTGCTTAGAGGTCCTACGACTCGGTGGAGGCCTCGATAACAACGGCCGACTTCGGAGGGGGAAGTTCGATGAATGGAAGTACATCTATCTCGAGGATGGCGAGGTGGAGCGCTACAGCGACTCCGCCTACCTGGCCAAGGCCGGCTTCGATGCCCTCGTACAGCCACCTGCGCCTCAGGATCCCAATGCCGGCCTCTACAAGAAGCCTCGCGTCGACTGGGAACCCCCAGTCCAGCTGCCGCCGACATTGCAGCACCGCCCCTACAAGACACTTCCGACGACCTGCGACCCGGAGAACCCGCGTTTATTCCACATGTTTTGGACAGGGCCATTCACGGACAAGCCCTACCTTGCATTGCTCTCCTATCTTTTTACCCAAAATCTGAGGCTGAACGTACACGAAGAAAAGCTGGATGCGTTCCACTGTCGCCCGAAGTTCTGGCTCTGGATTAATCCCGGCCCCGCCGCGTCGATCCCCAACCCGAATGCGCTTCACGACATGTTTGAGCAGCTCAAGGCCAGCCCTTGGGCTTCGCCGTTCCTGCACCCGCGGTTTAAAGATGTCATCACATTCAAGCTGTGGAACACGACAGAACAGCTGGATGGCATCCCGGAGATCAAGCACGAGTGGCGGGCGTTCCAGGATACGCTGTTCAATTCGGGAGGTCACATTATCCAGGTGCCGCAGAAGGATGAGTCAAAGGATGTTGCAAATGCCGGAGGCGAGATTGTCAATGGCACGCGTTTAGACGCCTCTCCCACTCAGGTTCAGGCCGCTAAAGATGACGACGATATGGTGAACCGTCTTGGATCCAAGTCGGCCTCGTCTTACGATCGGCTGTCGGTTATTCTGTCTGACATGGCACGGTTTGTGCTTTGCCATCGGTTTGGAGGCGTCTATCTCGATGCAGATACGATTTTCCTGCGCGACTGGGAGGAGCTCTGGGGGTGGAAGGGTGCGTTTGCCTACCGCTGGTCACGTCTGGAGAAATACAACACGGCGGTACTTCGCATGAACAAGAACTCTGCCCTCGGCACGTTCCTCTTCCGCACGGCGCTCAAGAATGGATTGGACTTCCATCCTATGACGGTGTCCAAGTACACGAAGGATGCTTATCTCGAAGGCTTATTGCTCCGCCTGCCTGATGCGCTGTTCGATTCGGCGTGGTTAAACACCGAATACTACCAACGACTTCGCCCGCCTCAGCCATATTTCACCGAGTACGTTTCTATTCTATAACGTTTATTCATCGGCCTCATGTCGTCTCGATCACAGGTTCGTGGACTTCTTCGACACGCCTGCTGAGAGTAGCGGGGCACCCGGGGCGTTAGGATTCGAAGGCTTCTTTAGGGGAGCCTATTCCTATCACTTCCACAATTTCTGGTGTGTGATTTCCACCCTTCTGTCGTTTTATTTCGACTTATGTTCGTCATCTCCGACAGGTGGAAGCCGTTTGACCCTTCAAGAAATTATCCGGACCTCGGGCCTAACTTCGTGGAGGGGGAGCGACTTGCTCGGCTGGGTGACCTCGCGAGCAACAAGACCATCGAGCTCCCAGAAGACCTCGTGTCCGAGGACAAGCGCGATCTGGACTGGGCCACCGTCCTCAAACGCACGTTCGAGGCATATATCCGCGGGGAACGACCGAATATGTACGGCGAGTGGCTGCAGTGGTGAGCCTAGCAGCTGTATCATAGCGTCGAGCCGCCGTTGCTTGGATATATCGATACAAATAACCCCAAGTCTGCGATCGCCGCCCTGCGGGCAATGAGCTTGCGAAGCGAAGCTGCGGCCAGTCGCCCACTGCGCCGTCGCCAATACCCAACATTGCCTCACCGACATACTCACCTGCATTGACATATAAAATGACATATTTAACGATTTCTGCTCCCGCCACGCTTCTTATCCATATTTTGCCGGTTCATAATACTGCGCGGATTCTGTTCGATTTGCAGACATTGCGGTGGCGGATTACATTACGATTGAGGCAGGCTCTCTAGACTGTATTTGACGAAGCCTGCAAAGTATGGAGACATAATATCAATTTGCCCATGATTACTCTACATTCCTTCAACTTCTAATCTCCAACTTCTAATCTCCAACCTCTATACTACAGATGACGCGGTTTAGGCCCTCACTGTTTCGCTGCGGCCCTGGCCTGAGCCGTGTTGACGGCTGTCTTGAGCAGCTGGATGACCTCTCCTGGCTGTTGTGCACCAAAGATTGCAGTCCCAGCCACGATGACATTGCTCCCTGCCACGCACGTTCAGCGCCATGTGCTACGGACAATTGCACGCAAGAACTCACCGGCCTCGGCACACACATCGATGGTCTTCGGGCCCACGCCGCCGTCGACCTCGATGTCCTTCTCCGGGAACCGCGCACGGAGCTCGGCCACTTTCGGCACGCACCGCTCGAGGAACTTCTGCCCGCCGCGACCTGCCATGTTACTCCGATCAGGTCAGTCGCAGAAGGTGGGGCGACGGAGATATACCGGGGTACACGGTCATCACGAGGAGCATGTCCGCGAGCTCGGCGACGTCGTCTGTGATCGCGGCGGAGGAGGTATCTGGGGAGATCGCGACGCCGGCTTTCATCTTGTGCTCGTGGATCAGCTCGATGAGCGAGAGCGGGTCGGCTGGGTGGGCATGAGGCTCGTCGGTATCAGCGGGGATGGATAGTGACTTACTTGTCGCTTCTATGTGGAAGGTATAGAGCGCGCCTCCGGCGTCGGCGATGTCCTTCACCCACTGCAAAAAATACAATCACTCAGCACGATAGCGGGTGATCGTGATCGTAACGCGTACTCTTGAGGGCTCGGAGACCATCATATGGCAATCCATGTAGATGCCAGGGACGTCCTTAGACACGCAGGCAAGAATCGGGGCACCTGAAAGTCGCGAGATGCGTGAGCATGGCGATCGCTTGATCATAACGCAACAAGATTGGGACGTACCCATCGTGATATTTGGCACGAAATGGCTAGACAAAGCAGGTTCAGCATCCTTGCGATTGTCCCGCTTGTAATGCGTACCCATCCATGACATCTGTTGAGTAAAACTGACGCGTTGATCATCCTGCGTCTGGCAGCACGGAGGAGCGAGACGCACCCATGTGCAGCCATTCCGCACCGTTCTTGATCATGCGCTTACATTCTGCGCTCAGCTGGCCAAAGTCGGAGGCGAGCACCGAGGGCGAGATGATAGCGCGAGGCATCGTTGAGCGCGATACGTGGTGGGTGGAAGTTCGTCGAAACTTCGAAGGCAAGTCCAAATATTACTGCCTGCACAGGCGCTTGTTATGTAAAAACTATGAATAACCGCCATGTGACAGCCTGATCTAGCTCCAGGATCCCAGACCCCCCGCTCCTCGGACTCCACAACGCCTCTGTACTCCACAACACAGCGACCGGAGGCAAATCTGGAGAGACCAGCATCTGAGATGGTATTCTTGACCCATTTGTAGGATTTTACTCAGGTCATCCCGTATATGTCTTTCATACCCATTTCCGTCAAACGGACCCTGGAGCGTTGCATTGCAAATGAAAGCCGTCAGCATTCCGACAACGGTCAACATAACGCGACACTCACAGCAAATCGAGTTCATCCCTATGTACGATGAACATGTTCATCGACCATCCATGCACTAATGGGGCACCATCAGTCTCCCATGGTCTGGGCCGCGGCGAAGACTTGAGATCCTTGAACGGACAAGGGCTGCCATCTTCGCGGGGCCAGCGTGCGCCGTCCCAGAGCTCTTTTGCTGTCGTTTTGTTGGGAATGAGCAGAAATCGTCCTCGATAGGTGATCATAACCAGCATGCTCTCCCTGCCCGTGTGCCGCATGACATCTCGCAGTATTCGCTGGCGGTCCCCCTCGACCGGCCCTTGCATAGCTACAGCTTCGAGCTCAAACTTCGCGTGTTCCGAGATGGGCGTTCCTTCTTGTTCGGGTACGTCCATTCTTGCACAAAGCGACTTGCCATCTCGAGATACACCTCTGATGTGCGGAGCGGCAAACATGAATGGGATGACAAGCGGCGTGGCATTTGGGTCTGTCTTGAACGGACGTTGGTCGTCCGTGTCGAAATGGGCAACCTCGAGCTCTTCCCGTTCACCCGGTTGAAAAGGACCAGGAGGATATGGGAAATGGGGACGATAATAGTCCTGAACCATTAATCCTCGACTCTGCAGAAATGAAAAGTCAGTGATCGGAGATTATAGCAACACCATATACCAGGACTCACATCCACTGCTCGCAACAACTCTGCCCTCATGCGTTCCTCACTATCAGATGGCTGGTTCAGTGCTTTCCTTGATCTGTTTATCAGCTCCTGCCCCTCGCCCAAGCCTAGTCCAAGTTCATGCGAGATGTCCATGAATTTCGCAAGTTCCTGCTGAGCTTCCTCATAGCGGCAGAAGTTGTTTAGGAGCTTCGCCCGCCGAAATAGACACTTCGCGGTCACGGCCCTGTCCGACTCGGCAGTGGTGTACTCTGGAGATAGAGCAAGGTTCACGTCCCGAAGTGCTTCATGAACCGAATCCCAGACCATATGGCTCTGTGACCTATTCGAGAGCAGCTGCCGCTTGGTTTCAAGCGCGATATCTGCTGCTGCCGCGTCCAACGCGTCGGTGTAGAGCTGTGAGTGACCTACTTTTAGAGACGCGTGCGCAAGCTTATTTCGGTCGAAACTACATACCTCGATGGCTTGCATATATTTGCGCAGACGAAATGCATGATTACCTTGTTCCTTGAGAGACATACATCTGTTGGTAGTCCTTGACATTGCGGTCGATGAGATGGTGTTTGAAGAAACGCGTCCGTTACGCGACGCCGCAGCCGCTGCGTTTTCAAAGCATACAACGTCACGTGGCAACTCAAGAATTCAAACAATTCGATCACTGCTGATGCTAAATGTCATATTCACTATGTTGTACCTTGTATAACACACATATAAGCTAGAACAGAATCTCTACTTTAAGTGTACTAGATTGAAGCCTAACCACAACCTCGTGGAATGAACGAGGCATGAAAACTACGCACATACGGGTAACTGAGCATGTCACCATCTTCGAAAGACAAGCAGGTCTCTTGTGAGATTCAACACTTCGGCGATAACTCAGACTGGGGAGAAGAAGAGAGTTCTCGCTCCAATGAAGAACACATACCGTGACCCTAGCCCACTTCCCGTAGCACTAGACGTGAGGCAAGGGCAATCTCGCCCACGCGACCTAGACTCGCTCTGGTCCGGGTCTGGTTCGGTAGGTGTGGCATGCCTCAACTTGGCGAGGCGCAGGCTACGGTATCTGGACGCAATCCGGACGCAGGTATTTTGATGCGACCGTAACAATCACACGTCTCCAGAGTCCACGAAGGCAAGCGTCACATTTAGAAGATTTAGAGAACATCCTCATATCAGGGTACAACAATTAGACCTGCGCTCATGCGCTCATGTCCTTGTTAGTCTAGAGAGACAATGAGCAAGGGATTGCGTTGATAGCCAAGGTACCTACATGAGGGTTCCAGAACAAACTGTTGGGGCCCCACGGGAAAGGCTTAGCGCGCCTGTTGAGGTACTCATAGTCGGGAGGCGGGGGAACTTCGCCACCGTGCTCTGCCTTGACGTGCTCCAGGTGTTCGGAGTGCTCAGCTTCGACGTTGCGAACCCAGAAGGCTGTAGCGATAACTGGGAAGACGTGAGTTTCGCGGGTAAGGGGTGATTATGTACGACACCTACTGCCAGGGAGGCACACGTAAAGGCTACCCAATGCTTGTCAGTGAACCTTCAATTGTATATCTATTTCCGTGTAATCATACCTGATACGACGCCAGAGGGCGGTGGTCTCTGTATGCTACGCATGAGGTCATGGAAGGAGCTACGTCGTTTATGAAACGCACCGACAGAATGGTGCTTGACAGCTTCACGCTGCTGAGCCCATTGGGAAGCAGGGGCTTCAACGACGAGAGAATAAGGGCGGGACTTGGGGACAGTGCGCACGAGGGCGCGCGCGTTGCGAGCGAGCATAGACATGGTTGAATAAAGAATGGATGATGCGGACGAGGACGGAAGAGAGCGATCGGGTAGGGGCGATGGATTCGGGCGCCGCTTGGAACGCCACGAGCAGCCACGCGTCGACCTGAAGCAGCCAAAGGTGACGCGTCTTCGAACGCATTCGCAAAGCCTCGCCTCTATTCTTCCTCCCGTCCTCAACATGGTTCCCCATCCACAATCTTCGGCTGCTGGCGTGCTCGCGTTACTGACAGAGCCAGACCCTCTGCTCAAGCAGCACGCTCTCAAGGCTCTTATTGCCTTGGTACCCCAATTCTGGGCCGAAATCTCAGAACATATTGCCCTCATGTGCGTCCTATCCTTTCGCATTTCCTTCCTTTCTATAACCGGGTGTGCCTCGCAGTGAGTCTCTGTATGAGAGCAGCGATCTGCCCGCAGAGTCACGGAGCTTTGCCGCACTTTTGGCTAGCAAAGTGTACTACTACCTTGAAGAGTACGACGAAGCCCTGTCCTTTGCCTTGGGAGCCGGAAGCGCGTTTGAGCAGGATGCTCGGACGCCTGGAAAAGAGGAGTATGTGGAGACAATGATATGTGAGTCTCCCTTGCTGTCTTGTTCTTCTTCTGGCCATTCATTTAGGGTTGTATAGCGAAAGCAATTGACCGGTATATCGAGGCGCGCTCAGAAGAGCAGTCAGGAAAGGGAGTTGAGATAGATTCCCGCTTGCGCGACATTATAGAGGGCATCTTCAGACGTTGCATCGAAGATGGTGAATTCAAGCAGGTGCGCACCTTGCTCTCCTACGTTCACTGACGCGTCTAATAAATATTGTTCAGGCCGTTGGTATTGCCCTAGAGTCTCGTCGTCTCGATGTGATTGCTCACATTTATGAACAAACCCACGATACCGGCCTGCTGTCGTACGCGATGGAAGCGGTCCTCGATACCAACTTTTCCCTTTCTTATCGCGACGAAGTCCTGAATTTCCTGTACAACCTCTTCCCATCGTTGACGAATGACTCCAACGCGCCCCACGTTCACTCTCTGACGCGTCTGCTCGTGACAATCAGCAGTCCCTCTCTGACGGTCCCCTTGTTGAAGTCGCTTCTTCCGAAGCAGAAGGTCCTAGCTTACCAGCTTGCCTTTGACCTCGTTGAAGGAGGTTCGCAAGAATTTTTGGATACCGTCAGGAATGAGCTGCCTGAAGGAGATGAGGTATGATCCAATTTAAACCATGATCTACAAACGAACCTACTGACTTGATCTATAGGAGACGAAACCCACATTTGAGACTTTGCGACGCATTCTAGGCGGCGAGGAGTCTGTCAAATTGTACCGCGAATTCCTGAGACGAAACAACAAGACGGACATGATCATCCTCAAGAATACCAAGGTCAGCTTTTGCCTTTGCACCTTACGTTGCCTTTTTTAATATGCGAACACTACAGGACGCGCTGGAGCCTCGTTCTTCCATCTATCACACCGCTGTCACCTTCCAGAATGCATTTATGCATGCCGGAACTACCTCTGATATTTTCTTGCGAGAGAACCTTGAATGGTTGGGCTATGCATCCAACTGGTCAAAGTTTACCGCTACCGCCGCCTTAGGTGTCATTCACAAGGGCAATTTCGAGCAGGGTATGGTGATTCTTGGCCCTTATCTTCCTGACCAAAATGGAGGAGAGACGCAGATGGCCGGTGCCGCGTATTCGGAAGGAGGGGCTCTATATGCGCTCGGACTCATCAATTCTGGCATGGGTAGCGGACGGCCTGTGGAAACATATCTACGTGATATCTTGAAGGCCGCCCAGGGCGAGATTGTACAGCATGGCGCCGCATTGGGCCTAGGAGTTGCAAGTATGGGCGGCCGCAATGCTGAGGCTTACGATGACCTCAAGCAAACGCTCTTCACCGATTCAGCTGTCGCTGGGGAAGGCGCCGGTTATGCGATGGGACTGGTGATGTTGGGCACGGGGGATGCGACATGTGCTGACGAGATGTTGACATACGCCCGAGAGACGCAGCACGAGAAGATCATCCGAGGCTTGGCCGTCGGGTTGGCTTTGCTGTACTATGGAAGACAGGAACAGGCAGATGACATGATCAACCAGCTCCTCGCCGAGAAGGTTAGTTCTTTGTTTGCCCGAGGATTGTGATAATAGCTCACTTTCGTCCCAGGATCCCATTCTCCGCTACGGCGGTGTTTACACCCTGGCGTTGGCGTACGCTGGTACCTCCAACAACGACGGTGTTCGGAAATTGCTGCACATAGCAGTTTCAGACACCTCGGATGACGTCCGCCGGGCTGCGGTAACCTCTTTGGCCTTCCTTCTCTTCAAAAACCCGGGCCAAGTACCAAGAATCGTCCAACTGCTCAGCGAGAGTTACAACCCCCACGTTCGTTGTGGTGCAACTCTTGCACTTGGCATTGCTTGTGCAGGGACTGGTCTGCAGGATGCTGTGGAAATCCTCGAGCCCATGACCAAGGACGGTGTCGATTTCGTTCGTCAGGGTGCCTTCGTAGCTCTGGGTATGGTTTTAGTGGAACAATCCGAGGCCGCGTCGCCGTCAGTGGCTAGCACCCGCGCATTGTACTCGAAGATCATCTCAGACAAGCACGAGGACCCTATCGCACGGTTTGGCGCAGCGCTTGGTCAGGGCTTCATCGATGCTGGCGGGAGGAATGTCACTATCAGTCTACAAAGCCGCTCTGGCACGCAAAACAGGAGTGCAGTCGTGGGCATGGTGATGTTCTGTCAATTCTGGTATTGGTATCCTCTTGCGCATTGCGCTAGCCTGGCATTCGAGCCAACTGGCATCATTGGTTTGAACGAAGAGCTTAAGGTTAGTCTGATTGTCGACAGCTTGAAGATCTGTCCACTGACTTTCCTGCTAGGCACCGAAATTCGACTTTATCTCTAATGCGAGGCCCAGCCTGTTCGCCTATCCTTCAGTGACCAAGCCTCCAAAGAAGGAAGTCGCCACGAAGGTCGCCACCGCTGTTCTCTCGACGACTGCAAAGGTCAAGGCAAGAGAACGGAGAAAAGCAGCCGAAGAGGGCAAGAAGGATGGTGATGTCGAGATGAAGTCCGAAGAGCCATCGGCACAGCACGGCGATGTCTCCCCCATCGAGTTACCGCAAGGCCAGACGCCGGAGTCGAAGTCTGCATTGTCCAAGCGAAAGGAACCAACGTCGGAGACGCTGTCAAACTTCTCCCGTGTCACTCCTGCTCAGATGATGCACATCGTCATCCCCTCGTCGAGTCGCTATCAGCCTGTGCGCCCCATTTCAACAAAACCTCCGCGTGCTATGAAGACTGGCAAAGCGTCTACATCGTCCTTTTGTTGGAAAAGTACGCGGGTGGAGGTGGTATCTTGATGTTGATAGACAAACGACCTGATGAGCCAACCGAGTTCATCGAGTTTGTCCAGGATGTAGCACCTGCTGTCGCACAACCTGCCGCCGTCGGAAACGGTGGTGCCCCGATAACGGATGAAAGAGAGAACTTGCATGTCTCTCTCGATGAGGGTCCTGAGACGGAGCCCCCACGACCTTTCGAGGTATGATCCATTTCTATTGCTGTCTTATCGATCGACTAACGTTCAATTCACACAGTACCCATTCGACAATGACACTTAATCAAATAGTGAGCTGTACGCGTAATCGTAGTCCAGAATACACCTGTTTGTTATTACCGGCCTTCTGTAAATTTCCATCTTGTTCAACTTTGTTTCATATCCGTTGTTCTCGATAAAGGGGACCGAGCGGCGATGCTGATTAGATGTGACGCGTGACGCGTGACATATGTGACTGTGGCGTTCTTTGTGCGAGGGGCTGAGGCTTTCCTTCAAGAGCGTGTCTTCCGTCTTGCCGCTTCTCTCTTCAATCTTTTCTTTCTACTATCACCATCCACACTCGTCATGATGCAACGTTCGGCCGCGGATCGCAGGGAACGTAAGGATGTTCATCTACATCTTCATCGCGCCGGGCACTGACGCGTCTTCACAGAATACAAGAGCAAAGCGCTCAAGCAAGATGACTTGAGGCGGCGTCGCGAGGAGCAGCAGGTCGAGATCAGGAGGCAGAAGAGGGAAGAGAACATCGCCAAGAGGCGTAATTTCCTCCCTTCTTCTGCTGCCGACTCCGATGAAGAGGCAATAATCAGCCATTGGGAGGCTCCTGTGCGTATTTCGCACCAATGACATTGTGTATCTAGTTGATTTACTTATTTGTTCTTACAGCTTGCGGAGGAGATGATCGCCGGTGTATTCTCTGACGACCCCGACCGCCAACTGGACGCGACCACGAAATTCAGGAAGTTGCTTTCGAAAGAAAAGAATCCTCCCATCGAGAAGGTGATCGAGTGCGGCGTGGTCCCTCGTTTTGTTGAATTCCTTCGGGGAGGCCACTCTATGCTTCAGGTCAGACCACTTTCTTTTTCATGTCTAGATATCTTAATAACACGCACAACTACAGTTTGAAGCTGCTTGGGCGCTGACCAACATCGCATCCGGCACTCAAGAACACACTCAAGTCGTTATCAAGGCAAATGCGGTTCCGGAATTCATCAATCTGCTTTCATCGCCAGTCCTGGATGTTCGTGAACAGGCCGTTTGGGCTCTGGGTAACATTGCTGGCGATAGCCCTATGTGCAGGGACTACGTCTTGCAGCAGGGTGCCCTCCGCCCTCTGTTGGCACTGTTGAGCGAAAACCACAAGATCAGCATGTTGCGCAACGCCACTTGGACCCTTAGCAACTTCTGCCGTGGCAAGTCGCCTCAGCCAGACTGGGAACTGGTACGTGAATCAAGAAATTCAACTGATCGTTTATTGATGAGCCTTTTCCAGATCGCTCCTGCGCTCAACGTTCTCACAAAGCTTATCTACTCCGTTGACGACGAGATCCTGATCGACGCTTGCTGGGCCATCTCCTACCTCTCCGATGGATCCAATGACAAGATCCAGGCTGTCATCGAGTCCGGCGTTTGCAGGCGACTTGTTGATCTCCTGTTGCACCCATCGACATCTGTCCAGACTCCTGCGCTTCGCTCCGTCGGCAACATCGTCACCGGTGATGATCTGCAGACTCAGGTCGTCATCGCGTCTGGCGCTCTTCCCGCCCTCTTGTCCCTGCTGTCTTCGCCCAAGGATGGCATCAGGAAGGAGGCCTGCTGGACGATTTCCAACATCACGGCCGGATCTCCACCTCAGATCCAGGCTGTGATCGAGGCCAACCTCATCCCTCCCCTCATCAACATCCTTTCCAACGCTGACTTCAAGACGCGTAAGGAAGCTTGCTGGGCGATCTCCAACGCCACATCGGGAGGCCTCCAGGAGCCCGCGCAGATCCGTTACCTTGTCTCACAGGGCTGCATCAAGCCGCTATGCGACTTGTTGACGATGATGGACAACAAGATCATCCAAGTCGCGCTTGATGGCCTGGACAACATCTTGAAGGTCGGCGAGATGGACAAGCAGGCTGCTGGCCCTGGTGCCACCAACAAGTATGCGCAGTACGTCGAGGACGCCGGCGGCATGATCACCATTCACAACCTCCAGCAACACGACAACATCGATATCTACAAAAAGGCCTTCAACATCATGGACAAATACTTCCCCGACGAGGAGGAGATGGATGCGGCCCTCCAGCCTGCCAATGTCGATGCTACCGGCGCGTTTTCGGTACGTTTTTTCTTACTCGTTGTAATACCTTCACTCACAATGATTTCAGTTCAACGCCGCCGAGGCTGCTCCTCCCCCGGGTGGATTCAGCTTTGGCCAGTGATGGGTTAGGAAGAATTTGCACGTCGCATACGAGCTCATGGTTGTGCTCAGTGCCTTCTGTTACAGCACTGTTCCGTTATCGCGATATCGTTCTTCTGCCAAGATGATGCTTGTGTTTCCTTGTCATTTACCCTACAGTAATCCTGTCTCTGAGCCTCTGTTTCCATACCATCTTCCGTACGGCTTCTCACAGTTTCTTTTGATTTAACGGCATCGCGAGCATGTAGATGTTGACCATGTACCAGACAAGATGGCAAAGCAACAAAAAAATGTAGTTTAGTTTCTCCACTATAACATGCTCATGTTGAATGTGCGGTATGCATGTGAACTGAAATGAAGGCAGAAATGAGTTTGACATGTTTGCAATGAGACGTCGCGCGCCAGAGCACACAGCGCGCGTCTGTGGCGCGGCGAGCTATTGCTCCTTTACCGCTTCATTTAAACATCAACGCCCATGGCATCCCAAGTCCTTCCACTCGGTGAGTTCTTGTCAAAGTCGAAGATTCAAAGTGATTGACTGATATTCAGAACTTATCGATCGATGTATCGGGTCGCGCATATGGGTGATCATGAAGAACGACCGCGAGTTCACAGGAACTCTGCTTGGATTCGATGACTTCGTTAGTGAGTCCTGTCGCTGTCGCGCTCCTCTTTGACCAGGATCTGAATACTACTTCTGCGATAGACATGGTTTTGGAGGATGTTACTGAATTGTAAGACTGAAGACGGTTCGTCCGTGCCCGGCCTCCATTGACTTCGATCACAGTGAGGTGACGCCCCAAGGACGAAAAAAGACACAACTTGCGCAGACTCTGCTTAACGGGAACAACATCTGCATGGTGAGTAATCTCCTTCTCTATCTAGGCACGGCTGTCTGATCTCACAATCGCCATGTAGCTTGTCCCCGGCAGTGAAGGGCCCGATTCATGATATCTCGTGTTCACCAGCATGGACAGCATCTTAAACGCCTCTACCACTGTCGTGGTCATGGGAGACCTAAGTGTTTGAGCATCGACTGTATAGGTCGTCTGCAGCAGATACTATACAAAACTGGGTCGCAGATATCGAGGCCGAAAGTTGCTTGGATCTCTACTATTGTATGTATGGCTGCGACAGTATGTGTCGAATATCACAGTGGTTCTCTGAGATCGAGGGTCACTGGCCAATGATCTGATAGTTTTAGATCTTTCAACTCATGTCGGATGTCGCAGCTCAGGACTCTTTCGAGTAGTCGTTCTGAAAGCTGAGTTCAGGTTCAGAAAATGCATGACCAACTTGCCAGCATGAAGTGAAGAGACTTACAACGAATGAATCCAGTCTCCATGCGCCGAACTTGGGGCTTGAGTGGCTGATGTACATGCATCGACGCTGTCAGTTGAGTGTTCTGCAAGGTGTTAAAAATACGCACGTAAATTCCAAGTCGTCGGGGTGTAGATGCCTCCACGCGTCCTTGAGTTTACCTTGGCCCTCTGGGTTCATGATCGCCTCAAGGCCCATACGCTCCGTCTCGGAGAGCCCGCTCATGATGTTCCAGAAGGTCTGCGCTTTCGCATCTAAATCTATGGAGCGAAGTCGTAAGCAACGGTGCACATGTGAACACGACGAACAATTCCAGCGCAAACCTTTCTTGCTCAGTATGCAGTTCAGGTCACCTGCCCAGATCACAGGTTTTTGTGAATCTAGGTTATGTATGTGGTCCTGGAATGCAGCATTCCACTTCTGTTTCAAGTCCATGGACTATCAATCATGCGGATTAGACTTATGCACGACTAAACCAGATAATAGACGAACCTTGAAGTTGTCTCCTGAGTTGGGAACATAAGTTCCTACGATATAGACGGTTTCAAATTCCAGCTGGATGAAGTCTAAATTTGAATTATCAATGGGCCTCAGACGTGTTCTCGCAAGTACTTACGTCCCGCCGTCTCCTCAGGATTCTTGGGCCATGTAGGCAGGCCAGTCAAGACCGTAATCGGCTTCAGCTTCGACAGGACTGCCGTACCGGCTATTCGTGATCAGTAGTCAGCGAATGCATCTCTAGGACCACCAGAGCAGTCCGACCTTGGCCTGGCTTTGGGTCCGTACCCCAAACTTGGTGCTGGAGCAAACAGATTTCAGCTTGGTTGCAATCGACGCGGTTATCCGGCGACGAAGTATTACTTTGAACCTTGTCTTGAGACACAGTATGTCTGGCCTTCCTTTGGCGTATTTCGTTTCGGTAAGGATCAGAATATCAGGTTCTTCGGCATCGAGGTATCGCTTCAGCGTCTGTGGGCCGCCCTAAGCCATCTGCAGAAGAAAGTAAGCAGAAGACAGATACCTTCTCCTCGACTGATTTGATGCCATTGACGTTCCATGTCGTGAGTCTTATTGTTCCCTCTTGCTTCTTCTCGAATGTGAACTTCGGTTGAGACAAGGCGGCAGCCGCCGCCCTCGGTGCAAAGAAATCAGCTTTGGGCTTCTTCTGCACAATTTCTGCGCGAGAATCAAGGTTAGCCTTCCTTTTGAGCGACATGATGAGCAATGAAGACAAAAACGTGGATTGAATTGGACTTACCTACGCGACACGCGCGGCGCTCGCAGCTTGAAGCGCGTCTGTGGCTCGCGAGATCGTGACCGTTTCTCCACCTGTCTTCTTCCCACGACCTTCCTCCCGACACCATGCCTGTCCGTCTCCGCCTTGCCCTCCACGGCCGCAGAAACAACCGCATCTTCCACCTTGTCGCGATTGATCTTCGCAAAAGACGAGATGCGAAGCCCATAGAGACGCTGGGTATCTATGACCCGAGGCTTCTGCCCGGACAGACGCAGAAAACCATCGAATGGAGTGTCGACCGAATAAAGTACTGGCTAGAGACGGGAGGGGCTTTACCGAGTAAAACAGTTGTCAAGCTGTTAGAACGGGTGAGTAAATGTCAAACTACGGTCCTATGGCTGGCTGACGTGCCGTGTTTAGGGTGGTATACTTCCACCAGACTCGAAGTACCATCCGAAGGCCACGGGACCCCCGCCGACTTCTAGTGACGGACCAACACCCCCGTCACCTCAATCGCAGGCCCCACCATCATAACGCAGATGCGCACTCGCATTGTCATATAATGACGAAGGCGTGGAGGATAGATGATGGAGAAGTTTACCCTTGACCGTCTTGGCTGCCGTCCATGGAGGTGCTTCCAGTGCTGTAACATACATTTGCATTAATCTTTCTCATCCATTACTGAAAGGCATGACACAAGGACTACTCTAATTTAGCTGCGTCCGCAATGCACAGCTCATGATATGCGTGTCACCAACCATCTGCTAAGACGGTGAATCCTCTGGCTGCAGCAGAGCTACGATTGCGTCGTGCCCAGCAAACCTTGCAAGTTCAACAGGCGTGAATTCGTCTGGGTCCTGACAGGTGATGGGCATTCAGTCCAGCTCAAGCGACCATGAGCAAATCCACGAACCTTCAAGTCCTTGTCTGCCCCCTTCTGCAGCAATAGCTTCGTGATCGCCAAGTGTCCTCTGTCAGAGGCTAAGTGCAACGGTGTGTAACCCTGGGGGAAACAGGGATCTCAGTCAAATGGGAATTTCGTATCAGTCGTCATACACACATAGTTATCCCGTGCATTGATATCTGCTTGCGGATTGGCGTCAAGGAAGGCAGTTAATTCCTTAATTTTGTCGTCTACAACAAGTGCATGCAACTTGCTAGTATCCTCTTGCTCTTCCGACGGCGGCGGAGCCATTGTGCTGACGGACACGCCCATACCACCTACAGCGCTCCCCTGTGTCTCATTCTGCTGAGGTTCGGTTAAATCACTCCCAGATTTGCCTTCAGTCCAGTCCAGACTTCTAGCAATATCCAAGTAGCGTTTCTCCGCGTCGGGTAAATTCCCTTCATATTGCTTCGAGGCTTGTGCCCACGCATCCCATTTGGCACGTCCTGTCATATCGAAGAATGATGGACGGCTCGTAATTGGCGTTGGTGCTACAGTGACAAGCTTGAAAAGGCCATAAATCTGCAGGGCGGAGACCGTGTTAGGTGCGCGAAGGATGAGCAGCAGTATGCGCCTAGACCTCCAATTTCACCGCGTTTGAAACCTGCGCCAACGCAGATGCACTCGAAAGATACGATGCGGCGTCATTGAAGATAGGAGATGGTTGGTAGGGAGACATGGTAGATGCTCCCTCGGTAACTCGAAGACCAGACACAACGCGTATGGACTATATTACGTAAACAGCGGTCTATCAAGGATATTTGTACGAAAATCCGCCATAAACAAAGGTCTCTATGCCAGTCCCGCAGCCTTCATGGCCTGTGCAAAAAGATTAGCATTGTGAGATTAGAAGAAGCGTTCATCCATACATTGAGCATCTCCAAACCAATCTTCGCCGGGCTGTTTGTGACGATAGCGCCGGCCTTCTCGAGAGCTGCGACCTTATCCAACGCCGCACCTAAACCAATGGGATCAGCAACATGCATCATTTATTTATTTTGAATCGAACCTTTTCCACCAGCGATGATGGCACCAGCATGACCCATACGTCTGCCGGGAGGAGCGGTACGGCCAGCGATGAAGCCAACGACGGGCTTTGGCTTGGCACGGGTGAGGTTGAACCTCTCCAGGTATTCTGCTGCCTCCTCTTCCATGGAGCCACCGATCTCACCAATGATGACGATTCCTTTCGACGCGGCGATAAGCAATGCGCATTAGCGATGGGTGTAAGTTTCACTCACCCTCAGTCTTGTCATCTTCGAGGAAAACCTTGATCACGTCGACATGCTGCGTTCCCGGGAAGGAATCGCCGCCAATGCCCACGCAGAGCGTTTGTCCGAGACCAATATCCGTCGTCTGCGCGACAGCCTCGTATGTCAGAGTTCCGGAACGCGAAACGATACCTAATACTGTTAGTCGGCGACCGCGGTGGTGCGAAAAGCATGCTCCGTACCGATACGACCAGGTTTGTGGATATGACCAGGTTGGATGCCCATCTTGCATCCGAGTGGGTTGATGATGCCAGGGCAATTGGGCCCTACAAGACGCGATTTTGACTGGCTCTTCAAGGCGTTGATAACCTAAAGCGGTAATGTCATGACACGCCCTGTTGAAAGCGACATGGCATCTGCTTACCTTGATTTCATCTGCCTGGGGAATGCCCTCGGTAATGCAGACAATGAGACCGATTTCGTTTTCAATGGCTTCAATAATGGCATCCGCTGCAAAGGGTGGGGGAACGAAAATGACAGTCGCGTCAGGCTGGGCGTCGCGGACAGCCTGTCGCAAATTTTAAGGATCTACTGCAAGGCGGAGCGTAAAAGGTCTAGCGTACCTCTCTCACTGTGCCGAATACCGGAAGACCCAAGTGGATCTGACCAGCTTTCTTGGGAGAAACACCGCCGACCATGTTCGTCCCGTAAGCGAGAGCTTCCCTGGAATGGAAAGTAGCCTACACACAAGTCAGTTTGCGTCAATGAAAGCTCAGTCCGGAACGAACGTACAGTCTTTCCAGTGAAGCCCTGGCATAGAACTTTGGTATCCTTGTGGATGAGCAGATTGCGGATGGTGTCCTCGTAGCTCCGCCTGGAAACAGACTGGGAGAATAGCCTGCGCCCAGCTAAACGAAAAATGAGTGGGGCATGCATGATGCAAAAAAAATCCCGCACATACCGCTAGATGCCAGCGAGTGTCTAACGCGACCAAGCATTGTGAGAGGGTAGTCAAAAGAGGGAGATGACAGTGACACGCTACAGCGACCGCGCCTGCATACATACAGTTGCTATCATTACGTAAGATATCATGAGCGTTGCTCAACTTCTGGGATAGAACTTTTCACTATCGCATCGTTATCGTGAAAGGCGATATACTTCGGACCACCGGCATACCATGACGGGCCTTGCAGTTAAATTTCCTCAGCTTTTAGCGCACGAATTTCGCAATTACATCGTCACCGCGAAACCCTGCGTACTCCGGACCGTCAATGATACTGTGAGGCCGTGTACACAGGCTGCTGGAATAGACCTCAGGGTCGAAGGCTATAAAGATTCAGCGTCGAGACGCTAACTAGACTCAACTTATATCGCGCCACGCGATTCTATCTCCCTCAACATGCAGACTGTCGTATGCTCGTTTCTCTCGTTCATCCCGAAGGTCAAATTACTGATTTTAGTTCTAGGTCATAGTGGAAGCCAAGTCTCCCCGACTGAGTGCTCACGAATGTATCGCCGCTCAGCAGGCCATTGATGCACAAATCGAAGAAATCGCGTCTCCTTCATCGTCAGAATCAGGTCGCGAATTGCGCGCACGACGTAACGCATATACTCTGATCAACGTGTGGTTGCCCGTAGAGCTCATGGTCGCGATATTCTACGAGGTCATTCTCGCCTCCAGATTTACGCCATACTACATCAGAGCCTTTGAAGGTTACAGCCCCAGCCCAGAGTGGATCACCACCATTACCCACGTTTGCCAAACCTGGCGCACGATTGCTATCGATTCGCCCCGCCTATGGGAAGGAATTTCGTTCGTCAATTCCGAGATCACTTCCATCATGCTGGAACGCAGCAAGGCAGCACCAATATCGATTAGCTACCGCTCATGGTCGGACCCAGATCAGCCCATTAACACGCTTCCACTCGCCCTATCTCATGCCGACCGCGCATTCGAGATTTCTTTAAACATGCCCTCAAGGGAAAGACGGGATCTAGTCTCCAAACACCTGACGAAGCCAATGCCATTTTTGAAGCGGTTGGAGCTCTGGACCAGCGGCCTTCCGGCGGAAGACGTGCCATGCTTCCTCCCCCCCGGCTGTCTCGAAGGGGCGAGTTGCCTCAATCGCCTCATTCTTTTGGCGGTCGGCTTCTCACCTAATTCGATTCTTCCTGCGACGCTCACAAAATTGAGTCTCTATCAGCCCCCGGAGAAATTCACAGTGTCGCAGATGGTGACGCTTCTAGAGCCTCTGGAGCACTTGAGCGATTTGCTGATCGAAGATGCTCTGCATTCCGATGCACCAGATTCCATTAGCTCACCCGACCCTCGTTGTCTGTCGCCACGCACCAGTCTCACCCGTCTCCATCTCGGCGCAGGAGCACATCAACGTGACGCCTTCATGAGGCGATTCCCAATCACACCCAGAACACAGGTCACGCTCCCATGCCGTCCAGAATCGCTCGAAGATTTCCGCTTTGGCCAGCTACTCAGGCCAGTGTATGGTGCGCGGGGCCTGCTGCGCGGTCTGTGTGTCTCGTACACAGGCAGAGTCTGCATAAATGCCTATCTGGACGCATCCCTCCCACCGACGCCTTCGGAGATGTGCTTCAGCTTATTGGTTACGCCGTGGGCAGACAGCAACTTCCCATGGCAAGAGACGTTGCGCGATCTGTGCGCCCAGATACCGCTAGACAGGGTCGAGACGCTGGATCTCGACTCCATGCGGAGTAACCAAGAACTCGGAGAAGTCACCGTACAGCTTCTTGCTTCTCACCTTCCCGGTGTCCGTGCACTAAGCGCACAGGGTCAAGCCGTGAAGCACATACTGCGGGTTCTGCATCCACAGGCAGATGGAAATGACCCCGCCTTTCCGCGTCTCAGGGCTTTGACTGTGGATAGCAGATATTCCAGCGGGACGGACAAGCAACAGTTGGGGTCGATCGTTGATTGTTTAGTCGCCAGAAAAGGAACGGGCAAGGCTACTGATGTAGAGGAGTTCACTTTCAACGATTGGGTAGTACCACCGGAACATCTGCAGGACCCGAAGAGCCTGAAGGGCTGGGAACTTCCTTCGGTTCCTGATTTTTTCATGTATGGCCTTGGCCCTGAAATCCTTCCAAACACAAGGGAACACCCTAGGTGGCCTCGACCACGATTTCCTTGAACGTTGTTCGTGACGTCCAGCCTTATCTTCATCCTGCATCCTATTGACTCTCGGCTCCAGGGTGCAGTGCGAAAAGAGCGCGGAGTACAAGGAGCCCAATCATGTAGACCGAGCTGGGGAGAAAGGATTCGGGCAAGTCTCACGAGATGATCTGATGATCTCAACAGTACTTCTACAGACGTTCCGCTTTACAGACTGCGTGCTGCTGTGGATGCGAGTAAACAATGAATTGACAGAGCCGGAGCTACAACGAAATCGAAAGCTGTCGAAAGAGTTTGCAAAGAAAGGCTGGACGAGGCAACGCCGCTGAAAATATGACCAGTGCAAGCGACTAATGTAAGTTGACGGCTCAGTGGGTGGAACGCGATGGATCCTCCAAGAAAAGGGTGTGGCTCTTGAATTGATTTTGCTTCTAGCAGGTTCTGGGCTGGTACACCGATCGCGGGAGTAGGGACTGACCCACGCTTTCTGCATTGACGATGTCATCGACAGGTCATCGAGCACCCCCTATCGACATTCTGACGCACACGCAACAGCTCCTGGACGTGGTCGATGTGCGGAAGCAGACACGCCGTCATACATGAAGGAAGTATATAAAGCAAAGGAGACAGCTTCCGATTCAGAACATTGATTTTTCAACATGTCTTCCGCATCGCAGAAAGCACTTCTCATCCCATCGAAGGGTGCGAACTTCGAGATTGGCACCCGTGCTATCCCAAAGCCCGGACACGGACAAGTTCTCGTCAAGGTGCTTGCGGCGGCCATGAACCCTGTAGACAATTACATTCAGCAGGCCGGTGTGTTCATCGATGAATATCCTGCAGTCCTTGGCAACGATGGTGCTGGTATCATCGAGGAACTCGGAGAGGGCGTGACTGGCTTCCAAAAGGGAGATCGCGTGTTAGTACAACCACTTCAATACCACTTGTACTGTTGTTCATTTCTTTTGCTATAGCCTCTTGCAGGGCCTGTGGGTCCCCGATCGCGGAACCTTCCAGCAGTATGTTCTGGGTGACGCTGTTCGAGTCGCAAAAGTCCGTAATTGTGTCCACGCATATCAGACGCGTACTCCCCTATTTCCGAGCTGACGCGAATAAATTATAGATTCCCAGCAAATACTCGTTTGATGAAGCTGCCACTATCCCGCTCACCTTTGCAACGGCAGCCATAGGTTTATACGGCAAGAAAGGCGCGCCGCGCGGAGGCGCAGAACTTGCTAGACCCTGGACTGCTAGCGGTCGCGACAAGTACAAGGGCAATGCCGCCCTCATCGTTGGCGGGTCCAGCTCTGTCGGACAACATGGTAAATTAACACGATTACATTCTCAATGCTGAGGCTAATATCTCGATTAGCAATCCAGCTGGCGAAGCTGTCCGGTTTTGAACCCATCATCACTACTGCATCCTCCCGCAACGCTGAATATGTCAAGTCCGCTGGCGCGACGCACGTCATCGACTACCACACCACGTCGTATGCAGAGCTTCCCGCCGCAGTGGCGAAGATCGCCCCATCCGTCCCACTTGTGTACGACGCGATCGCCTCGGACGAGGCGCAGGAGGCTTCTTGGAAGATTCTCGCACCCAAAGGCTTCCTCGTCACCACGCTGGAGCCCAGCGTCGGTAAGCTGGGTGAGGAGGCGGAGGAGGGCAAGACCGTTTGCTTCGTCTTTGGCAGCTCGAACAGTCCCGAGAACCACTACATATCTAATGATTTCTATGACCATCTGACTAGCCTTCTCGACACAGGCGTCATAAAGGTTTGTTAAATTGCTAAATCATACCTATCGCCGGCCTGGCTAATTGTTTTCCTGATAGCCCAACAGAGTCGAGAAACTGCCTGGTGGACTTGCTGCCATCCCAGCTGGAGTCGCAAGGGTGGGACAGGGCAAGGTTAGTGGGGTGAAGTTGGTCGCTAATCCTCAAGAGGGTCTTTAGGCGGTTGGGCGGCGAGGATTGTTCCGAAGGGATTTTAGCTCAAAGGACCGGTCTTACCGATATGGTTGTGGGATATTTGGAGCATTATACACGGCACATCCCAAATGTAATGCAAGTTGTATGTACGATACGAATGGCAGGAAGCTTGAATCGAGCACTGCGGCTTCTGGCGAAATCGATCGCCAAACATAGGGCTTCGATAGACACATGAGCATGTCGTTACAATAAATCATGTATAACTGGAAAGAAATGTTTGGTAGCTACATCTTCCGTGATATGGTATAACAGGTCATCATGATACAATGTGCTTCTTTACATCTTCTACCGATCCAAAGGTTCCACCCGCCGTCTGTCCCGGGTTTTACGAGACGCTCTATGCAATCCAACGATGGCATATTTCACCTTATCATACTGACCAGCATTAATGGCACTGAAATCATGAAGAGTCAGACAACAGGTAAGACGATGATACTGCAAGAGACTCACGCCGCCAAATCACTCAAGAATTGCGCCTTCGCCATATCTGGAACACTGGTGCTTGGCAGCCGCATGAGAATGGGACCCACCCAGGACAGCAGAGGCTGAGACCACAGCTCCGCCAGCACCCGGAAGATTGAGATGATGGACGACGGCGCGTCCTCAGGGAAGTCTCCGACAAGACCTGATATCAACAGTCCAGCAAGGTCGAAACCCTCCTTATCAATGACCTGTCGGATGGCGGCGGCATAGATGGGGAATTTCGGTGGCGGAGTTGTCACGTTCGGCATGAGGCAGTCATGGGTCACGATGGATCGAATGAGGTCGAGGGAATAGAAGACAGGGTCCGATTGCACCAGCGTGAGTGCTGTCATGACGACCCGGAAAGCGACCGGGAACACCGCGCTCTCGAAGAAAATGTCTGGCCCATAGGTCAAAAGGCGCAGGAGCATCTGGATGTAATCCTCGAGCACTGGATACAGATGGCGTCAGCTAGGATCAAAGAAGTGATTAGATGAGCACACACCATCAGGGAGGGACGAAGGCGTCTTCTCTTGAAGGAGAGCAGCCATCTTATTCGTAGATCGTTCATACAGAGCCTTAAATGCTGCCCGTAACTGAGAATTTTCTTCATTTCCGAACTGAGCCAGCACCTTGCCGCCAATCCAGAGATAGCTGGCCAATCCAGTCGCCTCGAAAGCAGTGGTCATTTTTGCTACGACATCTGCAGCAACTGGTAGCGCATAAGCGCCGAACAGAGTCAGACCATGTCGGAGGACCCTAGTTGTATGTTCGGCGACCTCGTAGTCTGATCCATACTTGGCGATGAAAGCATCAAAGATGGCCCAAGCTTCTTGACAAGTGTTTTGGCATGCCTCGGGAAGCTCTTCGCCAAACGGACCGACCGTATACAACATCACCTCCAGATTTGCCAAGCCATCTAAAGGAGGAAGTCAGCACGAGCACGAGCACGCATGGCAGGAAATAACTTACCCTCGACGCGTTGCAAGTCTTGTTTGCTTGGCACAGTAGCCTGGGTCGTTATGGCATGAACAGCAGCGAGAATATCGAGGGAGAATGTGCGCAGAGATTGGGCAGCTTGTTCCATGGGCATCGCAGATATGACGAACGAAATGGCTTCATACACAGACGTCTGGTCATCCCTCGTAAGCTTCGGGCCTGCAGAGACGAGGAACGTATGTAATTGGGGTAAGAACGTGACCAAATGCTGCATCCGGACGTTAGCTATATCCTTTCTGAACCAAAAGCCAATCACGTACCCGTTTGCAATCATCGCAAAGGTATTTAAGAGCGTGGCTTGCAGCTCCGATTACCTCGCTATCAGTATCCTCGAAACCGGATGAGACATATTGCAATGCGGGAGGGATATAGTCTGGGTGCTGGCTAATCCAATCTGTGTAACGCGAGATGATGAGAAGCGCTGCATATCGCACTCGAGGATGCTGTGGGAGCCTGGGCAAAAGATCCATGATTTTAGGGACAGCCGTCACATCGTTCAGTTCGACCTGCGCGCCCATAGACCTCATTGCAAACAAGGGCGCTTCGATGTCTTGCCAAGTCACGTTGGCACCCTGAGCCAATGCAGTTGTAATCATATCGTATGCCGCCATTAGACAAGGTCCAGTTCCGAGCACGTGGCAGCAATCCTTGAGCGTGTCACCCATAACATGTCGGAAAGAGCGGAAATTGTCCAACTCCTCCCCGAGCATTGGAGAGGCGTCGGGGGGGAAGTGGAGATGCCGGATGACGGCCGCCATCAAAGATTTGTATGCATCGTAGAAAGCGGGAGCAATGGAGGACTTCTTGCCGATGCTCTGAGCGAGTCGCGCCCAGAAGGGGAAGGTGATGGGTACGATGTCGAGGTCAGGATACGCAGAACACTCGCTGATGGCTTCGACGATGGGGAAGAAGATCTCAGTGTGTTGGAGGATGAGCAGTCGATAGGTTTCTCCCGCCTCAGAAAAGATGCGTGCGTAGCCTCTGACTTTCTCCGGGTCATCATACGCTGCTGTCAGGGCCGGCCGGAGTGCTATCACTTTCGGAACAATGCCCTCGATGACGGGCATGTTCTCATCTATTTCCTGAGTCTCATGGATGAGATCGCAGACGACGTCCACAGCCGCATCGAACAACTCCTCTGAAGCAAGGGCCTCAAAGGAAAAGTCGAAAAGTGGGGATGCTGCCAAGTCTGTGGCAGTGATCTCGCCGGCGATCACCCAATTTCTCAGGCAGTTGAAGATCTGATTTTGGACGACGGTTGTGATGCCTGATCAAAGGCTTCGTTAGCATTTCAGCATAATTTGAGAAGAGATGAGCTAACCGGACGCCTGAATATACATCGATAGAAGGTCAAGTACCTGCTTTGCATTTGCAGTAAGCAGGTCTGCAGACCGTTCTCTATACTCTTGATCCTAGAAAGACGACAAAACTTCAACTCCTGTCAATGAAAACGAATATCACAGCTCTTACCGTGACAGGGATCTTGGTGTTCGTGTTCAGCTCGTCCGGAAGGACGGTCAAGAATTGAAGCAAAATTGGCACAGTCGAAGGATTTCCTCCGAATGCGTCGATCATGCTTTGCACGGCGTTTCTCCATGCGGGAACCTGGAGCGCAAGACCAGCAAGGGCGAGACAGAGCTGAATGACGATATTCTTTGGTCCATTCTGATACAGTCGCAACACTTCGACCAGCGTATCGCGCAGGGACAGCAGATTTTCGGCAGATACTTGATTGAGGTCGTATATGACCTGAGGAAGCAGATTGGATGAGTTGTGGACAAGGGTCCGATCCAGAGCCACTCACCTTGCTCCTCAGCGTCTGCGCTGCGAAGACTTTTGCAGCTGGCGGTGAATCGGCGGACCGTAAGATGACATTGCACATAGTCCACGCGTCAGGCTAAGACGACGATTGGATCGGACAAGTCAGAAATCGTAGTCGGGGGCCACAGACGGAACGGTAGTTACTGCATGCTGGAATCTCTGGAGCCAGTCGTTGGCCTTTTCCAACTCGGCCTTATCTGTCGTGCGACCAAAGACATCTAGCGCAGAGAACAGATCTTGAACTTCCGAAGACATATTGTGGAAGAGAAGGAGGGAGGGACAGTAAGGAGACGGAGTAGTGCAGTAAGAGATCGGAAAGCCACTCAAAAGTTACTCGATCCTCTTAATTGCCAATTTAGGATGACGACATGACACGGTGCTTAGCAGAGAGTGGCAGTGAGCCGAGGTATCATATATTCATCAAATAATCGTCGACTCAACGATTCCGTCAAATCTCCAACTAAAACAGGAGAGAACAAGTAATAGTAATCATATGAAAGGAGGCGCGAGCGCCAGGATATCCATGCAAACGAGTGTGAGAAATGTTCTGGCGCGCTGGGCGCGGAGGGCAGGACACAAGTCCCCCGTGAAGTAGGGAATGTACGATACCATAACGGAACCAGGAGCAGCAGAACAACATGTGATAAAAAGCAAGGGCTGGAAGACGGTCTTTTGGAGCCAGGGTATTGTCCACTAAGCGCGAAGGAAACGATTCCTCGTCTTCGGCTAGTGTTGATAAGAGGGATGAGCGACTATATGCAGCTAAATCCATCAGATCACACACCTGAGTTTTCTCGGGAGTCAAGGGCCTGCCGCTCTCGATCTTCCGCTTCTTTTCTTCCAAATCGTTGCGTTGCTTGTCGAGAGACTCCTTCATCTCCCGGTGTCTGGCGTACAATTCCTCCTCGGACTGCTTGAGCTTCGACTCCTTCTCCTGCACCTTCTGCTGGAAGACCATCTTCATCTCGGCCTCCATCTTGGCGAGCTTCGCTTCGTGCAAGACGCGCTCCTCCTGCATGCGCAGCGCGGGGCTATGATAGACATATTAAACATGACGCCAACGTGAACTAGATCATCAACTTGCACGTACTTGACCTCTTTGAAGACGCTCGAGTCCTGGGCGACACCCATGCTGAGCAGCTTCTCCGTTCGCCAATTCTCATAGAGTACATCGTTGGTGTACTCCCTGAGCTCCTCCATGTAAGTCCGGACAAGCATCTGACGAAGCTTGACGAAGTCGCAGTGGTCTTCATTATCGACCTCAATAACACCCCAGGGGTAAGAGCGACCCCGGACTTGACGACCATCAGGTGTGTCGACAACCTGATCCGAGCCAACAACAGCAAATGGAATCTTGCTGGCAATCTCCTCAGCTTCCGCCAAGGTCTCCTCATCTTCGTTCTCGTACGTCGGAGCCTGGAAGATGTGGATGTTGTGATAAGCGATGTCAGCGAGGATCTAGAAAATTATGAATATTCGCGTCTTCCGTGCGTGAGGAATCTAGATATTTACTCGGGCCTTGAATTCCGCGACCTCCTCATCTGTCAAGGTGTCCGACTTGGCAATGATGGGGATGAGGTTGACTTTGGTGTGCAGCCGACGCATGAACTCAATGTCCAGTGGCTTCAAACTAGTTCATGGTCAGAATGCGTGGCCAAATCTTGATTTAGTGCAACTTACGCGTGGCCGGTCGGCTGGATGAAGTATAGGCAAGCGTGGACCCGGTTGTCAACGACCTTCTGGCGGTTGACGCGATTCTCTTGCTCCAGGTAAGAGTCGAACCGGGACTCGATGTTCTCCACGATGGGCTTCCAACTGATGAGGTAGTCCGTGAGCGTGAAACGGCGTATCAAATATATTGTTGAGGGCGAACCTGTCATCATTGTTCACAAAGTCTCCAAATCCAGGAGTGTCCACAACGGTCAGACGAAGTCGGACACCATTCTCCTCAATATCTGGAAGTTCGTTCCATTGGTCGGCAGAGCTAGGTGGGAGATAAACGTGGGATGCGTACCGGCGCTTATGCTCTCAATGGCGACAGTCTGGGGTCGCTCGGCATTGGGAGGCAGAGGCTCCTTGGGAGGGTAGAGGGGAGTGTTGAACAGGGTGTTGACGAGTGTCGACTTGCCCAGACCCGATTCGCCTGTGTGGAGACGCGCCTCAGGATGGTGTCGTGTCGTTGATGGAAGCTAGTACACGTACCCACGACCATTGCAGTGAACTGGAACCCTTTCCTCACACTCTTCCTGTGCACCTGGTTGGGAAGATTTGCGAAACCCACATAGCCCATAAGTTTCTTGCGAACGATGGACGAAATGGCGGCGTTGTTGTTAGGCAAGGACGCGGTGGAACCATTTGCACCGCCGTTCGGGGTGGGGGACACGTCGCCGTTGCGGCTAGAGACGTAGGAGTCCGTCATCTATTAGAATGAAAGTAAGATTTGTAAGGACGACGTCGAGGAGGAAGAGTAGGAGGAAGGGGGAAATTACATTCACGTTGACCTGGACTGGAGGGAGGAAAGAAGTTGGGCGCCGGGATTGTACTTGTTTGCTCTGCGGCTGCTGGCTTGGTGTGGCGTCCCGTACCTTCGGCCTCGGCAAGAGCAGGTGCTGTCGCGAATCGTTCACCATACGTCCTTCCCAAGAAATATGTATGGGCTCACCCAGCGCAGCCGTTGTTCTTCATCCACTTGCGCAATCGACATCGCTTCCTCCCCTCCAAAGTCCTGCGATCTCTTATATTGGTCCTGACATGCGTCGGCCGTGCGGCTGCGCCCCATTCAGCTGCTTCTCAGGCTACTACAGCCTCAGAAGCTTTCACTTCAGCAAGTTCGTGCATGCCTTCTTGGGCGTCGTCATTGCCCAATAGAGCTTATCACCTTTCGTTACTGATTTCTAAACCAAGCATGTCATTACGGGCCTTTCCAAGACTGATGCGAATAAGGTAAGTAAGTGTGAAATCATGTCCCAATAACCCAGTCCCTCAGGGTGTCCCGCACCCCTAAATGGCGCACGCTGCGCCATCAATGAACATATCGAACATTCGATCTACCTTCGTCCTAATCACCTCCTGCTCCAACGCCGCCCCCAGGTCCGTCGCGCAAAAATCGGCAGGAGATTCACTTTCTGAGTCGTCCGATGACGCCGTGGTCAGACCCGGCGTGGATGGGGTCCTGCTAGCCGGTGATGTGCACCTGTCGTCCGATGACGGGAGCGGCGACCATAGACCCTCGGCACCGCACGCGCGGACCTTATTCCCGCCCCACGTCAACTCTTCCATGTTATCCTGCAGGGAGGCGACCCATTTGGGTGTTTTCTTCACCTGCGCAGCCAGCTCCTTCGCGTCAATGGAGGCTAATCTCCGGAGTGTCGCGCACTCATTGGGTTTCGTGGGCAGCTGTCTCCTTCGCCTCGCCGCGTTGCGTGCTGATCGATGCTGAGTGGAATGCATCTGCGCCTTGGGTGCATAGATCGTCCTCCCCATCTGCTCTAGATCCGCATTCTTCTTGGGAGTCGCCACTACCGTGCCGTCCTCCTTCCTCCGAAAGACCATGTCCTTCATGAAAGCGCCCTTGCCAAGGGATTTGAAATGAGGGTCTCGAGTCCGAGGCTGTTGGCGTCGTCTCTCGTTTGGCGTTGGGGTGGTGAAGGGTGAGGATGTAGGTAATGATGGATATACTTGACCTTCACCCGCCTGCAGGTGACGAGACATCCAGGCCGCCCTCAGTGCGACAGTGGCGTCGGGGGATTCGTAGTAAGGCATTGAGGGGCGAGTACACGTATGAGAATCGTCGATGAGGAACTCTGAATAATATAGGAATATGGAAAAGAATGGCGGGATTGTGTGCTAGACCCGTCTAGGGTGGTCGCCGGCGGTGAGACGTCGTCCAAGTGAGGTGTAATCAATATATATCGTGTTCCCATTGCTTTTGTAGGGTAATGTGTCAACGTTCGGGGCCAAGCGTATGTAAAGTGCTCGCCCTTTCGTTGACAAGAAAGACAATTCGCCACAAAGACGTCTTTGACGTCCGGTAGTTGCCACCAAAGAAGCGTCGCCCTCAGCGCTTCGGTTCGACTTCGAAATGTGTGCCTGCCGCCACGCTGCATAATATAACGAGCGACAAATGCACGCTTGTTGCACGTTGTCGAACCAGTGATTATCACGAGAACGCGGCTACATACAACTCGGTCACGATGGACCAGCACCTGGGCCACGCGCTACACACGAGAAGCCGGCATCCCACAGATCAGGCTTGTTTGTGGGCGCAATCCTGACGAATGCGATCCGAGATCCAAGGACTCCTCCTAATCAAACACCGACTGTTTCGAGCTTAAAAACTAGAAAGTCCCATTCAATGACTGCATGGGTATCGCCGAACAAAGAGATATGCTCACTATCATTCCGTGCATAATGGCCCACCACATCCAGGTCAAACTTGCCCCGTGCGATATCATCAAGGTCAAGCTCCGCGGTGAGAACTCCCTCTCCCTCCAACAATGGACCTGCCAGCACCTTGCCGAGAGGACTGACGATGACACTCCCGCCTGCAATCATAACGGCTTCGGGGTTGCGCGCGCTCGCATCTGCAACGGGGTGATCCTGCGGATAATCCTTCTCCTGTGCATACTGACATGCAGCAAGGACGAAGCAACGACCTTCCAGCGCGATATGCATCATGGTGTGTTGCCAGACAGGCCTGGCATCCACGGTAGGCGCACAGTATATCTGCGTATCCTTCGAGTAGTAGAACGTTCGCACTGGCCGATTGGTATGTCAATGGAGATGCACCTAAACAGGCTTCATACATACGCAATGGCATATAATTCTCCCTGCATGAGAAGCCATCAGGTAAAACGAGCATTCTCGAGATTGAGGACATACCAGCATATCGTTGCGGAGATATTCGCAGATACTTCTGCCGAATTGTCCTTGCACGATACGAATTGTTTCTTAATGACAGGAAGTGTATCCGGGCCTCCCTGGCCCCAGATCAAACGTTCCGAGGCGGTAGGCATCAACTTGCGATGCTTGCCAATTAGCCCGGTGTCGGGATCCACGAATATCGCAGTGCAGTAGAGCGTGCCTCCGTCGCGCTCGATGATCCCGACGACGAGGAACACACCTGTTTCCTTGCTGACTTGTTCCACACGCGACAGCGCAGGCGATGGTAGTTCGATGGCGGCATGGTAGTATCGCACGAACTCGTCGCGGCCTTGCGGGGTGCGCTCCCCAACCACTGCACCAAACGTCGACATCTTTGGATAGCCCCCGATACTGGAACGCGTTAGCTCATTCACAGAAGGCGTTTGGGCTCACGTACAATGCTTCAGGGAACACCGCAAGTTGGCTCCCATCTCTTTCTTTCGCCAATCGAGTCAGCCTCTCCAATTTGTCCAGTGTGTCATTTAACGAGTAAGCCGCTGTACATGTCTGCACGACCGACGCTCGGATGGAGTTAGACATATTCAATGGTGTGAAAAGAAGAAGCAAGAGGAGATTCGGGCCATGCTCGACCTCTCTTCCGACGCGACGTTCCGTCTTCCGTCGCCCAGCTCATATCGCGTCAGACACACACGTGATACAATGTCCCATGACCGCGAAACGTGCTTGGCGGGGAAGGAGGAGGAAGAGCTGCAAAACCATGACTCGCATTAATAAGATATATTCAAAAACATCTAGATCTGTGCAGAAGGAGAGGGCGACGGTGCGGAGACAGCCTCCTGAGGCTGGCTGGATTTCTCGATCTTCGGCAGCCATGACTTGGGGAAGTCTCTGATTGACGGGGGCGACGAGTATCTTCCCCTCCCGCCTGCCATGTCTCGCACCAGCTTTCCCTTCTGGGCCTTCCTTGCCTTTGCGTCCAGATGCCGTCGGTCAAATGGAATGTCTGTAAAACGGTCCTTCCCGTTCTGCGAGCAAAATTTAGACAAACAGCACTCTCTTAACCAAAGTGAACTCACATTGGCCTCGTCAATGAGCTTGTCCAGAGTGTCGCTCGCCCACTTCAGGTTCATGGCCGGTCGAGGGAAGTCTTCGCATGAGATTTTGATGTAGCCGTCCTTCCCGCCCTCGCTTGTCAGACCAGAGTCCTTAGGCGCTTGAGGCGTCCACCGCACCCCAGCAAGGAGACGAAATTTGTAGACGGCGTGCTTGTCCTTGAGAGGGAGTCGAGAGACCGGGACAACAATGGCGCGCTTGACTGTAGCAGGGTGCTCTTCGCCGCCATACGATATGGAGCGGACGGCTATCGGCTCTGCCGACGTGGGAGGTACGAATGGTTTCGGAATGCTGCACTATCGTGTTAGCTCGTAGCGAAACAGCAGGACGCATTACACGCACCGACAAGCTGCGGCATCTCGTGCTCAATGAGACGGAGGTAGTGCAGCACCTGGCGTTGCTGCTGTATCCAGATGTGGCCAGCAGCGGTGGTATCGTCGTCCCTGAATTCTTCCATGTCTGCAGCGCCCCACTTCGGCTGCACAAAGGGCAGTTCCTTCCCTACCACATCCTCCAGTCCCTCCGCAATCGCTGCGTCACTGGGACGCTGTGTCACGACCGGAGCGCGACGCGGGTACGACACAACGGCGGATGAATGAACGGACCGGGTGGCCCGACGAAAGGCGCTCCTCGGGATCTGTGAGAGCAGATGCATGTTGACCGCCGGGGCGCGTGAGGCAAAGGTGCGTGGCGATGTCTGCGTGCACTTGCGAAATTCGAGCAGGAGGTAGTGGACGGATTCGGAAGCGGTTAAGGCTGTTGCCACACAAGGACAAACAACCGCTTTGCTGGTTCTTGGCGCTTGTCAATTGCCATATTCGCCACACTTTACTTCACATAACCACTCTGGCCGCCAATGGTCGTAGGTGGTCAACTGCTTGCTGTCATGTTGGATATGATGTCAAATTCTGTTTCCAGCGCCTTTTACTCTCGATCAAGGCAGATCTCGAGAACGTGACGAATCTCGAGCCCGCCTCCGATGACTTCGAATACTTCTTCCAGGTTAGTTAGTAAATTTAATCTCACTGACAAGACTCTGCAACGAAACTTAGGTTAAATGCAACAGCTGTAACGAAACCCACCCGAACTTCGTCTCTCTGAACCGTCTTGTGCGTCTTTAGTGGCACACACTCCGACCCTGCCTGAACTGGCTGTCAGGAAGAAGTCGAAGTAAGCGGCGGCAAAGGAAGCACGGCGAATTTCGTATGGAAGTGCGGCTTTTGCAAGCGTGAAAGCTCGGCCAAGTTCGAGGCCGCCTCACCCACTCAGCCCTATTCTATCGACGCAAATGGCCAGTTCGCCCCGTTCCTGGTTGTGGATTGTCGGGGGCTGGAATTTACCGGCTTTGACGCACGGGTACGCGTTTCAAAGCCATTTATTGATCACATTGTGACTTACATCTGTTATAGGGGATGTGGAAATGTGTTGGCGCTGAGTCTGATATGCCGTTTTTGGATGTCGATTTAGACGAAGGCGAATGGGTGGATTACGATGAGAAGGTGAGTCTCAGAGTATTTTTGCTCTTGATCGCACTGATATAACCGAATTGTTAGGCTGCACTACCCGTGGGCGTATCAAATGTGGAATGTCAATGGAGCAGAGCATAAGACTACAGTATGGTAGATATCCAACGCCGTGTATGCTGAGATGTATTTTTTTTTTTTTTTTTTTTTTTTTCCCAGTTTAAAGTCTATTTAGGGTTGCCCCCATGTCTAGACTAATAATACATGTATGCGAATCCTCTGCTCATGCTCCCCCTCTGGTCCGTCTGTGACCGAAGTCCAAATCGGAAATCGACCTGGTATCAATAATCAAAATTTTAAGAAGCTGCTGTATGTCTGTTGTCCTTGCTGAGATGTATAAATCGAAATCTGGTATCAATAATCAAAATGAAGCTGCTGTATCTAAGGAATCAGCTCTCCTGTATTTCCCGCTGCGGGGGATCGACAGACTCGCGCGGTCACTTCGATACACCACCGATAACCCTTTCGTCGGGTTCCTCGGATCGTGGCGGTTGCTCCTCAGCATTGGGACTCTTTATTTCTCCTGAGCCGGTTTGTTCCGGTATGTTTTTCACTCGATCCCCATGCTCTGCACGCTCTGCATCCCGTCCACCCAAGTTTTCCGCCTTCCCCGCCTCCTCTTCATGTCCATATGTTATCCTCCTCCTACCTTCCAAGATCTCCTTCTTCCAGTTGATATCTGCCAGTGTCTGTGGGAAATTTTCGATGTCTTCCTTCTTCTTGTGTATCTTGGCCCTGCCTTTCGCCGTAAACCTGGATTGGGCTTTCTTGAGCTTGGCAAGGTGCTCAATTCTGCAAAACATGAATATGTCGAACGAAAGTTATGACAGATGAAGACGCACAGCCATAGCATCAACTCTGCCTTGCTGACTTCGACCTTATCCATATCCATGCCACGCTCCTCGAGAATCTGCAGAAATCTCCGAAAATGCTAGTCAAATCGAATGGTAGTCAGATCAATTGACATGACTGAGATAAATTCTTCGCACATTTATGGATGTCCTTGACGGTGGAGATAATTCTCAGCCAAACATTTGGAGCGATTGCATTCTTTTTACCTGTAATGGCCGGATAGCGGCGAAAGAGTGTGAATAACACCATCTTTGACCGAAATCAGACCTGCGGATGTGACAAGGCCGCCGGCAAGGAAGGATGAATGTTGAAATGTCCCTGGGTCTTCGACATGGTGAGTATTTTCCGATCAAACTATGGGAAAGCTTACCTTTGATGCCTACAAATATATTAACTGGGGGATACAAATTTATTAGCACATGGAGGTATAGTGTCAGCGGACCGCGTCCTACAATTTTTGTCCTGCAAATGCATCAATATAGCGTCCGACTGTAAGATAAGTGTGCGAATTACCGAGACATAGATCCAAGTGTTACGTTTCACAGTCTTTCTTAAGAGCCTCTCGATCATCCCATGGACAGTCAAGCGGCTCCAAAATGCCCTCATCAGTTTGTTCTTTCCTTGAGCAGGACTGACATAATGCAGGGCGGCATTGTTGAGGGAATTTGAGGAGACCGACGAGGAGGGTGAAAGCGCCGTGTTGTTGGTACGAAGCTGGTTGGGAACGTCTGGGTCATCTTGAGGAACAATTCCTTGCCCATTGCCAGCGTCCCTCCAGTGACCTGCAGTCGTGTCAACCAGCTGCTTGTTCCGCGTCCAGCGCAGCTTGCCCTCGGAGTCGACCTCCACGAGGTAGTTAAGACCTTGGCCACATATCCGGAGTCAAACCCTATAGATACTCAAAGATAAAAGAACGTACGCTGCTCTGAGGAAAGGTAGCTGAGAATTCAGGCATCAACAACAGTCAAAAGACGACAAATGCATGAGATTAGAGTTTGAACATACGCTATTCGCTAAAGAGCACTATCGTCAAAACCCAGCCCAGGATGACTATGCGCATGGGCGTACCTCTTTCTCCAACTGATCTCGAGGACACTCCTTTAACGAGACGTCTTTTCCACCGCCGTGATCCAGCCTGACAGTCAACGATAGTTGATTAAGGAGAACCTTTGAAGGAAGAACGGTGGGACAAACCACTTGAAGAAATTCTCGCTTGTGTCCGCGTCTTTCCATTTTTTATGATAGAACTATTTACCAGCATACAGTAAACGTACGAATGATTGCATTGGTGACTGGAAGTACCTTCACTAAGTGGGTGTCAAAAATAGCTTAAAGTTCTACGAAAGAAGACTCAACGGTTGGAGCCATACCGGTGCTTTCTGCAGTCTCCGAGTAAGATGTCTGTCAATGGTCGCGGACCAATCAACACTTACCCATCAATCAGCTCAAGCCAGTGCTGTGTTTCAAGCTTCTTGCGAATTGCATCAGGTGCCGTGACCCCAGCATTTTCGAGCATCTCATTTCCGTCTTGAAGTCGTTTTGCCATGACACCGGCGCCATCAGCAAAAACGTTTCAGTCGGCTATTCCCCGGTGAGGACTGTCACGCGTCACCGTGGTTGCGCCCGACTGTAATCCCTTACACCCAAGGGGGAATACATTGTCAAGAACATCAAAGGCTGCCAAGGCCTTGGGAATCTGATGTCTTGATGGTGAGTTCTCAAAAGCTCCGGCCGGGTACTTTCAATTCAGATGCCTCTGCATTTTGCAGCACACCTCGAGCTGTCAATTTTTCGGCATCCCGTGGCAACGTGCGCTACGTTTTCTGAAGGTGCGGCGTCAGGCCCTAAACTTTGCTCCTTTAATATATTTCGCATCCGTCTGCCTTTCTCTATACTTCTCCCCTCTTGACCATATCTCGAGCGGCACACTGGGTCCTTTAGGACTTGTGTCCTGCCTCTTATACGATGCTGGAACTGCCTCGCATGGATCTTATGCCGGCCGACGTCTTCTATGCCTGCGTTATCTCGTCAAGGTGGCCTCATCGCTCGAAGATCCTCTCTGGTGTGCGCGCGATATATGGCCAACTCGCTGCTGGGCAGCGCTAGCTTATGGTAGTCTCGGGCATCCATTCTGGAACGGAGCGAACCATCATGGTGCGTCAGCGCAGATGGAGACGAGCATGACTACTTAGTTACGGATGTGGGATATATGATCTACTTAGTCCGAGTCCGAGTTTTAGCATAGCTTGCTGTAATGAAATATAATATCTCGCTATATCTTAACATGTCTAAGTTCGACTGAATAACAACAAGGATATATAAAAAATAATTCAATATTGTAGAGCTGCATTGCATAGTCAATGGCCGTATGACATTACATGCATACCATGCTGATGGACAAGGCTCACCCGTAGGTTCGCCTTGGCAAGACTGGTCAGCTTGGACCGGATGGGGACGATGGTAAATCCTTAAGGTGTGCGTGTATTGTCGGGTGACTAAATGTGGCATCCTTACCTGATGACAGGGATTGGGACCCTTGCAAGGCCCTACATACCCTTGTAATGCCCTGCCATTTTTTCACGCTTTTGCTGATGGCGTCGCCAGCGAGCTCTGGCCTGGTTATTACCCTCCTGCGCACCCATATTGCTGACCTGGGAGTTTCGTCACAGGTGTATACCATAGATGCTATCGCATTAGCACACACCTCGAGCTGTGCGTTTGTCGTGGCATCTTGCCATCTCGCGTGAGGCGTCAGGTACTTCGCCTTGGACTTGTTGCCGCTATGCTCCCTCCAGACCTGCTGTATTCGTCGAGCAGCTTCGTCGTGTGCACGCTCTGTATCACCATCCTTGCGCGGGGAAGAAAAATGTAGACTTTGGAAATGGGAAGACATGAAGATGGAGCGAGGAATAGAGACCTCATCATTTCTCTGGACGCGACTTTAAGCTGCTGCAATGACGTCAGGCCCCGATTGACCCAGATCTCGATCGCTTACGATCGTCATCGCCCTCAAAGTAAGTTACTACTATTCTAAAGTACTATGCATCCCATACTCACCCGCCCAAATAATATTGTTCTCTACGTACGAGGTACTTCCGGGACTGATATTGTCTTAGTTGTTTTCCTCGACACAACGTAGAAAGAGCGGAACCGCACTTCGCGATAATACTTAGTTTGTTTAAACTTTTGCAAACCATCTAGAAATACAAGCTCGATCCAAGGTTGACCATATACCGTCACCCAGTTTCAATAACTGGTTGATGGCGTTCTGTTACGTCTGGGGTCAGGATCTCGTCGAAGTGCGCTTGCCCACCTGGCATTACTTGGAATGTCGCGGGGCGCGTCGAGGCAACCGGGCGTGGGCGTCCTGGTGCGGCGTCGCGAGGCGTGAAGATCGCTATGGGTGGAGCTGTGGCCTTGACGCTGCCGCCAGGAGCATAGGAACACTGGGATGCGTGAGAGTCGGCTCGACGCGTTGTGCGGAGTTCTACTTACTCGAGCCCCGGTGTTGGCTCTTTTCATTACAATGTTCCAGTGCAGAAATGCCAGTTGTAATTCTGATCATCATTCAAGAAAAAAATGCGAAAATTGTGATTGTCCGTGCAGAGGTGTTCAAGACAAGTTCAAGATGTGACGTACCCACTTGTTGGGTGAATCTTTAATAGAGGTGTCACGTAGACGCTCTTGTATTCCTCAAACCGTGCATGTCTCGCGTTCGTTCGAGGCCCCATCCTGTGTAAAGGTGTTCCTTCATTCACATGGTTGCAGTCGAGTCACGAAGATGAATCAGACTCATTCAAACTCGCCAACGACCTCTCCAGTATCCAGGGAGCCTCTGCGGACAGTCGTAATATACGACAAGGGTATGAAACAGTTGGGGTGCACAGACATGTTGTACTTTGACCGTGTGTCCAATGCATTGGAAGGAGGGAGCAGTAGCAGATATTGAGAGAGAAAGGAGAGAAAGTATCCTGTCAATGGTTGAGTTTCCACCAGTGGCGGGAGCGGCAGAGGCGTCCATTGCAGGACCACCTCTGCCGGAAGGGGGGATGATGGTAGAGACCTTTCGAAGTTGCCATCGATACGGTGTCCTGTCAGGCTTGCCTGTGTGTCAGAACCTTTTTCGCTGTTCGCATGCGTCGTGTGTGCCGATGATGTGCTGCGACGCGATCTACTATGTTCCTGGCTTTCTGGGACCCGAAGAAGGGCAGGACATCAGCAAAAACGTTTCATTCGGCTATTCCCCGGTGAAGACTGTCACGCGTCACCGTGGTCACGCCAGAATGTAATCTCTTGCAAGGGTATGCAAGGGGCAATACATACCTATGTCAAGATCTTAAAAGGCTGCCAAGGGATGGGGAAGCTGCCTTCTTGATGGTGAGTTTCCAACATCTCTGGTCCGGTAGCTAATAGTTTACGATCCAGGTAGGCCTTCTGCTCCCTTTGCAGCAGTCGCCTGCCCGCCGTACTGCCCTCGATATTCCCGTTATCCCCTAGCAACGTAGCGCTACGTTTTCTCAAGGTGCGTCGTCACCGGCCCTAAAGTCTGCTTTTTAATATCTTTCACGTCGGTCTGCATTTCTCCATCTTTCTTCCCTCTTGACCATATCTCGAGCAGCGCGCTGGGTCCTTTACGACTTGTCTCTCGCTTTTGCATGTTGCATGACGTCGCATGGATCCTGTACTGGCCGACATCTTTTCGGTCTGTGTTAGTTATCGTCAAGTCTCTTCTCGGTCTGGGTTTTCTCGTCAAGGTGGCTTTCTAGGAGTCCTCGTCGCTCGAAGACACTCTGCGCGCGGAATATCTGGCGAAGATGCGATGCTGGGCAGCACTGGCTTATGGCAGTCTCGGGCGCATCCATTCTAGAATGGAGTGAGTGACCATCATTGAGCGACCATCATGGTGCGTCAGCGAAGATCGAAACGAGCATGACTACTTAGTTACGGAGTTCCGGACACGGGAAATATGATGTACTTAGTCCGACTCTCTGAGTCGTAAGTAGTATGGCATATTGTAATAAAATATTTCACCATATCTCAATTTTTTTTGACTATGAATGATAACAAGGAAATTTAGAAATAATGAAATGCTGTAGAGCTGCATTGCATGCCGACAGCCAGCCAAAGGCCATATGGCATTACACGCATGCCATGCTTACGGACAAGGCTCGTCTACGGGTGAGCCTTGGCAAGACTGGTCAGCCTTGGGCTGGATGGGGACGATGGCAAATCCATAAGGCGTGCGTGTATTGTCGGGTGACAATATGTGGCATCCTTACCTGACGACAAGGATTGGGACTCTTGCAAAGCCTTATATACCCTTGTAAGTCCCTACCATATTTTCACGCTTTTGCTGATGGAGGTGTACGCGAGGCAGCGCACCTCGGTACACTCTGTTGAGGCTGGACATCTGGAACGTGTGTGCCTACGGTAGTCGTCCGAATGGCATCATGATGACTGAAAGACAGAGTTCATGATTGATATGCCGAATCAAAGTTCAAAACAAACGTACCTCGGGAGCACGGTTGATATAGTTTCGGTGGAAAGGTGGTCCGAGTCTATTCTATCTGCCAATGAGTGCAGAGAATGGTAGTCCGCCATAAAGTGTAGGCAGAGAACGTCTGAGTCAAAATTGGGATCTGCAAGGCTCTGATGGAGATGATGGCGAAATCTCCGCAGGATGGGGAAAGCAAAATGGGGGGCAGAGGAGATATTGACTGCTATAAGTGCTTTCTTGATCATCGCAATAGGCACCGAAGTTCAGACCTATCTGTGTGATGCTAAGCAAGATTTCGAATGCGTGCAAACCTAGGACCCGAATCATCATATCAAGGCCCGTCGAAGCTGTTGCAAGACGGCGACATGTAGATAATTATTTAGAAAGATCTAGGCGAGCGCGGCGATTTGAAGAGGCCACTACCCTGCTCAATTGCGATCCTCGCGCACGGACGCACGTTAGTTCTGAGCGTATCACCTGAAAAACACGATGCCGTTGTGCGACCTTGATATGTGGCTTGCGGACCTCCTACTTGACGGGCTCCGTCGCGAGCACGTAGAGGCATGCTCTCAATGATATCGCAAGTCATGCTTCGGGTTCAACATCACTATAATCTAGTCAGCATTGCGAACATCTCCGACATGTCTGAAATCATCAACGGAATCAGCGGTCTCCACCACAGAATTTCGGGACAGCATACCTCCTACGGAATCGCTCGCGCCCTCCCCTTGGTCTTCAAGACTGTTATGGTAAAGTTGGAACAAGATCGTCCAGGAGACTCACCGGAAACTTGAATAACTGCCAGTGCGGTGATGCACCGACATCTCGGTCGACCATCTTCCAGCTGCAGTCATCGTCATCGCCATCGCCCTCAAAATCGACATTTGATACCTAGGTAGAGTCCAATGTACAAAATTCCAGGATATCATTGCGGAAAATCATTAACTATGCGCGGGCTACAGCTCGTAAGGTGGAACAAGGGTGATCAATCGTATGATAATAGACAAGTGTGATGTGGGTGTGCAGACTGTAAGATGCGTGCGACATGGAGCAAAGTATGAGAATGAACGGAACATGGTACTGAGGATAGAGGAATCACGGTGTTGTAATGGGCAGGGAAGGTACTTGAAAGAAAGGAAATGGAAAAAAGATCCAAAAAAGAAAGATACAGATGAAATTGAAGATGCTACCCACCGAGGGCAAAGAAGATGGCGAAATGCGCGACATCAGTAATCAGGGTCCTCTACGGCCCCCTCTTTTATGCTAAAGCCATTGAAGGTCCATCCAGGGGGTAGAACGAGATAAGGATGCTTGCGTAGCTCAGCTGCAGATGGCCGTTCGTCTGGATTGCTGTACATCCGGGATTAGAAAAGGAACGAAATCAAGGAATGGAAGACACATACACTGCAAAACATTTCTTCCTAAAGTCGTCGGCCAACGGGGATAGCGTGATGCCAGATGGGATTGGGGGCGCTTGTTTCGAAGAATAAAGCTGCAGAAACATAATGCGTAAGTGCAAAGCCGCCAGTCGCCGCAACAAAAAGCCCACCTTGACAATGACTGCCATGGCTTCCTCCTTTCGCCATGGCCTCTCTCCCGCCCACATCTCGAGCACCACGCAGCCGACACTCCAGATGTCGACCTTAGCGTTGTAGCCACGCTTCCCAGTATTGACAACCTCTGGCGCCATCCAAAAGACAGTTCCTTGCATGGCGGTAAGCACATTCTGCCCATCAATGTCGTCCGTCCTCTTTGAAATGCCGAAGTCCGAGATCTTGCAGACTCCCGTCTGCTCAACCAAAATATTGTCTGCCTTGAGATCCTACACACATAAGAATGTCAGCGAGACACTAAACTACAGAGGGACGAACATACTCTGTGGAGGATGCCTTTAGAATGGAGGTACTCGAGGCCAGATAGGATTTGCGCAGAAAATGACTTTGTGACGTCCTCATCGAACCTGCCGTAGCGACGCAGGCAGCTCCCTACAGATCCACCAGGGACATACTCCAAGAAACTGGTCAAGTATGTCAGCGAGACGAACAAGGCTCAACAAGACTGAGGACGCACATGCTGAGGAATGTTGGGGTCTCCTCGAAGCCAAGGTACTGCACGATATGCGGATGATCCAGATCTTTCAGGGTTTCACTCTCGAGCTTCAAAGCCTCGACGACGTTCATCTGCCGTTTGTCGCTTCTGTCGCTCGCAGTCCGCGGAATCTCGACCTGCTTCACAGCGATCATCTCACCGGTCGTGGCATTCAGCGCGAGATATACTCGGCCGAAGTTACCCTTCCCGAGGAGCTCGCCGCGGACCCACTTGAAGATCGCTGCAGGAGGGACTGGCGTCAGTTAGCGTAGTTCACGCGAAAACACAAACACTCACGTTTAGGTACAGCAGTAGCATTTGTCGAAGGCGACTCTGGCGAGGAAGACGGCCCTGGCGTAACCTCTTCTAACCGACTACCCCACAGCTTCGTGCTTCGCTTCCTCAGCACATTCGACACCGATGATGACTGCAGCCGTGACGTGCGATCAATTCGCTGCTTATGCTCCTCCGCGACAACCCTAATGGACTTCTTGTGCCTGAACCGCTTGTCCGCAGGTGGATTGGGCGGGTTGGTCCCACTGCTCGAAGTACCGCCAGAAGTGGGGAACGGCTGCGGCCCAGTCCCCGATGCAGGCGGATACTCTACGGCCGTCGGCGATGTGCCGCCAGAGCTTGCATCGATAACAGGTTTGTCGAGATCGTGCCCAGGGAAGTACTCCTCCAGACGCTCGTACACGTCCTCGGGATTGGGACGCGATGCCCACGACGAGTCTTGCACTTCCGGCTTCTTCGATGTTGGTGTGCGTCCGCCCCACCTTGGCAGCGGTGGAGATGGAGGAGCCTCCTTCGGCGGCGGAGGGAAGTTTGCTGGTATCATGGTCGGGTATCCGCTCGTCGAGCTCTTAACCGAAGAGGTCGATGGCGTTGACTGTCCGTCAATCTTCACGGTCAACGGAGGACCACGGCAACTCGACTTCGGCCTTTCAGTCATAGGTGTCTGCCACAACGTGCCACCATCATCCTCGACCATTGGTTTCTGCCAAAGCGTCCCGCTCTCGCTATCACTTTCATCTTGTTCCGATGAATGACTGTCGACAGTGCCAGGCGTGACAGGAGTAGGATCAGAGGGTAGTGGTGGAAGGGGCAAGGGCGGTGGCGGTGGCACATATCCAAACGGAGCGGGAGGCGGTGGAGGTGGAGGCGGGATAGGCGGCAGCGTAAAGGTACGCTCTGCGGTCTCCCCTCTCGCACGGGGCATAATAGTCTCCTCACTTGCACTCGACTGTCCCTCAAACATCTGTTGCACCGTACGCATCCACCGATCATCCTGCATCACCGTAGCGTCCGGCGTACGCATGTCATCAGCAGACCGACCTTGGCTGTTGGTCGGGCTCCGCAGTCCTTCAGGGAATCCGGTGGACGTCATAGAGGGATCAGGACGGGGACCGAAGCGCGGACTACGTGGGCTGACAGGGCTGCGTGGGGGTGGAGAGTACAGGGAGTCACCTAAGCCACCAAAGATAGGATCAACAAGACCGCCGAACGGATCCGCAGGTCTGTCGCTGTGGTCAACAGGGCGAGCAGGAAGGGCACGTGTAGCATGGGGGATACTCCCGGTCGACGTGTTCTCATCGCGCGAATAGGTCGGAGTGGGCTGTGGTCGACAAGATGTGGGGACAGGTGGTAGACGTACCGGGAGTGCTTGAGGTGAACGAGCATCTTGCTCCTGCAAGGGCTCCGAGAATACTGATGAATCGACGGGTCTCTGGGGACGATAAGGAGGCGGCGGAGGCGGCGGTGGCGGCGGGATGGGTTCTTCCAATGCAGAGCGTGGCCGTGGGTATGGATCTTGTTGAGGTATAAGCGTTCCTGGTACCGGTGCACCACCATTCGCCATGCTACCTATCGACATCTGGGGGCGAGGTGGAGGCGGAGGCATTGATACAGTCACCTCGGGCGGACTCTGCGCCATCGAAGGCGTTTGCATGGGTAATGGCCGGAGAGGCCGATGCGTTGTCGGCGACTGATATGCACCGGGGCGAAGGATCTCCAACGGCCGCGAGCTCTCGGGACTTCGTACCTGCTCTGCCTCGCGCACAGGTTCTTTGTCTTTTCTTGACGGGAGCATCATGTTATCACCGCTGGCATACCCACTGTGCGGGGTGACAGTGCCACTGCCACTCCCGACATTGGTACTTGCGCTTGCCGGACTTCCTTCTTTAGCACTGCCGTTGCTGTTCGCCGACCTTGGCATCGGAGGCGGAGGCGGAGGCGGCTGCGTTCTCCTTACGCCTGCACCTGGTGTCAACGCACCAGGATGATTGAACTTATCCCGCATGCTGTCCACGCTCTTTGCCATCTTCAGATTGTAAGGCGGTGTCGGAGCCGAAGGCGCACCAGGCCCCTTGTATGTCACAAACGCCAGATTGGATGGGACTGCCTGTTTGCCCGGCGGTGCTGGAGGCGGGTGGCGAGGCGCATTCCCGAGATTGCCCCAGGGACGGTGGTTGATGTAGCTGGCAGCACTCGTCTGGAACCGCGGAGACTTGAACTCGCGATCCCGCTCGCGCCCCGACCTCTGCTTGCCAGAGCCTGCACTCTCCTGCGATGGCGACGCCCGCTCCGGAGTCCTGTTGTTCACGTACACCCACTCCCGCTCGCGTGTCAGCTTCGTTGTCGCAGAATCTGACTCCTTTAGAGCTCCCTTCCGCCGCACCCCTTTGTCGCGCCCCCCATCCTGGCTCTGCCCCGATGGCTGCCTCTCCCGATCCCGGTCTTCCTTTCGCAAATATTGCCTGTTCACCATCTCCATCCGGCTTTCAGAAGCTTGTAGCGCCCGCTCCCGATCTGCCGCGGCATCTGATCCCGCGCGCCCGTGACCTCGCCCGTGCGCAGACCACGCTGTCGCACTGAGCGGGTCCTCATCGAAAGGTGGACGGTGCGGTTCCGGTGACTGCGGATACAGCGACGAGGGCGTCACACCAGTAGCAGCGGCACGCTCTAGCCGCCGTGAAGAATACTCGTTACCGGAAGGTTGGCGCGTGCGCTCCGGCGAAAGAAGAGGCGAAGGTGACATCGTGCGCGAAGGAGTGTTGTTCAGCGGTGACATCGGACGTGTCGGCCCATTTGCTGGGCGCCGAGAACTTTGCGTGCAGCCCGAAAGCGCAGCAAGGTTTTGAGACGAAAGCGATGCCGTCGGCTGTTTCGGTGGAGGACGCAGAGTTGAGCGCTGGCTCCCTGGCTCTGGAGGGTCCGTGTCGTCTGACAGAGAAGGATCATAACCATTGGAAATCTCCTGGGGAACACGTTCGCTCGCAGATGACACGCTTTCAAGACCATGCCGTGAACGCGCGCGGAGAGGCGCCACCGGCGCATTGAATATGAAAGGCGGCGGAACGTTGCTCGAGGTGGCAGGAGACGATGGAACGGCCTCGGTGGGGTCATGGACACTGGCAGACGATGGAGCCACGAGAAATTTGAGCGAGCCTTTCGAGTCGCCTTGGTCGCGACAAAGTTCGAAAAGCTGTTCGTCTTTGAGAGCATCACCAAGAGCGTACGCCCCAATCTCGGTGCGGTAGATCGATTGATGGCACTGTTCCTCATCCGGAATGCGGAGCTATATATAATTTGTGTGTGAGCACGGATGAAGCAAAGCCATACGTGCGTGCGGACCTTGGAGAAGACCAGCTCTCTGATGAATGCGGCATTCCGGAATCCACTGATGTCCACAGTGTTGTAATTATCAGAATCTGCGGTGGCGCAGATGAGGATCTTGTCGGCAGGACTGGCACGCGAATCGGCAGAGTGTCGAGGCAGGTAGGTATCGGAGACAGTGGCGGCAGATGGGGACTGAAGAGGAGAGTGAGCACGCGATACGAGTGATGAAAGCAAGCAGCGTACGCTTGGCGGTCTAGAATTGCTGGACATGCGGCGATCGTGTCCCATACGAGGGTGCGGAATGTGGTTCTTGATTTTGACCAAGAGTCCGCCCGCGCGAGAAGGCGTGATCTGCGGCATGTGTTGCTGCTGCTGTAAGGCCTCGTTCGAATAGCTAGATATAACGGCGGGATCGCCGCGATGCGCGCCGTCACCTGGAATGTCTACAGGAGGCAGTGAATGGCCTGGGGTGCTCGGCGGAGGAGAACTAGTGCCGGAAGGTGATGAGAGGGTGGGATTGGACTGCGAGGCTGGATGTTGGCGGGATTGAGAAGGAAGATTTGTCGTGGTGAGGGGGCCTGGTTCGCGATAGGACGAGGAAGTGGGAATGTGCTTGTCATGAGGAGGATACTGGTGTGTGGGAGAAGGGATGGGGTGGTGGTTAGCATAAGGATGATCGTAAACAGGGCGTGAGGAGGATTTGGCTCCGCGTTCGTTGTCATCGCCGCTGTCGGAGTCAGGGCCGGGGTTTGCAACGATGAGAACCGGACGATGTGGTCTGCGAGAGCGGGCGATAGACCTAGCATCCTCAGACATGGCGGGTGAAAGACGACGCCAGGGTGGTGAATAAAGTGGCCAAGGATGTGTGAGACGGGCGCGGATGTTGCGCAGGGGAAAACGGTTGTCGAGGGAAGAGGAGGTCGCTGTGTGCAGCGTCGTCGAGGCCGTCGAGGACGTCGAGCAGTTCGGCTTGTACTTCACCTTAGCCAGGTCGCAAAACAGGCCCAAATACTACGCGGCACGCGGCCAGCCGTCGCCTCGGTTCGTCCGTCCTCCTCATCGACACACCACATCGTCCATCACATCGCTTATGTGCAGACAATTCGCACGTGGATACCTCGAATTCGCACCACGGTGCCCCAGTCCTTGCGTGCTCGTAAAAATACATATTATTCGTACAAACATTGCACACCTGTCACTACCCTGTCCGTACCCATGAAACACGTCCGTAACTACAATTACCTCCGACCTCCGTTACAGATCGACAAGTCACCCCCACGTTGCCACCGGCTATCCATGCATCTCCACCTCGTCGCCCTCCGGGTTCCGTTTCGGTGCAAATCCATCACTCAGGTCCACCTATCGACAGCACACAAATGCGTCAGCCAACCGCTCCATCATTAGGCACCATCACCGTCAGGCGCCCATAGTGCTCACCTTCGGGAACTCGGCCTTCTCCTCGAGCATCGATTCTGCCCAGCGCAACAACCGCAGCAGCGCCAGCACCTTCGCCTCGCGCTCTTCGCCAAGACTCTCCAGCACCGCTGCATTCACCGCGCCGGCTGTCTTCATCCGCTGTGCGGGAGACAGCAGCTCCGCGATCGCAGCAGGCGCAACAGCGGGGTCAAACGCAAGCAGAGCCATCGTGCGCTCCAGCTCCTCAAGGAACTCGGGGTTCTCCTCCCCACGTGGAGCAAGCTCCGTCTGTGCGAACTGAAGCGCTTCCGGGACGCGTCCTTGACGGATGAACTCAATAAGCTTCTGTTGTTGCAGGTGGAAAGTACAAAGAGGGGTTCGTGTCGAGAATCTGAAGCGAAGAATATGTCAGCAAATTGTCGTGAAAAAAGAAGACACGAAGAAGATTCATATTGAAGACTGAAGGTTTAGCATCATCATCATCGGCCCTGAGGCCTGAGAGTGGTGCATGCAAAAGTTTAATCCTGTTGCCACAACGCGACATGCACGTGTGGAAAGAAGCAATGAAGGAGATGCTCACCTCAGGATTAAGATCGTTTACGCGAGTAATGGCGTCCTGCACGTCTCCACGCTGCAGGGCCTCGCGGATGTTCATCCGACTCTCGATGCTATCGAAGTCGACGGCTGACTGGACGTTTGCCTCTTCGCTGAAGACCTCGGCGGCAGTCTTGTAGCCCATGATCACGAAGTAATTCATTACCAAACGGTCCAGGTCCCTGGAATGAGGAAGGAGAGTTAGCATGACATAAGATGTGGTTGAAAAGACGTGAAGTGGAAGCGCATGTTCAGATAATACATGCAAAATTTTGTTAACTCAACAATGTTCGTAGAACTCAGCGAGATTCCCAAAAATCATTCATCTCTACGCGCCGCCTACATCCAACAAGAAAAAAGACTTGTACTCACTCTTTGGCGACCTGCACCTCCTCAAACCGCCGCTCCCATTCGTCCTTCGACACAGTAGTTTTTGCCGCAGGCTATATCACCCACATCGAAAGGCAAACATGATAGACAACGATTAGTATAAGCCCTGATCGCGTAGAAAAGAGGAAAAGGGAAACAGACCATAGCGCAACGGCGGTGGAAGTGAAAAGATTTTATGGTCCGACGCTTGTTCAGGGTAGGTCTTTGGCCGTGTGGCGCCGGCGCGGGGGTCTCGTCCCGGACATAGGCGCCCAGCACTTCGCCTCGGGGCGCGTGCAGACTGAGAAGGGGGCAGGAGAGAAGGATACACACCGGAAACGTCGTGCATTGTATAGGCGAGGCGTACTACACGACTGTCAGATGTCTCACTAGAACCTTCATCTAATGCGCATAGCAGAAAATTCTGGCTATCTATGGCCTTGGTACGGCCGCTGCTCACGAGGCATCGGTATGGATCCATAGATCTGACTTCGACTGGTGGGAAGTGATTAGACCCATGCATTCCAGATGGGCGAAAGAATCTGTATGAGGCTTCTCAACATGCTCCGGTGATCTAGTCTTTTTCAACGAACCCTTCGATCGAAATGGAGATATCACCACCAGAGCGAGATGAACTGCTCAAGGAGAAGCAGAAGGCCTACTTCCTTCCCGTATTGGTTCTCAGGCGCAGCCGTGCTATTCTCAGGTTGATCGTGAAGAACGATCATGATAGCGGAACATGATTCCGCTTTGAAGCCGAATCAGATGGGAGATTAGCGCTTCAGTACCATAATTCATGCCAATTGATAGTCGAACATATATTGATGCGTAGGGAGATATATCGCCGGAAATTGTGAACAACCTGAGGACCAAAACGAGGGTAGCAGGAGAGATGTTCACAAGAGCAGTCTCCAGCCATGATTCGAACTGATATACCCGATAGTACATCGACAGCATCATGATTTTGAGACGACCCCTCCGGAGCGAATCATACTTAGGAAATTGTCCTTGTCTAACGCACCTACAAATCCGGACAGCCAGAAATCAATCCTCTGTCAGCAGAAGAGAATGCGCCAAACGTACTTTCTTTCCCCCGTCCGAGAGGGTTGTCCTTTTCTTTCGCCTTCTGCTTTCCTTTTTTTTTGTCGAAAGTCGGCGCGGGTAGAGTCGGGCTTTCCTGATCCACGCTCGGCCTTGACCTCTTCGGCCGCCTGAGAAGCCTGTGCCTGCGATTGTTGAATCGCATTGAACAACTGGACCACTAGTACACATTAAACTTTCAATCAAACTCGACGTAGAAGTTACGAAAGTTACTTACCTCCCCTTTGCGCGACTTTACGCAGAGCTCTCTCACCCTCGCCTCCCCACCCGCCAATAACATCCTTGACCCGGCCCTTCTCCTCCTTGTCCTTCTTTTCCGTCTTCACGGCCTGCTTCGCCTTCTTCTCGAGTTTCTCATCGTTCCGTCTCCGCGCGATAGACGGTTTGAGAGACAGAGGTGCCGCAGACGGCGTATCGGTGCTAAGCAGCGACTGGAGCGTCAAACCAAATTTTGAGGGTTCTGTTGCTCTGTGCTTGCGTTTTAATGTCTTCTTGGACTTTTGTGGACCTTGCGCTGCGGTGATCTCGTCCTCTGTGTCGGGGGAGGAGGGGCGCGAGGACGAGGCGGCGCTATTGCTGCCTGCCTCATCCATTTCTGCGTCTGAGACCCATTGAGACTCACTCTCAGCGTCAGAAATAGATACGTCTTTATCCTGAGAGCGCTTTTGTCGTTTTGTGGGAGGCATTGTGTGTGCGTTTTTTGGGAGATGAGAGGGAGGATCGAAGAGAGATCTGAGGCGGGACAAATAGACGACGACAGGCGTCGCTAGCCGAGGAGCGTGCGCGCCCTGCTCTGCGACGCGAGGCTGGCAGTGGGTGCGCTCGCCAGCCGTGTCGCTTCCCGCCCCGCTCGGACGCGTCTTATCTCGCTGCGATACAGCTGTCTGGACGTCGGCGTCGGTCGCAAGGCGCGCTCGCGTCACGAGGAATCATTGGTCTCCTTGCCTACTTATCCCCGTACTGCGATCTCGCACGCACGTTAGATTGATACCATAACATCTTCATCAGCCCGGCCCTTTCCTTCATACCAATATCCTCTACGCAACGTACTACAGGCGCCATGGCGTCCTCGTCTGTCGGGCCCATCGATCTCTCCCCAGAACCCGACCTTCACCCGATCTACCCTACCCCATCCTATGTCGCGCCGCTCCTCTCGCCCCACTCCGGCCTCGCGCCCTCCCAGAAGTCTGAGCTCGTCGGCCACTGCCTCTACCGTGCCGCTATCTTCGGCGAGCTTAGTCTCTTCTCCTTGCTTCTCACCGACCGACATGCGCAGGCCTTCGTCGATCTCGGCATGCATGATGAGGATGGCCTTGGCCTCATCAGCACTACTATTCTTGGATTCGGTTCCGAGTCTGAACGCGACGTCGAGCGCGAGGAGTGCGTGCGCTTGCTGATTTCCGAGGGCGCGGATGTCAGTGCAGCGGATAATGGTGCGTCTCGATGCACATGTTGTCGCAATGTCTACTAATCAGGCTGATGAGATGCAGCTGGCTGGACCGCACTCCACCACGCTGCGCTCATGGCGCCCCCGACTCTTGTCTCATTCCTCCTTACACATGGGTGCTCCCCATTCTCGCTCACGCGGCGTAAACTCACGCCCCTCGACATCGTGACCGCGCACTCGACGATGCCCGGGCGTGAAGATGTCGCGCTGCTGATTGGAGAAGCAATGCGCGGCGAGGGCTGGACCGGCGGCAGGATGGAGGATCGTCGGAAGTCGCTCGAGAAGCGCATGATCAAGAAAGGGAAGCAGAATAAGATGCGGGATGATGTTGGACAACGCCTGGGTATTAACCCGAGGTGGTGGGGCGACTCGGAATGGGATGCCATCTCTCCCGAAGTGTCGGATGATGAGGACGAAGATGACGAGGACGAGCGATTATATGTGAGTCGCATTCCCTTTGAGTAAGGACGCGGTCGTATGGCTTGTGACTGAACCCGATGTTTAAGACCCCTCCTCCAGATTATACCTCTATGCTCGTGTTCTCGCCACCAGCCCTTCCCGACATCTTTCAATCACTCATCACGAACTTTCAACCGTCTCTTCGAAATTATGAGCCAGCGAACGCGCTGTACATGCTGGCACGTTTTGCCTGTCTGACATGCGACAACAACTGGCTTGAAGATCTTATAATAGGCGCGACAGATGCAATCGAGGAGACTTTCTTCGTGAGCTCGCTGCACGACTTCGCCGCGGTGATGTGATTGACATTTTCATCAGAATCGTTCTGAAGACTTGACGTGCTTGATCTTCTGGTTGTACAACACAACGGCATGGCTGCATCTCATGCGTTGCGACAACTCAATTAATGAAACCTGCGAACTCCTTGGATCTTTCGTTCTGATCGAAGAGGTCATCAATTCTGTTTTCGGTACGCTCCTCTAATGCAATACGATTAACTGACCGTTAATACGTGTCGTTAACCTATCTCAGTTTTCATCATTCGATTCATCGAGCGCAGAATCGACCAACTCATCGACACGGCGATTCTGGATCACTCGCCCCTCCCTGCCGAGTTTGAAAGTGTCCAATTCGAATCTGATTGGTCCTTCTTGCGCTCTTTCGCGAGCAAGAAGAAGAATGTTGCCTCAAATCACGGATCGCCTTCGCCAATGCTGCGGAACGGCAACCCCACGTCACCGAAGTCGACCAGCCGCCCTCCATCCCCAGGCCTGCCTGCCGGGCAGACATCACCCATCGGCTCGCGCAGCTTCCAGTCCATCAGAGCAAGCCTCCAACGGAGTCGTGCCGGCTCCGCAACGCCCCTCTCAGCGTTGTTCTCGGAGAACCCAGCTCCTCCGCCGCCGACATCGCCACATCCGGAAGACATCACCAGCTTCTTCGATGCAATACAGACGCTGCTCACGCTATCTGGCGTAAATCCTGCTCTCATCACTCAGTTGTGGTCGCAGGTCATCTACTGGATAGCCTGTAAGTTGGTCTCGTTGCTTTGTAACCACGTAAATCCGACCGTGCTTCAGGCGAAATCTTCAACCGCATACTCACTCGGAAGAAGTATATATGCCGGTCAGTCATACTGTGGTATTCTGTAAGAGTGATAGAGTTCATCCAGCACATAGCTCGCGGGCAGTTCAAATCGGCATGAACCTCGGCGCGCTTGAAGAATGGGTCGAGATAGTCAACCTTCCCCGCGGCGTGATATCTCATATTGCGCCTGTGCGGGATTTGTTGAACTGGCTGCAGGTAAGGATTCTAGGCGGCCCTGACTGCGTCGGCGGATGATGAATTCTCTGAGTACAGTGCCTATCTTCGATATCTGAGTTTGCGAACTTGGTAGCGACCATCCAGACCATGAAGCATCTGAATCCGCTGCAGGTGAGTTATAGTTACTTACGTATTTTTTGCCTGGGCTCAAAAATTTAGATGCGACGAGCGGTACGGGATTACAAGTACGAGGTAAACGAGGGCCGCATGACAGAGGAATGCAGCCAGTACCTTGCACAACTGCAGAAAGACTGGGAACGTCATCGTGTCAAGCTCGGCGTAGAGGTCCTTCGGCGCGAGGTAAGGCAGATCATGACCGAGCTTTTTCGCTTCTAACCCGCCAATGCAGATGGGCGATCGTGAGCGGGAACGAGAAGAGCTGGCATCTCTCGCTGGAGATACTGGCAGCTACAACGCGCCCTCCATCTCGTCATCCTCTACAGAAACTTCCATCGCGCAACGCAACATCGACCTTCTCTTCGACCGCGATCAGGATGCATCTTCGTGGGAGCCTGCAAAGTCCCCAGAAGTACTCGGCGAATTCTTGGATTCGCGATATATGCTGCCCCTGCTGCTGCCCTCCGATCCGCGGATGCTCTCCGCAGCGCCAAAACGACCGTCATTAGGAGAGGATGAGATACGACACAGTGGGACGCTTAGTATGCTCAATGGCGACGTGCGAAGCTCGAGCAGGGCAAGCAGACGTAGCCACGGGACGATGCCATGGCAGACGAAGACGAAGCGCTTGCGAGATGTGGGGCTGGAGACGCTGCAGTGGGTGGACGGGATCGGCTCCGCGTCGCGATGGACGCGGCCAGTGGAGCCAGACGAGAACGAGGAAGACGAGGAGGATCTTGCAGCGTCATACTCGTCCGATGACCCGCGCTCAGAGGACGGCGACCTGACGATCACGACACAGCTGCGGCGCATCACGCCGCTCACACAGAAGCCATCGTTGCGGAGCAAGCGAGGGACAGGTCAGACCCCAATAGAGACCGCCATGCCCAAGCAATGACCCTGCCCGTTGCTGTCGTGCGTTATACGTTCGCTTTGCTCTCCATCCTCGCTTTGGCTAGCTGGATTATATCTGCTGCTACTCTTGCTTTTGTGTGCTCAATCTCAATTTCTGTCATACCTGATCCCACTCACATCACGTCATTTCTCACTCTCATTCCACACACTTCACGGACGTCTCCTACAATACAGCACGTTCATTTCGGATCCATATGATCGAATGCATAGACATAAATGCTGTACAGATACCATGTCATTCGCAGAGAAGTCGTGACGTGACCGAATATACCGGTAGTTAAGCTGTATACATTTGTCTCGTCTGTTTCCCTGCCTGCATTCCTTGTCGGGCTGCGCGGCTCTCGTATACGATACTCGCCCATCCGCTGTCTATCTCGAGACGGGTTACTCATGTACGCGGTAGCAGCCTGAGACCATCTTGGCGGCGCCGGCGCGGCTTCCTCTGACCGAGCCATTCAGGAGTCATGGGAAATGATTAATATGACGGCGACACCATCCTTGCGCTGATCCTCCCTCTCGCCAACGTCGAAACAGGCTCCAATACACGGGCGAGCTGCTGTGACATTCCTTACTGACTTCCAATACATTCAGGTTCCAGGCCATCAAATCTGCCAACGACTGAGCCCCTTATCATGGACATGGCATGTCGCATCTTTCGCAACGCCGTCAAATCTGTCGGCACAAAGGGCCCCGCCCTCGTGCTTTTTATTGAAGATGATCGCACAGATTGGTGCGAACAGGTAAGTACACCTCTGAACGCTATCTCAGCGGAGAGTGACGAGGCTGGGAAATCCTCTTTACTAGTTCACTCAGGAGGGCTACTCCGTGTTCCAAGTGATCTACCCCACCCCATCTACTGCATCTTTAACAGGGATTATCGACGCTGCTGCGACGTATGTTCGCAACCATGGCGGCGATTGGGGCATCGTCACATACGGACTGTTTCATGACGATATGAAGAATGTCCTTGATCTCATCTTGAAAGGCGGCCTTGAAACCTTGAAAGCATGCGTGTACTATAACCCAATCTCCGAGGATGGCGATCCGCTGTTGATTGAGGACCGTCAAGGCAACGTTGTGCCGTAATTATTTCTAGTGTTACCCAGAGTGATCTGCTGCTCACACATCTCCAGGACCATCGTGCATATCTCTTCCATGTCAGAGCATCTCCATGCATCTCTGCAAGCCTTAGCAACTAGAGACATCATCTCGCCTCCCGAGCGTCCACGGATCGAGGTATACTCGTATCCCATGGTTCCCGTGTCCCCGCCGTTCCCATTCTTGACCAGAGCGCCTGCGGCAATCGTCGCCGGTCAACCACTCTCCATAGAGCCTCATGTCCGGTCGGCCAATTCATTGGCATACAGTCGGACGCTTGCATTGCTGAAGAGACAGCTTGGCCCGTACTACAACCTCGAAGAATTATGGGAGAAGCACACATACTACGTAAACCCCTTTCGGTTTGCCTTGTGAGGCATAAGGCTCACAAACTATATAGGAGTTTGTGGAACGTGATGCTGCCAGTGAGTTTCCCCTGAAGTTTTGACTATATTTTTGACCGTGTTTATATCTATGGCTTCTAGAGACAATGAAGACAATGGTGAGCTGTTCACGCGCGAGGTCGTCGTCTAACGAAGTTGATGTCATGCTAGGTGAACACCCCCTATGTCAACCATGTACCGACGATGACCGGTGGCGTCGGGCACGATGACCTCGCGAGATTTTACAAGGTCTCTTTCACACTCATCTATCTCTCGTGGATCTGGCTAACTCTCTGGACGTATCAGTATCATTTCACACAAGTAGGTTACGTCGAAATCGTAGATACGTATCTGAAAGCCTGACGTGAACCTGGCAGGTGTCCCCTCCAGACACGGAAATGATCACCGTCTCCAGAACAGGTGAGTATATTCCTGAAGGTGCTGATCGCCCCTTGAACTTGCTTTTTAGTTGGTGCAGACCGAATTATTGACGAAATGATCTTCAAGGGAACGCACACAACAGTGATTTCAGTGCTCACGGTTGTCTATTGGCATTAACGATTGCTTTGGTTAGGAAATTGACTATCTGTTACCGAACGTGAAACCAACGGGAAAGCGGTTTGAAATTGCTTTGGTTGGCGTGATTGCTTTCCGAGGCGACAAGCTCACCTTCGAGTGAGTAATCCACGCATCCATAGTCGTAAGGCTGTTCATCTGATGCAACTGTTATTTGTAGGCATATGTGAGTACCCGTCATGTATGATTATGAGGGTAGCTGATTAAATTTTCGGATGTGAAGCTATTGGGATCAAGCATCTCTGCTTCTGCAGGTAAGTGCACTTCATCGCCACCACCTCACCGAAATCTTATTCGCGCGACAATCCTTTAGCTCGGCCTTTTGGATGCTAAGGGTCTTCCTGTCCCAGGGGTTGAAGCCGCCTGGAAAGTCCTTGACCCGTTCGGCTTGCCAAGCAACATGCTGATGCCCAAATGGAAAGAGAGCGAGGGACTCAGCATCGATTGAGATATAATTTATGTTGCTTCGAGTTTGCTTTTTTGATGTATCTTAGTTGTATGTTAATGGCTGTATCCTCATTGTTGGAGTATGCTAGAAACCTGCAATTTTTGCAGCGATGTATCGGCAGCTCTGAGGCCGTAGGAAATGATGTCGATATCAATAGCACGAGGCGCGCATGTCACGATGGCGATGCAGAATGCGCGCGACGCGCTGTGCAGAAGTTGGCTTCGAGCGGCGGTGTCTTTGGTCGCTTATTTCAGGGCACTCGCCGCCCAGCCCCACAGCCCGCTTCTATACTCTGCCTGCAACGTTCACGACCCACGTCTCCCTTGTACACTCATTGACACACCGCCGAGGACATGGCCTCCTCCAATCCCCTCACGACCATACCCATTCGATGCCTTTGGTGACTATGACTACCACCAGACCTCGAACGAGCATTTCTCTAATAGTGATGAAACGCCGAAATCCACCCCCATGACAATGCCTATGGTGGATGTATCCAACAGCGAATCTGCTGTGACTCTCACTTCTGGACATAGGCCATCTTCCCTTCCCGACTACATGAAAGCGCCCACGCACCTAGATTCCTTAGATGACCGGAGCACAACGCCCTCTGTCTACTCCAATGTTACGCCTGCTGGCGAGAACCGATCATATTATGACGACCCTTTTGATCCTTACGCGGATGCACATGCGAAGACTGCAAGTGCAAACACACTGTACAATGACAATCCGGATGACTCTTTGGTGCAGAATGCATCGGGGTTTGGTAAAACCCAGACTACCAGGACCTCGGTATGTATGACCCGTCTATTGTAGAATGCCTTGTGCTCATTTCGGGCTGACCATGTCTTTTTTGGTTCATCCAGAATACGCGGAACCGTTTGATCACAATGCCATTCCCCCTCCTCCCGCGGCCGCAAAGTCGTCGCCATTCGATCGCTTTACCGATGTTAGTGGCAAATACCCCTTGGAGCAGCAAATCGAGGCGAAGAAGCGTGGCGTAGGAAAACAGCGATATCCTATAGTTGGTTCGTAGAGGTACTCTTTCGTCCCAGTTCCTGGTCTTAACCTTGCGTTATTAGTTTGGACTCTCACTGCGATCATGGTCGGAGTCTTCATATACGAACTAGTGGTCAACGGGCAAGCCCAAGGGACGCCCATCTCCTTCAAGGTGAGTCGCTGTGCTATCTGTCAGTTGTTGTTTTTCTTATGATTGCTTCACTTAGCCTACCGTAAATCCCATGCTTGGGCCTTCAGAAAGTGCGCTTATTCGGGTGGGAGCCCGATTCCCGCCATGCATGAAGGATGTCCAAGATATCCCCTTGACGACGCAATTCCCATGTATGTTTTCTCGTTAGCGACTCCGAAAACAAAGCAAGCTCAACGTCTTGCGATAGGTTTGAATGACACCGCCAACCCACCAGATAAGTTGTGCACCATTGAAGATGTTTGTGGTTTCGGCGGATTTAAGGGAAAAGAGCCCAACCAATGGTGGCGGTCAGTCAATCTCATGGTTCTCGTGTCTCGCTTAATTGACCTGATTCTCGCTCCAGATTCATTACACCGATATTTTTGCACGCTGGAATCATTCATATCCTTCTCAACATGTTGGCTCAATTAACAGCTGCCGCCGAGGTACGTTTGATATGCCTAGATGGGGCTCTTTGGATCTTGACCCTCAATAGGTGGAACGAGAGATGGGCTCTCCTTTCTTCTTCATTGTCTACTTTGCAGCCGGTATCTTTGGGTAAATATAGGCGTCTTTATGTTCACTTGACGGTACTGACGCCGTCGTAGTAACGTGCTTGGTGGAAACTTCTCCCTTGTCGGCGTCCCATCTGTTGGTGCTAGTGGTGCCATTTTTGGTGTTGTCGCGGTGTCATGGATAGATCTGTTTGGCAACTGGCAATTCCAATATCGACCTGTTCGAAAGGCACGTTCAAATGAGGCCGAACTGTATTTGAAGTTCATTAACTTATGTGCTTTTAGCTTGTCTTCATGATCATCGAGCTCATTATCGGAATAGGCATTGGATACATTCCATGTGAGTGGCAGCCGTCAACGATCGACAAGTGGCTGACTGCGTCTTATCTTTTGATTTATAGATGTTGATAACTTTGGTCTGTCCGCTACTTCTACCGAGACGTACCTCCGCTGACGATGTCGCAGCTCACCTTGGTGGCTTTTTGATGGGTATTCTCACTGGCATGACGCTTTATCCTATCATCAGCACAACGAAGACACACAGGACCGTCGTCTGGTTCCTTCGACTGGCTGCCATTCCATTGGCTGTTGTTCTGTTCGTAGTTCTCATTCGGAATTTTATACTTCGAACCCCTACGCCGGTGAGTAGCATGGGTCACATTCTACTTGAAAAGCAATTCTGATCTTTACAATCAACGAAGCTTGCTCCGGATGTCGATACCTCTCATGCATACCTACCAACGCGAACAATCATTGTCAGGGGTGTGTATCTTTGATGTTCTTCCCGATTCTATCCCTGACATGTACGACGACACTCACACTCAATATAGCACTGGTAAGTACTTCTGTCAATTGTGTGTCGCCGGATCGCTCAAATTTTTTTTCAGGCCTCTCAACTTCAGACGGCTCCAGCAGCGGCGGATCTGCGATCTAGTGCTGCAGCAGATGGTCTACCGACATTCTCTCCATTCGACACATTACTATACCTGCTATATCATGCCACCGGCGACTTTTCTCGGACACTTGTGTAAATGCATGATTCGCCCTCATTGATATCCTAATTGTACATTACCCATTACCACCGCATTTATGTAGCATTTCTCCAATGGACATTATTGATGACTTTCGCAGGTTTCTGGGCTTTCTTGAGCAATCGCCTGGGATGGACGGCGATGTTGCGATTGGCAACGCCTATGAGTTCATTGGAAAATTTTGCCCAGCTACTGGCACCCTTGAGTCGAATGCAAGACTACAAAGCGGCGTGCCAAGCTGGATTGGTACTCGCACCGTAGAAGTTTAATCAACTTCAAGTTATGCGGCAGAGCCGTCGGCGTTAAGGCAGTCATACATAGTGGTTGGGCCCGTTTGAAGCTGTCTGAAGTGGGCAGTAACGGGCGCTAATGGGCGCCACTTGAATAGTACGGGCGCTTATGATTTGGGACGGCAGTAGGCGCACGCTGTGCAGTGCATCTGAGCTCTGCACGACATATCTTTATGGTACAGTCACGGTCCTTCGCATTCTCCGTCAATCATTTGTGGCCCCATTATGTCTCCTTAGCCACCATTGCCTTGGCCTTGTGTTTTGGCCTTGTCCGATTTTCACTGTTCGGTGAGGCTGGAGCTGTCGCGCCGAGAGGTGTCCCCAGACTGACGGATGTACAGACCGTGCTGATCCTCAACACTGCAATGCCTTGTTGCACAGAGGTCGCTGGCTTGATAAAGCCTTCAAGAACTGGCAGCCTGATGGTGCGCCGTCTACATCTCATACAGAGTGTTGAGCTGAATATAGGCCCTTTACAGGCTGCATGACCCATGGGTACCAGCCGATGGATGCGGAGACCTGCCTGGCGGGCAAGCATGCTGCGTTCCTGGGAGATTCAGTCACAAGGAAGCTATTCTTTCAGTTCGCAAACATCGTCGACTCCAGTCTGCCGACCACTCCTCCCGACGACGAGCTGAAGCATGCGGACCATCTACTCCGCTCTCGCTCCGGCGTTCGACTGTCCTTTTACTGGGACCCATTCCTAAATTCCACCCATCTAGACCAAATCTTGCATGAGAAAATTCCTGCCGTCGCTCCTTCTGGCGCGCCATTGTCGGAACGGCCAACGCTTCTTGTTCTTGGCTCAGGTCTGTGGTACCTGCGCTATGCCGACACGTCAGGAGGACTCTCAGCCTGGGAAGCCAACATAGAGAACATTCTAGGCTCAATACAAAAGGCACGCTCAAAGTTGGCTGACGAGATTGTCATCTTACCCATAGAGGATGTCATCTCGTCGAAACTGTCGTACGAGCGTGCAAGTACCATGCTGGCGCCTGACCGCGACGCGATGAACTCTGACCTCTACCATCGTATTTACCCGGCATCATCGAGTGGGTTCGGTCTCGTCTCCTCCTCAAAGCCAAGGGTTCCCGTCTCGCTTCCTCTGGCGTTCAATGAAATGCTGGACCCATCACAGACAGAGGATGGCCTTCACTTCTCCGACGCCGTAGTCAGAACGCAGGCGAATATTCTCCTCAACCTGCGCTGCAATGAACAAATGCCGAAGGTCTTTCCTTTGGACAAGACGTGTTGTAGAAGCTATCCTGCGCCCTCCATTCTGCACTTCCTCGTCTTAGCCATTGTGTTTTTGTGGGGCCCCTACACTTATTTTATGCACAGTCCAATTGGTGAGTTCCATGGTTCCCTCAGGAAGGTGGACTGTCGCTCATGTCTCTTCGTGCTCAGGACCGAGAAAGACGGGCACATGGGTGATCGGTGAGAAGCAGCTTCCACCTGTGGTCGTTAGCGTTGCTCTCGTAGCCACATACTTGGCGGATAGGACGGGCTTTTGGTTGAAAGAGCAAAAACAATTTGACCCGTGGACATTCGGCTTTCTTAATGTCTTGTGCCTTGGCATCGGCCTTGTCACTGTGAAGCGTGTGGATAAGGATCTTGGATTCCTGAATCGAGAGCAAACAGACGAATGGAAGGGCTGGATGCAAAGTACGTTTGGTCAACGCCGCACTAGAATTCATCATTGACTGTAGTCTAGTCGCTATTCTCATCTACCATTACTTTGGTGCATCCAAGATCTCTGGCATATATAACCCTATTCGTGTCCTGGTAGCCGCCTACTTGTTTATGACGGGCTATGGCCATACGACATTCTATGTCAAAAAGGCCGATTTCGGCTTCCTGCGAGTGGCGCAGGTGCGTAGGATCTCTCATAGCCGCCTTCACCCCAAGTAGACTAAGCCATTGTTCGACAGATCATGGTCCGTCTCAACCTGTTCACCCTGCTCCTGGCGTACACCATGAATACGGACTACATTTCCTATTATTTTGCTCCACTTGTCTCCATGTGGTATCTTATCATATACGGGACCATGGCCATTGGATCACAATTCAACGATCGCACCGTCTTCCTGGTCGGCAAAATTCTGGTGTCGATGGGCATTATGTCGTGGTTCATGGCGGAGCCCTGGCTACTCGAAACGCTGTTCGACTTTCTGGCAAGGTTCTGTCACATCCGATGGTCGGCAAAGGAGTGGGCCTTCCGCGTCAACCTTGACCTCTGGATTGTCTACTTTGGCATGTTCAGTGCCTTGGCGTTCATCAAAATTCGAGAGCACCGGCTCACAGACCATCCCTACTGGCCGCTTGCGGTAAAAGTGGCGATTGGAGCGGCGGCCCTCGTCATGCTGTGGTTCTTTGGGTTCGAGCTCGCGCAGCCGGACAAGTTCGTGTACAATGGCTGGCACCCATACATCTCCTTCCTCCCCGTTGCGGCCTTCGTTGTACTCCGTAATGCCAACGTCATTCTCCGTTCGGCTTCTTCGCGCGCATTTGCCTTCATAGGGACTTGCTCCCTGGAGACCTTCATCATCCAGTACCATCTTTGGCTAGCTGCCGATACGAAAGGCATCCTCATTGTCATCCCCTGGACACGATGGCGCTCCCTCAACATGGTCATCACCGCCGTCATGTTTGTCTATATCAGTCATCACGTCGCGAATGCCACGGGAGAAATCACCGCGTGGATCTGCGGCACCGGGAGGAAGAAGCAGCTGCCCACGACCACCAACGATGCGGCTTACACCCAATTGTCACCGAGTAGCCGGCACGATCGTGAAACTACGTATCCTCCAGTGGCGGCCGAGTCCGTTCCGCTGACCTCCCAAGACGAGTCTGCACACAACAAGGAGAGCGATGGAGACGCAGACAGGCTGCCAGAACCGCCAAGCACGCCCATGCGCCCGCGATGGGTCGATCGTCTGGCGGAGGGTCGTCTCGCCCGAACCCAGGTTTCCGCGTGTGGGCTGGCGAGACGACGGAGTGGCGACCAGGCGTGCACGCGAAGGTGATCCATGGTCTTGTACTGATGTGGGTGCTGAACATGTTGTGGCCGACGCCGCAGTAGAGTCTGCACGGACAGCATTTTCATTTGATTTATGCTGAAGATACCACACCTGTACGTATCTAGAAGCTATACCTATCTACCCTGCCGTTTGCACTGAAATGTCGAGTAATTTTCAATCGAATGGAATTCCCTAACGATGTGATGGCACTGTTATATTCAACATGGACTAGATGTCACAACGGTGATGTACAAAGAAAAGAATTAAACATGGAACCACCTATTAACAGAGATGTCAGTAAGTGTTACAGACGAATGAACGACGAAGACAAGATCATTGGGTTGAAGACATTGAAGATACGATTCGTCACTACTGAGCAGATGCTCAGTTAAGATATACGATACATAGATAGAATCATCTCAGAAGAGGCGTAACGGACACTCACAATTACAATACACACTCTGCTCAAGAACAATCACAAGCTAGAAGCGTCATCGATTCTGAGGAGAAATTTGAATCAGTAAATTTGTCGTTATCGCAAGAACCGCAAGAAAGATCAGTATTAGCATGGTTTGCTCATCAACGCTCGCCCTTTAGGCGAGGTCAGGGCTTGACTTCTATTTGTTCTATCATATCAACGCGACGAGAAGAAAGACTCACCATTGAAACCCTGTGGCGCATCTTGAGGGAAATCGTTGTCAGCAACTTGATGACGGCGTGATAGAGAAAGCTCAGAAATTTGGGTATAGATGATGACAGTTCATGAGCCCGAAGGCTTCGAAGTAGCGATTCATTCTTTGTCTCGTCATTGCCGACGCGAATGGAGAGCAGACAACTCACCAACTAACGAGGCGATGCGAAAACGAAGGGAGAAAGACGAGAAGGAAGAAAAAGTTTGGCGGCGCTAAATAAAGAAATAGAGGTCACGTGGATCGGTGCTGATTTAGGGCTGGTCGGACTGCGGTGGCTTGGCGGTGGCCGCAAAGAAGTCATTACGAGTGCTTTGAACCGCACCTCAGCGACGTGCTCTTAACTCCTTCCTCGTCGCCATCATGGCAAACCTCGTCCACCCCCAGCCTCACGTCGAGTTCCACACTGGCCCTGTCAACCATTCTCCCTCTTCCTTTGGTTTCGGTTTTGGCCTTTCCTCGTCCTCCATGATAGCCAGGCCTGCATCAAACGGGCACGGGGCCTTTACGCACCCTGCTGCTCTACAGCAACTCGCATCAAACCTCACCCAACATCCCTCTCGCTCGACCAAGAGGAGGTTCGATCACGATGAAGAGAATGAAAGTGGTGGGATTTCGAGGCATGGCTCCAGAGACGATGCGATGGACAGAAGCCCGACGCCCGAGCGTCCGAAACGTGGTGTGCCCAAAAAGGCGCGCATGACGCCGACGACCACCTCGACAAGTGCGAAAGACGGCCATCCCTTGAAGGACAAGGCAGACCAGTCGGATCAAGACGTCGATGTCGGTTTTCTGCTCGGTAAGTCTGCGTTTCTTGCTCTCAGCATCACAACGCTTACGTCCTCCCTTTCATAGCGAGCCTCCCATCGCAGTCCTTGTTGCCGCTCCTCAACTCCCTCATACAATCCCAGCCCTCCCTTAAATCCTTAGTGCTGTCATTGATACCCCGACCGTCGCTCGACACCGCTCTTCAAGCGCTCGCACAGTCCGCGAAGAAGTTGCGGGATGCCTATCCCTACTCGAATACCCCTCTGTTTTCGCAACCGACAGCGCCATCATCATTCACGTCTGGATTTGGTTCCAGTCCAAGTAGCCGCTCCTCAGTGGGATTCGGTCGTCTATCGCAATCTACTCCTCATCCGTCGGGATTCAATACTCCATCCGGTCCGGACTCTAATAGTGGCGGGATGCGAGACGAGTACATCGTCTCCCGTACCAGGCCCTACATCAATGATTTCGTGGCGGCCTGCATGTCCTACCTCCCCTACTTCTCCTATGTGGCTGCCCCTCCGACCGGGAACGCACAGCTACCGACATCACTCCAGTCGCTGCACAGGGACAAATCGCACCCCACAGAAACATTTGCATTCCTGTCAACAATCACGTCACACGTTCTCTCTCAACCTCCCCTCACCCAGGCATCCCTCGTCCCGTTGATCTTGCCGCGGCTGCTGCAGGAGTGGAAGGCCTGGATCGACCGTGTCAGCGATGTCGTCAACAAAGAAGGCGGCATGTTCGGTGGGGAGACGGTCCGGAGTTGGGAGAGCTCGCTGGACGAGTTTGCCGAAGCAAAGGGGCACGGGTTAGAAGTGTTGCGTGAGGTACGAGACCTTTGGGTAACCAAGGTCGGGTGGTTGGTTGGACGACAGCCAATGATGGAGGTTTAGAGGTTATGTCTGCCATTGCTCCTGTGACGAATCATGATATCTAGTCGTCTTCAATCCGCCCCGGGCCTACCATTGTTTTCTCATGACTGTCATGTCCACATTCCCCAGCATCTTGTCACTTACAGTTGGATACGCATCAGCATTAGTCTGTCTTCATAGTACTCATTCTGCAGGTTACTTCACTGTTACACGTCTTCCTTGAAGTGGTCTCTTCCCTTTATCATGGTATGAATATATGTATCTCACTCATTCAGACTTCGGGCTGCCCGACTAGTGCCTTCAGAGGTTCGGAGGAGCGGGCGCGGGCGCGCACGCTCCGGCAAGATGACGCGTGCCGCGTTATTGACATGTGTTTGGGTCTCTTCCTCTTCCGGCACGACCAAGTTTTGCTGTCACTGGCGCCGGCGCAAGTCGCACCGCTGGACATCCACCCTCGACTCCCTCCCGACCAGGGCAAAGCACCCTGATCTTCTACCATAGGTCTGGCCACAGGCCCATGCATGCTCCACCATGTATTCCGGTTAGGCCGCCCAGCAGCATCTCTCCCATTTCATTCATTCCTCGCAGAGGCCGCGGAGCGAGCGTATGTCCGCGTCAGGACGCACAAATGCACCGTACATACTCAGCCGTCGCGCCCCAGTGGTAGCAGGACGAGAGCTGGTGGCGATCACAGCGCCACTGGCGGCGCCAGCTCATCTATGTCAGTCGATCGTAGTCGTCGCGCTGTGACACGCCCTAACCTTTCGCGTCTTTGCAGAGTTTCACCACAGTCCGAGACCGAGCAATACAGGATAGACTATGTTCCTCGCAATAATCACGGCAGACCCGCCATACCCGCAGCTTCAGATATCCTACCAGGACCATCGACCCGCACGCACCGAGATACCACCTGTGCCGCCCAGCCAGGAACCGAGAGGGCGTCCACTGATCAAGACCGCGTTCACAGCACGCGCAGGATTCATCCCCAGCGCTCGGTATCGGGCCCCGTTGACGTCGACCGTTTATCTCATCGCGACATGGTCCCCACGTCTGGATATATCTTCGAAGATGACATCTATGGTGACATTGTGCGCGAGGCACGGATTTCGAGGTTTAAAACTGTGCGCGCGGGTCCTATTCAAGAGCTGCCTCCTGCTCGTGCCGCGATCTCTCTGGACATATCTTCACGCGACACCTTTGCCCGTTCCTTGCGCGCACAGCTCTTCACCGCGCATCCGCCATCCCTCAAGGAGCTCGTGTCGCAGCACGCGTCCATCCCGATCTGCAGTCGACCCAATCATTTAACCTGGTGATTGATATCGCCATCCGGCACACAATATTCACCGTCGCGCGGCAATTGATCCGCACCATGCAGGACGCAGATATTGACGCAGATCTCGAGACGTGGAAATTGTACGTGCGGCTGCTGGTCCGGGAGGGACGATGGGAGGAAGCTTGGGAGGAAGCCATGTCTCGTCGGGACGGCTGGCTCGGTGCAGGCTACGAGCCAGGCAAACCACCGCCGGATGTATACTTCGAACTGCTGGGTCGGACGAACAGAGGTGCACGGGGAAGGCGCCGGGACGACTGGCCTAATTTGGACCCCGGCATGGCGAGCTTGGATCGGTACGAGGTACTCATGCGTTTGGTCCCGACCACAGAACATCAAGCGGACCGTCCCCCCGGGTGGGTGATCCGGGCTTCGGTGGAGGCGCTGCTTCGCATGGGCGAGCGGGAATCCGCCGTGGGCATAACCTCGCACTTTTTGGGCCATGATCCGGGCGGGCTCGGTTTGCGGCTTCTGCACACGCATCTGGGGATCAAGCAGGGGCTGTGCTCGCCGCGGACGTTTAACAAGGCGCGGCGGGAGCTGTTGCACCTTTGCAAGATCTGCCCCGAGCTGCGACCGGACGCGAAGGCGCTGTTCCTGCTCCTGGGCCACTTGCAGCGCAGCAAGCGGGGCGCAAAGATTGGGAACGACATGGCGAAGATGTTCAGGCGTCGATGGGGTGAACGGACGATGTCGCCCCAAGTGACGCGGCGTTTACTCGAGCTGGCAGTGGTCGAAGGCCGGACGGATATTATCCTGCGATCCATGGCGGCGGGTCGCGCGCGTCAAGGTGTGGAAGAAGAGTGGGCGAAGGAGCAAGAAGTGCTGGGCGATTCATGGAGGCCGGAGTCGCGCAGAAGGAAGATTTTCGCTCGAATAGGGAGTGAACGGGTCAAATGGAGAGCATCACGGAAGCGGGCAGCTCAGCTTCTGCGACGAGTGGCGGCGGAAGGGTGAGGTGTATGGTACTCGGTCGCTGGAAATTGAAGTGAATGATGGAACGTAACTTGGACTCGTAGGTTCATGAGTCAAAGACGCTCCACCTGCATTCTTTCTTCCTCACTTGCGCATCTGTGCAGCCGAATGCAGCAAGCATCGTCCCCCGAGGTCGCCGGCGATCAAACGCGTAGCCACATATGGCTACCGGGACATGGTTTGCAGTCAGCGACGAGCATGTCCCCGCCATCGAGACATTGTCGCGGTGCTCGCGGAAATGGCGTATCCGATCCCATCATCCTTCTAATCTATTGTGAGTGCGGATGAGCCGCAGCCTTCCGAGCTTCGACTACACCCCGTTTCACGACGGTGAGTAACCTTCAACCTTCGCGATTTCACATACAGGATCTCTCCTGGCAGCCGGCTGCGTCGGCCAGGCCTAGACTCCATGACGCACGAGTCGTCTAAGTAGCCGGCGGTGCCTCGTCTCCGCTGCGTCGCCGTCGTGTCCAGCAACGGTCATCAGTCCTTGCCTGTCGTTCGTCATGCACGTCCATGACAGCAATCTACCGGAGACCAGCTTCCCGAGCTTGTTCTCTTCTTCTGCAGCACTTGGTCGTTCGTGGGATCTATGCAAATCTTTCGCTATCAGTAGAAGCAGACCAGATCCATGTCTTCATCTCACCTTAAACAACATCTGTCGTCTGTCTACTTCCTCTTCGCGCAACACCCTTTCCAATCATAAGCCTGCCATTCTCGCATAAGTTCATATTCTGTGGACACAGCATCGACGCACCACCCGTCAGTATCTTCCCGCTTGATGAACATTGTGTCATCCAGCTTGCAGCATCCTACGCCGTCGCCACTAGCGGAAATTGCATTCGACACTTTCCAATCGTTGTGCACACAAGACAGGAATATTTTTCCAGCGCCGCCAGCCGCCTACAAAGATGACCCAATTGTGTCGCTTGTAACACACGAAGCCGAGATGTCTGGGACCTGGCAATTATTCACCCGCATAACGACACCGATATCCCAGATCTCTAAGTCCCCGCCTGTCGTGTTTCGTTTGAGCATCCACGATCTCGGCTCGACGGACGGAAGGATAAAAGTGCAAGGGTGAGTCCGCCATGTTCTCATCTTCCCTTTCGCTCGTGTTTTCTCGGAAATGGCACCTCAATATCATCGTCCCACTTCACAAGACGTCGTCGCGCTGGCTTGCACGGTCGTTGGCGTCGGCCCCGGCGGGAGTACCTCCATGCTAGCGTACGTCCCCCGCTGTCGCCGACGCGTCTGACGCGCTGAACTTCGCTCCAGACGCGTCGCAATCACGAATTACCGTGGCGAGGTGCTCCTCGACTGCTACGTCGCGCCTACCATGCCCGTGACCGACTATCGCACCGCCACGACCGGGATCGAGCCTGGACACCTTCACTCCGGTGAGCCCATTGCCGGGACCCTTCTCTCGTAAGGAGCTCACCGAGCCAGTAGGTTCCGCGCACAAGTTCAACGACGTACAGCAATGGGTGGCCACCACGATCCGCGACAAAGTCGTCGTCGGGTATGCGCTCTGGAACGATCTCTCTGGTCAGCTAGCATTTTATCCGTAACGCTACGCGTACTTACGCGCGCCGCTGACGCGACTTGCTCCTTCAGTTCTAGGCATCCCCCATCCGGCTGTGAACACCCGCGATGTCGCACTCTACCAGCCGTTCCGCACCGCGCTGCGGCCTCTTGGCCAATCGATCGGGCTTTCTACACTCACATGGCAGCTCATGCGCCGGCGATGTCAAGACGGGCAGCAACATCCTGTGCGTACCTAAAACAGGCTTCGTCCGTCGACGTCACCACCCTTACGGCTGCTGACGTGCCTTTTCGCGCCTGCGTCCGGGGCGTCTGCAGCTCGAGAACGCGCGCGCCGCGCTCGATCTCTACCGCTCAGCCGCAGGCGAGTGGGAAGGTTCCGTCACGGCCGGCCATTGGCCGTGCGCGTTGCCTCCAAGCACCTTCTCGCGTTGCTACCTCTGATCCATCGGCCTCCGGAGGCGCCGCTTCTAGACCTTCGACTTCGACTTCGACGGAGCCCGCCTATTCGGGGGGCCTTCTTCTTGGCTGCTCCATGCAGCAACCACATATTCGCTGAGCTGTTCCTTCACCGCCATCCTTGCATGCTTCCACATACAGCCACATACTTAGAGAGCTTATCTGACACTTTCTTAATACTAAAGACACCGACAGGTATAATGGACCAACGTACTTTACTGCGTATATATTGCTTCCGCCCTAGACTCTAAACACCGCTTCTTAGGTTACACACGCTTAACAATGTTATCATATTCCTGAAACGCGAGTTCGAATATCATAGTGCACTGGGTATCCAATAGATCCGATTGAATCGTCACATCTAGGGCCGAAGACACAAAATTTTCGAGATCAGTGGCGAGTCTGCAGCAATTGTATGAGTACGTGTTTTTCTCCAACGGATCACATGCTCACCTTCTCGGCACCCAAAGAGCGCATCAGGCCTTCGTATACGAAGAGTGCGCAAGCATTAGATGGGAATGCTCGCAACAGGCTCGTGCCGAGGCCGGAATAGAATCCTTTCACCCCAAGGGTGGCGTACACCATGCGGACTGTGGTCGTAAAGGACGGAGGTCGCAAGGGAAGGGGCGTGGCCATGATTCGACTGGCGCGTGTTGCAATGTCGGCACGATGGTGAGGCGATGGGTATTGGGATCATGCTCACTTTTTGACGTTGTCTGCCGGAATTGCCATAATCCAATAGACCAGGGAGCAGAAGCCGCCGGACAGAAAGTTGGCGTGTCCAGTGCTCATCTGGAGTATAGCGATGCATCTCGAGTCAGCTCGGTAGGGTCTCGGTGGACGAAGAGACCCGGCAAGACTAAAAGGGTAGGGCTCGGCCGCGGCGATTCGAGGCTATTTGGATTCCGTACCTCGAAACGGGTGCCCTGCAATTGGGCGAATGCGCGCATGAAGGCCTGTGCCAGATGCCAGGTCTGAGTAATGGAAGCGGGCGATACTAACTGTGCACGAACTTCAAAGCTACCAAACATCCAGAAGAAGTTGCTACGGTAGATCAGGCTTGCGGGCAATGCAGACCAAAACCCTCTTACACCATGTGCTCGCACAACTTGGCGCGCACAGTCGACGGGGCCTTTGAACTGGCGCTCCGATGGATCCTTCTGCAGCTGGAGCTGGAGCTTGACTTTCAGCAGCTCCATGGGGGTTGCAGCAAATGCACTGGTGGCGCAGTCGAAGCATTGAACAATGGAGCCTTAGCAATACGATCGACGCTAAAATGCGAGAACCACTCGTACCTTGTAAGACCTGCAAAGAGGCCCGCGACGCCATGTGCAGTTAGTGTAAGCCGTCTGACGTCTGTACCTCGCACCGACTCGGACATGCCGCTTCGCAGGAGAAAGAGACGATAATTATGCAAGGAACCGAGCAGAACCGAGTCTATGGCAGCCCAACCAACCGCCGGTGGCGTCACTCCTTTGTACAGAGCCAAGACGGACTATCGTGTATATGAGCTTTAGCAGTTGCTTGGAAACATTCGATCAATACCTCGTTGCGGACTGTCTTCACCAGGCAATCAAGCGCGCTACGATATGTACCAGGTGGAGAGCATTGTAATCGGGTCTTGACTGTATCGAAACTTTACGCCCGTCGTGAGTTCGGTGGTAGAAAGTTCTACAGAAGTGATTCAGCGGTGATTTGTTGGGTGAAGAGTCGGCGCGATGGAGAGCCCAATTCTTACCGTCCTTCCGCTATTGACGCACCCATGACCGACAGCTACCTGGGAAATGGTTTGTCAACGTGACAAACGGGTGAGATGGGCGGTTGAACCTTGGTGAGACCTGTGGGGTGCATGAGCATGAAGACATGTGCAATGACAGGAACTGGTAATCACCGCTTCCAACGCCAGCTAACGCCCCGATGACCCTAAGGTGACTGCTACCCTCATCGACTTGTTTAGACATAACGGCCAGGTGCGCCCTGATGCGCCGCGGCAACTAAGTTGACTCTCGAAAAGTAACAGCGAGGCCAACATTTTGGTGGTCAATAGACGCCGACAATCACGTGTAGACGCGCTGCAGTAAGTCGCGCGCCTGACTTGGAGCTTCTCACCATCTCCCATGCCATGAATTCACCGCAGGATGCGCACACCGAGGGAGATGCGAGCTCCGAGGAGAAACAATGCAGAATCTGTCTTGATGGTCCAGACGATACCCTCGGCCGCCTTATACGACCCTGCCTTTGCAGGGGTTCCATCAGTGTGAGTGTTCTTGCTCCTACCTCAATTTCGTAAACTCCTCTTGACAGTTCCACGCCGCCCATCTGCAGTACGTCCACGTTAAGTGCCTTCAGCGCTGGCGGAACTCATCGCCGAGTTCTTCCGCATTCTTCGCTTGTCCGCAGTGCCATTACCGCTACCATTTCGCACGCACCAAGGTCGTCGGTGTTGCCACCAACCCCGGTATGAGACAAGGCCTCGATGCCCTTTCACGCGCTCACAGCTTCCGTAGTTGTGATAGGCGGTCTATCGACCGTGTTCTTTGTCCTAATTGTTCTAGCCTCCTCGTTCCTGACGACAACGTTTCTCTCAGCATTCGAGGACCCGTCGCTCACGTCGTCTGACTACTACGTGTTCAGCCCCTTCTGGACGAATCCGATCGACGTCGGCCACGAACTCGTCCGTGCCGCCCTACGCATCCTTCAAGACGACTCTGTCGGGATCCTTGATCCGGACGCATTCGGATCGCGGACGCATATCTCCCCCGAAGTATCTGCACAGGTTCCGCGGCCGCCTCCAGGCCTGCTCAAGCGCCTCGTCCAGCGTTTCATCCTCGGCTTGCCGGTCGTCGGGGCGGGCTCCCTCGTGCACATGCTCCTTTCGCTACCGTTGTTAGGGCCGGTTCACTGGATCGCCAGATTTAGAGGTGGTCGGAGTAGACGGAGCTCAGGGTCGGGGGACGCTGCAGCAATCGTCATCGTCGTGCTGCTGGTTCTCGGTGCTTGCAGGTCAGACTGCGTTTGCCGTTCGCTTGTAAACTATGCTCATGACATGTGGGTTGCCAGGGCACTCTACAAAGTTTATCAGCTCACGGAGTCTCTTACGAAGCGGATTCTCTTGCGTGCGGAGGATATCATCCTGGAAGTCAATTGATACCGCCTGCTAGGTCGTTCATACAGCGGGCTCCACTCTCGATTATGGACTTAGGTGCAGGATATATGCAACCTCGTCAGTTTTTATTACTCGCCACTCTTATCTGCTATTTTGTTTTCGGATGCTGTCGGTATGCGTGAAATTATTTTGCAATATATATAACTATCGTGCAGTCGTTCCATGTACAACCTCATCTACAGCGATCTGGCGCAGCGTGTTGACATCATATACGACAAGTCGTCACCAGTTCCGTCGCAGCTCCCGCCGTATTCGCTCGTATCCCTCGCGGGTGGCTTTCCTGGCTTCACCAGTCTCTAATTCACGCAGGTATACGTCCACAGCCGAGTCCACCCGATCGGCTGGGAAGAATTCAGACGGATTCCGCTTGGCTGTGTCGACCCAGTCTTGCAGGAGAATGCAGATGGCGGAGGAGATGGTCTGTACCGCACACTGTGTGTTGAATGGAGGTACCTGCGATTTGAAACCGGAAGTCAATACTGGTGCCATGCAACACAGCAGGATCGACGTACCTGGGAATCATACATCTGGTGCAGCACATCCCAGATCTCGGCGTAGGGAATCCCACATTGGACTAGTATACGTGGGACCCAGCCTGGAGGGATATCATCCACGTGTGCCAAGTGGAACCGAACAAGCAGCATGGCAATATGCCCTGATCGCGAGCCGTAGGTCAGCGAAGAACGATATTTCAGGCTTAGTATACGTACGGAAGGGGAATGCAGAATCAGAAGGGTAGAAGCGCTGACCGAGAGGGACGACCTGTGCTTGGATGGCGTCAGCCGTTTCAGCTGGGGGGAGATTCTGTGCCACGACTAATACGAAGCTCCGTCAGTGGGTGGAGCCATGTGGGAGCGTCGGTCTCTTACTATCATCGATCAGCCGACTCCATATCTCCGTGACAAGTCTCTCGTCTCGGTGCTGAGACACGTGGATGATGAGGAGCTTGACGGTCGGAAGATCGTATGGCTCTGCATAGACTTGATACAACTGAAGAGCAAACATCAGTGAGCACATCCATGCTGAATCAAGTACTGCATACCTCGGTCACATTGTAAAGACCCTTCTCCAGCAGTTCAACGCGCTCTCTGAGCTCAGTATCACTTTGCACCTGCGCCAATGGCGACAAGACATTGAAGATCTCCAGTTGCACCTGAGCCACTTCGAGCTTTTCTTCCAGGTCTGTCAGGAAAGCGATCGCCGACTCGTATTGACCACCGACAGAGACCGGATGGGCCTTGGCGTTCCCCACCGCTAGTGTCAGGTATTCCAGACGTCGCGTCAAGGGAAGCTGGAAGCTGAAGGAGACCAGGTCAGACCAGACACACATTTTTAGGCAGATCGACGTACTCCACCGACTCTGCAAGAGCACAGAGGACCTCGGCCGCCTTAATTGGTTGACCGTCTTTCACATAGAACTGCCACAGGAGTTGGTACTTGTCGACCGTCGGCGGATCGCGTTTGAGATATGCTTCCAAGTATTGCGGGCGCATCTGATCTCAAGTTATGAAAACATGTAGCGGGTAGAATCCAAGAACACTGACCTCCAGGAGCTCGTCCGCAAGTCCTCTGCTGATCAGCCATTCGTACAGCCGGCAATGAAACATCTCATCTGAGCTGGCGAAGGCCAGCTCATAGGCATGAGAGCGCACTCGCTCAGCCTCATCGCCACCCTTGAGAGCCTTCGCCTCAAGCGTCTCGAGCGAATTCAAGACCAGACTGTAGCATTTCGCGCGCTTCTCCCAGAACTCCCTCCTAGAGTCTACGCCCGTCAGGGCCACGGCCGACGTGGACGGCGCGCTAGACGCAGCGTTCGAAGCCGGAGCCGATGCATCTGGCCACAGTAGCGACGGGTTTTTGTACCAGAACTCGACGCCGAGACGGTCTGGGTCCAACGCGTCCGCACAGTACAGAGGAAGCTCAACCGCGCCCTGAGCGTAGTTGAGTTGCTGATAGTCACCGATCACTTCTCGGAGCTTTTCAAAGTCGAGAATGCGCGCGCCTTTCATGAACAGCCTGGCCCGGGCGGCAATCATCAGACGGGAGAATGCGTGGGAGCACAGCGGCACGTACCGTAAAGACTCGCTGAGATGGTTTTGGCGCTCCGCTGGATTACGGCTTTCCAGTGCCCGACGTGTGTTCTCCTTTGCCTTTTTAGAGGAGAGGTAAGAAGCCGAGGATTTATCAAGGGCAAAAATATACCTTGTATATCATGACATCGTCGGTGCTGCAGAAAGAACCGCATCGCGACTGAAGAACATCACTGATCGTGTCAACCTGGAAGATGGGCATTTTTAACGAAGGGCCGCGGTGGTCGACGGACGTACTTACAGCAATCTGTTGACCAATCTGTTGATCTATGACGACGTTGACCAATGCGCGAGACGCCGTCACGCCGTTCGGGCCCGTAATCAGCTCTTCGAACGTCAACAAAGTGATTAGCTTCTGAGTCTCCGCATCGACCCTAATTACCAGAATACCTCCTCAGTATGGGCGTGCGAACGATGCGAGCTAGGCAGGCTTACTGTGCAATAAGCTCGCCAATTCTGTGATCATTGAGCAGGAGGAAGAATGAGGCGCCTTCAATCGTCCGTTCTAACAGTGATTGTAACTGGGCAACAGAGTTTTGCTCCGCCTGCCATTGCCTCCGTGAGTACAACGTTACATGTGGAGCATCAGCACACTGACCTTCCATGCCTCTTGCTCCCCGGCTGATGCTACGCGAGCGCCAGCGTAATCGCCTGTGGCCGAGTGGAACAGGTGAGGATTCTTGTCAAGCAAGTCCTTTAGGGCGAACAGGTTCTTCTGACCATAGAGAGGACATCTTCGAGGATGTTTGACACATGTAATCCCGAAGGGCTAAGGTTCCGATTCGTCAATCACTCCCCATTCAATGCATGAAAATTGAGACCGCACCCGGGTATCGTTAATCTGCTCTTCCATATTGGCCGTATAAGCCTTGAGAAGTATAGGGCGAAGCCCTCTCGGCGACCGCTAAATAACGAAGTACCGGAACCATCGCCTGATAGAATGCGGAACCCGTGGTAAGGAGATGGATGGAGAACATCTAAATTACTTACTGGTTCCGTATGTGGCTCTTTCGGCCCATATAGGTCGTTCTCCAAAGTCGTAGAAGGCCTGCTTCGCGACATTGACTACTTCGGGGCTCAGCGTAGTAATCGTTCCCAGCGCCGATTGTTCGTTGAGATCTAGGAACGTATTGCCGCTGGCCAGCGCAAGCAGCATGGCACAGGTTTGATCGCGACCAAAGCTGTGATGAGCGTTAGAAATGGATCGCCGAGGATCACATAATGGAGCTACCTGTCCCGGAACTCGATGATAGGCTGTACATTGCCTTCCGCTTGCACTTCTTCGATGACGTCGCGTAACCAGTCTAATGCGCGCCGCTTTGCCAGAATCGTGATGCCCACGTTCGTGAGTATCATAAATTGCCGTGGTGGCTCCAAAAACTGGTATGCCAGTTCATTGGTTATGACAGGGGCAGGTGGATGCATCAACGCCAGCGTGGTGGCAAGGAAGGCCTTTGGTCGGGTGACGGGAGCCATGGCCCATGTCCTTCCGGGTATAGCCAGCAGAGCAGCACGCTCCGTCAAAGGCGGTCTCTGAGATCCTGACACAGCGCCGTAAGATGGAGTGGGGTACTGCGGAAGTTGCGATACTGCTTGACCTAGATTCCCTATCCGTGTCAAGTCGGGTGACATGCAGAGCAAGAAGTCCGTTCCGTCTGTGTCGCCGGGCTGGGCAGCGATGGTGAGGCCAGCAGAATAGACGCAATTTTCCAAAGCAGAAACGATATAAGGTCGTGAGGTTGAAGACGGGCTGCGCGTGGGCCCCATATCCTGAGGGCGCACGATATGGGCTACTTTGCTCATCGGGGTGAAGCAAATTGGGAGGGGGAAGGCGCACGTGGATGAGTTGAAGGGCACGGTGTCCCCGCATAGGCTCATTTCCGCCGCTGGAATAATAGCTGTAGGGCTGTGCCGAAGGTGCGAAATAGAGACGTACGCCATTCGTCGTAATGGCCATAAGCTGAACGCCTGATCGCGACTCATTGGGATCTATGATATGCAGAGATATGACCTGGAAGGCTTTTGGCGTCAGCGCGGGGGAGCCGGGCGCCTTCTCCTGGGCAAGCTTGTAAAGATTTTGGATCGTTTGGAACAGATGCACAGATTTGTCGCTGATTGGTGAATACAATGATATGACACTATTTGCGGTGAGCGTATAAATAATATTGCGTGATAAATCGGAGACCACGGAGACAATGCGATCTGGCATAGACATTTTAGGTTGAACAGACAGGGATAGTAAGTTCCTGGGACTAACCTTCCACTTTTTGGGGCGTGAATCGAGGGAGGAAACTCTGCACACCACCAATGGAATGGTTGATCAGCTGTATTCGTTTTCCGAACCAACCTTCCTTTTCTTGATAGTGGAGTTCATAGAGGTGGCCGTCTTGAGAACCAGCCATAAATATTCGCCCGTCATTTGTGCCGGCGACATCAATCATCTCGACGTCGCAGGTTACTAACATGTCAGTCGCGTACATCTTAATATCCTTTCGCATGCGGTTGTTTGGCCCAGGTACGTCGGTGGCCGACACGCCAAGGAGGAGGACAGTCAGCGGTGTGCAGATGACCAAGAGATGCTGTATCTCGTCAACAAAGACGCCAGGTTTGGGCTTCACAGCGATGACCTTCGTGATCACGTCTGGCTGGTCAAAATATGTACTGAGCTCTTGACTGAAGCGGGACTGGTTCAGCTCCTGCAAAGAGCTGTTTGACAAGAGCTTACCCTTCGACATAATCCCAGAGAAATAGCTTGTGGTCTATGGAGACCCAGACCCGGTCGATTTCAGGAATGATTCCCATGTGGGACACAACCTCCGTAGCTGTCATCATGCATGAGAGCTCCGTGCGGCATGACGCGTAACATGCGGCAAGACGAACTATTGTAAAACTGAAAGAGTCCCTCAGGTATGGCAATGAGCCGTCGCTTCTGAAACGGGACTCGATAATCGTCCGGGAAGACGATGTACGAGGCTGAAGAAGGCATTCCAGCTAGATATGTACGACCTGAGTGAGGCTATTTTGACGGCATCTTTGGACAGACATACGGATCGTCAGCATGTCCCCCAAGTCAGGTATTGACTGTGCATCCTTGGCAGACTGGTCTTGCAGTATTCGGCTAGCGGCCTGAAGTGAAGGTAGGTCAAGAAGAGGTGGAGGTTTAGCAGAAGGTGGCGGATGGCGGGTGGAGAAGGCACTCGAGCCCATGGAGGAGGAGAGGGGGCCATAGGCAGCGAAGGACTGGGAGAAAGCCATGGGAAGGAGGCAGCTTGTGCTGCTGCTGTGGCGTCCTCGCACCAGCGCGTCTTGCTCGCACAAAAACAAGATCCCATCAGGTGATGTTCGACAATGAGGTCAACACGTGCGCTAGACCTTAACCCCCTCCTCGGTCTCCCCGCCCATCCCCCGCCTCTCGGGCTTGTTCAACAATTGTGTACCACATCCTAGCAGCGACAGTAAGTACGCTAGCTGTCGCGCCCGTACGCGTCCATCATGCCGAATTTGCGAACGCACTCGTATGGAACCATCCTCAACTCAACGATCATCGCTATCAGTGCACACGATTTCGACCCGTGTCTTCCCGCCATTCATGCCCGCACTTGGTCCAACATCCTTTGGTCTCAACCAGGCGCCTGTAGAGATGGGAACGAACGCCTTGAGTTTATCGGCGATGCTCTCATGTACCTCTGCCTCGCTCTTGAGCTCTACGAGCACTTTCCAGCGGCTCCCCCCGGCTTCATGACCGTACGCGCTCCTTCTATCCCTTGCATTCATGATTATGCACCATGCAGACCACCGCCTTCCGTAGGAGATCCGCTCACCCCTTGTCACAAATCTTGTATTCTCTTTGCTCGCTGAAAAGATCGACAGACGCGCGGCAAAGAAAGGCTCTGTACTACAACCTGTGGCACAATTGAAACGGCACGCTGCTACGATGATTGGAAAGCAGGTCAGGGCACAGATACCTAAGAACATTGTCAAGGCCGCCGCCGACACTATGGAGATGGCTATCGGTGCCTTTATATTGAGAAGGGATTCTCTGCTGTACGCGAATGGGTTTCGACAACGTATGAGCCAATCATTGATGTAGCAGTCAAGGCATACGACAGATGGTATGGTATCCCATAATTTTACCGTCATATTTGTCCTCAGCCCTTTTCAGCCATGACACGGATTTCTACTCGGTCACCAACGACAAGAAACGGAAACGCCAATTTTCAGGGAACAGTGATCACGCTCAGCAGACGAAGAAACAGAAAGTCACTCCAAGATCCATTAGAACTCGCACCTTCCAGGAAAATGTATACCCCGAGCTCGTGCCAGAGTCTCATGCTTCCTCCTCGAGACACGCAGGGCCTTCATATACTGCACAACCTGATCAGCCCGAGACCGAGCCAATGCAGCCTGAGATCGAGCGGATCTTCATTGATCTCACCAACGATGATAGCGACGCCGACGAAGAGGAACATGACTCTAGCGGCAACAATGAAGAGATCGACGGTCCTATTTTCATAGATCTCACCCTTTCCGATGATGACGACGAAGAAGACCTTTATCACGCGCCTCGCGTTCAGGCATCCAGCGATATGGAGATCGAGTCCTCGGACGACGAGAACAATGAGGTTCCTGCGCCGCGCAACCAAAGACCCAGTGACGTTGACATCAGGGGCTCGAGCGAGGATCACGAACTTGATGAAGTCGATGATCTTTGTGACGCCTCCGCCGATGAAGTTGAACAGTCGACGGCATCAGCAGAAATCATCAAGAGTCGACAAGATGCTTTGCGCTACGTATCGGTGAGCGTTCTGCGGTCCAGTGGGACCGAATGCTGATATCCCCTTCCTCAAGCCTCGTCAAAGAAGAACGAAACTCCGCGACACGGTGTCAAAGCGGTTGGCCTCGAAGAACTCAAATAATGGGAACATTCTGGCCAATAACCAGTTGCATCAAGCTGGCAGTAACTCACGACGTGTCGGCTCTCCATCTAATCGAGGTCGTGTCGTGCCCCCTGGAGCTAGAGACGACGAAGACTCTGACTCCGACGAGCATCTCTACGGCACCTCGCGATTTGTTGTCTCCCCATCTCCCCGTAAGGCACGCGGGAAGATGAAAGAATCCACTATACGCTCTGCAACTCATACCAACAAGGCAGGTCGCTCTTCGTCGAGACGACCTCCGGCCAATTTGCCATATTCAACCTCGACGATCGTGATCTCGGACACAGACAGTGATTCCGAACGCGGCACAACGTTAGCAATATATGACTAGGCTTTGGCGGCATCATGGCGTGTTACTCAATCACATCACCACTCTGCGATGTCAAGACCCTGTTACCCTCATTTTTACACAGTCAGATATACCTATAGCATACCACAGAGGATCAACGACAAGAAAGTCAGCCCATTTACCCGCACAAACATATCTACTCGCATGCACTCGGTTCGCAGTTGCCCGTTGCCACTTGCACCGTCCGACATCTTTGATCTTGGATACTCACTGTCTTTTATCAATATACTATACAGTGCCGGACTTATATATCCCATACCTATTACATGACCGTCATGATTATTATGATTCCACGAGCCACATGGCCACAGTGTTGTAAAGTTTGAAGCTTGAAGTCTTGCGGTTCACTGCGGGTGTAGATATTCTAGATTCCACAGCATTCCGGTTTCCGGCCCTTTCGTGCCTTCATATTCTGCTCACTTTCGAGCTTTATTGCGACCTCAAAAGGTTTTGGGCAAATCGTCACCTCGACACCCCAGATCACTATTAGTCACGTGGCTAGACGCGTCCACGAGCCAGAGAAAACGCGCGCCGAACACGCGCCACCAGCGTGAACTTCTTGAACCTAAACTACTCTGTTCCCTCTTTCCACCAGAAAAGCCCATGCCTCCCACCAAGCAAGCTCCCACCCGTCAGGCAATCACCCTCAAGGGCTCGACGAATCTGGTCACTGAATTCTTCAAATATGCTGTGAACACGTACGCCGAAGCCACTTCTTCATAGCCATGCCACTGAATGGCCGTGTGATGCAGCATTCTCTTCCAGCGCGCAGTGTATCCCGAAGATGACTTCCATATGGTGAAGAAGTATGGGCAGACCGTCCTCGTTACGCAGGACTTAGCTCTGGAGAATTACTTGGACAAGTGCGTTCTTGCTATGGACGTGCGGCGAACTGCACTGTGCTGACCATCCATCTTTGTACTCCAGGATTCTGAAACAAGTCAACAGTACGGGTCTGCATATCCATCGTGGTAGTTGAGCTAACGAGGGAACAGAGTGGCTTCTGACAGGCGTTGTAACGCAGCTAGTTGTGGCCATCATCTCCAAGGATACCCGCACTCCGCTAGAGCGTTGGGTGTTCGACATCAACCTTGTCGAGCAACCATCGTCTGATTCCACCGAGACGTACGTCCATTTCCTCAATGCAACATCGATGCAACTGATCCACTTTGCACGGGAAGGGCTCAACAAGCAAAGCCGGAAACAGAAATTCAAGCAGAGATCAGGTCTATCCTGAAGCAGATCGTATCGACGGTGACGTTCCTTCCGATCATCGACGAGCCGACCGTGTTCAACATCCTCGCTTATACCAATGACTCCGCCGACGTCCCCGCAGATGAGTGGGTTGACACGGACCCCCTGGCGATCGAGGCAAGCAAGAGTCAGCAGGTGAAGTTGAGGAGCTTCAGCACGGATGTTCACAGGATCGAGGCCATGGTCGCTTATCGGTATGAAGGATGAGCATATGGAGTCTGCGTGTTGCCTGCGTGTCTTTTCCCCGACGGAGTGGTAGGCTACCACTGTAGGAAACCGGTCACTGATGGATGTAAATGTACCTAGCACTGATGGATGTGACAGCGGTATCATTCTGAGTAGACGTCCTAGTCTTGGGACATCGCGAGACGACCAATGGTCCTCCTGTTATATGCCATGGATTGTTGAGCAGGATGGGCGTACTGACGTCTATCCCTTGTTTGCGGCAATTGTAACAGCCAATAAAAGGTAACGGAATAGCCGAAGTAGCCAGGCCCTAAGTGAGGAGTCTGTATGTGGATTGCCATGCCGACCGGCGGCGATGCCGGGGGGGAACCAAAACGTCCGAGCGAGAGCACCAAAGGGGATTGAAGGCTGTGGCTGGACCTGAGTTTCATCAACGCCCGTCGCTTTCTTTACCACCATTGTCGTAGCTGGCTCTATCTTTCTCACTTTCTTCCCGACCTCGTCGTCGTCTTTCTATTGTCTGGCAGGACCCGACCCCGCTCCTTACGCTTGACTCCAACACTCACTAATAGAAGACCAGCCATGGGGGAGAACTGGTTCCAAAGAGAGTTCCTGGCGCCCAAACGGCTTACTTTCAACGTCCTGTTCTACGGCCTTCACATCGCGCTCTTCATTTATGGATGGCACAGTCAGGTGAGTGTCTGCTGCTTGAATTCCCTGACATTTTTTCGAGTGTTTATTCCGCATATCTTTAGGCAACTAACAAGAAGTTATCTGCACTCAATGCACTTACATACTCTGTCTGGGTCTCCCGTGGTGCCGGTCTTGCTCTCGCTTTAGATGGTGGCTTTATCCTCATTCCGATGCTTCGGAACATCATCCGTGTCGTCCGACCTCGCCTCACCTGGCTTTTCCCCGCCGACGAGAACATCTGGTTTCATAGGCAGGTGGCTTATTCCATGGCCTTCTGGTCTATGGTGCACACCACGGCGCACTACGTCAATTTCATCAACGTCGAGCGTACCCGTGCGTGTGCTTCTCGCCCATCTACAGCGCAACATTGACCTTATTCACTTGCAGAGGTGCGCCCGGAGAGGGCGCTTGACATTCATTATACTCAGGCTGGTGGCATTACGGGCCACTTCATGCTGCTCATTATGCTGTTGATGTATACCACTGCTCACCAAAAGGTCCGCACGCAATGCTTCGAGGCGTTCTGGTACACGCACCACCTGGCTTTCTTCTTCATGATCGGTCTTTACGCCCATGCCACCGGATGCTTTGTCCGTGACACGGCGAATCCAGCCTACATAACTTCCTTCCCCTTCTATACCACAGAGCACTGTCTCGGTTATGAGAGTTGGAGGTTCACCATCTGGCCCGGTATTATCTACTTCGGCGAGAGGATGTGGCGTGAATATAGGGCCAGGAGGGCAACGAGGCTGTCCAAGCTTCTGGTGCATCCCAGTGGTGAGCCTAGTTCAATTTCTTTATGCAGCATCCCCTCAAACTTTGACTCCAGGCGCAATGGAACTCCGTATCGTGAAGCCGAGCTTCAAGTACACGGCCGGCCAGTGGCTTTTCATCCAAGTCCCAGACGTCTCGAGGTGGCAGTGGCATCCGGTGCGTGGGACTGGACTCTCGATCCTCCCCTAGACTGATCATCAATCGTTTGACAGTTTACGATCACATCTGCTCCGGAGGACCCGTATGTGTCTGTCCACATTCGTCAAGTCGGCGACTGGACACATGCTCTCGGCGAACGTGTTGGTGCTGGACCATCGGTCGTTGCTGCTCTTACCAAGGATGCATTGAAGGGCGGTGAGAAAGATGACAAGGATTCTATGTACGGTGCTACTCGCGGAGACTATGTTGAGCTGGATCCAGCAAGCTCCAGTCGCCCTCTTCCTATCGTTCGTATTGATGGTCCTTACGGTGCCCCGGCCGAAGATGTCTTCAACGTTGAGATTGCCGTTCTTATTGGCGCTGGTATCGGTAAGTCTTCACAGCATTCACAAGACACTCTTACTGAATCCCTTCGTCCAGGTGTCACTCCGTTTGCCTCGATTCTGAAACACATCTGGTACCGTCAAAGGAGTGGCAAGCTTGGCACTCTCAAGAGGGTCGAGTTCTTCTGGGTCTGCCGTGATGCACCATCATTCGGCTGGTTCCAGAGCCTTCTGCAGGAGGTCGAGGCAGCCCAGGCTGATCGTAAGCTTTCATGCGCGCTCTTTTGGGTAACGACTTCCCTCACATACTGTCACGACAGCCAATTTCTTGCGCATCAACATTTATCTGACCCAGAAGATTGGTGAAGATATGCTCTGGAACATCGCCGTCAATGATGCTGGTGCCGATTATGATCCTTTGACCCTGCTTCGCACGCGCACGATGTTTGGCCGCCCCGACTGGAAGGCCATCTATGGACGCATGCGTACCGCGATTGAGTCCGGACAGTACATTCCCGGCAGCAATGCTCAGTTGAAGACCACCGTCGGAGTAAGTGATATGGCTACTGGACCACTGGCTTTTCCTGATCTATTCAACCATTTCAGACGTACTTCTGTGGTCCCTCGGTTCTTGCGAAGGCAATCAAGGAGGCGACCGTCGAGGTTACTTGCTCCACTATAAACTTCAAATTTGCGAAAGTTCGTTTTTCTGGCTATTAGTTTGAGCACTTAATCTGATGTTGAATGTGCTTTACAGGAACATTTCTAAGGTGCTTCGGTGTACGATGCTGGTCTGCAGACCCCTTTGCTTCATGCACATAGGCATTTGATATGTTGTGCATGATGGTAGAGTCTATATATTATTGGTATTACCCTACGAACTTAGAAGCAGCTGGGCCCGGTGTAAAATCCCGCTGCATACTGCTGTAATATGATTGCAGTTCACCGAGTATGTGAGCCGGGTAAGTCTGGCAAATTCGGTCCACCATTCGAACTTCGATGGTGAAAAGGTTGCACGCCTGAGACGCGGTCACCTGCGCCTTCTTCAGCCACAAGCGCGTCGAACTCCGTGTGACGCGTGAGTTGTGACTCTTGCGCTTACAGAATCGCGACAATCTCGAGTCGCGCTTACCACTGTCCTTCGAGTAGATATATCCATCCTTTGCTCGAACAAAGCGCCTTACGTCGACTCTGAAGTATTCATCTACTGTGACCCACCTGTTCCACTATGGAAAGGGCTCATGAACTTCTCCGGGAGGTCTTTGGCCTGGAATCGTTTCGTTTGTCTCAAGAAGCTGTGCGTCTCACAATCAGAGCAAGTCGCGTTGACCTTCAATCTTGACTGATTTTTCTGTATAGGTGGTAAAACGCCTTTTGGTCGATAATGACAACGCGTTGGTTCTCTATCCTACTGGTGGTAAGTACACCTTCGTCTGGGCGACGCGCATTTAGTCACGCCGTTATTGCAGGCGGGAAAAGCTTGACATATCAATTGCCGGCGTTATGTCTGGAGGTGAGACATTCAAATTCTTGTGCACGAATGGTATTAACCAGTTTGCGCTACAGGGCTTGACTCTTGTTATATCTCCCCTGCTTGCGTTGATGAAGGATCAAGTGGACGCCCTCTGTCGCAAGGGAGTCAAGGCAGCAAATCTTGATAGCACGCTGGATGGAGAGAGAGCAGCTTGGGTAAAACGGGAGGTCATGTCAGGAGACATGAAGATTCTGTACGTCGCACCTGAGAGGTAAGCAGAGTGCCGCCGTTTTCTCTTTAGGGACGCCCTACTAATCCGACGCGATACTTAGATTGAACAACGAGGGGTTCATTGCTATGATGGACCGGGTCAAGATATCCTTGCTAGCAGTTGATGAATCTCATTGTATTTCCCAGGTCAGTCTTGGTCAGGGAAGTCCTGCAACTGGTTTAACTTTTTGTGTAGTGGGGCGCTAGCTTCAGACCCGAGTACTTGAAGATTGCTCGCTTCGCCGAAGAACACGATGTCGAGCGCGTTCTGTGTTTGACTGCGACCGCGACTCCGGCTGTCGCCACGGATATCTGCAAATCCTTCCTCATCCACCCCATCGAGGGGGTCTTCCGGACACCGGTGTACAGGCCTAAGTATGTCCTTCTTCGCCAACACTTGATGTCATCTTACGCGCTTCAAGCCTTGCATTTAAAGTGGAAGTCGCACAAAATCTCGACAAGAAGCTAGAAAAGCTCGTACCGTTTTTGAAATCTAGAACCGGGCCTGCCATCGTATATGTGACTTTGCAGAAACATGCTGAAGAAGTAGCCAATCGGCTGAAGACTCAAGGACTTGATGCGATGGTTTATCATGGTGGTATGCCAACTGAAGAGCGAGAGCGTATACAATTGGACTTTATGGAGTCCGACAAGGGGATTGTCTGCGCCACTATCGCGTTCGGTATGGGTATTGACAAAGGTATGCATGCAGCGCGATGATTTATCATTTCAAACTCACACGAATATACAATGGCGTGAAGCAAATATCCGCCAGGTAATGTTAAGCGTGATTTCAATCATCCAGTTTACTGACCTTGCTCAGGTTGTTCACCTCTATATGCCGAAGACAATTGAGAATTATAGTCAAGAAGTTGGTAGAGCTGGCCGTGATGGATTACCTCAACATGTTTGCTATTCTTGTCATCTTTCGACATCCCTGTCCTTGAAGGGTTTGCACGAGGGGATACTTGTTCCCAGAGAGACCTGGAGCTCTGGCTACAGGAAGTAGCACTCAAGGAGCCTGCGTCCGACGGCGCAATCGACTTTAACCTTTACAACCAGTCCAAAGTGTAAGTCCTTTGTTACCTCGATGTTGTTTTGACCCCTTATCTTATCGCCACACCTTCAGATATGATATTCGGGTAAGTATGCGACCGGTTTACATCATTCATACTACTTGCTTATCATTTTATGGAGCCAAATGTACTCAACCTGTGCTATGCTCATCTCGAGTTGGATTATGGCTATATCAGAGCCGTCACGCCCTTCTACTCTATTTATCTCTTGAGTGCACGATCAGCCGATGCATGGGCCAAAATTGATGCATGCAATACCGAGGCCGCAAAGATTATTCGGACCCGTTGGACTACGAAGGGTGCAAATCGTGAGGTACGTTTTCACTCGGTAATCAAACATGTTGTCTGTTGATTTGAACCGATGTTGGTAGATTGACGTTGTCGCATCAGCTAACGCAAAGGTAGATCGAGCTGTACTCACCAAGCAAATCAATGAATGGGAGTTCGCGGGTAAGTGTCTGTGTCTTGTACTTATCTCGATTCAATGATTCACCAGATTCCTAGGGCTGACAATGAGCAAAGCTTCACAAGTGCGGGCCGTAAGTCGTTTATCAACATGAGGAAACTGGACCGCTCTAATGATTGAATAGCGCTACCTTGTGATGAAGCCTCTTCCGAAAAGTGTGGAGGATATTAAAAACGTGGCCAGCTTGATGTATCAACGCATGATAACCCGAGAGCAGGAGGCCGTCGAAAAGCTTCGTCAGGTAGTCACATTCGCCACAATCGACGACTGTAAGTAACCTTCATCTAACTTATTCTGTTTCCAACTCGCTGAGCTGATGACACAGGCCTCGCCCAGAACCTTGCATCCTACTTTGGTGACGAGGGCGCTGTTCCCGACGGGATGTGTGGGGTGTGCTCGTTCTGCAACACAGGGGCAGGTGTCGAGTTCGATCCTGCCGCCGAAGCCATCCCCGATCCTGTGCAACTTAAGGCCATTTTGCAGGCCTGTCCTGACCGTGACGATCCACGCCATTTGGCCCGCATGGCCTTCGGCATAACGTCTCCGCGTCTTACGCTCAGCAAACTGTCATCTTCTCATCCATTGTTCGGTAGCATGGGCCACGTGGATTTCAATGCCCTGGTTGCTGCATTCGACGAAGAATGCAAGAAAGAAGGTTATACCCGAAGCTCGGTTCCGTTTTCTCAGTGGGGCCAGTCGACTGGCACGAAGAGATCATATTCGCAAGCGAACAGGTCAAACTCTGGCAGCGGCAGCAGTAATCGTGGTGGCGGACGTGGAGGATATGCCAAACGCGCTCGGAAGGGTGGCAGGTACTGATTGACGGAGTCCAGTTTCTTGAACGCGATGGTCAAATTGTCTTAATGTACTGTATGTGACAGTATGTCCTAGTAAGGTTAGATTTACTCTGTGAGATTTATTACAGTGCTCCGTAGTTTATCGTAACTTTCTTCTCAGTCGGTGAATCCTAGTAGTTTCTTGCTTGACTGTGCTAACTTTCTGCTGGTCTGTATGATATGTGATTCTGTTGATACTAGTGAAGGTATATAGGAAACAAGTCTTGTCAAATTCTCAAAACAATCTGCTACTTGTTAGCATGCGTACTAGTTAGGTACCGACTCGGACTGAGTTCGTCGAAGAGTCGAGCAAGGCAGAATCGTGGGAAACGTTGCACAAGCCGCGGAGCTTGAACTGGAGAGATAGGATCTCGCGTGTCGCGGTCATTTGAAGTCCATGTTGTCTGCTCTCCGCCAACTGAACGTACTGGCTTAACTTTACTCTGGCAATTCAGGGCTTTGAACATCCTCTGAAGAATCTCTTTCGCCACACGAGTGCACGTTTTCAATCATGTCTGCGGCCACTCCTGCTCCTTCAACACCAAACGTCGCTTCCCCCACAGATCCTTCAGGTTCCGAGAACGCGCAAAGCAACCCATCTACAGACCGTCTTGTACTCGAATATCTACGTGCAAGAGGCCACAAGTCTGCGGAACAGGCTCTTATTGAAGCGATTCGAGCCAGTGAAGACAAGGGCAAGCAAGCGGAAACGAGCACTGGTGCAACTCTGTCACCCGAGGAGTTCATCAGAAGGCTATCCATCTACGTCGAAAACGCTACTCAATCTGGCGACAATGCTCTCAAAGATACTGCTAGTGTCTTGAAGGAGCTGGCCGCGCAAGGCACTCCCCCCAATATCCAGAATCTGATTGCCAGTATAGGACCTGGCGGTGCTGAGGAGATTCTGGCTTTGGATCCAACAGACAAGCAGGAGGGATTTCGGGAACTTGAGGCTTGGGTAGAGGGGTCCCTTGATATGTACAAGGTGCGTGCGCTGCCCCAACTCGGCATTACTTTGATTAACTCGTGATCGGCAGCCCGAGTTCAAACCCATCCTATTTCCTATATTCTGCCATTTCTATCTTGATCTCGTCCAGTACGGGTTCAAAGAAGCTGGTGAGTGTTACCATCTCCACCTTTGTATATTGGCTCATCAAAATGACGTCCGCAGCTCAAAAATTCTTCGATACCTTCTCTGCTTCGCTCGAACCCATGCATAGTGCGACGTTGCACCGCCTTTCCACTCTGCGCCTACCTTCACACGTCCAAAGCGACGAGCTCGCACAACGCTTTCGGTCTGAGAAGTATACCGTTCGCATGAGTAGATCGGGTTTCGGTTTACTCGTGGGATGGTTGACTGAAGGCGTGGGGGGAGAGGCTAGTGGTGCCGGTGAGGGCTTCTTCGGGGAGCCGGGAAGGAGAGGACGGGCCGCAGTAATGCGCGTCGTCAATAATCATCTACGTTTTGATGGTAAATCTCATGCTATAAGACCATGTAAACACCTTAAATTCACAATGAACATAGTCACATCTGCCAGCACGACCGCTGTATCTGCAAGTTCATGGGAAGAGTCTACTGGGCTCTTGTCTTCCCTGATTCCTCCTTCTGAAGGATCTGCGGCAGCACTCACCAATCCGCAGGCGTTCAATAGCTCCAAAGGAGACTTGAAACTCGGCCCGCCACCACTGTCGGATGAGCTCGTCACAGAAACTGAGAAAGCTCTCAGGGATCAAGCAATGGTGGATCGCGATCCTGCAGCTCAATTCGACGCACACCATGTACGTCCTACGGCAGCTTCAGGACTAGTCTCCCCGACAACAGCCGATCTTCCTCCATACCCACCGTCATTCAAAACCACTGATGTCAAGCGAGAGGTCGAAAGAGTCAGAGATGCTCGAAAGCGCATCCGACTTGATCCTTCCGTCTTGAGTTCAGCTGACCTAAACACGCCTCAAGGCTCGACGGCAAGGCAACGAGCTCTACCTAGTATATGTGCCTACACTCTACACGACATTCCTGAAGGGTAAGTCCATATTTTGGGATCATTCGTTGCCGTCATTGACCATAGTCTCCAGTTCTCCGTGTTGCGAGTTCTCACAGGATACTTCACTCATGGCGGCCGGTTTTGAGGAAAGCTACATCCGAATATGGAGTTTGAAAGGCGAGGCCTTGAACGGGCTCAAGAGTGATTTTCAATCCAGCCAAATCAAAGACGGTAGGTTAACACCAGTAAAGCCCAACGCTGCTAACTCTTATGGAATTGCAGCTTCGTCGTTGCGCAAGATTCGAGAAACAGGAGGATCGTCAACGCGAAAACTCATTGGCCATAGTGGTCCTGTGTATTCGCTCTCCTTTGACCTTTGAACGGTTCAGCGGCCCCTCCAAAGTACCTGCTGTCCGCATCCGCGGATGCTACCGCTCGGCTATGGTCCATGGATACAATGACGAACGTCGTTGCATATCGTGGGCACCAAAATCCGGTCTGGGATGTGGATTGGAGCCCATTAGGAATATACTTTGCCACCGCCAGCCGAGATCGCACAGCTAGATTATGGTCGACGGACAGGACATCTGCACTTCGAATATATGCTGGACATATGGGTGATGTTGACGTGAGTACCTAGCTTCCTATCCGCAGATCATGCATGCTCATGCGTCCTTCTTAGTGTGTTAAATTTCACCCGAATTCCTTGTATCTGGCCACTGGGTCCAGTGACTGGACGGCACGGCTTTGGGATGTACAGCGTGGTAGCTGTGTCCGTGTCTTCATCGGACACCAGGGGATCCTCACAACTCTGGCCTGCAGCCCGGACGGGCGATATATGGCCACTGCAGGTATGTGCACATTGAGGCCGACGATGTCATGCGCTCAATTTTTCTTTGCAGGAGAGGATCTTGCAATCAATTTGTGGGATCTGGGGTCTGGTCGACGAATCAAGAAGATGACGGGACATACTGCATCTATCTATTCTCTGGCATTCAGTGCGGAGTCATCGATGTTGGTCAGCGGCGGTGCAGACTGGACTGTGAGGTGCTGGGATGTCAAGGGCTCAGGAGGGCAGCAAGAAAAACCCGAGAGAATGGGATGGTCAATGGCACCTCTGGAACCGTTGCCCTTTCCAAAGAGCGACAACCAGATGTCGTTGAGACGTAATTGTTTTTGTTTTCGCTTTCAAACGTACATCTCTGACTTACTTCCCATGTCTAGGACGGATCTGCTGGCAACCTTCCCTACTAAACGGACTCCCATTACGAAAGTTCACTTCACTCCCCGTAACTTATGCCTCGTAGCCGGCTCGTTTATCCCGTCCGATCAGCGATGAGTGTATCTTGCTCTCACGCCGCTTAGCCGCTCTACTTTGACTCGCAGGTTGTCATTGTAATTATCGCTACATGATGTTATCATCGGTACCTCAGTACACCAGTTCGAGGACTCAATTTATAATTTCTATCTCTTCCGTACCTTCCAGCGGCCTCCTCAGCCATGAAAAGCACAACATCTTCATCCACATCCCAAGCTATGGCAAACACCTTTATGATGAGAGCTGTGTGGCTCGGAGTGGTGCGCTCGTCAAGCATCATGGCCTCTCTTATCTGGACCAATCTCTTCTTGTGCAAGTTGATCGCCTCTTGGGAGGAGGTCGCTCCGGTTGACGTCTCGTCACTCCCAGCCTCCGATCCATAAGCACCACTCGGCTGGCTGAACGGCATATCTGCGTCGTCATCAGCGTCCGTCGATTGTGAGGACTGTCCTGATTGCTGGGACGGAACGTAATCGCCATCTTCTTGACTCTTCTAAGGAGCACAATTATCAGTTCTCTGAAATCACTATTCACAACGACACGGTACATACCTTATTGTCCGCTGCCACTATGGCCGCATCGTCGGCCTGCATCTGGAGACGTTGTGCATCTAGATCATCGTCCGGGGCGAGCTGCGAGGAAGGCAAGGCACCCGGGTCCAGACTTACACGGTTCTGGCGCATAGGGTATGAGGAAGGCATGGTGGGCTCGCTAGTGTGGGTGAGGGGTGTGCTGAATTTGTGTGGACTGACTCGGACTGACTCGCAGGGTTTTTATATTGGCATTTTGCTCTTCTTCTTTCCACGCGGCTCAGTGGCTTGAGGACAAAGACTACAAAGGTGGCATGACACGAAAGGTACAAAGGAGCCTCCAGAAATAGTAAAAGAAATGAATGGTCTCATTGTTCCGCTGCCATTGTACGGCACCGTACGTACGGTTGTACGTTAGTGTTCGTTGAATGTCTTCGTTCTTGACGTTGTACTGTCACTCGACTCACGCGTCTAGAAGGCGCGCTGATGGAATAGATTTGCACTCAAGTTTCAAGTGCTTTGAGGCAACGGATCCGTAGTGTTGCGCTCGTAGATTTTTTGGAAATAATCTCTCGCCAAGCTGCCCAACTCGAGGTCGAGCCAGAGCGGGACGCGACAGATCCAAGACGGTCACGTGCCACAAACGCGAAGTCACGAGCAGGTCACGCTGCGTCCTTCTTTTGGCAGGACCGTGTTCAGTGCTCCAGCAATCCAAGTTTCCAACGCAGACACTCATCTACTCACGACGTTTACAACGAGAACAACCGTCCAAACAATCAAAGGAGTCTATCCAGGTCGTCAAACTCAAGGTTATATCGGCTCTCAGCCTTTGTGTCCTTCAACCATCCAATCGCGTTACTAATTAGCGACCCAAGATGGCGAACATGGACGTCGATAGCATGAATGTCGACATGGGGGTGCCACAACCAGAAATTCACCCAATCACCGAGGTTGTGACCGCAGAGCCCTCTCTGCCCACGTCAGAGCGTGAGTGCATCCGTGCTGTTTTGTTTACGACTCCTGATTCAATGCGAACCGCCCGTGGCGGCGTCTTTGGTCTCGTGCTCCTCAGTCAGCCAACAACGCGACAATTTCAAGGATATACCCGTCAAGGTCCACATAAGACGTCCGGAGAGGGATTCATGGGTATATGTTGGTCGGGGGATCGTTTCCGTGGAGGTCACTGGGCATTCGTCCCAAGTCGGTGCGTCGCCCTTTGCCTCTACATCCGACACAGCCTCTCACCTTTCCAAGTAGTTGTCCGCTCCACGTCTACAATAAAGTGTTGACAATGTTCGGAGAGGTTCCACATCATGTTCTACCCTCGCGACCGCAACTCGCTTACTTAGGTCTCGTTTTGCCACAGACGAGTGATCTCCAAGCCGAGAAGCGCGGCAACTTCGTTGTAGTCGGATGCGTCGACGGTAACAAGGTAGTATCATGGTCTTTAAATGTAAGGAATTCTCATCATTGTGCCTTCGCAACACTGATTCAAGACTGATTCACCACATAGGCTCTCAATAACGCGGAGACCCTTCGCCTGCTTGCAAGCATTGAATTGGCCTGCTATAGATGCAAACAGGCTGTGGGCGACCCCCGTAGCCATTTCAAGTCGCGCCGACGGATCGAGCGTGCCATCAAGGACGACCGCCGCAAGAGGCATCGGCGCCGAAAGGAGCAGGACGCGATGGTGGAGGCCTTTGCCAAACAGGATATCAGTGAACAACCAGAAACTTCACCTGCCAACGGACATACGGAGATGCTGCCATCACCGTAAGCTTAGGAGCTGGAAGGAACAACTATCTTGGGAAGATCAACACTGTATTCTATCCACCAACCAACCAAGCATCCTCTTGTCCCTATTCCACCGTTGTTTTATTGCCGCTGTATCCCAAGGACATATTCCCCTCTCCTCCCGAGTCTGCCATCGCGTCCCCCCACCGTCGTCCGACTATTCCTTATTAGCTGCCTTTATATCTCATCCTTCTGCTGTTCTCTATCCGACGCCATCTCGATTTTAGTGAACTTTTCATATATGCCTCCGTACTACTCCAGCTAACGAATATGTGATACAATGCAGTAGAGCATGCCTTTCAGAATGAATTGTCCGCGGATGAGTGGACCGGCCACGAGCTACAGTCTTTAGCTACTGTCCAGGGAATGCGAGACCGTGCAGAAACAAACTAACGACAAACAGCCGACAACGTCACATATGGAACAACTGGGCTAGAAATGGTATTCTCGTGCGAAAGATATAGGGTCATGATCGTCGTACCGTATTACACGCCGGTCCTTCAGCTCGTTAGAAGGTGTGTAAATACATCTCATGTAAAAGAATCAAGAAGCGAATGTACCGAACGCTCGCAAACGTCTTTGTCCGTCGGGCTATGAGTGCCCGGGTGAGGGGGGATGCTGGGATGAACCCGAGGACCCTGCTCCGGGGGTATCCATCAGGTTTGGTATACCAGAGATCGGCGCTCTGCTTTCGGAATACTGTGGAGGTAGTTCGACTACCCCATCATCGTCGATAGGCAGGTCGTACACGTCCGTGTGCTGGACATAGGTTGTCTGCCGATTGGGATTAGGTGCGCCCTTTACAGGCAACGGACCTGCTGCATCCAAATTAGAACTGCCAGTGAAGCTTTCGTGTTCCGATCTGTCATAATCCGACCCCGAAGGTGGTGGCGGCGTTAGGGGGAGGTTCGCTGAATTAGGAGCAGACGTGAAGGGATCAGGCTGGTACATCGGATGATGGAGAAGGCTCGTCGCCGCCGCAGGGTCATCAGCTGAGGGCCGCCCGTCAGCGCTAGATACGTACCAGGATAAGCATTCGACCTACCCAGATCAATCATCTCGGCCTTCATGGAGGACGAGTGATGTCTGCGCCGCCACACGAAGAAGATCGCACCGCCAATTACGGCGGTGCAGACTACCAGACTAGTGGCAACGATGGCAGCCACGACACGTCCTGAGATAGAATGGGAGGATTCCGTCGTGGTTGAGTCGTCACCGGCAGATGGCGTAGGCCCACCGGTCAAACTTGTCGAGGATGGGCTGGGCTGGGCAGTCGATGAAGGGGAGGAGGAATCCAAGCAATTATTGGTATCACTGTCGCCTACAGGCAGGAGATCTGATGAACCACCTAGACCACCCGTGGAGTCCGACATGCTGAACAGGACAGACGTTCCAGCAGCAAGATTCGCGATCCAGTTGTACGTTTTCTGTCCCTTTGGGATCGTAAGGAATTCGGCGGTACCTCCAGGTACGGCGACCTGCATAAAAGGTATAGAAGATGCAAATACAGACAGACTCCATAACTCACGACAACCTGAACGGGTGGCGTAGCACCTGATTCAGTGAACCCGGTGAACTCATAATTCCTAAGAAAGGACTTAGTAATTATTCATATAGCGGCTATGACGATGTCATTTACCCGCACTGCTTCAAAGCCAAGGGCAAGTCGAATGAGAACTTATTAGAACTAGGGCTCGTCCTGCAGGAGGAGGCCCCCGTCAAGGCTCCAACTTGCAATAAGTTCGAGATACCGCCCGCAGCAGGACCCGTTTTATCGGACATCATTACCACAAACTTCTGGCCCGACGTCAATGGCAGTGGCATCGTAAATGACCCCTTGCCATTCTGGAAGAAATCGTCTGAGATGGTTTGTGTGATCTGAGGGTTGAATTCCTGACATTATCGCCGCGATCGTCAAGAGGCGTCGATAGACCGTCAATTATTATGACTTACGGGGATGATCATCAGTCCAAATGGCGCCTGGCCGCCTGTAACGATGTTAGCACAAGTCAGTGTGGCAATGGAGTTACGACTCGCCTGACCATGTGAAGGTCAAGTCGCCGCACTCCGTGGGATCATTCGTAGAAAAGCTGAAGGCGCGGGCAGTGGAGCATAGTGCTCCCAGCAGGAGAGTTTGAGCAAACAATGGCAATTGTTGAACACGCATGTGGGAGGCGGGATATAAAGCGTTGTTCAGGTAGATCTATGGATGCTCAAGGGAGCGGGGGAGGGCGTCGCGTGCGTGGGTCGAGGCCGGGTGGTCGTCGGGCACTCGTTGGTGGAGAATGAAGGGGGAAGAGAAGAGGGTATAACGAGGGGCGGGCTGCCCATGCAGTGCCTCGGCTATTTGCAAAAGTCCCATTCATGGCATGGGCGGCGAAAGGCTGTAGGAAGGAAGCGTGATGGCGACAGCCCGTCAGGGACCAGGCGCCCGCTCCCGCCCGGTCCTCCTCCCAAGCTTCCAGCGCATCCTGCCTCCGCCATGCTTCCCAGGCGTCCCATCCGCCTCCCTCCTCATTTCTCAATTCATGCTCGTCCCCGTTATTTCCCTTCTCGACTCTCCTCAAATTTACCGGGTCAATCATCTACAAGCGCCAGAGAGCAGGAAAGCAGCACTTCCGCAAAGCCCTTGACTCCAAACGGAGTTGAACGATCGGCGAACGGCAGACGTCTCGATGAATTATCGATGAACGCGAAAGAATATGCCCGGGAGTGGTCAATACGGAATATCACAGTGCTCAAAGAAGGCAGAGACATCGTTGTAGCCCGGCTATCCACCACGTTTTCTCGGCTCGGGGGCGAGATCAACCATGTAACGGGGTATGAAGAGATCGAGGCTTTGAAACGACGCGTGGTAGAACAGGGTATGTGCTATCTGACTCTACCCATCACGCTCTCATTCACATCAATAGAGGCTCTCATTGATACTGCGCGGAACAAGGCGCGGGAGGCCAAGCTAGCCTACGAGCAAGCCGTCCAGCAGCGGTCCAATTCACAGCGCGAGGTCAACGAACTGCTCGGTCGCAAGTCGACATGGGCAGATTCCGACGTAAGCCGCTTCACCGCCCTCGTTCGCCAAGACCATCTGCATGAGCAAGATGAAGCGCGCGCAAAAGCTGCCGTCCAAGAAAGCGAAGACGCGGTGGAACGTGCCTTCAGCGATCTCACGCGGTCCATCCTCGGGCGCTACCACGAAGAGCAGATCTGGTCAGACAAGATTCGCAGCTTGTCGACGTATGGCTCGTTAGCCGTGCTCGGCGTCAACCTCTTAGTTTTCATAGTCGCCATTCTACTCGTGGAGCCCTGGAAGCGACGTAGGCTTGTCCAGGAGTTCGAGCACAAGGTGGAGGAGCTTACTCAGACAAATTTGAGCGTTTGGCAGAACAGCATGGAGGGATTAGAGGGGAGATTGGATGCCCAACAGCAGATGTTGATTCAACAGTCGAGCGCTCTTGAGCCCATCGTCTCCGCAGTGGTCGAGCAGGAGGCTGCCGGTGAGGTGACCGAAGAGCCTGAGACTCGTATAGAGAAGGACAGGTACTGGGCAGTCAGGGATAAGGATATGGCTTTTGTCATGGTTTCTACAGCGACAGCCGCAGCCGCTCTCGGATGGTTAGCTCGTAGCTGGTTCCGTTAGCAGGACTTCCAGAGCAATAGAAGGGCTACCATGCGTCTCAGCTCAGAAAACAGGCAAAGCCTCGGTGAGCTCCTATGCAACTGGTTCATGATACATCGAGGCTGCGATATACACGACAATGAACACTGGGAAGTGCAACTCATTTAGCGACAGCCTTTTGTACACACAGAGGTGGTCTCACCGATCAAATAAATACTCCCCATCAGAGCTGTTCACATCACCCTCTTGCCATTTGTCGACGTTCCATTTCATCCATCCCCATCCGCCTTTGATCTAAGACCCTTCTCGTCAGTGCACTCGAGGCATTTTTACATATCGAAAACACACCTCAGGCTTCTTGTGAGGAGCCAGGATAACCAGCCATCTAAATTTGGTGCTGAGCTCCCATAGCAGTGCGAACAACTCCGAAGGATTGTCGATCAGATGCAGCGCAAAGGAGCATATGACCATCTCAGCGGCCTCGGAAGAGTCTAACGCCTCCGGAGATAGATCCTCTGGAATCGCGCCGACGAGTGGAAGGCGGAACCTCGTCTCCGGCAGTGCTCCTTCAGCGATATCACGGAATGATAGAGATGCACAGCTCGCCGAAAGACGGGTCTTGAACGCCTCTGCTGTGTACTGTTGTTGTCGTTTGGATGGTCAGAGACAGAATAAGAACACGATGCAGTCAGCGTACAGGATCCGCAGCCATGACATGTGGTCGTGAGGTATTTGGGTCAAAGTTCGAAGGAGTAGCTAGTTGTGTCTTTCGTTGGGGCACGCTCGGCTGTTCTTTTGAAGGTGGGATGCTACTTGCATGCCACCACTCTGCAAGCGCGATGGTGGCCTCTCCGCTTCAATTCAGTTATTAGAACCTTGACAGGTTGTGTAAAAGATTGAACCAGAGCTGACCTGCCTGTCATGCGTCGTCGATGTCAAATGATTGAGATGCTGGCTGAGCTGGGAGCGACTCACCACAAGCCATGTCGAACACTGTGATTTGACGCTTTTCATCGAGCTTCGAGTATTCTTCTGTCCACCAGCTGACAAGATACGTCACTTTTCTGAAGGATGTCGATCGCGCGCATGCAGCAGTCGCGATCACCTACCTCGTAAACCAAGAAAATAGGCAGCGCCGCACGCCGGGATAATGAGGATTTCGATAGGTAGAGCCTACTTTGGTGTAGTACTGACGATATCGTTAAGTAAGGACACTGTACTCAAGTAAATGGTGTCGAGATACGCTCACATTTTCAACGCCGTGCTCGCCGTAGTTATCTCGCATCGAGGATGAGAGGTTTCCGCTGGTGGCAACACGGTTGCCTCGAGACATCTGGGCATTGATAAATTGATTAGAGACGTCAATTCTCTGCGCAAAGAGTGGTGGACTCACATTCGCTTTGACGAAATGTGGGGCCCGTATGTATGTTCGAGTCGAAGAGCAATCGAGCAGTATGCAAGGAACCCGATCGAGGCAACTTTCGATCGTCTCCGGGACCTTGGCGCGCACCATCTGCACTTGCGGGAGTCGATGCGAACGACTTGACACCACAAAGGCTACCATTGGCAGACGCAAGACATTGAAAGGTACTAGTTTGTTCGTCACTACAAATCTATTATACGGACATGTGTAGGAGATTATAAAATAGTGTGTCAGGTCCAAACTGTATGCACGCCGGAAGGAATGTTGCACATATGCATCGGGTGAAGAGTACAGTACTAGCTTCTCAACAGGAACGGATCACCTCCAGACTCTCGCAGGTGCTGAAGCCTTAGCCGGCTTGAATGGGCTGGAAAGCGCTTCACCAACCATCCTCGCGAAGCCTCTAAGCCCGTTAGACTTCCGCGGCGTATGTGCAACACCAGCGTCTCCATCCGATGGTAGACCACTGGCGACGCCCTGTCGTTGCATCTCGATCGCAGTATCTCCAGCTTCAAGGTCAACGTCCTTGTTCATAGGCGGAAAGATAGAACCAGACGAAGAGGTTGCCAAGACCGACGCAGGCGCAGCATTGACGATGGCGGCAGGGACGGCGCACGGAATGAAGGAGCGGGTTTAGTGCTGCGTAAGCTCCGGGCCCTTTCCACTGGCTTGACAGTCCTGATCGGGTTCGAGATTGGCGCTTGGTTGACAGTAGAGCGTACGGTAACACGTTTCGCAGCCGGACCTTTAGGAGGCGGACCAATTGGGGCACGAACCTCTCGGACCAGTCGAGTGCTGGTAACCGAAGAAGTACGTTTCAATAACTGTATATGGGTTTTTCCAGAGCTGCGGGAGCTGTCTGCGGAGAGCGACAGATGGGACCCGACGACTTTAACTTCCCAGCATTGTCACCCTCGGGTTTGCGATGGTTTTCCTTCTGGTAATAGGAAGAAGTGACACGCGTCGGTTTCAGCTGAGAAGACACAGGAGGTACAATTCGAAGGGAAGAGGCTCTAGAGATTTGCCTCGCTGGTGCGATCGTGGACAAGCGATCAATTGCTGGTCGAGTACTTGCTCGAGGAGGACAGCTCTTTCGCTTCTCATTAGCCTGAACGGGCCGAGCTGGAGGAGCGGATGCAATAGCAGAATTAAGCACAGGAGAAGACAAGAAAGTCGGCCAGCCGTTTGCTTGAATCTGAAAATGTGTCCGAGTTTGCTTTCCCGCTGGTTCCTGTGACAGGCGAGCCTAACGGACTGCGCGATATCACAAGAGGAATCCCTAGAAGCTGATACATTCGAGACGAGCGGAGACAGAGAGGCAAAGACCTTGTCGCTTGCATGAACTAGAACCCTGGGTGTATCCAAGCCAGAAGGAACAGGTGTATCCGGAACACGTAGAGGCGAGTCAACCACGTGAAGCGGTATGGCAGTAAGAGACATGGGGCGAGGAATACGAGATCCTACGTCATTGGGCCGCTGGATACGAGGCGCGCGCAGGTCAGGACTCGCCGTATTGAGGGCTTTCAGGTAGGGTGACATGGTCGCGGGGGGACTTGTTCCTGAAACAAAGGGATCATCAAACGTCGGAGACGGTCGAGGCGTGCTTGCAATAGGAGATGAAGCCTCAACAGGACCAAGAGGTGTATCGTCTGGAGTCGGCAGCATCTGAGCAGGCGTCGACTGATTTGGCTGAACTGGCCTTGGAGGGGCAAAGATCGGAGCATCGGGAGGGTAGTCCTAGGAGTCGCGAGAGAAGATATGTTTTCTTGGTCGGCGACTCGGGCTTGGTTTGAAGTCTGAGGCTCATTAATTCGGCTCGTTTCTCCTTGATATCCAAGGCTGTTCGCTGGACGCGAGCTTGAAAAGCCTTCAGCAGTTCATCCGTCTCGGTACTGGATGAAGTTCACTTATGTAAAGGTACTATCAGAAAAAGGAGCGTACCTAATTTCTTGGCTCCGCCTCCTCTTGTGCGCCGATTTCAAAGATATGCGCCGCAGACGAGGGGGCGAGTCCACAGAGTGCTGCGGGACCAGGATAGGCTTGTGCCTCCCCCAGCTTTCTTGGAACGTGGAAGAAGCCGCCGCGAAGGCCGCTTTGATACATCGAGATAGATGCTGTTAGACGAACGGAAGCCTGAGAAAGAGATTGGCGAGCGTAGATTGTTGTTGGATCGCGACCGAGCTTGAAGACGACACCGTCACAGTCAGACCTGGCGCTGGGCTGTTCCTCGAGAGCTGTCGAAGCTCCCGCCGGGAGGGGCCTTTGGGCTTTGGACCTACTTTTGTCATGACGAGTTGAAGATGGAAAAGAAACACGAAACAGATACTGTACACTCAGACGAGGCGATTTTGGGCGACTGCACCAGTGCAGGCTGTTGACCGAAACTGACAGCGTTCGAACGCGGTCACGAGCCGGAGGGCACCCGGCGTCGGAGATCAAAAACTCCGGATTTGCCGATCAACCCAAAGTTTCCAAGTGGTTGTGGGTGGCGACAGTCCTCAACATCAAGAAAACCCCTCTCAAGGTCAGTATGCTCATATATCGCACGATTCATTGTTCTGGAGGCATATCGGGAGTATGAATGGTCGATGCTGACCATTTGAATGGAGGAATTTGGTTGGATGCTCGATGGATGGGTTGGCCTGGCCTCAGATGTTGTCGTTCACCTCATGCGCACCTTAGGGTGTTTGCTGGTCAATTTCAGCATGCTGACCACTCTTATTGCTCATACAGACTAGGCCATGGGTTTCGCTCACAATAACGGTGCGTAGCAAGCGATCACAACTTCAAAACCTGCGCTGATTTTCTGTACCCTCCAGTCCTTCACGACAACCATTTCCGTAAGGACTGGCAGCGCCGTGTCAAGACCTGGTTTGACCAGCCAGGCCGCAAGCTCCGCCGCCGCAATGCCCGCAAGGCTAAGGCCGCTACCCTCGGTGTTCGCCCTTTCTCGTCCCTCCGCCCCGCCGTCCGTGGTCAGACTGTCCGATACAACGTGAAGATCCGTGAGGGCCGCGGATTCACCCTGGCTGAGCTGAAGGAGGCGGGCATTGGCAAGAAGGAGGCGCGCGGTGTCGGCATTGTCGTCGACCACAGGCGCCGGAACCTGAGTGTTGAGGGCAAGCAGCTGAACGTTGAGCGGTTGAAGGCGTACAAGGAGCGCCTGATTGTCTTCCCCCGCAAGGCGGGCAAGCCCAAGAAGGGCGACTCATCAGTGCGTGTCTCGGTGCTGTGTCTATATGACAGTGCTGATGGATTTCGAATCACTAGGCTGAGGAGCTCGCGGCCCCCACCACCCGTCAGGCCGTTCCTCTTCCCCAGATCTTCACTCCTGAGGCTCCTCGTAAAATCGCTTCTGAGGAGAAGGAGTTCGATGCTTACAAGACCCTCCGCAACGCTCGTGCTGACCAGCGATACGACGGCAAGCGTAGGGCCCGTGCCCAGAAGGTTTGTCACAGGTTTCCTACAGTTTGCCTCGCATTATCTGACCCGGCACGTTTTATAGAAGGAGGAAGAGGAGGCAGCCAAGAAGAAGTAAACTACTCTCATTCTTCTTCTTTACCCATCACGCCATGCTTCTCGCTTTCCTTTTGTACACTTCCAAAATCTGGGTACTATCTATGCACCTAGGGTTATTGCAATACATGCCACTGTATGCGACAGATAACACATGGAGTGAACACATCCTCCATTCCTTTTTTAACGCTATTCAATGAAGTGAATACAACGCTCCAAATAACAATTCCATGTTGCGAGTGAGTAGGGATATATGAGTAACATGCATAGAGGTGCTTCCAGCGCTTCTAAACGTAAGACCTCGATGTCACTGTCTCTTCGCTTCCAGCGCCTCCTTGATCTCCGCGTCCGCGACCATGCCCATGATCTTCAACTGGTCCGCCACACCTTTCAACGTGCTGCAGACCTCTCCATTACCAGCGACAAACCCAAATTCCGCGTATTCGAGCCCCTGCTCTTTGGCAAACTCCTTAACGAGATAGCTCGCGGGGAGGAGATTGTGCCTCGGTAGGCGGGGGAACAGGTGATGCGTCACCTGCAGGTGCAAGCCGCCATGCAAGAACGCGACGGACGGGTGGCAGATTACGTCTGTGGTGGTGCGCATTTGACGATGCGGGAAGGACTCAATCGGTCCCAGATCGGCGGTCGAGCGCGAGTAGTGTGATAGTACGATCTGGGAAGAGGATCGACACAAACGTGCAGGATGAGCGCTGGGAATAGAGATCAAGGGAACGTAAGGAGCAACGACCCACCTGCACATGTAGGGGACTCGGGACCATGTTGCTCACGAGCAGATACATCAGGCCCTTCTGCCAGGTGCCGCATCCTCTCAATACGCCGCTGTACCAATACCACCAGAATACAAGCCCGGCAATTTCGAGCCAGTAAGCCCAGCGACCGCCCTTCGCTTTGATGGGTTCATTCCGGATGCGGAAAAGGTGCTCATATGAGAGGCGATAGAGATTGAAGCGCGCGAGAGACATGATGACGTAGAAGAGACGATGCTGTACCGCGATCATATAGTGCGAAAACCGATCGAAGGTCATTTCACGCTTGTAATAAGAGGAATACAGCGATTTGAAGAACGCTGGGGTAATGGCGAAGAACGGCAGATGCTGGATATCGGGATCACTAGCGTTATGCGGTCAGGACTTCGTACAAACACTGCGACGGGTTAGACGTACTGTGTGGGGTGATTGGTGACAACTTAAGACCGGACCGTCAATGACAGATTATATTTGAAAATAAAGCGCCTACTTACTATGATGGACATTGTGGTTCTAATTTCACAAGGGAGTTAAATTACGGACGGAGGAAAATAACAGGTATACGCACGTGCACCCACCAACCAACGCTCAATCCGCCGATCCAGTCGGCGAGGATAATAGACAAGAAACGGTCCATGGTCCAATCATGGGTCACGCCCAGATGGCCGAGGTCATGGACGAAGAATACGAGCTGGTGCCAGAGCGCTCCAAGGCAGACTGCGCTGACGAAAAACCATTGTCGCTGATAGGCGAGGTAGGAGGATATGGCGCATAACAGGTATCGAACAACCTCGGGGCCGTAACCAGTAAGGAAGGGGGTATTGTATAGACCGTTGGCAGTGACACGCTTGTGAAGCTCTTTGTATGCTTTCGAGTGCTGCGCCTGTATCTTGAGCGAGAGAGTAGCTGGTGCAGGCTGGATTTGGGCAAGCGAAGGGCCGGAAGCAGTAGCGTCTGTATCCTGCTTCGGAAGAAGGAGAATCTGTGAAGATGGGGACTCTTCTGAATTCTCGGTAGAGTACTCCGGCTTGGACTCCTGGTGCCATCGCAGCTGTCCGTTCTGGATCTTCCTAACCCAGCCAGTATTAATAGGCGGAAGAAGAGGATCCCAACCATCCTCGCCGATGTCGATCTGGCCAACCACAAAGCCCTTCATGCGCTTCAGTGTTTCCTGCGAGTGGTATGCCTCGACTTCATCCGTCGCGTCACGTCCTATAAAGTGCTGGATGGAGATCGTGCCGCCAGGATGGGCGTTGAGCCAACTCTGGGAGACACGGACGACATTGTTGTGGAGGATGAAGAGGGTGTCCCCGTCGAGGATGCGCTCGGCGACCTTTTCACGGGTCCAAAGAGACTTGGTTGGGAGACCCATAGAGCGGTCGGGAAGGAGGAGGAGTTGTGGGTTGATATGTTGGAATTATTTGGCTGACAAGGGGGTTATCATATGACACTAAGATGGTGTCACAAGGACGCTCCGTCTCATAAACAGCGCTCGCTTTCCTCTTCCCCTCGTCCCCTCTCTCCCGTCTCTTCCTCGTCGTCGTCCTCCACAGGACGACCATCACAGCGGTCCGCATATTTTTTCAGGCACTTGTTCCGTGCGAGCATCCGCAGCGCCCCGCGATTTAGTATTTTGGGCTTGGCGCGGGAAAGCGACTGCTTGCCGCCTCTTGCCGCGTGTGGCTGCCAGCCAAGCTCCCTGTTCGAACAGTCTCGTGGTTTCCGTCGTCGACCACCATTTGCTCCCGCCCCTGATAAGCGGCCTCAAATCGCCATCATGCCTGACCGCTCCTCCTCTGTCAGACGATCCCACTCGCGACACAGGTCTCAATCAGATCCTTTTAGCGACCCTCTTTACGCCGCTCCTCCATCCGCCCCTACCCTCCTCCAAAGCACTACCCCTCTTCCAGACACCCCGCTCGCCCCTCCACTGCGGACCGTCCCAGACACAGAGACAGGGACCACAGAGACAGGGACAGAGATCGCAGCAAGGATCGTGTTATGGAGGCCGTCAAGGACACTGTTACCGTTCGCAATGCGGATCTTCCGCCTCGCACACGCCCTTCCAGGAGCCAGACCAGCGCCCCTCCGTACGTTTCCTCCTCTTTCTTCGCCTTTCCTGCTCTTATTCATAGCTGCCCAGATCCCATACGACGTCAACACACGCCCGCCCACCACCTACCGTGACTCGTAGATCCCATTCAGACGACACTGTCCCCCAGCATGCAGCAGCAGACAAGGGAAGGTCCAGCGGTCGCGCAAAGGCCCCCAAGAAAGGATCCGTTCACGCAGATGTCATCGATCGCCTCGATTTCACTGGCATGGGGCCTAGTGAGTCTCTTCGGGCTATGTTGTCTGATCACATTCACCTCTGATTTCCATTCATAGTGTTCCATCACGACGGCCCCTTCGATGCCTGTGCGCCGTCGCGGAATGTCCATCGCACTAAAGCACCCATGTATGCATGGACGGGCGTCAACGCCGAGGATGAGCAGGCTGCCGCCAAATACCGCAATGGGGAGCCGGTTCGCGCCGTCCCTAGCCTGACGTACGAGTCCCCCTACCCAACCGCTGAGCTCGCAAAGGGCATGTCGAATGCTTCATACTATGCAGAGCCTCCGAAGAAGAAGGTTGATGCCATCGCTGAGGCGTGGGGCATCCACGAGCCAGAACCCTACGAAGAATTTTTCGCCGGTGGCGGAAAGGGCGATGCTTCCGCTCCAAGTTCCATTCGTCATGGTCGTCACGGCAATGACGGCAGGCGGGGGAGAGATGGTCGTCGCGAGGTCGACGAAGGTCGTAGCCGCGGAAACAAGCGCTCCGCCATTCCGCCGCCCCAGCCCATCTTTGTCCCAGACGGCGCTGTTACAGAGCCCGAGTCCTGGCCGGCCTCTCCACCTGCCGATGGTGGCTCGTCTCCAGGTGCTGGTGGCATTAGGCGCAACAAGTCTCTCATGCAGCGTATTCGCAAGATGCGCAACGCTCCAAACGTCCCCGTAGGGTATGAAGACTTGGGTGGCGCACCAGGGGCCAATGGCCAGACGTCTCCGACTTCTTCTCTTGATAGCACCAATGGAAACGGGCGCTCTCCTGACGCTGCGCGGCCCACGCACAAGTCTCAGAACTCATTCTTGGGTCGCTTTGGCCGCACTGGACGGGACAATGCTTCCCCCACATCTGAGGCTTATGTTTACGTCGAAGATCCGAAGATGAAGGACTTGCCTGCCACTCCGGATACCGCCGGCATGTCGCCGAGCTACGAGAACGAGCGGGGGTACTTTGACGCGGCCCCTACATCAGGGGCTACCGGGCTTGGGAGGAAGACCAGCTTGCTGAAGAAAGTGAAAGGAGTTATGATGGCGAAATAGACCATTCATGTCGAGCGGGAGCCAGCCATCAGCCCGTCTCACCCGCCGCTACTATTCCCCTCTATCGTCGACGATTTGCGCATCAGGACCTATTATTCCATGAAACCCACTGTACGGCAATACCTCTTTTTCCTACTTGGTTCCCGTTAGATCAGACCATGGATCGTCTCGTACTGTGATCGTGACTTTGGACTGTATGAACCTTGTCCAATATCCCCTCTCCTTCCCGTTGTTCTATGACTGACTGACGTTGATATCTACATATCACCTATAGGGCTCCGTCCTCCGGTTTCAACCCTAGTCATTGGCCCTTTAAACCTAGTCTTTTATCCACCTTCCACCTACTGTACCCACCGACTTTGTCTTCCCTCGTTCGTGTTCCATTATCTGCCTTTGTGTTTCTGAATGACCCCCAGCCATGGAATCCACGAGGATGTACTTATGTAGGATTGAATGTTGCTACTGTACCTACATGTCTCCCCTCTTAGCCAGGCCCTGCTCTGGTCAATTGTATGTATGTCCGGTATCATTACTGAAATACATCTGAAACTTGTGTACATGCGCTCGTTCTGAGGTAGCAAATGGTGCGGGACATTTGATAATATATAAGTCTGCATTACATTTCCTTTCTACATCTAGATTCTAAATGCCATGAGTTACGCTGTTCTTCTAACTTTGATATCCGCTTCCACCAAAGCCTCCTTGACCTCATCGATCCCAACCTCTTCCCGATGGAAAATGCCCGCAGCCAAAGCGGCTTCTACCCCGGTCTGCTGGAACACATCGACAAAATGTTCTCGCCGGCCGGCCCCGCTACTCGCGACGACAGGAATATGCACGCCCTGGCGCACGAGCCGAACAAGGTCCAGATCAAATCCAGAACCTGTCCCATCGCGATCGATACTATTGAGTAGGATCTCCCCTGCGCCCAGAGCTTCAACGCCCTGCGCTAGCTCGACGACGGACAAATCGCGGGCCTCGCGCCCACCAGACACGGTGCACTGGTACCACCACGCCTTGCCGCGGTCCTTCTCCAGCCCGGCCTCGGATCCAATGACAAGCTCTGCCTTACGCGGCCCATCGTATCCTATCGCGACGTAGACCCGTTTGGGATCGACGGAAACCACGACGGCTTGCCGGCCATATGCATGTGCGATCGTCTCGATCGCGCTCGAACCGTCGGCCTTCCCGCCGCGCGCACGCATGCGCTCGACTGCGTAGACGGCCTCGCTCCCGATGCTGACCTTGTCCGCACCCGCGCGGAAATACGCGCCAGCGACTCGAGCGCACTGCCGCTTCGTGCCGTCCGGATCCACGGCGTCGCGGATGCCGCCGCCGATCGTGAGCGGGACGAAGACGGTGCGCGCGGCTGCGCGGACGACTGCGAGCATCGGCTGGTCGTGCAGGGGGGAGTGGCGGAAGGAGGTGATGTTCAGCAATACGAGCTCGTCTGCGCCGGCGGCGTAGTAGCGCGCGGCGAGGGCGACGGGCTTGCCGAGGTTGCGCACTGCGCCTGCGGTGCTGATCGCGGAGGACGGGGTCTTTTCGCGCACGTCGTACTGGTCGCCCTTCGTCACGACGAGGTCGCCTTGGTCGTTGGTGCGCACGTCCATGCAGGCAATGATGCGCTTCGTCAGGCCATCCGTGGGCTTGGGCGGCCGGGGGATGCGGGGTGTGGGTGGTGCATGGGCGCGCTGGGATTCGGGTTCGCGGAGCCAGGCGTCGAGGAGGGCGAGGCCCGCCTGGCCAGACTTCTCCGGATGAAATTGGCAGCCGAAGACGTTCTCCTTGCGGACGGTCGCGACGAAGACTTCTTGGCCGTACTGCGCGACAGAATGGACCCATTGAGCTGCGTCGGGATTGCGGTTCGGGTCGTAGGCTGCGCGATAGGAATGAACGAAATAGTAGTGGATTTCTCGTCGACGCCTTCGTTCGACTTGTGCGCGGAGTCGAGAAGCTCAACTGAGTTCCATCCCATGTGAGGGACAGATTTGGTCTCGCTCGAGAATAGGTCGATGGATTCGGGGATGAGACCGAGGCCAGAAATGCTTCCTTCCGAGGAGGTTTGGAAGAGCACCTGCATGCCAATGCATATTCCAAAATACGGCCGTCCCGACGCGATATATTTACGCAAAGGCTCGAGAAATCCACGAGATTTGAGGCCTCGACGGCCGTCTGGAAAGCACCTACACCAGGGAAGATGATGCTCTGAAAGAAATTGTCCGCATTTGGTATTCATCCAAGATCAAGTGAAATAAAGGAGCGCTTACAGTAGCTTTATCAAAGTCCTCTGGGGACGATATCCATGAGAACTCATGGCCGAGCTGTTCGAGAGAGTTTGCGAGGCTCTGGACGTTGCCCGCACCGTAGTCGAGGAGGAAGAGACCCATGGCTGAGATGACTCGCGTCGATCCTGAATTTTGGCTTTACGTGATCTGATTGGCTGCCCTCTGCATGCCATCTGCTGCTTCCAGGCTATAGCGCAATCCTGGTACCACCACGACTCAACCCCTCTGACTCCGCCCCTGCGCTGGCATTTCTTTCCTTCAAAAGCTGCTAGTCACTCCCATTACCACGTAGAAATTTTCTTCGCCATGACCACGCCAATCCCCATTCCAATCTCGTCCGCGCGGGCGGCGCACGCCGTCTCCGTCTCGCCCACCTCGTCCCCAAACATTCGCGAGCGCATACGTCAGAACTCCCTCGGCTCAGCGGCTGTCCGACAACCAAAGGTTCTCCACCCCGTAGACAACGAGGGTTTGCGACTCCTCCTCCTGGAAAATATCAGCCAGGACGCGGTCAAAGCCTTCCGGGAGGAGGGCTTCCTGGTTGACCATTTTACGAAGGCATGGAGCGAGAGCGAGCTCGTGGAGAAGATAGGACAATATCATGCTATTGGCATTCGTAGCAAGACCAAGATCACCGAGCGGGTCATTAAAGCGGCGAGCAAGGTAAGCTTGGGTTTAAAGCACCCCCTGGCGTCCTGCTCATTTGCCTTAGCTTCTAGTCATTGGCTGCTTCTGCATCGGCACAAACCAAGTTGACCTGGACACTGCTGCGAAAGCCGGAATCCCCGTTTTTAACTCTCCCTTCTCCAACTCGCGCTCTGTCGCTGAGCTCGTCATGTCCGAGGTCATTGCGCTATCTCGCCAATACTTCGAGCGCGGCTTCGAGATGCGCCAGGGTATCTGGAACAAGCAGTCGAAGAACTGCTGGGAAGTGCGCGGCAAGACCCTCGGTATCGTTGGCTACGGCCATATTGGGTCCCAGCTGTCCGTACTCGCAGAGGCCTTCGGCATCCGCGTCCTTTTCTACGACGTCGTGAACCTCATGCCCCTCGGTTCCGCGCGCCAAGTCGAGGCGTTGTCTACCCTTCTTTCGGAATCCGACTTCGTCACCCTCCATGTGCCCGAGCTCCCGGAGACGATCAATCTCATCAGCGGTATCCAGTTGGCGCAGATGAAGAAGGGCTCCTATCTCATCAACAACGCACGTGGCCGCGTCGTTGACATTCCTGCCCTCATCGCCGCCGTCAAATCCGGGCATATCGCAGGCGCTGCTCTGGATGTCTACCCGGCAGAGCCTGGCGCAAACGGCTCGCCATTTGACGACCAGCTCAATCCATGGGCAAGCGAGTTGCGTTCGCTGAAGAACGTGATCCTGACCCCGCATATCGGTGGCTCGACGGAGGAGGCGCAGAGGATGATCGGCGAAGAGGTTTCCGGAGCCCTGTCACGCTACCTGACCTTTGGCTCTACGGTCGGCTCGGTCAACTTCCCCGAGGTCGACCTTCGCGCCATTGCGTTGGAGGAGGCGAACCACGTTCGTCTATGCCACGTCCACGTCAACCGACCCGGTGTCCTCAGGCAGGTCAACGAGGTGCTTTCGCCGTACAACGTCGAGAAGCAATACTCGGACTCGAAGGGCGATGTGGCATACCTGATGGCGGATATTGCGGACGTCAGTCCGCAGGACGTGAACAAGCTGCAGCAGTTGATCAACAAGACCAGCGCCAACATCCTGACGAGATTGTTGGCGTAGAGTATCGCTGGCGGAGGATACTTTGAATGATAAAAAGGCCGCTACGGACGGTTCTACCCGATATATCGTAGAGACGCATATCACAACAGCAATCCTTCAACTGGATCTGCCACCCCATTCAACTGGAAGATATAGGATAGTAGGTTAGAAACCGAGTGTATTCATGTTGTACATTGTATTGCCACTCACGATAGCATGGCCTCTTTCTGTAGTACATTTTTCATATCAATGCATGTCTATTGTGCTGGCATCCTTCCACTTTCCGATCTCGTTTTTCGATCAAGCCTGCCACACGCGCCGCTCGTGTCCCCAGGCCGAGTTGATATCGGATACTTTAGAAAGTTCTAATGGATCCGGATTACTATGCCAGTGCATCGGAGCTCGATCGACGATTGGAAGTCGGAACAAATGAAGCACTTACCATGTGCACGCTATGATGCAAAGATCCGGACAGACTCGGCGTACTTGGGATCTGTCGGTTTGCTCTCGGTGATGATTTGTGGCTACGTCCTTCGACTCTGATCACTTTTGTCAGAATGTGACGTCCTTCACTTCTCAACTCTGTTGAGGGAATATGTTTGAGCGCCTTCAACGCTTCGGTTGGTGATCAGCTTTGTCACCGTCTTGGAATCCTGACGCTCAGCCTCGGTCTGTCCTCTGATCGCCCGAATGGACTTGCAGTGGATACAGTACTCAGGACAAGTTCTTACCAGTTATAAATATGGCGAGTTGAAGGTCTAAGATGCAGCTCATCAAAGTATCATCACCGCCCATCATGTCCTCTGAGTCTTATAGAAATATTGCAATCGCTGGACCCGGAACGTTGGGCAAGACCGTTATCCAGGAGCTGCTCAACTTCAAGGCAGCTGGTCAAGTCGATACTGTCGTCGTGCTAACTCGCTCCGTAAGCATAGCGTGTTTACTAGTCCATCCCGTTCTAATGCGATGGGTTTATAGCAAAACCATGCTCTCGACGAGTTCGCGAAGCAGGGTGCCAGAATCGCGGTCGTTGACTACGGCGTACCTGCTTCACTCGAGTCTGCCCTCTCCGGCGTTGACGTCGTGATTTCGACGGTCGTCCATGACATCCCTTCCCTCAAAGCCCAGTGGCCTTTGGCTCGAGCTGCTAAGGCTGCAGGCGTCAAGATCTTTGTCCCCTCCGAGTATGGACTTCTACCAATCAAGGCTTCAAGATCGGCGTCTTCGGCGTCAAGACGGCGCTGCAAGAATACTTGAAGGAGATCGGACTCCCGTTTACGCTTCTGTGGACTGGTTTCTGGTCGGAGACTCTCCTAGGAATGTACGTATATTGCTTATAGTGTTCTGATTGAGTAGCATGTATCCTTACTTTGACATTTAGGATCAGAGGCGGGAGTGTTTACGTCGGAGGGGATGGCACAACACTGAACTCATTCACGGGGCAGCGCGACATCGGTCGTTTCCTGGCCTATGTCGTCGTTAATAGTCCCCCCAAAGACCTGGAGTGGAAGATTCTCCATATCGAGAGCGACCGTAAAGTATGCCCGCCTTTTCCACAGCATCCACATGATTATTGATCGTTCGCTGCGTCAATTACAGTCCGCCAACGAAGTGCTTGCTCTTTACGAGCAGAAAACCGGTTTGAAGGCACCGATCACTTTCCTCCCGCTTGAGGGGCTCAAGGAAGCGGCCAAGAACCCAGACGATTTATCAGCCACCTCATGCTCAATCAAGCCGAAGGAAAGGCGGTAGTCGGGACCGTCGAGGAGCTTGACAATGCGAAGTTCCCTGGTTGGAATCCCAAGGGCGTCGTGGATGTGCTAACCTCCAAGTAGCTGTTTCTCTCATCGGCGTCAGCGATGGAGACTACTGATAGACGATACGATGTGTTTAGATGTCCATTGCCGACTTGACGTTTCTAAAAACGATTAAAAAATGCCCGTTTGACAAGATTCTCACAATTTTGGACCATCCCATCCGATGATCCACGAAGTCTTCAAAGTTCACGCCCTCAACAAGCCTGTCTCTTTGCATATTCTGTGCCACATAAGTTTTCCATTTGATCCCACATCTGCTGTTATTTCCTTCGGAGCTCCTCCATTTCGCTGTGCGCTGGGTTCGGATGGCCATCAGCGGCTTCGGAGGCGAAAGGTTGTTGGTTGCATGTGAATGGTTCTGCATCTATGGGTTTCCCCACCTATCTGGGATCTAGATAGGCCGAGTAAAATTCCAGTGTCCGAGGCATGTCCATATCTGCTCCGGATGGACTAGTGAAGAGGGGGGGATATTTCCATAGACGTGAAGCGCCCCCGATACGATGCACTAGGCGTCCTGACCACCCCGTTGACCTGCGCAGCATTTATGTCCACCCTATAGCGCGCTAATTCCTTGCCAGATAAATTCGCAACTGCTGGATCCTATGCCGAGCAAGGGAAATTGGCAACGGAAGCGATGGCTGTATCATGATCAGGTGCTAAAAGCATATCCATGCTGCGTCTGGACACAAGATTTGTCTGCAAGGTATGGTCGTAGTCAGGCTTATGATGATTTGCGCTGCCGCGACGGTTGCGATGCTCCCTTGAATTTCGACTGTCGTTATGCCCAAAAATAGCCCCGTACCGTTCCGGCAGGAGGCAACGGCGCCAGCCCCACCCAAGATGCCCCCTAGAATACCTGACAAGTTCGCGTGTTTCTTAGTGAGTGAGTTGAGTTGAGAAACACTACTTTAAAGTGGGTGCTGGAAGCTATTACACCGACGACTGATCCTACGTAAACGGAAAATGGGATCCACAAGAATACACAAGTAAAATTAGTTTCCCACGCAACTTTTACCTTCAGGTCGGTGAGCTCTGGCGTGTTCAGGCTGTCGAGACTCGAGATGGCTTCCACTGCATTTGTCCACTGGCCCTCAGCACCGTTGACCTTCTCACTGGTTTCTAGATCATTATCTCGAATTTTCACTCCAACAGATGCCGTTTCCTCCCCACCAGCAAAGTACCACAAGCTTCTGCAATGGTCCACCTACGACGATATCGACCATGACAAAACCCATGAGGATCAAGACAACGTTCTCTCATCATCGTATACCATACGAAAGGCACTCATTCGAAAACACTACCTCGCTAGGTGCCTCCATGCCTATTCGTTGAAGCATCCCGAATCTGCACTACACTTCGCCGTGCCGCAGACATGGGATCTGGACATATCGTTTGCGGACGAACTGGAAGAGATGTGGGCCGATGAGCTGTATGATCTTGCCGAAGAGATGGAGACAGGCTCAGGTAAGTGGTGGATATTGAAGCCAGGCATGGCGGATCGCGGGATGGGGATCCGGTTGTTCGATTCGAAGGACGCGTTATTCCGGATATTCGAGTCGTTTGAAGACGATGAAGATGATAGCGATACACAGGACGATGATACCCAGAGGGACGATACTGCGGTAGTCACTTCTCAGCTCAGACATTTTGTCATACAGGTCACTCCATACCAAATTCTATCCTATTTTTCATCCCCTTATTGGCCTCAACGCGACTCAGGAGTATATCCTTTCGCCTTTTCTATTAGATCCCTACGAAGTATCCACTAAACAATGGCCTGCAGAAAAAGCCTGAAGACCTGAAGGGCTACAAGGTATGTGGACTATGTTCTGTACTGCTTGCACGCACTAACGCGGCTTTCAAAGTTCCATCTCCGCGCGTACTGCGTTGCTTCCGGAGCCTGAAAGTATACCTCTACACGCGAATCCTTGCATTATTTTCCTCGTTACCGTTCAAAGTACCCGATTCAGAGGACGCAAAAGACGCAAAGCTGAACCTTGCACGTCACCTGACAAATACATCCCTCCAAACCCACCGAGGGGAGGAAGGTGTTCGGTTACTAGACGAACTGGTGGGCTGTCACGTCCTGTCCGACTCGCAGGCTAAGACTGGTTCAAGACTCTTGTTCACGTCTGAGGACGTCGCAACTATCCAAGATCAAATAGCCGAGGTCCTTGCAGAGACCTTCAAAGCCGCCATCGAAACTGCCGTTCATTTCCAGGTCCCTATTCTCTACAACTTATGGCATACATCCTGATATCTGTCCCAGCCCTTGCCGAATGCATTCGAACTCTATGGCATCGACTTCCTGGTCTCTCACGTTCCTGCTTCTAGCTCGTCTCCGGGCGGTCTGCAAGTACAGCTCCTTGAAGTGAACGCTGAACCAGCCATTGAATTGACAGGCCCTCGCCTAACGTGGATATTGGAAGATCTGTTCGAGGCGATTGGGAAGACATGCGTCGAACCATTCTTCAGTGGCAGAGATACGGATGATCAGTCGGTGCCGCGCGACACAAGAATCCATTTGCGAAAATGCTTGGAGATGGAAGTGAGAGGAGCAGGAGGATGGTAGCGCATTCAAAGACATTTTGGTTGCAGGGCTTGCATTTTAGATGTTTATGTTTTATTTTGGTTTATTCGGGTCAATGGATAAACGAGTTATCTGGCGATGTAGCGATGTCATTGAATCTCTGGAGTACGACAGAGCTCAAAGATTGAGACCTTTATCTACGAAAACCTTTAACTTTGACTACGTTGCAACTCGTTCAATGGGAAACGGGGTAGGATGCGCAGAGAGTGTAGCGATGGGGGAACTTAGTATGTGCACAAACAATGAGCAATATATGTATGGGATAAAACGAGCGACCTGGCCTCGCTGGAATCGTGTAAGGATAAATGACGCATGGGTTAGTGAAATATAAGCAAGTATATGGAACAGCTAAGATGTTATAGGGGACAATGGACTGCAAAATGAAACCGGTGCTGGTGCCAATACCTATCGCATTTGACGCAGCTTTCCGATGACATCGTTTATCTCTGCAGTTTGGAGGGTATCACGTCCGTCTAACAGGGCCCAGAAACTCCCTGGTTGATTGACTCGGACGTCTACGTCCTGTCTAGGCGACTCAGGCCGCGTCGGGGGGACGGTGACCATGCTCGGTCGTGCAGGGAGGCTGGGCTCAGCGATGCCAGACTGAGACAGATCGTTGTAGTCCACACCGAAGAAGCGTGAAAGCTTCGCCGCGCGAAGCCGGCGTTGCCGGAACGCGACAGTGTCTTCGACATCAAGAGACCCGGGCTGAGCAGAAGCAGTTGATGCTCGTGCGACAGCAGCAATTGGCGGAGGTGCAAAAGGACGGTCCTGATCATGATCTGTCATCCAGTTCTTCGGTTGGGGGGCGAACACCTCTTTGACGGGAGCCGGGGACAGCTCGGGTGATGAAAAAGATGAGATCGATGATATAGTCGAAACGGAGTGGCGTTTCCCATCCAACGGAGATACAGCAAGGAATTCGCTGCGCGAAACGGAGAGGATCGTGATGAGTGAATCACGATTCGGACCATCCGGCGTCAAAGGTGAGGGAGATTCGGTATGAGCCGTTGACACTTTATAAAGGTCTGGCGGAGGCTCTGAACCGAACATCTGGCAGAATGTAGTGCATTTAGACAATCAAGTAGCAGGAAAGAATAGCATGCGAATCTTACCTTAGTCAACTTCCTTGCTCTTCTCACGTTGAGTGCTCGCTGTTTGTCCGTCAAGGCTCCCCGTCTACCGAACGCACCGCCCTCTTTGAGATCTTTGATGACAGCTGCGCGATCCGTCGCCACCTCCTGCTGTGTCTGAGGCTCGGGCTTCAGCGCGTGCTTCTTGGTCCAAGCCGACTTGCTTCTCCTCAAACTGGACTTCATTTCAGGAATGTCGAATCCCTTCAGAGAGGACACGATGGTGGGGGAAAGTAAAGGCTCTGTTGACGAGAGCTCCAAGCTTTTCCGTCTCCACTTGTCCCTGGAAAGCACGCCTCGAGCGGGCATCATTGGTGGGATCAGTGGCGCAGAAGAGTTGTGCGTGGCCTCCGATGGTTCAATGTCCTCCACGTTCGCAGAAAGAACGAGTTCGGGTGGTATAACTTCGCCTAGGTGGCGAGTAAGTTTGGCGACACTCGTCCGTCGAGAGGCACGTGCCGAAGTATCGGGGGACAGATATGCTATTGAATCGAGGTCCAGACTGTCTCCATGAGATCCCAGAGACTGCTCCAGAGACTGCTTTCCTTCCTCAGCAATCTGGCTGGTATCAGTAACTGGAGACAAGGATGGTGTAGGAAGGGCGCTAGGCATGGATGGTCGGGGTGCGACGAGGGCTTTCAGAAGGTCGATGTGAGAGGAGGCGGGTTTGGGTCCTTGCGGTTGACCGGAGCCCCACGACATCGTCTTTAATCGTCTGGCGCTCGCCTTGCTGATGCTGCCCCTGCCGAATTCCCAGGGCTCCTCATCCCGCGGGCTCTCTGCACCAAAGCCTGACGGCATGTCTCCAAGGATACGACTGAGCTTCCTGGCCTTCTTCAACAACCTTAACTTCTCATCCGCATCCAGCTCGTTCGTTGTCTCGGGGGGTGGAAGGGCATCACTGACCAGATTCACCTGTGAACCATGGGGGGAAGGCTTGGGTCGGTTGCGTGGGCTCGAGGAAGACCGAGCGCTTGAACGGGAAAGCAAGGAGGAGGGCGTCATGCCAGCCACCCGACTTGGCAGGAGAGACACGGTTGAACTGGACGGGCCTGCGCCGCTGCCATTGGATACGTTGGAGAAGAGACGCTTCGCCCTTTAGCAGAGTCACTGTCACTGGGTTTCGATGGGGACGCCAACTGCAGGATCAGAGAGAAGCGATTGCGATTCTTCGTATTCGTGGGCAAGGGCGTCATGACTGTGGTAAGGTTGCGCTGGGGGAGCAATATGAACGGCCAAAACCCAAGCACGATCTCGACAGAAAGCACAGGTCTTGTTTGACTTGCCCTAGAACGAGGGTGGACGTGAAAACGGGCACACGACAGGAGCAGCGAAGAGGGCTAAATGCGAACTTGCTGGGACCAACCGAAATAATCGCGACCGGAGAGTAAGAACGGCGCGTGCACGTCTATGGCGAGAGGTCGTGCTCGCCCCGTAAATGGCGGCGTGAATGACGATGCTCAGGGAGAGACACAGTCACTCGGGTCCTCTTCATCAAGGAAATTTGAAATTCGAGTGACCCCAGGCGAAAGTGATGCGTGAGTTGTTGAGCCAAATATAAGTTATCGTGTTTTACGTACCCGAGACGTCAACACTTCAGCCCTGAAGAGTTTCCAAACGCCAGTCCGCGGGATTTCAGGGACTGCCGAGATGAAACAGTGGCTGTTGCAATCTTGAGGTGATGCTGATGCCTTGGCAACGCTTCCCCCGACTTCTCCAACACTACGCCTGCTGTTTTGGGATATGAACACCACGCCATCCCTACATTCAAAGACATCGTCCTATTAAGCTATCCTCAGTATCTATGCTTAAGACTACAAACCATGCTATCAACCAGTAAATGATACGTACAGTACAGATAAGGGGCAAGAAAGAGCGTAAAGGGTAAAATTGGTCCAGATAGTGAAGAAAGCTGTCGGATAAAAGGGTAATGACGGTGAGTAGACGCTAAACGTCATACCAAATGAATGGTCCAAGACGACTTCTCCGTTCTCAGCGGTCAGGTTTCAAGAGGGGAGACCTAATCGTCCGAGTTGAAGGCTGAGGAGAGTGCGTCCCTGTTCGTCCGAGGGCCAAACCCATTCGCAAATCAGAGGGGACCTTGACCAAAGAAACGCGTTTTGCAGCCCGTGTCTTGTTCCACTCCTCCGCTTCCTCTTCAGGCGTCTCAGGCGCTGTGACGAATCTCTCGTGCTGAGACCGTACACCTGGAGAATCAGTACCGTTCGACAAGCGCGTCATAGAACGAGCAGCAAGGGAAGGAGAGGATTTAAACTGCGATGAGAATGACCCATCGCCATGTAGGAAAGGGAAAGAGCTCGCAGAGCCATTTCGGTCCTCCTCCGACATGGGCGTCACCAAAGGAGAGTCCAACAGCGGGGACTCGCCATAGACATGACCATCTAGCACAGGACTTGACGACCACGGGATGTCAAGAGCCGAATGGAATGAATCGCGGAAAGAAGACTCAGGCTGATGCGACGATGCAGAAGAGAAGGACGTATCCCGCGGCGATGATGTGAAACGACTCGGCTCGTCCAAGTGCAAGGAAAGCGTCATGCGGGGAATGCTGGGGTCGCGGCGGCTGTAAAGCGTTTTCGTCGCGGCCTTCAGGGCAATCGTCTTCGTCCTGTTCCAGTCCCACTCCTCCGCAGATAGGTCATTCTGCAATACATGGAAATGACAATGCAACCTGGCAAGATCCAGTCGTGCATGTTTGATCTGCTTCGCGGTTCTCTGAACTGCGATCTGCAAACGCTCACGCGTAGCACGCGTAAATGGCGTGAGCGTCGCAATATTTCGCACCAAGCGCAAATGCGAATCGAGCTCCAACTGAGTGCTGTCTATCCGCAACTCGAGATCGCCGATCTTGGCTTGAATCCTCTGAGTGCGAGAGGAGGATCGCTGGCTGTCATCGTCATCCGAGAGGAATGATGGCCGCATTGTAGATTCCAGACTGTAGGCGCGAGGCCGGGCACCGGGCCTGGAGACATAGTCATCCATGGCGGCAAGACGGCCTGCTGCCAGATCGGCCTTAACCTGATCAAACGCAGCCTTGAACTGTTGAGCGCCGTCAAAATCAGGGGCAGTGGGTGCCTCCAGCTGGATATCATCCCGGCCCGTGACAGTCCTGCCTCTCCCCTTCCGGCTGGCGTGCCCGATCGATGAACTAGGCGAGCGTGACAGCCGATCGACGATTTCCTCCGAGCTGCGGGTGTCCCAGGTACGCACACGCGACGAGGACCTGTTCTCCTCGCGTGTTTGCAGCTCCCTTAAGTGTGAAGCTGCCGCAGCCACGCCCATCAGTTCCACATCCTTGCCCGACAGACCGAGGGGCCGCATATTGACCCCTGCGGACCTGAAGGCGCTGGCATAGTTGATTCGGGATATCCACTCATTCATATCAGGATCATCTGTCGCTTGGAGCAGGAAGTGATGCCCGTGCCCTGAAACAAAGCGGAAGGCGTACTGATACTAAGCGGGGATCAGCGAATGTCATACACATAGATAGAGATACACACTCTCGCGTATGACCTGTCGTAAACGGCGACAGCATCTTTGACGGCCAGGATCTCGTCGGGCTTGAGCAGAGATACCGGGGGAAACAGGAGCTGAGCAACACCTTTCTTCGCTTGTTCCAAGAGGTTCGTGGCCCAGACGGGGTCACGGAACAGTAGCAGCTGCGAACCAGTCAAGATGACGCTCCATTCCCTCCATTTGGTCTTAGAGCCTCGCTTTTCCCCTTCAGCCGTAATGTCTCTACGTTTGAGTAGACCAACTTTGACTACTCGGAGAGCAGAGGCACCATTTGACGTTGAACTCAGCAAGCTGTCTGGAAAGGCCCCCAGATTGGGATACGGGCTGGGGAAACCCGCAACACTCAGGGCGAAGAGGGAAGTCGACATTCGTCGGCTACTCTCCACAGCATCGACTTGAATATAATGTGATGAAACAAATGCCCGACGGAGCTCGGCCTCTTGCCACGGGCCACCTGTGCCCTCAAAGTTGTAAGGATCCTCAAGCGACACATAGGCCGCCACATCAACGCGAAGCGGATCAAGCAAGTCCTGGAAAAGAAAACGTCAGATCGAACGAAGCGTGAAACATCAGATAATGCCTACATTCGTGATCAGGTAATAAGGATCGATCTTTGTACTTTTTCCTAAAAGGGTGACTGTGCTGCTGTTGCCAGGTAGGGATGGCGCAGATGTAAGACCAGGAAGACGAGGGGCATCGAAAGATGACCGTGGATCCAGCGGATCCTCGACGAAAATGAACGGCGCAAAAACAATGTTGTCGTAAAAGTACTGGACAACACGGTCAGAAAAGCGATTGCGATAAAACAATGGAATCAAAACGCACATCTAATACCTCGGGTGCGACGCCAGGTAGACGCGTGTTCTTGATGTAATCCGCCTTACTCATTTTGCGCTTATTAGATTTATTGAATGCGTCGGTATGCAACATGATCAAGCTGAAAGCGAGAATATATGGGTGGTCTAAGAGCCAATCAGCATTCAATCCTGGAGAACTCGCAGTAGGACCGTACCTTCAGACACAAAGAGATCGGGATTACATTGCCTGTATTTGCTCGCAAAACATTCCATGACACGATCGATTTGCTGTGTCTCTCGAGGGAGACCGACGTCCATCAGTAATCTTCGCAGTGCAACGTCGATCGAATATCGAGAGAATTCGAAACGATCGATGTATAACTGTAGCGCCGCAACGTGAAACGCGTCGCCACTGTAGGTAGATGTTTAATGTATGCGTCTATTCTGAGCCATATATATCTCACCTTGAGGCCAGCACTGACGCCACTTCTGCTTTAGTGACACCCTCCATTAATCGCTTCAGATAAGCTTCAGGGGATTCCTTGTCCGGATTAGGCTTTGGTATCTCGACTGGTGATGGCTTTGTGAGGGAAGGACGAGGTGACGCAGAGGGAGATGACGACATATTAGGAGTTCCCAGCATGTTGTTCGAGACGGGTGATGGCGCAGTCGACGAAGTAAAGGACAGGAAACTGACGGATAAACGATGGAGAAGAGGAGGATTTGTGTGAGACCGAGGTCTAGGAGCTAACCGTGAGGATGATAACGAGACAGGCGGAGGACTCGGTGATCTTCTGATAGGTGGTTGCGACGCTGATGGTGGAAGCTGTGATACTTGAGGACTTGAGTTATCAATAAACATGGACTGTGCACGGGAGCGTTCTAAAGTCAATCTGCCGTCAATGGACGAGAACCTAATTTGCGGTGAATAGACTTGGGTATCATGAATGGTGTGAGGGCATCGTTTGTAGTCTGTGAAGCTGATGGCGACGATGGCAATGAAGGACTCCGTTCAGAATGTCGACGAACAAGTCCAGGCGGATCTTGTACCGAATTATTTTGTTGCAATAAATTGGATGACGATGACACGTCCGTGTCCACATAGAATGGCGAGACCGGCGGTAGAACCGGCAACGTCGGTCTCTTGGAATGCTCCTGTTCGGCGACAGATACTGGAGGCTTCTGCTTCAGTGATTCGTTGCGTTTTCGATTCCAGAATGATGTGCGTCGGCCGAGAGTCTTCCTTGGCGGTGTCACATCAGAGGGTGGATCTTCCGCCTTCGCCTTCCCCTTTCCTTTATCATCCAACATCGACAATGTAGAGCCAAAGGAACTCCCTCTGACGCGTCTCCGCCCTCTGGGGTCAACAATCGGCGCGCCTTCCTGGACTGGATATGCATTCAGCTTCGGAAAACTCTTTACACGGCGTACTGCAGACTCAGGAGGAAGTCGATTTGGGAGATTCTGGTACGTCCGCGAGACCGACTTTGATGATCGAAGACGTCGATGAGAATGTTGAGGGGCGAGGCACGGTATGAGGAAGTCCCAGGCCAAGAGTGGCTTGCGACAGAGCAGTCTGTGCCAGCGCAAAAGTGGGCTGGGAAGCCAAGCGCGAAGAAGTGGAACGCGTAGACGATTTCGAAAGTGAACGAGATGCTGATGTTGATAGTGGAAAGTTGACTGGCGCGGGTTGCTGTTTCGCGCCCTCCGGCGAAGGCCGTGATGGAGAGACACTCGGACGCGCAGGGAAGACGGGGAGCTGTTCGTTGGAGGATGTCGGAGTGGGAGGAAGATCCTTGTCGACCAAGAGAGTGGAAGCGTTGGACGTACGCATCATGGTTCCCGTCTCATCCGTGTCCAGCACTGAAAAGCTGCGCCGGGCAGGCGCATTGGATACAGGCGGAGCACGTCGCCTCCATAGAGGCAACGAGAAGAAATGGGACGATGACTGGTGGGATGGAGGTATCACGGTTGGGTCGTGGAAGGATCGGTACGCGCCGTAGCAGGTGTAGCGTTGTCTACGCCATGTAGCGAGAGTAACGCTGGAGACGCGTCGGGGCGACTCGGTTCACGAGACGGTGAGCCTTTCGAGTGAAGACCAAACAAGTTCACCATGCGCGACAAAGTGCGGTGATGAGGGTGGTGTTGGCCAAGGAGTGACAGGAGTGCAGCGGGTCATCCAGGTATCATTGGCGAGAGGGGAAAGTCAGGAGAGCAGTGACTGCCAACTCGGTCGAAAGCTACCGGCGTCCGACTCCCACCACGTCCCACAGGGGCTTAGCTAATTGCGGTCTAATTATGCGGCTACACAGTAAGTCGTGGCTAGTAAAGTAAGCAACACGAAACAACCTGATGGTAATGTACGATGATACTAGTAAACGGCATCCAGTCGACAGACAGACTGACGAGCGAACTGCAGGATCATCACCGAGCCGAGGTGAATTGCACCCTGATCTGACGGTCACGTCTATCGCCCCCCGCCATGAATCAAACACATCTCTTGATCCAACTGCCACTCCGCTTCGTAGTTGGAATGATCTGCCGTACCAAATCCGCCCAGTTTCCTACTGTATCCCGTCCGTGCAGGCTCTTCACGTACTCCCAATACTCAGGACGCCATCCTGACTGTCCCCAGTCGATCAATCCGGATACACGCGCATCATCCGGCCCGTCGCCAACGACCTCCACTACGATGTTATCGCTTGCCAAGTCGCCGTGCGTAAAAACGATGGCATGATCATTCCGTAAGGATGACCGTAACTCCTGCACGCGGATCGCAATCTTGCTGCTGGCCTCTGCCATCCTATTCAGCAACGACACCCTCCAGTGGTTGAACTCGGATTCGTCGGGAAAAGGTCCAAAGGGATCATATGAGAGGCGCTGGTCATAACAGGGCCCTCCGGAGGCCGAGCCAATCCATCCCGGGCATGGTGGAGGAAGTGCGCGAAGCTGAGCAAGGTAATCGCGGAGCTGTTCACGGATACGCTGCCTCTGCGCATCGGTGAGTTTTCCCCATACTAGCCGTAACTGCTTCCCTGGACATCGACCCATCAACAATGATCCCTCGCTCTCGTTCTCTGTCCACATGCCGTAAACGCGCGGGACGGGGATAGACGTGTGTTTCGCGATGTAACGCATGGCTGCGGCCTCGGAGCGAAGTGTAGCGGCATCGCCTGGTTTGTAGATGATGTTTTTGGTGATAAGAATAACGTGTTCGTGTCTGGGAGAGAGAAGGGGGTATAAACGACGGGAGCGGGCGATAGCGTAGATGAGGAGCCGCCTGCGAATGCGGGTGATTAGAGCAAAACAATAGACGCGGATATTCTTGAAGAGGATGACAACGGATGCGATGGTGAACATCGCCGCTGAGCAGGGGTCAGGAAAAGAATGGCATGGGCGGACTGCAAGAGGACGGGCAGCACGGCACAAAGCAAAATCTTTTCCGGACACAATAAGTTGAAGAGCAAAATATTAGACGCCTAACAAAGATCATAAATAGGCGCCTACAAGTACGTCACATCGACGAGCAATCCCCGGACTTCCCGGAAGCAGTAACCTGTGACCCTCCGCCGCTCTCAGCGCCAGTTCGCAGTCTCTACACACCCCCATCCTCGTGTTACACAAGGTTTGTTTTCTTTTTCCAATCCACCCGTGCCAATATCTTATCGTCTCGATTACTTAGGCTACTCATCACGCTAATCCATCGGCAGCGTCGCAGGCGTTTGCCGTCGCGGCGCGATTGGCGACAAGAGGATCTGATCCTCCCTGTACATACCCCACCTGTAAGCTTATCTCACGACCCATTCAATTTACGTTTAGTGCCGAACATGACTGTTGTTCGTAAGAACAGCGACGCAATGTCAGACGATGAGATCATCGTCGAGCCGGATTACTATGAGATCCAGGTCACGCAGCTTTGGCGCGGAAGAGATTCCCGAGGCGATATTCTCCCCTTGCACTGGGAGATCACGCTGCGGACCTCTGGTTCCCATCGAGACCCACGGGGATACGTCTACCAACTTATTGGCGGAACCGATTCCTTCACCTTCGATAGACAGACGAACAAGGGCATTCGTGCCTCTCAGAATTGGAGAGGCACTTTTCCTGTGGGGACCATCCCTAGACACAAACTACGTCGGATAGAATATATTTTGGCCAACGTCCCCATCACACGACACGACCCGTCCTGGAACTGCCAGAATTGGGTCTGGGAGGCATTGCGCAAGCTCAAAATCCTCGGCTTCAACGTCAATGCCAATTTGACCTGGACGGGCCTACAAAACGAAATGGCAGATTTACTCGAAGCATGGGAAATCGGTGATATATGAGCATTTACGTGGATGTACGGCCGCCCTTTCTGCTTGACCGCACCATCGCGCTGACATATTATATCTAGTTTTTTTCTCTTCGGTTTTTCTTTTCTCAGTGAGGCTAAAGGGTCTCGCTGCTCCGCATGTTTTCAAAGTAACTGGGACAATTGGAAACACATAGTATACTATACGACGATGTATTAGACACAGCTAGGTCGTGCCCGATAAACACACTGTACCATAGGAAATGTTGTAGCCTCTATTTGGCCTTTTCTTGCTTCTTCTTAGCTTTTTGTAGAGACTTTCTCCGTTCGTCCAGCTTCGCGTTCTGGAGATGAAACGAGGACGATTAGGAAAATGCGACACGACCCAGCTGCAGGACATACCTCTGTCTCCCGCTTCCTGTTCCCGTACTTCATCTTCTCGTACAACTTGCGCTGCTTGTTGCTCATCATCATCTTGTTCATCTCGGTCTCCGCGATATCAGTCTCGACAACCTTCGCCTTCTGTGCCTTCTTCTGCGATTTTGCAACTTCCTTCTCGAAAAGACCATAGTCGACGCCAGCCGCCTCGGCCTCCAACTCTGCCGCGCGCAGTGCGGCGGCGTCGTCAGTAATCGCCGCCGCGACCTTCCGAGCGACCTTCGACTTGTCCTTAACCTCGTCGACTTCCTCGTCCTCATCCGCTGCTTCCTCCTCCTCCTCGACTTCGCTCTCATCGCTCGCCTCTGCCATCTCCGCGTCCTCGGTGAGACCGGCCATAGGGTCGTATGCACCTGTCCGCTCGCCGAACGGACTCAGATGGGGAGGAAGCGTCTGGCCCTGCGCATACGTCTCTTCAAGCAAGATTTTGCCCGCGTTGATGCAGTCGACCACCCACTGCGGCTGGATATACTTCCGTCGCAACCGCCGCTCGCGTTGCTCCGCCGTCTCGTTCGCACGCTCGACCACCGGGCGATCGATGATGACATGCGTGATGGACTCGTCATCCTCTTCGAACGGCGAGCCTCCACCTGACGAAGCCGGCCAGCCGATACGCCCTCCGAATGCGCGCACCAGGAACTCGAAGATCGGCCGTGAGGTTTCGCGTGACAGCCAGAATGTGTATGGCGCGAAAAGTTTTGTGGCCGTGGACTGCGGAAGGGAAGAGAGGGAGTGGAGTGTCGGAAGCGCAGCGGCTTCGGGGTTCGAGGTGGACGGATGCGCGACGAACTCTTCATCTGCTTCCTGCTCAGTCGCATCGACGACAGGCATGTCTGCATCGGCGTCGGCAGCCGTGGACGAGACGATCGACTTGATCGTCTGTCGCACGTCTTTACCGGACACTTTCTTTCCGTCGACCTCGACTGAGGTCTTTTTGGTGGATGGCGCGGACTCGCTACAGTTTGCCTCTTGCAGGCTGAAAGCACCTACGCCCGCCGCCGCCTCTTCCTTCTTGACATCGATCGGAGGCGGGTATACGAGGCCTGCGTCCGCGTAGAGTTTGAAGAAGACGAAGCCGAGCAACGTCTGGTACAGCTCCAGGAAGGTGAGCATCACACGAACGTCGACATCGGAGGGGATCTAGGAGCCGGGCTTGAGCTCGAGATGTATACGGTGAATAAAAACAAAGATTCTTACATGTTGTGTGAACTGGTATGGTACCAGCCATGTCACGGTCTGATCCATAACCTCGGCTTGGTAGTAGACGCCCTTTATCGAAAAGAAAGCTTTTCTGAGCGAATGTGAATGCATAACATAAAGCTGCCATTCCGCCGCGAGGCGAGAGCAATTCTCGATGAGTGAGGGCGAGACGCGAGCATTCGAGGGAAGCGAGGCGAAAAGGAATATCATGCAGAGGGCATCATCTATGTCGCGGACGGCATCGACGAACGTTGGGTATCTAAACACGGAGGTCAAGACCAGTAAACAAGCGAAGGAAACCAACCGCGTACCTCTCCTTGATAATGTGGTCCAACTTATACACTGGCTTGTTATCCTCAAGGCTCTTTGCGCTACTCCATTCTGCTCGTCCAAGAGCACGGGATAACCGCTTAGCAAACGCCTTGTGCTCGCGCAACTTCTTGAGCACCGGCTCATGGGCCAAATACGCAATGTCCTTCGTGTAGTAGAACGAGGCCGGCGCGGATGATCCCTTGTTCGCCTTTTTCCTGTGTCTCGGTTCCCGAGGAAAGATGCCTTACCATCGCATGAATACTTGAAAGCTATGGAGCGGAATATTTGGCCTTACCTTTGAGGATGCACAACCGCCTGAAATCCGCGAGCGAGCATTGCAGTTTTTTGATGGCCAGAGACCGCGTAACATAGGCCTTCGCGGCACCAGCCTGTCCCTTCTTTCTTAAACGTCCCATCTCGAAGAATGAAAAGGATACAACAAAGGATACACTGAGGGGTGGTGGAAGGGAAAAGTAGCGCGAACGCAACTTTTCTCAGGTTTCTGCAGGATTGGATGGCGGATGCGCGTGACCAAACTTTTCCTCGCCAATATTGGGCACAGCCACAATCGACCTCAAACGTGCCGCGTTGCAGCTGCCTCTCTCAACGATTCCCAGCTCCAATCTCGACGGCATCTTGGCCTTCCAGATTTCACCAAAATGAGGTATGTGGATATGAACATCGACAACTGTCTTTTGGGACTTATCTTTTCCCCGCAGTCAATACGTTCACGTCCCCAAATCGGAGCTCGACGAGGCTCAGCTTCGTCAACTGGAAGAACACGAGATCAGCCAAGGGCCCTTGTCGGTGCTGCAGCAAGCCGTGAGGAATCATACGCAGGTCCTCATCTCATTGCGTAACAACAAAAAATTGCTTGCCCGAGTGAAGGCATTCGACAGACATAGCAACATGGTGCGTTCGAGTTCTTTATCATGTAGAACACGTTGTGACGCTGACATCAATGTATAAAGGTGCTGGAGAACGTGAAGGAGGTGCGTCTTGTTATGCTTACTGATTGAACTGCGTCCTCATTGGATCTGTTAGATGTGGACTGAGACGCCGAAGGGCAAAAACAAAAAGCCCGTAAACAAGGATCGTTTCATCAGTAAAATGTTCCTACGGTTCGTACCTACCGGATTTCATCCTGGCACGACGTACGAGCTGATTTTCCTTTTTTCACGATATAGGGGCGATTCTGTAATTCTGAGTGAGTAACAAGATCCTTGCTCTGGTGACACTTACTTACGGACCGAACAGTGCTCCGTCAGACGTGAGCTTTGTTCTAGTCATGAAGCAACTTTGCACGGTGTTCTCCATTGTTACGCTTTATTCATGTATCGAGAGATGAACCATTTCGTATTGTATGTATAGCATTGAAATCTTTTACAGCGGGATATCTGTCAGTCGGCAGCCCTCTTCTCACATGTCATGAACGTATTCTCCCTCGATCGCCCTGATGGCATCGAATATCTCCCCAAGAGCGATCCACCCGAAGCTCTTCGATCCAAAGAACTCAGCCTCTGCCCGTGACACCCTCCATGCTGCCCATGCACCCTGCAGCCAGCTGTCGTGGATGTATCATCGTCCCCGGCAATGGCTCTTCGGACCTCTTTCACAAGCATACTAGTTTGTTCGCGAAGAGTCGCCACGGCATCCGACGCCGACGCTTCTGCGGGCATTTGGCCACGATCGTCCCAATGATGGCTTCTTCCTCCGACAAGGTAGCGGATGGGTGGCGCTGTAACGCATTGATGGAGCATATGGACTGCAAATCCACGGCATACCTGGCCAACAGATCGGCCGCAGGATTGACAGAACTGGTGTGCGGATCTGTTTCGATGTATTCCGACACGCGCTGTTGAACGGCTGCATAGAGAGGATCGTCGCCCTCTGTATCGCTCAGGCATAGCTTCGCAAAAATGTCGTCGAGCGTGCTGTCTTCTTGGACCCGGAGCTGACGCCGCCGTGTTCGACTGGTCGCCTTGATGGGTTTCAGCGTAGCAAGGTCGATGTCGCGGAAGAGTCGCCCGATAGCGCGTGTGCTCTGATAGTATTCAGCCGTCCTGTTCAAATCAACCGTCTCGGGGGCACTCCAATCCGGTTTCGCCTTGAACTGGAGCCTCGGGATCTTCTGCTGCGCGACAGGCTGCCCACTCTTTGGGTAGTCGACAGCATCTGAATGCAGCTGTCCCAGCGTAAGGCAATCTGGATCGAAGATCCCTTTTGCTCTGATCAGCAATCATGAGCCATGTGCTTGCGACAAGCCCGAGGACCTGCAATCGGTGATTGTCAGTGATCAACTTTAGGTGAAGTAGGATAGCATCGACTGCTCACGTCGTTGACCACGTAGTCAGCAACAAAGTCGGCCACATCGGCCATAGTGGACAGTCGATTCAGGAGCTTCTTTGGCGCAGGATCATAGGCGGCCGGTTGGTAATTCCGCACCGGGATCATCTCCTTCATTGTGGTGACATTGTAGGTGTCACCATCCAGATCACCACCACCAAGAAATGAAGGCAAAGGCCTTGACCCTACGACAAGTGCAGCTAAATGTCAGCGAAAGAAAAACGAATTCAATGAGTGCGCGTACCTTTGGTGGAGAACACGAGGGTATCCTGCAGACCCTCTCTTGCGAAAGGGGAACCAGGCGGTGGCGGCCCAATAGCATTCACGACCTGAACATCTCCGGGATGTATGGTGGGCGAGCGCGACACCAACGTCGGCCCCTGCAAATAAGACTTCATCCCTAACTCCGGACCTGAAACGCAAGCGAAGATTTCCCCTTCTTTCAAATATCCGTGGATATCCGCCACCCCCACCAGAGTATAACCGTTGGGCACGGGTATCCGAGCGTGGTGCTTCAAATCCCGCAGAATATGGTGGATCGCAAATTCCAGCATCTGTTGGTAAAAATAATCATGCTGAGGTGGAGATAAACCGAGCTTTGCAAGACTGAGAAGGACAGATGGCAGGCGAAAGGACGTCCCGAGACCATACTGCTCAAGCATCGTCGCAGCGTGGGTGAACGATTCAGTCGAACGTTCGACATCTTGGACCGCAGCTCTCTGCAGATCCTCAAAGACCTCGTAGCGGATGCCGAGGTTCTCTAGGATCATGATCAAAGGACGATTGAGATAGTATCGGCCTGGACGATAGAACGCCTGCGCGACCTCGATCTCCAGCGAGTCCGGACTCTCAAATTTGATCATAGATGGCCTTAGGCAGATAGCTCGACCGGACAGTTTGTAGTCGACACTCAACATTCCCTTGGACCCCATGAAGCGGACTTGGAATGCCCGCGGCGTATGCGTAGCACGGCGAGTAGAGCGTTTACCGCTCTTCCGGAGCTCGCGCCAGACGTTCCGAGCCAGTTGCAGAGACATCGTGCCGACGCCATCTGTGAAGCACCATTTATCATCTGCGGTCTTGATGTCGTCCAGCGTGAAGATCTCTTCCAACGGCGCTCGGACGGAAGCGTCGGTAGCTGTAAATGCCTGCGAAATCCGGGCGCCATATCGAGCGGGACAGTACATCAAATGGGGGTCAAATGGCAGGTTATTGAAATTGCCGAGGCGACGTATAATTTCTGCGGCATTGATCCTCGTACCATCATCATCGACGAAGTCCTTCACGAACCAGACCGTGTGGGACTTCAAGGCAGATTGTGAATAAGCTAGAAAATGGAAGTCGCGGCCCGCGACGTGAAATGGCTCATGAAGAATGCGTCGAATGAACCTATCAATGAAAGTATTGGTGTCGATGTCGCGGTCCGATTGGAACTGGAGATGGTTCTCCTCGACAAAGCTGACGCGTAGGAAACTGTCGTGATGATTGGCGTACGCGCGCATGATACGGTTCGAGCGTTCTGGTAGAGGGCCACTGAGTGCCATTGTAGTCGGAGAAGCCGCTACGTGGAAACAGTCAAAGACACCGTCCAATGGATTCCGAGGCGGAGCAACAGCTGCAACGGAGAAATCGTCATTGATGCGAATGAGCATCTGGTCGAATGTCTCTTGCGAATTTGAATCTCCGGAATTGTCCTTGAGCTCCACAGCAATCGAGCGAAGAAGTGCAGCAACATGTGCGGGACCTCTGGTGTTTAAGATGTGTTGCAATTGGGCCCGGGTGCCGAGCAGCTCTACGACATCCACCACAAGGAGCCGTAGCAGAGATTCGAGTTGAAAGGCCACCGGAAAAGGAATGCTACCCAACCATTTCTCAAACCTGTCCATATTGCGCTGTGAGAAGATGTTACGATGCTCCGCTTTATGAACATAATTTTCGGGGTATAGATGTGACTTTTCCTACAAAGCGCAGTAAAATCTGTGAGATCGCGATCCGACTTGGTTACGAGGCGTATGGCGATGGACGTGAAGGGTAGTGTGCGAATGTGATCTGCATCGCTGGGGTAAAGGGAACAGTCTCTCTCCCGCCTGTCTTTGTCTCCCAAAAGGTCTCCAAAAATCGATAATATGCGACTGAAGGCCGAGGCTTTAAGCTCGAAGTTGGGAGGGGAGTTCAGGGATATAAAAATCACAGGACCACGGTCTTCATCATGGCCGGTGGCAGACCATTGAATGCGCGCAAGAGGGATAACGACCGAGCGTGATGTGTCGGGATCCTGTAAGATTTCGACACGAATCTCTCTCTTCTCGTCCGAAAACAGAAGGGTGCAGTCGTCCTGAAAAATCTTTTCCCACTCTACGGAGAAAACACCGTCGCGAGACTCCCAGCCAAACTGCAGAACCTGGATGCCGAGAGTTGTGGAGCGGAATTCCTGCTGAAGAGCTTCCTTCTCTTGCACTGCTTCAGGATGAAGATACGGCAACCGTCTGAGATTCTCCACGATATGGGCTCTCGGAGGGTTTCTGCTGAGTGCAAATTTGATCCGCTTCCCTTCCACGAAGATAGACTTGACTGGCTGGAGACCGTACTCTCGCAAGAATAACTGGCCTACATCCTCCCGAGGTAGTGTGAGAGCACCAATGCCAGCATGAGCAGCACGAGTACGCGCGAGAGCACCTTTCGGCGGGAAGAGAAATATCTCAAAGTTGATTGGATTCAGCTGATAACGCGAATACGGTGACTGATGTAGAACGCGCCCAATCTCTACCTGCAGCTGCAACTTGGTCGTCACTGGGTGAATATCGGTCATGAAAATCTCCATGCTGTAAAATTATAGGGTGAGCGCAAATTTCGCTGAGGATACACAAGTACTGACATGAGAAAGGCCGCGCGGCGGACGATGAGAAGGACTTGAGCTATCTTAGTTGTCGTCTTTAAAAGCACGAACGAGCGCTTGACAAGAAGGCCAATTACCCTCTTCCGGCGATAGAAGGGCAATGATCAGATCCGCAGATGTCTGCAGATACAAATGAGGAGATGCTGTACATGTCGCGATCTTCAAAAGGCGCACGTTTGCGTCAACGAGACGCGCTCTGTTCCAAGAACTTCTAAAACCGAGGATAGCATGCCGCCGAACATAAATAATTTTGCTGCGGATAGGAATCTCTGACATTGTTGGTATCTACGAACCTAACGATGGGTTGGGAAGCAATCCTTCTCTTCCTTCGTTGCTGAAGAGACTGCGGCGCAGGCTCACAGGACCCCGGTGTCAGTCAAAGCATAGGCACGAGATGTACAGAGAGGCGATAAGTAGGCCAATGCTTGATGACTGGTGACGATTTCCGATGCATGACGGGTGCCTTGAAACAAACGCATAAGAAACGAGTGTGTAGGACATTGGTGGCTAACGAGGGTAAACACGGTCTATCTCAGTACATTGTATGCACCGAGAACGCTGTTCCATGAAGAAAGGCTTACGCTAGGGGATTTCTCGGGGCTCTTCAACAGACTCACGATCGATGGTCCAAATGACGATTGTGTGAGTGTCGTATTCCAGGGCCATGTTCTGAATGGTCCAAGTCAAAGTTTGCGTGATCTTGGTGGTACTGCCGGAAAGAACTGCCTTATTTCTCGACGACCAGACGATAGCTGAGCCTCAATGAGTTTCTGTGGGATTGAACAAATCAATACGGGTGCGAAGATGTGCATTGTAGATGTACCAAATCCTGAATATGTCTATTTCTCTCGAACTCTGCCCGAATCCATGCGATGGTCTCTTTCCTTGCGGACTTGTCCGGAATTGCTGGAGGACGTGAATGAGCACCATTTGGCAGAAGAAGAGTATGTTGACTCACAACGTGAGGCATGGATGGCACTTCGATAGAGACTGAGGACCTGATGGCGGAGGATAAAGTGCTTGAGGGTGAGGTGGTGGGACATGTGGGGAACGAGGAGAGGCGGATTGCCGTGGCTATTTCCGGGCAACATGACCAGTTCAAGTCCCGCACTTGCTCAAGGCTACCGTCCTCGATCTCCTCTTCTCCTGCCCGACCTTCCCTTCCACCTCAAACATGCCTTCAGACCAGCTCAACACCCCCAATACCGCCTCAGGAGATTCTCATTTGTCAACCGCATCAGATGGCACCGCCGATAATGTCGTCGACGCCATGGAAAAACTCGCCTTGCAGGACGAGCCTGCAGTCCAAACAACCCCGTCCGACACCACACCACACCCTTTCATATCCTACACTCAAGAACAGCTTCTCCTCCTCTCTAAATCTCCCCTAGTAACGCTGCCCGAGGGAATGCCTGTGCTCAAAGATTGGTTTGGGTGCGTTTTCAGTCACCACAGCCGAGCCCTTCTTCACGTCATCTACTATAGAGATTGGAACGAGCAAAGTAACAACAAGAAAGATGCAGAACCGTCTGCTGCATCAACGACAACAAGAGATAGACGGTGAGTCATCTTCATCCCGTTCCTTCAAACTTCGTTCTAACGCTGACGCCATATAGCTTCCGACGAGACCAAGAGGATGGAGGTAGGTTTGTCCGATATACACTCTATATTCTCTGACTGTTTCTATGTAGCTGAACCTCCTCCGCGAGCTCCTTTTCGATCTGCACTCTCCCAACCGTCTCAAATGGGCAATTTCAAGCATCAATCCATCCGAAGTAACGACCGAGATCGGGAGAAGGATGGCGAAAAAGACAAGGATCGGGACAGTAGAGACCGTGACGGCCAGGAGAGGCTGCGAAGTGTAAGTCGATGAGTTATTGACAGTCTCTTGGACTAACAGCCTGTTGCTTTAGCTATCTGACAAATACGATCGCGACCGTCTCTCTATGCCTCCCAGTTCCAATGGCCTAAGGAGGGAGAGAGATTCTGCCCCTCATCTGACCGCTGGAACAAGCAGATTGAGTCAAGGCTCATTAACTACTGCATCAAATCGGAGGGCTGACGGAAGGGAAACTACAAGGCGGAAGCCTGGTGAATCAAGTGAAGATTGGCGACGAGGTGAGTTGCAATATAGATAGCCATACTTTCACTCTATCTGACACCAACGGCATAGGACGCGAAGACCGTGAGTTGACTTCAAGCTGTCGAGATCTCCTTGTCCGCCGCCTCTTACTGGCCCGCCCTGACCTTGTTCATTTTTACAGGCTCTGACATCTCCAGAAGGGATCGAGAAGACCGCGATAGACCTCGCTCCCGTGTCCGAGACAGTTCAAGATCCCGACGTGACCCTTCGCCGAGTCTTCGACGAGATCGCGACCGCGACGACTGGGACCGTGACCGCGACGACTATCGCCGCAACAGAGATGATCATCTTCGTCGTGACAAGGACAACGACCGAGAGAGCCCCGACGACTCACGGCGCTGGCGGGACGATGGACGACGGGACGAGAGGCTGGCCGCTCGTCGGGAGCTTCGGGATCGTGAGCTTCGGGATAAGGAACGAGGAGATAGGGAGAGACCTGGGAGAGGAGAGAGGTCGGAGAGTAACTGGGAATCCGACCGTCCGCGCGACCGCTGGGCTCTAGATGAACGCGACGGTCGTCCGAAGCGCGGAGGTGGCCGTGACAAGCGCGATGATAGCGGCGACGAGGGCAAGGGCAGGACGGAGCGTCGGGACCGAGACAGAGGGGAGAAGGAGCCGGCGTGGATGGACACCTACGTTCCCAGCGGTGCTTCAGGTGGCATTCTTGGTGGGAAAACCTCTGACGGTGAGCTGGACGGTATACAGGCGTGGAAGAAAGGCATGAAGGAAAGGAGCAGAAGGAGAAGGAGAAGGAGAAGGCAGCAGACGAATCGCGCAACAAATCCGACCTTGACAGTCCAGTGGTACAGCAAGGCGAAGCTGGCTCTTCCACCATGCCGATGGGTAACCAGATGGATGAAATCCAGTTGTTCAAGATGATGATGAAGAGAGAGGAGGATAAAAAACGCAGTGACAGCCGGTCAGATATCGCTGGGGAGTCGCCAATGTCAGGCGTTGCTACCGATGTTCTTGGAGGCACCGCGACCAACGGTGAGTGGTTTATACTTTTCACGCTTTAAGTTCTCCTGCTGATTCTTCGTCCTTTCCAAAGTGTTATCCGCACCCTTGAGTGCCCTTGATTCTGAATCCTCTATCGCCTTCTCGCAACATGCATCTTCAGCGTCATCCATGAATTCACCAAACGCCCCCGGCACGGCGCCTCCATTCGCTCAAGCACCACCGGATGGCTCTCGGTCTCTGCTTTCTCTCATTACCCCCTCTGCATCTATCGATGCTATCTCTGCTTCTGGCAAACCTACCACCCCATCGTTTGACCTTCCTAAGCCGACTGGCTCTCGCTTTTTCCCCAACCCTTCGCCGACCGATGCCCCCTTCAGAGCCCGTCTTTGGAGCGAAACCCGACCGGCCTTATCAAGTCTCCTGTTCCGGCGCAATTCAACCCTCCGCCTGGCTCGCGCCTTCTTGCCTTCGGTTCTCGCACGCCTTCTGCTACCTCCAATAGTGCGAAGAGCTCTGTACTTGGTGGACCTCCGTCGGCTCAACAACAGCATCCGGGACTGCAACCTGTAGTGTCTAGCCCCTTCTCTCCCGACTCCCGCTCAGATGCAGAGATTCTCGCTCAAATGAGGGCTGACCCATCACGATCTCAGCGGGACTTCTCTCCCTTTGAACAGCAGCTGCGCACCACATATACTCCGGAAGAAAGAGAAGCGCTCATCCAACAGGAGATTCTGCGGCGTCAGACAGGGGTTTTGATGAACGAACGCGGCCAGCTCAACGACCAAGCCAACGCGTACTCTGATGTCGGCGGCAACAACCTTGGCATGCAAACAAGCTTTTCGCTTGGCAGCCAAAGTCCGTCATTCGAGTCTGGTCTCTCTGGAAATGGTCTCGGCGGCCCTGTCGACCCTCGGGCGAGAGGCAGTCGCTTTGCCAAGTTCTTTGACGGCAAGCCACGAGAAATGCAGACGACCGCGATGCCGAAAACACAGGGCATCCATGCCCAGACGTCGCCATCGCCACTCGCGCACCAGCGTGGTGAAATGGGTGGTATGAATGATTTCCAGACCGAAGGCAGGACGATGGAGGATATCTTCGCAATGCTTCAGAACTCCACTCAGGTGAGTAATCAAACTCAGAACTCGTTGTAGTTGTGCTAAGTGAAGTTGTTTACAGGCCCAGCGTTTAACCCCACTCAATTCATCAGGCCAAATGTCATCATTTGGTAATGGTCATTACGGACCAGGTTCTTCCAGTCTCCCTCCTGCACAACAGCATCATCAAAACATACCTGCGGGACGTGGTAGTCTCGATATCCTCTACGACAATCGCATGGACGATCGCTTTGTCCCAGATGGCATGGTCCCTGGTCTTCGCTCGGCTCCTCCACCGCGCAGCAGAGATGCCAGTGGGCCAATGTATCAAGAACAACTCGACGACCTCGCATTTAGCGTGCACCCTCGTCTCCAGCCACAGCAGCGCAACATAGAGCAGATATACTCTGGCAGTGTGCCGTCTATGTATTCCCAGCAGTCGGCTGGGCTCCGCAATCCCGGCCCTCCCCTCCAGCAGCAGCCCTTCCGCAATGGCACGTCGCCTATCCCCAACCAGAACCCCATGCAGTCTCATCTGTCCCAGCGTATCCCTCCAGGCCTTGCGAACCTGGGCGTGCGCCCTCCGCACGAGCCGTCACAGTTCATTGGCGGGCCAGGTAACCTCCCCATGAACGGCCCCGGGCAGCTTCCTTTCAACAACTTCGCCAGCGGCGCCGGCATGGGGGGATTTGCGGGGAACCCTCAACTTCGCGGTCCTCCCTCTGCGTCCCACCAGCTGCAACAAAACCCGCTTGCTCACAACAACATGGCAGGTCTTCCTCTCAAGCAGGATCTGCGGCAGGACCTGCGCGGGCCAAGCCAAGCACAGCTGCTGGGCATGGGCAATGGCATCGGCGCCGGCATGCGCGGTGCAGGCGCCGGCTTCGCTCCCCCGCAGGGCAATGCGCAGATGCACCAGCTCCAGCTGGCCATGCGCCAGCAGCAGCAGCAGCAGCTCCCCCCGCACATGCTCCCGCAAATGCTGCCCCCACACATGCAGCAGCAGGGACCCCCCGGCGCGAACCAGCCCGCACACGACCTCATGGCGCTGCTGATGGGCGGCCCCCCACGCGACTAGACGCTGTTCCCTCCTTGGTGTTGACCTGTAGCATATCCTCTTGTTAGTCGGACTGTTTGTGCCCCGCACCACTTTCCTTTCGCTGTGACTTTTCGATTTTTTGTCCCTTGCGCCATCATGAGAACACGTATTTTCAAATGTACACCGCATGTAGTAATGAGAGCACGCTGCCCGCGGGCGATCGCGATGCCCGCACGCCGCCGCAGGCCGTGGCGATTTACTTTTAAGTTGGTCGAGGCTCGTCGGGTGACGAGTGAACGAGAATCGGCTGCGGTATCTCCGAGTCTCCGCACCCTGTGTCTTATTTGGACCGTAAACCTATGCATTCATGGGATGCCTTCCGATGCCTTGGTCCAGTGCTTCTACTCCGCTCCTGACGTCTGATAAATGCCTGAAGGTTGAAGCTGAAGGTTAAGGCTCCTAGATGACTTCATTCGAGGCTAAGACCTGGCCGATTGTCCCGGCCGATGACAATCAGTTACAGGTGCGTGAACAACTCAGGAGATAGGCTAAGAAGGCCGTATGTTTCGGCTGCCCTGATTGTTTGAGGGAATGGCGTACAGGAACTGAAAGCTCAAGTCATTGCCATTTCATTGTCAAAGTTCTGCCTGAAAAGCAAGTTCTGCCTAAAGAGCAGTCCATTATTTGCATCTACGACTAGAACGTCAGTCATTCTCGTGCACTGGAGAAGGTGCGCGTGATGTACAGAGTAATGCAAGCAACGTCTGACAGGCATTCGCTGGAAGATGTGCATGTAAGAAGGAAAAGGCGGAGCACGTTGATACGAGCAGAAAAGAAGCGCTGTCAACCTTGTCTGCAAATGGAAGGTGCGGCACGGCACGGTGTAGCCTTTGCGGGGCCGTCTGCGTGGTCAGCGATCTGAGATCTGAGGATCTTCGATGTGACCCGGCAAAGTGGCCCACACGTATTTGCTTGTTCCAGATCGGGAAGTTGCTATCTCCATGTCTCGGCGCACCAGGGCCCGCCAAGACGACTCGCATTGACGCGCTCACGTTCGTCCAAACGTTGACTCGTCTCCCTCCGTCCGGGACCACCTCTGCGTGGCGCAAAAAAAACGATCAGAGCGACAGAAAAGTGGTTACATATGGCCCCATTGTTGCCATTCTCTCAGGGTGAAGCTCGCGTGCGACTATGAAGTGATTGACGCCGTAACGACCTGAAAACGCTATCAGGTGCACGATGGTCGGTGTGTTTCTTCCCTATTTACGTCGGCCCGTCCAGGCAGCTGATCCTCTGCAGGCGCTCTCGTTCTCACCGGCGCACGCTTATGGACACGATCTGCCTTTCTCATCTCGAATTTCTCCGTACCTGCGCTGGCGTGATAGCATCCGGAATTGCGCGCAGAGCAGCGCGCATTCCAGAATAGATCCACCGCACTCGCCCTCGGTTGTCCAAATCCGCGTCGGCCTTCCCGCGCATCCCGCATCCCGCTGATTCACGCGCCCGCTGTGTGTAGGCGTCACCATGTCTGGCTTGGTGGTAAGACGGTGCGGCAGCCCGCTCGTACCGTTGCAGTTCTTCGTTCCGGGCGGCTTGCGTCTCACGAATACGATATGAGCTTCGAACACGGAACACATCTCTTCGGCACCCCATTGGCAACGGTGCTCCTCGGCTTGGTTTTTGGGATGTCGGACTTACAGCATCTGCGTCACGTCGATGCCAATCTGCGAAAGACAAGGCATGGAAGAGGGCATGATGGGTAGCCGATAAGAGGTGACTGATGGAAGGGCGTACTGAAGTAGAGTGAACATCCAGCAGGGTGGGCTCCCTGGACCTCCTTGGTGGACCGAGCGTCCGCAGGGTTGGATTTTCACCGGACGTGGTTTGCTAATCGAATTCTGATCGTCCGATCCCGATCTCAGATATCCTTTACAGTGGACCGGTGGGCCGAAGAGCCAGCGTTGTGGCCTGTAAGTAAACGGCTCTCCCAACATCGTTCGCAGAGTGTTTTGGAGGGTCTGCAATGGGCTGCACACAGCGCTGGATGGCGCCGTAAGAAGCAGACGTCGATGGACGGAAGGCGGTTTTGAAGGACGCAAGAATCAGCACGAGACAATAGAAAGACCTTACATAACTATCACGCTTATGGGCGAATCACTGACATGCTCTGCCTGCAGGCAGGACAACGTGGTGAAAGTTTCACACCGTAGATTACAGGGCCAATATCACCGAGAAACAAGGAATGCCATTACTAGTTGATGCACGCCCCTTGCACATTGTAGAACTCGCCCCGATCCTCAAAGGCAGCGTTTGCGATAAACGCGACAAACTCTTCCCCCTTCCCCGACCTCCATCTGCTCACCGTTGGCATTTCGAGGTCAGCTCTGTGAACGCCCTGCATCTCGCTTGGCTTCTTTCACACTGTGGCTTCAAACGTTTCGTCTCCCTGCAACCGATAGACTAGCAACCAGCTCAACCAGTCCTTTCTTTCTCTTGACCCCAGCCTTTCGCTACCCGTTCAGCTTATCCAGCACCCTACACCTAATCGACTGTCTTTAATCTTCTCTATCCCTACCTACACCGCGGTCCCGACGCATCCACTGCCTCAGTCGACACCGCGATCTACCCTCGTGAGTGGCAATTGTTGATCGACGAGAGTGGATCAAAGCAGCTGACACTGGGATGATACAGTAGACGGAACTTTGAAGCTGTCAGCATCCCTGATATCGTTGTTGGTGAGTGACAGCGTATTATGATCGAGTGGGCGAATGCTGAGGACAGACGTGACACGCAGCACTCGACACTCGCCCGGACTACAGTTGTTGGTCCACGATTTAGAGGTGAGAGCTCATTGTACGTCATTGAGGGGAGGCGGCGTCGAGGAACGTGGGGCGTGGGAAACGTGGAAAGGCGTCCGGGGCCATCAATACGGGTGCGCGTGCTCGGTGCCATTATCGATGTCCGCAATCTTGGACCCAGTGCAAGCAGTGCATTCCATTCTGGTGATGGTGTCGAATTTGCAAGAGACGAAGAGCGCGTGGTTATCGTTGCATGTTTATTGAGGGGTGGTCCATTCGGGTCTAGCTGGGAGTCTAGCAGTGCGTAGACTGCTGCCCTGGGATGAGGGACTGGGCGCCTTGAAATGAGATGGCAGGATGATCGATGTCGGCTAACGGCCGACGGGGGAGAGTCGTATTGTTCACGCTGCCCGTCGCCCCGTCTTTGATGGGATCCGGCTGGTCGGCGCCCTTATATTTCGGGCGCTGGTTTTCGCATTGTGTCTCTCACGACGACGCCTTGCTCGTCGACGTTTCTCTCTCCTTATCCCTTCATTCCCTTGACGACCTTCTATGCTCACAACCACCATTGTATTAGGCGCTGCCACATATCCTTGTGTGTCCACTTAACCGTCGTACACACTCGCCACATCTCCCACTATCCCCACTCGCCCGTCGTGCCCAAACGGTCGCCCGTTGCATAACACTGCCCGTCTTGCTTCTCGTGAGTCTTCTTGTTCTTGTACGACCAATGATCGAGGTTCCCGGGCGATGCTTAGATGTCTGCGGCGCTCGATCCCGAGACTAAGTCGTTGTCTAGATGGATGCCTGTTGCTCTGCCCTTTTCATGTGCGAACCCGCGCTCTTTCTTCTTTACTCCCACTGCGTCTTGCACGCCTCTGCCAATTCTTGCACGCCCGGCACGTCTGCTGTTGTTTGCCAGTACTCGCTCGTCTGTCTTATGGGACGCTGTTTGTACGCTCGAGACGCATCTTAATATCTCTTAATCATGTCTTCTTCCGCCGTTCTGGACACGACCTGTGCTAACTCTGAATCTTCTTATCGCCCTCCTACATCCAGTCCTCTATCAGTCGTACCCCCCTCCGATCTGATTTCTCTCTCTCTCAACATGAAGGACGCAACCTCCACCTCCAGGTCTTCCTCCCGCACTTCCGTCTATCCTAAGAAGCGTCCTTCTCCCCATGGTATCTCCAAATCACGGAAGCAACAATCTCCTGTCGGCTATGTCACTGCCATTGCGCGCAAATCTCCGCGAGCCGCCGCTAAGGTTGAGATGCTTCTCCAGCGCCAACGCGAGCTGCAGCTTGCCGCCCTTCGGAAAGAAGGCGTCCTCCTCGAGGAGGAATACCGAGATGAGATCCGATACTACATGCACGAGATGGAGGTTCGTCGTCTTTTTCTTTCGCCTGCCGAATTATTTTTACACAAATTTACGTTTCCCTAGCGCTATACCATGGGCTCGACGACATCGATGGACCAGCAGCCGGAAATCAAGTGGCATATGCGCCCTTGTCTCGTGGAGTTTCTGGTGGAACTTCATTTTACGTTTCGGCTCCGCCCAGAAACGCTTTACCTCACGTTGAACATCGTCGACCGTTACGTGTCCCGCCGCATCGTATACATCAAACACTATCAACTCGTTGGATGTGCCGCCCTTTGGATCGCAGCCAAGTTCGAGGATGCGAAGGAGCGAGTGCCGACAGTCCAAGAGCTCGTCCATTACTGCCGTGAGGCATACGACGAATCCGCATTTATCCAGATGGAAGGCCACGTCCTTGCAACAATCCAGTGGACACTTAGGGCATCCGACAGCCGAGGCTTGGCTTCGCATTATGTGTTGCGTTCCATACATGGAAGAGCCCAGGGTTCAGCATGTAGCGCGGTTCCTGATGGAAATCACGCTTTTCTATCGCGAATTTGTCAAATTTCCGCCGTCTTCCATTGCCCTTGGTTCTCTTACGCTTGCGCGCTATCTGTGCGGCAAGGGGCGACGAATCTTCGAGGAGACGGAGGAGTGTTTGGAGATCGTCGAGTTTCTGGACACCCGCCTCGCCAAGCATGTCAACGACCTCTCAGAAACCCTCGTCAAGAAATACTCGTACGCCTTCTATTCCAAGGCGGCGACGTTCGTTGTGCAGTACTATCTCCAGGGTGGGCGGTTTGTTCGCCAGCCGCTCTTGTCGTTGCCCATCACGCCGAATCGCTCTGTCGTCTCCACCATCAGCACACCTACCAGCGCTACAACGAGCGCATCAGATTTATCGGATGACATGCCTGCCACCCCAACAAGTCCATGCTTCTCGAGCGACCCATTCTCAAGCTCCGTCATGTCGGAGAGTGACAAAGAGAATCTGTCGTCGCCCAAATTCGAGGTGGTGGTCAATAAGCGGACGGAGGCAGCATCTGAGCAGTATCTTCCACACGACTTCGTCGCATTCGGTCGCCCGGCCCTTCACAACCTCAACAATAACATCGTTTCTCCCCGCGCGATGGTATCATAGGTGTTCAAAATTTTGGCGGGCACGCCTTCGTCCATTCCTCCCCGACCACCTGTTGTCTGCGTACGGCAACGTCTCTTGTCGCCTTTCATCACATTCATCATCTCACTGTGTCAAAATGTATCACCATACACGTCGTCGTCGACAACATCAACTTCGTGCAATTTGTGTCCCAGCAAGTCCCATCATCCATGCATTCTCTCTTTTGCACTGTCTGGTCTCATCTATCATCACTATCCTCCACGGAGCGCACATAACCCACCGAGAAGGGCGAGCTTCGACAGACGGTACCGTCACTGTATATCTTTGACTCCTTTGTCTTCAATGTACAACCAGCGGCATGCTCACCCAGATATCTCGGTTTCTCCGTCTTCTATCGTGTAGGGTTTGTGAGTTTCGGCGGTCCCCTCGCGCATCATCACCATCATTCATTCTCTTCTCCTTATGCAAACCTCATCTTCGTTACCCCCATTACATCCCTTATTCTCTCTCCTATTTTTCACGCGATGGGGTCGACAGCCTATCTCACTTTTTTAGTATTTTCGCAAGACTTTTATTTTATTCTTCATTACCATACCTATTTCATTTCTCGGTCGTCGACTACAGTCTCTCATTGCATGGCGGCGTTAGCATCTACCTTTACACTTTTTCTCCTCATCCACAATCATCCGAACGATCATCTGCCCATCATTTTCATTCCACTTTTCGCGCACTGTCCCATAATTTCACAATGTCATGTTGCAACACCGTCTTTCAGTCGTCTTCCGATTCCCCGCATTTACTGTCGTCCTTACTTCATTCGCCTGAAGGGCGTGTCATCACCATATCGCAGCAGAGCACCGGGCTACAATACAAATGTTCCTGATCGCAACCGTCATGCATGAAGAGATAACAAGCAGCAGTGTTCACCCATGACGAACTCCTGGCGCCCAACCTTGCCCGACATCCGCGCGAGCGATGCGAGCCTGGTCCTTCCATTCCAAAAATCCGCCTACCACGAATAAGGCATCGCCTTCTGACTCAGGTACCAGGCCGTCCTTCCGCTGCACACATGTATGCGGAGTTGATCATGGACGTCAGAAGTCCATGTTCATTCCGAAATGCTGCTGTCCCGGTGAGTTAGCATCTCTTGCGTGATTTTACCATATGATAGACGGCGCCCGTAGTTGAGGCCTGTCCATCAAGCTTTCCAGATTGGCGCCTGGAATTTCATGATAAGAACACCATCTGCTCCGGGGATTACGGGTCGACCCTGCCTTGGCTCTCGCGACGGGACGAGTTACGGCACGCATATATATGTATCAGGATCACGCGCAACAACGCATGCGTTGAGACAAGTTAAATCCGGAACCGGTGATATCGCAATTACATTGTATCGCTTTGCTGTCCTCCACAACTTACATTTCGTCATACAGATTGCGCCAACACTACTCTAAAGTCAACGGCATCAGGAACTCCCCGTACCGTTCATAATGCCTAATGCGCTCATTCGAGCACCCACTGCTCGCCGTCCTTTCTGATGCCCACCGCGCGCTTCTCGTCGAGGCTGATGCGCCCTGCGTTGAGGATCGCGGTCGTCAGCACCGTGTTTGCGATGGTCGGCAATCCGTGCTTGTCGAAGTCGCCCGGCTGTGCCTGCCCCGCGTTGACGCTCCGCGCCGCGTCGATGAACTTCTCGATCGACACGTAGCCATACCCGCGCTGCCCGTCAAAGTGCCCGCTCTCGCTCGGCGAGTACTTCATGCTGCACGTGCGTGTGATGAGATCCTGTGATACAGGTGCGGGAGAAGGGGCTTACTAGAACGGGTTGTACCACGCCTTGCCGGTGTCGTCGACGGTGACGTCGTACCCACGATGAGCCTGGTCGACATTGATGTCGCCCTTTAATTAAAGATCTCATCAGCACCAGACCGCTGCCGGCAGCGCGCGATCAAATGGGATGGCATGCGCACCTTTTCGCCCATGTAATACCAGTGTGTGCGGAGTGCACGCCAGCCTTGAGCGGCGCGGTCCACGACGCAGTGTACACGGCCGTGCCGCGGTGCGCGGGGCTCTTGATGGACTGCCAGTCGACGAGCAGCGTGATGGTGTCCTCCGTCTGAGGCACGCAGTTGTACGGCTCGCTCGTGGCGATGCCGGTCGCCGCGCTCGCGACGACGCGCGTGGGCACGGCGCGGTTCTGCAGGATCCAGCAGCAGATGTCGATGTGATGTGACGAGAGGTAATAGCTGCCGCGGCGTGTGAGTGCTGTGGAAGGAAGGCGCGGAGCGGTCGCACCTGATGTCGGAGTCCTTGCCTGCCCAGGCGCGGAAGGTCTCCAGCTGGCTCTTTGGCTGGCTCATCCATGCGTTGAAGAAGTTGAACTCGCCAAGCGTCGCAGCACGAGCGCGAGCGTCGCTGTACACCGGGTCATACCTTGGCCGACAGTGTGAGAACTGACTCTTTTTATGGAAGATAGGAATCGGAGACACACCGTTTGTGATGCTCAACGAGGCACACGACTTCATTTTTCTTAGCTAGATCAATCAGGTCAAGATGGTGGGAAAGCAGCTGCGTCGCTGGCTTGGTGACGAGAACGTGGAGCTTATGTTCGATGGCGTAGCGAGCGATAGGATAGTGAGTGCCTGATGTCTTCTGTGAGCCCAGGCAATAATTGTTCTAATAACGACTTACTATCAGGAGTGAAAATGATGACAGCGTCGCCAGGTGATAGCTTGTCAATCGCCGCTTTATCTGCAATGCATCAAGATGAGATACCAGCCCGCAGGCCAGGAAGTAATAACGCCTACAAGCCTGCGGGTCCACCTGGTTTTCTTCTGGGAAAGCGTCAAAGCTAATTTGTATCAGAACAACAATGGGCCCGACTGAAATGAACACCGCGGCGTACGTGATATCCAAATCCTTATAGACATTCGCGATGTTCTCCTGAAGATGCTGTCGGATGGCCGGGAACTTGCCTCCGTTTACGCCGACCATACCAAGCTTGTCCACCTAAGATGCGATATGTGCATTTAGCAACTCCTCGGCTATATCAAGGTCGTAGGCGCACTTTGCCCAACCTGCGCAGATCAAACAGCGTCAAGCCAACGACCTGCATGAAACAGCAGACGTCAGGAAGAGCTACGATTCAATACATTTTTGTTTGGACTGACACCAATCTGCCCGGCTTTGATCAGCGCGAAGTTGCGGATGTCAATGGCAACGTGCGTACCTTCTTGTCCGATTTGGAGGCTCCCGATCCTGTCCATCCGGTTGTGTACTCTCCCTGAAACACACTTAATACACAGGTCGACATAATTTCCGTCTAGATGCTTACGGTACCACCTGATGGTTCATTCATTCAATCTTCTCTTCAGCCATAGCAAGGCACGAAGCCGCGAGATTAGCCTACTCACACATCAACACATTCAATTTCTTTTCTGCGGACATCTTGGTAGTTTCAAGAAGCGTAATCTGCAGTATAATCGGGGGTGGAAGAGAGGAGGTATCTCTGCCATCGCATCGTCAGCTCATCTCTAAATACGAGCGTCGGTAGAATCGAGAGAGCACGGTCACCTTGTCTTCAGAGCGGCCCGCTGGCCCGCCACCCGCGGGCACGGTCGCGCCGGCCCGGGCTAGCGGATGGTCGATTCCTTTCATCGCGAGAACATCAACATTCTACTTCAGCCTCCTTCAACACTGTTTCAGCATGCTTAGAGTCCTGTGTACCTCTGCACCACCTCTGCACTGTAATGCAGACGCAGATACGGAATCTTGTGAGAAGTCACGTTGCATGATAGGCTTCTTTCGACTTCAAAGCGCTGGAAGCTGGCAAATTCTCTTCGGTGAGTTACATACGTGCTGGGTCCTGGCCGATGGAAGGCTTCCACTCCCGACTGCGAGCCTCCTGGCTTCGCTTCGAACCAGAAGTCGTACGACTTACTAGCATTTCGCTCAACTCAGCGCTCGGAGAGATACGAAGTCCAGAGACCGCTAGATTCGCCGTCGATCCCACAGCACATGGGACACAGCGTTTTCAATTCCGCCATAGGTACCAATGGAACGCCGCTCAACTTTCCTGCCCTCTGCCTTCGCGAAGGCGCCATTTGGAGGACGATAGTCGGTGCCGTGCCAGCGAACCCGGCTGGATGTTAATTCGCTATCCGCCGGCCGCTCTGCGGAGGCAGTTGGGATACTATTCCAAGCTCCTTGTTCCCAGCAAAGCATTGAACCTTCCGCATGAGGAACTGCCTCGCAAACGGCGACTCCAATGAAGGTTCTGCTTGCGCTGTTCTTCTGAAATTCTGTTCGAGAATGCTCGTAACGAGGGAGTGAGCGCATGATCCGTGTAGGCGTCAGTATATCTCTCTGGGAAGCGTGTTGACCACATGGAGTTGTTTGTATCGGAAGTGGTCTATCAATGTCCGTATATTCGAGCTATTTGACGCGCCGTTGACTTCCCCGACCAGGAGGCCCTACAAGTCCTGGACCGCGGTGCTTCGAAGCCATGTTAATTTCCTTGGTAGGGAATGTTCACATGAGGAACACTCCGTCGGATAGTCCTGTCGGATCTAATAAAATGGCTCTATACACGTACCCTGTGTCCTTTCAACTTCCTGCATTTGGATACGTGGCCCAGGCTTTTTCATAGTCTCGTCTCTTCTCATGTGCTGTATGCACATGCCTTGACACGCTCTCTGACCGTGAAGGAGTGCGGTATCTGATGCACAGGTTTACAAGTTACATCTAGATGAGCCGCTCACATTGATGCGCCCAAAAGCAGGTGGTGTATTGGCAACTCGGTGCATTTGTTTCTTTACGAAGCAAACGGAATCGAAGTCCATGTTGTCTACGATATATGACGAAGAGCGAGCTGTCGGCGTGCACAAGATGAAGATGGTGCAGAGTGGTCAAGGCATGTGAGCCTCGTTGGAGACGCGAAGAAACCGTTGAATCAGCCTCGCTTAGCGTTGTGACGTCAACGTGTGGGCCAACGTGTTGTAGCCCTTACGATTAATTTTGCGTGCGTTGGCCAGCAGGATGCTCTCCTCGTCACAACTCCTCTACGCCCTTTCTATCTTTCACTTCTCCGCTGTCTTCGGTCCATGCCATCTTACTGACATCGATTTTGTCGTCCATCATTAGCTTTGATTAGCCAGCCGCCATGGCTCACCTACTCCCACATCCGCTCAATCTAGCACCTATGCCAACATCGTCATCCGACTCACAGTTCGTTCCAAGACCTGAGTTTAGACCCGACGACCGTATCACGTCCTCATTCTCTGTACTCACCCTTTCGGGCTCCGCCTTCATCAGGGCCTATGGGTTTCCGCCGCCTGTAGCGGCTGCTTTCCGGAGACATCTGGAACTCCGGCAATTGATACTTCAGTACCGCGAGGATACAGCCGAGGACCTTTACGAATTCGCTCTCCTTGGAAAGCCTTGGAACAATCCCAGACGTGTCCAGTCTGAGAGACTGCTCATCGACCTCTTGAGTATCATTCTACAGAACGGTTACCATTTTCTGTCTACCATAGACTACGGCCGCGAACAAGACGACCGCCTAATCATGACATTCTCAAGACCTAATACTCCTCCTTCCCACTCTCCCAAGGCGTCCACATCTGTTATTCAAGGCGTCGGCAACGAGTCGGTGACCACATGTTCTCCTCACGTCACGCAGACGTTGTTCGCACTCTCTTTCCCCAACTCTAACACACTGCGTGTCATTTCTCCCCCACTCCATTCTACCCCTGCTATTCTGAAAACTGTGCGTGGCTCATGCCCTCGCCGTGTCGTTTCAGAGAAGGCAGCAGGCAACAACGTTTACGAGTTCAAGCTGAAGGGCTACAAATGTATCATCTACTCTCGCTCTATTCTCAGCACTACCATATTCATTACTTCTCTTCCGCAGGGTTCAAGCAGGATACGTTCGCAACAGATTCTCTTCGCCATGTCATCAGTCTGCTTAGCTCTCTCGACTCCTACGGGTTTACGTTGTTGACATCCTTGTCACTTGAGAATCCTTCGCGTGTCAAGGACCTTTGGATTTTCACCGGCCCCGCTCATACTCCAAGTTCAGAGTCGACCATCTCGAGTCCGAATCATTCCACGGCAGAAGTGCGAAGAGCGGCCGTGTCTGATCCAAAGGCGTCCGGCGCTGGAGCATTCGCCTTGACTACTCAAGGTGACGTGTTCGCGCGGGGCCCTGGCCATGCTCGCTCTGCCAGTGATACCGCAGCAATCCGCCAGCATCCTCCTGTCATACCGCAACATCATGGCATTCTGCGCAAGCCTGCGCCGAGGGCTAAGCTGCCCGAATCGATCAGACTATCCAACTCGTCACATGAGAACCTACCCCCTGAAGATGGACATACGATCATGCATCGTACGTCGGAGGAGCTCATTCGCGCTACGATGGCCAGTACTGTTGGCAGTGCTGTCGACATGACGGGCATAGGCACACACAAATTCCAGCCCATCCCATCCCCCGCGGAGGGTTATCCAGCTACCCATCAGGCGGCGCCCCCACGAACCAGCCCTACTGTCTTCTATACAGCATCCCCTAGCGGGCACAATCCGTACTTCCCGTCTTTCCCTCCTAAGCATCCAGAAGACCCGGCCACTCCACATTCTGCCGCGATAGGCCCCACCGCGCCACACCATACCCATACAAAACACAACATGACGCACCCGGCCTCGTCGTCAGCAGACATGGCTCCGCGACATACAGGGCCTGCAAGCCGCCCACATCCAACTCCCTCATCTAGTGGCGATCCAGGTCATTCACATTCTGGCAGCTCTTCGTCCCACTCGCCGCACTCCCAATCACATATGCCAGGTAATCTGACGCCGCCCCTCCTCAGTCCAGGCGCATTCCGCGATTCAGCATTCAGCTCTAACACGGGGCAAACCTGTGAGATCCCCATCAAGTGGACAGGTCCAGATCACGAGAAGAACGGGGCTGTCTCGCGAGAGCCTCATCTTCCAGGTGGCTGGGTGAGCCCAGTCGTCGAGGACCCGAGAGAAGAGGTGCAGCAAGCTGCAGGTGGCAGCACTTATCGTTCTGCATCGGAGTCTCCTCGACGAAGGGATTTCGATCGGCCCGGATCGCACCAGCGCGAGAACGATCCCGAGCGACATGAAGTGAAGGTCGCTGCACCAAAGGTCGTTCACCCCATGGTTGGGCGCAATAGTGAAGCTGCGGTCGTCGGAGACTTCTCACATAGGCTTGACAAGGGGAAGGAGAAGGAGCCTCCTGTGCCCCTTCATCATCCGAGCCACGAGCAGGAAACACACAGACCAGCTCACAGAGCTCAGCCCGTCCATGAGCACGAACCACACAGACCAGCTCACACAGCTCAGCCCGCCCATGTTACTGATAACCAGGGCTGGGTGCTCGTCAACATCGGGACAGGTTCTCCGTCGAGCCAGATGCCACCATCGACGCCTGCATCCTCCCGTCCCAAGAACGGCTCCGATCCCGCACTCGCGCGACGCCCCGCCGCACCCCGCGGCCCGTCTTCGAATTCGACGCCGAATCTTAAGAGCGTGACGCACTCTCCTTCTCCACACGGCACGCATCCGTCGAGCATGTCCCCTGCTGCGAAGGCCATCGTTGTCGTCGACGCCATCGAGGCGCGCCGGGACGTGGAGAAGAAGGTCGACAGACACTCGTTACCGCCGTCCGGGCTGCGGCGGATATTGTCCTTTCTCAGGGCAACTCGACGTCGAAGAACAAGGCGACGAAACAGCCACCTGATGCACCTGCGCAGGTGAGAGGCATTAAGAAGTCCCGGAGCTTCGAGCACGAGGCAAAGGTGGTGGAGAAGAAGGTCGGATTTCGCGAACGACTGCGGAGGCTCGGTGCTACGGAGGCGTCAAAGAGTTCGAGGAGGGTATCGGTGGATTGAATGCTGTCGGACATCTAGTTCAGCCACAGTCTTGTGACACCCGCGGAAGTGCTTCATGACGTCCTTTTACCCTCTGCTGTTGATGGACTTGATGGACTGTAACACACTCCTATAACGACTGTCTTATGATACCGGTAAACGTCTGGGAGATTTTTTACTTACAGTTCGCTCCTATTGGACCCATCTTATCTATGTCACGACACTCATGTACTGATCACGATCTCTAGACTTCACTTAATACCATAATTATATTCCTTGAATAAGCCTATCCGCAGAGTACGGAAGGCGGCTCGGCGCCGCTCATCTCGTATCCTCTATACTATGATAGTATACAATGGCATGTCTATCGCCTCTTCTTCGTGGATTTGTTCTTCGCGGCAGAATTTCCTTGCTTCGCTGTGGCTGTCGTGGCAGCCGCCTGGGAATCATTGCCTCCCATAAGCGCAGAGAATCTTGAATATAATACGGCTTTAGGAAATGGAATAAATGAGACAAGAGCCACACTGACCCTGACTTGATATCGCCAGTCTGTAGCGAACTCTGTAAGTTGGCCATTTTAGCTTGATTTTGTTGGAACTCTTGCACCATTTCGGGGTCCATAGATTTCTGCAGCCGCATTGTGTGAGCGGTCGTTAAGGACAATCGATAGACGACATACCATGAGGTATGGCGTTGCCAGCATCATCACACCGGCAGCGGCCATCATCATCATCATAGGATTCTGGAACATGCCCAGCACATTGAAGCCCTCCCGAGGGACGAAATAGGTATTGCGCTGTCGGGCAGAGATCCTGATAGGGTATGGGAGTTTTATAGGGGAAGGCGGGTTCATCGGGGTACCAGCAATATAGGGCCGCACTTCAGGCAGCTCGGCGTGTGGAAGCACGTCTATCCTGAGCTGTGGCCAACGAACTCAGTATACCATTACCTCAGAATAACAAGGGCTGGCTTACTTTGTCAAACTGGTGGTCATGGGATATCACAGAAAGCAGATATGTTCCGGGTGTCACATCTGGGCTGAAGATAAAGTCCAGAAGATGAGCTTCGCACGTCGACAAAACTGAATATGCAACGTACATGACAAAGTTGCCATTCCTGTTCACGCTACCCCATGCATCGCCATTGTCGAGAACGACCTTTGCCTGCCCCAAATCTGTGATATCTGAAAGACCGGTCGGACAAGGTCAGGAAAACGTATACGCATCAAGCTTACTTGTACAGTGTTCATTCCATCGTACGAATCCCGCGATGTCGGTCCCAAAGACAGACGCGCATGCGCTGACAGTTCAATAGCAGTATTAACACACGTTATCCATCGATGGCATATTGGAGAAGCTCACCCAAGGAGTGCCAGAAACGAGATGAGACGCGCCATAGCAAGGTGTAAGTGGCCGGAAATGGCAACTCGCAGAGGCTCTTGGACAACAGCGCCAAATAAAATCCTGTCAGCGCGATTGACTCATCAGATAATCCTCAAAGCACGGTCTTCGTGATTTGCAGATTGCACGCACCGGTGGTGGTCCTTCAGCCTATCTGCTTCCCCGAATTTCATAAGTTACTCGGAGTCACTCACTTCTCTCCCTTCAGACATAAATTTGCCCAAAAATGAGGCAGAAAAGAGCCAAGGCTTACCGCAAGCTTATGGCGCTCTATTGCATGTCCTTTGGCTTCAGACAGCCATACCAAGTTCTAGGTGAGCAGAATACTCAGTCGTTCTGGAACTAATTGAAACGAGACATATTATCACAGTTGATTCCGAGATGTGCAAAACCGCGATCATTCAAAAGCTTGACTTTGTTAAACAGCTGGGCATCGTGCTTCAAGGGACGGTCAAACCTAGTGCGTATTCACCTCCGTCCAGGTGCCTCAGCTCAAATGACTCTAACGCGAAAGTTATCTCAGTGATCACGCAGTGCTGCATACACGAACTATACCTCCAGGGGAAGGCACAACAGCCTGCCGTGGACCTTGGGAAGATCTTTGAGCGGCGAAAATGTAACCACAGGAGGCCATACCAGGGGACGAGTGCTTGACCAGTGTCATAGGTGCGTTCGTTCTCACACTTGCCCAAACGATGGAATTATAAACGTATTATTGGCAGGGGAAACCAACAAACATCGATACGTAGTCGCTACCCAGTCGCAACCACTGCGATCAAAGCTACGTTCAGTCCCAGGCGTCCCCATCCTGCACATCAACCGCTCCGTCATGATCCTCGAGCCGCCATCCGACATGACGCTACGCGCGAAAGAGCTTGTAAGATTTTCGCTCGTCCTCCAAACCGGACGTTCGCTGACCGTATCGCTGCAGGCTGACCTCCAAGCATTGAATCCCTCTACTTCCGAATCGGCGAAACTGAAGGCTGCTGCGCCAGACGTCGAGCCGCCGCCAAAGAAGAAGCACAAGGGTCCGAAAGGTCCAAACCCGCTGAGTGTGAAGAAAAAGAAGACTGCTCCACAACCGTTGAAAACTGAGAAGGCGAAAGAAAAGGCCAGAGTGGACGCGACCAAGCCCTCCGTCCCGGCGAAGGCTGGACAAAAGAGGAAGAGGGAGGATGATGACCATGAAGCTGATGCCGGTGAGGCAAATGAGGGCAGCGATAATGCACATGCTGGCACGGTCGGTGAAGGTCATGAGAAGCGGCGGCGGCGGCGACGAAAGCCAAATTCCTCAGAGGCAGCCTCAGCTGATGTATTACCTACCTGATCCACTCGCGGTAGATTTAAACCGTATGATTGCACATATCTCACAATGCAGTTCTAACCGTTGCAAACAACCTTACGACGAGAAAGCGCTGGTAATAGACCACTACAAAATGTATTCGTGTCTTCTGGACACTCCCAATCGACGGAAAGAGTGTATGGCGATAACAAATGTCGTGATGATAGTCATGATAGAAGTACAGTACAACGCAATCCGATCTGTGCAACGTCAAATCAACATCTAGAATCCTCCGCGCAGACGCAAGACTGAAAAACTTTATCAGACCATGGACAAGATGATAGAGTGAATCGTGACTTACCGAGGTGAAGGGTGCTCTCCTTCTGAATGTTGTAATCAGAGAGCGTACGCCCGTCCTCAAGCTGCTTGCCGGCGAAGATCAGACGTTGTTGATCAGGGGGAATACCCTCCTTGTCCTGGATCTTCGCCTTGACGTTGTCGATGGTATCGGACGACTCAACCTCCAAGGTAATCGTCTTGCCCGTCAAGGTCTTCACGAAGATTTGCATACCGCCACGAAGACGAAGGACAAGATGGAGAGTAGATTCTTTCTGAATATTGTAATCGGAAAGGGTGCGACCATCCTCCAACTGCTTGCCGGCGAAGATGAGACGCTGCTGGTCGGGAGGGATGCCCTCCTTATCCTGAATCTTTGCCTTCACGTTGTCGATCGTGTCCGATGACTCGACCTCAAGGGTGATCGTCTTGCCGGTGAGCGTCTTCACGAAGATTTGCATACCACCACGCAGACGAAGGACGAGATGGAGAGTGGACTCCTTCTGGATGTTATAGTCCGAAAGAGTGCGACCGTCCTCCAACTGCTTGCCGGCGAAGATGAGACGCTGCTGGTCAGGAGGGATACCCTCCTTGTCCTGGATCTTCGCCTTAACGTTGTCGATCGTGTCGGATGACTCAACCTCGAGGGTGATGGTCTTGCCCGTTAGGGTCTTAACGAAGATCTGCATACCACCACGCAGACGAAGGACTGATGGATTGATTAGACAACGATCATATGATAGACGTCACGCTGCTCACCAAGATGAAGAGTAGACTCCTTCTGGATATTGTAGTCCGAAAGCGTACGACCATCCTCAAGCTGCTTGCCAGCGAAGATCAAACGCTGCTGATCCGGAGGAATACCCTCCTTGTCCTGGATCTTCGCCTTAACGTTGTCGATAGTGTCCGATGACTCAACCTCGAGGGTGATGGTCTTACCCGTCAAGGTCTTTACAAAGATCTGCATACCGCCACGGAGACGAAGAACTACGTGGTATCAGTATATGCGAAGGCTAGTCGTACGTAAGACCATCACTCACCAAGATGGAGCGTGGACTCCTTCTGAATGTTGTAGTCGGACAAGGTGCGACCATCCTCGAGCTGCTTTCCGGCAAAGATCAGGCGCTGCTGGTCGGGAGGAATGCTGGAGACGAATTGGCATCAGTACAACGGCGGACTAGTTGATAAGGCTAGGTGATGCTTACCCTTCCTTATCCTGGATCTTGGCCTTGACATTGTCGATAGTGTCGGACGACTCCACCTCGAGGGTGATGGTCTTCCCAGTAAGAGTCTTAACGAAAATCTGCATGATGGGGGATGGAGCTTGGAAAGTGAGGTTGTAGGAGGGGGGGAGGATGACTGTTGATGGGTAAGTCGTTATCGGGCTGGAGTGGCACTCCGACCTTAAATACGCCCACCCGCCAGTCGGAGTTTAAATAACCAAGGACTCGTTCGGTCCGGAGCCTCTGATGGCTATGTGACTCAGCTAGTTGTAGGGCCTTCACGCTTGTTCTTTCATATTCCGGACAAGGCTGACTCTGCTCTTCGCCAAAATATCGAATACAGGATCCCTAATGATACAGTAATGTAAACAGGACAGTGAATGCAACGCAAACTGTCTCCCTCGGCTCAAATCGAGCAACGATCGGAACCAAAACAACATGACCACGCAGACGCCGGCGAGCTGCGCCATAATTAACTAGTCGTCACCTATTCTCATCCGAGAACGTCCGAAATGCCCATAGCCCCTCTTTTACTTAGTCCTCCCCAAGCACTGCTTTACGGAGCAGAGACTTCGGGCCCAAGCTTGAACCTGAGGCCTGATGTTTGAATCTCAAGGAGCCACGAATAATAACGCATGCTGCAACGGGCTATAACTGGCAGCGATTGGGTTTGATTTTTATGTACTCTGGTCGTACCAAAGACGTATGGTGAGGTCCTTTTCCATAGATGCTGAGGCTATGATATTTCGCGTTGGGTGCGTCTAGATCGTCTGTAAGCATTTAGATATCTTACATGCGGAGTTAACCACTCACCGCAACCGCAAGGACAACGTCTTTCGTCAGACGTACGTCAGTCTAAACGCATTCACGAACGTGGCTAATTGGATCCATACCTCTATGACCCTCCAACACTTGCAGAATCTGTCTCGTCTGAAGGTCCCATACGTAGACCTTCGCGTCCTCGCTTCCACTCACAATGTATTTCCCTCCTGCACCGAAACAAGCCGGAAGACAGTACGTCCTATTGGTATGTCCCGTATATGTCTTGACACATCGTGACGTCTGGTAATTCCATAAGCGAATCGTTGAGTCTTGTGTTGAGACGAGGACAAATCTCGAGTTCGGCGAGAATATTACGTGCGAACTGTTATCCATACGCATAAGATATGGTGGTGACGCTCGGATTGACAAATAACGTTACCAGATTGGATTGTCATCGTCCACTAATGTCTTCAAACATTGCCCCGAGTCTGCATCCCAAATGCGTCTACAACGCCGTTCGCGATGAGTTGCCGACCGGGTGCTCAGTGTCATATAGACTTACATTAAACCATCCATTGCGCAAGAGACAATGAGCGTTCCGTCATGATTGAAGCTCACGGCGGTGACCGGATCGGAATGCGCAGGGAGAACTTTTAACGACTTGCCTGCGCATATATTAGTACAGCTCTCGCAATTCAATACCCTGGACTCACCTCTCGCGACATCCCAGATGCGGACCGTCTCGTCGAAGCCGCCTGATACAAGCAAGTTGGATTGGGGACTATAATTCACGCAGAACACAAAGTTCGTGTGTCCATGGAGGACCTTCACTGTAGTGTCCTATCTGAGATGTAAGAAATGCAGCTGATGTACATGAGCAAGAACAAACCGTGTCAAGGCTCCATATCCTGATCGTCTTGTCGTCCGAAGCAGATGCGAGATAGTCGGCGTCACCCGACCATGCGACGTCCGAGATACCTTCTGTATGGCCAGATAGCGTCCTGATTATTTCTCCAGTATGCACGTCCCAGATCTTTACGAGTTTATCCGCAGCTTTCCTTCCGGTTCATAAGGACAATAACACGCTGAAAGAGTAGCTGCGCTTACCGGCAGATGCGAGCATAGTTCCATCCGGACTGAACTTCACAGCGGAAATCGACATCGTATGGCCACTCAGGGTATAGCGCAGACGGAAGTTGGAACCTCCACCATTCACAGATTTTGATGAAGAACCGTTGGCTGATTCAGGAGGTACAGAGAGGCCGGATGCAGCCCCGCCGTTGGATGGGGTACTGCGAGCGGTCGGGGAAGCCCCTGCGACGCTTGGTGCGCCACTCTGGTCAGCCTCTGGCTGCACGCTCGCAGACTGGGAGTTGCTTGGTTGCGCTGGATGTATGCCGTCCATAGAGAGATCACGAAGACTTTTGAACAGCACGTATGAGATGGATTCACAGAAGAAAGTTGTCCGAAGCGAAATAGCGCGTCGCGCAGACCCGACCCGATGACGCCGCCACCACAACGAAATTGGAAAAGTATTGATTTGCACCGAATCGTACCCCGACCCGCGCAAACCACTCTACTTCATCCCACTTCATTCCCAGCATGACTTCTGCTACTGCTGAATGGGTGACGCCGCCTACGAGACCAGAGCTCATCGAAAATCTTGTCTCCGGTGTGGGTAAGAAAGTCGTTTCTCCTTCATCGAACTTTTCTCTGAACGTAACACAGATCGGTATAATCCTACCAATGTTGGGATCCTGGAGGACTATCTGTACCATCAGATTCGTAGTCAGGAATACGATTGTCTAGCTAACCTGGCCATCCTGAAGCTGTGAGTTTAGATCGCCCATTTCCTAGTCTACTGCTGACAAGGTTTTTAGTTACCAATTTAATCCACGACCTCTACAACCCCGACGTCATCATCAATATCCTCGTCAAAGCTCTTACCTCCGTCCCATTCCCCGACTTTAACCTGTCCATCGCCCTCCTCGACGACCGAGTGCCGAGCGCAAATCTCGACGAACCTGACCCGCTCCCCACCCTTCTCCCTCACTTGACGACACTTCACAGTCTCCTTCAACAATGCCGCTTTCCAGCATTCTGGACGCTTTACCGATCAGAGGAGCTGGAATCCTTACGCGATAACTACACCGTCGAGGTTGTTGGATTTGAAGATGCGATCAGGGAGGTCGTTGTGCGGTCGGTCAAGGCCACCTTCCAGCGGATAAACACCAAGCGCCTGGGCATGTACCTCGACTTGAGCGGTATGTTTGCTGCCTTCTCAGCGTATGGGCACTATTGATGCTTCACGATAGGTTCGGAGCTGGACGAATACATTGAACGTCTTGGCTGGAAGCTGGACTCGGCGACCGGTGTGGTCGAGATTCCAGCAAACCCAGACAACCAGATCGAATCATCGGTAGTCCAAGAGGACATCAAGCTTCCCCGTGCGTTAAGACACTTGCTATGCCCTATGGTTACTAATTATGCCATCATCTAGAGTTGTCAAAAATCATCTCACATGCCATCTCTTCTGCGTAGAGAGTATAGAATTCCGATTTCCAAAATTATAGTACATGTATCTTTCGATGTACTTCTGACCGGTGTATCGAATATCACTAACTTCCAGTGAAAGGAAATAGCGAACTATGTCAATCTGATACAGATCCGGCTAATTCGCCCTTGATTCAGGTATAAAGACGCTTAACATTCTAATAAAACTCTAAAGATATAAAACTACAGAAAGCTGTACACATGTTGAGTAACTGGCTCAATCCGCCGTAGACAAGAAAGCCGCACCCGTCCCCCACGCAGCCATGACCACACCCGCGAGGAGCAGCGCAACATCCAAAACGCTGCATTTCTTCTCCAGCGCAGATTTTCGCTGCAATCGGCCCAATGACGCACATGATGAATGCAGAGAAAGAGCCAAGGATGGCCATCATCGAACTGAATTCGGGGACGAGGATGGATACCCCGACGGCCATGAACACGAAAACAGTTCGCTCCATCACGGTCAGGACGCGCTTGAGCGTGGTGCTGGGCTTGGTCGGGACAGCTTTGTAAAAATTCTCTGACAAGGACGAAATCATGTCCAAACCGAGGAGGTTTTCGATCGTCACGTTGAGCTGTTATCGACGTGAGTGAATTGCAAAATGCAGACTGCAACTTGAAACGCACCGGTCTGGCAGTCAACGCGAATTTTGTTCTAGTATTGATAGACATCGCTATCAATAACTTTCATGACAAACGCTGATGTTGGGAAACTTACAGTGGGGTGATAACAAGCATCCAAAGAGCTATCTTATTCAGCGTTGGGCTATACCCGGGGACGCCCAACAAGTTTTGGCTGAGTTCATCGCTCACATCGTTGCCGAACATGAGATAACCTGCAGCACCAATCAACGCATAGATGAACGTCGCGAATGCCTGCGACAACGTGAGTGAAGAGGACCTCAATGACACAACTGGGACACGCACAAAGGCATAGTCCATGACGAGGTCAAACTGACTTGGATCTACCATGTCTTGGGCCAGAGATGGAATGACAGCATGGCCGCTGAAACCTGCCATAAAAAGCCCGAATGCTATACCTAGTTGTTCAAGTCCCCAAATTCCAAGACTTGTATCTGCTGATTCAATGAGACTGCCAGGCGCATCGGGTTTTGAAAATCCGTCGATGAGAACGACACCGATGAGGAAGACGGTGGAGATGATGCCTAATATCGAGGTATAAGAAAGAACCGAAAGAGGCAGGAAAACGGTGGGTATCAATCTAGAAAATATTGGAGATCAGATTGATTCATACATGAAAGACGACAGCGATGAGCTTACAGTACAATGCCCGTGAGTTTATATGCATCCGCCGAGAAGGCAGGAACGATGGCGTGTAAGGAATCTGCGTACAAAGTGACGAGGACCACGCTGTATCCTGATGAGAACGATGGAAGAATAAAATAGCAAGAAGACCTTACCTGACACTGAACAGCTCGACGCAGAACAAGAAAGTGATGAAGGGCATGGACTTGGGTCCAAATGCTTTCCGTCCTATGTCTGCATAAGATCGTATACGGGTATCTGAAAAGACAATTCGCGCAACAATTTTCGCGCTTTCATGAACAGTCATATCAGGCTCTTTAATGAACGAAAGGAACTCACGTGTAACAAGTAACAAGGCCACAAAAATGATGAGAATGGTTCCACCAATCCAGCCGGCATACGCGAAGGCAAGAGGCTCCGAGAGCATCCCAATCCCTAGCAGAATCGCTATCGTATTGAATAACTGGAAAACTTAAGGCAAGGTCTACTAGAGACGTAAGTATCAACTCACCGTTTGACCAAACGTGCTCTTGCCTTCCACAGTAGGCACCTTCATGGCGGAATCAACCGAGATCCGACGAACAGCTGGCGGCGTCTGGAGGCGGGGCATATCGCGATATTTGATCTCTAAAGGTTTAGAAACAATGGCAGGACTGCGCTCTGCCATCGACTTTGATTTGCGGAGCAAAGGCGTCCGTTCATCCGCGCCTTTAGGCTTGGGAGTCGTGCGCGAACGGGACGTGCTCGGTGTCCTGGACGACGGTGAAGAAGAGCTGGCGCTCTCTGAAGGTTGTCTTCAGGTTGCACTGGTGGAGTTTCATCCCATTCAAGGGAACTCATGGCTCCGTCCAGTCCACCATTCGTAGAATGCGGCGTCGGCAGATCATCAGGCTCGCTCTCATAACCTATCTGGGCAGCCTCTGCATCTTCCGCGAAATAGGGATCGTTTGACGGAGGGCGAACCCTCCCGTCTGAAATGAGAAACTGCGAGCGACGATCTACGCATGGAAAAGAGAGTCAGTAATGACGGCATAACAGTGCTCTGAGAACCACGCACAGGACGCGATCGCATCTTTAATGGAGTAACCGCTGGAGGCAGAGCCAACGGTCAAGTCTACAGGCAAAGATGTCATAGCGAAGCGTGAAATTCGTCAGAAGTCATCAGTAGTGAAGTCAGAGAAGAGTGGGTATGATGTAGGCCGGTCTGAAACGACCCTGCACGGTCGGAACCTGACGCAGCTCTTATGTATGAGACAACGGCGGATCGCCTTCGATTGTTATATCCGCTGTGAGGTCAACATCATCACGGAAAATTTCAGGCTATGAAGAGAAGCGACCGGAGCTACGACGTCGTTAGGGCTGAAATGGAGGGCGAATCGCGAATTTTCTCGATTCTGCAATGGAGCTCGGCACTTTGTGCACTAGATCCGGCGGATCTTCATGCTTTCGCGTGCGCCTCGAGGTGGATCCCTGTAATACACACATGGTTTCAGAGGATGACCGGAGGACTGAAATGGGAGTCTGTGGAAGCATTCGTTCTGGCGTCTCGTTGACGGAGATGACACTTTCGCCTTGTCTCCGTCTCGCACGAGGCCAAACCAGCTCCAAGACTGTTGGGCGCTTACACGCTTCCTGCCATCACTTACGCCGCCTCCGCGGTTATCCGACTGCTGCGGCTACAGTGACTTCAAGGCGAATAGCAACTATATAAGTACGGCAGCCATAAAATTAGACTTATGATATATACAAACAGCAAAATCCATGTTCTTTACTGTGTCTTGGGACGCGTGCTCTAGAAATGTAACAACAGTATTGCGGGGAACCATTCCAGTGCAAAGTGAAGGGGCTACAGATATTGCGCGAATCACCGAATAGGATGCAATGGGCACGTCACGATGAATTTACTGCTCTACGGTTCGTCCACATCATGTAGGGGTCGCGTGAAATGTCGGCCGCGGCCTGCTTCACGCGGGCGCTCCTGCGGGCTTCAGGCAGCTTCGCGGAGATGTTTAGATCCTGCGAGTAGGGCGTCAGCTTGATTCGAAGTAACCTAAAGCTAGATACGAACCGCCTGACGCTTGCGGATCCCAGGAGCGATGTGCGGCCACCACTTGGTCAGAGTGTTTCTGAGTGCAAGCTCTCGGTTGCCCTTCGGGTTCAGCCACGCCGTGAACTCGTCCATCTAGAGAGCGATAATGAGCACGGAGCTTGCGTTAGGCAAGTGCTGAACGTACCTCCTCCAGATCCGTGTAAACGGCCCACTCCCCGACACCCAACATCCCTTCTTCCCCCTCCTCCTGCAACCGACGCGCATGGATTTCACCCTCCTCGCGCCGGTCCAGGATCTCCTGATCGAAGACGCTCGGCCCCTGCAAGAAGATCCTGCCCGTGCCGTACTGCACGACGCCGCCGCTACCTATGAGCGAAGCGGAACCCAGACCATCGAACCACCACACGCGGTTGTAGAATCGGTCCCTGCCCATTGGCTTGACGCGCACGGATCCAAGGAGCTTCCTGAACTCGCGCTCGATGCCTTCAGTCGCCGCTCGAGTTTGTTCACCTCTTCGTCGAGGCGACGATGCTCCGCAAGCGCTTGCTTCGCGGAGGCGTTGCGCATGCGCGCTGCCTCACGCTCCTTAGCGTGCGCTTGTGTCTGTGCTTTCCGGCGGAGGTCCTGACTTGACCTGGTGGATTTGCCGTTGCCGTTGCCGGACCCAGACAAACCAGATTCGGAGCCTGCCTCCGACGCGGACACGTCTGAAAGGTCGCTCAGGTCGTTCATCGGCGTATCCTCCTCCGCCCCATTGGTAGACGTGGATGCAGTACCACGGCCATTACCGTTCCCGTTAGAGGTTCCGTTTGGTGTTCCTTTCTCTTGGTTATTGTCTCCAAGGAGAGCATCGCGCTCCTCGATGCTGGTGAACTCCGTTAGAAAGTGAATACAGGAAGGGAACGACGACATACTATTGTTTCCTCGACCGATTGACCTCAATTTTCTCTTTCCGCAATGCAGTCAGCTGCTCCTCACAAGACTCCATGTAGACATGGATGGCCTTGCTAGATACGGCGACGTTACACATGAAATAAAGGATAGTGATCCGATCTTCGGGAGGGAGTGTATGGTATCGCTGAGCAGGATGTTGAGCAGTAACTGAGCGGACGACTGTGCGCGTAGGCGAGGGTGATGATGCGCGAGAGCTCGGCGGGGTGTTGATAGGCTCGGCGGAAGAGACGGGAGCAAATAATAGGTGGGTAAGAACACGTCGTAACGCTGGAAAATTCTCCAGAGTGGCGTGCTAGGGGCAATGGAACGTCAGAGCCATGAACAACTAATAGATAAGAGACATGGAAACTCACGTCTTTGAGGCAGCCAACTAACGACTCCTCCCATCCCTCGCGGCCTTCATTGTGACGTAGCGGAGCTCGTTCCCAGTTATTACCTACGTCAGCCATCGCTTCCAGAAGCGTGTCAACACTGACGCCCCACTCTTCGCCCTCAGATGCAGATGCATCTTTGAGGCTCAGAAGTGAGAGAACAGCGGAGTGTCGGTTAAAGTTCAGTGTGCGGAGGTTGTAAATGAGTGTGGAATGGACCTCGGCCAGGATCTGGCACTCGGGCTCCAGCAGTGAGTGTCGGATAGCATGCTCAAACTCATCTAGAGTAAAGGTCGAGAGATGCAATGGATGTCTGGCGGACTGTGTGAGAACGATGGTCGCAAGTTGAACAAGGTAGCCTTACCCATAGACGACGAGAAAAGTCCAGGCCATGAGGAACTTCTCAAACGTCCCTTTATCATCGTTGAACGGTAAAGCGACCCGACTCGGGACGGGCCTCTTGACCTTCATGCCTGCCTTCTTCTCCTTCTCCGTCAGCACGACGTCTAAGTCTTCCGTAGGGTATCTTATGGGCTTTTTCTTCTTCTTCTCGGCCGCCAGACGCTCAGCCTCCTCCTTGGCCTTCTGCTGCTTCTCTGCCTTTTCGCGAGCCTCGCGTTCTTTCCTCTCCGCGACTGCCGCCATGGCTTTCGCTGAAAACGTTGTCAGACAGGGAGAGGCATGTATAGTGACCTGCAACCTACCCTTCTCCTCTTGAGCGGCGGTCAGCTTCCTCTGCTTTTTAGTCATAGGGCCTTCTTTCTCTTCCCAAACCTTCTTGCGCTTCTGAATCTCGCCCTTCTTAATGTCCTCAACACCCAGTCGTGTCTCCTCCGGCATGACGGTAGAGACGCCGTACCGTTTAGCGACCTGGGGTTTGACAGTCCAGGGCGAGGCGACAGCTGCATCGCGGTCAACGCAGTCACGGATGAAGCGGCGCAGGATGCTCTTGGAGAAGGAAAGGCGGTCACGGCTAGACACGGAGGTGGGCGCGTCAGCTCAGCACCAGACGGAGGACAGAGTGGTTGGACATACCTCATGACAGGACATTGCACCTCCATGAAGCTCCCGCTATATTTCGCTCGGGCTTCTTTCACAGAGGCAGCGAGCTTATCGCGACCTTCAGGTCGCTCCTCTTCGAGAATCTGTACTCGATAGTAATATTTGCGTGGGTCATCTGCGGCGTTCACCTCTTTAGCGGGGACCTTGAGGTCGCCGCCGATGGCGTGCACCGGCAAAGGGGTGCTCTTGATGAGGGCGGTCGACGAAGACGCCACGGGCTGTTCTTCGGAAGGTTCCGCCTTGGTGGGGGTCGAACGAGGAGGAAAGACTTCCACGATACGAGCGAGGAACCTGAGGAGGTGGCAGTGTGAGAACAAGTGCTGCTATAGATGAGGCTCATTGTACGTACTTGTCTCCTTGGATATCGACATATATTTCTGTTAGGGATAAGATGTGAGATGTATGCGATAGCTCGCAGTGGTGGAACACGCACTCTCGCCAGCGAAATATCGGTCCTTGTAGCGATCAAACACGGCTTCAACCAGATGATCGAGGCGCCCCATGACCTCTGTAGGCAGAAGGCGAACATGGCATTATGAGCGACACGTCGAATGAAACGAGGTGGAGGTAAGACATACGCCATTGGACTGCTTTGAGGATAGCAGACTTGAGGGGTTCGGGGAAGCGGGAATGCAACGTCCGCGCTTCTTGTTGTTCGCTCTCGAGCGCCTGGAAATAGTCGAGACCGCTCTTGCCAGTGACCTCGCACTGGAACTGCTTGAGGCGGTAGAAGGACATGCGTGCGGCATAGGCCCTGGGAGGAAGGGGAGGTCAGCACGGATGGGGCGTCATAGGGGAGACGACGTGCTCATAGTTCTCGAAGATTTCGCCAGTTCGTTCGAGGTAGAAGACGGGTCTATTGGGGTCGGATTTGAGGGCCTGGAGGAGCGCCTCGGAGGGTTCGGTGAGAAGAACGCGTTTTCGTCTGCAGGTGGGCATAGTGGAGGGAGGAGAGGGGGAGGATGTGTGGGGAGGCGGGGAGGGAGGAGCGGGTAAGGGGAGGAAGGGGCCGCGGGTGGCTTGGGAGGATATAAATCCGTAAGGCCGTCCCTTCGCATTTTCGCCCTCTCTGCCTTCCGAGGCAGAGCCACAACGCGTCCTCTCCTCGCGTGAACTCTCAAACTACCTTCAATTTTCTCCACGCTCTCTGCACCCACCCTCGTCTCTCGTTCCTCTGCTGCGTGTCCCCCTGCTAGGCCATCAGCATCACCCCTTCTCTTCCAGTACCGCCCCTGGCTCCCCGCGTCGCTTGCCGACCTGCACGGACTCACCAGCTTGACGCCCGGTTCCTCACGCCTCTACACCCTCCAGATCGTCGGGATTCCTTCCCCAGTAGTTGCACACAATACACAGTCTTCGCTCCATATTAAGCATACAATGTCGCTCTTGGTTAAGTTCCCGCAGTCCCGGAGCTCTGCAGTCCAACACGGAGGCCCCATTCCCCATAAGCTGAATTGCTAACGCTCACGCCTCCCGCGCGCAGTCATCCAAGGTCTCTAAGCACCACATTTTCTGGGCCAACTGGCAGTGTGAGTTGGGTACCGTGGATATTCCACTCGTTTTCGCGTCTCGGCATTGGGACGAGGTAAGTCCGCTCACAGACGAGACCATGCATCCAACTTCCGACCTGAATCCCTCACGCCGTCTCCTCCTCGTTCTTTCGACTCCGCACCATAATCTGGATTCATTGCGCATCCTTTGCAGGCCATTATATCGCTCTCGGGTTTCAAGTTTTTATCGAGGAGCCTGAGCGCTTGAGCGCTGAGCTCCTTCGAGCTTGTACCCTGCCAGTACTCCGCCCACTCAAGCGCGGATCATCACGTGAACGCATTTGGAGATAACCCGAAATCGGTCATACGCAGGGGTGTGGCTGCCGCAGGCCGGAAAAAATGTAGGAAGGGGGGTTTCGGGGCCGTCTTCGGTGGCTAGGAAGGGTCGGTCCATGGCTGGAGGTCCCGTTGGTACTTTGCCTGTGTCATAACCAGAGCTTCGTTTGATGGGGATCAAGCGCCCATCCGATCTCCAGGTTTGCCCGTTCGTGCCGATGTCCAAAAGTCCGGGTCATGGTATGTTAGATTCGACAGTAGATCGAGAAACATGTAGCTCGACACTGTTCTCTGTGCCACTCGCGCGCACGATTTCTAAGTAAGGACGTGCCGCGCTCCAATAAGGACGAGTGCTGCGCCAGGTAAGGGGCTTCAGCTAACTGTCAATCTAACCACCACCTCGCCCGTCGACAATGGACAGTGATAGCGCCATCAACGCTGCTCGCCACAAGTACCAAGAGGAGACATTTACTGTATACAACCCGGGACTCCTCCCCGCACCCCCCGCAACAGCCCAGCTCATTACTTGCCTCGACTCGCAGCCCGCCCGCCTCTATTGCGAGCACCGCCCCAACACTGACGCCAAGGGGAACCACTTCGACAACCCGGCGATCATCTTCGAAATGAAGGGAAGTCTCAGGCGCGAGGACTTCTACTTCACGACCCGCGGCGACCGGTTCGAGCCTGGTTTCGAGTCCGATGCCAGTGGGCGGCGCATGCATGCGTCTTGCTGGTTCGGTCCCCCAGCCAACGCAGGCTTGGAGAATGCCGTATGGAGGCAGGGGCTGCGACGCCTTCTGGCGATCGGCAGGGCGAACGGCGCTATCACATCCGAGCTCGTTCGACCGGAGCCGGGAAAGCCTCGCACTACGACAGACCTGGATTTGCTCCAGGTTCACTGGTCGCCATCCAGTGTCGTCAAAGCGGTATTTGCTACTCCCCGCGCTGATCCGTATCTCTTGCTCACTCATGCTTTTCTTTTTTTTTCTTTCTCCTACAGGATGTGAAGGGCAGCCGTAAGAATCCGATGTCGTACATGCCAGTGTATGACATGGAGGAAAACCAGCGCCCTTTCAAGACACTCGAGGAGGTGCCGTTCGGCGCTCGCATCCGAGTTCGCTTCACGATAGAATGCGGGCGCCCCGAGGGTGCGTCCAAGACCGAAATAATGGCCGCTCGCTTGCTTGCGATGCACATTATGTGATCGCGAAGAGCGACGTGCGCGCTCTGCGGCAGCTGTGCTCACGGTTTGTGTTTCATCTGTCTCCCTGTCCCAATGGCCAATTGTACTTCTATCTGTTCTGTATCTTGTTCTGGGGCCATCTGTATGCTTAATTTCTCGTTCGAAATGTCTGTCTGGCTCACAAAGCATCCTTACTATATGTGTATCTCTTGTGGATGGAGGGTACACTACTATACTGTACCTTGGTTACTGCCTGCCGAATTGTCACTCCAGTGGTTCCTTACAAAGTTGTGAAGTGTGATACAATTTCACTATCTCGCTAGCCGAGACGTTTCGCCAGCGCAACGTACAGACTAAGTCATGTACAATAGATATGCCGCGCACGATTTGCCTCCGGTGTGTCTCCTAGGCAGCTCGTCCCTCGTCCCTCCTCTACCTTTCGCCCACTTGCTTGTCTGCGCACCTGCTCGTCCTGTCCGCTCCGCATCTCCGGATGTCGACATTCAATCCGTGCGTCGTGCGCGCCCAGATCCGCAAGACGCTTCCGTCCGACAAGCACACCGCCTTCGACACAGAGTGGGACGAGGCGGTATGTCGTGCGGTCATTTATCTGTACCGGATTTTGTTGCTGACTGTCATGCACCGGTCACCGATTTTGATGCCCTGTAGGTGAAGACCAAGAAGGAATCCTGGATCAAGCACCGGAATGCGAACTCACATAACGAAGATCAGCTCGAATGGGAAGCCAATATCGTGAAGTACGTCGACTACGTACATGGACTCACCGCGCCGGCAAGGGGGAAGCTCGCGTCATTCCTCCCAGATGAGCTGCCGCTCTACGGCCCTCGATTTGAACCACCGAGCTACCGCGATATCCTGAAGCGTCAGAAGAATGCCGAAATCACGCCAACAACGAATTACCTCATGCCCGTGTACGTCGTCCATCCATTCTACTTTCCCAATCTGGGCATGTGCCCCGTCTGCGACTCCACGATGATCACCTGGGAGGGATGGAACACCAAGGGGCATCGGCATATCCACGGTGTACACCGGGAGGAGTATGCCATTGGGGTTCAGCTTCGTTGCACGCCCTGCGAGAAAGAGCGGACGAAGGCGAAGGCCGCGGCAGAGAAAAAGGCTGGCCCGAAGCTGAAAAAGAAGAGCGTCAAGTCAGGGCGCAAGGCAGCGGAGAAAGCGGATGACGACACCGTCGAACTGCCGTCGTACTGCCTCTCGACAACGAACCGGGAGTTCTGGAAGAAATGGGAGCTGTGGGCCCTTCCTCGTAAGTCGCTCATCCCGGTCTTCATGATGCATTCGTCGTTGATATCGCGGGATTCGACAGCTGGGATGCCGGTCTTCACCAAGCGCTGTGGCGTGACGCGCGACCTCCTCGACCTGATCACTGAGGTCCGGCCTTCAACGACGTCAAGCGGCCTTGCAGAAAACATACGCCGTATGTCGTTCTGCTCGCTGTGATCATGCGAAGTCCCTCATCTGCTTCTTAGAGCTTCACCTGCTTGAGTACAACAAGGCAGTACTAGAATACTTAGTGACTTACCGCGCAATGCACAGCGCATACTTCCACTACCGTCCATTACAGCAATTTTCAGAGCCCTTCGTCGTCACCGGGTACGGCGGCCGCTCTATCTCGGACGAAATCATTTCCGAGGTGTACCTGGACTTCACCGCGCGCTCACGCGAGGTGGAGTCGCAGAGGTACATGCGAACGATACGCGGTAAGTGCGCGCCGAACGAACATGACAGCAGAGGCTTACCTTCAAACCCCAACAGGTATCTCGCTGTCCGTGGATGGAACCTTCAAGGTCGTGAAGAAGGCGACAATAACCGACAGCCAGCGCAAGCGAATGAAAGTCATGAAGGGCGGTCTCAGCACCGCGATCAATGAGCACACGGAGACCATGTTCTGGGTGAGTGGATGATCATGCCGTCGGCGCCTCGGCCTTGCAACGGCAGCTGACTCTGTTCTTTCTTCAGTGGATGTCGCAGACTCAGGCGCACATCGAACTCACCAACTCGCTCAACGGTTATGCTCGGCGGTGCGAAATTCAAGGAGTCGAGCTCCCTGAGATCACCGTCGTGGATTCCTGTTGTCACTTCCGCAACGCGATCCTCATGGCAATGCCGAACACCCAAGTCGTACTGGACACTTACCATTTTATGATGCGGTATGGTCTCTCCTTGCTCCTCTCGCAGCTTCGGGTCGCGCTGACACATTTTTCGTGCAGGTATCTTGCCGCCGTCATCAACGGGCTGAAAAATCCCTACCGCAGTGCCGTGTCGCATGATGTCGTGGACGCGATCTTGAAACAGCGTGCTGTCAAAGGCCAGCCTGCTGTGTACTGGAGCCAGGAGGAGCAGGAAGTCAGGCTGGTACAGATGTATGAGAAATGGGTGAAGAAGGGATCGGTCTGGTCGGCAGCGGCACAAAAGGCAAGTCACATTTGGACTCCTACATCATGCTTCCTTCACTTCTGATGGATTGTAACTGATCGTCATTTTGTTCAGGTGCACGAGGACCAGCTTCGGCACGTTCAAAAGGGCTGCCTGTCCCGTTGCAGGCAAGACATTCGCTCCGACGGGAGCCGCATCGAGGGCACTAACAAACACTGGAATTCTATCATGCGCGCACATCCGTGCGGCATCGAGCTCTTCAACGGCCTTGCTCACGATTTCGTCCATCGTCGCAACATGCGAATCGGATTCACGCGCCTCAATGCGGACAATGCGGTGACGGAATCAGAGCGTTTCGTGGTTTCTACCCACGGATGTCATCACGTCCACCTGACTGACCACATCGCAACACAGTACAACAAGCTCCTTGCCACCAATCGACGGCGCGATAGCGCCGCAGTGCGGACCGATCGCCCCCAGCTGCCCAACATCGAGAGCGGCGAGATCTTCGGTCTCACCAGCTCGCCAGCTCATGCGAAGGACTTCAACGGCCTTGTTGAGTCTGAAGTGCAGAAAATCGGCGCCTCTCCACTCACCAAAGAGGAGGTAGATGATCCCTTGGACCTGGTGGACCGGGTGGAGCTCGAGGACCCAGATGGAGTCGAGCCGCAGAGCGTCGCCATTCTGGCGTCGATGCACATCGACCCCGGCCTTCGCCTGCTCCCCCAGAACTCGGGCTCTACCACCACAGAGCAGCCCGCAGTACCGCGGCAGACGGTCTCGGACGAGCAAGTCGATCCGCGCCTTCGCGCTATCTCCCATACTCCTGCGCAGCCCGCTTTGACAAAGACGGTCTCGGACTCTCGGCAAGCCGAACTTGCCGCCAGTGCGGTGCGAAGTCCAGAGGACTGCATAGTAAGTCCTCGGGATTTTCATGCACCGATGTTTCGTTCTGATGGGAGTCTATTCAGGATCTCACTGAGGACTCCGAACACGATGCCCTCCCGTCCACCCTCCCGTCCACTACCGCAGCTGCCGCTCCCCAAATGGGACCGAGCGCCGCGCCACTGAGCGCGACGACCGCGGCGATTCCATCGCGTGCAGCACCACAGAGCACGGTGCCAACACCAGGTGCCATTCCATCGAGAACAACACCAACAACGAGCACGACATCGACGCTGAGCATAGCGCCGATGCAGTCGACGAAGCGCAAACGGCCCGCAGCCGACGCGCATGCGGGACAAGCAGATGCCGCCGACTCGAGTGCTAAGACGGGTCGAGCAGCGAAGCGCGCCCGGCTCCCGCCTCACTACAAGGGCCCCATCGCTGTATCCATGGTGCGCCCATCGTCTTTCTTTCCGTGTTGCGTGCCCTGCTGAGTCGCTCGTCTCTTCATTGCTTCCATTTTAGGTGCCATCTAACATCCCTGTCCCGGGCGGCGGGAGCAAGGTCGGGCCTCGGATCAATGCATTTTTCGGGCTGCAAAAGCCCCCGTACGACGACACGGAGACGCCGGAGGCGCTGGTGGCGCAGGCCCCCGATTCGATGACGGCCACCTCAGCCTCGACAACGGCCGCCCAGGCCCCAGCGCAGCCCTCCCCACTGCAGCAGCGCACCCAAGGCGTCGTGCTACCATCCATTCCGATCCCGCCCTTGGACGGTCTTACACGTTCACAGCGTTTTTTCACTGTCCTCACCGGCGTTCATCCGCATTCAATGAAGATCGAAACTGACAACGAATTCCGGATCTTCGCGAAGATGCGCGTCGAGCGACGTTGGGCATCATTTGCGATGACATCCCGCATGTGGATCGATGCGACGGTGGACTACAACGTAAGGCTGCGTGCTAAGAACGACAAAGACAAGATGTGTACCATCAAGAAGCACCCACACGCCCTCATCGAGAAGCTCAAGACCATCGAGAAGATGGTCACGGATCGCATTCGTGACGGGGACTTCGTTTGTGAGTAAGAACGTACTACTGTGCTACATATTCTCTACTAACATGTGTGCTTCGCTCCAGCTAAGGGGTCGAAGAACACAGAATTCTGGACGACGCAGTGCGCTGCCGTGGTGCTCTCAAAGCCGGGAGCAAAGCCAGTGAGTACCGATTTTGCTCACACCCATCCCGAATCACGCGCGTTGTGCGCCATCGGGCGCGCCGATCATGCCACTGACGTGCCTCGCTCCCTAGCGGAAGACCCAGGTTTGCACTCGCTGCAAAACGGTCAAGTACCCAGGTCCGACCGGTTCACCAGAGAACCACAAGCTCAAATGCTGCTCGGACGGCGTGAAGATCACCGATGATAAGGACATGCCACCGCCGTGGCCACAGCCAAGCGGGATCTACAAGGACGGCACGCACTTCAACGCGGCCACCTTCCTCGACACCGTGCGTGACTACTACGAGCGGCTCGTAGTCGACGGACAGCAGATGCTCGATCTGCCGCCCGACCTCCTGAACTTCGCCTGCACACTCGACGCACGGCTCGTCAAGAACTTACCAGAAGATCGCATCCTCTTCAGGCTTTGGGAGGATCTCGAGATCGACGGCCCGCCCCTCGACGAGCGCATGATCGAGGTCGCTGGCAAACAGTTTCTCGTCATCGACCCGCTCGTGCTCGTCATCAGCGCGAACTGCGCTGGGCAGAACCGCGCTGGGCAGCTCAGTTCGACCGCGGTCGCCCCGGGTGTCTCGGGCCCTCAGAACTAGCCGTGTCGCTCGTCGCGCCGCTCGCGCTGGTGCCAGCGCTGATGCCGGACACGGAGAGCGCGCCCCAGGCAGAATGAGCCTTCACGAGCTTTTGAACAGGCCCGGGAATCTAATCTATTAATGCACTCCCTACTTACATTTAACATCTCCCTTGCTTCTCGGGCCCTCAGCATGGCCCCTCCTGTCATCTGTACCTTAGGTCTGGCTAATATACGTTCCTACTGCCTACCCGAGTGGTTGAGAACGAACGCGGGCGAGCAGCGCGCCCGGAACGTGGATCGCGCGCCCGCCTTTCGACTTGGTCCCTCGAGCCTCGAGAACCCGGCGCTAGGGTTGGTAGGGTTAGTAGGGTTACAGATCTTGCGGGAGGGGGCCAGATGCAAAAAGTCACGTGACGACTGCCGCACCTGACGGAAATCGGTCGAAAACGGTCGTGATCGCTCAGGACGGTCGACCGTTCAAAACCCTGCGAATGACGAAGGTGTCGGAGATAACGTCTATGGCCGCTCTGGCGGCAGCACCCGCTACCAGGCTGGTCACACATGCTGTGGTACGTCACGAAGTGTGACACCCTTCTCTGGTCGCGAAAGTATGCAGGAAGTAGAATTTGACTTAGCATAACATCTGTAACAGTGAGGACGGAGGAGCCTGGCGAGTTAAAGAGCTTAGTACGTGCCGACGGTCGAAATACAGAGGGTACATATGTGACACGGGCAACGGGACATGCGGCATGCGCGTAGGGTTAGGTTTCTGCCGTCGGATACAGTCACATGCCACATCTTCACCGTCACATATCTACAATGGTCTGATCATAGTAACGAAACATTATCATCGAAAGAAGACTATATAATACATCAGAATGGAGGAAGCCACCGCAAAAGGTGACTTGTTGAGACCTGGAGATCATCAGGACGCGTTCTTAGCAGGAGGTGAGTTGGGCGAGATGTCATCGGACTGGTCGTCAAGTTCTTCTTCAGAGGCATACTCCGAATCTAGAGGGCCATCGTGCTGTGACGCGCTAGTAGACGAGGCATCGGTAGTGGTGGAAAGAAGGCTGTGCCGCACTTCGAAGTCGTATTCCGAGTCGTACTCCGATCCAGGAAGAATGTCGTATGGCGTCGGCGACATGCTGCCAGAGAAAATTCCGGCGTCATCTTCGTCATCTGAGATGATAGGGACAAACACAGGTCCGACTTCCATGTCATTGTCGTCATCATCGTCATAGTTGTCGTTGGTATTGTCAAGGTCGTGGGTATCGTCGTCGTCGTCGTCGTCGTCGTTCCGTGAGATGGAGGGACCCGCTCCGAAAGATCTGACCGAGGCAGAACGACTTCGAGTTCGGGCCGGGGAGACGGCCCACATGATATTTGGGACCGTGACATGGAAGCTCAGATCGTCGCGCTTGATCTTGCGCCTTTTCCTTCCGTTGCGTGGTGACTCCTTGTCGTCGTCCTCCTCTGGAGGATCCGCCTCGATTGCGGCTTGCATGGCTGCCCTCTCCGCCTCCTCGATATCATCTTTTGCTTCTTTCTGGTGCGTATCAGTAACCGAAATTTTTTCAAAAGGCTCTAGAAACATACCAGTGTGAGAGGATCCGCGGAGTAGTCACCGGGGGGAGGATCAAAGATGGATGGCTGATATTCCATGCCGTGGTCTTTGTTCACCAGAGCCATCGCATGTAGATATTGTGGACTGAAGTTCTTGTGGTCTTCAGCTATCAACTGCTCACAGTAGTACAAGGTCACTGCTTCTAACTTGGTCTTCTCACCAAGTCCTAGTACAAAAAAATGATTAGCACCAGCGGTTTCGTGAAATTACAAAATCCTCACCATCATGGCTTGGAGTGCGCGGTCGTTTGCCGGATACAGGAACTCCAGGGAGACGGGATTCGGCATAGTTCGAAGGGCGAACAAATTTCCAGAGGGAGAACGAGCTGCCGATCATGAGAAAGCCGTAGAAGACGTGTTGCTGCGTATAATGCTTCATGGCATACTCTGCTTGCTCGATCACTTGAGGTAGATGTGCGGTCATAGAAACTCGGATGGGTACTAAGACTGCTTTGACCGTCTTTGTCATAGGCTTGATTTCGCACCAGAATAGAAGGACTGGTCTCTTGTAGTTTTTGGATAGGCGCTTCGCTTCTTGTACATGGCTGATGACAGCTCCGAGATCAGGACTGCGGCGTTTGTATGCTCTAACGCTCATTGCTGCCGGATCGACGTCTTCGAATAGTATTTGCGGATGAGCACCTACCGCGCCGCTCGGATCCTTGGGTTTACAGACGGCGCTGTACAGCGAGATGATCCAATTTGATGCCGCATAGCAGTAGGATTCCAAAGGGATGTGCTCAGCACCGTAGTCCAAGAAATTGCAGAGCTTTTCGAAGCACTCTGAACCTTTGAGAACGATATACTGGAATAGTTTATGGCTATGATTAAATGTCCCATAAAGTGCAGGAGACGGCTCACATTGGGGTCGCGATACAACGAATCGTACGTATCCTTGTTGGGCATTTTCCAGGGCGATAGAGAAACCTGGGGCGGAGAAGGAGCAGCGAAGTCTGGAGAAGGTCGGACGAGTCCTTGCTGGACTTTATATGTAGCTCCCCCATTGTCCCGCCTCGTGCGTGCGCTTTGCGCTACGTAGTGGACCACGATACGCTTTGCACAATTGCTGTCCCAGCCAGCCAATTATCTTCGGTTCCTGAGCTTTGAACTTATTCTGGACGTCATTGTGAGATTGCCGAGTATGCCTCGTGTAAATTGAACACATCACACGAGGCCCTGATTTACCTGGAACCAACTGGGAACAATGCAATAGTCAAGGCTCATGAGGCTTTGAGGTCCGGGATCGTTGAAGTGGCTGAGCGTGGCTTGCCACGCGGCCGAGGACAATAGCTGTTCGCTAAACACGTGACCGCGTCAACGGGTTATAATCGCAAATCGCACGACGGAAGCTTCGTTCTCTCCGTCCCCCACTCCCCGCAGACATCATCCTTGAACGCTATGCCTTCGTCAGACAAAACTCCCTCTCTGCCCGATTCTCCTTCATCCTCAGGATCATTCGAGTCGTCTCACTCCCCCTCCCGGCCCAACTCCCCTGCGTCCTCGGACATACTCGATTATCTTTACGAGTGCGAGCTCGACTCAAATGGCAACAAGATTCCTGACGGAATCCTGGGATGGAAGTTGTCAGAGCGCGGGCGCGCTGCTGAAGACGAGGTAAGTATCATTGCCACTCGCTCTACGGCCGAGTGTCTGATCAGCATGGTATCAGTTCCGCAGGGTCAATTTTAAGGACCGACAGCCGATGTCGCAAATCTCCTCGACGCTCCTCGTTCTCCCCGAAACCCCCTACAATCATCCGCCGATGCTATATTGGGCGCTGCCCTTCGACACGCAGCAGATGCTCGACTTCAACGAGCGGCACGGCATTCCACTCGTCGATGTCCCCAATGAGAAATACGCCATGCGGATCTCCATGGCTGTCAAGCAAGGCATGTCGCGTCTCAGGGACCTATGCGAGCTGTGGTCACTCAAGCTCGTGATGCCCATTGATATGAAGCACGAATGGGGCGTCGGACTCTATTCGAATTACACCTGGTATGATGAGGCACTCATACCTGAGGATGAGAAGGACGTCGTCGAGATCATCAAGAAGGAGCTGAAGATTGAGAAACCGCCGATGTGGTATTACGACTCGTTGTCTTAATCATTGCACTGTCCTCCCAGTACGTTGCCCTCCTCACTCGCAGACGTGCCATATGCTCACACTATCCAACCATTTTTCAGCCGTGCCACATGCCTACTACCCCGCCATTTTTCAGTTCGTGCCGCTTGCATTCTCCCCCGGCTATCTCCCGGTTTCGTGTTCTCATTGTCCCGTGGATTTTCGCATACGTTTATCACAAAACTTGTTGGCATGGTTTTGTTTTATGTCATGTACCATATTCCCCTGCTCTCGCTATGAAGGAAACGCTCTATCATGTTGTGAAGCTATTCGCTAGTACTGGCTGCTCGATCCACTCGCGTTTGTCCACTCTCCCATCGAGGTGTCGTGCAGAGACTCTGCGGCCTTTGATCTGACTTCAGTGATCAGCGCGACCGACAGTGGCATGGAGCACCGAAACGAAAGAGTCACTCATTTTGAGGACTCTGTCTGGTCCTCGGAAAGCTGAGTGTAAGTGATGGGCACGCACCAGACATGATAGCGACGCGACGTCCAGAGCACGCCTTCAACCAGTGGATGCAGTGCCTGTATCGAATTTGTCGAAGCAAATAATTTATAGCACGATCCGGAAAAGACAGTGTGATGAATGCTCGAGGCAAAGAAAGTTATACCACTTCGGCCATTGATTGATCTTCAACTCGTCCTCCTCATCGAGCTCCTCCTTGTGCCGACTGTAATTCGAGTAGTCCGATACCCCATTGGTGCTTCACATTACAAGGTATCACAAGTGTCAACGAAGTCAGGTCGCAAAGCCTTCGCAGATGCGTCGTTCAAGTCCATTCACATCAATGCTACGCCGGTTGGAGCAGATCGCGCCCTCGATGGTCCTCGAGCCGCGTTCCCCGCTCCGCAAACGGCGACGACGCCCGTACGGAGCTGCTCCGCATGTGCTGCCGCAGCGAGCGCGTGAGCTCCGAGTTCGTGAAACGCAGTACCTCGAGCGCAGGCGGCGCGAGCGCCGCGGTCGTCGCAAGCAGGTCCGCAAACCCGTCCTCCTCGTACAGTAGTCCGACGTAGAGCGAGAGGCGAGCGAGCGTGCGCAGAAGCGTCGGCACGTTGTCCAGGTCCGCGGCGTGGTTCAAGGCGAGGTGCACGGTCGTGAGCTGCGGGCAGTAGCGCACGAGCAGCAGGCGCACGAGGCGCGCGCCGCCGCAGAGAAGCGGGCCTCTCGTAAGTCGATGTGCACGGTGTGCAGCTGCGTGCCGTGGGCTTGCAGGAAGTGCAGCCAGGACTCGGTGTGCGTTTCCTCGATGATAAGACGCAGGATCACTTGCGTGACGCTAGGGAATGACGGGCGGGCGGGGTTATGAGGTGTGCCGCAGGAAGAGGCGGAGCTATCGATGGTGAGCGTCGTGATGTTCGCGTGGGCGGACATGCCGGCTGTGCAGTCTAGGAGGCAGACGCCGCCGGTAATGGTCTGCAGGTGCGGGAAGCCGCGCAGGAAGATATCGCGGGTGTGTGGGTCAGATGAAACGATCCTGAGGCACGATGGTTGAGTATTCGTCTACTCTGCCTTAGGGAGACTGGTGCGTGGATCGATGATCACGCTGGCGTCGCCGTCGAAGGAAATCCTGCGAAGCTTTTTGCATGAATCCATGAGATCGGGCTCAAGGTTGTGTGACGCTGCGTGAGTGGGGCATTTTCCGGGCGGAGCGTTGTAATCGGCACTGCCACCTGAACCTTAAAACACTCGAGAAAACGCGTGGACAAGTTCAAGAACTAAAACCCTCTACCCAAGGGTAGCGGGAATTAAATTTGCTCTACGATAAGATTAGATGCACGCAGCTCTCCTCCTGAGCCTGCAGGAATAAGGTAGGTCAGGGCTATCTACACTCTTGCTAAATTGTGCGGTACAGTAGTTATACAGAACGGGCTGAGAGAATGGTAAGGTAACTCCGGAATAATATCAAGTGATGATCAAACCATGAGCGGAGTTCCAGCATGAAGTTTCTACAAGGCCATCAGCCTCAGCAAGCGCCATAAAGCACCAGGACAGGTAACTGGTTCGATGGACTGTGATTCAGCAGACCGTACACCTGAATGAAGCATAAGCAAAGGAATGCGTCGACGAAGTGACTGTCGTGTGGTAAGTAGCTTCATGACATCTGCGGCGAAGTAGCCTGAGGTGTAGGTGCGGGCTGAGCCTGATCTGGTGCAGTTGCTTGTCGGCTGTGGCCTTGGTACTCGAGGACTTCCCGCAGAACGGAATTTCTGACAAGCAATGTCCAGAAGCCGAGTAAACGCCGGGAGAGGCAGCACGTACCTTTGTCTGAAGCGCGCCAGGATTGTTTCGGGCTCAACGCGCTCTGTCTCCGCCCTGTTGCAGCCATATGAGCACATGAGGTTCTGGTGCAGCAACAGACCTACTTATCCTGAAAGAACTGCGTTGTCTCCAATACGAACATCTTCGTGCTGTGGCTCTCGTCTTCCTCTGCAGCGCCCGCGCCGGGCGCGTCGGTCACCTTGACACCTGTCACGGCGAGACTGCCAGAGATGCTCTGGGCGCGTACCGGCTCCAACTGTGCAGGATCGTAGTCGAGCACTATGACATGCTCTTCGAGCGACGACGGCAGCAGGTGGAGGGGCATGTCGTCGGCGTAGTGGTATTGTATGACGGGGTGGGAAAGAGATTTGGATGATTGTCCTGAGGAGCTAGATGGTCGAGAGATATTTGAGACGAGGAGATAGTATGGTATTTCTGCTGTTGTCGTCATTGTGAAGTTCGGGTCGCTGAATATGAGTTGATGTGCGGCAAGAGTCGTCAAGTGAGAGGACGATTTGAAGCCTCGATTCCAGGAACACGTACTAAACACGTACACCGATTGTGGGGTTAAGAACGGATCAATGATCTCCGATTCGCCGACGCCAGAGCATCGGAACCAGTACGTGGGCATCGCGCAGGCATGCGCACACTCACCCATCTATTGAGTCGATTTCCTAACCTATACAGATACTGCGTTGCTCGCTACAGCATGATCTTCACTGCATTTCTGACTAGACAACACATTTGACTGGATCTATCCTGGATCCACAACGCCCTGCTCGTCAGGGTTTGATGTGCCTCATGACAACTTACATCTCCTTGACGACAAGTACTGCACGCATGCATTCCTGGATCGCGATCCGGGATATAAACATATGGATGGGGACGGCAGTCCATCTCTTCATTACCATCTTCTCTTCCTCTCCCAACGTCGAGGGGCCAAGGATTGCTGGCTCTCTTCGCCGGCCCTTCACATTCATTTTATTGACAATTCATTTCTAAACCCACTCGCTTTCAGCATGGGCCGTTTTCTCCACCTTCTTTCCTGCGCCGTTGTGCTCACGTCCGTAGCTGCGTCGCCCACCTGCACGCACAAGAGCCGTGCGGCCGACCAGTGCGTCTCGAAATGCCGTGCCAAGTTCGGCTGGCCGGGATACCAGATGGGCACCGACCCTTGGGGCGCTGTCGCTCAGCCCTCGGCCGGCGACATAAAGTCAGCTCTGTCGGATGCTTGCTCTGCATCCTCCACGTACGTCTGGCATTTACTTGATGCTATGCATGGCTCACGAGAGTTCCGTCCAGGCAAGGGCCGCTCGCCGGTGCGGCTGCATCGGGCCCCACGGAGCCCGCCATGGCCGTGCCCTCTCCCCAGGCAGAGACGACGACCATTGTATCCAGCTCGACGGCCCCGCCTTCTCCGCCCCCATCTACCCCCGTCGCCCCATCCTCCTCGTCGGAGGTGTCCTCGTCTAGCTCTGCTAAGCCCACTACCTCGTCTGTCCACGTGAACCAGGCTGCCGCCAAGCCGACTCCACCACCTGCCTCTTCTTCTGCTCCGCCCCCGCCCCCGCCTGCCCCTACAACTTCTGCTGCTCCGTCCCCGCCTCCACCCTCGTCTTCTTCAAAGGCCCCGCCCCCTCCTCCCCCGTCCCCTTCGCCCAAGCCTTCGCCCAAGCCCTCTCCGTCGCCCGCATCGGCACCCGCTCCAGCGCCCGCCTCAGGCTCGTCCGGCTCTACCTCCGGCAGCGACATCAGCGCCTACCTCTCCGCACACAACACCGTCCGCGCGCAGCACGGCGCGTCCGCCCTGACGTGGAGCGACAACCTCGCGAGCAAGGCCCAGCAGTGGGCGAACGGCTGCGTGTTCGAGCACTCCGGCGGCTCGCTCGGGCCCTTTGGCGGTGCGTTCACCCCTCTTCTCATCCACTAAGTAGCGCGGGCGCTTACAATATTCTGCAGAGAACCTGGCGGCTGGCACGGGCGATAGTTACGATATCGCGGCTGCGGTCAAGTCGTGGACGGATGAAGTTTGTAAGTGCCGGGTTGTGCTGTGGTCTCTGGAAAGCGCAAGAATTGACTGTTGTGTGCAGCCCAGTACGATCCGAATAACCCCGTGGCGTCGCATTTTACGCAAGTGGTGTGGAAGGCGTCGACGCAGGTGGGCTGCGCCGAGGCGTCGTGCGACGGGATCTTCGACCCGAGCTTCGGGGTGCGTGTTTCGCTCTCATTCTATTGTGAGCATGTACTTATCACCCGCTTGCACACGCAGAAAGCGAAGTTCTTCGTCTGCGAGTACTCCCCGCAGGGCAACGTCGGCGGCGAATTCGGGTGAGTGACACTCATTGACTGTTTGCAGGCTTGTTTCTGATGTATGTTGTTCAGGCAAAATGTGCAGGTTTGAAGGTAAGCAGGCGTGCCTGCTCTTTTTTCTATCTCGTCCTAGGGACTATGTTCGATTATTGTTTGTCTGTGCTGCATCTGGCATGCATGCGCGCCGGTCCTTTATTGATTCAATTTATTGTGATGGTTGTCTTATTTCTGTCATCGCATGCATTTGTTTGCTGTCGGTCTACATAGGTAAGGCTCTGCTGAGCATGGCGAGTGAAGAGAAAGTCGAGTACATACAGCGCAAGTCAGTTATTGCCTGAGTTGATCACAATCAGAAAGCTGGCTTGACCTCGAACAACAAAAAAATGTTTGGAAGGGGAGAATCCCTTTCATTCGGATACGGGGAGTCGAACCCCGAGCTATCGCGTTCATGTCATGAGAGGCGATAATGTTAGCCGTTACACCATATCCGACTTGAATTGGTCTACCTATGCAAAATATATGTGATGAATATAAATCCCTAACCCTATACTAGTGGTCCCAGCATCACGGCACCTCTTCACTGTAGACGACGACGGGGCTGCCGCTCTAACGGCTTCCATGTCTCCTGATCCCTCCCGCCCAAGCTGACCGACCCATGCTCACCAAAGCCCGCACCCTCGGCGGTGCGGCTTATCTCTTCGTCTGGCTTGTCCTCGGCTTCGCCCTCTCCATCTCCTGCATCTTCCTCCTCTCCCAGGCGGTGCGCACCTCCTCCCGCCGCTCCTGGACGAACAACATCAATGTGCTCATCATCATCATTGCGTACTCTGTCGTTGTGCGTGCTCCAATTCACCTTGCAACAGCGCGAAAGCTGATCTACGGGACCCAGATCGCGGTGTCCATCTTGTTCTGCCTGAAGCGCCGCATCGCGGTCTTCAGACGGCTGCAGCGCATCTCCAAGGGCCACATGGCCATCGGCAAAGGCGAGGTCTCCAAGGTGCGTTCCCTCCCTGCTCGTGCACCAGGCGCGGCGCCTCACGCCAGGTGCAGCCCGTGTACGAGTACATCAGCATGGAGTACGCCCGCGCGTGTCTCATCGCGTGGGAGAGCATGCCGAAGGACACCGTCCAGGAGGGCTGGGGCCGCCCCGGCACGCGCTACGCAAACCTCAACTTCCGCCGCGCGCTCCTCGACACCGTCCCCGACATCGGTGCGCCCCTCCCCTTCCCCCGCAACTGGCACCGGAACTGACGCGGTGGATATGCAGACGCGCTCGCGCACCTGATCATCCCGAGCCTGCCGCGCATGCGCCCGTCCGCGCGCATGCTGCACCATCTGCGCTACATCGCGCCGCTGCTGCCCGCGGACGAGGACGGGCTGTCCGCGCTGCACTACTACGACTCGGCGGTGCAGCTCGCGCGGCACGCGGAGCGCGAGCCGACTGCGGAGGAGTTCCGCATCGGGATCGAGGCTGCGGGCGAGATCAAGCGCATGTGCGTGTTCCTTTCTCTCCGTCGATATGTGCTGTGCGTGCTGATGGGCTTTGTTTCGCAGATTGGAGGAGTGTAGGATGGAAATGCTGGAGGGATCGTCGACGAGCTTGTTGGATCGAACATTGCCTACAAAACGATGACACAGGATCTTCTTGCTTTGCCGCTTTCACGATACCTTATTGGAGTACTTTAGCTTATAATCTACAGACCTATTATATATACTCGTAATATATGTACGGAGCGACTGTATGGATCTTTTCGACAAGTTCTCTTTACGAGATGACAATGAATCAAATCACACTTTGGAAGGATGTCACGAGTTCATTCCGTCAGATGAACAACATGCTATGTATTCTAGATCAACAATGCAAATCGTCTGATATCCCAAGGCAAGAAATCTAATCCCAGAGCAGTTGTTGAGACCCTGCCTGCATGCAACACCAGCTGAAGGTAGCGCGGCTTAGAACAGGAAGACCTAGTACCCGTAAGTGAGTCGGGATAGAGAATGACCAGACAGAGCAGCATACCTGGTCTTCGAGCTTCGAAACGGTGCGGGGCTTCGGGTATCCCAAGTCGTCGAGATATTTTCTGTGTCCCACGTCAGCAACGCAACAATGTGCATATATGGAGCATCCACTCACTTCATCGCGGTCATCATGGGCGGTGGACCTGTACACATCATGAATACCACGCGTCACAGCAACGTCAAGACGACCACGCACCGCAGAGCAAAACCTTGATGTTGTGGTCCGACGGCGGCAGGTGCGCCGCGATCTGCTCCTTCGTGACAAAGCCCACGCCGCCGGTCCAGCCAGCCGGGGGATTGTTGAGCACGTAGTACACCTTGAAGCGGCCGGGGTGCGCCGCGGCGAGCTCGTCGAGCTCCTTCTTGAGCAGGATGTCCTCGGGGTTCACGTTCGCGTAGATGAGGCTGAGCTTCGTGCGGTCGAGCGGGTTCTTGAGCGCGGCGCGGATGATCTGCAGCATGGGCGTGATGCCGGTGCCGCCTGCGATCATGCCGAGCTCGCGCGAGAGCGAGCCGTGGTACGTGAACTGGCCCTTGGGCCCCTTGACGCGGATCTGGTCGCCGAGCTTGAGCAGTGAGATGTGCCGCGAGATGTTGCCCTTTTCGTACGCCTGCGGGGGGTGAGTGGGGCGCGGCGCGTGACGCGGGGTACGTTACCTTGATGAGCAGGTCGAAGCGCCCGCGGTCGTCGTCGCTGCTGGTGGGCGTGTAGCTGCGCATGATCTCCTTGCCATTGATTTCCGCGGAGATCTGGATGTGCTGGCCGATGGGGAGGCCGAGCACGTCCTCCGGGTGCGGGAGCGCGAAGCGGTAGCTGTGCAGGCGGGTCAGCGATCGAACTGCTGGCACACTCGGACGTGACGTACATCGCGGTATTCGGAGAGATGACGATCTTCTCGACAAGCGTGAATGTCTGCCACTGCTTGGGGTCGAGGACGGGCTTGCGCTCTGCACGGACGCATGGTAAGGCACTATGGGCGCTAAACACGGAGCTGCGAACTCACTGGAACGCCCGAATTTGAGGTAGATAAATGCGCTGCTGGCGAGGGCAAGTGCAAGCGCGACCAGCTGCGCGAAATTGCTCTCACGGATGTTGAGGAAGGTCGGAACTGACTGGGACATGTTTGACGTGGAGGCGCGTTCTGACGAACTGTCTAGACCGATGAGGATGAGCTTGGAGATATCGTAGTCCGTGTCTCTAAGAGCAGACTGGAGCCAACGAAAGCCAGTGACGAGGGAGACGAGGACAACTGAAAAAGAGAGGAGGAAAAGGACCTGGAGGTGGTTGACCATCTGCCCGTCAGTAAACCAAGGTAGACTAGTACGTCGCGTCCCCAATGGAAAGTCCGGAGCGAACTCGACCCACCGCAATCCCACCTGCCTTTTCGGACGCGTCACGCCGGCCGCAGGGGCCGAGATCGGGCTCATTAGTAGTGGCCTCCGTACAACATCCGTGCGATGACAATGTGCTTTCTGTGCGCGCATTGATGAGAACAACAATTGAATTGCCAAAGACCGCAACATCTGCATGCTACAGATCCGAAACATCTGGCTGCCTCAGTTGATGATCGCGTGGAAGGGCGGTTGATCAGGCAGTGCAGGATTGGGAGCGTGGGAAGGCTGAGCAAAGGGCGGTAGAGTCGGAGAGATGTTGAACTGGTTGGCCAGACGTTGACCACGACTGCCTTCATATTGGCCGGGACCGCTGTTGGGTTTCTCTTCTCTTCTTGCTGTCTGTTTCTTGACCGTCCATTCTTTTTGTCTATCTGCTTTTTTATTCCTTGTCTTATCTCGCCCAGGCTACGCAGCGCGTGTCTGACCACCCAGCAGAAACGATGCAAAGCGTCAACCCCCCCATGCCACGCAAGAAGCGGCCTCCTACCCTCTTGCGCATTGACACTCCCGCACACTCCTCATTAGCGCTCGCTTCTGCGGACACCTCCTCAGCTTCTGCCTCTGCTTCCACTGCCCCCTCTTCTGCCATTTCCGATTCAGACTCTTCTTTCCAGTTCCCCCCTCCAAACAAGTCGCGGTCCTCGAGAAACATGAAGAGGCTTTCCCTGACCCTGCCATCGGCCCAGTCGTCGACCGCTTCCCTCGCGATCCCCGACCCAGAGCCTCCGCAGAGCGGCCGTCCTCGCCGCCCTTCTGTTGCTTCTCTCCCAGTCATCAACGTCCCCTTCCGCAAGGAAGAAGAAAGCTCGCCCTCTGTGCCGTATGTCGATGGTCCCGTCGAGATTCTACCCAACATTTGGCTAGGCTCAGAAGACAATGCGCGCAACTGGCCTGTTCTCATCGAACGTGGCATCCGCTCCATCCTCAACGTCGCCAAGGAAGTCAACTCTCCCTTTGACGCGCTCTCCGCGCAGCCCTGCGCCCGTTCTCCTCCACTCCCAACCTCGGCGAGACCCTCCGCGCACCCCAGGACACCTACTACCCCGCACATAAGCTTACGGGCAGGCCCGGCATGCACTACCTCAAGCTCCAGTGGTCCCACGGCCAGTCCGACCTGGTGCAGCATGGGTTCGCATCTGCCATGGCTTTCGTCGATCAGTCGCTGGAGCGTGGAGATGGCGTGTTGATCCAGTGCGTCCGCATCATTTCACTTGCACGCCAAGATCACTGACGATCTCCAATAGCTGTCAATGTGGCATCTCACGCTCAGCCACCATGGCTATTGCCCTGGTCATGCGAGCCGCTGCCACCCGCTCGCCTTCTGTCCCGCCTGAAGTGTGGGAGCTGAAGGGTATGCAAGCAGCCTATTCCTATGTCAAAGAAAAAAGCACATGGATAGGACCTAATATGTCGTATGTATATGTCCCTGTCTCTTTCGGAAATTGTCTCTGAAGTCCCCTCCTAGCCTAATCTACCAACTACTAGACTATGAACGCAACCTCCGCGGAGGCGATGCTTCTCCCGAATTTTCTGACCAATCTTCTTCCCATGTCGCAGACGATGAGGAGTGGGGCCGCCGCCGTCAGGCAATGGAGGACTTCCCAGAGGCGGAGGACGAGCGTGAGAGCTCGGAAATCATGCGCGAAGCACGCGCGCTCGACAAGGCGATGGAGGACCGGATCGTCGCCCGCAAGTCGTCCAGTTCATCCATCGGATCTGGGATCGGCATGGGGCCCGCATGGCGGAATCGCTACGGATCAATGTCTCGGAAACGCGCAGGCTCTATTGCAAGCAACATCACATCAAATAGCATCCTCAGCGAGAATTTGGTTGAGGAGGACGAGGAGCAGGAGCTGTTGGGCACTGGCATGGATTTTGATGCCACGAGCACAGAGACCACCAACTCATCCAACCTTGATGGCTCCGAGGACATGCACTCCTTCCCCTCCAGCGAAAATGAGATCGATTTCAGCCAAGCTACTCCAATGGCATCTCGCATCAACAATCGCGTTGCCCGCATGCCTCCGTCCGCCCCCGCAACCAAGTCATCATTCACGCTGCCCCCCGTCCCTGCTACGGCGATCAGGTCCACATTTGATATCGAGCCGCGATCGACACTTGTATCACGTCCAAAGCGGCGTCCACCGCCGATCGGCGTGCTCCCTCCCGTCCCGCACTCCCCCATCACCGCCGTCCAGCTCGATGATGTCGACGATCCGATGTCGATGCCGCCACCCCGGCAACGCACCGCCTCGCGCAAGCCCAAAACGCCACCCTTCTATCTCCGCCAGTACAACTCGCGGAGGTCCTCCAATTCTATGTCCTCTTCCTCCTCTTCATCTGATGCCGCCGCTTCGACGCCGTCGCAGACGCTATTTGTCTTCCCCCCGTCGCCGACACGCGGTGCACGCACGCCCTCCGCCATGACCCTGACCTCGAACCACGCGCCCGTGCCGTTCCCCGCCGTGTCAACCCCGCGTGTATCCGCGCTCAAAGGCCACGGGCGCAGTCGGTCCTTCATCGGCCTGATGTCGCCGCCGACGCCAACCACCGCGCACTCCCGCGTGGATGCGCGCGGCTGGATCGGCGGCGGCACGAACTGACGACCTCAGGCCATAAAGTGCTCGCTGCTATGTATTCAACGCAGGCTCTGCCTGTTGTGTTCTACAGCTCATGCTATGGCGTCCTCCCCGCGCGTTTGTTTTTACACCCCATGATTGACTCATACCTATGCTGGACGGACAATCTTCGCCTTCTCGATGCACATACGCTCTTTGACTCGGCCCTGCGGCCTCGCATCCGCCTGGTTCTATTTCTTGTCGTTATTCATTCTTGTCTGATTCACACCATTTGGACCCCGCACACTGCACTGGCACTGTTGTATATTATTTCCATTCTGTCGTCTGCGACCCATTTACCCTTTACCCGCGCTTATTTCCTCCATGTCGGTCGACTCTGTATCTATCACTGCATCTCACTTCGGTTTTCCGCGGTTGGTGTCGGTTTGCGTTTCAGGCAATCAATAAACAGGATAGACGGATACTGCGATTATGGTGCGCGTGTGGGTAGCTAGGAGCCGAAGACGCGCCCGACGCTGTTCTTCATGACGCCGGTGAGGATCGTCCCACCGAGACCGCCCATGCCCATATTCCACCCTGCGGACGCGGCGTTGCGCGCCCAGCGCTGTTTCGCATCGCGATCGCTGTCGGACGGTGTGTGAGTGTGAGTTTATCTGGAGGAGCAGGGGTGCGTACGCGTAGGTGAAGCCAACGGCGTTGGTGATGTTGAAGATGAGGGCCAGGAGCACTATTGGCGCGAATCTGAAACGGTGTGATTGACATTTTTGGGCTATGCGGGAGGGACGTACGAGAGGTTGAATTTGAGGAGGAGACGATGAAGAGGACGAGCCAGAGCGCGGGGAAGAGGTAGAGCGCCGTCTGTCAATCCGGCGATGAGTGGTAGGCACTGGACGGATGAAACAGATACACATACCCAGAACATCCTGAGAAGAGGCCGCAATGGGTTATGTGGGCGCGACGAGTATGGAGAGATACACGTACTTGGAATCGACAGGGTTCGCGGGTCGTGTGGGCTGATCGCGCCGTCAGGTGTACGCTTACCGGACAGGCCCATCGATATGAAAGCACGTACATCTCGGCTCTCGAAGACCCAGTAGCTTTCGCCGTCATCATCCACCTGGGACATGGCATTCAGCCCTCACGCGCAGGTTCGCAGATCGAGGAAGCATACCTGATTCCAGAACCGGAGGCCTACCAACGTGCGCCCCGACACGTTCTATGCGCCTATTAACATAAACCACACGAGAAAGACAGATGAAACGCACCCGACAGTTCCAGAAGTCCATAGCGAGCAGAACAACCACCACAACGGTCTGTACATGCACCAGTCAGAAGCAGCGGCGCGTGTGAGGGAAGAAGACGGACTGAGACAACATAGTTGCTCGTGAAGAATCCACATAGGATGTACGTCGTTATTGCGGCGATGCGGAATATGAATAGGAAGAAGAGCGCGAGAGGATGCGCGGACTGTGTACGGCCAGTGAGTATGCACTGCGCACAGATGAGCGGGTACGTACTTGGCGGAATATGCCTGCGAGACCTGGAATGGATGTAAGTCGCGAGAAATAGACAGATAGTGCAATGCGCACCTGATTCTGCGTCGTTCTGTGTGGGGGCAAGACCTGCAGATTGGTTGTTCGGGTTGATGACTGCGGGGCGTGTGTTGCTCGTGGCATTCTGATTTCCTGAGACAGGCTGCGTTGGCGCACTGGGCTCATCTGGCTCGATTGTCTCGAGCAGGGGAGTGGCAATGCTCATGACAGAGTCGGACCTGTGAGTATGGGGCAGGTATGATACGGCGGTGGCGGGGCGAGGGCGCGGTGACGGAAGAAGGGATCCATAAACGCCTACAACTGATCCGATGCACGTGCGCCTATTTCGCCTCACCGACGACCTCCCGCCCCTCTCGATGCCCCTCATCCCAGACCATGTCCGGACTCTCCACACCAGATGAGGCGACTGCCCTCCTCGGCGAGCACCGCCGCCCCCGCACGCCCTCGCGTCCACCCATCACGCCCACCGTCGAACGCATCCGCGCGCAGGGCGCGCAGGCCATCACGCGCGACGGCACGCTCATCCCGCCCTTACCGTCGACCGTGGAGGAGACCGCGTTCCGGCTCATTGTACTACTACAGTCGTATATCCTGACGAAGCGCGCGACCTGCGCGCGCGGGGACGTGTGGGAAGTGTGGTCGCAAGAGCTGGTAGCCGCGGACGACGCGCAGGAGCTCGAGCGGCATGTGCTGCTGACATGGTCGGATTTCGTGGAGGTGGAGAGGACGAGCCTGGAGATCGAACAGTGCTTGTGGTGCGAGTTCCCGCTGGTGGACGCACAGGGGGAGGTCGTTCGAGGTTTGTGCTACTGTCTTCCGCGTACGTGGATGGTGTGCTGATACGCAGCGTTCCATAGTCGTGGATTTTCTCAAGCAGTCAGATGCGCCGGAAGCTTTGCTGTCGCACCGGCTGGTCCTCTTGAGTTTAGAGCGTACCTGGCGTCACGGGAGACTAGTGGATCCCGCGCCTTCGTTATGGGAGCGTGCAGTCCAGCATTTTGATGCAAAGTCGACCCCGAGGTGAGTTGACAATATGGCTTTACAAAGATGTCGTAATGAACGCGCGGTTTCAGGGTAATACACGCTTTCGACACGCTATTGCAGCTCGGGTATCTGGCTTTGCTTGCCCACTATGTATTGAATCCTCCAGAAAGACCCATAATCACCATGGCATCTAGAGTTATAGGGGCGCGAGAAATCTTGCTCCTTCTGTATTCATTCAGTATACTGTGTCGGCCATCCACTCCTCAGGTCTTCCCGTCAGCCCTCGTCATCTTAGCATTTTTGTACAGCTTACCAGCTGCTCCATTTCCTGGCGACACATCCTACACAATCCTTTTGTTCTCTCTGGTTCTTCACATCCTCCTCCTGCATCTACCCCGTCCACCCAGCCCCAATTTCTTTCTGCCGGTCCACATCACATTACCGCTGTCGTCGCTCCTTTGGTACGAATTCACGCGGACGCTCTTCCCCGTGGCGCTTTTCTACCTCCCCGCATTCCTTGTATCGTCTTATCTGCTCTCGGTGTCCATCATTGAATCCTTCCCTCACTTTCCCCTCACGCTCCTGCTGAGCTCTACAGCACCAATGCAGACACGGCAGGGACTGCTCATCCTCTGGGCCATTGTCCAGTTCCTCGTCCTCGCCTCAACGGCCCTACTCGTGCTTTTCAGCGCATCCCTGCTCTCCCTGCCTCACCGCCCGTCGAATCCGTGGGACCGGTATTCGCAGCCGGTGGGGTACCAGGCGCGCAGGATTTTCGTCTCCGCCGTGATGATGTACTCCGCCCCGCATGTCTTCCCTCCGCCACTAAACCTACCTAGAATCGTACTCATCTTGTTACCGAGGACAGTGCTGAGAATATTTGGGAGAAAGGAGCCGGCTTTCATACGGGTTGTAGAACGCATTCTGTGGAGATTAACGGTTGGACTCCCATGCCTGGTTGTTGCAGGACTCTGGTTATGGCGATGATACGTGTATCTTCTGGCACACTCTTAACTTATTTGTTTTAACTGTATGGATTGCACCAGGACTGCGTGGAATATATAACTTTCCTCGGGCGGAGCCTTCCAGTCAGGTTTGTCGAGTCATCTGGTGGAGCATTGCAAGACTGACAGTTCCAGGCTGATCCGGCCACGGGTGTGCCTGATAAAGATGCGGGGAATTTGCCGGAACATGCAAATCGAAACGGTAACAGTCGGTCGCGATCCAGCACCGGGGGAGGTGATCGAGAATTTTTGCAGGCCGTTGAAAGCCAGACGTGGGGTGATTTTTCAAACCGCGTAGCTGATTCTGCGCGATAACGAGTCGAGCTCTGTGCGTTACGAGAATCGAATGAACGGGACGCGATGAGTCCTTTGATTCATCAAGCACCGCCGCATGCAACGATATACGAAGACGAAGCGACGTCGGGCAAGCGAGATAGCAGGTGCGGGGCGCGTTAGTACGCGAACGGCTATGCTCGAAATTTGCGATGCGCCGGTGGATTGGCGCGACGGAGAGAAATGCGCGTGCTGCCCGACGACGACAGGAACCCGGATGACCGAGCGCGACGCGCCGAAGTAGCCCGAATGGTGTTCTTCGTACCATATGTTCTACCCCATCAAACCCTCATCATGCGGTCATGCGGCCTTCTCCACTGGGCGTCATTATAATTATAATTATGCGGGGCCCATTTTTCAGATCTTCCCCCCTTCTGCCACCATCTCTCCCGACCATCCCTTCCAGCGACGTCCCTCGCTATGTCTTCCGGGGACAGCTACGATGAGAAACTGAAGAATGAGAAGACGGAGGTGCACACGACCGCCGCGGCCGATGTCACAGATGATTCCAATTCTTACCTCGAAGGCGGCGGTGCGCCGCCCGAGCAGCAGAAGCTCAAGCGGCAGCTGAAGAACAGACACATTGCCATGATCAGGTATGTCCCGTCTGCTTGTAGCGTCGCCTCGTCTGACCTGTCGATGTTTGCAGTATTGGCGGTACGTACATATCGATCACCCTCCGCGGGTCATGATTTATTGAGCACGCGACTATATTTAGGTGTCATCGGGACTGGTCTTTTCCTGGGAACCGCGACCTCCCTTGCGAACGGCGGCCCCGTCGGTCTGCTCCTTGGGTATGCCGTCGTAGGCACCGTATGCTACAGCGTCATGGTCCGTCCGGCTGTCCCCACGAACATTTCATGTGCACCCAGCTGACCGGGCGCGTATCAGGTCTCCCTCGGCGAAATGATCGCCTTCCTCCCTATACCCGGTGGGCATATCAAGCTCGCGGAGCGCTTCGTGAACCCGGCGCTCTCGTTCACAATGGGCTGGAACTACTGGTACAACTGGACGTTCATCCTGCCCGCGGAGCTGAGCGCAGCGTCCGTGCTCATCAACTACTGGAACAGGACCGTCAACAACTCGGTGTGGATCATCATATGCCTGCTCGTCGTGGTCGCTATCAATTTCATGGGCGCTGGTAAGCGACATCATCAATTGCCTCGATTTCCCCGGAACTGAGATCCCGCGCGCAGGTGTTTATGGGGAAGCCGAATTCATCTTCGCTTCGATCAAGGTCGTTACTATCACTGGTGGGTGCTGTCCGATTGGAGATAATCGCTTGGGGCTCACCCGACGTCATAGGTCTTATCATCCTTGGTATCGTCCTCGACCTCGGTGGTGGCCCAACCATGACCGACTCGGCTTCCGGTACTGGAAGAATCCTGGCCCCTTCGTTCAGTATGACGGCATTGCTGGCACGAAAGGGCGCTTCCTGGGATGGTGGGCTGTCATGACCCAGGCCGCCTTCTCCTTCATCGGAACCGAGATTGTTGCAGTATGTGTCGAAACTTCCATTGTTGTGCCGCAGTCAATCTGAAGTAACCTGCTGTAGATTGCTGCTGGTGAGGCTAAGAATCCGCGACGCAATCTCCCGAAGGCGATCCGCCGGGTGTACGTCCGGATCCTGCTGTTCTACATCGGTGGTGTCGTAGTCATTGGCCTGCTCGTCCCGTCCAATCAGCCCGGCCTCGGTCTGAACTCGACCAACGCTGGAGGATCTCCATTCGTTATTGCCATCCAGAATGCCGGGATCAAGGCTCTTCCAAGTGTGAGTCTCTTGAGGGACGTGCGTATCTCGGCTATTAATTGAGCGTCATGTATGACAGGTCATTAATGCGGCGCTTCTCACATCTGCCTGGTCTGCGGCTTCTAGTGACATGTACACCAGTTCCCGCGCTATGTGTAAGTAGCAGTCGTCTTTCTGTCATTTCGTTCACTGACCAATTGCCGTTGACAACAGATGGCTTGTCGGTGGCCGGAAACGCGCCCAAGATCTTCCAACGCACCACACGCAACGGCCTTGCCCTGGGTGGCCCTCGTGCTCTCGACTTTGTTCGCGCTCCTCGCGTTCATGGGCATTAACAGCGGCTCCGGCGCAGTTTTCACGTGGTTTTCGAACATGACGTCCATCGCAGGTCTGATGACCTGGTTCGGCATCGCCGTGACCTACATTCGTTTCTACGCAGGCTGCAAGGCTCAGGGCATTGACCGGACCAAGCTGCCTTACGCCTCGGGTCTGCAGCCTTTCGCGGCGTGGTACGCAGCCATCTCGTGTTTCATCATCTGCTTCGTACGTGGCCTTGCTTTCTATCTTGCCCACATGTGAAATTGACGCGCCTGCCTGTTTTCAGTTCAGCGGTTTCGCGGTGTTCATCAAGGGTCACTGGGACACAGCGTCGTTCGTGACGAATTACCTGCCCTTCATGCTCTTCCCGGTGCTGTACGCCATCTCGTTCTTCTGGACGCGCGTGCAACCCGTCGCTGCGGAAGACATGGACTTCGTGTCTGGTCTAGCAGAGATCGAGGCCGAGACCTACGACGAGCCCCCTCCTAGAAACAGGACGGAGGCGATCTGGCAGTGGCTGGTACGTTGGACTTCGCCTGTGCCGCGACATCGATGATTCTGACACTTCAACAGATGTAATCCGCGTGTCAATGTGTACTGTAGTGCGGACTTACCTGGAAGCTCGTGCATATACATTTAGAGGGCCCGTTCCCTCGTGTAAAATACCCCGGCAACAAGTATAATTACCCTGTGTTACCCTGTAACAGTCCGTTACCCATTCATTTGTTGTTCTGCTACGCAATCAAAGGCATTTGTGTTCTGACGGTTCTTGCAAGTTTTGTCGATCGATTCAGGTCAGCTGTGTGAAAGGCAAAAATTTGCAACTTTGAGATGTTGCTGTGAAACGGCATGCGGAGTGTTGTGGGGTATCGGCCGGGGCCAGGTACAGTCGCGGCTATCAGATCCGCCTCCGACGCCGACGCCGACGGTCTGCGTCTGTCTGCGTCGCGCGTCGCGTTCCGGGTTGAAAGTTTTCAACATGACAGCGGGGGAACTATGGCCGGACGTTCCTAAGCGACTGATGGTCTGTATCCCTGCATCCTGTCAACTGAATTACTTACTGGGTTTTTATCTCCGTAGTTGTCTAACTTCACATGATGTATATGATGTGGCACGCGACACTGCGCCATCACATGGGTCCGCGACGCCTTTGGGCCACTGGGAGACCAAATCCTGGCTTCCTACAATGGGGTTGCATAGAAGACAGTCGTGCTGTGTTTAAGGACACGGTTCCAGGCGACATATAAAAAGGAACGGGAGGCAGGTAAATCTTGAGGTAGGCTTCGCGACTTATATGATAGCTCAGCGCTTAAGAGAAGTACAGGCACGATTCATACAACGAAGCCAAGATGCACTTCAATTCGTGCACAGGTTCGCCTTGTCAAAGACACATGCTCATACTGGTCCATGGCCCTCCAGACACAGACGGGCGTATGCATAAATCGAGTACGCCACGGTACAGCGACCTGCGGCTGCAGGTTGCTCCAGCCAGGGCTCGACGATAACGTTCGTTCGTCTTATCGGCGCAAGGATTTATCTTGACATTTGGCGTGTTGGCGGTTGCCTGGACAGACGCGCCCCTTCAGGCACGCGTCTTTATCTGGGACCTACGCATCAATGAGCCAGGGCCAAGACACTGTATACGATAACGACCTGCTCGGCTACTTCCACCGTCTCCAATCTCCCATATAAGAGGGCGCTCCCGTGCCACATGTGCTTCTGTAACCTAGCTCTTTTTTTGGTTGCTCTTCTCCCGGTGGTCCTCATAAGCCCCGCAGGCCTTCACTATGGCCCCCTCCGACGATTCCGCTTCCGAGAAGAACTCGGCGGGCAAGCATGAGGCGTACACCGCGCCCGCCTCAAACGACTATCATGGGGAGGGTCACCTCGAGGGCGGCGAGCCCGTGCACAGGCTGAAGCGCCAGCTCAAGAACCGGCACATTTCTATGATTAGGTATGTCTTACGTTTGTGTTTTCTGTGCGTTCTGACGTGACTATTCTTGCAGTATTGGCGGTATGTATATCCCTATCTCAACATTGGAGTATCGTAGAGACAGTTATCGCAGGTGTTATCGGTACGGGTCTGTTCCTGGGAACCGCTTCTTCTTTAGCAAATGGAGGCCCCGTTGGTCTCCTCCTTGGCTACCTGGTCGTCGGTTCGATCTGCTATAGCACAATGGTCAGTCACCATACTGAACGTCTCTGAATTACGTTTGAAGCCAAAGCACAGATCTCTCTGGGCGAGATGATTTCGTACTTGCCCATACCCGGTGGACATATCAAGCTTGCCGAGCGTTTTGTGGACCCCGCGCTCTCCTTTACCATGGGCTGGAATTACTGGTACAACTGGACCATTGTCTTACCCGCGGAGCTGAGCGCCGCGGCGGTGCTTATCAATTTCTGGGATAAGAATGTCAACTTGAATGCCGCATGGGTCACGATATGTCTGGTTGTCGTCGTCACTATCAATTTCCTCGGCGCTGGTTCGTAATCCCCTGCTTCACATCTCAGCGCCATTGATCTATAAGAAAATATTCAGGTGCTTATGGTGAAGCAGAGTTTATCTTCGCGTCCATCAAGGTCATCACCATTACTGGTGCGTATTGGATGGCGTTTTTGCTTTTTGGCAGGTGGCTTATCTGGATTTGAATAATCAGGTCTCATCATCCTCGGGATCGTGCTTGATCTCGGAGGAGGCCCCAATCACGACCGTATCGGTTTCCGCTACTGGAAACACCCTGGTCCATTCGTGCAGTACAATGGAATCAGTGGTTCTGAGGGCCGCTTCCTTGGCTGGTGGGCCGTGATGACCGGAGCGGCATTCTCGTTCATTGGCACAGAAATCACTGCGGTACGTTTACCCTCATCATCTATTGCGCAGCGCCCATCTCATTTTTGACAGATCGCAGCCGGTGAGGCGAAGAACCCGAGGCGGAACCTGCCCAAGGCTATCCGCCGTGTCTACGTTCGTATCCTGCTGTTCTACGTTGGGGGTGTCATTATCATCGGCTGGCTTGTCCCGTCGTCCGATCCGCGTCTCAACTTGACCTCCGGTACGGCTGCGGCGTCTCCCTTCGTCATTGCCATCCAGAACAGCGGTATCAAGGTGCTGCCACATGTATGCGTCTTCGTTATGCTTTTGGGTGCTGTTGCTGATTTCATCCTTGTACAGATCATCAATGCTTGTCTCTTGACATCCGCGTGGTCTGCAGCGTCTAGCGACATGTACACCAGTTCTCGCGCACTCTGTAAGCTCCTCCCGAACAGTGACAATTCTCCCAACGCTCATATACCGCGCATAGATGGCCTCGCGGTATCCGGAAACGCGCCAAAATCTTCTCCAAGGTGACCCGCAACGGCCTGCCCATCTACGCGCTCTTCATCTCCACCGCCTTCTCCTTCCTCGCATATATGGGTGTTAAGTCCGGCTCGGGCAAGGTCTTCGGCTGGTTCGCGAACATGACCTCCGTCGCAGGCCTCATGACGTGGTTCGGCATCTCCGTCACGTACATCCGCTTCTACGCGGGCTGCAAGGCGCAGGGCATCGACCGCAGGAAGCTCCCGTTCTCGTCCCCCCTCCAGCCGTACGCCGCGTACTGGTCCGCCGGAGCGACCGTCGTCATCTGCTTTGTGAGTATCCGCCCGCCTGCCGGGTGCCATGATACTGCTGCTGACGTTCTATCTCGAGTACAGTTTAGCGGGTGGTCGGTCTTTTTGAAGGACAACTGGGACACCGCGTTCTTCGTCACGAACTATCTGCCGTTCATCCTCTTCCCGATCCTCTACGCCGGCTCGCGGCTGTGGTATCGCACGCCGTGGGTAAAGGCGGAAGACATGGACTTCATCTCTGACATCGCCGAGATCGAGGCGGAGTGCTACGATGAGCCTCCGCCGCGGAACAGGTGGGAAGCGTTCTGGCAATGGCTGGTGAGTATCTTTTTATTGCTAATGCAACTGGCAGAATGCTAATGGCTTTGGTACAGATGTAATTCAAGTTAGTCCTGGATGTGTAAGGTTTGGTTGGGGATGTACTCTATACTCCACATAGCATGCGTCGAACTTCAAGCTATTATAATGTGCAATTATTCATACCGTTTTGTTCTTGCAATAGGAAGTTCTTCCTAGTCTCCAGCATCGTCTTTGTATCGTTCACGGACGGGTCTTAGCGCTGCATTCTCGATGCAAACTAGACTATATACAGTAGACCGGGGCAAAAAGGTCAAGCCGTGGCTTGTCCGGGTATCATGAATGGGTGGAGAAATAAGCTGCGGATATCAGCTGCAGGTTCTCGTGTCGCGTGTCGTCGCTGGAAGACAACCAACGGCACTAAGACGCCCCGAGGATTTATTTCCCGACACGAGGCTCCCTCATCCGGGATGTCCGAAATCTTCGACTACTCCCCTCCCCAAAGCGGCATCGCAAAAAAATCTAAATAGGTGACCTTTGTCGTTACCGTGAAATATTAGTCTGCGCTGCATCCGCTTCTGTTCCGAGATCTTCCGACCAAAATTGTTGGCAGACCTCATACGGCGACGGGAATCGAAGAAATTGCTGGTTCGTCGACCATACACATCGTATATTTGTATATACGACAAATCTATGAGCAAAGTATTATAATACGAGCAAATAGGTCTTCGAACGGCAAAAGTGCGATCCGAAGGGAAGGAATAATGAATATTTATTGAGATCGAACGAGTGGGTTTGAGGTAGGATACGAGCACAGATGATGGAATGATGCATGTGGTACAATGTGGACGAGTTCGAAAGGTGCATAAATGACAGGATATGTTCACGCGCTGCGATCACGAAGAGAAAATGCGGTTACGGAACAAGTGGCGATAACGGACTTCCCTTTTCAGGTCTTGTTGGTTGGGATATGGAGGTTGATTGCTGGAAAAATTTGACGTGAGTCTGTGTACGTGATAAATCCTGGCGCACACTTACCACGGAACCAAGTAAGAGCATCTGATGTCGATGATGCCTCGAAATAAAGAATGGCCTTATTATCGACGAGACGCAATACTGTGTACTCGAAATAAGTAGATGTGAGTTTAGAATGTAAGACAGAACTGACCATTTCCATGTACAATACTTGCAGGTTGCGGCAGGGTCTGCATGCGAAGGACAGCCCAAAGGTCAACATATGCATTCGGGTCCTTGCCGTCAGTGGGATCGCGACAGAGAACAAGTAGGTCGTTGCACAAGATGCCGATGAGTGATCGAGGGGTCTGTTCGGGCGACAAGCATTCTACTTGAACATTGGATGGATCGCCTTGAGCATTGATCACCTCAAATGCGATAGTTGCCTTCCGCACTACTCTCGTCAAAAGCAATGGTCCATCCATGATTAAGCGTCTACAGATACCTAAGCTATTTATTACAGGCGAGAGGAAGAATCTTCACTCACCGATGCGGTTGGACCAATGGACTTGGGAACTTTCCGCGAATTCTCGCTTGCCATTGAACAAGCTTGCGTCGAGACTCCGATTCCCGCTTTCCTTCGTTCATGTTCGTAGCCAGTGATGATATCTCAGCCAGGGCCTTATCCAAAGGATCCAAGTAATCGTAGGTCGGAGGAGTACTCCGAATAAGTTCTTCCAACTAATACGATGTCAGAATTCTTACTTGAAAACAAGTAAATGGCATCATCTCACCAGCAGTCGGTATCGTGGTATCCGTTGTACAGGAAGCAACAAGTAACCCTCCAAATTTAACTGGGAGTGGCGCGGGCTCATCCGGCATCGCTTCAGATATGTTTTGATGCGTTTGCGTTGACTGGACGACAACGGCCCTACTCCAGCAGGAACACCGTCAGGACTCATAGCCGGAGCACTGATCGCCGATATAGCTAATCCAAGACCAATCATCTGAGCATTGCTGGACGATGGTGAAATGTGGGACGGAGGACTTGCTGTCCCAGCAAGCGAGCGATCCGAAAGCCAATATTTGATACGTTGAACCGAGTTATCAAAATTACTACAATCGATGGTAAGGAGGGAATGTAGAACGATCAGAAATCGACTTACTTGATATATGTCGAATACATCTTCATGAATGCCGCATGCGAAACAAAGGCGTTTGCCACAGCCTTTGCCACTTCGTTTGAAAGTCTACCATCTGCATCGCTTTCAGCCAATACAGCTGCCGGTTTCAAAGTGGCTTGGCCGCCGTCTCCAACGATGGCAGGAAGCTTTCCTTGTGAAACTGGAAAAGAGCATCGAGTCCACTAAAAACCAGCTTTCTCTCAGGTGCAGGGACCACCGTCTCCTTAGCAGAGCTAACACCGCCCAAAAGGTTAACGGGAGCAGCAGCGGGCTTGATATAGATATCGACGAGCTCTTGCAATCCCTTGACGTATGTCCGTTCAGTTCTGAATAACCATGATTAGCGACAGGTCAGGCTTATAATGAACCAAACTTACTCGACGATCTCCCGCACGATCATTGCCCGCTTTCCACTGTCGTCTTTGTATTTTCGCTCTTCTCCACCGCTCGAGCCGTTACTGTCGGTAGTGACGACACTAGCGGTCTGAGCTGAACTTAGGCTACGCAAACGCACAATAGATTCCATGGACCGCAGCTGGTCCGAAGAGCTCCCAATGAAAGGCATGGAGTTCATGGAACCATCTGATACGACCCGCCCGGTCTCGACCAAGGTAGGTCTGCGAGACCGAGTACCGCTCCCAGACAGGTCGGCGGATGAAGGTGACTGGCTATAGATGCTGAACGTATTTGTCTGCGATAGCGACAAATCATTCATATCACGGAGGTATGCCATGACTGAGCGCAAGGATCTGGTATAAGCTTCCCGGACCTTCTCCTGCTCGCGCCGCTGATACTGCTCGATGTCATCGATAACAGGGCTTGGTGCTTGAGTATTCTCTCCCTCTGCGTCATCTGTTTGCTCGACAGCACTGACTCCAGGTAAGAACTCTGAAGGTACAGGAATCGACAACGCCGGAGGTGTATCAATCGGCAAGAAGCTCCGACGCTTTGCAGGGCGACTGGTAGGCGGCGCAAGAGACGATGCAGACAAAAATCCCGGAGAGGGACCCAGAGGTGGCAGCGGATTCTCGGAGGGGAGCTCCTTCTCCGGTTCCTCGATGGCAGGAGAAAGACATACAGACACGTTCGGGATCTCAGCAGGCGATTCGACCAGAGCACCTTCAGCGGAAGGAAGACGAACGTCGATTTGGGGGACAGCCGCGTAAGGCACGCTCGGGGCTGACGCCGACCTGTCGATTGGGCCCGGAAGCGGTTGAACGGAGGGGCGGCCGTGAGTAGGACGAGGAGGAGGGGTGTGCGAATCGGAGCGCATCTTCCCCATGGACATCTTCTTGAGAAAACCCCAGCGACCGGACTTCTCCTTGTCCTTCTCTTCTCTGCGTCGCGATCCGGAGCGTTGGCGCTGAGCATGCTTTCGGCATGCACTTCCTTTTCCGGTGGTGACGTCGGCCTTTCCTTCACAGCAGAAGACTTGCGCCGGCTCAGCGACGCCCCTTCCCCGGCCGGCTCCGACGACGAGAGTCGGTCCCATAGCGACTTGTCCAACGCAGGTCGTGCGACTACTCCCCTCGCGAACCAGCTGCGGCTGCCAAGCCAGCAGTGGCCCCCAAACTTGCAAAGCGAGTTGGCAGGGCCACTGGTGCTGCGAGCATCGGATCCTGATCCAACAGATTCGAAGCTGATGAAGATGATCCGTAATGCGACGTGCTCGGTCTGGCTGGCGTAGACAACGTCGACTGGCTAGTGACCAATGGCGGAGGAGCCATAGCACCTCTTCGCAGCTCGCCTGCACTCTTCATGCGCCGAATTTCCCTCTCAGGTTCACCAAAGTATCCAGAATCAGGTACATTCCGGGACTGATGTTGTGACGGCGGCCGGGACAGGCTTCGCTTGTCGCCACTATCCTTCCGGTTTTTGTCGAAGTACCGACGATTAGGAGTTGTCCGCGTACGCTGAACGCCGCGTGCAGGAGGTGAACGATCAGGTGCCAATTCTGGCTCTGTGGCTGCCCGACCGAGCAACGAAGAGCGCGTTGGCATGATAGTGTCCTCATCCTCGGGCGTGCGACCATCTGTCTCGAGGGCTGGGAAATCTACTTCGTCCTCAAGATCAGTGTCTGCCTCAGACGAGGCCCGTGTGCTGGCCGAAGGTAGTGGAAAGATTGGTGTAGATGGTGGGTATGCAGGAGTTGCCGATTCCTTTGAGAGGAGGGGATCTACCAAAGCTTTCCACGGCCCTTGAAAAGGATTACCATCTACGAGAAGCATCTCGAGCGATGGGAGGAGGCAGAACCAGCTGGGTAAAGAGTACATCTTGTTCCGTCGCATGCTAAGGGTATGGAGTTTCTCAAGAGAACTGAGAGGGCTGGGCAAGTTGAAAATTCCGGTCGAGTCTGCTATGAGCACACGAAGCGAGGTGAGATTGGCGATAAACACCGGTAAGGCGCGCAGGGGATTGGATGACACGTTCAGTTCCTCAAGGCAAACGCATGACTCCAACGCAGGCGGGAGAGCATTCAGAAAATTGGCAGAGATATCAAGAGCAAGGAGCGTGTTGCAAATTTGGGGCAATGAACTCGCCAGGAAGGACGGTATCGAGTTCGGTGTACTTGATGAACCAACAAGAAGATGAGTTGTCCCTTTATACGATCATGTCGTCGTGTCAATCACCACGATACGCATGGTCAAATGTCAACTTTACACGTACCTGTCTGCACATGCAAATGGACAGTGGCAACTCCATGCCCTTGCACAATTAGGCCACGTCCTTCTTCTGCGATCACTGCCGCTGAAGTCCGTTCCTGTTCTCTTCTTTCTTCCTCTTCTTCTTCTACGTCGTCCAAATCCGTTTCCTCCGTCTCGTCACCGCTCGTCAAGTCCACCTCATCCCGTTCATCAACAGCCTGCCAACTCAAGTCGTAACTGGGCTGCGGGCGCAAGCTCGGACTGCCAAGAGTCTTCTCGTGAACGCTACCGCTATTGCTACGCGCAAGAGATGAACGAGAACGAATACTCCCTGAATAAGAGAGAGACCACCGCCCTTGGTCAATCGGAACCCTTGATTGTGATCCAGATGAGGAAGCCGGTGTCTCTTGAGCAATCATCTGCACGATCTCGTCTGATGTAATGCCGAGTCCGATGCCTTCTTCGTCTTCCCCGGATGCTACGTGAACGGGGCTGTACTCGCTAGCGGCAGGAGCACTGCCAGAACTGGTGTAGGCAGAAGAGCGGGTCGAGCCTGACGACGCGCCCGACGAAAGAGTAGGTGGGGTGGAGCTGAGGTGTTGATGGGGGGAGCGGAATGGGTAAGGGTCTGGATATTGAGAAGGGTCCGGAAGAGCTGCGCCTTTCGGAGGTCGTAATGAAGGCCGTGCGGGCGTGGATTCCGAGTAAGAGACATCGTCTGGCTCAGGTGCGGACTGGTGAGAGTAAGAGGGGAAGGAGTTGTTTCCAGGAGAGGATGACGCAGAGGTGGAGGCAGGGAAGGATGGAGAATCAGGCATGTATTGCATGGCAGTTGTGGTGGGGATGAATGATTGATCAGATATAAACGAGGCAGGCGACCACGAGCTGTCTTGCACTTGATGCGTCACTGCGGATGGTGTTGGGGCGCGTAGTCGAGGTGCCACAAACAGCGATTTGAGGGAATTGGGAGTCGGCGGGAAGGCTGGAGATGGGTGATCACGCAAATACGCTAAGTCTAGAATAAGGATACGGCAAGAGTCAGCACAGGCATGAACGAGCGACTGGGCGATGAAGCGAAAGAAAAGAGGCCTATAAGAAGAGACAGTATGTCGCGAAGGACGACGGGCGGGAGGGCGGGAGATGGGGAGGACGATGGCGGGTAGTCAAGAAGAAGAGATCAAGCTGTCCGTGAATGAAACCAGATGCCAAATCCGGACAACAACCGGCAACCAACCATCTGCCAGAACCCGCGTGCCCCGTCCCTCAGCCTCAAGACTCCACCGCCCACGTCCTTGGAGAATGTGCCGCCAACTCACTGATGCTCCCCGAGTCCTGCGACAAGTCTATCCATGATCCCCGCATCCCTTCGTCCGCGTCTGCGAGCTCCGTCTGAGTCCCCTCTGAGTCCTCGCGTAACGCCGGTATTGCTGGCAGCGGCTTGTCGTAATCGCCGAAAGCACCCGTGTGCCGTGAGTTGAACGGATTGGGGAGCCCTGGAGATAGTTCGTCTATAGTGTCTGCCGAGTGGTGAACCCGCATCATGAAAACACGAATGTGGATTTCCGGCCACTATAACCGCGGTCGGTGTCAATCAGCGCCTTGATGACAACCAGGTGAACAGCAATCCCTGCAGACCTCAATCTCTATGCTGACTTGAGCTATATGCGAGCGCCAACTGCTTGGCAACAGCTGATGGGACGTCGGCCGCCCTCGACTAAATGAAAATCGTGATGCAAACCAGGGCTTAAGCGGAGAGTTTCAAGAGAACAAGGGGCTCGTACCACGCCTGTGCGTTGCGTATGCTCAGGGAACGAGCGCAAGTAAAAGTGGTTGGGGGGCCTGGGTTAGGATGTTCTCAACAGTCAAAACGTCGGCTGCTTGCAATTCTCACGACTGACACACCGAAAACTTTTACATACACGGCCGTCCAGACGTCGCAGTTCAGTCTCCTTGCGCACATCAACACCACATCATTATTGAGATGATTGATGGATTACACGGCGATGACAGTGATATATTCAGAAATCGTACAAATCTGGTCTATCTGCACGAAACGCTACTTTTTTCTTGGCCTTTACAGGCTTCGGCCCCGAGTCTACTTCTACACCGCCTGTTTTGATGAATGCAACCCCTCTGCGCGCTTCCTCCAGCTCGATCTCCAACGAGGCAGCCGCATGTTTATGGACTGATACCGTATGTGTATGATTTTCCTGTGCAGACTCTTGCAGGTTGCTAGCGTTGATGGCCGGGGTCGTGCGACGCTCGCCAACGCCTCCTTCGACATCCAGGTGCAGCGTCTCGAAGACGAGGCGTTTCCGCATGCACTTGAATGCCAAATTATTTTCGCCGCCTCCAGAAGAAGCTGATGTCGACGAAATACCACGAAGAACCGAGAAACGATCGCTTGGGGGGAGAAGTGTGTGCGGCGATGGCACTGTGTAGATGCTTAGAATACCGTGATGGGAAGGAAACAGAGTGGACAGGGTTGGATCAGCTGAGAATGGCGCAATGAGAAATTTGCGCGTACACGGTCATATGTATCCGTGAACATACCCGTGAAAGCCGCTAGCATTACAGAAGCGTCGGAAAGCCAGCTCATTTTCTGGATCCAACCTTGGCCGCCCCATCCATCACTTGAGATATCCGGAGGTAGAGCTACTGCTGCGGTCGCATGCGGATAGCGCCTCAAAAGACCCCGCAGATGGTGCAGGAAATGCAATATACCCTGATGGCGTTCGTCGGTCAAAGTGCTAAACAAGACGGAAAGGAACCCTACCTGTGCTTCAAGATCTCCCCACTGCGGCGAAGCCAGAGCAGGGATGCATATGCAGATGGGCTTTGCAGGGCTAGTCTCTTCCAATATCTCGCGTATTTCGTCAAGAATCGCAACTGTCGGGTTGGCTTCCGGACATCCGCCGGAGACGCTTATAAAGCGCAAACTCGACGCATTCACAGCATCTTCCAGGAGATCAGGCGGGATTTTGCAAGTCAGGTCGAACGTGTGGCAGAACTCCTCGGCTGCAGACCTAGGAACAGCAAAGCGTCGAACACATTTCTACCTCAATGGCCCGTCGACGCAAGGGGAACTCACATACTGATTAGACGCCGGAACAGTCGTCTGAAACTGCTTCATATGTTCGTACCGCCACGCAATTTTGACTTTTGTCTCCTCGGCCTCGGCCTGTGCTTCTTCGTGTTCTTCTTCGGGATTCGGGGTAGACGGAAGGGACGAACCCGGCATCCACATGCACTCGGAAACGAACTCCTTTGCATTGTCGTCCACGACGCAGACTTGCTGTCCGCAGGCGAGTCCCTGTGCTATAAAATATTTTTGCACGAGTTCCCCGTACGCGGAATGCGGATCGGGGGCGAGAACAAGCAAGGAACACGACAGGGGGAGCCCGCCTCCGAGTATGTCATCTAGGGAAGGTATCCCGTGGATGTGATGATAGTGGACGGATTTGCGGGAGATGCACGAGTACCAGCTGGCAGATTTGTTTGTTTCGCAGTCGATTTCCGCTTGAACGAAGACATCAGTGAGTTTGTGGTCAAGATCTTGAAAGTACTGATCGTGGGATATGCTCGGCTTACAAAGTCCATGGACCATCCCAGAGCCAAGATGGACTGTCCGCAGGACCATACCTGACAATCCTTCAGTCCGCGATCGGGTGATACATCTCAGGCTCTCGACGATTGCTCGACGACGTTGGAGGCCTCGGACAGAACGAGTGCTGTCTTCTGTGTGAGGTAGAGTACTATCCAAAGGTGGTATCGTACTGTAACCTGACTTACTTGCGATTGTCTTCCAGGGGTGCCTTTCGTTGATCTGGGTATCTCTTCGCCCCGATCGCCTACTCTTTTCATGCAGAGGTCTTTTGGTCTCCTTCGACGATACCTGCGAATACATGCAAATCCCGGACCGAAGCCTTTTCACAAGGCCATGGGCTTTGGATAAGCTCAGGGTGAGTCTCAGGAGGATCTTGTATTATATGGATCTGAGTAACAATTATTCCTGTAGGCCGTAAAGGCGGCATTGACTTTGCGGAATGCAGGATGGACAGCTCTGCATGTGAGTTACCCCGATGGGTCTATACTATCCTCAAAATGTGACCGTCTTGTAGACCTTCAACTTCTTCTGCTTCGGACATATATGCAGTCACTACGGAATCTTCATACGGGCGGTAAGTCCTTTTGTGATCTCCAACTCTCTTGGAATTGATTTCATGTCGGACACAGACCTCTGGGCCATCCATGCTTCCCACTCTTGGCGAGTCTGGTGAATGGGTGTTAGAAAACTTGCTCTCAGTGCGCCTTAATCCAGAAGGCCTTCAACGAGGAGACATAATCACCTACGTATCACCACTCAATATGGGCCGTCTCGTATGCAAGCGTGTACTAGGGCTTCCGGGTGACATTATCTGTGTTGATCCGAGTGGCGAATATGCTCCAAGTACTGAACACGTCGTGGTCCCGAAAGGTCACCTGTGGGTCGCCGGTGATAATGCCGCATGGTCTCGAGATTCCCGGGCACACGGTCCAATACCCCTGTCACTTGTGCATGGCCGAGTCCTCGCCAGGGTCTGTCCATTTTTCTCTTCAATGACAGAATGCTGATCTTTATACGCAGGTATGGCCTTGGAAGGACAGGACTTGGTTCCGCAACCCTATGACCTCACTAGAGTGATGTTTCGATGTTACCAATGCCAGCGTCCGTTTGGTGAGCAGGTCCGGAAGTCGACCGCCGCACAAGCCTCGTGTCTGCGTTCCAGCGCTAAATTTATATCTAATGGCATGCTTAATTTGTGATTTCCTTGATATTATCGCCAGACCCGCGCACTCGTTGAATTCACCTTGGTATCTATCGTACATGTATCTAGTGATCCAGTAAGAGAGCAGTCCCTAAACCAAGCAGAGGGCGGCTTATTGAGCGAAGTTCATTGAATAGCCGCCTTGCCCGTTCGGCTCAAACTTAAAGTTATCCGTCGACAGCCCAAATTTCCCTGCGGAACAATCAATGAAGCTCGATGACAATCAGACAGCAGACGCATACCGAGTATACTGTTACCCATGCCCTTCAGCTTGTCCATCATTTCCCCCATCTCTCGCTTTTGCGCAGCCTCTACGCGAGGTCCCAATGAACGCAAGGCTCGCTGAACTTCGTTCGCTTGCGGCGAAGATGGCGGCAGCAGTGTCACAAGCTTCTTATAATCTACGGGAGATCGGTTGGGAAAGATCAGACAGCTAGTTTCCACGCGTACCTTCTTGAGCGGTGCTGAGCGCTGTCCACGATCCGATGCGCTCATTGCACTGGGCACGGCGCTGAAGGGGCTTGACATACGAGGAATCATCCTCGAGCGCTAGCGGGCAGCTCGGTGAGTACGGTGAGAAAACAGAAGCAGAACAATTGAGAAACCTTTGGTGCATGCCTTGACAGCTTCCTCGTGTTCACCCTAGACAGGGCACGGCGATGTTCGTCAACGGATAAAGAGAGGCAGAAAGCCGCCTTACGAGTTTTACGTGACATGCTGCAATGTTCGCATTCAGAATCGCCCTTGCCTTGCCACATTCTAGGCCTAGGCCAGTCAGCGGCAGCGGCTTTGTGTCTTCCTCCGGTGGGGCTCTGGGGAAGAGTTCCTCGCGGTCCTCCGGCGGAGACACGTCCCTCTTCTTGCCCTTCCCCTTATCGCGGCTGACTTTCCTTGCGGGGATCCGTGTCAAAGCCCTGCGGTAAGCCATCATGGCATCGCTCCACGAACTCGACCGAAAGAACTCGTTTCCTTCTTGTTTGAGCTGCTCGGCATCTCGCAAGCAGTTCTGCAGACCGATGAGATCGCCGTGCGACGAAGTAACGAGAGCACGCACCCGTACTGATTCCTCGGACTGGACCTCCTCTATGTCAGAGTCGGCCTCGAAGGAGTGGTAGCCTTCGCTCTGGACCTCGTTCTCGTCGTCGGATGGGTGGTCGTGGTGTGGCGATTGCATGAGGGCACGTGCGGGTGCAATTGCGCATAGCCGCATAAGCTGCGCTTCTAATCTGCCGCGGCGCAACTAGGCCGCGGCCCGGCGGCAAGTCCTGATGGAACGTAAAGCGGCAAGTCCATGTGATCTTCCGCCGTTCCTGCGGTCGTACACTGGAGAAACCCAAAAATATCATCCGCCGTTATCCGGCGGAAACAAGTCGTTTTCGCTCAATTTCGGCGAGATATCCACCAAATCGCCGCCAGCGGATATTCGGCTGTTAGTAATCCTTTCGGCTTCATAACAGCCACCTTTTCGCTCGATTTCCACAGCGAAACCGCCAGCACCATTAGAGATCCCCCATTCCCCCTTCCCTTTGGGCCACCGTACTCGTTCAGAATCCATTTGTATACCCATTTGCTTCGCTTGAATATAGACCTATTGTACATCCACTATGTGCTAGAACCGTAACACAGTATCTATCTATCCCTGAGCCGTTATTCAAGCCCCCAATCCAACCCTGGTCTCGAGCAAACCAGTTTAGTAGGATACTGGCCACTCGTATTCAGGCCAGCATCCATCCGAAATGACTATGCTGGACTACCACAGGATCATGGCTCAAAAGCGCTCACCGATGTCCCACTTCCTGCTGTACACCATAACAAGCAAATTTTTCGGACCCGCCCACCCTCGCCTCTCTGGGTCTTGCAGAACTTCAACGACGACGTAACGACAGCATATCTAAGCAATCATCATGAGCACCATGGAGTGGGCGCATAGTAAGAGACTCGACTCACCTAATAATTAGCTCTTCCCTCGTGTAAAGTCCTAAATATTAAGTTATCGTGCCGCGCTTGTGCATTCACCGTTCGACAAGGATAAGGTCATATCTCTGTATTTATGAGTGATTAGTTCAGTACGATACCATCACTCGCACCTGTTGCGCAAAGCAAGGCATTGCAGGGCTGGGCAGAAGACGTGTAAACCTGACTATATGTGCATATATGCGCTGCGAAGGGCCGTAAATACGACAGTCGACATGGCGATCATAGAGGACAATAAGGTTGGATTAAAGAATGTTGCAACATGCTCAGAAATGCCATGCAAAACTCACTGAATCCACATATCCTCACAGTTTGCACGATCCAGAACCCAACCACGACTCTTAACATCGGAGCTCTTCGCGAAGTCAAGGGTGCAATATCTTCATCGAGGTCTTGGAGTAGCTGAAGATAGTAAATAGTAGTCAGATCCACTTAAATATGAGACTGAGACTGACGGATAGTCTAAACGACGAACGTCCTGTCTAAGGGCGCAATGGCCGACGACGGCGAGAAGATGAGTTGATCCTGGGAATTTATGAAGGCTTGAGATGGGATCAGTAGAGAGCTGTCAGATACACGAGGGAAAGCGGGAGGCAGCGCACTCGACGCCGAGCGACATCGTGGTAAGAGGGAGAAGTACGACTTAGAAAGAAATCGGAGAACAAGGCAAGAACAAGACGCGACGCATGTCGCGACTTGCGCCGATGAAATTGCATCACGCGTAAGCTGAAATCTGGCGAAAAGGGAGCCGATACGGAGGTAAGAGGGGATTTGGCGGATATCGCGCCGAAAGGACTTGTTTCCGCCGAATAACGGCGGCGGCTATTTTTGGGTTTCTCCAGTGGTAGTCTTCGGCCAACTCAGAAGCCAACATGCGGGTGCCGATTTCTCGTTACTACCCTCTGTGTATCTCATATCTACCCCATACAATTCCGAACGCCCGCCGGCATATATAGTCAGGCGCAATGCCTCTTCGCAGGTTTTTCGCCTTTTCGGCTCCGTTTTCTCGTCTCTCCTTCTGTTCATGCCCAGCATCAACGACTCCAAATGCGTCCTTGTCATCGGCGCAACCGCTGGTATTGGCAGGGCTTTGTCTCGGAGCATTCATGCCCTTCCATCTCGTCCGACCGTGATTGTGACCGGGCGTCGACAAGACAGGCTGGATGAGCTCGCTGCATTCAGTGAGCAGGACGGAAGAGGAAAGATGAAGGCGGTCCAACTGGACATCGGTGGTCCGAGAGATGAAGTGGTCCAGTCGATTCGGAACATCATTGATACCCATCCCAAGGTATGGTATCCACTTTGTGTCGCGCTTCGCAATTGTGTTCTCATAGCTTCAACGGCAGCTTGACGCTGTCGTATTCTCCGCTGCTGTTCAGCATATCGTAGACTTCCGCAACCCGGAATCAATAGACCTGGACGGTAGGCAGTTTCCCTCGAGAGATTTCCCTCGGTCACACGAAAGCCGTATACAGCGCTTTTGGCGGAAATAAACTTGAATTACGCGACTGTTATAACCATGATGGTCAAGTGCTTCGTGCCGCATTTTCTTAAACTCGGCGTGAGTATTGCTCAATTTTCATCGATCGTCGCTTACTTCAATGGCTTTAGGAACAAGGGCATCATTGCCTCGTTATACCCATTACTTCTGGCCTTGGAATAGTGCCTGCTCCGTGGGTGCCTAACTATTCCGCTACCAAAGCGGCATTACACAGTCTCAGCTTGTCGATGAATGTCCAACTGCGGGAGAAGAATATTCATGTGATTGAAATCAGTCCGCCGTACGTAGTAACTCACCTCAATCCGGATGTCTACTGACACGCCATGCAGGTTGGTCGAATCCGAGCTTCATGACCGTCCGTTCTTTCCCCATTCCGTTTGCTCTGACTCACGCCGCACTACCGCAGATCAAGGAACATCAGACAGATTGTCCAAGTTCTGGATGCCGCTCGACAAATTTACCTCGGCTGCCATGGAAGGTCTACAACGGGGAGAGGACCACGTTACGGTCGGATCGGTGACAAGTGCATTTGAGCGCTTTGAGAAGGGCAAGTTAGACGTCGCGAAGGGCTACTACGAGTCCGGGAGAGCATAGAACTACGGGCAGTGGAATAGTGGTTTGTGCCTCGGCGATAAGCAATCCACGGCGATGGATCAGTTCGGTTAGAATGCACGCGATACCAAATTAAAGGATCAACTTTGTATTGGCGAATGTTGAATTTCTTGCATAACCATGTCATGCTAATGCTGCGGTCCACCCGAACGGTACTGGATTCCAATTCTGACTGCCTACTAAATACTCCTCTCGCCGGGTAGAGGAATAGAAACTGCCGTACCTCGTCTGACTTTTCATGGCCATGCTAAGCGTGAGAAGAAGATAATTGCTTTCCCATCACGGGACGAGCCACTTAAGTCACGTGATCGCAACTTGCCGACTTTGGATTTTAATTTTCGTGTCGAGTCAAGCAAATTATAGTAGACTTGATATCGCAACTCATCTGCCTCCCCTTCATCGCCAGAGCATCATCCACCATGTCCGAAAAGGCGTTCTGGTTGCGTTGTGAGAAGAAGGAGTTCGAGCACAGGGCTGCTCTGACTCCGACGACCGCAAAGCAGCTGCTTGATGCGGGCTTCAAAATCTACGTCGAACGCGACGAGCAGCGCATCTTCGATGACTCTGAGTACGAGGCGTAAGTAATCATATCCAACTTTGTTTTCGATTGATTCAACAGCACTCTAGTGTCGCCTGCGAGCTTGTAGAGCACAACTCCTGGCCAAATGCCCCGACATCAATACCCATCATCGGCCTGAAGGAGCTCCCGGTCTCCGACGCGCCCCTCCCGCATACCCACATCCAGTTCGCACATTGCTACAAGCAGCAGGCTGGCTGGTCGTCCGTCCTCGCGCGTTTCCATCGGGGAGATGGGACGCTCTACGATCTCGAATTCCTCACCGACGCGATCGGCAGGCGCGTCGCCGCATTCGGTTTCCACGCTGGGTTTGCCGGCGCTGCTGCAGGCGCGCTCGCAGTTGCAGCGGAAAAGTCGGGAAGAGCCTCGGCCGCCTCGTACCTTATGTGAACGAGCAGGCGATGGTCGCGGATGTCAAGGCAAAGCTGGGCGGAAGCGGTAAGGGCCTCAAGGCCCTCGTAATCGGCGCGCTTGGCCGCTGTGGACGTGGTGCCGTCGATCTGTTCCGCAAGATCGGTCTGGAAGAGTGGGTGTTCCATTCCAAGCTTTCCGTCGTCTCGTCGTCTGACTATTCGCGAAGGGAAAACATCGTGAAGTGGGATATGGCCGAGACGGCCAAGGGCGGTCCCTTCCAGGAGATCCTTGACGTCGACATCTTTATCAATTGCATATACCTCACGTCCAAGATTCCCTTCTTCATCACAGAGGAGCAGATCCGTGCCGCAGGACCATCTCGTCGTTTGCGCGTTGTCGTGGACGTCAGCTGTGACACGACCAATCCCCACAACCCCATTCCCATTTACTCCATCAACACCACTTTCCCTGAGCCAACTGTGCCAGTTGAAGTTGGGTACGTGGCTTTTTATCCTTTGCTCGTGTCATTCATCTCTGACTCCTCTTCGGTTTGAATGATAGATCTGGAAACCCGCCACTCTCGGTCATCTCCATCGATCACCTGCCGACGTTGCTTCCGCGCGAGGCGTCGGAGCAATTCAGCGCTGACTTGCTGCCATCGCTTCTGGAGTTCCCTGATCGCAAGAATGCGCGTGTTTGGACAGAGGCAGAAGCTTTGTTCAGGGAGAAGCTGGCCGAGGCAGCGAAGGTTGAAGGTCTCTAATCTGATAGAGATGGTTTGGAGCAGTGTATTCTACTGTAGGTCGAACGCTGTTCTGCCGCTACTTTTTTTTTTTCCGCCGCGACAGCACACCACCAGCTCAATCATCTCCAAGTGAATGACCAATCTATTTTGCTTCATCCCAGCTGGATTGTTGGAATGATGAGCTGGTTCGTTATAGCCTGGGCGCAGGGATCCAGGGTGGTCGGCCAGGGTCCCGATATACCGAGATCGTTTCATACATCCCGACGATCTCAAGCGCTCGTTCCCACCAATGCTAGTGTCGATGGTGAGTGCTCGGGTTTCTAACGTCACTGACATACGGTCGTCATGCACCTGTGTATGTATACATCGGAGGATGCCCAGTCCCTTCGCGTTTAATCCGGGCCCATTGCTCAAACGATCATCGTATGTTGCACATTTAGTAGCCCCGCGATCGATTGATGGGTGCAAACAGCACCTTGTTTCCCCTTATGTTTGCGGCGTGTCCCCATGGCCTTATCCATGGCCGACCCGGTTGTCACAGAATGATCATGACTGATGCTACATGCATGGCTTTCTTTCAGACTAGATTTTAGCCTCCAAACATTTTTTTTTGATTCCATATTGCTCTGTGATGCTGTCGCATCATGCAGCATTGCATGTACGTTGCCTCCAAACATATGATGTGGAGGCTCGTGTGAAGGGGGACAGCCTGAAGGTCCGTTGAATGTTGCAACCATGCTCTACCCATGCAACAAGATCCGTCTTCAAATATGGTCCAGGCGGTACTAAATACGAGGTATATGTGAGGTTACATATCGGAGATGTTGGTCATACAGTTGCACAGGTTTCACAAATAGACCGGCAAACTGTATCAAACGCAAGACATAAGCAGGATCTGGACTGTAATACGCGCCTAACGGTACCTCGCTCATGATGCATGATGCGTGGGCGTTGGACCTTGTAGGCCTGTAAGGGTGTACCCTTTCTGTATACTTGCACGCTAACACGTGATGGCAAGAGCGAGGATGCCGATGAACGCACTGGCTTCAGGGCTGGAATCGGCAAGAGGCGATCCTGTACCTGCATCAGATTTGCTTATTTCCCCGTCTGGTGAATTTTGTCATTTTTGGCGAAGCGATGGGGCTCCGTTACCATGGTAGATACGCAGATACACAGAGATACACTCACCTGAGCAACAATTGCCTCCGGGTTTGCGCTCTTGTAAGTCCAAGCGCGAGGCCTGGATTTCGCCTCTGCATGAAGACAGGACAGATCCTGAGAAACGATGGCGGGGAGATACCATTGCGTAATGCCGAGAAGGGATTGTTGATGGGCACACGACTTTGCAGGGGATATTTAGCCGGGGGGAGGGACTGCGGACGCAACGTGTCAGATCGACCGAGCACAGCTGCAGTTGTTGCGCGTTACCGCTATATAGTCACCAACTGCCCCACTCTCGTTTCTTGCTCTCCTCTCCCCGCTCGGCGTGGTTAGCGTCCTTTCTTCTTTCCCGCTCCTGTCCGCCACAGTCTACTCAATCTCTGGTGCCGGTCACCATCTAATTCCATTTTCTCCGATTTTCTCAACATCGCTCTGCTACTTTCTCAATCATGGAATTCGCCACTTCCCCCCTCCCTGAGATCTGCCTTTCTGCAGGTTCTGACCTCGTCCCCGAGATCAGCATCTCGCCCGCTCCAGAGCCAGAGCCCGTCCCCGAGCCATTCTCTCCATTCTCCGCACAGTTCGACTCATCCACAGATGACGAGGAAGGCGATGAATATAGGGCGACGCTCCTCACGCCCCCGCCGACGGTTTCGCCTCGGTTCCATAGGCAACCGTCGCCTTTGCGGCCGTCAGAGACGACCGCCAAGGGTCTTGAACAAGAGCGCTTCCAGGCGCTCTTGGCGGCGACGAGGGAGCGAAATGCTTCCGGCACGGGCAAGAAGGGGCCTGACTTGCGCAAGGAAATCGCGCTCAAGGCTCACAAAAGCAAGCAGAGTAAGTACATCTTCTCGCCGTGAATGTGCCACCCACTCATCGTTTCCTCGCAGTGGAACGACGCGCAGTATTTCTGTCTAAGCTGCAGGCGCCGCCTTCACCCACAGCAACCATGCTTCCTAAAACTCCCCCGGAGTCCCCTGCCGTCTTCCACTTCTCGCTGCCCTCACCAGGCCTTGTCTCGCCGCTTGCGTTGTACGAGCAGCTGGGTTACCAGTATGTAGCGGACGGCATGTCTTGGCCGCCGACAGACCCATGGGTTGAGCAGGTCGATTTCCGCGTGCCTCAGGACAAGCGCCGCAAGTCTCCCAAACTCCTACAAGACCCACCACTCCTTTGTTGGGCGCGCACAAACGTCCGCCCACCCTCGACCAGATCACCGCGCGCTTGACTGCCCAGAAGCAAGCCGCGAAGGACGAGAAGCCCCGCCGCGCCCCACTGCCCGCTTTCTTACGCAAGCAGGAAGTGCTGCGCCCATCCAACGGTGTGTCTTACACCAGGCCTGGCCTGAAGGCTCCTCCCGCTGCTTTGAACCTGCCTCCTGTCTCGCCACGCTCGCCCCTCACTCCCGATCTGGAGATCAGGACTACGGTTGTTCCTCGCTCAGCAACGAAGAAGTCTCCCACGGAGCTCAACGAAAGCAACTTGTCCTCGTTGGACCCGCGCGGCCGGAAGGGACATGCCATGGTGTCCATGCTCAAGCGTCGCATGCTCGGCGCTGACGGCTCGGAGCACGGCACGAACGGTCATGAGGAGACGGACAAGAAGGCGAAGCGGCACAGCGCGCCTGCGGAGATGGTCAGGCGCGAGCGCTGCGGCTTCGCACACCCGGTGTTGGCCATGCCAGGTGGTTTCTAGAACTTTAGAACTCGTGCGGAAAGGAATTGGACTGGGGTTGTGTACCGTGTATACCTGTGCGTAACTCATTTGAATCCGCGTTCGAGTATGACTACTAATCTTGGGTGCCGGCGGCCTCGTCTTCAACAGGCATACTTTTTCTTTCTTTTCCCTCTGTCGCTGAGCGGCCTGTACGTTAAGTGGTGCATTGGTTCTGGTGACCACGAACTGAAGAAAATCGGAAAACAACTCATCGGACATGGATTCTGTTCTTCTTTTCATAATAGGCGGGCTGTGCCTGTCATCACTAGGCTTTACATCGCTTACATTGGTGGCTACCCAACTCTCGTTTATCACACAAGGAAACCCACATTCATCTTGTAGCTTCACCTCTGTAGTACAGTGGTCGTGGACGGAGGGCTGGTCCCCAGTTCAAGTAGAGTTTTCGTACTGCTTCACTCGGATCGCATCATTGGAATTGGACAAGTAGAACAATGGCAGACTATATCCAGGAGATACTTTCAATAACAAATTGGTTTGACGAGGGATGCTTGCCCTAATTACACAGCGGTGATACTGTATATGGCTACACGGGAGTAAAACAAAACCGGAAAAAAAGTCCAAGAAATTCTGCTCATCGTACATCGAAGAGATAGTCCTGCGGTACAAAACACGTGTCTATATATACACGGGCGACGTGTTCCATCCCATCCCGACAGTAAGTATAGTCGAGCAGATGCGTGCAATCTGGCGAACACGCCCAAAACGTCATGCAGGCTGCGCTGCTACCTCGGGACGTCCGAGGGTCTAGCCTGTGGCCAAATGGCGCCCAACACGCGAAGGCGGCCTTCTGCAGAAACAGAAAATGTCGGCATCAGAAGAGAAGATAACGCGGCTGGAGAAATACTCACGATACTCGGCGCGGGCGTACTCATCGAGCCCTTCTTCGTCCGAGTCCATGAGGGGGTCCAGAGTTTGGACACGATTCCATGCTTCTATGATAGCTGTAAGCGCGCGAGGTAATGAAACAGATGCGCAGAGGCAACGTAACGATGGAACATTGTGCGTCCTTGCGCAGGCTCGGCGTTGCTTTCACGTATTCTGATGCTTGCGTTCACTGTGATGCAGATGAGCGCCGAATCAGCCGACGTGTGAAAACGAGGCAGACCTGTTGTGGGTGGTGGTGCGTTGTGCGTTCTAGTTCGGTCGGCAGGGACATAGTGATGAAAGGTCGCGTGTCTGCGGCTCTCGTGAGCATAATGTTGTCGGCTGCGAGACTGTCCTGCTGGTTCGTCTCCGGCAGCGGCTGGAATGACATGAGCGTCTGACCCTGCGCAGTATCAAGGGAAGCGCGTACCTTGTGTGGAAGTGCTGGCGACGGGCTCTCTAGTCCTCCGCTCAGTGTTGCCTCCAGATACGAGATCCTGCAAAAACAGGCTTCTCTGCGCGGCCATCTTCCTGCCCCACTCTATCTCCTCGGGCGGGTCAACGTTCTCCCGTCTCTGTTCCTCCTTTGACAGACGGTGCAGCCAGGTACCTTACCGGGATGTGCGCGTGCGTGATCGTCGGCGAAGGGATTAGGGAGTGCTGGGCCTTCGTGATAGTGGAATACCATCCACAGGAAGGCTTTTGCGCGTGCAGGAGAGGACATGTTTGTCGGAAGAAAAAGATCTATGAATTCCACCGGATGCTCGAAGTGTACGGGCCCAAGGGACTTTGACGTCTTCAGGGTCCATAATATGGGAGTTGCGGAATCCACTCACCGTAGAATAGTTGGTCAAAACAAACAGAAGGTTCACGATACTTGTCGGCGGAACGTGGCCGTTACTCTTTAATGGTGTAATCAAATGGTTCTGAAAGATACGCGATTAGACTCACAGCTCTTGCGACGATATCTGCAGGAGTTGATGGAGGGGCAGATCTCTGTTCACCGGGAAGCAAGGCAGCTTTCAAGCAGTTCTTGATCCTCGGCGCGTCCTGGACGTTTCCGTCGGTCTTTTGAAGGGAAGGGACAGGATGATAGCTTCGGAGAGCGGTTTTCATCTCTGGAAAGACTGATCAATGTCAGCGAGCGCAAACGAGGCCGACTGTCTGGACGAGCGACTACGCACAGGCCATCGTGGTGTTGATTCTACCTACGTTCGTCAGAAGAGATATCTTTCCGAACTCGATGGCAAAGGCAGGAGTGTCGTTCATCTTGTCCCTCATGATTTTGGAGCACTTGGCCGAGTTGAACAGCGCGTTTACATATAGGTCGCAAAAGTTCACTTTGGTCGGCGGTTTGCCGGGCGTTTCGTCGGTGAAGGCGAGCGTTTGGTCAGTAAAGATGTAGTACAGAAGATCGTATTGGACGTCTGTTCGAGTAAGAGTTTCCGAATCTCCGCGCTTAATCGCCAGAGTCTTGCGGGAGACATATTGGGGCCTGTGGAGTATTCAGGGCACGATATGACGCTGCAAATGGAGTACGCACTGGGAGCTAGACGGATGGTGTTGTCGATCCATGAGAAGCAGGTGGTGGGATAGAGTGGACCTAGATTGCGGGGGATCGCATTGGTTCTGTGACGCTTATGTAGTATGAGAGAGATAAAGAAAGGCCAGAGCACGAGGCAAGAAGCCAGGAGCCTGAACACGAGGCAATGAGTCGTCGAACTGCTTCATCACCATAATGGTTGTGAAGAGGCCATATCCTTGAGGAATCCACGTGCAGGCCGCTGGCTATTCGCACGATTTTTCTTCGGAAGGTACGAGCGATCTATGGAAGCCCGCATGTCAATCAACAAGGAACCTGAACGGGCTTTCCGGCTCTCAATTCCGGCTCGCAGCGACAGCCAGAAAAAGCTGCGCTCGCGCAAAGCCAAACAAGCTCGGACGACAGCTGAAGTGCCGGATGTCTAAGGAGAGAAAAGGGACTTACAGATGAGAAACTGGAAACGAAGAACGCTGGCTTGCTCAAATTGAGAAGCGAAACCGATGGCTTACTAAGCAGAACAACCATCTTCGATCAGCATCGCGGGGGTTCAGTCAACGGAAGCAAATCCCCAATCTCTCTTTACCAGATCTCTGTCCCGACCCGATGCTCTTCACAATCGTCGGATGTTGACTAGATTTTACCTCAAATTAATTGTCCATGCACAGATCCACTAGGCACGCGGCGCAAGCATGGTCGCTACCTCTCCGTCCGAAGCATCGTTGGAAGCGGCTGCTGAGACATGTTAAGGCTCAACGCTGAGCCTTAAAATTATGTTACGTGCATCTCTACTGCCCTTCGATTTGCAAGCCACTGGTTATCGTACCAGAATAAGTAGCGGTATCATATGATGCAACTGCCAAAATTTCAAAGTATCGTGCAATTATCGACCGACAGCCTCCAGCATGGTTTCCCGAACCCTGGGTTTGGCGCTCGGAGGATGCCGAATGAGCGCTTTCTCGATTAGTCAGCTTACGCACGCGCCTCCGTGTCAAGCGCGTAGCCACCGTCCTCGACTGCCAGCCTGTCTCCGCTCCTCTCCACCGACTTCCTGATTTACCATGTCTGAACGATTTGACGAAGCGACTCAAGTATGTAGTCCCATATACGGAACCGTTTAAAGTGACACTAACTCCTTCGTGTAGAAAGAGCTCCAGACCTTCCTGGACCGCGAGCAGGCGCAAGCTCGCGTTCAGCAGACTATCCATTCCCTCACGAGCATGTGTTGGGACAAGTATGTTAGAGTCGCTCGCGTATCTCTATCGATCCTGACGCGTTTGCTGCTACCAGGTGCATAACAGGCACCCCGTCAACCCGATTCTCTGGTAGTGAGCAGAGCTGCCTTGCGAATTGTGTGGATAGATTCCTGGACACGAGTCTCTTCATGGTCAAGAAGATCGAGGAGCAGAGACAGTCCATTTTATAGGCACCGTCTCTTCGCTGTATGACCAATGGCCGGGCTTTATCATACTCTCCCAGACGCACGACAGCCATTCCTTGTCTTAATAATATCCAACGACACAGCAGTTCTACAACAGGTCAGGTACAGTGCTAGTATGTGATGTGAGAAGTCCGAGAGCAAGAAACAGCCCAACCGCGTCTGATCACCCCATCCATCATCCCGTTCCCACCACCTATCCCGGTATCACGCCGCGAAGCTTGGTGTACACATAGCCCACGAATGCAGGTATAAAGAAACAATAGGCATTGAGAATTTCCACCTGGCTCCGGACTTGAAGAGGTATGACGACCGTGCGCGACGAGTCCGACGCGGACGCGAGAGTGCCAGTCGCGTGGAACCGCGCCATGAAGCTATCCTTCTCTCGCCACAGCTGGCGGACCCATAGATCGAACTTTTCTCGCTCTTCCTCAGGAATCTCCACCTCTTGGAGAGGCGGCGAGTTCCCTGAACCATTGGGGATGACGTCTGATCCGGAGCGCGAGATGTCACCGATGGGTACTTCGTGCGCAACGTCAAAGCGGCGTATGTGCATGTGCACGGCAGGTGGCGGCACACGGTCAAGGAAGATGGAACGGAGAGTATACCAGGATTGCCCGAAGCCATGCGGAGGGATGCCTGTAGCAACGTATTCAGATAACGTCACAGTCGCGGCGAACGCACCCACCAGGGTAAGCTACAGTGATGTCGATAAGCTGGAGGTTTGGAATCCGTGGTGCAAGAGCGCGAAGACTGTAATGCAAACCCGTCGATCGAGGAAGAAGCGTGTGCTCCATGTCAGGCTATGATGCATTAGTGGATGGACATCGATGGAAGACAGACACGTACAATGCCCAGTTTCTCAGCATATTTCTGGCTGAATGGGCCTGGTGTCTTTACTGACGAGCGTACCCTCAGGGTAAAGAATGAAGGTGAGGGGTTGGTCGAGTTTTTCTGCATGATGGCCCAGAGCAGCCAACTTCTTTGCGAGGTATATACGGTCGGCTGCCCATGATCGAGCAAGGAATATGAAGTTGAAGAATTGCATGCCCTGCCAAGATCTTAGTCTTTTAACGGGGCACGAGCATGCGGCCGACGCACCCATCCTAATATCGGTACCCATTTAAGGCTCCTCTTCAGAACAATGTATACGTCGCGGTGCGTTCCTGTGAAGTACGTTAAGCACCATGCGTACCACCAGTCCGAGTAGACCTTTGACGACGTTCGTGAACATGAGGGCTCGGTGAATATAAGCCAATAAGTCGTGCGCACCTGATGGTTCGCTATCAGCACCGACTTCTGTGGCAATTTCAGCTCCACCACTCGCCCATCCTTGTTGCGGATCGCAATATCGGCGATCTCCTCCTCCTTGAACGCGCCGGGCCCATTGGTCTCGAACGTAATCAGCAATCGAGTAGGCGCGACCCATTGGCACATCAAGACTGGGCAGGGCACACATGACCATCTGCATAAGTACTGATTCATGGCGAATAACGAGCACACGACCTACCAAGCAGGGTCCCAAACGCCCCTTTGCTGTACCGTATCCCACTCTCGTACCACTGCTTCGACCATTCAAAGGGCAGCACGCGCAGCGGCAGCAGCAGGGTGAACTGCAAGCCATTGACCATGAGACAGCCAAAGTTGAAGACGGCGCTGAACGCGAAGGCATTTAGGATCTGCGCCCAGGTCCGAGGGGGCCGCTTTGATATTTCAAGGGTATACAGTCCTTTGCTCGCCGCCATGGAGGATGAAAGTGGGATTCTGGGACCGTGGGCTCGTGCTCCTCCGCAGTGCTATTAAAGTGAGAAACGCGCCCGCCACGCATGGCCGGCCGCGCGGTCGCGTCAGCCAGGGTCAGTCAATTGTCACCACAATGCGTCCATCTTCTGCGAAAATGGATGCGTGCTGTTGCGGTCTGATCCGGCTGCGGCGGGATACATGCACAGCACGATCACACAAGTGGCTCACGATCAGAGCGAGAGGAACTCGATGGCACGCCCGCAAGCGCTATCGGCCCGCGAATCACATTCGTTTTAAATCCAACGACTGAACAGAACAACCACGACGGTGGCTATCAAAATAGATTGACATGTACACGAACTTTTGGAATACAACAATACACGGAAAAATGAAACTCTACAGTATTGTATGAGACTAACAAGTGAACGGTTTACCGACAGTGCCGCTTCTATATGCGTCTACAATCAGCTGCATAATTGGGGAATATTCAGAGCCGAATGCCATAGGATGAACTGGTAAACACACCTTGATGGAGACGTACGTGCCTGCGACACAAATAAAAGAACCAGCTATGATAGTAGCAATTGCAAGTGTAGTTCCTTTCCACCGTCGCTTCAACGCTTGCTCGCCACCTTTGAGGTGGTACGTGTCGTACAACCAGAAGAAGCCAGCCAACCCATACGTATACCACGACGCGAAGAGCGACGCTGAGATGCCAATCAAATCGGAGAAAATGGGCACCGCGACGGCCAAAATAAAGGCGACAGTGCATCCTAGGAAGCACAGCAAGGTCCACACGGACCATCCCAAATCGTGTGCGTGTATACATGTCGTGAGTGGCGGAAGAAGCGAACGAAGACGAGCTTGCTCGCGGTGTGCGCGTACAAAGCTCCGGCACTACGAGAATGGGAAATTTCAACGGCACGCGTGTCAGACGTCAGGAGGTACTCACAGAAGGAAATTGACTAGGCCAATCCCAAATGCCGCTTTAGCCCATTTTGGAGGGAGGGAGAACAAGGCGGGAGACTGAACAGTGCTTCCAATGTAAACATAGATGACGACGCTGAACACAACGTATAGTGTCGTGGCGCCAACTTGAAGACACCAGGCGGCCTGATAATCACTTCCGATGAGTACCAAAATGTCGATCGTATGCGTTCGAACGTACCTTCATCGCATCTTCAGGCCTCTTCATTTCGGAGATCAGAATGAAAAACCTGGAAGGAGAGTTAGCAACTAGTTCTCGCGGCTGATGGGTGTTTCGCACATGAAATGTCCTGAAACAAGCAAGTTCAATATGAGATGATCAGCAAGTCAACAGAGCGACGAACCTGCATATGCAAATGTCTGGCAGGAAAGTCAGCATCAACACAAGCAAGTTCATGAGATGGGACGGACCGGAGACGTAATGGCCAAAAACGCCTGATTGAAACTTGTCTTCATAGTAGCTTGGACAAGACGACCAGGGACAGGATTTGCACCTGCCCCCGCCATGGCCACCAATGCACATACGGTGATCAGAGCCACGCTGACCAAACCAAGCCAGCTCAATCGGTCCAATGTCCGGGGCAAAGATAGCAAAAAGGTAGCGGCGGCAAATATGAGAACCAGGTCAACGGAGCATAAACCCTCGTCGGAGAGTGTAGATAAGGCTTGTTGACCTGAGAGCAACTCCGAACCCTGTATCGCCAACTGTTTAGTGGGATCCTTGCCAGGAACTGGGCCGAACCTACTAATGCGAAAATAGCGAAGATGATCGTTCCCGCAGACAGAATTTCTCTGCCCACTGGCCCGAACAAAATGAGACCAGCATCACCTGACCGATGATAGCCAGGTGAGTGCGGAATGAAGATATGAACATGGTACTACTTCACCCATAGTATGGACGTGGGGATGGTTGAGCTTAAAGTCAATCAGTAACTTGGCGGTGAACAAGCCGAAAATGCCAAGAAATATTGTTAGAATGATTGACGGCACAAGCCCTACATGCCACACGAAGTCAGTTTTAGAAGAGTAGATTATCGAATTATCATCCAGAACACTTACCAACGACAGCTACAGCATTCGGCAGTGACAGCATCCCATTGCTCACAATCTCCGCAATCATTAACATGCTGACAAACTACACATTGCATGAGAGCGTCAACTCTGAGGTCAGCTGAGAGTAAATAAGAGACTGAAGGACGCACCTGCCAACTGAGCGTCTTGTAATGAATTTGATGGTTCTCATCGTCGACGAACACGTCTTGCTTGGGCGGCGGAGGCGCAGAAGCGTCGTTTGATCGAGGAGAGCCCACTTCGAGATCTTTCTTCTCGGAGCTTGGGGATGGGGGGAGACTCGACTGATCCATCTTCTAAGCAGAATTCTGGACGGATGCTTGGATGACTAAAGACAAACCAGAGCTTCGCAAAGTGGTCGAGCGCTACTGCGAGGAAGCGATAGCGCACATCGCAGAGGCTGCAAGTCTCTTTTATCTTTTCGGCGCGTAGTCTATCGCGGATTATTGCACCCCGAATCAACCGCTCCTCCCGTGTTGATAAGGCATGCTGCCAAGGCACTCTTTTGCGCGGTAGAGATCTTAGGCCACCTACGATCTATGGACAGTAATTAGGTGAGAAAGCGAAGACCGATAACCCGGACTGGCGCTCGTCCGATGACACTCAAGATAAGCAGTACTTGCCAACATGAAAGGTCTCAAAAGAGGACGACCAAGGCGGAGACGGATTGCTGCTGCCGACACATGGCAGCCATGATGGTCAGCGGATGTTATAGGCAAAGGCAATAAGCCATCGTCTCCGACGTGGAGTCGAAGGCATGGTATGATACCAAAGTGTTGAGTCTTATCGCTGCTGCGAAGTCGATATCGACATTAGTAACAGGCAGACGTTATCTCCACAGTCGAGATGCCGGCGATCGAGCACTAAGTCAAATAGAGGGAAGTATTTCGAGAACGCAGCATTTGTCTTCCAGCCCGACTCGTTCCTGATGCGCTCCTGCGCGACGCGTGGGAGAGAACACTGTCACCTGACCGTACGCAGCCTCTGGTCAGAAAATGTCCCCATATGGCAGGTACGTACAGAAATGTGGTGATTTGACACGAAAGTTGCCGGACGTGCTGGCGTCGGGTAGACGAATATTATTGTCGGCTACAACGCGACGACAAAGAGGACAACGACGGCGACAGCCTCAACGACCCTCGCGCGAAGTCCTGCCTGACGCGTAGCCCCATCTTACCCGCTGTAATTTTCTACCATTCATTTTTCTTGCACACTCTCTGCCACGGTATCTGTCAAATTGCTTCCGTCCCCATGCCCGCCACCAACGGCCACTACCGCGCTCCTTCCAAGAAGGCGTCCCTTCTTTCTCTCAGGCGCGACAAGGGCAAATATACCTCTTCCCCAGATACCTTCCAGTCTATCGAGTCCTCGGCTTCGTCCCCTCGCGAGTTGTCTTATTTCGAGCGCTATCCTCGTCAGCGCTCGGGCTCCAGTTCGCGCGCCGATCAGCCTAGCAGTCATCTAGCCCGGAGCCGCTCACTGTTGGAATCCTCAGCCTCCCAAAAATCGGATTCTTCATCTAGAGGAAGCGAAAACGCGTCAATGGACAGTGTGTCAATGGATGGCACTGAGGACGAGCATCATGTTTTCCCATCGGTGCAGGACTCCGTTCTTGCGACCCAGTTTTTTGGTGACGGTGAGGTTACGCCCAAGCCTCACGGGTATCGCCGGCCCCGCCCCAATACCAGTCGCAGCAGAGAGCGAGCCGACGTATCTCACCTTCGCATATCCGGCTCTTCGACGCAGACACAGATAGAGACACCACCACAAACGCCGATAGACTTCTACATGCCTCGAATGACGATAGATCCTTTCCCGGTAATGGTCGCTGCGCCTGTTCCCGACATCGAGACGATGGACGCATTGGTGGATGGTATGAATGGATATGGAGGGGATGATTTCTTCATGGGCTCCGGAGGGATATCAGGGCGGTCGCGAAAGAAGGAAAGGTTTCACCCACTTTATCAACCACCACTTCCAAAACCTCCTCCTGGCGTGACTCTTGGAAAGCCAGCCGGGAAGGGTAGAAGTCATCCCGACGACGACGATCCCTACGCGCTCCCAACGCCCACATCTGTCCGCAGGCCTTCACGCTCTTTGTCTACTCGCCCCTCTAATGCTACTATAACGGTCGACAAAACCAACTCCGGAGATGACGAGGACGACAGCCCTCCTGCGTCGCCGCGATCTTCTCGGCGTGGCTCAAAATCTTGTCGCGCCCTCGATTTCGGAGATAATTAGAAACTACGCCCCACACGAGCAGCGGGTTCGCTCTCGACCATCTAGTGGACACCCATCGCTCCATACCAGCAATCATGGCCACGGCCATCACTCTTTGCAGGAAGACTACGAGTCCGAGCCCGAACCACTATCTGCTGCAGAGGAGGCCGAAATGGTTTCACGGTCTTCTATGGATAGCATCGCGAATGAAGTGCGTCAGCAATTGCGCAAGCAAAGCACGTCTCCCATTGGTCCTCCGCCTGCGTCTCACGTCCATTCCCTTTCATACCGCCAGTCAGTGGTCTCTGATGGCGCGCTCAATCTGGGCTCTCCCCAGTTCGAGACAACCCGTCCCATGTCCTTCTACTCCTCGCCCGCAGCCCCAGAAACTGCAAGTGAGAGTTCTCCCATCGAATTCACGCCAGTGAAAACTTCGCAGTCCCAGAGTATAGCCCAGTACCTTCGTTCTGCTCGCCTGACGACCCTTCTGAAGCTCACCCGCGGCCCGCACGCTTCGCTAGAGCATCCTTTGACCGTGAGCTTGTCGGACCTCGGAAGTCCTAATGGAATTCCTTTAGTGGTATTCTTAGGCTTGGGGAGCGTACGATATGTGATGGGGCTTTACGACGAGATGGCGGAATATCTAGGCATTCGATTGATCACAATTGATAGGTATGCGAGATTTCACATTGAGACACTGATTATATTGACCCGATTCGGCTTCAGGTGGGGACTTGGTCGCACTGAGACGCCTAGACACAAGGCTTCTCGAGGCATCCCCGAATGGGCGTCGGTAGTTGAAGAGGTTCTTGATCTCCTTCATATCAATCAATGCAGTGTTATGGCCCACTCGGCTGGAGCACCTTATGCACTGTCTTTTGCGAATAAGGTCCCCGAGCGCGTGCGCGGAGATGTCCTGTTGTTGGCCCCTTGGGTCGGTGGTGTAGATGGAGGTAAGTGAAAAGTAGTGTGAATGATGACAGTTTACTGACAAAAACTCAAATAGCGGGTTACAAGTGGCTCAAATACGTTCCCAGCGGTATTCTGAAGACCGCTCAGGCAGCCGAATGGAAGATCCAGGCTTGGATGCTCGGCAAGCCACCGACTATCGCATACGAGGGCATAGGTTATGATGCTACAACATCGTCAAATTCCTCCCCTGTTCCACGAAGTTCATCCATCCGCCGGCGTCCCGGCAGCCGACCAGCCACTGCAGACAATTACGCTGCCCCCAGGCCCAGTATCGGCTCTAGCGTATTCAGCGAATACGACGACCTACGAGATTTCGATGGCCGTTTTGACAGTCGGAGCACTTTGGATGCCAAGTCCCATCGCAATCGCAGCATCAGCGAGAGCAAAACTGCCTTTGGGTTCAAGAAGAAGACATCGAGAAACTTCTTGAATCGGTTGAAGGGAGGTAGCATTGGCAGTAACCCACCGCCACCACCACCACCACAGACCCCTCCGTCGGAGAAGTCACCATCTGGTAGTGGTCCTGGACGGAAACTGAAGGCTCTGCGATCCATGAGCTCCCTGAAGGGGAAAGCGTCCGCGCAGGCGAAGAAGTGCAACAGCACGCCTCCAACACAGTCCATTGGATCGCTCAAGATCGACGTCGGCGATGTCGGACTTGGATTCCACCCCTTCGACCTGTCCGCTCTAGAAGCTGCAACGTCAACTCTCGCTGAGAATGACAAGGATCCGTTCCGAGCCGAGACGCCCCCGCATGCTACGGCGTATAACCCTCGTGCTGGAGGCCGGCGATCGATTTCGTTTGGTGCAGCGACGAGGTCGTCACCATCGTCACTGCTTTCTTCACCTATCACCAACTCCGGATCCGGGCCCTCATCCACTGTGACTGCAACAAGTTCATATCAAGCGGCGTTAGGCAACGCGTTGATTGTCGCATCGCACGCGGAATCCTCGAAGGGCGTGCACAGTGATCTGTTGCAGATTCTAAATCACGATCAACAGCCATGGGGCTTCTCATACGTGACATATCCGCACAATGTCCGCGTCTGGTATGGGGACAAGGACGAGAAGATTGCTGAGAATGCAGTGCGGTGGATGGAGCGGAACATGGGCGGGGACCGGTGTAAAGTGAAGGTCGTGAAGGGGGCAGACCACGGCCTCATGTACCGGAGTAGCGTGGTGGTAGAGGTGCTCGAACGGGTGCGTGATATCTGGACAAAGGTGCATGCTTCCGTTTTACGTCTTCCTGGTTCATGCTGATCGCGCCGTCACAGACAATTCGTGAGCATACTGCGTGTTGAGCTTGAAGCTTTTTTTGTTTACGCTTTACCATATTACCCTATACCTATTGGATTTATACCGGCCCCTACGCGACATACATTCTATTTCCCGGACCCCAGTCCTCACCTTCCACTATTCCTCATTGTATCATGCCATCGGAAGGTGTATGCCTTACTTCTATCCTATCACAAGGTGTCGTTATTTCGGATAATGTTTTTAGTTGGGTTTTCCCCTGTCTGCTTAGAGCCATGACATCGTCTATCGGAAGCAATGCTTTTGGGTTCATCTTCTCGGTGGATCCTTTATTTGAGTCATATTCACCTTCGCACATTGTACACTGTACCTTCTATACCTTCACCGCAGTACCAACACATCATGATGAATCCAACCCGTCGTTCCGTCAGCCGAAACTGTGTGCCTGCATGTGGTTTTCTGGGATCAAAGATGGAGTGTCATGGCTGCGCGCAATGGATCTAGCACTGCAACGCTTCAAATGAAGGACTGCAGGAATGTGTTCGAGAAAGACGATTGACTCTATTAGGCACCACGGTCATAGACCGAAGCATGAATATCAAAGGGTTCATTAACCCTTCTATTCAACCAAGGCTGATGGATGGATTCCCGATCGAAGGACCCGTCGCTGATGCTCGAGTCAAACGAGCCGGTCTCGTACGAAGAACCTACAGAAAATGTCCTCTGGGAAGACGACTCCCCATACCGCTCCGAGCGATCGAGATCCACTTCATCGTAAGCCGATAGTCCTGCGCAGGATCAAGATGCACACGGTCACGGTTGGGATGCTCCAGGTGCCCGAGGTGCGCAGGTGGAACCGGGAACGCTGAAACAAGGCGCATCAGAACGACAAGCTTCACAGCATGAGGGCATGAAGCAGACTCACAGTTGGTCAGCTCGGCGGTACCCCTGGAGCTCCGGTGCGGGCTGCTCCATGACGACCGCATCGTCGCAGTTCGACCCAGGGCTCTGTTACCAAATCCTGCCTCTCCAGTCTCGAGGGAAGGGGCGCGCTGGGTCCCTGCAAGACGCTTCCTGCGGATGGCAAACAGGACGATACCGCCTAAAAGGAGAGAAAGAAACCCGAGAGCTGAGAGAATGGAGATGACTGCGATGGTAGGTCCGGAAAGCCTTGACTTGGAGGATCCATTGTCGATGAACCCGGTGTCGCTGAGCTGCTCGATGATGAATCTGTGGACGAAGGACCTGTCCCTGAAGGGGTCGATTTGGGGTTCGAGTCTGTGGAAGTCGCAGTAGCTGCAGGCGAACTAGCGCCTGACCCCAAACCAGAGCCCGAATTGGAAGGCGATGGTATGTTTGACGAGCCCGCAGGTGAGTTTGACGTTGACGACTGCGATCCGGCGCCAGACGTAGGCGTCGAACCGGCCGTACCGGAGATAGGTGATGTATCGGGCCCTGATGGGCCACTCACTGACACTCCAGGGCTCCCTGCCCCATTGGCCGAGGCCGTAGGGCTTGGATCCGGTGTTCCATTGCCAGAACCAGCGGCCTGTGACGGAATAGGACTCGACGCAGCTGGTACGGAACCAGGCTGTGCGCCCGCAGAAATGGATGCTGTCGGACCTGGAAGCTGAGCGGAGCTCGCAGGAGGAACCTGGGACTGGGAGACCGCCTGAGGACCTACACCAAGGGGCGATAGATTAGGAGGATGAGATGTAGGAAATGGTGTATTTGACGGTGTGGATGGGGGAGGGCCGGCCACGACGGCCTCTGTTGCAGTCGGAGGGTTCACAGGACGAGGCGATGACGAGATGTCCGGCGACGCGTTCGTTCCAGGTGAGAGACCAGGACTCGTCGCCGTTGGGGAATTGAAGGGCCTGTAGGACTGCCTGGACTCACAGGTGAATTATCAGATGACTCGGGAACGTTGGCCAAGGGCGCAGGAACAGTCATTCCAGCTGTCGCCGATCGTAAAACAGCAGAAGCGCAAGAACTGGACCAAAGGTCTTACCGGTGCCATCCACAGTCACAATCAAGCTGTCGAATGTGAGTGTACTCTCGTTATTTGCTCGAGAATCCGGAAGGTTGATGACCGTCAAGACGTGCGGCTTGGAAGAGTCGAGGCCAGTAAACGCGAACAGGAAGACTGGGAAAGAAAAATTCATGCAATGCAGCAGAGAGAAACAAACTGGACTAACAGCAGCCTGCGACACATCGTCGCCATGCTCAAAAGCATCAACAATCTGCACCCGGCCTTCTGGGTCACCGTGGTCCATGTACGCAGCATAGAGTGCGCCATTAGACGACTGGAATCCGAAATAATTCATGTTCTCTGTGCCCGCTGGATACATACGACAATCAACGATAATGCCACACGAAAACAACGCCGCACTCACTTGGTAACTCAATCGTTACCGACGCCCCGATATTAGTTGTAGACTCAAATGAACCCCCTACACTCCCCCAAGATGCCCTGACTCTCCAGCCATCGGAAAAGTGAACAGAAGGACTTGTCTGGTCGATGATGAAAGTATTAAGCACGCCCGCGGCTTGTGGTATGGTAATTAAGAGGAAGAAAGCGAATAATTCAAAGGACGACAAAAGCATTACACGAAAGAAAAGCCGGAGGGTATGGTCAACATCCCCAGCGGCGGGGGCGGATGCTACGACCAAGGACAACCAGTGGAGGTCGTGGAGGTCGAAAGAAGGCCTGACCAGCCAGCTATGGAAGCACAGACGGTACATGAGATCGTTACATAGCTCGGATGCTGTACTTGCCATCCTGAGAATCAGATGCTGCGAGGCCTTGACGCCCTACATCAAGAGCAATGATGCAAACATCTTCGATCATGTAACGGGCCGGTTGATGGGAGAGTGTCCGTACATTCAAGCTGCAGGAGATGACCATGTCTATAGTGAATGAGAATCTTGACAAGAGGACAAGCTTGCATGTTTGGAGACGCGGAAAGAGACGGATACATCAATCACGTATGATAGCACGTTTTGTGGTCACGGCGGGCGTCAATCTGATGCGGCTATGCGTATCAATGACAAAAGTATCATTGAGAAAATAGCAGCAACGGAAGCAAAAGCATAGCCTTGTTGCAACCAAATATACCGGATGGACTGTTTGCAGAGAGTTATGTAGAGAGTAGATGGGAGGAAGAGAGAAAGGAATTCAGAGAAATGGAAGGCAAGCGAGGGCCGGGGCAAGGAGTGACCGAATTAGGCTTGAGGTCAAACATGCGCCGCCTTCTGTCTTGAAGTGTTTACTCACCGTCAATCCCTTTGAAACGTCTAAAGGATGTGAATCAGGCTTAACAACGCTGCGCTAGCTCCCTCTCTTCCCTCTCTCTTCATCCTTCCCTCATGGCCTCTCAAAAAGCCACCACGTTCGTGCTCAATTCAACCTCTCTATGCAGTCCAATCTTACATGTTCACTTCAGGTCGCTATATGCACGGCGGAAGACGTTTGCGATCAAGCACGAAGAGGCAGAGCCTCTCACCCGTCGGGATATTCAATATGACTTTTTGAGTCTCGTTTTTGGCGACACGCACCGTGTCTTCACGGATCCCTTTGCGCCTGTGCGGGATGGCGCCGACTCTCCAAAGATCACCTTCCGCGACCTCTACGTCCACACACTCATTCAGTCTTCTCGTTGTTCAAGGGCACTGCGAGACAAGATGGTGGATAACGCAGGCTTCGCTACAGACTTTGCGAAGATCTCCTTCTTGCCAATGTTGGGCGAGTCAATACCACGATGACATGTACGTTTCCCCCGCGTCCGACAGTTTGGCTCAGCGTCGTCCGTTCTCGAGCCTCGACTAACTCTCGTTCGTATAGTTCTTCCAGAGATGAGAACGTCGCTGAGAACATATCATCCGGTGCCTTCGCTGCAGAAGACCGACGGCAACCTGCAGGACGCTCCTCGTATCAAGAACATCCTCAAGGCATGCACACTGAAGACGGAGGCAGACGGTGTGCCTGTCACTCCTGCAGAGATGGCGACGCGGGCTGTATGTTCCGCCGCGCAACTCATCCTATAAGTTACATAGCTCATCACTATTCCGACACAGGCACAGGGGACAATTCCGTCCACCAGCATCGTCAACATGCTGTTTGTACTCTCAAATCATTTCACTGTGCGTTTATTCGTCCAGAGCGCTGTGGTTTCTCTAATTACGATGTCCGTGTGTACAGGCAATTGCGCGGGACCATTTCGGCCGCACAGACATCGACTTCCTGGACCTTTTCCTGCCCATCAACCTTTCTTCTGCTTCTCGAGCCAAAGCATTCCTCTGGCTGATCTATCACTACCACGAGGCGCCCTCTGCCAATCCTTTCGATGATAATCATTCTCGCGCAAACGAGGGCATGGCGCCAAAGCTCGTTGACCTGACGCCCGAGGAGATGGCACTCGAGAACGTCGATACGCAGGAGGAGATGGACTTTGGGGTTAAGATGTCCCAGTTCCGTCTGGACTTTCTTTCGAAGAATGCGCAGAACCCAAAGCCGGGCGAGGGCAGCCAGGAGAAAGGGAAGAGACGCGGCCGGCCCAAAGCTGCGGAGAAAGCGGCCGAGAAGACTGTGAAGAGACAACACAGTGAGATGGAGACCATCCCACAGGAAGCTGATATCGACATAGAGGGTATGTTCCAGGGCTCGCTGCTTGACATATGTCTGATATCACCTGTCTCAGAGCGAGAGCCCCGACGTCGCAGGCTGTCCTACACGCAACAAGGGGAGTCACACGACAATATCTCCCATGCTCCTGTGGGCTTCTCGACCCCAGTGGTCTTGACCCCGGACTTCCCACCGCGGTATCGGATTCCGCTCGATGGCCGCATTGACATTGGCCCCCAGCGGACGATTGTGCAGCGTAAGCATCCATCCCACTCCACTTAATTTTAGCTCATCCTGACAACCGCATCAGAGGCGTGGCATCTGGTGTCGACCGTTGACCCACTCGCCGACGACGATGACGAGGGAATCGATGAGCACTCTCGCTATGACTACGGCAAGTAGACGCCACACACATAATTAACTGCGGATGCTTACTATCCGCCCGCACCTCAGCCATGCGTTTACAGGTCCTAGCCAGCATCAGCGCCACACGCCGACATTCGCCCGACTACCGCAGCCGCTGAAACTTGTCACAACTACATGAAACCGCGCCTTCTGACGTTCCGTTCCGCATGGCATCCACATTTGCATCATAAAACACCGTTCCAACCCATAAACTTATTTCACAAGTCGTGCATGCAGGTCACATAACTTATTCCGTGTTTATAGCTCTCGCCTCGCACGCACCCATTCGTTTTCACGTACATACATCGCCTCTAATTTGTACTCCATTCTTCTGTCGATATCGTGTCCGTTTCGCTTCGGGGTTTGCTTACTCTCCATGGACGGTTAATATTCTGCGGCTCGAATATAGATTTACGTTCGATCCTTCGGCTCCATGCCTTGTAACAGTATGCTACTCTACTTCCGCATGCCCGCCTTCAATCAAGCTATGGTTATGCTCCATGTCATGCCAGATCCAAAGGGAGTGCAGGAATTTACATTGCCATTCAGAAACAAGGTGACATGCACGGGTGAGCGAGGACGGCCGGTAGAACTACACCTGTTATACGAAGCCGTCAGGCCCAAGCGGCATTATGTACGCATGCAGGAAGGAGGAAGGGGAGGGGTCGCGGGTCATATATACACAAAGTATAACGTACTGGCAAAAAGTATTCACACATGAAGAACAGAAAGCGGGCGAGCGGGGAACAACGTGAGATGATGATAGAGATCCGTTTCGACATGTTGAACCTGAAGCATGGCATAAAATACAATAGAATCCAAACAGCCCAACAGAACGCACACGGAGCAGGAAACGAAGGGCGTCCGACGCACGGCATGCACGTTATTGTCCATTAGTTACTCTTCGAGCCACTTCTCGCACTTCTTGACGTATTTGTCGAGGAGCTGCGCGAGGTCGCGGATGACGAACGTCAGCACGACGGTGGCGAAAAACTCCGACGACCGCCGCAGTTTCGCCTCGATCCCGTTTCGGCTGTCTAAAGGGAGCGCTGCATATGTAGGCGCAATGGGCTGCATGGTCAGAGCTTTTGAATGCTCGTCGAGGAGCTGAGCCTGGATGAAGAGCTTGCTGAGGCCTGCTACATATGACGCGGGAGAATCAAGGCTAGTGATGCAGAACGTTAGCTCCGGTGAACAGGAGAGATGAAGAGCAGGTGGACATACTTCTTTGCGTTGGTCAGTTCACCGAACCGACGGGTCAACCGGCCACCCCAGGCGGCAACCTACCCATAAAATTATGTGAGCTGATGAAACATACCGGACGTAAAAAGACATACACCACCAGCCTTCTTGACCGCAAAGCCCTCCCCGACACCAAGCTTCTTACCAAAATTCGAAACAACACCATCGCACACAGCCGAGAACTCCTCCAGCTTCGCAAGCCAGAGATCGCCCTCCTTCTTGTCGATGCCTCCGATGCCCATCGCCATCCCGCTGCTCACATTTCCACCGCCAAACAGCTCGCCACTCGTCGTCTGCAGCTCCTCGAGCGCAGAGCACAGCACCTCGACGACACGGACCTTCTCCGGCAGATTCAGCAGCTTCGCGCCGCCCTGCGACCACACCTCGTGCGGCACATGCAGCCGGCGCGTAATGTATCCGCCCGACTTGGAAGTCATCGTGTGTCGGAGGAGGTTCATCATGTGATACGGCTTGCGCATGGCATCTGCTGGCGGCGCAGGCGGGAGCGGTGACGTGGGCGTTGTAGGGAGATTGTTATGCGGAATCGGGGGAGGCGGCACGAGCTGGGTGATGGGCGTGCCCAGTCCGGGCGACATCATGCCAGTGAGCACTGTGATCTGCGGAAGGTGGCTCTTGGAGGACGTTGTCGACTTGCGCGGAGGGCCTCCGTTCTGGACGGAGGACGTACTCGAGGGCGGTCGTGACGGTATGTCGAACGAGGCAGGCGGCAGTCCCGCAATATTTGGCCTATTGCCTGGTTGAGAGGACGCACGGCTGCGGCCATAGGACTGAGGAGCCGACGAGGCTACAGGAAGACCTGTGGACGTCGACAGCTTCATAGCCGAGGGCGGCACCGACTCGCTAAAGGTTGGGGACCCCGAGCTCGGGGGCGCGGACGCCTTCGACCTTCTCTGGGATATGGTGCCTAAAACTGTTGACTGGTTGATCAGGCCGTTGGGGAGAGGACCTAGTTCTGACCGAGTCGACGCAGTCGATGCGCCCCGCGGTCTGGGTGTTGCCTTCGTGGTTGACGACGGCGGGGATCCTCGGTCATGATTGCTGCTCGACACCGTGCGAGGTGTAGTAGGGCTATTCGATGAAACCTCTGAGGGGGGAGGTAGAGGCGGCAAAGGATGAGAGTCGCGGTTTGCGTCCTGCTGGACCTTCAAGATACTTCGCGTCCGAGGCCGCCGATACTCCTCCTCAGCGTCGCTGTGAGGCTGTGGGAAGGAGTGTATCGGCTGCTCATCAAGCCGCTCGCTTTCTTCTCGGAGAGATGCCAGCTTGCTGTGGGATCCCGTCCGCACATGGCCGGTAGAGTTCCCTCGGGGGCGACTTGCGACATTGAGATGCTTTGTTTCTGGGGCCGGAGGTAAAGAGCTCTGCGGCGGAGGAGTGGGCGGAGGAAGAGCAGAAGCTGCGCGCGGACGTGCTGGCCGTCCTGATGGCACAATAGGTATTCGATTGGAAAGTGGCGCGGTGGATGGTGGGTTATACGACGGTTCTAAGTCGATGGATATCCGCGCAGGTGCCGCAGCATATGGATGGACCGACGGTGCAGGAAGGCCATCTGAAACAGATGAATGCAAGTCCTCGGATCAGAATGTCAAAGCCATAACAATAGAGAGTGTCACATACCGATCAAGTCTCCATTGAGATACAGGTCCCCATCCGCCTTGACCGTCATCTCTTCCGAAAGGCGACGGCCATCACTATCATCATCTGTCGTCAAAGACGGCGTGAATGGAATATGGTCCGACGATTCCGATGATGGCGAGCCGGTCGTGGGTGAGGAAGGTTGAGTGGAGTCAGTGGAGGCGGAGATGGATGCTGTATAGAGGGACGTGGGTGAATGGGGTATCGGAGGGATGCTGTAGATGAGACTGAGGATGTTCATGCGGTCCGCGTAGGTATCATGCTAGAGATTGCGGGAAACGAAACAAATGAGAACAACTCCTGTAGGATGTGGAGAAAGAGACTGACGATTGCTTTTAACCGCTTGACCTCCTCCTCCTGGGCAACCACGCTTCTGCGACGGCCTCCACGCTTTCTATGGGTCTCGGTGCTATCTTCGCCCCGCATGACACGTTCCATAACCTTGCTGAGAAGGGCCACGCTTTTCCCGTACGCTATCACGGCACCATATGGGTCGTCATTCGTCGAGTCGAGCTTCACGGCCTCCCGCGCCAGCTCCAGTGCCTTGGTCAGTGCCCGGCGCGAAGATGGACGCGGTTCATGGGAAGAAGACGAGGCCAGAGCTTCCTTCGCAGATAAGAGAAGGCGGTCTGGTACAATGTCTTGATGGCGGGTGGTATTGAAGTGGGACGAGCGGGGCATGTCGGGAACTTGGCGAGACGATGTTGGTGGGGGTGGGGGGGATTGGGAAGTTGCTGCAAAACGCGCTTGGGAAAACGCGGCAACGGCAGCCAAGTTTGGGGAGGCGAGAGGGCGCGAGAACTGAGCAAGATTGGGGCTTGTGCCAGAGGGGGAGAGTGTGTCCAGGGAATCCGATTGTCTATGATTGGAGTCGTAAGCGGTGGTATCAACTATAGGTACACGGGGTATAGGTTGGCTTGGAGGCGGAGCTTGCGGGGGTGGGTGCAGGACGGAAGAACGTCGTCGCTGGGCGATGGTTGACGATTGGGCGAAAGACGAGGGTGGTGGACCTGATGAAGGGCCTGCGTCGGCTAGGGTCCGCGGCGGCCAGTCAGAGCCATGGCCTAGGACTGAGCTCGGGCGAGAGTCGCCAAGCTGCATCATCTAGAAAGGCAGGGTGATGTCGTTTTGTTGATGGTTAGAGCGCAGGCGGACGATGCCAGAGCTCTCTTGAACGATGACAGAGTATGGAGACACGAAGAGAGGTAGGCTTGACGTCGAGGCTGGCCAGCAGAGACGGAGACGAACAGACAAGCCAGACCCGCCTCTCGTTGAAACCGCTGCCGCTTATGGAAACCACGTGGCCCAGACGGCGCGCACACCACTAATTTCAAGTACAATTCAGCATCTACTTCTAGCTTTTCCCAGGCATAACCTCTGACCCGGATATCGATCACTCATTCGCTCCCCTCAATTATAAGGCGGAGATTACGACGCAGTCATTACGGACGCTTCATCGCTGTACACAGAGGCTGTCAAGTCCAAGGTCGCCAATGGCGCAAGTTAACATCCGGTATCAAGTAGCAGTAAAGGAGGTATGGTGAATGGGTAAAACACTGAACGACAGTCGGGAACAAGATGCGAAACAAATATCCGGATTGAGAACCCACGAGGAAGACGGAACAGTAGACAAAGGGACGGACAGGCATGGTCGATCAAGAGGGTATATACTCGCGTGCAAGTCCCGCACCTTTTCAAAGAGGCAAGGGCTTTCGGATTTAGTGGAACTCCTGCTGAGAACCCTGAGCAGCGAGACGGCTCTCGAGATTCCTATAAACAACGTAAGACCACGTGGGGATATCATGTTGTGACGAAAACACACCGGAGAGACTCTTCTTTGGCCAACAGCTCCTGCCTTTTCTCGTTGATCTCCCGTTGGACCTTGAGCTCGATCTCCCGAAGCTATATCACATTCGTCTGACGTCAGTAATCGATCACTTCAAGACTGAAAAGGAAGCAGACCTTCTCTTCTTCCCGGCGAAGCTGCTCCTCCTTGAGGCGCACACTCTGGGTCGCGAGTTCCTCGGGCAGGATCGAGGAATCCCTAGTATCGTGCCTGATAAGGGTGAGCACTTGAATTCCATCTCGGTAGGGACATACTGTGTATCAGAGTGAACAGTGCGAGAAAGCTTCTCGGTACGGTAGGTCTCGTAGAGAACGTCGTGAGTCAAAGACTTGAGATCCGCCAAATGAGAGCTGAAGGGAGCGAGTGTCAATCTTATTTAGTTGAAGTTTATCAAAGGGCCTCTTACTTCAAAGAGCGCTCCTCAGCCTGCTGAAGTCGGAGTGCTTGGGGTTGTCGACCTCGGCAATACCCCATGGGTATATCCTGGCACGAACGAGCTGTCCGTCCAGTTCGATTTCTTCCTCGGAACCAACGATGGCGAAGGGAAGCAGAGCCTGAGAAAAACGTCAGCTAATGATATGAAACGGACTGCGGCGTACGTACCCTAAGCTCGCTGTTGTCCTGAATCGTCTCTTCGTCGTCCTCCTCAACATCGTACGGGAAGTTGTAGACGGGAATGTCGTAGTGCTCGATGTCCTCCATGATCTGAGAGCAACTTATCAATGACACGATCAGACAGACATGTAATTTACAGACCCTCTTCTTGAAGCCCCGGAGCTCGCTGGGGGTCAGCGAGTCGGCTTTGCCAATGACGGGAATAACGTTGACACGGGGCGAAAGACGGCGCATCAGCTCAATGTCCATCTCCCTAAGACTGCAAACGCATGACAGTAAGATATGACTGGCATAGAAATCAATGCCTGGGAACAGGGCGTACGCATGGCCGGTCGGGGGGATAAAGTACAGGAGAGCATGTACACGGTTGTCCCTGAAGCGCGGGTTACGCTTGATACGCGACTCCTCGGCCAAGATGTCGTCGTATTGACGCTCGAGGTAGCCAACGATCTCTTGAAAGCTATGAACCCTCGTGAGATACGGTTGCGACGCGCCAGTTGGGAAGTCAACATACGCAAACTCGTTGTCGATGTTGTCACCGAACCCAGGGGTATCAACAATAGTGAGTGCGATGCGGACACCATCCTCCTCGAGCTCTGTGTCACACCACTAATTCAGCTATGCCATTTCAAGATTGAACAAGCAATCACAACACGACGCACCAACGTTGGCAGGCTTGATCCTGATGCCCTCCTCAACGTGTGCGGTCTCGGGGTTGTCGTTCACCTTGTGGGTCAGCACCTCTGACTCGCAGAGGGTATTCACAAACGTCGTGCGACCCGTGCCAGAAGCACCTGCACAAGAAACACACCACCACCGCGCGTCGTCAGTAAGTACGTGTCCGAGCATGCCTGTTACGCAGGCGACGAAAGGCGTACTGACCGACCACCATGACGGTGAACTGGACACCCTTCTTGACCTTGTTACCCCTGCGTCTTCCTGCAAACGACATAATGAAGGGCTGGCAGTTGTTGAGTGCGATGGGGGACGGGGAAGGGAGCGTATAAAGTTGAGAGACGCAGGTTCAGACTCCGCTCGTCGCGAATTGGCCAGGCCATACGCCGAGCGACTTTCCCAGGCGCTGTATCAAGCAACTGCAAGTCTCCAAACTCTCCTTCCTTCCCGACTACCCTGTCGTATGTCCCTCCTCACCAGAAATGCGAGGCGTGCCATCTGCAGTTCTCCATCCAATCCATCTCGCCATGGCATTCGCATTCTCTCCGAGCCCTCTCATGCCTCTATGTCCACTAGCGCCGAGGAGAGGGTCATATCAAGACCTACCATTACGAAGAAGAAATATTCTGCTTTGCCAAAACTGCCGCATGGACCTGTCAGCGTCCCTATATGTCCTCCGGGTATAGAAGATGTAAAGTACCACTCAGAACCCAATGATAGATGTGCGCCCATAAATATAGCTGGAGCGCTCGTTCGTTATTGACATGTCTTCGCCGATATTTGGGAATGTCCTGTGAAGTGCCCATGCTTGATTCCTCGACATCCTCTTCTCCCGATGTCTTGCAGACAGGCGAAGCTCTGAGCCAGCCCGATGAGAGCCTCTCTTCTGTGCCAGTGAAAGCTCGAAAACGCCGCACCACAAAGCGTGTTGCGATTGAAGACAACGCGTTTTAGAGTCTCCTCTCGCGGACGACGCGGCGAATGGCATTCCAGCCCTTGAAGACGCGCCGATCGTCGACATGAAACCAAAACGACGCGGTCGGCCACCCAAGATTGACCTGAGCGAGACAGGAGGTACTTCCCCCGATTGCTTGAATTGAAGATAGCCCGACTGACTTCTGGTTCAGAAAATGATGGTCAACAACGACAACCGCGTAATCAGCTGGCCAAGGAGATCCTGGATAATCTGGCCAAATTCCCGCACTGTATCATGCTCACCCGCGTGGGTCAGTTTTACGAGGTATCTGGTCCCTTTTACCGTTTCAACACTGTTTGACAGAACCCTTCGCCTAGTCGTACTTTGATCAGGCGGAAGAGGTCTCGCGCCTTTTGAACATCAAGCTGACATCCCGGATGTGGGACGGGCAGCGTATCTCCATGTGTGGTTTTCCATTGATGCATCTCCAGAAGTATCTGAAGATCATGGTGCAACAACACACGCGTTTTGTCGCGTTATGCGAGGAATTTCCCCGACCTTCACCTCCCGGGATCAAACCCACGTTTGAGCGACGCGTCGTACGCGTCGTCACACCCGGAACACTCATCGACGAGCCATTCCTGAACCAATACGAGAACAACTACCTTCTCGCTATTGCTCCTGCGGCCGACGCAAATGGTCCTCCAATGTCAGAAGCATCACCAGTCGGTCTTGCCTGGATCGACGTCTCTACTGGCGAATTCTTTACAAAGGTCACCACCTGTGACGATGGCCTTCGCGACGAAATTGTCCGTATCAGCCCGCGTGAAGTTGTTCTTTCCGAAGATCTCGAAACGGACCCGTCACATCCAATCCGTGCAGCTCTGCTCGAGGAGGACTGCTTCTGTTCCTACGTCCCAATTGAGGACTTCTTCGCCTGCGACCGCAGCGTCAAGCTTCATGGCCGACATGGCTAGTCATTCACGAGAAGCCGTCCTATCGATATCGTCTGCACACGAAACTGCAGCTGTCCGACTACTGACGACTTTTTTGCGCGCCAATCTGCTCGAGCTTATGCCACGGCTTTCTGCACCCAGCAGAGAAGCCGACATGGGCCGAATGCAGATCGATTCGCATACGATCAAAGCCCTGGAAATTCGCGAAGGCATGCGTGAAGGAGGGGTGACAGGCAGCCTTCTCAGTGTTGTGAAACGAACAGTCACAAGTGGCGGGACACGGTTGCTCGCGCGCTGGCTTTGTGAGGATGTCTGACATATGATTGCGTAGAGCGAGCTGACAGTTCGGCCAGGCTCACCAAGCACGTCCATCTCGGAAATCAACGCACGGCAGTCCCTGGTCGCATTCTTCCATGCGAGGCCCCATCTACGCGCCGACATTCTGCAGTCTTTGCACAGCCTTGAAGATATTACCCGTGTCGTACAGAAATTTCTCTTGGGACGCGGCGATGCCAGTGATTTACTCTCGATCAAGACCTCTATCGCAGTTTGGACGTCCATCCAGGATAGAATTAGCTTAGAGAAGCGTATGGAGGACAGCGAGAGAGGTTCCGTCGAACAAGAGGAATGGTCCAGCATTGACGCCTTGATGTCGCGGATGAGCGATCTGAGCTGGCTGTCCAAGCGGATTGAGACGGCTCTTCAGGTCGCTCATGACGAGGAGGTCGACGAGATAGACTCCGACCCGACTGCATCAGAGCCCCCGATTTCCTCATCATTGATGTCGCCATTGGCGATAGATTCGACTCGGAACGACCCTTCATGGCAGAATGGGTATGAATGGACCATCAATCCAGAGTGAGTGAGTGCCTTCAGATCGGGGCAAAATCCTGATGGAGTCGCAGATTCTCGGAGGAACTTACTCGACTGCACGTGAAGTATGAACAACTCATCTCTGCCAGAGAGGAGTTGGAAGAGCGTTTTCGGCGAACCTTTGGTACGCGAGGAGTATGACTTGAAGATATATTGCCAGGCTCACACTGAAATTCAGACGCTCCATCTTTGACTCTACGTTCTTCATTAATTCTGGGTTTACACGTGCATATAGCCAAGCCCAAGCGCGACGCTGCCAAAATCAAGGCCTTGGATTCCTTCACAACTATATCTGAGGGCGTTTCGACCAGCAGTTTTTTCAATAGGGTAACTATCCCGTCTTCTTTCTCAGTTACCGTTGTCTGGACGCTGAATTATTTCAGGAATGGTCGCACCTTGGAACACAGATTTTGGAAACTTCCGCTGCCATCTCAGCGTCCGAGAGGCAAGCGTTTGAGCTTTTGAGGAGCGAGGTTTTAACTATTCCATTTTATCCATCATTTTATGCCTTATTTTTCTTCCAGGTCAACCTTCATGAGGGCCTCTTACGGCGGAATGCCCGAATTATGGATGAGATCGACGTGACCCTCGGTTTCGCCAGCCTGGCCGCCGACATGGGCTTCGTCAGGCCCACTATCACAGAAGAGTACCTTGTGTCATTCATCCTCTTCCGTTCTGACCAGGCTACAGCACTTCCTTTCACGTCGTGAACGGCCGCCATCCGACGGTCGAGCTCGGCCTGCTCACGGCGGGGCGCGTGTACACCCCAACACCGTCACATTCTCCCCGAGTCTCGACTTCATATCATCACCGGTCCGAACATGGCGGGGAAGTCTACGCTCCTTCGCCAGACGGCGCTGGTTGCGATTTTGGCCCAGACCGGCGCATTCGTCCCGGCGGACCATGCAGTTGTGGGCATCGTTGACAAGCTGTTTTCCAGAATCGGTGCGAAGGACGACCTTTTCCACGACCGGAGCACATTCATGGTCGAGATGCTAGAGACAGCGGAGATCCTGAAGCGGGCAACGCCCAAAAGTCTCGTAAGCATTCTATGCATGTCCAGTGGATTACGTGCCAAATCGCCCAAACAGGTCATCATGGACGAAGTGGGCCGAGGAACGACTGTAAAGGATGGCTTGGCGATAGCGTTTGCTGCTATCCACCACCTCTACTTCAAGAATCGATGTCGGACGTTGTTCGCCACGCATTTCCACGAACTTACTGATATGCTTGGCTATTCCCCAAATCACAGGGGTGAAGGCGTGTTTGAACACGTCGGTTTCTTCTGCACGGATGTAGACGAGACAGAAGTAAGTTCCTCCGCATCAGTCCTATTGACGTGAGGCTGACCAGTCCCAGGATGGCCGCATAGTCTACTCACACCACTTGAGGCCGGGTGTCAATCGCGACAGTCACGGTTTGAAGGTGGCAAAATTGGCAGGCATCCCTACGCCCGCCATTTCCGTCGCAGAGAATGCATTATCTTGGCTTAAAGGCAACGGAACCAGTCCAGGCTTCAGTTTTGATTCAGCCGACCTCAAGCTTCTCGGACAATCGCTTGGGTCACGAAATACCTATACCCAGGACATCTAGAACAGTAGTATATAATCCACGTAATATTAGCTTATTTTGTGAAATAATAGATATCCTAGTTCATCTGTGCGCGGATATGGTTCAGTGCTGAGCCGGCGCGCAGCCATTTGAGCTGATCGCTTGACAGGGTATGTTTGACTGGGATGCTAAACGTCTGGCCATCACGTTTGGTCACCTTGATTGTGATAGGTGCAGTGGCATCTCCCTCCAGGAGCTGGGCAAGGCCATTTGTTTCAACGGAGTCGCCGGCGCCTATACGCGAGTAGTCGTTTTTGTCGGCGAACCACACAGGCAGAACACCTTGTTTCTGTTGATCAACGTCAGCGCCACTGTAGAACTAGGCAGGGCGTGATAAGTTCTATATACCTTCAAATTCGTCTCATGGATACGAGCGAAAGACCGAGCAATGATCATGGCACAGCCTGTACATAAATCAGATATCGGAAGCAAACAGATGGCTGGGGAAGAATGTTACCATAAAATCGAGGCTGCAGGGCAGCATGTTCTCGCGCGCTTCCTTCGCCGTAATTGTCATCAACAATGAGCGCCCAGGGCTGGTTGCGTGCCTTCAGGCGTTTTGCTACGTTGGGAATGGTGTCCGTCTCGCTTTCGATGCATCGCGATCGTGATCAAAGGCCGTGTTCACTTCTCCGCCTTCATCATTCACCGCCTATAATGTATCATCAGCGTTGTGAAGCAACAATCATGCATCCAATGATACTGACGGTGATGACTGAGAAAGGTAACCATGAGTATGTTAGAATAAATCAATCGTGACAATTGAACACTCACGGAGATTTTCTGATATGTTCGAGAGATGACCCTTGTACTTCAGCCACGGCCCCTGCGACCCAATCATCGTCATCATGATCGATGAATACAAGATGACAGATGCACATACCGCAGCAGAGATGTGATCAGTGGTGCACTTTCCTCGAACCCTGAGCAGAACCTTCAGGCTCGGCAGCTCCAGGCCTCGCGGGTTGCCACTGCCCTCGCCGAAAGGACTAATGAAAGGCTCCAGGATTTCCAAGCGTTCCGAATCGGGCGAGATTACTACTTCGGTCTCCGGCTGGGGCACCGGGGAAGCCGAAGGGTAATACGACGTGTTACCTGCCGTGAAACCAGCTGATGGAAGGTCTTGTCCAACAGGAGGAGAGAATTTGAAAGATCCGCCGGAAGGGAGTGGGATCGAGTCCGTCATCGGGTTGAACGAAAGTTTACCAGAAAATGCCATAGCAGTGACGATAGTTGGGGAAGCGAGGAAATTCATAGTCAGACGATTTCCGTCGTTGCGAGACTTGAAGTTCCTGTTGAACGAAGTTAAGATAGCTGACATAGTACCGGTAAGCGACTGTGGGAGGCAGATTATTTCTTAGCTTACCATTCTCCTCCTCCTTTTCTTGTCTTCTCGCTTCCACTGAACAATATCAGACATTGTGTCGGTATTTTATCGAACAATACTCACTTGTCCGATGCAGGGTCCGCATGCATTTGCTAGCACAGTCGCACCAACATTCTCCAGAACATCGATAACTTCATCGCGCTCCATGGTGGCACGAATCTGCTCAGAGCCAGGGGTACAGAGGAAAGGTACCTTGGTCTGCAGTCCTGCGCTTTTCGCCTGCCGAGCCAGATCCGCGACGCGTGTCTACATGGAAAAGTATCAGGATTGCAATTGAGATATGCGACTACATTACAAACCATGTCCTCATAGGAACTGTTTGTACATGATCCGATTAGTCCAGCGGAGAATTCATCCTTCCAGCCTTGCTCTTTTACGAACGAGCCGAACTTTGACAGCGGGGTCGCCAAATCTGGGGTGAATGGTCCATTGATTGTAGGTTCCAAGTCCGACAAGTTCTATGTCAGGGATGAGTCGCAATTCATGACAAGATCCGTTATGAAATTTACGATTTCGATGACCTCATCGTATTCAGCGCCCTCATCGGCCTGCAAGAAGCCTTGCGAAGCAGCAGCATCCGCTGCATTAGCGACAGGACCTCTACCAGTTGCATGCAGATATGCTCTCATGTTGGGGGTGTAGGGGAACGTCGAGGTCGTCGCTCCCACTTCCGCTCCCATGTTCGCAATTGTTGCCAGACCTGCGAACCACAGTTAGCACAACATTATTCACCAAAGCCTTTTGAATTTACCGGTGCACGACTGTGCTGAGACGCCTGGACCAAATACTCAAGGATCCGGCCAGTACCACCCTAGTTTTAAAGGTGGATAAGCGGCTGATGATATCAATTCCATGATTGTACCGACTTTGACAGTAAGTTTCCCAACCAAATGCAGAATAAGGTCCTTGGTCGTCGCCCAACCATTGAGCTGTCCAGTAAGATGAACACCTAGGAAGCGCATCTAAGTAATGTCATTAGCCTTCTAAAGAAAGAGCCTAGTACCAACGACGTTGGGAGCTTTGAGCTCCCATGGCGTCCCTGTCATGGCATCCACCGCGTCCGCACCACCAACGCCAATGGCAAGCAAGCCAAGGCCTCCGGCATTAGGCGTGTGAGAATCTGAAAATCATCAGCACTTGTTCGATCTAGTTCATTAAGCGCAAAACACACCTGTTCCGAGCCTAAAGGAAATGGATTTCATTACTCGATACAAACAAACAGATTCTCCAAACTCACATGAGCATTCCGGGGGCGGCGTAATTCTCCAGGACGATCTGGTGAATGATGCCTGAGCCAGGCTTCCAGAACTCGATTCCGTACTTCTTCGCAGCACTCTCCAAGAAATCGAAGACCTCTTTATTCGAGTCGATTGAACGCTGAGGTATCCGAAGTCATGTATAGTCCTCTCACGCGGACATACTTCTCACATACCTTCAAATCCGCATCTGCGCCCACGGACGCCTGAATCAAGTGGTCACAATGGATACTCGAAGGGACAGCAGTCCTGTCAAGGCCCGCACTCATAAATTGCAATCTATAGAGTAGTTACATGAGTGCAAGAAGTCTACTGCAGAACGACATGGTCTCTCACAATGCCATCCTGAAAACCGACGCAACAAGCATCAGTAGACATCCCAACCGAAGGTCCTGAGACTGACTGTGCAGATGCGTCTTGCATCGCTACCCTCTCCGGACGAAGCTGCAGGTAAGTCTCTCCCTTCCGGATTCCGCTTTGAGCGCCATTCTCAGGATCGAATAGATGGCTGTACAGAATCTTCTCTGCTAGCGTCAAACGTCTGTTATCAAGGGCCTTGCGAACAGTGGCCAAGTTTTCGATGAGTTTCGCAAATGGCGGTGTGATGGACTTGTAGTCCTTTTCGGGAAGAGGTGCATGTGTCGCCAAAGATCGAGATAGTAATGGGAGCGACCAGAGGCCAGCCTCCGAGAGGCTGCGGCCACAGACATGAGGTGGAGATGAAGGAGCTACCAGTGACCGCCGTAGATTTGTCGACTTCCTTGCTCAAGTTCTCTTCTGCCGAATGCCATGCTTACAGCTTGTTTTTGGCGCGCTGCCATTGGTTCATCGGCCATATTCGGCTTTTTACAATAAACGCGTTCACGTGACCGCGACACCAAACACACACCGAGTTGTTTCTTGTCGCCTTACGCGTACTTATGGTGCTGTCGGGTAAGGAATACAAGTAAGATCTAGTTCAAGAAAGAACAAATAAAACAAAGTCCAAGTATCTAAGGATATATAATGGAAGAACTACTATCGATTATGGATAGTGCCGGTCAGCCTGCGATCCCTGCTGCTGGCACCGACAGTGACACCAGTCGCGCCGCTGGGGATTTCCCATCTCTGAGTAACAACATTCCAAATGGATAGGTCATATCGCGATATACCGAAGGATATAGACCGCGATTCACCGGGACTGAGGAACACACTATCAAAACCCTTGAGCAAAAACGGTGGAGAGTTCGCAGATGCTGGAGGAGAGAGGTATAACTGAGGAATCTGCATAAAATCATTGAGCGAAGCACGGAAGAGAACGGATGGGCTACTACGTTACCTCGTGTCCTGCAACCATGCCATTATTTCGGAGGGTGAACGTGACTGTTATGACTTGTTCATGCAGTCTGAAGGGGTGTCCATTACATCATGATTCATACGGCAATGCAGGCAACGTACGAGGGATCAAGAGAGGATCCTGGGCCATTGAGAGGGATCGCACCTGCTATAGAGCCAGATATCACCAGATTCGAATAAGCGAATGTGGTATACGACAAGCCGAAGCCAAATTCATATCGAGGAGCGATATTTGCCTACGACATCCATAAGGACGACGCGAAATGGACAACATATTGAAGCCTTACCACGTCAAAGTGACGATAGTCAATAAACAATCCCTCCGTGTAGTTAATCTGAACGATGTCAATGGAGGACGTTGTGTTGATTTGAGCAGGATAGTCGTTGATACTCTTGCCAATGGTGTAGGGAAGACGTGCACTACGTATGCTTGAATATGGAAACTCTTACCACATAACTGAAAAAAGCCTCACCTGGGATTGTATTCTCCATAGAGCACGTCAACTAGCGCATTTCCTGGGGGTTAGTCATATTGTTAGCATTGATCCATGAGGTCGGACACAGTTCGCATACCTGCTTCCTGGCCAGGTAAACCACTCCACACCTGTGTCCGAGTCAAGGTCAACTGGACCAAGGAATTCTTCTGGAATATCACTTACCAGGGCAGTCACTATCATCAGATGAGTGTCAATGACTTTAGGGGGGAGGGTTGAAAAAAGATCACTCACCATTCGGATGATCAATCCAAGCCTCCACAACGATCGGACCAACCGTATTCACGACGACAACTGTATTGTTGTTGACACTGGCAACTCGCTGAACAAGGGCATCCTACAAATAATTTCAAGAGAAATGCCCTGCATGCGTGGAGATGAACGTACACCGCCATGCCAAGCCTGCAGATTGTTCCTATCTCCAGCATTGCCTTCGACGGTGAGACCGTCTTCCCCGCTATCTGCCGTGATGAAAACGAAAGCGACGTTCTTTCCTGAAGCAGTGGATGCGGCAGCATTTAGGTCAGAATCGCTGGTGGATGAAAACACCTTTGTGCCGTCTGATTGAGACCGGTTTGTGATGGCGTCCAATGGCTGCGGAAATCACATGAGGATTGTCGTCAGCGGCGCTATCGGGCAATGTACTTACAGCAACAAGGTAAGGATAATTGGCCGTTCTGCAAAATATCAAGCTTTAATCAGCACAGATCACTCGGGGCAAACACGACGTACCCGCTACCCCAGCCCATGCCGAGGACCCCTACGTTACACGCATGAAGAAGACATCTGTCGGAGATGTCATGTCTCAAGATGGCTATCGCAAGCAATAAATAATCTTACGCATTCGGTCCGAAAATATTAGAGCCTGCTCCACTGCCTGGCGTAAAGGTCAAAACCATTCTTTAGATAAGAAAAAGTTTGTTTCGATCACCAATAACAGCTATGGATTTTGGTGCCTCAAAGGAGTGCACCCTTTTCATTCTTAAGAAGGACTGTCGAGGCGGCGCCTATCTCTCTGATGATGCTAATCGAAAAATGCATGGTCAGTTTCATTGTGGAGCAAGGTATTGTCATACATTGAATGGTTTCCTTGGACATCGAGGTGTTTGTCCGAAGGATCAAAGAAAATCTTCCCATTGAAGTTCACAGGTGGATAACCTTCGTCTTGTCCCAGTAGATACCTGACAAACACAGTTTCAGCCCTCTGCAGCGGTCATGCGCAATGAACGTGAAATACCATCCGGCGAGAATCCTAGTGGCCATGTCCTGTCGCCGCCGAATCAGGACCTATTAGAGATATATACGCGAGAAGGCCTACGTCAACGCGAGACTCGGGTACGGTGCCGTCGTTGACAGCTGCGACAAGCTCGTCTCCGAAGTAGCTGGGATTGAGATCGAGTATCAGACATCGTTGCTGCGCTTTGATGTGGTCCATACCTGACTATCGCCAGAGCAAACTTGTCACCCGGCATGGTCATCTTTGAGAATGGAAGTCAGTACATTTTCCAGTGACAAAACCTGTCAGATGTCTCACATCGAGACCCATATTAGCGGACGTCGTTGAGTGTGTTGCATACCAATCTGGTGACAATCATTCATATATAACACTGATATTTGCTGGGACATTATCGAACGTGCCTGACATAACATCTGAAGCTCGTGAGCAAGGCATGGCACCAACGCGTAGGACTCAGACACTTACATCCTTGAAAAGCTAATTCGGTCTTCAACAATCCGTTCAAGGTATTGTTGTTTTCGCAAGCATAGGATCCATTGACTACGGGAATAACACGTCAAACACAGCACGCGGATTAGCTTATCAACAAACTTACTTTGATCTTAGCAACAACAAAGTTGAAGTCAGACTTAAACTTTTTATCAGACGACTTACTGTAGCTGCACATGACTGAGGCGACATTGGCTTGAACACTGCGAAGAAACTGCCTCAAAGGCTGGTGTCAATACTCAGAGTTATTAATCCAATCGACTTACAGGATGGAAATAGAGCTCATGTTGCTGCCGTCGAAGTGAGTAAGACATATTTTTCCCGAGGAACAAAAGAATTAGCCATACCGTTCTGGAGAGCAAGTGAGCATGATTAAACCTCAGAAACGCTCAAGACCATACCTGTCATCCACATTTGACGAACTCGAAGTCCTGGAATGCTCCTGCTCACTATCGCAAATGCGTCAATACTACAATGTTGCGAATGAGATACAGACTAACTTATTTATCAAATGTTTTGCTACGGCCTGGACACCGACAGACTGTATGCCGCGGATTGTCTCGTATGCGCCTTCGCCAGACAGGTATGGGTCAGCGCCAAACCTAGATCGCCGTTCACAAGTGCTTAATATGGAGAATTAAGGAAAACAGTATTACCCCTCCCATGCTCTTCCCGAGGCAGGCGCTCTCATCAGATTCCTATGAAGGAGAGTCACACGAAAGGCCAACGTTTGTGCGATAAGAACGCACATCATGGGCCCTAATTGAACATTAACGCCTTTCGCTCGGAATTCTTGAGCCATCGCCACGCCGCGTTGGTACATCAAAGTCTTGTTAAAGCTGCAAGAAATGGTCGGGTCAGGATATGTTCTTCTGATGAATCGAAACAACGAACGTAGCAGCTATGTTGATGCCTCTGTGGACTCTTTAGACCAAGCACACTATGCAAGTTGATAGAGCCCTTACGCTGGGAAAGCAGAGTTGCCATCTGTGCCTCTGACTCCCAAGGGACTGTCTGTTCGAGGGTTGCACGCGATATTTCAACTGATCACCATCCAGGCGCACCTTCTAAACATAGTCCAGGAAAGTTGATAGAGTTGATCGCTGCCGTGTTACCTGTGCAGTCACCTAGAACGAAGACGGTCAAGATATCTCAGATTGTTATTGAGGACTTTGACTGACCTGGAATAGTCCCGACACCTGTATATTCACAATAAAGCAGGCGAAGCGGCAGACACTCGAACGACATACCAGTTGCAAGGCTGACCTTCTCGCTCAAGGTCAGTTTAGGTACGCCTTTCCGTGCCTTGGCATATGCCGCAGCCCATTCCGACGATCCCACTGGGCTATGGATCAGCATGCGAGCATAAAACCATGGCGATGAAATACTCTGAAGCTCGTTCAAAATCAGATCTTGCAGGCGTGACCAAAAACAACTCACCACATTGCGCCAAAGCGCAAGGAAAAGCATTGAGAACAACCAGAAGATGCGGGTACATCGCAGCTGCACACGACCAGCTAGAGGCTGCCAGAATGTTTAAGAGGACAACCTAAGTCCGGACAGCCCGGCAATAGCGACGGCACATAGTGACACTTCCCCACGCATGGAACTGGAGACCGAGCGGCTTCGGGACGAGCCATGTCCTCGTGCTCCTGCTGAGCAGCATATGCTGCCGTCAAATGCATTAGGAGCACATTGGACGTCCCCGGCCGCTCAAGCTGCAGAGTTCACATGCGCGAAGCCTAAAAAGAACCCATGAATAGACAAGCACATGGATGATATGAATGTTGTCTCATACCAAGACCCCACACGTTTACGTGAGCGGCTTGTATCGAACCTAGTAGATATGAATGGGACATCTTCACGAATCGAATAGCATGACCCAGTTGGGAGACAAAGAGCTCGATGATGCCACCCGAAGAAGTTGAGGTTTACTTACGTGGATCGAATGATCTCGTGTCGCGATAAGCGCCTGTCAATATGTCAACATCTCGACTCCTGTCTTCAAATCTCCTTGAGCTCAAATTGTGCCATTTATTGCATAGATCTACTGCAACTCCGTGTCTATCATGGAATCTGATTACAATCGATACTTCAGCTACACTTAAACCATCAATTTTGAATGGTTCCCTGAAGCCGTAGATCACGGCTGCTTGCCCCCACGGAAACTCCAGTTAACCCCGAAGGAACTTCCCACCATTGGTTAGTAACACTCCAGGACGAGATATCGTAGCGAGACAGATTGAATGATACAGTTTGCGATTCTCCGGGAGCAAGGAAGACGTTGTCGAACCCTCTCAGGTTGAAAGGCGCAGCCTTTGTCGAAGCAGGTGGCGAAGTGTACAATTGGGGGCTCTGATAACGAATGACGTGAGGGGGCTTACTCTAAGGTGGGGGACGTATCACGATATCGTACCTCGTGCCCTGCAACAGTTCCATTGTTCTTGAGAGAGAAGCTGACTGTGATCACCGGGTCATGAAGCCTTATGGTAGACAGTGAATGCGGTCATTATGCGGCATGACGGCCCATGGATGAGAACGCACCAGGGATCAAGAGACGATCCAGGGCCAGATGGAGGTGTGCCAGTCCCAATTGTGCCCTTAATATTCAGTCCAGAGTACTGGAACGTTGTGTAAGATAATCCGAAGCCGAACTCATATCTTGGCGCGATACCGGCCTGAAAATCATATTTTTCAAAGACAGAAAGGATGGCAATAAGTGAAAGCTAACCTGATCGAAATGCTTGTAGTCGATGAAAATACCTTCACTGTAAGGAATCGGCAGTATGACCGGGTTCTCGTCGGAAGTGTAGATGACTTGCGCGGCGTAGTCAGTCGTGGCTTTTCCGATCGTATATGGCAAACGTCCGCTGCCGTTTGCGTCAGTGCACTACGCCCTAGAATGAGGCTTGCGGTATACCTCGGGTTGTATGCTCCATATAGGACATCTACCAAAGAATTGCCTGAGGACAAGCGGAGGTCAGCGATAAATAGTAGAGGTCATCATGATTGACACCCACCTGCTTCTTGGCCTGGAAGTCCACTCCATACCTTCAACGCGCTATCAATATCACAATCGGATACAAACTTTGAACACCTACCAACGCGGTCACTATGGAAGAGTCGGCGTGTTAGCTTTTGTCAAGCAAATGAGACGAGTCATGTACCATTTGGATGGTCGATCCAGTCTTCGACGATGATCGGGCCTACACTGTTCACGACGACGACCGTGTTCTTGTTTGCACCAGCTACGCGTTCAATAAGCGCGTTCTGCATTCGTAACTTAGAGCTATATTCCTTACGCTGGTCAAGGAGCTACTTACCCCATTATGCCAAGCATTAAGATCATTGCGATCTCCTGCATTGCCTTCAACAGTAATATAGCCTTCGCCGCTGTCCGCCGTAATGAATACGAAGGCAACGTCTCTCCCTGAGGCAGTACTGGCAGCTGCATTGAGATCCGAGTCGCTTAGCGATGACGAGACAGTAGTCCTATCAGATTTCGACCGATTTGTGATTGCATCGAGAGGCTTATGTGTCGCATGAGCGACACTCCAGTTTGAATGCCGATAGACAAACTCACAGTAATCAAGTAGGGGAAGTCGTCAGTTCTGGAATTCGAATATCAGACGGAATCTGATCCTCGAACGCGGCACATACCCGCTTCCCCAGCCCATAGCCAGGACACCGTCATCGCCTCCACGGTCAGTGTATCTGGATGTATAATGGCTCAATAGCAAGTTTTGAGTATATCTTGAGCACGCACCCGTTCGGTCCCCGTGACGACGGACCGGCTCCATTCCCGACAATGCCAATCGTCTTCGGAGCCTTCAAAGGCAGAGTGTTGTTAACATTCTTAAGCAGAACGGTTGATGATGCTCCGATGGTTCGTATCAGGCTAGGAATTTATTTAACATCAGGGTCAACTGGGGTCTTGCAACATGTCAAGCGTACCCGGCATGGTCTGCTTGAACGTTCACATGGGTGTTGACTGGGGCGTTCAAATTCCATGCATCGAAATTCACTGCCGGAAAGCCCGAGTCTTGTCCGAGCAGGTACCTGGGTGGTAACGACGATTGGCCGGGAGACAAGAAGGAAGCACGGCTCATCTCTCACCAGGCTGCCAAGATGCGCGTCGCCATATCCTATGATTCGAGGCTCAGCTGCTTTACGAACTCAGAAACCATCAATATACTGACGGTGATGCGAGATTCCGGAACGGCGCCGCTCTGAACGGCACTCACGAGTGCAGGCCCAAAGTAGCTGTCACAAGCCGAATTCAGCACACAAAAAAGCAAACACTATGAGGATCACCAACCTGACTCCCGAGCCGTCTGCTGTGTCGCCGGGCATAGTCATCTGAAAACAGGCATGAGGACGCGTCCGCCATCGAAAATCTGAGCATACATCTAGACCATTGTTGACAGCTGGTACAGTGGAATGCGTTGCCCACCAGTCTGGAAACGGATGAGAGCGCAATAATGATAATAGGATGTTCGAATTGCGTACCAGAGGTGACGTCTGCAAGGACGACTGTAAATTATAGATCATGGGGGAATGACAGGAGACGCACATCCTTGGAAGCCAAATTCTCCCTTCAAAGACCATTCAATGTCTGGTCATTTTCACAGGAGAAGCTGCCGTTGACTACAAGAGGTGAATACGGAGGTTGATTTTGAAATGGTTCGGCTTACTTTGGTCTGGGAAGGAGTTAGTGCAAATGATTGGGAACGTACAACAATTGTGGACGTACTGTAGCTGCACATAACTGAAGCCACATTGGCTTGTACGCTTCTCAAAAACTATGCATAATATTAACTTTGTACAAAATCTCCTGAGACGACAAACATACCGGGTGGCCATAAACCTCGTGTTGCTAGATTTTCCACATGAGAATGTGCAAAGTTCGACAGAGGATAACTCACCGTCCTACATGAAGTCAGTTCATTGTGAACAATGGACATACACGAAGACTTACCTATCATCTACATTGGACGAACTTGAATCTCGGGAATGCTCTTGTTCGCTGAGTGATAGGTGAAAGTCAGCTGACATTCACGCAACGAACCAATGAAGCTTCTTCACTTGTTGATGTAGTGCTTTGCACAAGCCTGCACTCCTTGCGACTGTATTCCAGTGATCGTCTCGTATGCCCCTTCGCCAGAAAGGTACGGATCACCGCCAAATCTAAACGATCATGATCAACAGGGAGCCTGCAAGTCCATATGTAGATGGTCACCCTTCCCAGTTGCGGCCAGCGGCGGGCGCTCTCATCATATTCCTATGGGGTATGATATGGGCAAAGGCGAGCAATAAATAAGGCTGATTAACTCACATATCGGGTCCAAGAGCGACATGGACGCCTTTGCCGCGGAACTCTGCACCCAAGGCTTCGCCTCGTTGACGCATTAGGGTTCTGTTGAACCTGCAAGCCCAAATTGTCAATCAAGTTCCCTATAGAACCTCGATTTGCCTACGTTGCAGCAGTGTTAATGCCTCTGTCAATGTCCATCGTAAGCATCCTTATAGACGTTCACAAATAGCAGCTTACGGCGGAAAGGCAGAAACAAAATCAGCATAGCGAACGCCCAATGGGCTGTCTGGAGACAATATCAGTCGACTACAAATCAGTATTAAAGGAGTTGACTTTACCTTCGAGGCAAAGACCAGGGAAGTTGATAGACGGAATAGCTGGAGTATTCCCAACGCAGTTTCCTGGTCGTCTCTTGTAAGGACACCAATTACTGCAGAGAACTGGGGTCGAAGTCACCTTTCATCCACTGTACTCCTATAGGAACGGGAGAATTTCAGTGCCTGTTCCGAATCGTGTAGTGACGAAGCACTGACCTGTACCAAGGTTGACTTTGTCCTGCAGCGATAGTTTCGCAACAGCAGCTTGCGCCTAACGGATACATTAGTCCTAGTGAAAAACGTGTGCAAATGAGATCACCAAGGCACCTTGACGTACGCCGCTTTCCACTCGGGGGATATATTGGCTGGCAATTACATGAGTTTCAAATCCGAGGATTTATGCCTCGCTCTTACCTGGTGGCGTGCTGGTCTGAACAGAAGGCGCCGAACTCGTCGAAGAAGAGCAGAAGATGACTGCGAAGAGCTCGCGGACGTCGAAGACGCTGGTAAACACTGAAAGTAATCTGTGCAGCGATCAATCGGTACGAGGCGATCGGTCCGTAAATGCTCGCGTACAGTCGTTCTGCTCTGGCACGTCCATCCACTGACGCATCTCGTCGCTCCAGTCCTAAAATAACCAGTTTAATGTGGGAATAATAATGGTGATAATAAGGGACCTACCATCCTATTCCCCCACACTGTTGATACCCGCCCTGTTGGGCGACCACCAGACCTATACACGCACCGAGGACTCCAAATAATCTAGAAGGCCTCATGACGATGGTCTCGACTTCGGTTTTCAAGAGGGCCTGAAAGCTCAAGTCCAGACACACCACGCCGCGTTTTATGTATGCCCAGCAGGCCGCCGAGCCTACGCAGCTCGCAAGCGGAAGTGCGCCATCCCCAGAGTTGTCGGAGAAGGTACGGACCGCGGGGAATTGGCGGTGGCAAATCCACAAGGTAGCCAAGAGCGAAGAGGGCGGGCGACGCACCACATGGTCTGCAGATGCTTCGAAGGGACAGCTGGCGTTTCGGGGCGATAGCACGTTTCCCGACTTCCGCTGAGCAGACTGAGATGGTGATCTAAGTATGTCAAGGCAATCCCTTCCCAGCAAAAATCATATTTGGGGCGTACCTGAGGACTTGTGGTAAGGGCTTCGGGCTGAAAAAGGCGTAGATTATTCCAGATTGTATAAGGCTACTTATGTGAGAGTCCGTAGCACCGTCCGGCCAATAGCCATTACCTCTTATAAATACACTAAATCGTCTGATGATGGGTATATAGAGTAGTAGTTGCGCTATGATCCAAGGAGTTAAGAATTTACGTTACCACAAGGGTTCTGTGTCCTTTCCAGCCCTTCGCCCGCTGCTCCCAGTAGCCTCCCGTGTATACCCAATCATCTCCGTCTGGCTTGAACCAGCGCGGCTTGGCATTCCGGTGATGCGCTCTGCGCTCTCGCTGCAGCTCCTCAACACGAATCTTCTCCGCCTCCGCCCGGTCGATGTCGCCTTCTTCCAGGGCGCGCACGTCCGGCCGGTATCGTGAATCCGTAGGCGGAAGCTTTCCGACCAAATCCTCGGTGATCTCATTGAGCGTCATGGCCCACGACGTGAAACCGTAGTACTCGGGGCTATTCTTCGGGAAAGGCGTCATCCGCCAGAGAACCTGTTGATGCGAGTATTCAGCCTGCGCACGAGCGAGTCGTCCCATTTGCCCTCGATATGCGCCTCGATTTTGCCGGAAGGAGAATATACGGTGCCGAACACATCGTTCGCGACCGCCCAGTATCCGTTCTCCTTAAACTCGATGACACACTTCGCACGCGTGGTCATGTTCTCAATGGTCATCTTGCCTGTGTGCTCAAGATACTTGGTGCCCATCATGAGATTCCTCATGAACGTGGAAGGTTTTCTCCTAATGAATCGATAAGAAAGGAGGATCAGCACATACGGAGCGTAATGACTAAAGGCAAACCCACCATTCATAAAGATCATCGCCAATTCTGGCATGATTGCAGCCTGTGGGAATGATTTCCAAGCTTTTCCCTATCCGCGGAAAGATATCGGAATTTATTTATCGGCATGATAATTACCGGTCTGCCACGTACCCCAGAATTTCGTTTTCCCAGAGGATGTTCCCCAAACCTCCCAGCTCTCGCCCTCGGCATGATAGGCAAGGATAACCGGGTGATGACTAACTTTCTCAGCAATGAAACGGACTCGCGGCTCTTCGAATGTCTCTGCGAGCATTGGATTGCTGGAAGAGAGCATGAGTGACAGTAAGAAAATAAAGGAAAAGACACTAACAAGCCTTTTCTGCTGGAACGATATTTTGTATGCGCATAACCGGAGACAGCGAAAGCTGCGACATAGCATAAGCGCTCAACAGGATCTTGTGTCTGAGCAGCCTCATCGAGCAAGTCATAATACTCCACCACTTCCGCCTCTCGCTGCAGAAGTGTCAAAGGCTCATTAAACGACACGGGGAAGGCGATGTTGCTGAGATCCTGTTAGAAAGACCGCGTCAAGTCCCTATCACGGACAGCATTGAGGGAGCACCAACCTTGCCAACATTCTTCTTGAACACTGCGAACAAGCTGCCTTCGTCACCGACGGGACCGCTGGGAAGCTGGGTGCGGCGGACAATCTCGCGGCTACCGATCTTCTCGAGCTCTAAGCTCTCTCTCATTTCCTCTTGCTCTTCCTCGTCGGTGTCCGAAGCATCCGAGTCATGATAGATGTCACTATGGCTATCCGTGACTGTCGAGATCTTGCTGTCGGTGCTAACCTCAGCTGGTGGTGTAATATCGATGAGGAACTCTTCTGCGCCTTCAGCTGAGCCGTCTGTGGCGTCGAACCAAACGCTACCGCCATCGCTAAGAGATGTTGCAACAGATGTTCTGTTATGGCGAGAGGCCGGAGTCCTGATCCATATATCTGCTCAGGAGCTTCGGCGAATGCAGGCATTGCAGGAGAACCGAGTGCAGATGCCGGGGTTCCTTCGGCCAAGGGCAATGCTGGCAGCAGTTTGGCGAGAGCCTGCTGCTGGGACTTTAGACGAGACAACGCTGCCTGCACGCGTTCGTGAGGTGCCGCTTGCATTGAAAGCCGACTATCAGCGCTATCTCTTGATGCGCCAGCATGGTGAGGCAGCGTGGCTGTTAAACTGTCGATACGGCCGGCACGCGAAGGTGGAGGGCAGTCATACGAACCTTTCTTGCCAAAGAGCCCGAACTTGTGTACTTCTTGCTTCTCTTTATCCCCCTTGGACTTGGATGCGCTTGGAACGCGCTTCTTCGTGTCAGCCTGATACCAAGCGTTGACGGCGCTTTCCAGCTCGGCAATGGTCTAGGAACATGTGAATGAGGAGCTTCGCTCTTGGACACGCTGAACGTACGGCACCCATCTCCTCAACCATGAATCCAGCCTTACATGGATGTCCCATCCGTGGTGTAACTCTGCCTAACGAGGACTTGCGTCCCACCGTCTTGGTGTCGGGAGAAGGGGCAATGAACTGCCTGTGGAGATTCCATGGAATACTCCCATATATGAAGAAGACGAACATACCTGAAAGCATTCATCCATTCGTCAAAGTCCTCGACGCTCAGACATTTCATGTGAAACGTGGCGTTGCTGGAATCGATATGTATGTCCTTAAGGGCCCGAATGCTAGATATTGCAGCATGATTGAGAGAGACATGGTCACGGACTGGCTTTCCAGGCTCGAAGGAGTATTCCAGGAGGCCGGACTGGTAGAGGACGAAGTAGCGTCGCGCAAAGCCTAGTGTGACGTAGGATGTGCCAAGTCAGGACAAGGAATAACTCCAAGCTGCTTCATGCTCACCTTGCATCTTCTTTCGCCTCTTCTTCAAGACCCATCCTTCCTTGACGACCCTTCCTTCAGTGGACATGGTGGCAGCGTGGTGCCGTGACGAAGCCAGAGGGGCCGTAGTCCGGACTGCCTGCGCAGGGTGCATAACGTTATCACGCGCCCAAAGACCTGTGCATCAGACGGGGCGATGAGTATGAAACGGCGAGGGTGGGAGCGTTGCTGCAGCTAGAGAGTCTTGGTGAACTGGCAGTCGCGTCGGCGCACTGCGAGAACTCGTGCAAATATTTGCAGGACGGAATAGTAGCGGAACTGGAAGCGAGCAAGCTCGTTCTGGCAGAAAGGTCTGACGCGTCGAATTGAATTTACACCACAGTGGACGCGTCTCGGCACCCGCGCGCTGACGAACAAGTGAAGCACACAGAATCCTCCAGCGTCTCTAGCAGACGATGGATTCAAGCTGGCATCCGCGGTTCATCTGCTGCCGTTTCTACCGAGGATTTCAACTTTAGAGTCTCTGACCGCTCCCAATGACAATGGTGTTCACCACACTAGTGTTGTCCAACACCGAGCTCGTAGTACTACGTATACAGGCTGACGCAGACAACGATCACCTTCGATTCGGTGCTGATGAATGCATCACGCCGAGCGAGTCAAACACCATCGATGGCTGGCCCTTGCGGGGAGGGTAGGATGGGTATGCCGAGGAGCATTCTCGGTCCCACGGACCTCCCACCTGCGAAATCCGTTGCGGTCCGGTCCGGTCCCTCCAATCTGCCGCAGATATCTACATCGACATCACCTCTCCTTTTCCCTCATCGTCCTCTCACCATAGCCGCCTCATCTCGTCTCCAGTCTATCCTCTCTACAATGGCACCCGAACCCGTGTATGTACCTCGCGCGTTCTAGTCGCATCTGCCTGCTCACTTTCTGCTCCAGTGGCGATATCGGCCTCATCGGCCTGGCCGTCATGGTAAGATCTCGTTCTTGTGTCGTATCTGCCCTCTCACTGAATCCGATCTGGACAGGGTCAAAACTTGATCCTCAACATGAACGACAAGGGATTCACTGTTGTCGCATACAACCGTACTGTCAGCAAGGTCGACCACTTCCTCGAGAATGAGGCGAAAGGTAATGCTCACTGCCCAGATCTCGCATGGGATACAATCGTCTGAATGTGTGCTTTCCCAGGGACCAACGTCCAGGGTGCCCACTCTATTGAGGAGCTCTGCGCCAAGTTGAAGCGCCCCCGCAAGATCATCCTTCTCGTCAAGGCTGGCCCTGCTGTGGATGATTTCATCCACAAGCTCGAGCCCTACCTCGAACCTGGTGACATCGTCATCGATGGTGGTAACTCGCATTATCCCGACTCAATCCGCCGCACCAAAGAGCTTGAGTCTAAGGGCCTTCTCTTTGTCGGTGCTGGTGTTTCTGGTGGTGAGGAGGGTGCTCGCTACGGTCCCTCACTCATGCCTGGTGGCTCGCCCGCCGCCTGGCCTCATATCAAGGAGATCTTCCAGAAGACCGCCGCTCAAGTTAACGGCGAGCCATGCTGTGACTGGGTCGGTGAGACTGGTGCTGGTCACTACGTCAAGATGGTCCACAACGGTACGCGCTTAATGACGTCACCAACTTGTCACTTTGTCCTCACCGTGCGCTGCCAGGTATCGAGTATGGTGACATGCAGCTCATTGCTGAGGCCTACGATATCCTGAAGCGTGGTCTCGGACTCCATGAGGATGAGATTGCCGCCATTTTCGAGAAGTGGAACAAGGGCGTCCTCGACTCATTCTTGATTGAAATTACCGCCAACGTCATCAAATTCAAGGACGACGACGGTGAGCCCGTCGTCACCAAGATCCTCGATTCCGCTGGCCAGAAGGGTACTGGCAAGTGGACCGCTATCAACGCTCTCGAGGCTGGCACTCCAGGTAAATTACTAATCTATATGATTTACAAATTAGACAGAATCTGATAGCGGGGTTTAGTCACCCTGATCGGCGAGGCCGTCTTCGCCCGCTGCCTGTCTGCGCTCAAATCCGAGCGTATCCGAGCGAGCAAGAATATCTCCGGGCCCCAGAAGGAAGCGTTCCGCGGCGACAAGCAGCAGTTCATCGACGATCTTGAGCAGGCCTTGTATGCCTCCAAGATCATCTCCTATACTCAGGGCTTCATGCTCATGCGTGAGACTGCCAAGGATGTCAGTTTCCCTGCATATACCTTCAGTATTTGATTTCTGATGACTGGGCCGTATACAGCTCAAATGGAACCTGAACTACGCCGGTATTGCGCGCATGTGGCGTGGTGGCTGCATCATCAAGGTAATACCCTCATGTCGCATAATCATTTGCTTCATATTCACTGTCTTCGTGTGTTATAGTCCGTCTTCCTTGGTGACATCTCGTCCGCTTTCGGCAAAAACCACGACCTGGAGTCCTTGCTTTTCGATGATTTCTTCAACAAGGGTTAGTACTACTCCACTTGTTTTGAATATGGTGCTCATCTGCAATCTTTCTAGCTGTCCACAAGGCGCAGCCCGGCTGGAGACGCGTCATTGCCCAGGCTACCCTCTGGGGGATTCCCTCGCCGGCCCACAGCACTGCGCTGTCGTTCTTCGACGGCTACAGGAGCGAGATCCTCCCCGCCAACCTCATCCAGGGTCTGCGTGACTACTTCGGTGCCCACACGTTCCGTGTCCTCCCGGGCAAGGAGAACGCCAAGCTCAAGGCCGGCGAGGATATCCGTAAGCAGCTCTGCTTTCTCAGTTATCCCACCTTACTAATTGTCGTTGATTAGACATCAACTGGACCGGTCGTGGCGGCAGTGTTTCCTCTTCGACCTACGTTGCCTGAGCGGGCCTTGTTTTCTCTCCGGGGCCGGCGTCGATTGCTGTGCCGATGTGGGACTCCTGGTTGTACTAGACGGCGGAAGTATCATGGAAGTGAAATATGCGGAAGCATTGTAGAGATATATCGTTTGTAGCATCCGTAGCATTGTTGTTAACAATAAACCGCGAGTGTTTTGATGTCATAAACGAGACCGATTCTTCTGTAGATTGGTTGGTGATGAATAGAGACTTTTCGCAACCGACCGACTCGGACTCGGACTCGACTAGTGGAGTGCCGAGTCCGACTGAGATGCAGGTTGGCGTGGATGGCAGGGTGGAGCGACTTATGGAGCCTGTGGCTCGACTGGTTGGGTTCGAGTCGGAGGGTTGCGAAAAGTCTCTAATATGTAGTCTCCGTGGCTGACCTCAGACAGAAGACAATCGTTCTGTCTATTGAGATGAATATGTATGGTTTATGGTGGTGAGACAGCCAGAGACGAGCTCGGTATCGTCGCGCGACGCGTCCAAAAGAGGGACGGTTGCTGTAGCATCATGCTCTCATCTTCATCCTCGTTCAATGTGCGGAATCGTCCTTTCCGTTCGATGGGCGACGTCGCAAGATCCCACGTCCCATGAGTCTCTCTCCTTTGAAAACCTGCAGCAGAAACTGCATGATGCCAATGCATTGCGTGGTAAGCCAGTCTCCGCCGCCAAATCTTGGTCTCACACTCACGCATACGCGGGATCTCGATCAGGCCCGGACGCGCAAAGAACGTACCACATAGCCGTCGAACATGCCGGGCATCGTGTGGATGTGGATTTCTTCGCGTCTGAGCTGCGCTTGCGGGGCGACGAGCCGGTGGTGCAGCCGCATGTAGACGGGGACACGGGGAAAATCCTGTGCTGGAATGGCGAGGTCCGTTTGCCCGTCGTGCAGATCGTTGAGCAGGAACTGAATAGTCTTGGGCAAAGATTTTTCAGGGTCTCGACGTGAGCGGGCTGGTATAGGATTGACTGCTGTGAGGTGCTAACTGGGGGTGACAGATTGATGTGCACGAGAATGACGGCGTGAAGCTTTTCTCGGAGCTCAGGCGAGCACACACTGCAGAAGACATCGTGCGTCTGTTTGGGCGAGTGGAAGGCCCGTAAGCACCGTTCTGTTCACTTCATGCACCTGTAATGAGCTCATGGATAAAACAGCTATGCCTTCCTTCACTATGAGGTACGGTTTTTTACGTGCTTTTCGTGCACGAGCTCATGGTCGGAGTCCAGTCTGCATCGCAGCAGCTTTTCTTCGCTCGTGATCCGCTGGGACGCAGATCTCTCCTCATCCACAAACCTACTGCTCGGCAGCCGTACTTCCTCTTGGCGTCGGTCTCTGCGGGCGCGCACGAAGGCTACGATTTTACAGAGGTCCTAACAGACCACATATACGCCCTTGACCTGCGGACGTTGAGCGCGGCCGCGGATGTGCGTTTTGACATCATTGAAACCTCGCTGATGGCACTGACTGTTTTTAGCCCACTACGCAGTTTGAGAGCTGCGTCAAAGCATATCCGCGTATATCGTCTCCTGCTTTGTCAACTGAATTCCCCTTCGTGCGTAAATTCACCATCATAACAAAGTATCACATTCGAGTTAACCTATGATAATCTCCTCCAGGCTGAGCCAAGCAAAGTCAATCCCGAGCTGCCTCCAACACAACCTGAGCCTCCACGGCTCGACTCGTTAGACGATATCCCCAGCTACCTTGAATCCGCCGTCGACGGCTTGATCGCTCAGCTCAATCAAAGCGTAATGCGTCACGTCCAAAATATTCCCTCGCGGCATCCATCAATCCCGCCCAGGTAAGCCCATACCCGGCACACGCATCCGAAGCTCTAATTAAATCGAACAGCCCTGCACAATTTACAGGCACAGCACGCCTGGCCGTCCTATTCAGCGGCGGCATCGACTCTACCATGCTGGCGTACCTAGCAGACCGCCATGTACCCCCAAACGAGCCGATAGATCTTCTGAACGTCGCGTTCGACAACCCGCGAAAGATACAGCTCAAAGTCGACGGCAACATTGGAGGGCTGAAAAAGAAACAGAAAAAACTCAAAGAGCGGAATGGCGTCCTCGGTGCGGTCGAAAATGGGAGATGTAACCATGATTATCTGGTGCCCGATCGCGTGACAGGGCTCCAAGAACTCGAAGAGCTCCGAAGACTGTGTCCGCGAAGGATATGGAATTTTGTTAGTTGCCGTTCATATTGACGGTGACGAGATTTGCTGATTCGCTTTAGCTCGAAGTTGATGTTCCGTATCTGGAGTGTCAAGCTGCTAAACCCACCGTTGAGTCTGCGATGTGGCCCAGCCGCACAGTCATGGACCTCGTAAGTGCCCGCCTAGACGTTGAGGTGATGAGACTGTTGACGCACAACACCCATGGTTTTCAGAGTCTTGCGATGGCTCTGTTCTTTGCTGCGCGGGGAAAGGGTCAAGTGCGAAGCAGACCTGAAGCTCCACCAGAACCATATACGAGTCCTGCTCGTGTTCTGCTCAATGGACTGGGATCAGACGAGTTACTTGGAGGCTACGGTCGACACCGAACGGCATACAATACCGGAGGATGGCAAGCAGTCATTGACGAGGTAAAGCAGACCCTTCCGTTTGGCGAGTCTGCATTGATTCATTCTGCTGTAGTTCCAGCTAGAGATTGACCGCATCCCGACTCGGAACCTGGGGCGCGATGACCGCGTCATATCTTCGCACGGGAAGGAAACGCGCCATCCCTTCCTCGACCTCAACGTTGTATCCTTTCTCGCCCGACTGCCGGTCCATTACAAGATGGATCCACGGCTCGAGGTGGGACTTGGCGACAAGATGTTGTTGAGGCTCGCAGCGCGGAAGGTTGGGCTTGTGGAGGCTAGCACGAGGAAGAAGCGGGCAATGCAGTTTGGTAGTCATTCGGCAAGGATGGAGACTGGTGTCGGAGATGGCGGGGGGCAGTTAATGCTCGCCTCCTGACTAGATGTTCGGATTTATGGTAGAATATACACTTATATCCTTGCTATTTCCTATTTCCGTTGTTCTAATCAGGACTCCACTGTTGTGAACCGTGCCAGAAGAAAGCAAGTCGTGAAAGTTGAACACTTGACGGGATGTAGGCATGGACGACTCGGGAGTCGGGCCAGCTCGGCGCGTCGTGTCGGCGACGTGACGCGTTTGTTTGTGACCTATTTGCACACCCCAGCGCGCCTAGCTTGCACTCCTCGTCGACCTCATTCACCACACTCATGGCATTCTCTGCATCAGCATCTCGTTTGGCGGGTCAGTCGTCCTATACAACTTGTGTGAACTCCTTCATCTCATCAGGCACTGAACAGTTCCGCTGGCGCTTGCTGCGGTTGCCTTCCAGGCTAGCTTGTTTGATGTTCCAGGCGGATACCGCGCTGTTATGTTCGACAGGTTTACGGGAGTGCAGGACAAGGTGAATAGAGCAACATATCATATATGACCATCTTGCTTATGATGTTGTAGGCGACGGTTGAGGGTACGCACTTCTTGATTCCATGGTTGCAGCGCGCGATTCTGTACGACTGTCGCATCAAGCCCCGTGTGAGTCCTGCTTTATACCCGCCCTGTGATCTTCATTGAGATTTAATTGCGTTCACGCAGAATATCTCCACGACGACTGGTTCAAAAGATATGCAAATGGTCACGCTCACCCTGCGTGTCCTTTCCCGCCCAGACGTGGAACACCTTCCCAAAATTTACCAGACCCTTGGGCTGGATTACGATGAGAGGGTGCTTCCTTCGATCGGCAATGAAGTCTTGAAGGCTATTGTGGCACAGTTCGATGCAGCCGAGCTGATCACCCAGCGCGAGGTGGTGAGTATATCTAGAGTACATTCTCACAGGCCCTGAGACGCTGATGTTGGCGTAATTGACAGGTCTCGTCGCGGATTCGGGCTGACCTGTTGCAGCGTGCTGGGGAGTTCAACATCAAGTTGGAAGATGTCTCCATCACGCATCTGACGTTCGGCAAGGTATGGACATCATGAGAAAGCAGGGCCATTGCCTCATCACCATGCTTAATGTAGGAATTCACGCAAGCTGTCGAAGCGAAACAGATTGCGCAGCAAGGTCAGCTCTCCTTTGTCATTGTATGTCTCACAGCTGATTGGATGACGGTTTGCAGATGCCGAGCGCGCTAAGTTCGTTGTCGAGAAGGTATGTTTGCGGCTGTGTATGTCAGGCTTAACTTACCATTTTTTGCACACCAGGCCGAGCAAGAGCGCCAGGCAGCAGTTATCCGGGCGGAAGGCGAGGCGGAAGCGGCATCGACGATTTCACGTGCGCTGGACAAGGCTGGGGGGGCATTCATTGCGTTCAGGAAGATCGAAGCGGCGAAGGCGATCGTGCAGTCGCTGTCGGGGAGCCGGAATGTGACGTACATTCCGAGCTCAGGCGGAAACGTGTTGCTGAATGTGCCTACGGACAAGTAGTAGCGTTGTGGTAGCGTAGTGCTGATAATCGCCACTCATTCTGAGTTTCGGAGATAGCCGAAGTTGTGCCTGGATGAGGAAGAGAGTGAATTGATCGCAGGTGGCAGACTCTACAGTATATCATCATCATCCTCGTCGTCGTCGTTCCCTTCGTCGTCGGTGTCTCTTTTCTCTCTGTCTCTATTTCCTCTGTCTCTCTCCTCTCTCTTCTCTGTCTTCCTCTCCTCCTTTGCTCTGTCTTCTCTCTCTAAGGACTTAGCTTCTCTCTAGCTCTTTCTCGCTCTATTTTCATTTGTGCGTCCTTAATCAGCAATCCTCAAAATTCTCTAACTTGTCCCCCTCCAGGTCTTACGACTTCCGTATATCTTTCAACATGAATCCGATGGGTGGAATGAATCCGGCTGAGGCCCCTGTACGTATTTTCATATGCTTCTCTACCAGTGATATGAAGATTTACAACTTTTTTCTACCCCTTCATCCCCACCATATGCTCATCTCCATTCTCTGCCATGTAGCGACGGGCTCACCTCTACGTCGGCAACCTCAGTCCCCGCGTGACCGAATACATGCTTACGGAGATCTTCGCCGTCGCCGGACCTGTCCAGCATGTCAAAATCATTCCGGACAGGAACTACCAGCACGGCGGTCTCAACTACGGTTTCGTCGAATACATGGACATGCGCGCTGCAGAGACTGCTCTTCAGACCCTCAACGGCCGCAAGATCTTCGACACCGAGATTCGAGTCAACTGGGCTTACCAGGGTCAGCAAAACAAGGAAGACACCTCCGGCCACTACCACGTCTTCGTCGGCGATCTTTCTCCTGAAGTCAACGACGAGGTACTCGCCAAGGCCTTCGCCGCCTTCGGCACCATGTCAGACGCTCGCGTGATGTGGGACATGAACTCTGGAAAATCTCGCGGTTATGGCTTCCTTGCCTTCCGGGACAAGACCGACGCCGAGCAGGCCATCGCGACCATGAATGGCGAATGGCTCGGCTCCCGTGCCATTCGTGTCAACTGGGCCAACCAAAAGACACAGGGTGCTATGCCCGGGGCGACCGGCACTTCGCCTCGTCCAGCAGCCAGCACCGGTGGTGCTCCCGCGCCTATCAACTTCCAGGGCGGACCCCTATCTTACGAGTCCGTCGTACAGCAAACTCCAGCGTACAACTCCACCGTTTACGTCGGCAACCTCGTCCCCTACTGCACTCAGGCGGACCTCATCCCCCTGTTCCAGTCCATCGGCTACCTGTCCGAGATCCGCATGCAGGCTGACCGCGGCTTTGCCTTCGTCAAGCTCGACACGCACGAGCATGCGGCCCTTGCTATCGTCCAGCTTCAAGGCCAGATGGTCCACGGCAGGCCTATCAAGTGCAGCTGGGGCAAAGACAGGGCTGACGGTGGAGTGGGTGCTGCCGCTCCGCTGAGCCCTACGACTGGAGCCGCGCCTTTCGGTAGCCTGGTACGTCCCCTTTTTTAGTAATTACCATCGAAATGTGCTCATGTCACTTTCAGCCCATGTACGGCATGCCGCAGCCGACCCAGTACGGTCCAGTATGGATTCGGTGGCTACGGCTACCCGGGGCAGGGTGCTGCAGCTGGCAGCCCGGGGGGCGCTGCCCCGGCATGCCACAGCCTGCAGCGGGCGCTGCAGGAGCAGGTCTTGGCGCAGGCCAGGCCGCTCCTGGTGCGGAGGCAGCTGGTGCAGCTGCTCAGGGCCAGTGGCCCGCTGGAGATCCCAGCTCCTACTATTCGAACTACTGGGGCGGTAAGTCTCCACGTTGCATATTCGGCTTCTATGTGCTGACCCGATTTTTTAGGTTACTACGGACAGCAGCCCGCCGCTGGTCAACAGGGCCCGGTGGACGGCCAACAGGGCTCTTAATTGCATCCATACACTCATCTGCTTTACTCGCACATTGTGTTCCCATTGCTCGTTTCCTCCATAATCTTGTTCTATCCGAATGTAGCCCTCTCGAATCCTGGCTCAGTAGCAAAGTCTCTGTGATTATCGTCATCACGTCGAAGTAGCCAGCTGTTTCTTTTATTATTTCTCTCCTCTCAAATTTGTCGCCTTCGAGGCTATTCTCCTGTTTCATCTTTCTTCCTTCTGTGAAATTTCTTTGTGATGATGAATTATATAGGTTCTTTCTCGTTTGGTACTCTCCTGCTCCTTATTAACAGGCCTTTTTCTGTTACTCCTCTCCTCAATTCTGTGCTTTCATCACGGACTGATGCATCGTCGCTAATGCAATGCCAGCAAATGTATGGCCTTGTCTTCACTGCAACGTGAATTCTTGATGCGCCGCCACAGAAGATTGCGATTAATTTCATCGCTTATATCCTCGGTTTATCTGTAAGAGATCATGGTGACGAAACGCATCCGTAAATGTAACTGAAAAATTGAATCATGAGTAGTCTACAAGAAGATATTGTGCTAGTCGATCAAATATACGCAAGCCCCCGAAATTGTGGTCTATCGTTACGCATGAACGCCTCCTGAGCTTGCATCGCCACCATCTCCAGCGTTATCTGCGGGAGAAGGGTGAGAAGATATCCGACAAGATGAATGAAGACGTACCCGACATGATGTTGGCCAATGTGCCAGATCCAGCCCCATCCTTTATCGAACCTCCGGCAGCCTCCCCGCCGGTGCCGGAGTACGCGGAACCGCTCCCGCTCTTGGCTGAAGCAGAACCTGACTTGGCTCTGCCGCCGTCGCCAGCATTGTCTACAAGGCAGTCAGCAATCACTCATAGCAAGACGATGGAGAAATACTCTTACTCGACATGATGTTGATCATACCTCCAGAGCCAGAAACTGACCCTCCATGAGCCTTCCCGCCGGCACCGGAATTAGACCTCCTGACAGAGCCTGACTTCGCACTGCCACCGTCACCAGCGTTGCCTGCAGGACAAGTCAGCAATCGCTCACACAGCAACTGGATAGACTGTATTTCTACCTGACGCAACGTTGATCATGCCTTCAGAGCCAGGCGAGACTGATCCTCCTTGAGCTTGTCCGCCAGTCCCGGAGTTGGCCCTACGGCTCACAGAACCGGACTTTCGCGCTGCCGCCGTCACCAGCATTGTCTGCAAGATGGATCAATAACTGTTCGTGCAGTCGCACGGAGGAAATTATTACCAGACCCAACGTTGACCATGTCTCCGGAGTCAGAAACTGAGCCCCCTTTAGCGTTCCCGCCGTTCCCGGACTGTGCCCTTGCAGAATTGCCCCCGCGTCTGACGACGGCGCCCATTTCACTTCATGGAGCAAGCCGAATTCTTGTTGGTGCGGTTCTTGCCATTAGCTGAACCAACTGAGCCACCAGATGCATCACCCCCGGCCCCGCTGTAGTTATCGGGAGTGCGTTTCCTAGACAAACAAACAATCAACTGAGTAAAGCGAGTAGCAGTAAAGCATGTCTTACCTCATGTCTCCGGAAGAGGCGTCCCCACCGTCTCCAGCATTGTCGGAGAGAGCATTGAGCAGGCCGCCGTCGAAATCAGAGACTTCTCCTCCATCTGCGTTACCGCCTGTACCGGATCCACCAGATCCGCCGCCAGAGCTGCTGTCGCTAAAGTGAATTTGATGAGAACGAGATCAACCAAAGTACGAGTCGGACTCACTCAGTGTCCCCTGAGGCAGCATCACCACCGTCACCAGCATTATTCGACATAACATTGATGAGACCGCCGGAACGAGCAGATCCTCCATCGGCGTTCCCGCCCGTTCCAGATCCTCCGGAGCCGCTATTGCCGTTATAAAAGGTAAACTCGGGTCATTAGAAAATTTACTAGTGAGAATGTTCATGACACGCTTACCCGGCGCCATCGCCAGAAAAGGCGTCGCCACCATCACCAGCATTGTTCGACATAACATTGAGGAGACCACCAGGCTGCGAAGATCCTTCAGATCCTCCGTCGGCATCACCACCAGTTCCAGAACTTCCAGAGCCGGAGCCACCACCGCTGCCAAGGGCGAATGTGCCTTGTCAAAGGAGATTATAATCAGGATATGGGTGACCATGCTTACCTCGCCCCACCGGAAGAAGCGTCGCCACCATTGCCCGCGTTGTTTGAGAGGACGTTGAGCAACGAGGGCGATCCTGTGTTCGCGTCTGAGTCTGAGCCTGAGTCTGAGCCTGAGCCTATGGGCGTTTTGTTACCAGAACTAGAGGCAGTGTCGCCGGAACCCGGCCGACCAAGGTTATCGTTGCCTGCGTCGAAACCACTGTCATTGCCGTTGGTGCCACTAGGTCCGCTGCTCCCATCCGGGCCAGTGTCAGAGCCAGAGGAAGGGCCGCCAGTGGAGGCAGAGACAGAACCGGATCCAGAGCCAGAGCCAGAGCCAGAGCCAGAACCGCTTCCCGAGTCGCCGCTGGCTCCATCTCCAACTGCACCACCGTTAGCAGAGCCGCCGTTGCCAGAGCCACCGTCACCAGAACCATCGCCATTGGGGGCTGCTGCAGCTGGAGCTGCAGCACTAATGTCGCCAGAGCCGGACCCACCAACAGAGCCGCCGTCACCAGAACCATCGCCATTGGGGGCCGCTGGAGCTGGAGCTGGAGCACTTATGTCACCGGAGCCGGAGCCACCAACAGAACCGCCGCCGCCAGAGCCGCTATCACCAGCCGTAGGACTGGCATCACCGCTGGTATCAGGGCCGCCGTCACCAGGGCCGCCATCACCGGCACCGCCGTCACCAGAACCATCGCCATTGGGGGCCGCTGCAGCTGGAGCTGCTGCATTAATGTCGCCGGAGCCGGAGTCATCGCCAGAGCCGCCGTCGCCAGAACCGTCGTCGCCAGCCGGAGCAGTTGCATCGCTGCTGGAACTGTCAGGCGAGCCGCCGAGGTCAATGTCGCCTCCAGGAGCATTTCCGCCAGCGCCAGAATACGCTGAGCCGGAGCCATCTGAACCAGCCCTGCATGAAGGTCGTCAAAAGTGGCTCGAATATTTGAGAAAAGAGGAGGAGACCCACCCGCAGCTGCTGCTGTCGCCAGAGTCGGCATTGCCGCCGTCGCCGGCGTTCGTTCCAGCAATGTCGATGAGGCCCACGGCCCGAATGGACTTCATACCAGCGTCGGCAGCGTAATTACGAATTGCAACGCGCCCGCCGGCTACGCCGCCATTAGAGCTCTTCTGGATAGCCCTAGCGTTGGGTATTTGATGAGCGAAGGGGATGGGGGAGGCATTGATAATAGTTGGAGAGAGCGTGGCGGCCAGAAGAGACAGACTGAGCGTAGAGGTGCGCATTGTGATCGATAACTAACGAGGGTGTATACTATGTGCCTGGGGAATAGGATGTGAAGCGTAGGGGGTATAGGATTGTTGAACTTGAGTTGTTGTGCGACAGCGGGGAAAGCAACTCAAAGGGACGAGCGGGCGGGCAGTTGACCAGGGTTATATACGCGTCGCCTCAAGCAGAGCCAAACAAACAGTCAACCAGCGCGTCGCCATCACGTGCTTCCCCCACACGTATTCCTGCAAGTTCAACGGCCCCGGCACTCACCTCGCATGGCACAGATAGGCGAGTCTAGACTGCTGTCGTACTAGAGGCAATAAGAATAAATATGTCGGCGGACACGATACCATTGTTCTGAAGAAGCCAGGATATCCAACGAAACACTGGGTATAAGCACCATGAGACCAGTAAGATGAGGTGGCGATTACGGTAAAATGCAGGGGATATGAAATAGAACATCTACTCATCGACCATTAACCATTCGGTGTCAGATTCACCCCCTTCTCCGGCTGAGATCTTGTCCCATCCTTCGTCCCCGTGGTGGCTCCCTCCCCGTTCACACTGCCGTTTCCCGACCGGCCACTTTGCGAGAGGCTCTGGGCATCTGCGCCATCACCTGTGTTTGAGACCGATTCGGACCCGTCTCGCCAATTTAGCACAGCTTGATGTCGTGTACGAAGGTCCTCATAGAAATCGTTGGCCTCGTTCATTCGATTGACTTCTGTCTGCTTGGCATCCAGCCAGCGCTGCAGGAGCTTGGCATTATCTCGTGTCAGATTCTGGTTTCGCTCTTCAATCTGTCCGAGTTCGAGCTGCAAAGTGCTGATCTCGTCATGGAGAATCTATGAAAGAGAAGTTTGAATCATGCAATGCAGTGATAATGTATGAACTCACCTGTGCCGTCCTATCTTTCTCGGCCATAACTTCCGCATGTTGTTCGACTTTTCTCCTCAGGTTAGCTATCTCGTCTCTTGTCTTCCTCAATGCCTCCGAATCTATCCTTGATAGTTCTTCTTTCTCCCGGAGGGTCTCATTCATGGCCAGCAGCCGCTGTGCATTCTGACCCTGAGTCTTGTATACCGTCGCAAGCTCGTCGCGTAATGAGGATATCTGTGACTCGAGCGATGCGATATAAGCAGCCCGAACTGGATTCCTGTTTACAAGCAAATGAGAATGAGAATCTGACGAAAGCACCGCATACGCACTCTTCGCCAGTCCCCGGTACGAATACAGTGGAGCTGCTAGGGTTTTGCTTCACACTGGCCACCGCGCGAAGTAAGGAGGCATTCCGTTCTTTCAGAAGCTTTGTCTGTTGAGCCAATCTGCGATCTTGAGATGACGTTAGACATAGAGTGCGAGAAGGATGGGATGATCCCACATACATTGCTCTATGATGGGAGCGAAAGCAGACTCCCTCGAATTCCGCTCAGCAAGGCGCAATCGAAGTAGTTCCTGCCACGCAGGTTCTGCCATGGCGACAGGGCAGATAGCAGTACACACTGCTCGTCAATGTACGTGTACGTTGGTTCCACACAAAAATCACGAACGCCTGAGCAATGGAAGAGGCGTTGGTTGAGCAGAGCGTGCCCGAAGCTGAGTGCGATGATGGCAGAAGGCACGGCGATCGGCCGGAACGGCCGGCAAGATCGGTCCGTATCTGGCATTGCGGGCTGGTCTGACGAGACGGCGCCGGCTGCAGCGCCAAGGATCCAACTTGGCCTGCTCCCTGACTGCCGCTCCTCACCTCTATCATTCTTCACATTTCTTCCTGACCATACATCCCCTGTCCTCGAATCTCACAGAATAATGGGGCGAGTTCTCCTCAAGGTCGGTATTGGTCTCATCCCCAAGCTATGCCACCATACTGACGTCGTCATGTATTGCGCCAGGTTATCATTCTCGGCGACAGCGGGTTCGTCTATCCACGAACTGCATAATGTATAGATGGTTTTGCTCAAACTGAACATCTATCCCGTCTCTAGTGTCGGCAAGACCTCGCTTATGAACCAATATGTCAACAAACGCTTCAGTAACCAGTACAAGGCTACTATCGGCGCGGATTTGTGCGTCGTCCATTTTCTATCTTTGCATTTTCCACATACCTAATCATATTGTCCTCACCTAGCCTTACGAAGGAGGTCATGGTAGATGATCGTCTGGTCACAATGCAGGTACGTCGAATTATATAGCCTTTTCTTTGCGGCGCGCTGAACACCCGGCCATTTGTAGCTCTGGGATACTGCTGGTCAAGAACGTTTCCAATCTCTGGGTGTCGCCTTCTACCGTGGCGCAGACTGCTGTGTGCTGGTTTACGACGTCAACAGTTCCAAGTCCTTTGAGACCCTCGACAGTTGGCGTGACGAGTTCTTGATCCAAGCAAGCCCCCATGATCCGGAGAACTTCCCTTTCGTTGTCCTCGGCAATAAAATTGATATGGAGGAGAACAAACGACAGGTGCGCATTGCATTGATAGACTTGAAAATCGTCGCGATGCTCATGCACGGGGACGTTTGTCCGACTCGGTCGTCAGGTTACCCAGAAGCGGGCAATGACATGGTGTCAATCCAAGGGGAACATCCCCTATTTCGAGACGTCAGGCGAAGGAGGCTATCAATGTTGAGCAAGCATTCCAGACTGTTGCCAAGAATGCACTTCAGCAAGAGGCAGAGGAGCAATTGTGCGTAATTCATGTCGTGCCACCCGTCACTCCATCTCATCTCATTTACCCATTCAAGGTATGTGGACTACCCCGACCCCATCAGGATCGACTCCGAGTCGTCGCAAGCCTACGGCTGCAACTGTTGATTCAGAGGCCGCACGGACCTCATGTTCATGTCCTGCCACCCGTTACCCACGTTTTCATCCGCTATTCCATGTCTTATACACTTTTCCCTTTTCCAATTACCGGTGTGAACTCCAAGTGCGCTACTGTTTACAGCGATAATGTAATGTCAGGATGATCTTTCCTTGTTCACGACCCTTGTATTTTGCCTATACAATGATTCTACCCATGAAATAACCCTGGACTACCCGTCGCCCTAAGTATGTTCGAGGCGAAGCCTCTGGAATATGAAGACCCTCATCTATGAAGACGTTGGCTGACAACGGTACGTTGATCATAGCGGACCCTTATAGCTCTTCCTCCCGTAATCGGTGACTCTACGGATCGATCTCATCATCGTGTCCCATCCCTCGCGCCGCGTGTGTCGTCACGACTCGAAATCGTCGTGGCTCTAAAGAGCGTTGCGACTCGGAATCGAGGGATCGCGCGGCAATTCGTCTGGCGGCCCGGCCTACGCTGCATGGTGCTGTGAGAACGACGTCTGCAATCGTCGTATCTCAAGTCTGGGATTAGTCCGAAGCACGAAAGCATGCTTGCAGGTAAGAGAAATGCGAGCAAACCCAGTTCCGGACAGGTGTCGACGTGGCAGGGCAACTGGACATACGTTGAGGCTGGAAGCATTGGAAGCACACCGTCATCGAACACGTCCACTTTACTTCAACGGCCACGTCCGGACTGACATCGGGATTAGTGACTAGACAAGGTACGTCAGTGACATGTAGACACAAGGTGGTAAGGACTGCATTCACCTGCTCAGCCCTGGGTACCCGCTGTGCATCTGCAGGCACTATAGGTCGCAGCCCTAGTGGGGACGAACAGTGACGCCTCACAGTTCATCGACCACGAAGGCAAAAATCCGTGAGTCAACCGCCGGTGGCAAGAACTGTGTTCCTACCCTCTGCGCGCAGACAATGCGTGTTCGGCCCGCATTCCCCCATACCCAGAGGCATGAAGCGGTCATCCGTCATGTGTCTGACCTTTCGCAGCCTCGGTGCCGTTTCGGTGTCCTCGGAGTATGCTCGCCGCTGCGACCAGCCAGTCCAGTGCCCGTGCCCCTGTCCAGAACGCTGCAGGGGTTCGCTTAGCACTTCTCTTACCAATGCTCCCGGCAACGGGTTCCCCCCGGACGAGCAGCCACCATCTTGTCGCAAGCGTGTATAGACCGAGCATAGGCGGCATGACGAACTCCACAAGGCGGCGTGGGCCATAGGAGATGAATGTGGGCCGGCGGAAGCCTGCCGCCTTGTGGTAGCCGGTTCGACTGGACGATATGATCATGAGTCCGAGTGTAGCACTCGACCGGGTGTATGCGTCAATACTATGCAGAATGTTCGTGAGACATCTGCTTGAAAATCTAACGACGTGGACCTCACTCACCGCGGTGCCAGGCGCCAAGCTCGGGGAATGAGTGGGAAAGAGCCAATGGACGGGGAAACGGGATGAGGGGGCATGGGTATTGGGTGGCCTACATATCGGGCGGCCTGGGTAGCAGGCAGTCTGGGCATTGGGTAGCGTAGGTAAGGTTAGGCTTTGATAGGCTCAAACATGGCGAAGCGTCCTTCGCCAAGTTTGAGCCCATCAAACGCCTCGGGATCAAAGTATACGGAAAGGGTACGAGGAAAGGGATGTGCAATGAATATAAACACAGAAGATTAGCAAACTATACAGTTGCAATGCAATATGAAAGCAGAAAACAGAACAATATTGAGAACAAATCGATGCGCGAGAGATGAAAGCTGGTCTGTTAAAACATGCGGAAACCGTTTGACGAATGCGAGTGCGATGCGTGGCGGGATGATTGAATCATTGAGGAGCTGGCTCAGCCTGTGCCGGAGAGTTCTGGTTCTTGTTCTGCCCCTTCTTGTTTTTCTTGTTCTTCTTGTTCTTCTTGTGGCTCGCAATCGCCCAGGTCTGCGTGTCATTCGGTTCGGCGGTGAGAGTAGCACCCTCCAGGACTAAAAGCAATACGCGCGAGTCAGAAACTCGCATCCGAGACCAAAGCCATTACGATCTCGCCTTCTGCAGCCTGGGTGGCCTTGACGGTAGATGCGCTGTCCACAGAATCCGCATCAGTGTGGTCTTTACCAGCACTATTGGTGACTTCGGTACTGCTAGCAAGCGCAGTCGACTCCTTCTCGGGAAGGCGTTGGCCATCTGAGGTGCAAAATTAGCATATACGGAGATATCATCATCGGAACATGATGGCACATACCTTCTGTTGGCACAGTCCCTGCAGCACTGGTAGCGCTTTCGGGAGTGTCCGCTAACTCGCCATTCTGGGGCACACTGTTGGGTACGATGGCCTTACTTGCAGTGCCGACCGAAGCATTCTCTGAGATCGACGGGCTCTCCGTAGCATCCATGGTGGGGGCCGGGTTGGAAAAGTCGAAGTTAAGCTTGCTCGCGCCATTGACTGACTTTTCCTGAGCCTTCTTCGAAGGCTCTTCCTCAGGTGCCTTCTGATATTTATCCTGAGACTGATTCTTAAGAGCGCGTCCTGGAAGGGGACATATGAGACGCTTTGAGTGAGGCTGCGTGGAAGAGAGCTTGCCCGAGTCGACTCGGCCTGCACCGTCAACCGGCTTCTCCAGAGGCTTCTCCTGAGGAGCATTTGATGGAAGGGGAAGTGGAGGGTATTGTTGATTCGCAGGCGAGGGTGGAGACGAGGGCCAATCTGAAATAAACGCCTCCAAGGGCTGCGGACAATCCAGTCAATCGACGAGAGCAGACTAAAAGGAAAGATGTAGTTCTACCTGTTCGACTTGATCTGGAAGCTCATTGAATATGTTACCTGTGGCGGATGTAGGGTCTGTCTGCGAAGCCATCCATTCCGACGAGGTTCCGTCTTGATGAAAGGCAAGGTCAAACGAATCAAACGTCGGCTTAGTCTTGCCATCCTGTTCACGGCCCATTCAGATCATTCCATTGTACTAGGTCTCGATTTACTCACCAGCCATCTTACGAATGATAGGCAGCCAGCTATTTCAAACAGATTGAGCGTCGTTCACAGAAGCGATAGAAAACAACCAACCACTGATGATCACAATTGTAACACCCATACTCACGCCAAATATAGCGAATCCCAAGCAAAGCATCATCACCGCGTGTGCGTATTCCGACATCAGGAAACCGACAATAGAATTGTAGTTGTTTATGAACCAAAGTCTGGTGGCCTTCTTGAAAAGGCTGTCATCGACATAGATGTCTTCATGTCGAACGGGCGGGGTACCGATGATCTGCAAGCCCATGTCCTCTGTACGGCGAAATATGCGATAATGCACGGTTTCCACATGTGTCCAGCCGTCTGGACAGTCCATGCCGCTGGATGCATCTGGAGATGGTACGGTTTGATCGACGGGAGGCGGTGTATGAGGAGCCGCAGGAACAGGCGGGCTGACGTGCTCCTTCGGGAAGAATGGGGTGCTGGGCTCTGTGACCAAGGGCGCGTTTACAGGGCCCCAGACGACGGGATAGTCTACCAGCGTGGATAGATTGGCGAAATCGAGAGTAAGCGGAGAGCCCATCTTTGAGAGAGATAGATTGGAGTACGTCATGCCCTCGGAAAGCAAGTTATCAAGGAGTTGGGTAGGGCGGGGCGCGACGATAGAGCGAGGAGTCGACCGGGTGTGGCGCACATGAGTGGGCTTCGGGACGTTGCCAGTTCCGTTTCCAGGATGAAAGGGAAGAAAGATGGGGAACACGAGGATCGAAACTGGAGCTGACCTCCTTCGCACGACAGTGTGTCGACGAGCCATGTGTGTAATTCGCCGGAAGAATGTGTACGGAGTGGATCCGCTGCCAATGGTGAAGCCGGAACCGTCGTCAGGAACCTCTTGGAATTGGACAACGCTGAATAGGCCCAGCGCTGCCATAGCAATGTAGTAGAAGAACAACATCGTGGACGTCCTACTTTGAGACGTTGAACACGACTGAAAACCCGGTCAGGCTTGAGTGTGGCGTCACACGGATATTGGCGCACAGTCGCTCACCTTGTTCGAGCTCGATTAAATCGAGGATGGTATAAGTTTGAAAACTAGGGATTTGCAAGGTAAGGCTGTTTGGACCTAGAGGCTTGGATGTTGGGGTAAAGGACAAGAAAGAGTTGCGCGTAAGGCTCAGGGTACGCACTACTTATGGCCCGCGCTTATGCGTCAAAGCGTAGCCTCGGCGTCAGTTCCATACCACCGGGTGATCTTCTAGGTTATCTGGATTAGTAGTCACTTATTGTCTCACGACGAGTACAAGGGATCAATTTGATGGATACAGTCCAAAAGCAGGTTTCCTTGTTCTCGTCCTGCGCGGGATGCCCTGCCGGCGCTTCCCGCCATGAGGATCACGGCTTCGAATATCGGGTCAGAACAATAAACTGGCTGAAGATGGACTATCCCGCTACAGCCATCACACCATGATCATTCTCAATCGAAGAGCGTCTTGCGCCCAGACCTGAACTCCCGCCCTTAAAACTACAAGGTCAAGGAACAGAATATGATCTACATCGAGGTACTCACCTGTTCTAGTGGGTTCTTGTAAGTTCTTATTCTGATACTTGTAGACCATAAGGGTCGCTATGGTGATCGATGATAGTCAAAGACAATAAACCGATACTCAGCTGTTTGGAACGCTGCGACGATACGGCGATCGCAATCCGAGGGCTAAATCTCGCGAAGCCTCAGAGAAGCTGTAGCAGAAAAGATCATGATATGTTCAAAGGGTTGCAAAAGAGTGAACAGGTTGCAGAAACAAGAAGCTGTCAGAAAGAGACTCGCGACGGAGTACTCGAAGTCGAACTCATCGAAGTTGGTTCGGCCCGATCGGCTCTAATTTTCCGCGAATGTAAGGTTAGGGCTTCTTGAACCTCTGCACTGAAGTACTGAGGCTCGGAATTCCATAGACTACGTGGTAGACAATCCAAATGAAAAGGGTTCCTCTCGTCCGGATGGATATGTTGACAAGTATAGATGTGGAAATATATACATCACGTACTCTAGATCATACTGCAGTGCACTCCGTCTGGAATCACTCAACGACCACGGACCAGCCAAGGTTATCCTCGATGGTACCCATTTGTCTCCCAACGAGCTCCTTCCAGATAGGTCGGGAGATAGGTCCCATGCCATCTGCCTCGACGGGTATATGGACATCACGCCCAAGGTAGCCAATCCTGTCCACCGGGCTGACAATCGCAGCCGTGCCAGAGCCGAACATCTCCACGAGCGCCCCCGACTTCGCGGCATCCACGACCTCCTTCATGTTGACCTTGCGTTCTGAGACGACCAGGTTCTTCGGGAGGTCGGAAACGTTGATCTGGCCGGCCAAGTGGCTGCGGGCGAGGTGGAGGATGGAGTCGCGAGTGACACCGGGGAGGATCATGCCGTCGAGAGGTGGTGTGACGAGCTCGTATCTCCCATCTTCACCCTTGAAGACGACGAAGAGGTTCATGGTGCCAACCTTAAGAGAACGGTGATGAGTCACTGGGAAGCAGGCGTCTAGCACGCGGGGAACATACCTCGGTCAGGTTGTGTTCGGGACCATGGAGCCATAGGTTCTGGACATAGCCTTTTTCAATGGCCTTCTTTTGGGGATAGACGCCTGGCGCGTAGTTCGAGCCGATTTTGAATTCTCCAGTGCCTATTGATCATAGTGAGTTTCAAGTTGAATCAAACAAAGTGTGACGGAACACACCTCCCATGGCTGCACGGACATGCTCTGTCGTCCCATACAATGCAACGGGCTTAAAGCCGTTTGGATAATATGGCCCTACGGGGCTGCAGATGACATAAAGAAGGGCAGAGTCGGGAGGAGAGATGCCGACAGATTCCTGGGTGCCGACTATCATGAATCAATCAATTTAACTTGCACGTGAATGAAGAAGCATAATTCGTACTGAGGACAGGACGGATATATAAGCTGTGCCCGGGTTCTTGTGGAATCCAGTGCTTGTCAGTGATAAGAAGCTGCTTAATGCAAGCAAGCAGCGCATCCGGATTGAATGTCTGTTTAGCCATTTTAGCTGGTCTCTAAGCATGATGTACAAGGGTGGAGATCGAGACGCACGGGCAATGCTAGACGTTCCGCACTTCTGTTCATCCGTGCCATGTTCATGTCCGGACGGAAGAGGGTGATGCGGCCCTCCGCGTTCCGGTATGCCTTCATGCCTTCGAACAGACATTGTGCGTAATGGAAGACAGTGGAGCTAGGGTCGAGAACAAGAGGGCCGTCTGCAAGCATGGAGCAAAATATGCATTAGCGTCTTTCGTCGCGTCTCGCGTAGGACATAACTTACAGTCCTTGATCTCTGGTTGGCCCCATCCCTTCTCTGCCGTCCATGGTATCGTCAACATGTGATCCGTCTTTCAAGCCTCGACTTCAGACAGACACTTAATTCCCAATGATCAAACGACTCACAAAATGATGTCCGAATTTGAGGCCCTTTAGTGGAGGGACCTCCTTGAGTTGCTGCCTCTTCTGAATGCTTAGTTTGTTCGGCTGAAGCACACGCACATCAGAATGGTGTTCAGTCTGAATTCCAGTAAAGATACAGAAGACACACACCTCAATATCTGGAAGACTCGAATTATACCGCACCGCACCTCCGATCGCCAGCCGTGACTGCCTGGCCCATCGCGCGCCCGAGCCCAGTCTCGCGAGTGTCCCTGCTCGTAGGCGCAGAGCCGATAGTGATGAGGCCATGGTCATACTCACTGCAGGTCGTGAAGTCGTGAATGAAAGGCTTTATACCGCTCCGCAAAAGCTAGTGGATATGTCAGGGATTAGATTGATCCGGGTGTGGGCATGACTCGTCGGCGTCACGAAGTTGAGAACGCCTAGGCACTGCAGCAATGCTGCAAAACTGCCTTCGGCCGAATCGCTCTCGACTGCTCCGGCCTTCCGTCGATCCTCTTGGATCGTCATGTCAAGCCATCCTGGATCGACGATGTTTCTTCGTTGCTCATGCAATCCATGCTCATTGCTAGGGAATAGGGAAATTTGCAGCTGTTGGACTGGACCAGCATGCAGCGCACAGCGTAAGTACTTAACATCCGAACGTCCCGGGATTCATCGCAGGGCATCTCGGTTTACGACACCGTGCATGGGCTGCATGCTGACTATTCTTTATCAAGACGCCTATCTTCCTTTAAATGGCCTGGAGGATGGAGCTCCATGTACGCAAATATGTAAGCCTGCAAGACCCTCCGTCGTTTCAGAGACATATAGATGGTCACATTTCTGCCGTCAACGTGCTTATGCGAAATCAATATCCCGATATTACACCTTTCTATCCACAAGCTGATACTCCGGAAGGCCACAACTTGCTCTAGAAAACGTGTGCAGTGATCAGCGGCCGTGACAGCGTTTACGCAATCACTCACCATTCGAGCCAGTGTTCTACATCATAGAGCCCGACTCAATCTTGCTGGCGAATGACGCTGTCTTTGGCTTCTGCGTCCATAATCCTTCCCATCATCAGAGTGATGATAGGCCGACATTTGCGGGCACATAGATAGGTTCCTCTGAGTCTGCAGTATAGGCGCGCAACAGCTCTGCAAACCTGCGACTGGTCATGAGGCCCTTCGCATCTCCATCTGGCCAATATGCGTGCCCGTATTTCTCGGATCGTGCTTCTGCCAGTACCTCGAGGTGCGATGACAATACAGATCGTGAAGGCACCAGACTGTCGATGAAACACGGGACGTACAGGAAGCTCACGCACCGTAAAGAGAGGTCCTCAGGCCTCAGACGTCCCGAACGTAGAGTCGTCATATTGAGCCAGACTTACATAACAAGGATTGACATATTAGGAGCTCCCAGAGAACTAGGACCCCTGAGTATTGGTACTGAGGCCGTTTCAGCCCATGCCATCTGATGTCCGGATCCAAAAATTTTTCTCGGCCAGCTTTTGTCCGGATTAACAACGGCATTGAGGCCACCGAAGTACATTTTGTCCGGACTCCTGAAACGGCCTCGTAAAATCATAGAATCGCTTATAGACGACCAATGTTGGTCAAAACCATGACTATGGAACTACCGAACTTGACTTGTAATGCTACCGAGTGCTTTTAGGACAGAATGTAGAGACTAGAGTAACATGTACCTGTACTACCCAAGATAATGCTAGTCCACCTCATCATCACTCACGGCCGTCTTCTTCCTGCTCCGGAACTGCTTCATTGCTGCGGCAAACTTCGGCAATCCCTTGCTGAGTGTATCGAAGATGCAAGCGGCATCTGTGTGAAGCTCCAAGCCGGTACGAGTGATCACCACCGGAGTGATTGTTCGAGGTAATAAAGAGAGAAACGAAATCGAAGGCGCGAGCATAAATTGCTTTGTTTGCCATGCAGCGGTCGTCCTGGTGACTGAGGCAAATTGACGTGCACGCATGTACTGGAAAGCCTGCACGGCAATGTAGGACAACCCTGCAATATTACCTGCTTCCTGTACCGAACAGTGCTTGCCGTATCTGCCATTGGATTTCGAATAAAGCGCAATGACTGAGAGAGCAATGATGAGCAATTGCAGACTCGTATGTTGACAGAATCATGGACTTACCGTGTGCAACCATCAGGCCATTCTCCGTAAATATAATCCCATAATCATCTATGCGAAGTGGACGCATCGTGGAGACACGAGCCGTGACGACACATTCACGATCCGGTACTTGAGCTTGAGTAAACACCTTCTTCCGCTTTGCTAAAACCTGGGTGTGGGCATATTGTTAATCTCGAGGTCGAACATGCGAAGGAATTAAGCACACACCGTACTCGCATTTGCTTGCGACGCGAGGCGAGCATTTGCGACGTTCCCGGACTCATCAGGTACAGTCCAACGAGCGGCACGCTCGTAACCCGTTCCGATTGCGCGTTCCTGTTGCGCCTTTATAATCTCGTAGAACTGTTGAATCAGTTCTTGCCGGATTGTGAGTGTTGCTTTTCTTGAACTCTCCAGATCAACATTCTGTCTCGAGCTTGCTTGACGGACACCCTTGGCAGCCTGGCGGGTTTGATTACGACGCCGAATAGCTATAAGAGCAGAGAAGTCAATGTCTTCAATAGAGAGATGACCCAGCCCCAATGGCTGCGTCGGTTCATCGGGTAAGTCCAGCGCAGCGATGCGCGGTGAGCTGCGGATGTTCGAAACTATGTCTTGAATTTCGTCATGCTGTTGAGCGTGCAGGTCGGGCAGATCCTCTTCATCAGGCAGGGATTGGCTAGAGGTTGGCGGTTCAGTCAAAAGCGGGGTGTGAACGAGATCTCGGACACTTACATCTGCGCAAACTCGTCGGCGGTTACTGCGAGTGCAGCACATTTGAGGCGCAGGATCGCTTCATCTTCCGCCTGAGTGAACCCTGGGCCCAGCTGTCCCTCTTCCTCTGCATCTATCAGATCTTGAAGCTCTTGTGCATCGCACGTGGACTCCTCATCCGCATTAGACTCGTCGTCTGAGGTATCATCAGCTCTCGGTGTGCTGTCGTGGTACCATGACGTGATTCCAGGAAGCCTCATTGGTACGTCGTGTGCAGGTCGAGTCAGATATGCGGATTGAATGCCGAGAAGCGAGATAAGACCTTGCGCATCTTCGAATGCTGCTTGAGAAATACAAGAGATTTCGGAATCATCTGGATACATGGCTAATGCATGCAGATCTGTATCCTTGGCGGCGAAATATGTGTGTGAGTATCCACTTGCGCGCGCCTTCGCATCACCAGTGGTCGCTCGAAAAGCGGCCTCCTTCAGCTTCACTCGTAGCTTGGGGATCATGTGGAGGAAGTCGAGCATCGTGAAGTCCTTCACAATGCGACGGGCTTCGCCAAAGACGTGCTCGCAGGGCTCACTTGAATGTAACCAGGGAAGTAGCGGAAATGCGTCGGGAAGGTGGTCACGATGGATCAGCATAAGGCCAAGAAGGCCATGGACAAGTATGCTGGCGATGTCTGCTGCCTCGCGGGATAGGAAATGCTGAGATACCTTGTAACCGGCATGCTGTAAATAGAGGCTCCACATATTCAGAAAGTACTTGGCCCGCAAAGCCATCTTGATGCGTTCTCCGTGTGAGATCTGGCGGTTCTGGTAGGCGTCAACAAGCTCGCCGAAGACAAAGAGATATATAATCTCGCCAAGGTATTCTGGGTGATGCTGTGCGAGATATTCCAGAGTAGCAGCTGAAAATAAGCGGCTTGCGGCGTTGTCATCCTGGCGGTCAAGCTTGTTCACGTCTCTGTGGTACAAGGGCGAGCCATCCTCCATGGCCATTTGCCGAACGTGCTCGTAGATAGCAACATAATTGCCGAGAACGAGGAGACGGGCACCAGAGAAGAGATTATTGCGAAATGTCTTTAACGCATGCTTCGAATCTTGAACCATGACGATTGGATAGCCGTCGAATGTTGGTATACAGATGTCAAAGGGGGAGGAAGAGTCGAAGAAATTGGGAATCGAGTGTTGGATTTGGCCAGTACCACGGTCGGAAATGAGACGCTGAAGACTACGCTCGCTCTCAGTCCCGTCGCATGCATACGAAATAACACGGATCTTGCGAGCAAGGAGCCCATGCAGTAGCGGCTCTAGGTAACCGAGTAGATCGCTAGCCGACATTGTCCCCTCAATCGGTATTGCCGCGACAACGATTGGAGCAACTTTGGGCAACGGAATCTGGAGACACCAAAGGCGTACCTAGACGGCATTGATCAGTAGATAGGATTGCTGCGAATAAACATGACTTACTTTACTGGCTTTGACTAGAGAGGCTTCGCTGATCATCCGCTTCAGTTCGTCAGGATTGGCAACTCGCAGGGGCTCTCCAGCGGCGCCAACTAGGAAGAACCCTTTCTCGATTCCATCCCAGTACATTCGCCATGCGCCAAACAGTTTCGTATCGTCGCAGCTTAAGGCAACAGGCCCTTCGTAATTGAGAGACTTGAGCTGCTCAGCGACCAATGAAAATGTCTCTTTACATATTTTAATGGGGAACTTAGGCTGACGTGCCTCCTTTTCACTGTGGTGGCAAGGCATTGAGGTGATTCCCGCATGTACAGTTAATCAAGGAAGAAGCTCACCGAAAACTGCGTTCTGTTCGAGCAGGCAGATGCTCGCTCAGAAAGCGGTGTACCTCGGGACTCTGGATGCTGACGATATGGATAAATTCATCATAGGAAGGTGAGTAGTGGAAGTTTTGCATGCCCACGCCACGTTCCTCGCGATCGAGCTTTGACACCATTGCTTCGACCAGTCCCGTGAAAACCTCGCGACCTTTATATTTGCCCTTGAGAACGCCCTTCGCATACTTGACGGCAGGTGAGTTCCTTGCATCCTAATAAGCACATCATGTCAGTACGTGTCTCAGAAAACTGACTAAATATATACCGCAGTTTCGATAATCTCTTTGACATCAATAGCCCGGGCATAGATTGAGCCCAGGACGCCAGCGCGCCACCGATTGTTGGTAAATTTGAAGTTCTTGTCTTTGGGTGTTTTCTTCGACAGGACGGCTGAAAACCGACGGTTCTTGAGGAGGGCCTCACACTGTGAGCATGGTGAGGTCCGTCCATCAGCTTTTTGATGACCCTGGGATACTTCGTGTAAGCAGTCTGTAGAGAAGACACGCCGGTTGTCGTGTTCTGTACGCCACGCGTGCTTGTGTTTTTGAACATCCCGTACTTCCTGTTTTTCCTCTTCATCCAGATCTCTGTATGCTCTGCCGTCAAAACGCTCCTTTGCAATGACGGGGAGAGAACGTGCACCACCACCTTCAGCCCCAGAGCGCTCAGCATATGCAGGGATCCGTGGGTCGTCACTTGCTGTCAAGCCAGGGCATGGCAACATCTTCTGTTTCTCTGTCGACGCTGCAGCCTTTGTCTCGCGCAACTTCGTAGTCTCGGAGTTGGCCCACATGCTTGTGAGTGTCTGCGCTTTCATGCCATCACCATCCAGCTTAAGCGCGTCACATTTTGGGATGTGTTCGAGGAACCGTGAGGCATCATAGATGTCCTTTCCTAGGATAACGACGCCGCAAGCAGAATGACGAGCATCGATGCCATTGTTCGGAAGGAACTGAACGTCAGGATCCTCCTTGATGAGCTTCGCTTTCCATCTCTCCAATTTGGTAAGACTCGGTCTCCAAGATGTGGTTCTTCCAGCCTTTCGGTTTGCGCGCGATGCACTAGCTGACCGACTGATACCAACAGCTCCAAGGTTCACTGCCTCAAGCTCATCTTCAGATCCGCCTGACGTGGAGCTACGGTGACGTTTACGGAGGACTGATGTGGCGTCCGATGCGAGCTGTCGTGCAGCAGCTAGGGCCTTTGCCTTAATTCCTGTTCGAAGTGATGGCGAAAGACTGGATGTAGGTGAGTGAGCACGCTTATGGCTGGACCCCGCAGTGCGGGAGGATGGACTGCTCGCTTTCATGTTCTCAGCGCCTTGAGGGACTTTCGCATACGACTTCGTGAAGATACTGAAAAGGCGGCGTTTTGGTGCTGGTTCAGCCTCAGGATGGGTTTCAGATGTCGCATTGTCCTTGGGCTGGTCCAGATCCAAATTGTTATTACTCTGTACGTCCTCCATGGCTGAGAAGTTCGAGACACTTGAGCGTGCACTGACACCGTAGTCTCTGTTTTGCAACAGGTTCTCTTGGGAAGACATGTGATCGTCAGACGAGCAGCGATAAGCCCTGCTGTCATTGTCCGTGTTCGTTGCCTGCACCTGAGGATTGAGCAAATGTGCAAGGGAAGAAGGTGCGCCTTGGTTGTCGGACTCAGTGATCATATTATTGCAGCTGCGTGCAGAGTCCGGCAAGGATGGACGGTTTGAAGACATGTTCTCGGGCACGGTATACATGTCCGAGTCTGCGTTGCTGTATTCTGAAGGTGGTACGTCTGCCTGAATCTCTCCAGCATCTGATGACTGATTATCATCGTCGCTATCTAGGGGAGGGTTTTTCGCTGTTTGTGTCTGCAAAGGGTGCTTCAGATCAATTGGGATGCTTAGTCAATCGGAGGTACGTACGATTGTCCTGCAATGGCCAAGCAACGTAACAAACCAACGTCCTCTTTCCAGACCCTTTCGCGCCCTTGTCCATAACTCATCACGAAGCACTGCATGGGCGATGGTATTTGCTGTACATATCCCGCAGGAGAATATGTCCCTCTGCGATCCATGCTCAACAACATCGCCAAGGACCTTGAATGGGCCGTCAAAGTTCGCACGTAACCAGGATTGAAGGCCGTCAAATAATTCAGGCGGCAGATGTGATTGATGAGCGAGTGAGTCCCCTAAAGCATACAATGTAAACAAGGACAATGCATATATCTGATTTGTACTCACCATATGCAATAGTCCTTGCCTCAAAATCAACTCGCACCGCGATCCAGTGGTTCGAACGCACGAATCCAGGGTAATAAATTATGCGCCGACCTGAGTCCTTCACTAATGACTCATTTTGCAAGACAATCTGTTGCCGACTTGATGGCTTGTCCATATTGTGCCACTGCTTAGCGACGTCATTCAGCGCTCTCGAGAAACCCGTGGTACCAATGATAACTCGTGAGCTGACTGTTGCATCCTGACGGGTACGTTGGCCTATTGAAGCCATCATCATGTCAAGGTGGTTGTCGGACAAGGAGACCGTATCCAGAAGGCGGGATAGCTCAAGAATACTCGTTGGAATCCCGAAGCAACGAAACTGACTATTCCAGGCGGTAGATTCGAAGGAGGTGCGTATCCTGTCAAATAACGCTGTTGTTTCGGGCGTCCGAGATTCTCTGGCCAACCAGTCATCACAGTCCATCCATGTTTTCTGGCCTTGGACAAGCGCTTCCATGGTTTTCCAATAGGTCAGAATCCAAAGCGGTAGGCGATCACTACCGTTATTGACCCGGTTGTCTACGATAGACCGAGCTCCAAGACGAGTCTGTGATTCGAATGCTGCCTCTAACTGCTTTATCTGAGCAAGGCTGGGCAACGCGCGAGTAAGTATCTCTGCCGTCACTTTGTGTGGGCGATCTTTGCTGAACCATGTCTTTGCTTTTACAAGGGGGATGCTGAAGGACATTATTGGGAGCGAGACCTTCAAGAGATGTGCTATGGGGGTATTATTGGCTGGGATGGAGATTGTCGTAGGGATGTTGGGAAGAAAATGAGCACCACCCCCGTCATCATCGTCCTTACATTTCATTTATTCTTGAGCGAAAATGCGGAAAAAGCAGACAATGTACTCACTGATTCTATGTTGATTGGGAGTGTGCTGGAGGTCATTCAATGTCGGTGGATATTGTCCAGCAGTGAGGGGTAAGACGAAAAAAATTGTCCATACTGCATGCCATCCCAAGCGAACTTGCTAACACCCAGAATGGACTTGCTATTGCCAAACGCGCGTCGATTGCCATTGTCAAAGGCGCGTCGATCTCGATGGCCAGAAAAACGGCACATCGGAGGCTTGAACCTTTGTACAAGCTCAATTGACCAAAAATTTTGTCTACTATCAGCTACTACCATTACACGAATGAACTATATTTTGTCCGGACTATGAAACGACCTCGACCGGTCGTGGTCTAGCATGTCCGGATGCCTGAACTGACCTCCCGCCGCGAGACCACCCATTTGTCCGGATTTTGAACCGGCCATACCGGCCAAATCCCCATTTTCTGTCCGGACTATGAAACGGCCTCACTTCTAATACTCAGGGGTCCTGCTCCCAGACATACAGATTGCTACAATCAGAGGTTTGTTTGTACGTAGATCTACGTGTTGAAGACTGCATGACGAACGAAATAGGCGATGTGGTGTGTGTGTATTGAATGTTCATTGTCCCAGGTCCCAGAAAGAATGATGGGCGCGCTGAGCGCCGTCACAGGGCGCATATCACCAAAACCAAGCGAGTCCGTTGCACCGAACGCGCTAGGACAAAGACAGCCTCCGCGAACTCCTACTCTCCATCGACCCTCGCGACCGTGCTTGCTGCGGCATACCATCCCAGTCTTGCCTGTGCTGCATGGACACGATGGGAAACGACGACGGCGGAGTCGACGGGGATACGACAGGGAGTGAGTCGGTCGCTGCGCGCCTTTTGTCAGCGAGATGCGGTGCAGAGGGAATCCGTGGCAAGGGCATTGATGAAGTCCGGCCGGGTGCAGCGAAACGTTCGTGCGCCGGGACCGTCGATTGTCGAAGTCGCGATGCAGGCGCCGGGTTTGACATGCTGCGTCTGTTCTTCTGAGGAGGGCCATCGACTGTGGGAGGCGGGGATTTGCGTAAGTCAAAAAAGGGAAACGAAGGGAAGAGAAAGATGGGTTGTACCTGGGCGTCCTCTCGATTGGCTGGCTAGCTTCCTTGATGGGACTGACGGGGGCCTGGTGACCATGTTGCCCACAGGCACCCACTTGTCTGTCAGCGCTAAGGACATGCGCGATCCTGCTCCATCTCCACCAATCATGATGCTCCTGCCCTGGGAGTCCTCTGCGCCAATCATCTGCGGGTACAGCTCCGGCGCCAGAGGCGTCGGCAGGACAATCTGGATGTTGTTATGCAGACTGTGTGGTGCGCCGCGGAAGGTATTGGCACGAATCCGGGATGAGCGACCTGTGCTGCTGGAGAGGACGGACATGCGTTTCTTATCTGGAGCATTGGTATCATGGGGCGACGGCGAGATTAGACTGGGAGATGAGGATTGAGATGGGGGCGTGAAGGGGGTCGCGGGCGAAGAGCTGCTCTGTTCCCCAGAAGATACGGACGAGGTTGATGGACTGCGATTCATATTGGAATCATGAAATCCAGGGATCGGTGGGGAAAGCGGCTCATGGAGGAAGGGCTTGAAAGCTCCTCGCCAGTCTCGTATGTATTGAAAGATCCCTGACGTGAAGGGTTTTTTCCCGGATCGGAGGGATGTTGGAGAAGGGAAACGTCACTTGAAACAGGGAGAAGAGAACGATGCGAGGATGGCGAGACGCTGTACCAGGTATCCAGATTGGCGGTAGCCTTGTGGTGAGCGAAGGATGCGAGCTGGTGTTCTCGTTGGTGTGCAAGTGGTTGAACGGGAGGCAACGGCGCGGCTGAGCGACGACGAGAGTAACGTGAATAGAGGGACCAGAACACGACGACGAGGACCAAGCCACCGACTGATACGACGACGGCAATGATGATGGTTGTTGTGTGATTAGAGATGTGAGCACCGGCAGAGCCTCGCGGAAAACGCGAATGGCGGACAGCGATATTATACATAAGTTTATGCTTTCTATTTGCGAGGATATGCATGACGAGTGGAAAGGCAAAGGAGAGCGAGCGGGCGATAAACGAGCGGGCTAGTGCATCAAGTGCAGATAAGTTACGAGGCCTGGGAGATGGGAAACTTCACTGATGCGGCTGGAAAGAATTCAGGATCAATCGCGACGGAATGAATGCAGCAGTGACACTGACCGATACAGAGGAGGGCGGGCTTCGTGTCTAAGGCGAGTAGCTCGCCAAAGACGCGAAAAAGGTGGTGGTATGAGGAGCAGATCTTAGGCATGAAGTTTGTTTGAGCCGGCGCTCTTGTCCCGCCGTCTGCTCGGTAAACGTCACTTGCTCCTCCGCTTGTCATCAGCGACAACGACGGCGCCGCTGTACAGTCGACGTCGATGGCCTCCCTTGCTCCTCGCAATCCACAGCGTCCACCAAACATACACGCCTATTCCACGCCTTCTGTCGCATCTTCCGGCCACAGCAAACACATCTCGCCTTCGACCATCAACCAACCCATCACTCTCACCAGACGCCTACTCTTCCCCCATCTGCCCCCAACCGGTCCCATCCCACCCCTTCTCACATCCCCTGATGTTCCCGCAGCTCTCAATGCGGAGTTTTATGACTTTATAGCACTCGCTCTTCGCGCGTATGTCAACCCATGGTGGTCGAGGATCACCCGCTACGACAGGGAGTTCGTGCTCGAGATAACGCGCATCCTCACTGTCGTCATACGCGCCCTCGAGGCCCGTGTGCTTGCCACGGACCTCAATCCTCTTATTTTCCGCGATCTGTTTGCCATATTGACGGAGCATCTTGTTGACTACCGCGCGGCGGCTCAGAAGCTGGACACGTCGTATGCACTTGGCGGCTCTTCTTCGCTTCTTGCCTTGTTCCACGCACGCCAGCAGCATATCGGCGTTACAGCGGAAGGTCAACTTGATGAAGTCTATCTGAGAACAGCGATTGACGCTGTCCTTAAGGCTTGCTTGTCGGAGGAGGACTGGGAACCCGATCCTGAGCGATATATCATCCGGGAAGTTGTTCTCAAGGTTATTTGTCAGGACGTCGTTCCCAAGATAACCCAGCCATGGTTCATATACAAAATTCTGGACTCGTTGGGTCCAGCAGAAGCATTTGCAAAAACGGTCAAGGTGAGCTTTGGTTTTTATGTAGGCCTTGTCTTGACGCGCATACGGGTTCCCGAGTATGTTGTGACAGTCCATGTATCTACGCCTGTGTCAATATCAGTCTGTTCCGTGTTGAGCATCGGCCTTGCCTATCTCTTTGGGCATGACGTCCTTCTGACAGTGCATTTAGCCTCCAGATCCGTCAAAGCCACCATCCAACAAGTCGACGTTCACACTCCCATCCTTCCAAACGCTCATCGTTTTCTTTTTGTCTGCTGTTCAAGCCATCTCCAGTACTGCCCTTGTCTTCATCCATCTTTACAAGCAAGCAGTCCATACCATCAAAGTTATCAATCATCCATCGGGTTCAAACACACGTCCATCGCCTTCGCAAGGAGGGAGGGACACACCTTCCTCTACACCACTTGCCCCGACCCCGACGAAGCCCCCGGGTCCCCAGATGAATCCTCCCCCCTTATCGAAGACTTCGTCCTTGTCGAGCCACCGAGTATCATTCCTGAGTGGTTATTCGTCTCCAACACCTCCGTCACCGCCCATTCAAACGATGGCCACGAGTCTAGCCCAGCCACCCCTCACATTCGTTGTAGAACTATTCACACTCCACAAGCGCTTTGCCAGCAGTGCTATTGCTACGATGTCCGAGATGCTTGTATCTGCTTTTCGTCCCTTTCTCGACCGGTATACACTTTCACTCTTGTTCCAGACAAGATAATTGACAAATCATTCGCAACTGCAGCCTCCTCCCCCACTTCCTCTATACCCATGTGCTCACTCCGTCCGCACTTACATATACCGTCTCAACAGCCAAGAAAACGCTCTTCCCGAATGGCTACCCCGCGCCCACGCCGCCCGACCCCACGCCCGAAGAGCAAGCCGCAATCCGCGCTGCTCTCGCTGCGCGCATCGCACAACTCATACCCAGTGCGATTTCCCCTCATCCTATTTTCTCTCGCCAGCTAAACACGATCTCAACTGCCAGATTTTCTCTCCCCATTCATCCTCGGGCCGACACCCGCCGCCAGCGCCGCGACGCTCGATGCGCTCCTCGACCCCTTCAACTCACAGGCCTGCAATGCGCACCTCGTGCTGCTCATACTCGACTTGTTCCTCGGCACACTCTTCCCGGAACTGCTCCCACCGAAGCCTGTGCCGTCTCCCGCCGCTGCGGAAACAGATACGGAGCTGGAGGACGACGTGATTGGGCGCGGGGTCAGCATTACACCGCCGGGGTCGATGCCGCCTTGACTTCACGACGTAGACGACTGGAAATGCGTTTTATGAATATGTATTTTATGCTTCGGAGCTTGAAATGATTATTAACGACGGCATACACAGGCGGACACGGGATCGGGTGGACCCATCGATATTTGGGATCAGCGATGACCGAAAATAAGATTCATGGCTGCCTCGGATTTGTATCATGTGAAACCTCGAGTCCCTCCGATCGCGTGTACCCATGAATCCAGATTTGCATGAATCATGAATTACGCCTTATTCAGAGCGGCCTCTGATCCCTACTCGTGAAACCCAGGATTGCGCGCTTGCTGCCTTCGCGCTGTGACGGCACAAACACAGGCAGCACTTTTTAAGCCATGTTAAGCATCCTCAAAATCTTCGATGAGCATGTGATCGTGCAGCTCTCGGACAGCGTGTCATGCAACGCGGATGAGATGAGCGCATGCAAGCATCAATAAGCACATATGAATAAGTACATATTCTCGTATTCTGTTTACCACCCGTTGCGGGCTGAAGCTGGTGTGAGCTAGTAATATTTACATAGCATTATGGAGTAGTGGGTTATACTGTTTGCTCGATACATAACTTAGTTCAATTCGTGCAACAAATGAGCTTTTTTGATCTTTCTCTGCGCAAATGGCGTCTGTGGAACAGCGCGGACATTCTCGGGCCGCACAAACCGATTTCGTGCTGCCACCAATCCCCTCCAATCGTAAAAACTGGGAATCAGATTCATGGCTTTATGCGATCGGAGGGACTCATGGCTACCGCAAATCCGGATCTCGGGCAACCGGAGATCCCGAATTATCGGCGGCAGCACCCGATCAGATGGTTAGCAGTGTACGATTTGCAAGCTGAATTGTGATGCTGCATGCTGTCATACACGTGGGTATACCCACCCTTTCCCCCTCATTGTGTAACTTACACAATGACTTACACTGTAAGTACTAGAGAGTAGTCATCAGCCTAGGAACACCACGCGTTCGCAATTGCATAGCTAAAAACTCTAGCACTAGTTACAAATATCCGAACCCGCTATTATAGTTCTGTCTGAGACGAGGCAACAGGCTGCGGCAGAGGAAGAAAACAAGAAACCCACCGCGAGGGTCGAACTCTGTGATTACATGGCCATATGACCCGCATGATTTGTGCGCATCATCACCGTTACGTGTCCCTTCTGCAGACTCTGTTCGGCTCCGACCAGTAGCAAGTGCGCTATAATCTAGCATCGATTTCCTTGCTATACTCTGAACAACCTGGTGATGAGCTGCATTACACGCTCCTTTTCAACCTTTTCAAGAACCATGGCTACAGCAACGCGCGAGTCGGTCGAATTCACGCGTGAAGGCGCCGTCACCATCTCATATAATTCCTTGCTATCGTCTCCGTTGAGCTTATCGGCGTCCATAGGTTGGTGCAGAACTTGAAGACTTGTCTATCCAAAAACTTGACTTGAATTCTGCCCTTTCTCAGAGAAAGCATTCGGTTCGAGCCCGGATTCCCTAGGCATCATCGTTGTCCGGGATCTTCCACCATCGTATCCTGATCTCCGGAGTCGCTTGTTGCGATTGGCGTACTCCTTTGCACATCTGGACGAGGCAACGCGAGAGCACTATGCTGATGTCAAGAGCAAGTACAGGTATGGCACATCTCCCCCTTTCGGAAGCCAGACTTACCATGAGATCCCGTCAAGCTTCGGGTGGTCGCATGGGAAGGTCAGTCTTATTCTATCCATGAACTTGATCTGGTACTATAAATTTACCCTAGGAAATCATGAACGGCAGACCAGGCGAGTGCCACGATGCTCGAGAACAGGCGTCCCATCAATTATTGTTGCGCAGACACTTTGAAAGGTTCCTATTACGCGAATCCAGTCGTGGATACGCCCTCAGTTACTTCGGTCCTGCGCGACTTATACCCAGAATACTATGGAAACAACATATGTAGGTGTGCGTTTCAACCATCGTGCCATTTCACAATTTATGATGATTGTAGGGCCCAAAGACGAGAAAAGTGTAGACGAGTTCGAGAATGCATTCAAAGGGCTCGGAAGGTAAGTTGACAAATGGTCATTTTCCATAGGGTTTCACACTGTCGTCAGATTCGTCTTCGACACAGGATCTAGACTTGCAGCAGCCTGCCAGCCTTTCGGTAATTCTCCTTTGATCGTGTTCGGAATCGCACTCACTCATGGTCTACACTGCAGCTTCATCATACCTGACAGACTCTTCCATGTCGCTTTCAGAGTTGATTAGCTCCTCCCAGACAACCAAGGCGCGCCTTCTTCACTACTTCCCACCCTCCACGGAAAACCCTCTCCCCCGAGATGACGAGCCCATCGATAGTTGGTGCGGTTTCCATCTGGACCATTCCCTTCTCACTGGGCTGTGTTCGGTACCTATAATCCATCCACTCAAACCCACCTTCTCCTGAACACTGACTTTACAGGCCATGTATCTCCGACATAATCCAGGCTCTCAACCGACGGTTGTGGGATCTCCTTCGCCATCGTCAGGCCTCTACATCCGCAGCCGTGGTGGCGACTTGACCAAAGTCACGATACCCACCGATTGTCTGGCATTCCAGACTGGGGAGGCACTTGAGCTAGCCACGGCAGGAAAGCTCCGTGCGACACCCCATTGTGTTCGTGTCGGTGGCGGCGAGGGAGTGGAGGCTGTATCCAGGGAGACCTTCGCGTTGTTCATGCAGCCCGATGTCGAGCAGAAGATCAGTGCCACGGAGACGTTCGGCGACTTTAGTAAACGTATATTTAGCGAACATTATAACGACGGTGATGTACAATAGCGGTATCCAATTCGAGATCCAATGCAGGGAGTGGTGGTAGAAACCATGCGATTCAAGAGAAGTCTAACTCTATGCAAAAAAAAAAAACTATAGATATGGACAAATGACAACAAAGAACCCCAGAGCGAAAACCATATGTAAATGAAATCAACGCAGAAGAACAAGCGGCAGGCCTCCATGCGAACATACCAATCGATTTAGACATTGCTGTGGCTCGTCGAAAGAGACGATGCAGATCTCGAGCGACGGTGGCCAGTCGTAAGAGCGTCGGGGAGAACCGACAACATCGCGGCAGTCAACCCACTACGCCTCCACGATTGCCGAGCATCGCTCGCTCTGCGAGATGCAGACCGAGATGCAGACGAAGGCTCGTCCTGGTCCGACACAACGCTCCAGTCCTCGCTCGGAGCACCACCTGCGGAGCTATCGCCGGAGCGAGTCTCCGCTCTGCTGGACGACGACATCCGCTTGTCATTGTCCCGTATTGTCGCGTCCTCAGCTTCTATGAGCTCTTCAGCATCGGACAGGTCATCGTCCGCTCGCTTGGCCTTGATCAGATTTCGAGCGTATTCCATGTCCCGGTAAATGGCCTCGATGGCAGTAGCCACACCATTTTCCTATCAACATGATCAGTATTAGATATAATGTAAGAAGAATATGCAGCTAACCGCTCGAATATTCTCGCCAACCATCTTAGCCCTGTCAATCTGTTTGATGTCCGTGGTCGCAGAGACTAGGGCATCAGACAAACTCTCCACCGTCAACTTGCGCACGCCACTACCAATACCAAGCGCCTCCACACGATCCGCCCAGAAAACTGGTCACCGAAGAAGGGTTTGATAATGGTAGGGATGCCAGCTGTGACCGATTACATCAGTCCACGCCACCGGCGTTTGAAGAAAACGACATACCTCGTAGGCTGGCACCTGTCGTTCCAGCACCACCATGATGGCAGGCAGCATCGACGCGCCGGAAAAGCCAGTCGTGCGGGATGGACGAGATCTGGTAGATCTGCTCCGGCAGCGCCTCCTCCAACTGAGAAGCCTCCGCCACGTTCTTCGTCAGTCTGTCCGACCATCCCTTGGACAAGATCGCATATACACCGCTGCGTAAGATAGCATCGATGACACAGCGTGTCATCCCCTTGGGGTCGGAGACGACGATGCTACCGAAGCCAATGTAGACGACTTTCTTGCCTAATGGCGAGCGTTGTCGATGAACTCAAGAAGATCGGGAGGCGGAGTCCATTTCTGCGCGCTGACATCGGCGTCATCGAGGAACCAGTAGCCTACAAAAATGATAAGAACATAAACTTAGAAGCCATGGGAAAGATAATATAATACAAACCAGTTACTCGAATCCACTCCGGCCAATCCAATGGCGGAGGAACAACGATGGGACTGAAATTATATAAGAATGGAATCTTATGAGGTTCCATCTTGTCCAGAGATGTGCTCGGGAGGCGTAAAGTATTGCGGCGCCAGCGATTGATTTGACCGGCCGTTCCTCTCCAAAATATCTGGTCAAACATGACATAGGTCTGTGAATTGTTGATGAGATAGAGATCATTGCATGAAAGGTCGATAAAACCAACCATGTAGTTGTAACTTCCTCCCATCTACAAGAACAAAATATGAGCCCAGCGCACGGCTGGAAGTCACAAACAGGACTTACTTTACGCTCTGGTACAGCAAAAGCATGTGGATATGCTCTTGTCCGCGACCACGTCATCGTGAAGGCCCTGAAATATGGTATCCTCAAAGCCTCCGCAATATGATAACCAGCCATAGCACTAGGACTCTCCACCAGAACATTTGTGTTTTGGCAGGCCTCCCATGACGTCTTTAACAGATCATCGATCCAACCACGGAACTGCAATGTCATTAGCAACTGCAGAATGTCTTGATGAACATGAGACGCACCTTCTGCATGCCTTCCCTCAGGAATGCAACAGTGAATGTCCCGTTCTCCACGCATATCCGCATGAGTTCGGCCGGGTCGCCACCGACATAGCCAAATTCAATTCCATACTGTAAATGAGTCAGATTCAATGATAATTCAAAGATGAAAGATGTCAAACACACCGATTCGACCCAATTCTGGAACTCCCCGTGGGTTGCGATCCTCACTCGGTGTCCATCCGCCATCAGCCCCTTCGCAAGCGCGATGTACGGCTGCACATCCCCGCGCGACCCGATTGTCAAGAACGTAAAGTGCAGCGACTCTTTCGGTTTGAACGTCAAGAACGTTGATGATGTCGACGTGAACATGACCGCAGGTACCGAATCCGTGATTGACTCCGGCGCCGGCCGCAGGTCCCCTTCTTCTTTGACCGGCCGCGGCCCGAACTCCTCCAGCGTGAGCGCGTCGCGCTGGCCTTTGCTCTGCCCAGTGGTCTCCCCGTTTGCCTGGCGCTTGCGGACATCCTCCAGCTGCTGGTCGAGCAGGAGGCGGAACGCTGCCCTGCGATCGTCCTGGCTAAATTCGAAGAAGAGCTCTTCGTGACCTTTGATGATTACGACAAGGCCATAGTGACCAAACCGAAAAGCCTTGGAGACTTCCACTGCTAAAAGGTCTCGTAGAGGCAGGATCATCTGTTAAAACGTAAGTAGATTTACACTGGATGATATCGGGCCACCTTACCCGTGTCTTCCCAGCCAAGGGGGTACTCGACTTGAACGAAAGATAATTGGTCGAGATGTATAGGCGTCCGTACACGGGTAGCAAGCGGAACAGAAACCCAGGGAAGTCTGCATGATCTTGGTCAGTGCTTATATTTTTCTTGCTTCCGCTCGTTGACTCACATCCCAGGAGTTTCTCCTTGTCATCAAAGGCAAATGCCGCCTTGAACTTATCCGTCGCCTCCTCGTCCATGTTCACCCCCGGTGCCTCTAAAATGCTATACCCAAGCTCATTCCCCCCGTTGCTCGACTTGCCCGTGGACGTAGAGAGAGTTGATGAATATATCTCGGTAACACCCCTGCCATCCGTCGCGGCGGTTGCACACTGGTTCAACCCAGCTGGCGCGCTCGGGGAGACGCCAAGTATGCGTCGTGGCGAGGCTGCCTTGAGCCAAGATGGCACGCCCACATTCCAGCTCGACGACTCGCGACTCGCAGCAAGAGACGTTTCCTGTAGAGACGTCGAGGGTGGGTAAGTATAACCGACTTTCTTATTTGTAGGCGTGCTTTCCTCGTTGCCCGGGCCTTCAGGGGAATCGGTGGGAGGAAGGCCCGTGACGCTGCTTGGCGGGGAAAGCGAGTCGAAAACGCTGGCGTCCATGCTGCGCGGCGAGGTCGTGATAGGCACGAACGACGAGTCGGCCCTCTTCTGGACATGGGTGAACTCCTCATTCGGATCCTCGAATGGTTCAGGAGCGCTGGTCGAGCGACCAACGGGCAAAGAATCGGAAAAAGGACGAAGAAGACTCGACAGGCGGAAGGTGGGTAGTTTGGAAGGAGTGGACTCGGGAACCGAAGGCAAGCGAGAAGAACTCCCAAGCCGAGGAACTGAAGCGGAGTGCGGAACGGTGGTATCTATGCGGAGGGCCTGCGCGTGATTTGGGCTGGAAATAAAATTGCGTGTCGCGGCGACTGCGTCGCGGATTTGCTCGAGTGCGGCGGGGAGATCATGAAAATAGGCAAAGAAGTACGAATCGATCGACAGCTGATCGTCTCCATCTACCACTTTCACCTCGACTGTCTCGCTGAAATCCATTGCATGTGATCGGTCCACGTCAACAATGGCGGAGTAAGGAATGGCAATCTTTACGCAGTCACCCATGTTCTGCGCTTTAAAGATCACTTTGCGGATTGCCTTTATCCATTCGTCACGACTGGGCAGAGACTCCGCCGATAAGTGGATGGTCTTGTTGTTGGTCCGCAGACGAATGCCCTTCTCGTTGGCCGCGTCGCACGTGATCGCGTATCGCAAGTCCACGACGCCGTGGGGGAAGTATGGGTCCTTGGTAGACAGTTCACGTATGACCATGGTCAGTTGTTAACTCCACTCACCGAAGACGACTGGTACCACGACAGAACATCGTTCTTCAGTATGAACCAATGACGGATCCAGCGCTTTGTCCGTTGCGCCTTCTTATACATGGATCCTGACTTGAGGACTTGATCCTGCAATCGTTGTGAAGGTGATTACATGGTGAAAAAGAAATAGCGTACCTCTCGTGAAGGCATGTGTGCAAAGAAGCAGAGATACGAATTGGTCAGATACATGTATCCTTGCAGCACTAATGGTTTGTTTCATTGTTAGAGGTTGATGGATACGTGCATGAATACTTACATATCGATCGGAGTAGCCAACACGGCATCTCTAAACAAGTCATACGATTGATCTTTGTTCCAAATTGGTGTAAATATCAACGCTTACCAGAGATCACCTCGTTGATGCCACTGAGATTGAAGATGTCCGCAAGTTTCTCGGCGAGACGTGCTCTGCGATCAAGCCTCACCGTCTTCACCGTCGCAAGACTTCCCGTCCGCTCAGGATGCATCCGAAAGGCGACAGATTGTATGACAGGCGTCAGCGCTGCATCACCTTCTTCCTCCTGCGTGGGCGACTGTCGAACTGGCGAGCTGGACAGGCCAGGCGTCGCTACCTCAAAATCGTCATCTTCTATCTCTTCATCTGACATCGCAAAACCCGCGCGCTGGGCTGCTTCAGCGATGTCCTCCGGGTTCGGATGGGTCTCGGCTTCGTCGCGCACAGGCGGGAGGCGAAACGATGATTCTGCGCGCCTCGAGCGGGCGACAGGACGATATATAGTGTGTATAGAGGATGATAGTCCACGATCTATTGCCACGATTTGATATGAGGATAGTGTACACCCAGCAATGGAGCGGACGTACTTTGCTTCACTTCATCGTCACTATCTGACTCCGCCGGACTAAGATTACCATGATTAATCGCTTCATCCTCGTTATCCTGCTCTTCCGCCCACGGAAGTGCTTGCAAAGCCTGAATGAGAGTTTGTGTCCCAGCACGCATCTAGAGCAATCCAAAGGATATAAATCCGCGCTCCGGGGCATGAACCGACAGATGTTCACTTACCGAGGCTTCCAGGCCAAAGCTATTCAAAGACGGACGTCTTGGGTGTTGAGAGGGCGAAGGAGGTCTTATGAAGGGGGATTCATCATTCGGCTCCGAGAGCTGCGTCGAGCGAGCGGGCGAGTCCTGTGCGCGATGCTGCGGACCGGCAAGTTCTGGTATGCAAAGCGCCTATCAGTAGATGCACAGTAATAAATGAGCAATACGATGCGCACCGTCTCCATTTCCTGATTCAAATGCATCCTGCTTATCTTTGCCTTTCTGGCTGCGAGACAAGATGCGCCTGTGGCCAGCAAAGGACTCGCTCCTGGACATGTCGGATGACTTGGCTTCTATAGACTTGCTTCGGCCCAGTTTCTCTGATGTGCGTTCCATGACGCGCTTGACTATCTTCGAGCGTGGAGATGTGGAAGGGGACTTGTCGGTCTCGTTCTGGCTCTCGTCCTGGGAAGACCGGCCTGCCGAGGTTGGAGAGGCAGACGATACGGGCTGCCTGGACGGGATCATCTGGGACTTCGTTAATCTGGACATGAGAGAGTGTAGTAAGTCGTGAAAGCGTCGTGATGAGAAAGAAAACGAGAACGCGAGGCCAGAAAAGCGCTATTGGGATATAGACGCTATCAAGGCTCAGAGGCTCAGGCTGGTTAGCATCACAGGCTAATACACCTCGATGACATAATGATAGCGCCGTATGTCACGGCACCGCCGGCCCCGTTAGCCGATCACGGCGTTTGCCGGACAGCGTGTTGAAGTTCGTCGCGTGCAAGTCGCGTTGCAGCTGCGCCGTGCAATATCCTCGCTGCACCCTCCGCCGCACGTTTCTTCATCCCTTCTTCTTCCCCTTCACATCATCTTACCGACTTACCTTGTACTATGCGCGGAGAACTGTGCGTCGGAGTTGGCTCGCTTTTTTCGTGAGTGGCCGTTCCCCAGTTCCAATGGTGCAGATCTTGACGCTTGTCAAAAGCCTCGCGGCTTTGCTGCTGCTGATTTTCACTCATGTACGTCTCTGATTTCGTCATTCTAATCGTACCACTCATTCTGGGGAAAGGTGGGACAAATAAGCACGTCCTCAGTCCCTCGAGGGATAGCCATGGTAGGCGCGCAGCTACTTTTGCTTCCGTTCCAAGATCCTCATTTACCTCCGTGAACCAGGCTAAGGTCAACGTTTCCGGTTATGGGTAGGTCAACATCCCACTACACCCAATCCAATATTTTCTGACCTCTGAACAGACAAGCATTGGCCCAGGGCTTTGGGGATCCAATTGACGGACTGTACACGAACAACGCAACTGCTCCCCTTGGAGCTGGCCTGGGCATGCGCCAGTTCTACGAATTTGGTCTGTACACATACTGCGGGTACACATCCCAGACGCCCCAGGTCGGCATCTGCACGAACCATACGACTGGACGGAGATATGAACCTTACGAAGCCATCACGTCGGACATGCTCTCAAACTATTCCCTATATACCGATGCTATCATTGTAGGAACGACTTTCAGAGACTCAGGATCCATAGGAACACATACCCACTCAGCCTACTACTTGCTGCTCATTGGCACCATTTTTTGCGGCCTTGCACTGGTCCTGTAGGTCATATTTTTCTTTCACCCGTATAGGCTCTAACCCGACATTCCAGTGGTGTCATCAAGCACACCGTAACGTTCCTCGCCTCCGCCTTCTTTGCGCTTGTCGCGACGCTGTTTGTCCTCGCTGGAGCCGCCCTATGGACGACGGCGCTCAATCAGACTGAGGACATTAACCGCTTCGTAGTCGGCGGATCCATACCACTCGGCATCACTGTGTCAATGGGAACAGGCCTGTACTTGCGTGGGCAGCGTTTGCCTGTCTTTTCGCGTCGTGTATACCCTACGTCATCAGGTTCGTGTTGTCCGACCCACATATGGCCGCCTCGTGCTGATTTGTCCGTCCGGCAGCACTTGCACCTACCGGGGATAGTAGGCGAGCCTTCGTATTACCCTCTGCCCTATGGGCCTCCTCCATGCTCTGCGTCACCCCAACCATTCCCCTTTGCGCTAAATGTTATACTCCTTCGACCTTCCTCTGCCTCAGCCGCCACAGGATGGCACTTTACTCCACGACACCGTTGCTAGCTATCTATACCTATCACGATCGACTTACGACACAACAGAAATGGAATCACGGACGCTAACCACTAACGTGGGACGGACTCTTACAATACCACCCACTGCTACTTACCCCGTAGAGATGAATGTCAGATACCGTTACGGTCCTACCATGTATTCCTTGGCTCTGTCGTTGCTGGGCAGAGTCGATGAATGTAAAATGTGTACATCATTGTACTTGAGGCCGTGCAGCAGTGCAAGCTCTATGATGTTTACTTCCGGCTGATGCTCAACCTGGACTATCCAACTAGTGACATATATATTCCACATTTATCTCGGCGCACTGACGAGAGCACAGATATGACGCAGGCAAAAAAAAAAGACTATAAATAACGCCGTACTAACCACTTGGCGGATTTCTTTTCCGCTCAAGCGCTCATTCATGAGCGTTACCATTTCCGTTCACGCCATTCGGCACCTCGTTCATGAATGGCTGTTGTAGCGCCTCACGCAGTGCCTCCCCCGTGCTATCGATGGAGTGCAAGAAGCGCAGGAGCTCTTTGCAGAGCTGCCAGTCCTTCGCCTCCACCGCGCGCGCGAGCAGCCGCAGCGCATCGTCATTCCCGGCTTCGAGCTGTTCCAAGCTGTGCAGCACGAGCAAATACGACCCGGCCGTCCGCAGGCGATGCGACGCAAGGCAAGTTTCAAAGAGCGACTTCGGATTGCCGACGATGTCGAACAGCCTCCGCCAGCGCGTCATCTCCGTCTTGCGCGCGCATCCCACGACAACATCCAGGCACACGTCGAAGTGGTCGAGGAACTCCACGACTACGGGGAGCAGGCCCTCAGACATGTCCTGAGTGTCCTCCTCCGACTCCACAACGGTGTGGAGCAGGATCTCCAGCGCGTGGGCGAAGAAGACGAGGTCCTGGTAATGCGAGGCGAAGAGCACCGCTTCGCAGACTTGGCCTGCGGCAAGGTGCGAGAGGAGGATGTGGTGCAGGAACAGGTGCGACTGATATGAACAGGATAAGCATGAGGTCATTCATATAGAGCGCATACAGGCGGAGATGACTGACGCTGGTTGCGTGACGGAACATGACGAAGGGCAGGCTCATGCGGGAGGTGATCTCATGCTCTGCGCCGATGATGATGCCCTTGTCCATAAGGACAGCTGCGGAATACACAAATGAGCAAGCTCTTTTAACGTTCATGCAAGTCAACTTACACAACGGGTAGAAGTCAAGCGGGATATTAACACTCTCTTTCACGTCCTGCCGCGCTTGCGCAGGCTCGTCTGAAGCCGAAGGTGCAGGTGTCTCGCCGATGGCGAGTGCATTTAGCCATACGCGCATGCTGTGCCCATCGAAGCCCCACAATGAATTCTCCAAACTCCCAATCCCGCGCAAATGGATCCAGCAGAATTCGAGGCGATCCGCCAGTATCTGCATGTCATAGCTGACGTCTTGGTCTGCGGACTGCGATTGCATCAGCACGTGTCACATCGAGGATATGGTCAACTTACTTTACGAGGCCGAAGAAGGACCAGCTGACCACCTACCATCATGAGCACGGTAGCTACTGATAGGTCATCTGCCGGATCTCCGAGTTCTGGTATAGCAAGGAAGTCATGACACAATCATGCAATCATCATATAATTCACTCACGCTTCTGTGCACTCGGGATCATCCAACTCAGCGCTCGGACGGCAACTGGGTGGGTAATGATGCCGTTGAATGTGATCGTTCCACAGAGGTGCAATTGAATACTGTCGGCCGTAGGGTTAATCAAGTAATGCATCAGCGTGTTGTCCGCCGTGTATACGAGCAAAGAGTTGTCGACGAGCGAGAGAATGACCACCGCAGAGGAGACCATCTCTCGATGCAAGACATTCTGATTGCTCAGCTCGAGATCTCGCGAATATAGGCGAATCTAAACATCAAGCATTGTCAGACACAGGATAATGGGGACATGTTCATGAGCCGTTGACCTGCCACGATCTGCCCACTTCAACGGCAGCGATAAGAACGTGGTGGAACCACAGAAGACCACCCTTCACCCCGAAGGCTTGCTCCTGTAACTCATCGGCAAAGAGCTTCCACCGACCGGAAGTTGAGCTGTAGTGAGTGAGACCCCGTCGACCAGCGATCGCGATAAGCCGACCATCAGGACTGATGGTTGAATATCGGATAGGCCAATTAGTGGCCAAGTAATCTTGAGGAATCTGTGGAATGAATAAGCTCGTCAACAAATGTGCGGCAAGGCGTTTAAAAGTAGTCATGCTGACCTTGATGTGCTGCCACATCTGACTCAGGATTAATGACACTCATATCAGGTTGGTCGGCTCCTCTATAAACGAGAACACGGTCATCCAATTGGAGAAAAGCATATGCAGTGTTGTCCTGAGTACGGGAGCAAACGCATGTGAGCCGTAAGATATCCTCGAAAGACCGTGAACCTACAGGTGCGTGCTGACCCGTCGTTGCGCTCTTAGCAAAGGGAATGACGAATAACTGCCCTTCAGGTTCTGAATTGTATTGCGGATGAGCGGATGAGCAAATTTTCAGGAAATGCAGACAAGGCTGCGTACTGTTCGGGCTCTCTTGTGCCAGTGCGACCAGCTCGAAATTCCCTGGCACCCAGAACAAATCACGTATCCCGTACATGAAAGCATCTTGAAACCTAGGGCCCTGCGTCAGTGCAAGGCCTCACAGATACAAAATAATGCGCACTTGTTCTCATCGACTTGATCCTCCATCCCGAAATTCCAGGCCAGACACCGGCCGGCCACACTCCACACAGCCCACCCGTGCTCCCACCCAACAGCAAGGACATACCCATCAGAGCTCCATTCCATAGCCAACACAGGCCCCTTCTCGTGCTTCCTGTACGTCTGAGGTATCTGCAGAACTTCGGGCTTTGGCGGGCCGCCTCCCTGAACCGGAAAATTTGTATACTCCACGGAGCCACTGAACAAAGTCAAACTTTAGGTTAGTCAACTAGAGTAGTAGACATCTGGAGAGGACATACCAATGCGTCCCGATGGCGATCAACGAGAACCTACTATTTACAGCAACTTTCACAGCTCGCCTTGGTTGCTCGTAAGCATGGCCATGCGCGTCGACATCCTCAGGATGAACCTGACGACGTTTCTGTACCGACTTGGGCACTTCAACGTCGTGGATGCATGTTCCATGCCATCGCGAATCGGCCTCGTGACGCGCGCTTTCAACTGATTCCTTCGCGCGTCCCTTGCCCTTGTGTTTGACTGGGATGGTATCCTAACCATAAGGCCATTAGTAGCCTGACATGGTCGCTAGAGGGAAGAGCTTACATCGACGTCCGCATTGGACACATTCGATTCGGTATATTCGCTCTCGGCGAGTTGCACAAAATATGCCCGGCCATCTGACGTGATCCATGACTCTACATCAGATCCTCTGTACCAGGTCATATCAAGGACAGCGACTGAAAAAGTCAGTCAACACACTTCTTTTGAGGACTATATTCGAGGAGGCCAGAACTGACCATCGGGATCCACCAGCCATGGAAAATCATGCTCATTGAGCACCCAGCTGTCATACCCATACAGCTTACTGCCTCCGCGATCTTGCGCCTCCGGATCGTTGGTTGCGGGCCATGGCATCCGTTGAATGGATGGTGGGCTCCTCGTAGAAAACAGAATAGAATGTCTCCTCAGCGAGACACTGTACCGTTGCACATAAACATCTGCACCCATTACAGCACGTCATCACTACATACCTGAGTAGAGCCCCTCGACACGAATCACACCCTCAAAGTGGAGGACGATGTTCTGTAAGGGCAGCGCCTCGCCTGGGCCTGGAAGGAACTTGCGCTGGCTGCCAGACCCGAGCGGGGGTGTCACGTAGGGCGCCTCCTCCGGATTGTACTGCACAGACACGAGAACGAGATACGATTCTGTAGTCTGATTCAATCATAAGGATCAGTTCAGGGTCGTAGAATCAGGACTATGATTGACGCACCTGGATCACAATCCTCGTCCCGTCCGGAGACCAATGCGCGTGCTTGTTCTCTCCATGCTCCACCAAGCTCGTCGGTGTACGCGACAAGTATGACAATATTGCAGGCGGCTAATGTGTTGGTAGGTCCCATAGGACAGACAATACGGAATGAATTGACATCACGACTGAGTAGGGAGAGCGCGACGCACCCTGACGCGCCAGACCGCAATTCCATCTCTCGTTAGTGTGCAAAACAATGACTTGCGGGCGCTGGGGCATAAGCAGAATACCGGCTCTGGCGATGCATTTGGCAGCGCTGGCACAGTGCCCAGCTGGCGGGCAGTTGAAGTGGGGAAGTACATGGATGGGCGGAATCAAAGTGCCGGCGACCCTGTCGGTGGGGATGGTGGGACGGTGAGAACGTTATGGTGCATAACGAAGAATACACGTCTGTCTACTCGAGACTCGGAGGCAAAGGAAGGAAAATCACTTTCCTGACCGGCGCCGAGGACGAGCGGCTTCCATGGACAGCGCTGCAAGGTGGAAGCCGGCAAATCACCGTCGCGCAGTTGTGTCTTGCTCTCACAGAGTCACACACGGTACATAAAACCATGAACAGGGATGAAATGACTGCTTATGCGGCAATATACTGCACTAATGATACAACAGATACGCAAACCGAGCAAAGAAATCGACATGAAAAGAGCCGGGGTCACTAATAGATTAAACGACTGCGAAATGCCATATGCTAGTAAAACGTCCTGTTAATTTTTTGCACGAAACCACGAGCATGTAGGAGATAATTCGCGACCACTATCATGCTGAGAACTGTCACCATCCGAAGACGAGGTGTCCGAATCCGCGTAGCCAGGATGGCGCGAAGGATCGAGCGCGTGTCGTTGTGGTGTAGTAGGATTGAGGTACGCCGCGCCCATGCCCATAGGGTTGAGCCGAGATTGGCGAATGAGATCTAGAATGACGGAGACCCCCTCGCGAGACTGCAATAACGTGTGAGCGGCAATGAGTTCATGAGGCGTGGTGGTACTCACACGCTGTACGTTGGCCTTGAACCGGGCCAGACCATGGCTCTCGATCCGCTTTGTGAGCCCCCATCCAAAGCTAGAGATAATGTTGGCCTCCGTCGTTTGCAGCGTTTTACTATTGCAGCGTTATCGATGGGATGTAAACGCCGAGTCGAAATAGACACGTACCCCTCAGGAGTCTGCTTGAACACCTGCGATTCCTGGACCTGCATGACCTTGACATGGTCAAGGTTGCGCGTCACACAGCGCACCACCTTTCCCTCAGGATCAACCTCACTCTCTTCGACAACCCAGCTCTCCGCGCGCGACATGATGCCTTTTGGCGCCCATCTTGGTAGCGCTCCGCGCTTCAGGATGAGACGTGTAGTGAGCAGCGAGCCCGTGGCCGAGAACTCCCGCGAAATGACGTCGCATGATAGGACGTGGGATGCATAGGGATTAGGATATCTCAGGAAAAACGCGAGTGAAACAATGGACCAGGGATCGCTGTGAGAAGGAAGTCAGTACTGCTGTTTATGACGAGTATACATGCGTCAGAATACGTACTCGTACAAGAAGTGTTGCGAGAAAAACCTCATTGCCAACGATCCCGGTTTCGTGTTTCAAGGATTACTGTAGATTCGACGTAAATTTTGAACTACGTCTGGTGGAAGGAGATGGTGGTGGTGGTAAAGAGGGGATGTTTTAGAAGGAGGGACCCAGTGAACACTTTCGTTCCACACATCCACACGGATCCATTCAGTCGGCAGGGATGACCTCGCTTACCTAAACACTCATCATCAGCACTTCGTCACCTGGATTCGACCCTCTGGCACCGCTCCGATAATTTTAGGTCGCCTCGAAGCAACCTCGAAGTTTTCAAAATCGTTCCAGACGAGAGACATCGTTCGAAACCTGCAGTAGGATATCGCATGGTAAAGAGAGTTACTGTGTAGCATAAACATTACACCAACGATAATGTAATGATAAAGACAAGAAAAATACAGCGTATGGGCTCAAGGTATAGATATGCACTCGCCTAATCGTAGGTGTTGTCCTCCACTTCACTGCCGGATATCGAAACACGAAGCCCGTCGTGCGATGGGCGAACCCATATTGGCTTCCCCTCATCTACCAAGTCAATGCCTCGCTTCTCCGTAAGAGTCAAAGTCGCCGCATCCTTCTTCGCGCCGCCGACGTATTCCCCAATCGTAACGTACTCATCGTGCGACACTTCGTGTCCGAAGCCGATGAGATATGTGCGGTGGGCATCGAATCGCCGTGCAAAGTCGATGGCCTGTTTGATCCCAAGATGCGAGATATGTGGTTGTAAGCGGAGTGTGTCCAGAACCAGGACGGGGTATCGAGGTGATGAAACAACGCCCGTGGCAGCATCGAGACGCGGTTGCTCTAGTAAAGCCCAAGAATCATCCGGGATATGAGATACATCGGAGATATAAACAAGAGCATCTTGGATCTTGAAGCCGAGGCTGATGTACGGATGAATCTTAGGCAGTGGGATTGGTATATGTTCTGGGGACACATGATGTGGAGAAGAGGCCCCAGAGGAGGATGTTGGCGTAGGGGGTAAGGTATTATTGGGTGTGGGCGTGAAGCCTGGAGGTGGTACTGGCGCGAACATCCTTCCATGGTGGACTGTAAACACTGTCAGAAGATACATGCTGCGTATTAGAAAGGCGCGCACCGGAAAAGGGAGTAATCTCTATGCCGGAGTCATCAATTTCGAATGGGACCTTATCTTCGATGATGTGCCATTTGACGTCAGGAACCTGAGCGAGACCGTTGTTATGATTGAACGAGGAACGTTCTCAGACTATGTCACTTACATCGCCACCTCCGGAAGCATACTCCTTCGCAACCATGTAAGGGAAAGATCTTTGCACCTCCGTAAACGTCGCTTTCGAGACGTATACGTCGATCCACGGCTGTATCGCTCCGCCTAAAGTCCAACCTACGGCCAATATGTCAGCACATCCACGGCATGCGGCAAATACAATGAAGACGTACCTCGTAGATCGTCCAACCCATTCATTGCTGAGGTACTATCAATGGGCCAGTCGCGAATTCAACAGCATCGACTGACCGTCGGCATGTGCATGCGTGATCAAGACAGCATCTATCCGTCGCAGGCCGTATTTCGGAAACCACTCTACAGCAGCGGCCTGGAAGTTCTTTCCGACATCTATAACGATCGTCCTAGAGCCATGGTTGATCAGAGCTACTAAGAATACCGCTCTGAACGGGATCGGAGGGTCACTCACCGCTTCTGTCCATCCTTGCCGTCGATCCGTAGCACAGCGGAGGTGTTGCGTCTAATGTTCTTCTTCCCCTCGAGAGTGAGTGTCGACAAGCAAGTACGACATGGGATCGCGTCCGGAGGCGCAGTGAGACAATCGAGATGGGGGAGACTGGACGAGGTGCCCGTTCCGAGGAAGATGAGCTCGATGGAAGGATCGGAGGCGGGGACCTGTCCATTCATGGCCGGCGGGTGGGGGATGGAGATGTGATAGCAGCAGTTGGAGATGGCTTTATATATGTCCACAGTGACACCCGGGGTGTGTGTGCAACAAGGATCCGGAGACACTCAAGAAAACCAGTAGCTTGGATTAGCGCGCTGATGCATCATGGCGATGAAAACTGAGCCGCGTGTGTGGCGGTTGCGCGATAGGGACGGGTATAATGCCGAAGGCCATCTCAATCCGGGTCGCACAGCTGTTGCTACAAGCTAGCCAACGAACGAAGACGTTCTCGGGCGATGGCGAAAGGAGAAGGCACTCAGGAACGCGTCTCGACGCCCTCCCTTCTGCTTCTCACGTGGCGGATCTCAAAAACTTTCTCGAGAAAACAGGGCATGATATCCAATTCCATGACTTCCGGAGCGCGAATAGTGGACGGACGCTCGATCGTGAAATAAGTACGTGAACTGCAGGGTCAAAGCGCCACAATCACTACTGTACATCAATACACATACACCCTACAGCTGCCGGTTCGTTCAATTCCTACATCTTACACTTATTTGGTGAAGACTGGGCATCATCAAAGCATCATTACAACCGTCAGGTCATGGAAGATGTCAAAACGTACTGGATACCACATCTTCGTCTTGAACAAGATGATTGAGGCCGACCTTCTGGGCATGCGGCGCAAACTTTGACGATTTACCCTAAAAATGTCATGAGCTTCAATGAAGACGCCAACACTCGATATCTTACCCTGTGCATGCAATCAGCGCGATACATCGTGCAGAAAAAAAGCTCCACTCACCAGACCAGCCCATACCGGAAATTGGATGTAAGCGATCTGTGGATACCGTTGCACACATCCTGGCGTCCGCGCTATTCAGTAATCGCCCTGGTGACTAATCGAGTCTATGTCTACTCACCTCGATGGTAGACCCTTTCCGCATGCATACCGGATCGTCAAGGTCAGGGTGATCGCCACGCTTCTTCGTGTACACTTTGACGAGATCAAGCTCCTCCCACATCCGATCGATAAGATACTTCAGGCTAGCGATGGCGTCAATGCGTCGAACGGCGATAGCACGCAAGAGCAACGCACTTCAGGTCCATTTCGCAGCTAATCACGATGGTATGGTCCTCCCGAGCCAGTTTATCCATTTGCTCGAGACTGATAGCATCAATCTTGTTGTAAACGTCTGCCGATAGATATGGATGAGTTGGGGCGATAGCGGATAATCCATGCGAATCTCACACAGGCAAGGAATGTATTTCCGTGTTCCTAACATAGAATGTGTTAGTGGTACGGACCTTATGACACTGACTGCTTGTGAACGCACCAATCAAGACATCGATGAACTCGTCCGTTGTGATCTGAAGGAACAACATGAACTTCGGGCCTTCCGGGTACAAAGAGATCTCACATCTTCCCTGATCATCACATCACAGTTGTGAAGCTTGTCTGGAAAACACGCGTACTCAGTCATTCGACCCAGGATGTAAAGGCGCTACCCACAGCTTGCGAGAATGGTACGAATCGTTTTTTCATCTGTTTTTGTGAGTTTGACCGTTGCAGTTAGCTACTCAAAACAATCAGAGCAAGCCGGCAGGATCCGCAGAAAATATCCGCACAGTGATCTAAAATGAGAACACGCATCAGAGAAGTCAGCTAACCCCAAACGAGCGACTCACGCCTCCTGTTGTTTTCCGCTTGAAGACCACATCAGGTCTCCGTTTGTTTAGACGGATTCCGACGGCGTCCAACTCGAATTCGAGCAATCGGCGCTGCTCCTCGGATTTCGTGGCATCCAACATGATAACAATTAAATCCGCGGTCTTCGCAGTTGATACAACCTGACGCCCACGACCACGCCCTTGGCTAGCGCCTTCGACGATACCGGGTAAGTCCAATAACTGTATGCGTGCGCCTTGATATTCAATTACTCCTGGGATGGCCTTCCGAATAGCTATTAATAGGAAATGCTATGTGAGAGACATCGTACGTACAGTCAACGTGGTGAATTCATATGCCGCCGTTTCCGATGCGGTATGTGTGACCTTGCTCAAGAGCGTGGACTGGACGATCCCCATGAAGTTGCTATCATGTAAGCGCAAAGAGACGGACGTACCTTTCCGACAGACGGGAAACCGATCAAAGCAACTCGGGCATCGCCTGACTTCTGAACATCAAAACCAGTACCACCGCCACTCGACTTTGTCGCCGGCTCTAGGAGTTGGGCGCGGTATCGTGCGAGCTTTGCCTTCAAAAGACCCAAGTGATACTCTGTCGCCTACTTTGAAGGAGATTAGCAATTCGACGGCCCTTACATGTGTTCATTCGTCCACCTTATTCTTCTGCGCTGCATCAACGAATCAGTATGCGGTCGAAGAGCAGTAATGAGCAGCATCTTACTCCTCGCCATCTCCTCTGCGGAAAAGACATGAGCGCAAGCTCGATAGTAGTAATCCTGCTACTCACCCTCAATCTCTTTGATCTACGTCCGTGCACGTCAGACGGTAGCATTAGGTATCGCATGCGACGTACCTTTTCAACAACACCCATCGAAGCTTTCTCTGGCAATGGAGTCTTTTGCTAATAGTATGCACGCGAATGTCGCCGTTGAAGCTGAAGCAAGTACAATGCTGAGAATCCGAAAAGGGCATTTTGCTGAGCAGTCTCGATTACGTCAGCAGGCAAAGGTGCTGTGACGAATTGAAGTCGACCAGATTGCGAAGTGTAGTCTAAGTCACAGTGCCTCCGGCACACCCTCTATCATGCGTCGCCATACCCCGACCCTCTACCCCCATGCAGAGCTTGATGGGCCTAACGAAGACGAAGATGCTTGGGAGGCATCGCCGCTCGCACGACCGCACCCTTTCGCAGCCTCGTCCTCTGCCGCTACCTCTTCTGTCCCAGCTCGCATGAAGTCTCGTCACAAACACTCATATTCCCCCAATAATAGCTCCGCTAACGTCCTTACCCCGACCAGTGGCCCACATGTCCCACAGCCTCGCTATTCGGCTCAATACCATGACATATATTCGCAATTTCTCCGCAGGTACAGGTCCGACCCCGACGACGATCCCAGAAATGATCCGGACAGCCACTTTCTCCAACGAGGACTGGGGCAGCTCGTAGATGCTGAGGAGAGTGAAGATGAGGAACTTGGTCGCGTGGCTTTAGGCTCCGTGGGCGAAGTTCACGACAAGTTCTCTTCTCTCATGCTTGACACCGAACCCATTGAACCGGAAACAATGGAAGACAGGGAGCGTCTCGAGTGGCAGACCATGCTTGCATCCGTGCTCGACGGGGATGTCCTCAAGTCAGAGAAGACGCGGATAGCAGTTGCCTTGGCCTCTTCTGGAGAGGAGCAGGATAATGCGCATACCAACATTTGGCTAGGCATCCGCGCCAAAATGCGAGGTCGAACAGAAGAGGAAGAACGACGGAAGCTGGACGAGCGCCGAATGCGCACGGTTGACCACGTCATAAATGAAATCTTGCATTTTCATGCCAAAGGCATCGAGGACGCGGAAGATCCAGGAGCGACTGCGTTGATCCAGGTGAACGAGGTCCTCCGCCGTCTAGACATCGTCCATTCTCTATATCCGACCCTTAAAGCACTCCAAATTGACAAGCCCATGGCAGGTGACGCCAATTACCAGACCCACAGAGATACCTTGATCACCTGGTCCAACGTATTCATGTCGCTGCGCTACCAAATTAATGTCTTGAGGAAATGGACGGGAAGCGAAACACTGGACGTGAGCGCCCCGGGCACGAACCCTGAGCAGCCTATAGGCGTCTTCCCTTCACAAAACGATCCCAGGACCATACCCGATGGGTCGACGTTTCTGGAACGGGTGTTGAAGGAGGAATCAATCCAGATGACCTTCGCCAAAGGTTTCATGACCACAGTACATGCGCTCATCGGCGGCGCTCGTGATGCGCAGGTCAATTTGGCCAATCTCTTCGGCGAGATGGGTCTCCCAACCTTCGAGCGTGAGCTCGTCCCTCTCATTTCGTTCCCCACTCAATTGGCAAAAGCCAGCCTGCGCGTTCGTCTGGATTACGCCCAGAAGCTCAAAGACCCAGAAGTTCTCATCATCGATCAGGTGCTCGACGATCTGAAGCTGAATGTTGGCATTGCGTGTACTCTCAAGCGCCAATACGACGCTTTCTTAGCTCCAGATCCCGGTGGACACTGGAATCTACCTGCTTGCATCAGCGAGGACTACGACTCCGTCGTTCTGGATGCTCTGACGTTCTTGTTCAAGCTGATTCACTGGAAATTGAAAAGCGGCGCCAGGGATATCTACTTCAAGGAGACTGATGTCATCGAGGCGCAATGGCCTACCTTCAACGACGTTGCTCTGACCGCGGCAGGTGGCGCATCCTTGGTTGCTGAGCAGTTATGGTACGTTGGTCGCATTTTGTCATTAGTAGCATATTCTCAGTCCATAGCAGTGCTCTGACAAACAAGCTTATGGTCCGAGTCACCAATTTCTTTGAGACACAAGTGCGGGTTCCGATATCAGATAAACCGCGTCCCTATATGCCTCAAACAAACGGGTCACATTTCAACAAGCACTCGGGCACCCCAGGGGTTCGGAAAGGGATGTCCGATGAACAGATGGTCAGCTGGTACGGCAAGATTCTCGATAGCGTGCGACTGCGCTACCGTAAGTTGCAGCGATTCGTCCGGTAAGATTTTCTCTGAGTTACGATGTTTTGACAGATGTACTGAATTCGTTTGAATAGTGTCATTAACCAAAGATTCAGCAACTCCGCTGAGTATTCACTTGAAGGCGCTTCCCTAGAGTCATTCATAGCCCAACTGGTCGACACGGATCACTTCCTGGTTTACACACAGACATTCGAGGAGGACGGCACGTACATCATCGCGTCACGTACTTTGCGCGATCATCCTGAATATATCCGCCGGATACTTATGGAAGCCTTCCATGTCACTGAATTACTAGAAGACGACGGCCGCAAGGTGGTTGACATCTACGACCTAGACGCGGACTATCCCGACGAAGCAGGGTACTTGCTCCTTCTTTCTCCGCGACAACGTTTCTTGTGGAATGGCTTGGTGTTCATGCTGGAGCTTCCGAAGATAGACTTGGACCTTAGAGATAATCGTGTCCGCTTGATCGCGGACGGAGCGCAGCATAGATTGGCCTTAGCAAAGCAGGAGTTCGCAGATCTCTTTATGCCAGTCGATGAAGACGGATCACCAATCCAGACAGAGTTGAAGCCGCTTATTTGTGTCGCAGAGCAGCAGGCACATTTACCCACAGTTAACAGGGAGCTAAGGAAGATTGGTCGCGCTACTAATCGTCTGGCGGAGTCTATCGTCGATTCTGTTCATCACGTCAGGAGTTCCCTTCAAGATGCGAACAAGCGACAAGACCTACTGGAGAACTGGTATCTCTTCGCATCGGAACATGGTCAGCATGTCCAGAAATACATGGACCGATCCACGCTGCTCAAATTCAACCGACTGCTCATCAAGCTTGCCATATCCTGGGTCTCCTTCATCTGCGACGACTGTGATCCAAATGACCGCAAGACGTTCAAATGGGCCGTCAATGCACTAGAGTTCGCGCTTCATCGTACACGGCGGAACAACATCCTCCAATTACCCGACGACCAGTTTGAAATGCTTCGTCAGAAGGTGGCGAGCTGCATGACACTGCTCATCAGTCACTTCGACATCCTCGGGGCGCGGTCTATCTCGGAAGCCAAGAAGGAGAAGGAGCGGCAGGAGGAGATCATGAGACAGCCCGACACGTCGCTGTACGCTGATGATGAACTCGCCCGTGCGGTACCTTTATCTTCATGTTGGGACAAGCCATCAACCCATGTCAACTACGTCGACCCGACGATCATTAAATTCTGGGACAGGGCGACCAAATCCCTGCAGGCCGTAGAGTTGAGACGTGCCCAGCTCACGTCAGAGCAGCGTATGACTGGCCGTGTTCTCGACAGCGAGAAGCTGGAGGATCAGTCCCTCGTTTTCCTCGCCTCCTCCAGTTCAAACATCTCAATCCGCTGGCAACAAGGCAGGTTCATCGGCGCCGGCGCGTTCGGCTCTGTGTATCTGGCTGTGAATCTAGATTCAGGGTCGCTCATGGCGGTCAAAGAGATCAAGTTCCAGGAGGTCTCTGGCTTGCCGAATCTGTATACTCAAATCAGGGACGAACTGCGCGTTATGGAGATGCTGCATCACCCAAACATCGTTGAGTACTACGGAATCGAGGTCCATCGAGACAAGGTCTACATATTCGAAGAGTACTGCCAAGGCGGCAGCCTGGCTGCTTTGCTGGAGCATGGGCGAATCGAAGATGAAGGTATCATCCAGGTCTATACCATGCAGATGTTAGAAGGTCTTGCATACCTCCATTCGCAAGGCATTGTTCATCGTGATATTAAGCCAGACAGTACGTCATTGCCGCTTCTGACCTCCAGAACGCTGTATATTGATACTTCTGTCAGATGTTCTGCTAGATCACCTCGGTGTCATCAAGTTTGTTGATTTCGGCGCAGCTAAAGTCCTTGCAAAGAACCAGCGCTCGATACAACGCTCTCGACGCGCACCAACAGAAGGCGGTCTCGGCGGTGGACTGGGCATGAACAGTCTGACCGGGACACCCATGTACATGTCGCCCGAGGTCATCAAGAACGACAAGCGTGGTCGTCACGGCGCTATGGACATCTGGTCCCTCGGATGTGTCGTGCTGGAATTTGCGACCGGAAGAAAGCCATGGAGCAATCTTGATAACGAGTGGTATGTCTGTCACATTGTCGATAATTTCGTCTGTCGGCTTACCCCATCTTACCATTCGTAGGGCGATCATGTTCCACATTGGAGTCGCCACACAACACCCGCCACTCCCTGACTCAGGCCAGCTGAGCGAGCTGGGCATCAATTTTATTAAGCAGTGCCTCACCGTCGATCCTATGAAACGTCCTTCAGCAGTCGAACTCATGGATCATCCATGGATGCTCGAGTTCCGCGAGGCGCTTCTCAATTACGAGGAGAATGAAATGGCCTCAAATCCACCCGCCTCGCTTCCTGCCGAGCCGGCCTTTGAGACTGCCAAGGTCGCCCGACAGGCGGCCATCATCCAGGAGAAGCAAATGGAGGCGATCGCCTCCGAGTCTCCGAGCATGTCGCCTTTAGAAACGTCTTCTGCTGACACCACTCCAATACCCCTTGACGACTCGGACTTCCAACTCACTTCATAATTCCCTAACTGCATCTTCCATAGTTTGCACACATGTAGCCTACCTATACTTTAGCTGTATACTATGACCTAATCATTCAAACGGAAAGCTCGCGTATACACGATTGCGACGCCGCCGCATTTATTGGTTTACTGGTATCTACAATGAGAGAAACTTTAACGATACGACAGACAGGTTGATGAAAACAGGTTGAGAGCACGAGTATGATACAGAAGCAAGTAGTAGCAAACACCATCCGGTGGCTAGGGCGACATCGCCCAAAAAGTACGTCAGAAATACAGATTATTCTATAACCCATCTTCGCCCGGTCATCGACTCCTCGGACCTGGATGACTTGGCCGACTCGCTGCTCGCCATGCTCGTGAAGCTCTGCTGGCTGCCGTTGCTCGTGTGCCGCGACAGCGGCCGCGCGTAGTTGGACACCGGGCTGCCGCCGCTGCGGACGAGCGGCGAGGTCGAGTTTGGCGATCCGCTGGAGATATATGCCGCGGAGGGCACCTCGACGCTCAGCTCGAAGGGCGGCGCCATCGGGTTCTGGAACCGGGGGCCCATCTGCCGCGGCGCGAACTTCATCTGGCTGGGCGGCGGCACGTCCAGCCCCGAGCCAAACGCGGCCGAGAACGTCGGGATCGGCCGGTCGTTCGAGGGGAACGCGACCTTCTCGGGGTCGCCGCCATTGGGCATTACCGGTACGAAGTCGTCTCCGGGCAGCTCTTCTTGCGCGTTCACTGTGATATCGGAAAACAGCTGTCACATCAGATCGCAGACGGGGATGCCGGAAAACTTACGGTAGTGCGGCAGGCCCTTGCCAAAGTTCATACGGCAGAAGATTCCCAGGACGAACGCTGACAGCGTCAGCAGTGCGGACAAGCTGATGATCACGCTGAAGAACCGCCACTGGACAAACGTCCATCGGAACGTGGTCGAGTCGAACATGGCACCCCATCCGGCGAGGTACAAGATGGACAAGGGCGAGGAAGGCCATCATGGGAACCTTCAACTCACGACGTACAGCAAACCAGCCCTGTTTCACCTATCAGCACAAGTGAAAATAGTGAGGGAGTTGGTATCATTACCATCAGCAACCATGGGGTCAGAAGCTACAAGCGAACGAAATGAACATGTGAAGGCAGGGCACATAAACGGAGGACCTACGACTAGAACAGCAATGAGAACACCCTTGTAGACAGTGGCCTGGTGAGCGAGATGTCCGATGGCACCATGATAGATCTGGTCAAGCCACAGGCCGACCGCCGCGACGACAAAGAACAGTGACAGCTGGATAGCAATGGACAAGGACAGCACAAGCTTGTAGATTCTATTGATGGTCCTGGACGCGCCGATACGTTTGAATGTCTGCCACCCGTACCTCTGCGCTCGCCTGTCAATACCAACCACTCCGTTTACAAAAGGAGCCAACCGACCTTGATCAGCCGCCACGACAGGAACGCGGACAGAAATAGCGCTGCGGTATTGAGCGCGAGGGCTGGAATCTCGGCATGTCCACGCGCTGTCCAATAATCCGGGAGCAGATTGATGTCGCAGGCACCATCGGTCGTGAGACGCTTGAAATCGGAATGAAAGGAAGCCGTGTTGTAGATCTGGAAGGCACCCCATCCCGTCGCTGACAAGTGGGTCAAAAGCGAAGCCACACTGTTGACCCGTGAAATATTCAGCCATAAGCTTGCGGAGAATGACTGAGGACATACATGTGAGGAATGGACTCGTTCAAGATCTAAAAGCGCGTTAGTCGGCTAAGGAAAGGCGTGAAGCCTACGTACAGCAACGAGCGACATCCCCAGCACCCAGATCTGGAAAGCAATGAAAGTGACGTCTTCGCGTTTCGTATTGTCCAGCCTGACCAACATCTACAGTTAACAGCCGAAAGATTGAAGTAGTCGACCAGAATTACTGACTCTTGTACGGGCCAATTCAACGCGGTCAAACAGGTTTCACTAAGCGACACAGACTTGTCGTTCCAGCCCTGGCCGTTGAGCGTAACACCGACCTGGCCGTCCTTTTGCACCGCTCGGCGATGCAGATTGACGGCGCGGACATCATTATCGTCCTGATCGTCATCAGAATGGCCAGCGGAAACCGTAGAGCTAGTGACGAATTTCACGACTACTTCTGTTACCTGTGGCTTGGGCGTAGGGACCACCATGCTTCTCGTCGCGGATACTGAGGACGTGACAGTCAAACCGGTACGGAAGAGCTGGAAGTGGCGATGGAAGACAAGTCGGAGGCTGATGCTGACGTTGATGTCGTATTCGAAGCAAAGAACGCAGCAGCGGTATCGTTCTGGGCGAACGCGGTTGTCGTCCCATGCCAGACCAGTTCGCAAGAATCAGCGCTCCAGCCCTGCGGAACATCTGCGCAATAGTGCAGTTCGTCGTGGCCAAGAACAAAAAATCCAGGGACGGTCGCGTTGCCATCTTGAACGAGCGAGTAAAGGAATGAGGCAGCGTTGGCATTGATCATGAAAGCTTGGACCTGAAAGACGACTTGGAGAATGCAGTGCAGTATAGAGAATCCGAAATAAATTAATGTGAGAGGTGATGCGCTTATTCTCGCCCACTGGAGGGGATCGTCAGCGAATCACGGAATTATGGCGGTCGGAAAGTCGGAAGGACTGGAAATGGCGCGGATCGTCCTCCATGACTCTTGTGCTCGAGGAGCCATGCGCGCAACTGGCACAAGTGATGCACGAATGCGACTGGCTTCGCCATTTGCAAGGACGGCAAAATTCGATACTCACCAAAAGCTTGACTTTGGCAGGGAGAGGAACATAATGCCAGATTTGCTTCACGCGCATATCACAATAACCTGCACAATAAGGCAGCACACGTAAATTCCATCGTGGTTGTGGGATGAATGAACAACTCACCAGTTGCAGAAACCCAACGACTAACTTTGAAATTAAGTAACAAAATGCCACTAGGGCAAACGCGAAAAGATTGCAGAACCAGCCTTCCCAGCGGACTCGTAACGAGCGATGAAAGCGACAGTGGGACGGTGAAGGCACGAAATACGGCTCAGCCGTAAGGAAAAGGAAAGAAAAGGAGCAAGAGGGGAGATGGGCGTTGGGAACGGAAGATGGTGGCTATAGAATGGAATAGCGTCCAACGCAGGTGAATGGCCACAAGCTCGGCGCCTAAATTTAATCGGCAAGACGTATGCGACGCTACGTTACCATGGCGGCGGTCCCGGCCATCCATCGACCTCTTCGTCTGATCGAAAGTCTGCCAAGCTTGCTTCATCCATAATTGCCTCAGCGCACAATGTCCATCTCGACAGCTTGTCCCCATCTTGCCAGCAATGACTTGTCTACACCGTTATGGACGGTAGACTATCCGCAAATGTTATAAATAACACTCACCGATTTGCACCATATCTTCTAACCCATGGATGAATGGCTCACACGGAACGACTATCATGTCCATGGAGCAATGGAGGCTGATTGATAGAGAATCTTTGATGATCTTGCAGGCTCGTGACATTAACAAGGCTTGTCTCAAGGATGTCGATCGCTCCGACTCCAATGGATTTAAGATGAATGCACAGCAGAAGCATACTACGCGGTTCCAACTGGAGTACCAAGCAATGCTACAAAAATCACCTTACAATTGTGTATGCTACAGCGAACCTGATTCATGGGTTCCTCTATACCCTACATAAACCAAAACGAGATAACGCGTACCAACACGCTTGACCTAGGCCTGATACCAATGACGGTCACCTAGCACCCAGAAAGTCTGTTTCTCTTCCTCATCAACGAGGGGTATTAATGCCGAAGGTGGTTCTCGCAGTCCGAGTGCAAGTCTGCGTTTGATGAATCCCTCTTCTGAAAGAGATTGCACCATTTCGATGACCTCTTGCCTGTCGTACACCGCCCTCAGTCGCCAACGAATCTCGGACTAGGCGGACATGAGCATCGTTCTCAAGATATGACACGTAGATTCACACACCTGACGGATCCCAGGTCTGAAGATGATCACGCCTATGACAGCGTGCAATGCAGCTTCCCATACGTCGGCCATCTTAGATCCACGGATATCAAGCCAGCGCCTTGGAAGAACTCTTGATAGTGGTTCACTGGAGACGACGACGGTCCAGGGCTGGATGTGTGATGCGGACACCATGACCAGGATGAGTATCCAGTGAAGTGAATCAGGGGAACGGATGAGTCCAGAAACTTCCCAACGACGGTCCAGATCTCGTCATAAGTGTATCCCGGAAGATATTCCTGTATTGGATGTCAACAATACTTCCCGGTAACTGCATAAAGTAATCACCATTAGAGCCATCTTGGTGAGGCCCTCGGAACCAGCTTCTTGAAGACGGGCAAGGATAAGGTCACCCAACCGCTGGTCGTTCTCGTTGAGCCGTGTTGTTAGACTTGCACGCTCGGTGGATAGGCACGCTTCGCAATCAATGATACCCTCAGACGATTCCTTGCAACAAGCAGGATTGCCATCCGTCGTCTTCCCATGATCTCCCGGTGCACTCTCACGTTGAACTGGAGATGACTCTAGACCTGGCTGCTCCGGTAAGGCCGTGATATCGTGGAACTTCACAGAGATCGCCGTCTCAATATGATCGTCGTCTAGAGACCAAGAATCAGACCAGTGCATGCGAACAAGTGATATCGCCTACTGACCGGCCTTTTACTATTCCAGTCAAGAAGCGCTCGGGCAGCGCGTGGTTGCGATACGTCAACCGTGAAGTCCACCTGGACGAAATTACCGTGAGTATGATATCTCGTACCGCGATGATATGCTCACTTTGCCATCCGAGACTGCTGAAGCAATGCGGCCGTGTCGCCATCCGTGGACAACAGGGCCATTCTCTCCATATGTCTTCCTGCTCCTCGCAAAGGGTCTCCAACGTTGCCGCATCTTGGAAAGTATCGCTTGCGATGAGTCCGCCAAGTGCATTTTGGTTTCTAGACTCCATTTCAATATCAGGCAGAAGAAAAGTAACGGACCACATACACTCCGAGATTTTCAGCGTCCTGCCGGGTTTTGGCTTCGTGAGATCTCTGACGAGCTTGGATAGGACTCCACGGGTGAGCAAATTGCCTTGAGCGACGGATACGGGTTGTTCTCCGATATCATGCAGAAGCTCTGCAGGCAGCCGAAGCATCGTAATTTTCATTTGGAGTCCCGAAAACCATCTGCGGAATGGAAATTAGAAATAATACTAGCAATGTTAAGTATCGCTCACTTTCAGGCTGCCTCTGCTGTACGCACATTCTGTCGCATTGTCGAAAGTGACAGGAACGTCGTCCTCTCCTCGAACGAATGCTTGCTGGAGCATGCCCTTCTCTCGACCTTCGTCGACGTTCAGACTCCACATGAAATCCCAGGTAGGTGCATTGGGCAGTTTCTCAATGATATCAAATGACGATTCAATTTGGGCTAGGCTTGAGGGGAGTAAATTGTTCTGCATTTCCTGAGGGCTGACGAATCCCACTCGTCTGAAGTCTCATTAGCATTATCACCGAGGGAGAACATGCAGACAGACGTACAGAGCATTCTTATCAATATGACGTCGCAGAAATTCGACATGTGCCGCCAAGTCGAAGTCGGACAGACTCTCAGGATTTGGATCCGGTAAAGTCTCTGACCCTCGATGCTGAACCCAAAGCTCATACCATCGATCTTCCAATCGCTTGAGATACGTTTCCGACCCCACGGTCAACTGATTGAAGTGCTGCCGAACTGAATTTGGCACCAGTCCAGGGAATACCTGCGCCAATGCAGACCAATCCTTGCGTCCACCACGGCATCGAGCTCTGACGATCACGCAAGCATCCCTCGCGAGCTCGTCGTACTCGCGGTTCCATTGAAATCGGTGTCGACGCACAGTCGGGATTGGAGAGCCTTCATCAACGGGCTCTATTTTCATTCGTCAGAAGAAATGTAATGTAGAGATGGGTATTGTCACGACTTGCCTTCCTTTGCCTTCTTGCTTCGCTTCTTTGCTTTCTTCTGATGGCGTACAGGACCTTGATCCGCGATGAGTTCAGCTACTGACTTGCCCGGTGCGGTGGCGGCGACGGGTGGAGGAGGGCCTCGAGCCGAAGGGACTATGCCTTTGGAGGGAGGAGCAGCCTTAGACAAAGCACCGGGTCTGGACGAGGGCCTGACAATGGTGGCAACCTTCTTCTGCGATGTCACCAGCCTCGTCTCCTCCGCCGTCTTTGCATCCTGCAGAGCCCGCGAGATTTCTCGCTCCCATTTTTTGTTATCCGCTCTTGTCCCCGAGTCCATGAATAAATTGCGGATGCGTCCAATACGTGCCGCCGTCATATCGTCCATGGGATCTGGATGAAGTCGTTGAACCAAACTTTGCCAATCCTGTTCTCGCTGCGCCCTCGCGTTAGCAGCTTTCTCCACAAGCTGCTGTTCCTCTGCAGCTCTCCTAGCAGCTTTCTCCGCTTTTGCAGCTTTCTTGGGTCGAGGCTTGCGTTCCGCTTGCTCGATCCTGTGTACATATCTCGCATGACTTTCTCTGAACGATTCAGTGACCACGGTCGATGGTGCGCTGATTACCCAGGCTATTCTTTCCAGCGTTGTGGCGCCACCGTCCTGATCTTGAAGAGGTGTTTGGCCAGTGGACTGATTGAAAAACCTGTTGAGATAATGCTGCTGTATAGGACTAAGATCGTAGGACGACTTCCACGAGCTTTTGCGACGAATAGAACGTGCGGTGGCTTCGATTGAACCTTGTGGACGCATTCCGGTGGGCGGACAGGTGATCGATGCCGCAAACTCCCGGTCCAAGCAAACCTTACATAGATCCTCCCAATACGCTGTAGCCTCTTCGGAAGTACGAATAGACATGTTCTTCCAGAAGGCGGGCGAGTCCTCGGAGATGGACCAGAGATGTATTGGAGCTTCAGCATTGAAACGCCAATATGCAGGCGAGTTGATCGAAGACTGAGGAGACCATGTCTCCGTAAACACGTCAAATGCTGAAGGATGTTCGTTCTTAGGCGTGCAGCAAAGGAAGGGCGTAGCTGACTCGGTCCGCTGTAATGGTGTGACAAGTCCGATACCCTGTAAAAGCTCGAATAAGTCAAGCAGCCTTGAGCGAGTCCTGGTCCGCCCGACGGAAAGGACTGAATAGAGATCCAACGGCAAGTTTTTGACTAGCATCCGTCTTCCCTCCTTGCTCAACAAAAGCTGAATCAATTGCTCGTCATGGGTGAGCGTAGACACTAAGGCACAGAATACCGCGAGTGGGATATCGTTTGAATAGAAAGACAGGTTGACGATACGTTCTTCGGCCGATACGATGTGGAAAGAATTAGGCTGTTCTTCGAAGCTCCGCAGGGTGTAAAGATGAAGTTCGCGGGCCCTCAAAGCCTTCCCAGAAATGAATCCATGCAACTGTGAGACTATGGACCTTTCGGTCAAAAGTGTGTCGCGAATGTCCTGATCTTCGCGCTGGAATAGTTCATCCACTGCCTCCGGATGTATAGGGTTGCCCTGATAGTCTGCAAGCTTTGCCCGTTGCAAAAGGTCCAGAGGCAGAGTTCGACGGTGTGGTTCCGCGAGTTCGCGTCCATACTTTATTTCCTCTTCGACCCGCTTGACGACAGGTTGTTGCGGCGTAGGAAGACCCCGGCCTAATTCAGCCACGTACGAGTCCAGCTGTTCTTTTGCGATCGTAGGCAGGTACATGATACGAACTTGTTTCTGGGGGCCAGTCGGCAGACGAATAGCGGTCTGGAATGTTTTGATTTTGCCACGCTCTTCCATGTCATCGAGCGTGGACGTTACGGTGCGCTTGTCCACTTTCAATCCGGGGAGGCCACTTGTAGCTTCACCCGCGGCAGCCATAGACTCGAGCAAGGCCAAGTGAGCATCTATGAACTCAGCCGCGGAACTATACGTAATGCCACCCAGCTCCTCCAGAACACGAAGAAATTCATTCTCGCGACGCAGAAGAGAGACGTTGCCGCGCGACCGGACCTTGCCCGGATCCTCAAGTTTTTGTCGTTTGGAAGGTTGAGCCGGATCAGCGGACTCAGAAGCAGTTCGTTTATGCTGAGCCTCATCGGTCGCTTGAGCAGGCTCGAGCGAAGCATCAACTGAATCAGGCTGCTGATGAAATCGAGTGAGAAATGATTGGCGAACAGTCAAAATAGACACTCACCTGGATTTGTGGAGTGGTTGTAAAATCCTCTAAAACAAGGGCAGGGTCAATAGGGATATCGGCTTGCTGAGAAGTAGGTTGTTGGTCCGCAGCGACTCCGCCTTCAGTGCCCATTGCTATATCCTCACTTGGACCAGCAGCAGCCTCTAGTTGGGGATGCTCGGATGTCGACATTTCGGGTTCGGCAACTTGATTTGATGAACCAGTCTCATTCGTCACGGAAGGATCGACCTGATCGACGTCCATCGGCTCGGGCTGAGGGGAAGGCGAGGAAGGGGGAGGCATCTCAACAGCCTTCTCCTTCCCTTTCCTCGACTCGACCGGAGTAGCATATTCTTCACGGACGACCGCTTTCGACTTCCTTTGAGAGCGTCTCGGGGTATCAGTCGTTACTGAAAGCTGTTCCTCGTCCTCTGTGTCTTGGGGCTGCGAGACCTCAGATACGTTAGGGTGGATGAGAGGGGATGTGATTGTGGTTGTGATGTCAGCAGTAGCGTCACCCTCACGAGCGGGTTCCGCTGCTTGATCGGCAGTAACTGTAGTCGGAGGATCGGGTCGCTGTTCAGGTGCAGGACTCGACACTGGAGGTGGTAGAGGGTGCTTGCGCGGCCGTCCTCGTCCTCGCTTCGGAGGCGCAGAGCTCGGTACTGGAGCGCTACTGGATTCGCCAGCCTTCTCGTGTCCGGCAGGAGGTGCAGGTGTCGTGGGAAGCGGGTGTTTGCGTGGTCGTCCTCGTTTCCGCGGTGCAGGGGTTGCAGGAGGCGCTGTCGAAGACTCGCCCACAGCAGCTCCCTGCTCAGCCGTAGTTGCGCCTTCAGCTGCCTGTGCAGAAGACTCGCCGACGACATTAGCGGGCTCCTCAGATTCTGGAGGCTCTCTCGCAGGGACGGGCTTCTTCTTTGGCGGACGGCCGCGCTTCCTCTTTGGAGGTGCAGGCTCGGCAATCTCTACGGCACCTTTAGCACCTTCCTGCGCACCTTCTTCAGCCATCGCCACATCCGTCGTCGACGGCGCCGCAGACTTCTTGGCCATGCGGCGCTTCTTTGCAGATGGACCCTCGCCGATTGCCTCACCCTCAACAATCGATACGTCTTCACCAGCTTCATCCTCCAGCTTCCGTTTCCTGGGTCTGCCTCTCGGCTTCGCGGGTTCCTTCCCCTTGACATCACTCTTCCTCGGTCTCCCAATCTTCTTCGCTGGTCCGACATTGCCAGCCATGCCTTCCACAGCAGCGACCAGTTCCTCATCGTTCTCGTAGAACATATCCGCTTCGACCGGCGCGAAGCCACCGACATTGGAGAAGTCCGCTTTCGCATATTTGCTGTCGGAATCGTCCAGCTTCTCGCGCTCGACGATAGTGCGGTACGAGGCGACAGTGTAGTACCGATAGCGGCGCTCACGACCGTAGGTCTCCATGAGCTGCGCGACGCCGAGGTCGCTGAGATGGGGCGGGGGCGGGTTTGCCTCCAGTCGGTTGAGCAGCAGCTCAATTGTGCGCTTATCGAAGTTGTCTAAGGCGCTTGATATTTCCTGGGGGCAGATAGTTAGAGGACCAGTATTTGTAATGGTTTCGTTCAACGTACGTTAAGGACCAGGCCCTTTGTACCCGCCTCGACTAGCAGGTCAATGATCTGTCTGTGTAGCATCACGCCGACTTTCAATGCTCCAGGAGCCTTGCCTGAAAGTAGTTCCTTCAACTCCCGATAAAATCCAGACACTAAGATTGAACTTACCACTGACACCTTCCATGGCGGTACTAGGGCCTGCTACGGCACCAGCTCCCTCGACCGGTGGAGTCTGTTCTACGCCATGTTCAGAAACCAAGCGGATACAAGGTATCTCAGCTTTCGCGCTGCGTTTATTGACGTTCGGAACGAGGATCCTCTCGATGACACCCTGCTCGGTGAGCTCCTTCAAACGACCTTGAAAGAAGCGACGATCCTCTTTCGTGGGATTCGCAAAGCCCTACGGAACAATCCGACATAAGGCTCGACAAACCGCAGAGCAGAACCTCCATACGCACCATAGCCTTGATCAGCCCGTTCACAGGATGTATATGATTTGCACACTGCTTCAGCAGCTTTACGAGCCGCGCCTTGACGAACGGCAGACTGATCAAATGATTCTTGTCAATCGGGTCAAACTGCACTCCCGGTGCGCCCTCCTCCACCACCTCCGCCTCCGCCTGCTCGCGTGCCTCATGCTCGCGGATCTCCGTCCATATCGCGCCGGTCTCATAGAAGTGCCGGTGCACGCAGAAATTCGTGCCGACGCCGCCCTGGCGCAGCTTGACGACGAGGTTGAGCTCGAGCAGCTGCTTCACGAGGTAGAAGCACGACTTCTGGTCATAACCCGTCTTCTTCCCGAGGTCGACGACGCTCAGGCCGCGTTCGCGGCCGCGCGAGATGAGCTGCAGGGCGGTATAGACCATCCCGCTCATCTTTGAGGGCTGGGCGAAGTCAGTCAGCAAACGACCCCACATGCCTGGTGCAGATGTCACTCACCCGAGTATGCGAGCCGGTGATAGCGACGAAGGACGTCGTCGGGTCCACTGCGATCCGGAGGGCATCCCCGTAGAGCGTCTGCAGCTCCTCAAGCGACTTCGTCTGCGCGCCCTCCACGAGGTCGAGGCTCGTCGCCGCCGCGGGCTGATCTGCTTCAAGCTTCGCAGCCTTGGCTTTGGTTTGCGGGGCGATGTACACTTCGGTGGCCACGCCAGGCGGGACGATGCCCACGCGCACCATGGGCTGCTGCACGAGGACGGACCACACGAACGCGAAGTAGCTGTCATCCACGACCTGCTGCCGCATCGCATGGTGGCTCGCAAAATATTGCACCACAAACTCGCGTAGCCGAGACACACTGCAGCCTGGGAAATGTATCGGATTCAGTAAGTTCTGTGGATGAAAGACTTCTGCACCGAGAGGGGTTCGAACATCGCGCTCGCTTGGCGAGATAGACGCGCAGCGTTCCTGGAAGACTGGAAGCACGACTCACCCAAATCTCCATCGAAAGACAGCTCACGAACGCAATGGTCTATGAGCTCATCCATGGCGGCCTCGAGAGCGTGCTTTGTTCGCTAAAATTGAGTCTGCTAAACACCGACTTTTCCCGATTTCTAAGGCTAAGATGAGGATCGAACCTGTGTCCTAAGTCAGATGGATGCAAGATGCTCGACTTGATACAAGTCCCTGGTCCCACTCACTGTTCGATGTTTAGAGTTTCAGAAAAAGAGCAGGGAGAGTGGCGTCGTGCGTCGGGAGTGTCGGGAGGCGGCGGCGGCGGAAAGAAAGGGACAGATTGTGATGCGTGACGTCACGGTAGTCGGTCACCGTTTATGGCGGCGGCGCGCCCAACTCTGACTGAACCAAAAGTAGTCGCGCGATCTCATTTGAGAATTATCATCAAAGAAAAGAATGACTTCACACTTGAAATGAGAGGGGAGACTCGACACGTTAACGCAATCTAAAGACACCAACAACGTTTGCATGATTGTGGGGGATTCCGGGATTCCGAAACTATACGAGCTAGCTAATGCAAAAAGTACAAATGCGAGTTATCATGAAATCGTGGTATGGGCGTCGCGAAGGGAACGCTTTTAGTTGTCTAGGGCGACGTGTAAAGTACCTCTAAGCCTGCGGGTGCCCACGCGCAGGGAAAGTCCGGGCAATCCCAAGAACCGAAGAGAGAAGACCGACCGACACACAATCCCTCTCTCACGACGACGCAGGCACGCCTTCCTTCCGCTCATTCGCCTCGTCCCACAGCTTCTTGAGCACGTCCGTGAAACCGACCTTGCCGAGTTGCGCGTTCTGCTCGAAGCGCTGCGCGAGCCAGCCCTCGAGCTTGTCCGCGGCGCTCCGCCACATCGTCATGCGCGTCTGTATCTCAGCGGTCTGCGTGAAGATGGTGTGTCCGCCGGGCGCAGGCGCATATTTGATGTTTTCGTTACAAGTCGCGAATTGGGATAAAGAGAGGTTGATGGAGGAGATGGTCGTCGTTTGTGTAGAGGGGTCGACGAACGAGATCTCGCGGACGAACGCATCTTCTGATCCACCAAATAACTGCATACCGAGCAGTCAGAAGTGTTCTGAATCAATGGATGGAGTGTCAAACTCACCTTGACTATCCATATCGGCGCCCGCTGTTTACAACCGAGTATTCGTTCTGTCCGAATGATTCCCGTCTCCGGGTTGACAGTGCGGTCCACAACGTCGACCGTCACAACATGCGAGCAATGAGGATTAGGATATTTATGCCACATGCCAATGACGACGCGCGCCCAGGAATGACTGCAGCACACACGACATCATCGTCAGCAACCGAGGTCGAAACTCCATAGTAACCAGCCAAAGGAATCGGACTCACTCGTAGGTGCACGATTGCGAAAATAGTGCATATTGGAGGAATAACGATTAGCGGACGGGCTGGAAGGGAGGGCAGGCAAGGACTATAAATTAGGGAGGAGGGGGGGGTCTTGCGACACGGAATGGTGGGGGCCGCTGAGAGGAGTGAGATTCAAGAATTTTGTAGGGCAGACCCGCTCCGATCTACCCCGTTGAGTCAGCATCCCCACGGGAGCCCCGCACCGAGTCCTAACCCTATCCTCGGTCTTCACCGTGATCTTGTGAATTTCGCGCGCTGCAGTTGGCAGCGAACGCCGTCGTCGTCTACCGTCAGTCCTCGGAGTTTCGTCCCTGCGCCGCGCTCACCCCTCATTCCAAAATGCCCCGCCCCCACGACCTCTGTGCGCGCATCCAGAATGCCTTCCGCGCCCGGCACCAGCGCGTCGCCGTCACGCACACCACCCAGAACCTCGGCATCCTCAACATCCTCCTGCGTGCCGGCTTCGTCTCGAACGTCACCCGCGGCACCATCGAGGCCCCCGAACCCACCGCGTTCAACGATGCGGACGAGCCCCGCCGCCGTATCTGGGCGGACCTCAAGTACCGCAACGACCGGCCCGTGCTCGAGCACATGGAGCTCATCAGCCTCCCGAGCAAGCCCATCTTCATGGACCTCGGCGAGATACGCCGCATATGCTCGGGGCGCCGTGCGCAGACGATCAAACCACTGGGCATGGGCGAGATTGCCATTGTGCATACGAAGAGCAGAGAACACGAGTGGTTGGAGGCGCGGGAGGCGTTGCGGCTGGGGCTGGATGGAGAGGTCGTGTGCAGAGCATCATGATGCGTACAGTGAGTGCTATTCTTGCCATGTCAAGTTCCTGTGTTGAACCAGCCTTCCAGCCACATGCAGACGGAAAACTCGTGGTTTCCGCACCCCCGACATATATCACCCCAGCACTCGCTTTTGGCATTACATCATCTGCTATTACATCCCTATAGAATAATTACGGTGATACATTCCGATGTGCCAGATCTTCCTGTACGGTCAGAAGCTCCTCTAGCCGCGCCTTCATCTTCGGTCTGTCAAGAAAACATTCACTTCCTTATTCTTTAAATAGATCAGATGGACTTACACCTCAAGCAACTTCGCCTCTAGCGTCTGCTTCTCCTCCTGCAACGCCAGACGTTTCTCCGCGTCCAGCTTCGTGCTGCATGCCAGAATCAGCGGGTCAATACTATATAGGTATGGGCACACGTACAAAACATATCCACCCTGCCCGTCGAAATGCAAGATCATGGCATGATACTTCCACAGCGATGGCCGATGCGACACAGTGAGCAGCGTAATTCCAAGCTCGGTTGCATGATCCATCATCATGCCCTCCACCTCGACCGGCACAAGTGATGTCGCCTCATCCAGCACCGCGTACTAATCACCCAACCATTAGCCAACCCGTCAACCAAGGGAAATCGAAGGACCCTACCTTCGGCTTGTGGTAAAACAGCCGCGCCCATGCGATCTTCTGCTTGTCGCCCCCGCTTAGCGCGTCGCGCCACTCGCGCGCGGCGTCCCAGCCGCCTTCGCGCTCAACGACGTTGTCCATCTGCACCAGCGCGAGGATCCCCAGCAGGTCGTCGTCCGTCACGCCGCCTAGGCAAGTGCACGCATATCGTCAGTATTCCCTCCATTATAGAGGCTGAGCACGCACGCGCAGCCATCTCGTCCTTGTTGTGTGGGTAGATCACCTGGTCTCGCAGCGTGCCGATGGGGAGGTATGGCCGCTGCGGAATGAGGATGAACTGATCCGCGGGCGGCTTGCGGACAATGCCGCCGTATACAGGCCACAATCCACCGAGGATGCGGAAGAGTGACGACTTGCCACACCCTATCGCACGAATCCTCAGTTCTCACATTCATGCAACGGAGGATGGCGGGATCACTAACCATTGGGTCCGACGATGAGAAGATGCTCCTGCATATGGTGAGTCAAGAGTCGAGGACAATATGAATGCCACGAATGCCGCTACATACCCCGCGTTTGACATAGAAGCTCAAGCTCTTCACAAGAATATCGCCATTCGGTGTGACGATCGGAACACCCTCAAATCGGATTTCCTCGGATTCGATGATCTCACCGCGGCCCTTGAGGACTGCAAGTCATGAGAAGGTGCATCCTCCGGATGGAAAGGTGAGACGTACTCTTCGCATGCTCCTCGGTGCTCGCACTGCTGACGAGCGCCTTCTCGAACTTGCCTTTGCGCGCATCTTCCATGGTGTCAAGCAGCATGGATACACGCGATGTGTAGCCTGCAAGCTCCGCGAGGTCTTTGTAGGAGTACATGACACGGCCAAATGCATCTAGTGAATGGAGACGTCGTCAGCTTGTCTAATGATTTCAAACTTCATGGATCGGCCTAACCTGAAGCAGACAGCAAAGTCTGCGGTTGGTGACGAAGCCTGCAGGTAAATTTGAAATGTGACAGCTTGCAACCAAGCACGAAACGTACCCTCTGTTCTGCTTCCAAGGTCAAAGTTGTAAGCTCCAGGTATTTTGAAGAACACGGGTATAGCACAGATCACAAGCTACCATGTTTCCTATAAGCAGTAAAAGCGCATTCGACGCGAAGACACCTACGCCAAAGCTTCCCCACATCCACTTGATAATCCCTCTTCGACACACCCATGCCACCAGCGTCGTTGAAGGACCTTGTTCTCGTGCATGACGAGGCCCGCATACTCGCGCTCGACGAGCATCTTCTCAGTCTCCTCGCCGCCGAAGAATGCAATTTCCTCAGCGAACTCGGCGACGCGCGAATGGGTATGCCGCAGCGACCCCGAAAGGGATGCTGAGAGCGCCGTGTATGTGCCAAACGCCGGCGTCAGCGTGCGCACTAAATTCACACCATGTCAATCGTGGATGACTCGACACGGACAAAAAGACCCACGCAGAGCTGCAGACAGCTGCACGAGGACCGTGAGGAGAACCAGGCCTTCCGCGCCCACGTTCTGCGCCAGCTGATAGTTGTACAAAATGACATCAAGAACCGGCTTTGCCAGGTTGGAGTAGATGGCCGCAAGGTGATTAGCGAATCGCTGGATATCATGCGTGATCATTCTGCGAATTTCCACGACCATCAGTCCAACACTCCGCTGTCGGACACAGAGACGATACGCACTGGTCGGGGTTCTTTATCCGGTCATCCAAATTGGCTGCCGCATCGAATCAGCGAAGGGCCCGGATCTGATGGGCGAGTGCACGCACAAAGTTTGTAGTATACTTTTCCGTTGGGGCCTTCTTCGGCATCGCCGAGATACTGCCCCAGCACTTCGTTGGTGAGACGCGTGCGGTAGGCGAGGGCGAGCTTGTTCTGGACGAAGCTGAGCCAGCTGTTGGTCCACGTCGCTGGGATGGCTACAAGCAGCCAGCGGAGAATATTGAAAAAAGGGGGAGCGTCTGCGCTCGAACGAGAGACGCCACGATTCTGCCGAGCCGAGACGGTGATGAGATGTCAAAGAGGCGGGCATTCGAGATGTCGAGATCTTACTTTCCATCCAGGGCGGCGACGTAGAGCGAGATGGCTGTGCGGAATATGAGGAGACTGGAATGCATGAAGAGCAACATGGCCTCCTTGGAGCGCAAGCTGGGTATGACGATACGCAGAATTTTTGATAGACGTTCGTAGAATACTGCATCGACCTAAAGACGAAGGTGAATACATCATGGGGACAATATAACGGTTGTGTGCGCTACGCACTGCTACTCTGACGGGTTTGCCAGTATCACCATCCTTACCGTCCACTTTGCCCTTGCCCTTCTTTGAGCGCAAAGGTGCGGATGGTCTGGCAGACAGACCGCGGTAGGTGGTGCCGAGGACATAGAAGATGAAGCCTGTAATGATGCCGCGCTGTATGATGGGACGGTGTTTCGCGTAGGTTGAGACAAAGCGAGCGACGAGGGCAGGATCAGGCTTGTAGCGAGACGGAAAGAGCATGTTTGGAGGAGAGCATGGAAGGCGTCTGACTCTGAGGTTTATGGGACAGTCTCAGCAAGAGCACAACAAGTCGATCATGATCGCGTCCTGGCTTGTGATTTCGTCGCGCTCCTCCACAAGACCACGTGCCTCCTCTCTCCCCGACCATGGCCACCGCCGCACACATCCAGTCCCTTCTCGTCCCCGCAGACATCGCTTCTTCTCAACAAAACGCCTTCGGCTTCTCAACAATGACCATAGCATATCCCACAGCACCAGCACCTTGCCGCCGCCGTCGACGAGGCCCAAAGACACCGCGACAAGCTCAGATCTTCCGTGCGCTCTCTTCACATCTCCATTGTTTCCAGGACACTGAGCACCCTGTCATAGCTTAGCTCTCAGCGTCTCAGTCCGAGTTACAGACTTTGATTTCGCACACACGCGCTTCCGCAGCATCGCACCTCCATACCGCCCAGGAGCTGTCGCTTCTTCGACATTCCCTGGCTGATGAGCTTGCATCTCTCATCGAAGAGCTCGTGTCCTCCATGTCGGCCTCCGACCGGAGGCCGACCCTTTTGGAGGACATGGAAACAATGCATAGAAACTTGAAGGAGCTGGAAAGCATTAGAGCCTATGTCCAGATCATCCATCACGCTCTGCAGCTTCGGTATGTTAGCCTTATCATCCTGTCAGACGTCTGAGTTCAATCACATCCTTTTCTCCAGAGAAGCAGCGATAACACAAATCCAGTCTAGCCATCCTGTCGATGTTTCTCACTATCGAGCACTGCAATCATTTGTGTCCTCAGTTTCGAAGACATGCTCCAAAGTTCCAGAGATCACCGGCCAGACAAGTTCTCTTCGAATAGTCACTTTCTTGAGCGAGCTTGCGGAGAGAACTTGGGCGGACATGAAGGCTGCCTTGTCCAAGTATGCCAGACTCTCACACTCACGCATGCTTGACCTTCTCATCAGACCAACAGTGTCTTGCTATCTGCCGCGGATAATCTTCGCTGGCCAATGCCCGTTGACTACGCTGCGGCAAAAGCGGAGGACAGACAAGCGTTCGAGAAGGCGTTCAATGATCTACTTAGTCTGCAGGCCATGTGTGTTCTCACCATCAGCCATATGTTTCTTGTTTCTCATGATCACGTTTCAGAGGAGAGGAAATCCATTCATCAGATGTGGAGCACAAGGAGCAAGATGCATTATATGCCATTCAGGCGCTCATTCAACCTGTGTCATTGCGCTTCAAGTATCATTTCGATGGCTCGCGGCAGACCAACCGTGTAGACAAAGTACGTCACCTGTTGTGCATCGTATCTCCAGCTAATCTAAGGTTGAATTTAGCCGGAATGGTATTTTACCCATATCCTAAACGTCTGTCATGAACACAGACCCTTCTTGGAAACAGCCGTCCAAAGTCTGCTCTTGTCTTCAAAATACCGCGATATCGATGCGTGGGTAAGCTAGCAGGTGCTTCTCGCTTGATACAATTCCTCACGTCCACGTCTCAGCGAGAGTTCACTTCCGATCTGTTCCCACTCGTGATTCGCCGCCTCAAGCGGTCGATACCAGTTCTTCTCCCACATCCTCCTCTTCTCGCGCACACCATCTACCAAGCCTTGGCATTCGATGCCTCCTTGAAAGAGGAAGGCTTCTCACTCGCGGGCACTATTGCAGGCCGTGCCAGGGAGAACGCCGAGTGGGAAGGCGTCAGTGAAGTCATCCTTGGCCGCAAAGAGTGGTTCGAGCGCTGGATGGAGGGCGAGAAGGCCTGTAAGTTATCAGCCAGCTTGTCTTTGCCCATACTGATCGTAATCTGCGTCCAGTCGCCCTCGAGCAATACCACGGAATCATCAGTGCACCCGATGCATGGCTAATCGCCGACGCCGATCATAACGATGCCGACGCGCCCGTCCAAACCAGCTTGGCCGCGGATCGCGAGCTGCGCCCGACAAATTCCGCGCGGCAGCTGAAGGCACTCGTCGACCAGGTCACCGACCGCTACTCGCCGCTCCCGCAGTTCGGCCAGCGCACCCGCTTCCTTATCCATGTGCAGCTGCCGTTGCTTGAGTCGTACCACGGGCGCATCTCTGCATCGCTCGATGCGTTCGAGTCGCTGTCGAGCGCGTTCGTGCGTGCGGTGCCCGGCGCACTGGCCGGCGGCGCGGGGGACCGAGACAAGGGCCGGTTGACGAGCGGCGTGGAAGGCGTGCTGCGCTTATGCAAAGCGCTGGTCAGCGCGAAATGGATCGCGGCGGCCATGGAGGCATGGGGCGAGGACCTTGTGGGTGTTGCTCTCCTTCCACCGTCGTGGCGGCAGATGGGCTGATGGTCATTGCAGTTCTTCCTCGAGCTGTGGACAGAGATCAATCACAGGGCGTCTCTTCGCGCTCGCGCCGAGTCCAACCCTCTATTGCCTGATCCTCGCAACGCCCCAGAAGAGGCGCCAGATGGGACGATCTTCGAGGAGCTCGTGACTTTGTACGGCAAGCTTGCCGCGCGGGCGGAGGAGATGATCGTCCAGCAGGTTTACGGTGAGGTCGAAAGCCACCTTCGGCCGCATCTCGTAAGGTAGTCAACTTCTTCTGTCATTCCTTACCCATCTCACCCGCTCTCGGAACAGCCTCGGCTCCCCGACCCCCGACGAGCCCGCCTCGGACATCGCGCTCCCGCCCGCGCTGCTCAGCGCCCTCGCCACGCTCTCCTCCCATCTTGCGCTCCTGCGCCGCACATTACCACACAGCACCGCCGCCGCGCTCTACCGCGCCATCGCCTCGCGCCTCGCCACGCACATCCTGCAGCGCGCCGTGCTCTACCGCGGCCCACACCGCCTCTCGCCCGCCGACGGCGCGCGCCTGCAGGCCGAGTGCGAACTGTGGGCGGAGACGGGCTTCGGCAAGGGCCCGTGGCGCCGCCTCCTGGAGGCGGGCCGCGTCGTGGGTGCGCAGGGCGCCACGTGGGCGCGGCTCGTGGATGCAGCGTTTGGGACGATGCCGGACGGGGAGTGGGAGGCGGTCATGCGCGAGCTGGTGGACGGCTCGGAGCTGACGAGGGAGGAGGTGTGCAGGGTCGCGCGGACCAGGGCGGACTGCGGCCGGTGATTGATTGTTGCTGACGATGCCCGTAGCATGTGGGCGGGCGTGTTCTGTTCAGTGTTCTGTCCTGGCGTAGCACCTGCCTGTGTTGTTCTGTTCTGTTCCATTGGATCGAATCGAGTGTTGTTTGACAACTGAGATCCGCTCACCCGCCGCTGAGGCACGCGATTCCGATTGGAACGATCTGATACAGCGGCGAGGACATCTTCCCACCGACGGGGCAATTTAGTATTACAAACAGGGTACTGTCTACATATCGAACACCAAAACAAGCAGCGAAAGCAGATGGGGAAGTAGCACATGGGGCGGGTATCTGAGGCACGGTGGCGGCTCACATCTTGTACACGATGCCCTCGCTGAAGAACATCTCGTTCTCGTCCGTCATCGCGCGGCACGCCGCCGCCGCCTCCGCGCTGCCGAACAGCGCGTCCGTGTCCAGCCCGTGGTTGATGTGCAGCAGGAGGTCCGCAAGGATGAACTGCTCCTCGTCCTGCATCGTCGTGGACCACAGGTGCGCAAGCCGTTTTCGGAAGAACTGCAGCCTGCGGACAATCCGACGCCGAAGATAAGCAGCTGCCCGCAAGTGACATGCAGCAGAGTACGTACCGCTCGGGCCTGATACCCCCGTCCGTCGCGGCGCCCGTCGTGGGCACCGCATCCTCCGGCTCCACGTCCATGGCGACGTCCTGCGTCTGGCTATCCTCGCCCCAGATTGGGTCTTGGCTCCGTGGCGCGGGGGCGCGGGCACAGGCTTGGCGGCCGCCTTCGCCGCGGGTACGGGTGCGGGCGTGGCCATGCGCTGAGCAGGCGCCTCATCCTCGCTCTGTTCCTCGTCCTCCTCGTCGGACTCTTCCCCGCGATGCGCAGGGCGCTCGCCGGGCTTGCGCTTCGTGCGACGCTTGCGCCGCAGCACCTCACGGAAGAGCGCGAAGCGCATGATGTCCTCTGCGACTTTCGCGTCTGCATCCTCGACCTTGGGCGACAGGCGTGCTTTGGCGTGAGCGGTGGCGAGACGGATGAGCGTCTCAAGCGTACGCGCCGTCAGCGGCGATGTCTGCAGTGCCACCGCGTTAGTTGAACGCCCGGCAGGCCGAACCAAGTGCACGTACCGTCTTCTTGCCCTCCTCGCCCGCGTTTCTAAAATTGGCGTATACATCGACGATCCAGTCGGCCGCGCTCTGCGTCAAGACCGGCGACGGCTTGTTCTTCGCATACTGGATGTACTTCTTGATAAACGCGACGCTCAGCACCTCCTGCTTCTTCGCCTGCCCGCGGCGGGTCTTGGACAGCGGACCCCCGATGCCGATGTGCAGCAGCGGGTCGTATTTCTCGTACGGGCTGGTCTCGACCGCCTCGTCGTGGTGGGACGTGGCGGGGTTGTCGATCGAGAGCGGCTGCGAGAGAATGTCGCGGACGGGCGTGCCCTCCTCCATGCCGGGCTGGAGGTACCGGTGCATGCGCAGGACGTGATCCGCGATTGTGCGGTCGCGCGCCTCCTCCACGTCGTCCGTCACGATGAACAACAGATCGAAACGCGACAGCAATGAATCTGGGAGTGCGATATTCTTGTGCGGATCCTTATGGACATCATACTGTGCGCGGCGATCAATAGCCCGATTCGAATGAATGGAGAATTCACAAACCAACGTACCTGGCCGTAGATCGGATTTGCAGCGGCAACGACGCTGCAGCGGGCATTCAAACTCGTATGGATTCCAGCTTTCGCGATGGTGACGGTCTGCTGCTCCATGACTTCATGGATGGCCACACGATCGATATCAGACATCTTGTCAAACTCGTCAATGCAGACGACCCCCCGATCTGCGAGCACCATAGCACCGGCCTCCAGCCTGCGCTCGCCCGTGTCCTTGTCCGTGGTCACAGCCGCGGTAAGACCGACGCCGGAACTTCCACGACCGGTTGTCGCGATGGCAAGGGGGCGATGTTGAGTACGAACCGCAGTATCTGCGACTTGGCCGTGGAGGGGTCGCCGACCATGAGCAGATTAATGTCTCCACGGATGTGGGTTCCATTTGGCAAATTCTTCTCGGCACCACCGAGCAGGAGCAGGAGGATCGCTTCTTTAATTTTATCATGTCCGTAGATAGATGGAGCGAGAGAGCTGGACAGAAGCTCGAATATATTCTTGCGCTTCGCAAGCTGGTTGATTGTGCGGATGTCGGAGTCAGTAAGAGGTGTTTGAGCGACACCCCCACCGATTTTAGAGGAGAGAAGGATGATGTTATTTGCAATAATGAGGGTTCTATAACGCGGAGGGCCGTCAGTGCCGCAGAGCTAATCTGACTTGGTACACGTACTTGAAACCGCCGCCAGCACCCCCACCAACGCTCCGGTAAGCACCCACAAGCTGAATTCGGTCACCAGGCTTGCACCTATCCACAAGATCGTCGTCGAGAATAACATCCGTACTGCGTGGCAGCTGGCCCGCGGGTGCCCGCTCAGGCATCTCCTGGATGCTAATCCGTTGGTGGTCCCGGAAAGTGCAGAAACCGTACTCCATCTGTAGCGGACGGCCTTCATCGTCTTGTTGAGGCGTGATGGAGGATGTTGGGGGGAGATTGGACGTAGAAGACGTCGCGTCGCGGTATTCCCGTGCGTGGAATAGGCTGGTCTCTGGGCAGTAATGGACGGACTTGAGCATCTTCGGGCGCACTAACGAGCAGCGCGTCACAATGCCCTCCAACGAGATCATCTGGCCGAGATGGGACGCGCGCAGGGTACGTGGGCTGACATGGTGGTCACCGAAGGAGCCGCTGAAGCCAATCTTGTAGCCCTTGCCCTCTATCTCGTGTTTATCCAAGTCGTGAACCTGCTGGATCACGCTCACGAGCGCGTCGTCGAAGGCAGGAAGGAACTCCACGGGCTGCTTGAGCAGGCCATCGGCGAATTCGCGTTTGTAGTCGCGGAGATCATCGATATTGATGATGAGACGCGTCTGGTCGACACGCAGCATGCGGAGGATGTCGTCCTTGTAGTTGTAAATGGTAGATTCTGATGTCAAGAACTCCTCAAACTGGCGCATGCGCTCGCGCATGAGGTCATCTTGCGCGACAGGCTCATCGAGCAGAGACATGATCGGCAGGAGGAGGGAACAGACGGATGGTGGAAGTAGAATGCGAAAACACGATGTTCAATCGCGTCGCGTCGGTTCGGCGCGTGATGGCCTGCCCTAAACTCATGTGGCGGAGACCTTGTCCCGTAGTCTCCCTCCATTGTAGCCTAGAAGTTGCGCATCTGACAATCCATTGTTTCCTCCCTCCATGCATCTGCCTAAGTGTCAATGGGCTCTCTCTCATCCACATCGCCGGACTTTTTTCCGATGTCTGGGAGATCGCGCGCCAAGTCCTGACATACCAAGAGCACTCCTGCATCGCTCCACGATTTTATCTCCATTCCGAAAAGTTAAACTAGTTCACTTTGGTACATGTGAAGGACAGTACTTGTCAATGTGTCGTTCGCACCTTCCGTCACAAATCTTAGGTGCGAGTCCTTCTCGAGCATGCTCTCGGCGTCACACTGGATCAAGAGTCCATTAACATGTCAGCGTTGGTCACACAGCTTGACATGCCGTCGGTTTGGCGTGTGCTTGGAGGCGCTTGGCGGGCATGTTGTGTCTCCAAAGGAGCATTCATGGTGGCGTCCTTCTGTACTTACGAGAAGCGCGGCAGAAGTGTCGGCAGAAAGGTGGGTTGTCTGCTGCCCGATCAGTCCATCGGAACTCATTGGATATCCAAATGGAGGACTTTGTTTCAGCATGACAGACACCATATCGAAGGCTGTGAGTAAATTTTAATCTTTCGCTGACACGCTATGCTGCGCTTCGAATTGAATCTGGTCCTTTAGGTCATTCCTCTGATCCCAAGGGAAGTAATAACGGTAATTGGCAGTGCTTCGCATCATGCAGTCCCGTCAAATAGCTTCTTGTAGGAATACACTCCCCTCCACTGTCGTCGAAGTATTCTAGCTTGTCACCACATCGGACCAATGTCGATGCTGACTCTGAGCTGGTGACGAATGCTTGGAATGCCCAGCCTGACGCAAGTGCAAAGACTGTCAACAGACTTGTATTTTGGCCGGCAGGAGGACGAGCCCGCAGAACAAGGTAATGGAACAGCTAAACGTACATCCCCACTTGGTAACGACAGAACAAAGTTCAAAATAAGGAATAATGGAGTAACAACTAGAGACCAGAGGAGACAAGGTAACGCCGACGCCGACGCCCACAACCGAATACTGGAACGATGAAACAAACAGAGAGCCACGAGTTGGAAGGACAGAGTACCAGCGCCTGACGACTTATATCACACCTCGGGGCGTTGGCGAACGCGTTCAAGAAAGACCGACAGAAACGAGTGTGGGTTCGCAGGTCTGACGAAAACACGCCGGTGAGCACGATGCGCTGACACTCGACCGGATCATTGACTCACTTGTTGTCGGCAAACATCCTCCAAGCACGGCAAGCACAGCGGCTTAGTCTGTCCTCTTCCAGTCGGTCGAACCTCCGCCTCCACCACCGGTTGCCCGTCTCCAGTCCATCGACTGTCCACCGATTGCCCGTCTCCAGTCCATAGACTGTCCACCGATTGCCCTTCTCCAATCCATAGACTGTCCACCAATTGCACGCTACACGAGAGGAGATGATTACTGGTGCGAAGTAGAGGCGGGAAGGAGCGGGCGTACTAGATCCACTTCGCGAGCGACCTCAGCGGCCTCCGGTATCTGTTGGTGGGAGAGTCAGTGATAAGGACGAAGATGACCGAGAGCAGAAAGGTAGTAGACGTACGGGGAGAGCGGAGGCGACGGTGAGGAGGGAGAGAGCAATTGAGAGGGTATATGCGAAGAATTTCATGGTTGCTGGGGGTATGTGGTGGAAAGTGAGGAGGGGTGGGGAGACAAGCGGCTATATAAGTGGAGGATGGGAACACTTTGCCCGGTGTCTGTCCGGCGCCACACGTGTCAGGCAACTTCAGGCACCTGCGCTCTGTCTTTTCATATCGCACCCATCTCCTCTCTCCCCTTCCGTCCCAGGGCCGCCCCTCTCACAAGCCAAGTCCATCAACCATCTTTCTCTCCCGCTTGTTTGTCTCCAAACCAACTCCCAGCCGCTGCCAACCCTGAGCTGGCACCGCAAACTTTCTTCTGACGCCTTGTCGTCATCTTTGCTCCGCCGTCAGCATCAGGCACGCGTCGCATGATCTCATTCGCAAGTGTATTTACAGATGTCCACGGCACGCGCTTGTTGAACTTTCCAACTTACCGTTCCCGTCTCTTTTCGGCCGATGCATACCTTTTTTGTTATGTTCTCGCCCATGACTGCCAAATGCATCGGGATGTTGTTCTCTTATGGACTTCCGTGCTCGCTGTCTTCCGCCCCCTGAATGTGGACGCCGCCATCGCCGCCGTCGCCTTTGCTTTTGCGATTTCTCAAAGTTGCCTTGACAGCGACGCACACATGCGCACTCGTCCGAGTACGCGACCCAGGGCGGATCGTCCGGGCACAACGTTTCACGCAAAGTCTGGGCCTCTTACAGGCACATCCTGCTGGCCCGCTCCAAGACCACTCCGGCAACGGGCCAAGCTGCCGATTTTTCTTCTCGGATCTCTGCCATCCTTCCACCTGCAGAAGGATGTCCGACTCCGCCCTGAACTCCGCGATCGGTGGACCTTTCCAAAATGATGTCGATCCGCGAACATTCGTTCTGCAGAGCAATGTATCCTTCACCCTTTTCGTCAACGTTTTCTTCTATTATAACTCCACACCCGTTCATCATGATCGCCCATCCTCCGTTAGATGAGTGTTCATCTCCAAGTGGTCCACGGGCGCCGATGATCTACGCCTCTGAAAGTGGCCAATAAAGCGCCCGACGCGTCGTTATGTGAGCAGACTAGGAACGTGCGATTGTAAACTGCCTGAACACAACGTACGGGCTTGTCCAGAGCTCTTGTGTTGCCGTTGTCCTCAGGGCCGCACTTTGGCCACAGGGGAATAACGTTGGATTCAGGGCAACAGAGGGCAACAGCCTTTAGAATTAAGGGCGAGCATGCTAACCTCAGGGCAGGAACCTTGGCCTCGAGTTGTGCAACAACGTTAGACTCGGCAGGCGGTCGAGAACGTGTTGTCCTGTTGGGTCCAGCATCGCTGTGCCCAGCCTAGAGCACGAAGTGCGATCTTCTAGCATGTGATATCTGATCTTGTATCCGTGTGTTGTGAGATATGTAACACTTGTTCAGAACATGTCATGAACAATATCATGAACGTAGACACGACGATGGGCCATCTTGTTCGGCGAGGAGAGCAAGCCCTGCGACGATGATGTTGTTCGGGTATGGTGGGCACACATGACGAACGTTGGCATCATCCAAGCGAGCGAGCCTGCGTCGCTCTTGACCGTCATGTGTTCGGATCCAGACCTCCAGTAAGCAGGAGTGGAGAGTTTCCTTGTCTGTCCAGCCATTTGTTAAAAGCCTTGCCCTTTCCATCTTGAGCAACGGAACAGAGGATAACAATTTTCGGCATGGCGAAGCTCGAGTTGTCGTAAGTTATCGACTTCATCTACCCACCGCGGTACCTGCGAGCGGTGCAGAGGTGTGTTCAACGTGATGTACAGATTAAACCATCTATCCATAGACTATCCTGAACTAAAAGCGTGGATTCAATATGTCACGGAAGGTCTCGTAATTCTGGATGAAGTCGAACGCACGCGCTACCTTCAGGTACAGCAGCTACCCAACGGCAGCGCCCACCAATCACCACCCCTCGGTTCCCTCAGACTCGCGAACTTTCTCGGAAATACCTGTATGGACCGAGGAAGCCACCGATTGGACAGCCTGAAGCGCTTCGACTCGGTGCTCGCAGCATCTGCTCCACGGATCTATCGTCTGCGAAGCAATGCGGCACCATCGTGATTTGCCTTCAGACTTCACACACGGAGCAGCATGCCATGGCAGATCGTGCACGCATCCCCCGAGGCATGCTGACAAGGCCGGCGGTACAGGGCTGAGCCCCACATGCCCTGCGCGTTTCTCGATCGTACATACCGTAACTGCCCCTTTACTTCCGCTTCCTTTTCTCGATCCGTCTCGGCCAGAAATCATGCTAACCGAGGTCTCTGTACAGGGAGGCTGGTTGGCTGGAGGTGCCATTGGATATCGACGTGCCTATCGGGAAGTCCGCCCGGCGCTCCCTCGGTCGGGCGCTATATACCTGTCTGACAGCCGTGAGCGGCATACATATATAGGACGCGAAGCGAAACCCAATGCAGCAGCAAAAGTGGGTACCTGAAGCTGACTTATGCGCGAAGGCGCTTGTACGCCTCAAGGGCAAAGAACACGTATCAATGCGACGCGTTACGCATTCCGTGGCCGTGTTCCGCACAAAAATGTCATGTCCGTGGAGCCTGGACAATGCCAGTGGAGGACCTGTGCCTAGCAAGAGTGCGAGTTTCCTCACATGTGGTGATAGTCGGTGCTCAAAAAGCACGGAGCAGACGGGTGAGCCGGCGCAGATCTTAATAGCTAACACATCCCGAGTCGCCAATGAATGGTGTGGAGTGTCGGTTCAAGAACGTGCGTCAGAGGCACATTGGGGGGATGCAAGTCTATCCTTGAAAGGCAAGTGGCACGGTCAGTGGTCAGCTGAATAGAAAACAAGACTGCCACCTCGAAATGTACATAGAGCTGCAGGCTTGGGCGGTAGATGCTCGGATGGCGGCGAAACCAAGGGATAGAGGATTCCTTTATGATATCATAGTACAACAACGGCAATGCATTACGATCTCCTAGCTGCGGGTCCTAGTCCTGTGATGACACCAAGTATGAGCATGATCATGAATGAAACCCGCGATGGATTGAAGACGCACCCAAAGCTTGATCAAACCGTCCCAGGAAGCTGTCACGACCTTGGACTAAGCACGAAAAGGTCATCAGCATGCCGCCGGTGCAAAGGTGGCGCATGACACTTACCGTCTCATGAGGAAGCCATTCGTGCGCGATGACGACCTTCGAATGAGCCCGTAAACGAGACTTGATCCGTCCCGTTTTCCAATCCCAGAATACAACGTTCCCTTCTCCATCACCACTGCTGATCCACTTGCCATCGGGCGAGAAGCCGACTTGGCATGCGTATCCAGCAACTGAATGCCCTGAGAAGCGCTTCTTGCGATTCTGCCGGAAATTGTCGGTGCTGTAGACGAGTATTTGGTTGTCGAGAGACTGCGCTGCAAAGTATTTCTCTGTAAAGAGATAGTAAGTCGAAATTTAGATTGCGTGCAAGGCGCAACTACTTACTCGATGGATGGAGCGTCACAGCTGGCATTGAATGCATGTGGGGTTCGGCGATGTATTTGATGACGACAGGGATGTCGAAGTCCCATGCACGGATTGTCTTGTCGTCGGAAGTGGTAACAAATCGTCGGTTGTCGTCCACGAAGGTAATCGTGTTGACGGGACCCAAGTGTTGATCGTATTCCTGAGTTATTTCCCCGGTATTGATGTCATACTGAAGCAGCCGCGTTAATAGAGTCTCTCAATTCCACGACTACCACATACCTGCACTATCTTCTTGTCTGACATACCAGCCAAAAAGATGTTCTGCTTGTCATCGTCTGGATGGAACCGTATGACATACGGAATTTTGCCGTTGCTGAACCGTTCTATACATTGACCAGTTTCGGTGTCCCAAAGCTTCATCTGCCGATCATACCCAGCTGACAAGAATCTTCGACCGTCGTTGGAGAATGTGACGTCCTTCACAGCTTTCGTATGTCCATGGAATGTCCGGAGACAGTTGCCATGCGTGTATACGTCCCAAAGCTGGGATGAAAGTTTAGATCCTGTGCAAAAAAAAGAAAGCGAACAAACACACCTTGATCTTCGTATCCATAGATGCACTGAGAAGGAGATGCCCGGTCTCCGGGAACAGGCGGATAGCCTGTACACCTTGTGTGTGACCCGTCCATGTGTGGATACAGACCTTCGGAATGAAACACTCCTGCGAGCCCGGCTCGGCTTGTAGTTGAGGTGCTTCTCCAATGGGTGGCGACATGTATGTTCGTCCTTGATAGTCGGTCATAGATTTGCCATGGAACACAGACGTCTCCTGGCCGTATGCGCCGCGTTTCGGTTTCGCCTTCTTCGTCACCACTTCCTCTTCTTCGGACTCCTCCTCCGGTTCCTCCACAAATTCCTGTCCTACCGGCAGCATACTCTCCGCCTCTTCTCCTTCCCATGAAGCCCAAGGCCCAACGTAAGCCCCATCACCGTCCACAACCTCTAGATCGCCCTTCCCTTTCCGCTTCCTCTTCAGCTCTTTCTTCTTCCCATTCTGTGCACGAATTGTGTCAAGAGTCGCGAAGCCGTTGGCCTGAGCAGCCTCAAGTGAGCCCAAGATAGCTGGCGCGTTCGGATCGACAGACGGGTTGGCGGAGTACCCCAGGATCGAGTGTGTCAAGTGCTGCGCGCGGAACGCATGCTCGGTCATTGCTTGCTCTTCGACGTGACCTGCGAGTGCATTTTGATTCAGAAAACGACCACGCTCGCCAAACGGGTTTTCTGGCCCTTGCATAGGCAATGTCATGTCACTGAAAGGGATATTCACAAGCATTTGCGTGTCTGTCGGACGCGTGATGAGGGAGGATTGTTTCAAAGGGTCCTGTCATAAAAATGCTTGTGAGGACGCATTTAAGTTCGTAAACTCTGTACTCACCTCTGCCAGAACATCGGGTGCAGCAGTAGATGGCTGGACAGAATTAACACTGGCTGGTTCATCGACGCGAGGCTTTTTGGAAACCTGGATGGAGGACAGCCCAAAGACATCAAGGCTAGTTTGTGGTGATGCCTCTTCATCAGAGGAGTATTCGTGTAGGAGAGACATGTTAGAACGTCGTGCGGGGTGGGTGGACGTCGAAGACGTTGAAGTCAGAGGTGCAGCCACACCGATATTGTACAGATAGCTGGGTTACGTAACCACACAAGGAACTGTTTTGGGCAGCGCTTGTTTTTGGGACAAGATGGCTTTCGTCATTGCACTATAGTGACTCCAGGACAAGCGTAGTCAGAAAAGTACAAATGTCGCTCTTCTCCTAGTTTTGTGGCCTACACCCTTCTCCATCTCCCCTTCTTCCCTGCATGGCCGACAGAAATGCTGGCAGACCCTGGACGGCGCAGGAAGACGACCTCCTGAGGCAAGCCGTAGGGGACTACGGTGAATCCGCGGACTGGAAGACCATCGCACAGCGTGTTCCCGGGAGAACCAACAAGGCCTGTCGAAAGGTAGCTTTCAAGTATTCCGGCTTCAGCATTGGAGGTCTGATCCGTTCGGTCCAGCGCTGGCTGCATTCTTTGTCTCCATCGATCAAGAAATCTGCTTGGACCAGAGAAGAAGATGAAATGCTACTGTCGCTTTATGCCCACCACGGGACGAAATGGTCAGTGATAGCGCGACATATTACAGGAAGGACAGACGATGCTTGCTCGAAACGCTATCGCGAAGCCCTTGACCCATCTTTGAAAAAGGACGAGTGGACACCGGAGGAAGATCACCAGCTGCTGGAGATTCATGCGAGATACGGCGGAAAATGGGGCAAGATTGGGCAGGAAATGAGTCGCAGTGGTCTGGGTTGCCGCAATAGGTTTGCTCTGAACGCAGCTTTCGGAACATCCTGCTTACATTAATACATATCATAACAGATGGCGGTTACTTGAGAGAAAACGCGCCTCCATCTCTCGCGAGGCGGTGGGCATATCCTCTGTGCCCTGCTCAACGGACATAATTCCTGATCTATCATTGCACACTGACGCGCCCCAGGCATCTTACCAAGGGTCGTGGGGCTACACATCTTATCCATCAACGCCTTTTACGACTCAATCGCAGCTGTTTATAACTGAACTTCCGGATCCTTTCATGTCCTCTGCGTCTTCTCTCGGTCTTGATACCAACGTTTCGCCAGCAATTGGGACTCCGACTCCGACTCCTGCTTTTGATTATGCTTCATCTTCTCTGCATGGCGCCTTATCCCCCACAGGTCCATCACATATACTAAACCGAAGTGGATCTCAGCCTTTACCTGCGCAATCCGTAGTCGAACAGGGTTTTGACATCCCGAATTCGGCTAACACGACTACTTTACCCGTATTTCAGCCAAGTCAGGAAGCGAGCTCTCAATGTCCTAGTCCACATGCTCAAGATGATACCAACTACCATTCACCTCCGAAGCCAACTTCGGAGCTATATTATCAGCCAGAGACCCCTTACCCCATTGATGATAACCAATTATTATGCTTCACCCCTTCTCCTGCCGTTTCTGTCCTCGTTCAACTCCCCGAATCTTCCCCGTATCCCTCGCCAGCTGCATCTGTATCGCGATCTGTTTCCCCTCCGCCCAATGCGCTTTTCGATGCATCATCTGCCAACGGCCACACCAGCCGGACACCGACGTGTCATGTCGGGCCCCAACGCTCAGAAGCGCATTACCGATCTCCGGATTCACCTCGACGCAGAATGCTTAGAATATCTCGTCCAATTGCCGAACCCGGTGTGGCGCGCAGGTTATCGTCGACCTTACCTGTTAGTTCTGAGTAAGTGTTCAGTGATTGGTGAGCGACGTTCCAAATCGAAACCTTCTTTGATTACAGTCTCAGTCTCCTTGCGTACGCGTGTGGTTATGCCCCTTGTTGGAAGGAGGGTGCTGGCCCTAGCGCATCACGCTTCCTGACCTCCGGAGAGCTGTCCGAGCATATGAGAAGCATGCATCCTCGCGCCATAGATTATGACTCCAAAGTATTCAGGTGCGGTTTAGCAGGATGTACGAAGGGCTGGAAGGTCAGTTCTTCAGTTTTGTTGCTTTCGCACATGTACTCAAGAGGAGCAATAGACTATGAATGGTCTACAATACCATCTTCAAATGTGAGTTTGCTGTTCCATATATGAAGGTGGTCGCTGACATTCGTCCTGCAGATCAAAGGACCATTTCCGCAGCGCTATCACGAATCTTGCTTCTGAGACCTTATTGTTGAATAGCCTCGATGAAGTGGCCGGCCCACCGGAAGGAGAATCCGCACCACCGGAATCAGAAAAACCGAAGAAAACATATTCATGCCCCCATACAGGCTGTTTACAGGTTTACAAGCAGTCGAGCGGCCTTCGGTATCATCTCCGACATGTTGGTGTTCTCATTGCGCGATTCGAGGTTGTATCTCTCACTCCTTTTCGTCTTCGCCAGGGACATCACCCTGAACCTCCGGCTCAACTTGATATCGTGCCGCCTGCCTTGAAACGCAAGGTGACTGAGAAATATCAGAAACAAGGATCGGGTCCTTGATTTTCGTTAGATGGACAGAAGTCGGCTCAACAATTAATCTTCAATATGATACATATAGGTAGGGTGATAATATTGACACAGCATCCTATAATCTTTGTTGTCATTACCATTGAATGTCGCACATGCGCTCAGATCCGCCACCTTGCAGCATTTCATACACATGCTTTGGACTTCATAACTTCTTTTGTCTGGTAAGCTGTAACGAAGTGAGAGATGATTCGCATAGCGCAACACTGCTGTCCATTCCGCCCTCTCAATATACTCGCGACAAGCTCAGGACATTAGCATATGTTCACAGTTATTGACATGGAATCCATGAGATGAGCGGGCTTTCCCCACGTGATGACGTCTGGCTTTGAGGATGGCTTTGTTGATTCCGAAGCGAATCCTGTTGTTTCTACCATCCCGCCGTCACAAACCTCTCTATTCACGTTCTTTTTGGTCACCCTCTTTCCCTTTAAAATGTGCAAATGCATTTGCGGGTCTGCCGTGAGCCTCGACGAGGCGTTTGTCCTAGATTGCAGTATGTCTTTCGTCCAATTTGTCTATTCATACCCAGAGTCTGTGATTGATTGCATTTTGACTAGAACACAATCTTTGCCAAGGGTGCTCTCGCGTTTGGTCGTATGCGAAGCATTGTCCTGCATGCAGAATTACGGCCGCCCTCGAAAAGAACCCAGTGGACACGCAGGATCTCGTTGCACACTTGGAAACCATGTATGACCGACACAAGCGACTGGTGACCGAGAAGCAAACCGCTCTACGCGCGGAGTGGAAGACGCACGAGTTGATGCAGCAGGTATCCTCAGAACGCGATGTTTTGGCGGGCAGGTACCGTCATCTCGCTGATCTCGCGCGTCGCGCTTTAGAGACGTGGAAGACTGGACTCGAAACGTGTGTTTTCTACCTTCTGCTGCGGATGTCTCTGCTCATCTTTACACTAGGAATGTACCTACTGTCATGGCGCCTATCGTCGCTGACGATGTTCCCACACTCCGCGTCAAGAAGCCTTCGCAAGGGAGTGACCCTCCTCGACAGCGGAAGCGGAGAAAGGTCGAGGGCGATGATACAGATAATACGGCCACGACCGAGTTCATCGATGACCTGTCAAACAAGCTGTTGCAGATCGTTGAAAGCGGTACAAAGTATTAACCAACGAATTACATTGACGCTTATGCATCTTGCTGAAAATGCACGACAGTCATCTACATGCCCTTCGTGCTCAGCACTTGAATGAAGTCAACGACCTCAAGTCCAAGCTTGAGCAACTCCAGAGGTCGGCGAAACAGTTCTACCCAGCATATTCGGTAGCGCGTTAACATGCATGTCCAGTACTTGCGAACAGAAAGATAATCAGATATCTACATTGACCGCGCGATGTGAAGCAGGCAATGCTTATATTCGAGTCTGTGGGATGAAGGCTGCGGCAGCAGACGAGCTGAAGGCCGTGAACATCGCACATGCCGGGTGAGCTCTGTTTTACTGCCCCTATAACCGACCACGCGGTCTAAATTCTCATTTATCGTAGATCTCTGGAAATAATCTCAAAAGAACTCGCCGAAGTGAAGTCGCAGCTGGAAGTTGAGCAACAGAAGGTTGGTAGGGCGGAATTCAAGGCGACACAGTACGAAGAGTGGGCACGGCGTACCAAAAGGTCTGTTATCACTATTTCAATCTCTAGTTACCCCACTAAGCTGCAGACTTGTAGCTACTACAAGAAGCAGATGGAAGAAAGCAAATCCCGCGCGGCGTCGCCGTCATATCCGTCCTCGCTTGAGCCCCCCTCACCTCAAAAGCCTTCTGTTCGCATGACGCCAACTCTGTTCTCCCCTTCCAAGGTCGGAAATGGAACAGAAAACATACCGGTCAAGATTTTTTTACTCAGTCCGAAATATCTGCCTAAGGATTGTTGTCATATTTTTAGACTACCACGATGGGAACATCATCTCCAGTGAAACACAGATCTGGTACTTCCAAATCTGTTAAACAGGAACTGCCCTCAAAGCCGCCTCAGGGCGTTACTAGCACTGCAGAGAGCGAGACGATCGTTCGTACTGCTGATCCTCGAACCCCACATAGACGTGTCTCATCGAGGACAAGCCTCTCTACTACTCGGCGGAATTAATCATTTTCTCAGGCCGAATATCATATCTCCGATCGTCTAGATATTCCCTTGGATTTCGTCGTGTTCCGAACATGGTCTGAAACAGTAGAACCTTTCCTATGAGGATTTTTCTTAACCTCTAGCATACCATATGTACATTCCTAATGTTCCTATACCATCGATGTATCACAGTCTGAATGTCGCAATCGCTACCGAACTACTTCCCCATAATGCAGTCAGAAACCAGAGAACAGTGTCTACGGTTGCCCTGCACCGGCGCCAAATTGACTAGCACTAGGGTTAAGATCAGCGTTTGAACGAACGACTTGTGGCATACACTTACAGGCCACTCAGCGTTGGATCGGCCATCAACTCCTCCATCGATGGCATACCTCCGCCACTGCGCACTCTCTCCATCTGTTCAAATGAATGAGCTCAGCGAAGACGACAACGATGTTTGACGGAAGAATGTACCATGTTAGCGACAGAGGGATTGCTCATCAACCGCTCCATCCCGCCATTCGCCATCATCTGCTGCGCCATCTGCATCATCATCGGATTGTTCATAAGCCCAGCGATGTCCGGCATGCCTCCACCAGCACCGCCCGGACCACCAGCACCACCCATTCCAGCACCACTCATTCCTCCCAGACCTCTCATCATGTCTGCTAATCCTCCGCCGCCCGGGGCACTGGGCACAGCGGTGGGTATGCCAGTCGAAGGAGCGCCTGCGGGCTCAGTGTCGATGCGGTCTTCTGCATTCTGAAGACCCGACTTCAAGCCTGCATTGGTGGGATCTAACTCGAGGCCCCGTCGGAAGGCAGCAGCAGCAGCTGTGTAGTCGCCGATGGAATATTGAGCATGTCTGACTCAGACAGACAATGAGCCGATAGTTACGGATCCTCAAGGATGTACGAACCCTAGTCGATGATACGCCTTCACGAAGTTAGTGTCGACCTCGATAGCTTTCTCAGCGTCGCCGATGGCAGAAAGGTGGTCGCCTTTGCTAGAATGCGCCGCGGCTCGGTTGGAGTAGTATATAGGGTTGAGGGGATCAAGATCAATAGCTTTATCGTAGGCTTCGATAGCCCTGTCGTACTGCTTGGAAGACATCAATGCGTTTCCCTCCTGCTTGAACTTCTCGGCCTGCGCCTTGTCCTTCGAAGAAGGTTTAGGTGGCTCGACGGGCGTAGGGCTAGCGGGAGTTGGCTGTGGACCAGAGCCTAGCCTGTCTCTTGTCTTGAGGAAGACATCAAAGATAGTTGGTAGAGTAGCGGGCTTGACACTCAGACGGTTGATCTGCTCCTCATTCGAGGGGTCTACGCCGAAAGCTTCGCCAATGCATTGCACTGTTGGAATAAGGCAGGTGAACAACGACATACTGGGCCAAATAAAATGCAAAAACGCACCCGCAATTTCAAGACCCTCTTTGTCGTCCTGCTTGACGGTTCCATCTTGAATAGACTGATTCAGGAAGTCGATAATGGAGAGTACAAGGCGTTGCTGTTTTTCTGACATGACGAACCGGCGGGGAATTATTTACGAAGGGTGGCGTAAATAACCATCAACAACCAGCTTGTTCACTTCCATCCTCCGCCTTGACCAGCTCGACGCGTCTGCGGCCTCAATATGTTCTTCTGCGCAATTTCAGGCGAGCCTCCCCAGGACCCGGTCGTGTCTTCAAAGTCGGGCCATATCTATGAAAAACGCCTTATTCTCAAGTACATCACTGAGAATGGAACGGACCCAATCACAGGGGAGAAACTGGAGGAGAGCGATCTTATTCCCGTGAAAGCCAGTGCGTGTATCGTCTATCTGACACCTTTGCATGTTCATTGACGAACCCGGTTTGTTAAAGGTCCGAACGCTGCAGCGCCCCGGCCACCCACCCATTCCTCCATTCCAGCTCTTCTGACCTCGCTTCAAAACGAATGGGATGCTTTGACGCTCGAGACCTTCACCCTCAAGCAACAGTACAATTCGACTCGTCAGGAGTTGAGTTATGCTCTGTATTCTCAAGATGCTGCAACTCGTGTCGTTGCGCGTCTCATGCGGGAACGTGACGCTGCCAGAGAGTCAGTTTGCTATCACATTGACGCGTCACAACGGATGAGCTAACCTGTCGAACAGGGCTTTGACAAACGTGCAGGCTTCTATGGGCGTTGAGCCGGCAGCAGCTGGCGCGGCAGATGTCGAAATGGCAGAGGAGCCATCCGCTCAAGGCATTCTCCCCGCAGATATTGTCGCCAAGATTGAAGAGACGCATCAAGCACTATCAGCGGTCCGTAAAAAGCGAAAGGCTCCCGCAGACTATGCGACGCCTGCTCAAGTCAAGACGTTTACCGCGAAACACACCATTCCTTCCCTTCATTCCGCCTCGCCAGCCGGTATCACCAGCATTGCTCTCTCCAGTACCAACCCGTCCCAATTCCTTACTGGAGGAAACGACAAAATCGTTCAGTTGTATGACAGAAGCACTGATAAGGTCCTGGCTTCGCTCAAGGGCCATACGAAGAAAGTCAACCATGTTGCTTTCAGGGAACGTGGAGGAGAGCCCACTTTACTACTCTCTGCTGGCGCAGATAAAATCGCCCGTATCTGGTCGCACGACTCTACATCAGGGGAGTACATCCCTCGGTCGACCATTAAGACACACAAGGGCGAAGTCACCGGTTTGGCGGTCCACCCCACTTCGACCTTGCTCGTTCTCGGTTCATTGGACAAGACTTACTCCCTCCATGACCTGACGAACTTCAGTCAGATCTACCGCTCACCTGCGGCGGACGATGCATTCTCGTCAATGTCAGTGCACCCGGACGGGACGCTCATTGCCGTGGGCACGCCGTCGTCGACCATCCAGATCTTCGATATCCGCTCCGGTGACATCGCCGCGACCTTGACCCCGTCTGGCGGTTCTCCATTCACCGTGAACAGCTTGGACTTCTCTGAGAACGGCTACCACCTCCTGGCACCCGACTCGACGTCGTCATTGGGCATCTGGGATCTGCGCAAGCAGAAGATTGGCCACTCCATCTCGCTGGGCGAGAGCTTCAATATCAACAAGGTCGCATACGACTTCAGCGCGCAGCTTTTGGGTGTCGCTGGAAGCGAGGGTCTGCGTGTATATGCGCATAAGAGCTGGGAGGAACTCGTGAGGTTCGAGGAAGGCGGCGAAACGTCCGATCTTGCCTTTGGGGCACAAAGCAAGGAGATCTGGGGCGCTAGCGGCAGGGATGTCAGGATTTGGGGTCTGCCGGAGTAAGAGTGTGGGACTAGTGTATATTTGTTGCGCTCTTGTCAAATTACGATGACTTATTGCTTGACTCCGAGATGCAGAGTGCCTCGACTGGATGTTTTTGTCCTGGGTAGCGCTGACGGTCGATCACCGCCTTACCAGTCATCGTGCCAGTGGTGGATTACCTTGCTTGCCAAGGTGTCTCGCACCCTCATAATTCGTAGCGCCGAAACCAACGCAGACAACAGCTACAAACAATCAAATTAGCGCCGTTGCTTCACGGCAGAAGCCGCTAGAGTGTCAGCTTGGTCTATCCTCTTTCATAACTCAGGTAGGGCCGTCTGCGCGGCAAAGCCCGCTACCCGGTGTGACTCGAGCGTCACACGACATGACCGCTGATTTGGGCGGTGAGATCACGCGAAAAGTAGGATTGGACAGCGTGAGGTGTTTGAGGACGATCATGGGGGCTGTCATGCGGAATTTCAAGCATTCGTGCGTGGCGACGAGGGAGATATTACCGTTGCGTGACGTGCTGCGTTTGCGCCGCAAGTGAACGACAGAAGTTTCGACCGACAATAACTTTTGCGTCCGCACGTAGTAAGGGCTAGTTTTATGTGTACATATCGTATAGCATGTAAGCTATCGCTCTGTGAAGGCAAACTGTAGTTTGGAACAGGCCGGACACGGGAATCGTTTTATTTTTGTGCGAGCTGCAGACAGTCAGAAGTGGTCGGCGTTTGCCGACAGGGGTACACAGCCACTGAACCTAAATTTTGAAGGGGAAACGAAATGACATACTGTACCATTTCGATCGTCTCAAGACCCACTCATTTGACCTCTTAGGCTCATGACGGGCTGTGACCCGCGAAATAGGAATATCCCTTACCGGGGGTTTGCAGGCTCATATGCTTGGAGACATCCCATATTTCCTTGCTGTAAGTGCTCAGATAGCTTGAACATGCAACTAGATGATTTTAGCCCTCCACAAAGGTCTTGTATTGCACCGAGAAAAATTCTATTTTAATTTAATTATAATCAAAATTTGGTCACAGATATCGACGAGGCTCATCGGGCCTTGTGACTAGTGACAAAGTGGTGATTAGGCGTAGCTCAACGGTCCCTGTGACCTGTGACATGAGCCTACGATCGAAATGGTACAGTATTCGTCGTCCAAGACCCACTACCCAGGGGTAGCGGGAATATCACCGCAAACCAGCTTTCTCGGTCGCACAGTACTGCGCGCAATTCTGGTACAAAAAAATTAGCGCATCTTTACTGCCCAGAAATCATATGTGAGCGGACAGCACTGATTATACCACGAAGATGGACCCACTTAGATATACAAAGTAAGCACACCGAGGCTTATGCTCCAGTATGGCCGAATCAGTTCACAAACACGACTCCAATCACGCTTGGTCCACCAAACAAAATGGTAAGTACGCCTATGTGACTTGTATATGATAGTGTTCTGATACTCATTGTAGTTGCACGACTTCGATTTGATATGACCACAAGGTTTCGGCTCGGTGAGCAGCAGGCCGCTGTCGCTGCGAGCATGTTCTTTGCGACCGCTTGCAGACAACTTGCAGCAATACACATGGTCATGTTTTAATGTTACTAAAAGCTGCCATCAACTGCTGCAGACCAAAAAGCAGGTTGCTACGCCTGTGGGGGGACTTCCAGACCATTGTAATCAAGATAATATACTCTACATCGGCGTGGCGTATTTACGCATTCAACAATGTCTGCGTGCACATGTTGCACCCTCGACAACACGGACGACGACATTCTATGCCCGTGGCAACGGGCGTAACAGCACGCATATCTCGTCTCCAGCGCCCCGACAAGCCGTTTAGCTGCCGCATGATCTCGACAATCCCTACGCGCGGGCTCTATGCTTCTCTCAGCCCCTATTGTCTTCGCGCCCGACCGCGACGCCTTGCACATCGACTCGGCCTTCGACAACTCCGCGCGCTCCCCAGCCCCTCATGCAAGCTTGTCACGTCGCAGAGACACACCCGACAGCGCACTCATAGGTTCCCAGTATCGCGCGTACAGTCTGGACAACGCGCTCGCCCTGCCAACAACGTCTGCATGGCCCAAGTAACGCATTCACATTTCCAGCATCGCGCGCACACACCCGACAATATCCACATGCCTTCCAATGCCCCATCGCTCCTATCAGCGCCCCGACACAGGCATCGATCGAGGTTAAACAGTTCACCACTGCCGGTCACAATATCGTGCAGGAGAGAAATTGACGGCATTGCTAATGACTGCAAGTATTTGACCGCCGCGGGGCCATGGCTCTCGAGGTTCAGCCACTGTCCTTCAATGGATCGATGTGCGGGTCATATCCGAAGCTAGCATGTCCTAAAAGTGACTGAGGTACTCTACATATCTATTAGAAGAGAATAAATCTCTCGAGATGTGGATTTTCGCGTAAGCCAACATTGGAAATACTACGGCTTAAAGCCTTGTACATTGGTCCAACATATCTGTAGATTTGTTGATAAAACCCAATTCATTCTGCAAGCAAGGTTTCTGCCGACGCAGTCGGCGCTTCCCCAGTCATGATGCTGATTGTCGCAATCTTGATTGTCAGACAGGAACATAGCTATGATGATTGTCAATTGAAATGGCTGGACTCAAAAGGAAGTTTTTGAACATATGTTATTGGATAAATCTGTTGGCGTGAAATACAGATACAAAGTGTAATCGTGAGTAAAACATGTAAGAGGGCAATTCCAGTGCCCTAGCTAATGAAGAATAATACATCTGTATGTAGCAAAAACCATCCGCTTGCAGAATCTCAGCGTCCCTTTCACCGACTCTCAAGACCATGTCGCTGGCCCGAAGAACCCGCCTGGCGCAACGGTAGCTAATGGAATACCCTGTGCGTCGGCCGTGTTTTGCCAGACGGTGTTCCCCCACCAGTTGAGCTGGATCATGTTCTTCGGAAGCTGCACAAAGAAGAATATGCATATAAGGCCGAAGATAACTCCCGCGTCCAAGCCGGACGAAAGGAGGTAGTTGTAACGCATCCACCAGCGGAAGTGGCGGCGACGCATGTACCATTGGAAGATCCCGCCCGCGATGATCCACGACGAGAAGTTGATGCCATTGGCGGGAGGTACTTGACTGAGTGCATTGAGCGCAACCGGGATGTGGACATAGCGCCAGTTTGATCGAGGGAAGCGTTTCGCGATGAAATAGAGGGGGATGGGGAGAAGGGCACCCATGAGGAAGAACCACACGAGGGGATAGTAGCTGGCAAACATGGTCAGGATGTGCACAATATAATGAATCAGAATGATACGTACATCGTGCCAGGGGCAAATAGCCTCTGTGGGCCGATACCTCCCCAAATGAGGGAGGCCGTTCCGAAGGTATGGAGACCCGGGCAAGTGAACATGTCCAGCTGACCGGATGTACAGACGTCGCGGATGCTGTCGAATGCCCATTGTTGGGCTGCGATAGAGGAAAAGACGGCTACGATGGACGCTATGACCTGGCCCAAAAACATCATGCGTGGCGGGACCTTCATGTAATGGCCCATCTTGAGATCGCTGACGAAGTAAAGGGTTTGCTGTGATGTAGTGTGTGTGAATTGCTTGAACACCATGGTGGCCAGGGGACGTCCGGGAAGCATGTATCCGGACACCACCTCTGCCAGGACGTTCAGGGTGAAGAGTTGATTGGTGATAGCCTGGACCATGCCGAGGGGGACGATGAAGATTATCGCGATGAGGAGACCGATGATATAGCCCCAAACAGGAAGCTTCGTGTCACAGATCTCATTGCCCACAACACCTAGGACGAAGGAGATGATGCCGAGCGCGATGAACCAGTAACGAGGCACCTCCGGGTAGACCTTCATCAAGCGGGCATGCACGTCGCGTTCATCGCCCAGAGAGCGCCTAAACTGACGAGCGATGTCGTTACGATACCATACTGAAGGGCGATGAATATGGGCGTGGACAGCAAGAAGTGCAGTTTCACTCACAGAATGTGTGAACCACAACGGCCGTGTAGGACGCGAAGACGGTGCCATACGTAATGGCGAACGTGATAGATAGATACATTGGAGAGTATTGCTCATACTTCTTCTGGTCGAAAATGCCGTCCGTAATCACGTTGGTGATGTTGTAAGGCATCCCGGTATTGTCGAAAGACTGAGGCGTGGAGATTGGCATAAATTTGGAGTAGAATACATTCTTCGCTGTGAAAGACGAGGTCAGATCATCGCTACGTTGAATGATGATGAGAGCATACCCCAAAGGATCGGAATAATCAACCAGATCCAGAATACGAACGATACCCATGCGTTGACTTGAGCCCACCACTGTGAGGCGAAAAAGGTCAGACTTCTGCACACGAAATAATGAGAATCACACGCACAGGGACAACAAGTGGGCTGCCGATGTACGAAATCATGGCCCAATCGAAGGTAAAGAAGCCCATGCCAAGGCCGTTGACGTAGCCGAACAGACTGTTCACCACGATGTTGTTCGGCGCGATCCAGCAGACCCAGTTAAAGACACTAAGGCCGGTGAACAAGAAGCCGGGCACCCAATACCAGATGAAACTGCAGAGACAGGCGAGGAAAAGGAATTTCTCGCGAGAAATGTGCTTCGTCTCCTTCTTGCCGTAATTCTTGTGCATCGTATTAAGCATTGCGCAACGAACGAGGACACCGGGCCAAATCATGCTTGATGGCCAAACAAGGAACTGTCGAACCATGCCAGCGAAGGAGAAACCCATGAGCTGAATGGCTAGACCAAGGACGAACTGACGTCCGATAGCCCACGGAGTGTTGTAGAACATCTCCTGGGTTGCGATGACGTCTGTGACGGGCGCGCCATACACGACGACGTTCGCCATTACGGCGATAAGAGCGTGCTCCTTGATGTTGAACGGTCCGGGGTTGAGCGACATGCCATAGCCGAACACGGTGATGCGCCACGTCGGGAGGATCTTCTCGAATAGCTTTCCGAGGGGTAGGGTAACCAACTGAATGAAGAGGGAGTTGATGATAACACTTGGATCTGTGAAGCAGGTCAAGACCTGATCGATGGTAAGCAAAAGGAACCCATAACGTACATCGAAGCCAAAACACGGTGTTGAATGCAGGGATGACTGCTGAGAGCACAAGTCCGATAACCCACCTAAACACGCCCGATGAGTTGTTAATCGCAATGTAAAGGATGAAAAGGATCTACATTCGAAAAGTATTGACGGGCATTGAAGAGTCGTCAGTATTTGACACCGCTGCTCGCACTTCCGGGTATGGTGATTCACTGACACGGAATAAGCTTCAATACGAACAGAATGGACTGGGACTCACTCGTCATAAGTAGCGACCTCCGAAACCAAGTTGGGCTTCGACTCCCCCACGCGCGAAGAGTCCCACTGGCTAGCTGTGTCCGTCTCCGCATCCGTCCCGGCGGACATGGATGAGCTGGACCAGCGACCTGCAGGCTTCTTGCCGAGCTCGACATTATCGTTCGAGACGTTAGCGGTGGAGCTCGCCGCGTCGAAGTCATAGTTAGGGTCATTGAAATGGGCCATGAGCTCATCGTCATCGACGTCTTGCGGGACATCAGGTAGAGATCTGCGATGCCTCAATTCCCCATCATCAGACAGAGAAGGAGCGGCGTATTTGTCCGCCATGACGAGAGTCTCTCAGCGGAAGAGAAGATAGCAAAGAGACGGATGATCAGCCTAAACCGACTGGAGCTGGAAGGGCGGGGGCGTTTAGGATACAGCGTCTTCCTCCAGACGCCCTTTTGTATTTGAATGATGCGACCTCGTAGCACAGACATGACCCAGGGCCTCTGAGGACTGCGTCGCACTGGGTGGGATAATTCTTCGAGACATGACAGAAGCATGGCAAGACAATTAGAACGGAGTGTCACTCACAAAAGAGCCTCGAGAAGCACTACGCGCCGAGGACATTGCGGAAGGCGGTTAGCATCAAAATGGATTGAATCTGATGGGCAAAGTCAACGTCCCCGAGAACTGACTCGGGAAAGGCACTTTTCTCAGAACTTTGCTCGCATCTGGACTATTCCTGGCGGAATGATTGCGCAAACAGCCACTGATTGACATTTTGTCCTCAAGGCATGACCGAGACAACGCGTTGCGCACAGGAGCTAATTGTGTTGCAGAGGGTCATGAGAGCGAGCAAAGACAATAAGCCAGGAGAACCACCGCCCTGACGTGTCTTAACGAGCGCCTCTCCTGCCTATTTCATCTACGTTACCACTGTTGGACACCTCGTTATCTTATCTCGCGGCACGGGCTGCCGTAGGCTCGGATACAGCCGGCGCTTTTGAGGTCCGCATCGGCTTGCCCGGCTGCTAACGACTCCGACGGAAAGCATCGAGCTCAGCTGAACCGACGGCCTGGATTCGAGGCTAGGGCTGCCGTAGACTGCCGTCCGGCCTGTCGCCTTCTTTCGCCATGGGCGAGGCACAACGGACCGCGTTGGGAGAATGTTTGTTCACGGACATTTCAGATGACCACATCGCTGACGCTGCCATTGCATGCGATTGCGTTTTTGATCTGCTCAATTGCGAAATCTCGTTTGGAGAACACAGCGGATAAAAGCAATGATATCTGAACTACGGTCAGCAATTCACTTCGCATCGAATTCTGACCACCATGGCGACTGCAACTGTTGAGACAATAACACAGAATCTCCCAACTCTATCGCTTCGCTCTTCCCCGACCGATGGCCAAGAGCAAGCTGAAGAACCTTACCATTATGCCCATCTTTTGCCATATTTTTCTCCCGAAACATACCCGCCGCTCACTCCCTTCGAGCACGTTGATCCCGCTTCGCGCGCACTCTCCCACCCGAACCCACGCTCGTTCCTTGACAATGCGACGAGCGTCACTGAACTGACCCCTCAACTTGGTACCGAAGTTCGTGGAGTGAGCCTGGCCCAATTGGATAGTGATGGCAGAGATCAGTTGGCGCTTGAGGTACTCTTCTATTTTGAGATGCATGCCTATTGTCTTCACTAACCGATATACCCGCACTTCAGGTCGCACGGCGGGGCCTGATGGTCTTCAGGGACCAAGAGGAATTCCTGGAGAGTGGTCCAGATTTCTACCGGGCATGGGGCAGGCACTTCGGCCGGTAAGCACGGTCTACTTCTTTGTGAACGCATGACAATTATTTTAATTTGTAGGCTTCACATCCACCCTACCTCAGGTCACCCGCAAGGGGTCCCCGAGCTCCATCTTGTATATAAGTGCGACTCGCAGTTGATATCTATGTCAATCTTATCAGACTGACCCGTCATCGATCAGGGATGCAAATACCACCTTCAACTATGAGCTGGAAGGAAGCCTGTCAACGACTGTCTGGCATTCGGATGTCTCGTACGAGCTCCAGCCCCCGGGCTTGACGACGTTTTTCCTGTTTTCACAGCCTACCACTGGCGGCGACACGCTTTTTACATCGCAGATCTCCACCCTGAAGAAACTGTCTCCGCAGTTCGTCGCATTCCTCCGCACGCTGAAGGCGGTTCACTCTGGCGTTGAGCAAGCAGAGTACTCGCGCTCCGGAAAGCGGGGCGGTATTGTTCGGCGCGAGCCTGTTGAATCTGTTCACCCTGTTGTGAGACGACACCCTGTCACGGGCGAGGAGGCGCTCTTCGTGAACAGGCAGTTCACTCGCCGGATCGTAGGCCTGAAGCGCGAGGAGTCGGGTAAGCAGTATTTCGCATGGCTGTCATTTGAGCATTACTGACGGACGGTCGACACGCAGACAACATCTTGAGGTTCCTCTATGACCACATCGACAAGAGTGCCGACAACCAAGCGCGGCTCAAGTGGGCTCCTAACACTGTTGCCTTGTGGGACAACCGGATCACTGCTCATGTGAGTTCTCGATCCGTCTCAAACGTCTTTGTCTTATTCTTATTTCTTTCCTAAGTCCGCTATTGTCGACTACGCGGAGTCCAAGGAACGTCGCCATGGCGCTAGAATTACTCCTCAAGCCGAACGCCCAATCCCGGCTCTTGAGGGCCTGCAGCTAGATGATTGATGTGGAAAACGCCTGTCATCTACACGCCAACAGTAGACACGGAGTACAGTGGAAACAGTTGTATGCCTGTAAGTTAAGGTATATATGTAGAGAAACGTAGATGGAAGGAATGAAGGAATGAAATCGTGACTTCGAAACTAAGCTGCACTAAGATCGGGCCGCTTGGATCCTGTAGGCTACATTGATAACTGCGATGTGCCTCCAACTATACGCAAACCCTGATCATGGCTGCTCTTCGTATTTCCACTCCAAGAAATGTGCGGTGTACTTTGTGGCGGGTATATCTCCTTTCGCTTGAACAGCTATCGCTTCTGGGACCGATTTCCGTAGCACGAAACCGTTCTTCTCAAAAACTTTGATGCTTCCGATGTTCCCGTCAATGCAGGCGGGAAGCAGGTGACGAATGCCCATCCTCGGTGCGCCCCACTGGGATATGAGAACTCCGATAACGGCTGTCATGATCCCCCTCCCGTGGACCTCAGGCGATAGGTAATCTGCGCACCGTAAGTGAGCTCCTTGCCGTAGATATGAAAGCTCAAGTTAGACCATACCGCCTATCGTCCAGATAATGCTAGGATCGCCTGCCTCCTTTGCGTCGTTCTCGGCCTTCAACCTTGCTCGCTCCTCAGGATGGACTACATCCCCAAAATCATGTCTGCGGAACTCCGCATCTCCAAGATAGACCTCCGTGCCATCTTCTCTCTGCTCTCTGATGCGCCGCACTGGGCTCCCGTTGACAATCTTTAACGGGCCTCGCCCGTCGGGATCGTCCCGCGCGGCATCCTGCAGGTCCTTCCACACCGCATCCGTCTCCGCTTTTATAGACTTGAGCCAGCTCTCAGCATGCTCCAGACGATAAGGGTATGGTGGACCGCTGAGAAAGCGGTACACGCGGACGTCGTTAAGGATCTGAACAGTAAATGGCGCGTCACTCGGCCGGGGAGGTGTGAGGACGATGTTTGCGTGCGGCTCTGGTAGGCGGATGTAAGGCTCGCCTGTCTGTTCGTTGATCTGCAGTGGGTGAAACTGGAAGTGCATGGCGGTATCGGTCCTAGGTAACAACCTGTGTTGCGCTTTTGAAGGAACGTAAGCGCCAAATCGCGCTGGTCGAGTCACTGAGAGCGAGTGGGACGTCCAGCTATTTGCCTATCTCAGTCTGTATTCAGTCAGTGTAGCGCCTAATGATGAATTTAACATCTAACAAACGGCAAAGACGTTCAAACTACATACAAGTCTCTCTTTTGGCCGGCTTTTGCCATATTGTGAGAGAAATCCCATAGGGTCGACGAACGGGAAAGCGTCGGATGATATTGACGTCGCCAAGATATTCGCGCACCTGATAATGAGAGAGCTTGGTCTCGCCATATTTTGAGACAAATACATAGCAGCCTTTTGTTGAATCAAGACCTACAAAGTATCCGACTCGGAGTGACGGTCGCAGGCAAGCTGTACTTATGACCGAGTTCCCCGAAGCCGAGGCTGCCGATGCGCTGCAGTACTTGCTGTATGTATTGCCTTTTGCGGTGTGCTGTATTGACCATCATCACTTTCACCAGCCGCACTCATTGGCCACAGTGGTTAATTCGGTCAGATATCCGCCATGTCGTCTCTAGGGGCGACGGCTTTTGTGATCTTCAGCGCGGTGTCTATTGTGACGCTGAAGGAGTTGAACATGCAAGTAACGGAACCGTACATGGTGCGCACGAGTGAAAATCGCATGCGTCTCGCTTCCTGACCCATGTGCACTCCTGCAGGATGAACCTTTCCATATTCCGCAGGTTCAGGAATATTGTCAGGGAAATTGGACGTACTGGGATCCCAAAATCACCACACCTCCAGGATTGTGAGTTCTGAGCTTCGATCTGATCTCCACGTCTAAATTTGCGAGGTAGGTATGTCTTGACCATCATTCTCAAGAACATTTTCATGTTCAAATGCAAACTCCCCACCCTGCGATTGACCCCTTTGCTCGCATTGTTACTTCTGCCCTTCGCCTTGACACGGCTGTTCTGCTATCATCAACGCATTCGACCGCCACCATCCATGCTCACGCCTACCCTTGATGCGGTCGTCGTTGCTGCCTTTCCAATTGCCTGGTTCTTTGGCTTTCTTTACTATACCGAAGTGCCAAGCCTGCTTTTCGTGGTGCTGACAATTGTAGCAGCTACGCAAGGCAGACACTGGCTAGCAGCTCTGGTGCGTGAACAGGTCTGTCCTAACGTGCACGGGGTCTTTGACCAACGGCAGCATGTTAGCTAGGTTTGGTCAGCTGCACATTCCGCCAGACGAACATCATATGGGTCTTGTACGCGTACGCATCGAGCCAGATGATGTACCTGCGCTTCCGACGCGCCTTGCCTAACGGTCCGCCGCCAGCTAAGCTCCATGACCCTCCAGCCCTCGCTGCGACCCCAGGCCCGTACCTTCCAGAATTTTTCGAGGTTGCGACGGCTGATATTTCGGGCCTCAATTAGCTGACCTGCCCCGATCGGTGCTGAGTGTGATCAGGGTGCTGCCTGACATTATCCATGCTTTCATTCCATATGCGCTCGTGCTTGCAATGTTCGGAGCATTCGTGATATGGAACGACGGCATCGTGCTAGGTACGGATCAACGTCGCCCTTGGACGTGCAGGACATGCTTTGAGACTGTGATAGGTGACAAGTCGAACCACATACCCTCGTTTCATATACCGCAGCTTTACTACTTCGTCGCTTTCGCGACCATGCTGGGCTGGCCCGTCCTGATCAGTGGAGACGGTGGTATACGAGCCTTGCTGCATGACGTTTGGGTCAGGATGTTTTCCACCAGAAGGTACGTACTCGTTGCACTTGCATGTTCGATGGGATCTGAGGTGCAGCTGTCGATCAGACGCGCGTTATTTACCGCGCTGCTGTCTGTAGCCGTGGGTTTAACGATCCATCTCTTCACGTATGTGTTCATTCCGCCTTCATATCTCCATGGAAATTAAGCAACCGTCTGCACAGGATCCATCATCCGTTCTTGCTGTCCGACAATCGCCACTACACTTTCTACATTTGGCGACGCGTATTCATGCTGCATCCTGTCGTGCCGTATCTGTTCGTGCTCGGGTACATTGCATGCGCCTGGGCGTGGTTCTTGCGTGTCGGTAAGAATCCTAACCACCTGATCAGTCGAGATTTTAAATGTTGAGATCCTTGGCTCCGTTTGGCAGGTCGCGAGCAGACGATACTGCAGACTCTGCTCCTGCCGGTGTGCATTCTCCCGATACTACTTCCGACACCCCTATTGGAGCCTCGTTACTTCCTCATACCCTACATCCTGCTGCGAGCACAAGTGGTGGATGTCCCTACGTGGGGACTTTTGTTGGAGGGCGCGTGGTATGCTGCTATCAATGCAGTAACGATGTACGTCTTTCTGTACAAGGAAAGGGCGGGAGTGGGTCGATTTATGTGGTAGACAGATGCCTGTAATATTTTATGTTTTTGTCCTGACGATGCAGAGGTCACGAACGAGGAGGAGTCCGAGGAGGTCACGATCTCATCCACGCGTCGAAAACAAAACCAAATAGGGACCTACGGCTGCATGTGGCATGTCGCGCGACGCAGTTCAACTTGATGTTCATTTTACGTCCGCCTCCAGCCAGCTCGGATACATAACCTGCACATCATGCCCGCCGACCTTCCCCCAGCTGGCGCCTCCCGTCCCACCAGAACCTCTGCCAGGACCTCCTCTCGCTATTCTTTGAATCTCTCTTCCGTTGGCAAGGCGATCGCAGACGTTATGAACAAGGACAGCAGAGACTCGGGAGGAGACAAAGCATCGAGGAAGTCCAAGGAGAATAACAGCCGGAGACTCAGCGCCGTTGGGACGACACAGAGTGGTGCTGGACGCCCTCGTTCGTCTCTCGCTAGCGAGAAATCACCCGCGACGCCGAAGGACGCCACCTCAGCCAGAAATACCGGACCCATCACACGCGCGTCCCGCCGCTCGTCTACATTATCTAGCGGAAAAGTGGGGACTATCTCAGAGGATGGCGTGGTTATGAAGGGTGCGGCTGCGTTAAGTCCATCTGATAATGGTACCGCCAACAGACGTTCGACTCTTCGTCCTCGCAACCCCGCGACGGGCTCTGCGTTGCCTAAGTACAGGCCCAAGTCTATGCTTGCTGAGCCTATCACCAAACCCCCATCACCAGCTCGGCCTGCGACGCGTCGCCGCCTCAGCAGCAGCTCAGACGAGGTGCAGAACGCCGCTTCTGGGAAGAAGACGCCTCAGCTGCAGGTGTCCTCGCCAGCAGAGAAGACAGGTCGGCCTATTAGCCCACTACCTAACAGGGTGCTGAAGACGAATTTGACCATCAACGTCTCTCCGTCAACGCCAACCAAATTGAAAGCGCCATCTCGGAAGACTCCGTCTCCGACCAGAGACACGCCAAAGTCTTCAAAGGTCGCATCGCCTGGACGTTCTTCTATCCCTCGCCCACCGTCTTCCTCTTCCTCATCCAGCTCTCTCCGCACGCCTCAGACTCCTACTCCCCACAGAGATAGCAAGAGCCGAATTGGCTCCCCTAGCAAGAACGGTAGCCCCCTGCGTAATCCCGCAGCCAGCAGACCCGAGGTGGAATCCCCTCTCGGGAAGCGCATGAAGAAGGTGTCTGCGACCAATGGCACGAAGGTCTCTCCCGTCAAGAAGGCCTCTCCTGCCAAGAAGGACTCTCCTGGCATTAGAGTCTCGCCCACTACTCCTACGTCGACGTCCATGACGGATAGTAGCATGGACAGTCTGGACGATCGCGATGTCGACTTCCTCCTCGGTTCTGTAATCTCGCCCACTGCGCCCACTCCTGCGGTCCCCCGCTTCCGTCAGACCCGTCAGCAGCACGCCCAATTTCCAGAGACACCATCCCGCCAGCCGGGTCTACCCACCCGCGCCAACATGTCTTACCTCTCGCCCATGCCGCCGTTGGACGATCAGTCCTCATCAAAAGCGAAACGGATGGGTAACGGTCGCGGTTCGTTGCTTTCTTGGGACCAGCTTGTCGCAGCTGGAGAACAATCACTCGGCGAGGGAGAGGCCGATAGCATGATCGTTGACGTACCCGCTCCATTCTCCGGCGCAGCGTCACCGGCCACAAGCATTATCGAACTCGATATCCCAGACAGCCCTTCCCTGAGCGCCCTGCCGTCTCCAGCCGGCTATGGCTCCATTTCACAGGTTCTCCTTCCCGACGTCACGCCCTCTCCTATGAAGTACGGCCACCTCACGCCGGAGCGGATTTTGGGGGATGCGTCGACGGTGACCATGTTGCGTCTGCAACTCGTGTCGATGGAGCACATCGCGAAAGAGCGCCTTGGCCAGATCCAAGCGCTCGAGCAGCAGCTGGGCGCGACCACGAACGCACGCGCCCGTGAAGCGGACGATCTCGCGCGACAGGTCAGCTACCTCGAGGAGCAGCTGCGCGGCAGCCTGGAGATGCGCGACCGCATGACTGAGGAGCAGGCCGAGCGTATAGCTGCGCTGGAGAACCAGCTCTGCCAAGCGACAGTACTGCGCGATGCCGCGGTGCAAGAAGCGGTCCAGATGGCGATCAATGGGACCATGGAGCTGAAGAACTCTGCCGTCCGCGTGGAGTGTCAGAAGTGGGAGGCGGCATGCGCTGCGCGGAGTGCGGCGTCGGACTGGGAGTCGGTCCGCGACGTCGCGGAAGGCGAGCTGGAGCTCGTGCGGTCTAACCGGGAGATGTTGAACACCCTCCTAGCGGGCCTGGATCAGAGCCAACGGCAGTTGATGTGCGCTGCATGAGTAAGTGTCCTCTCTAGATCCGTGCACCTCGCAATGAGTCTGACCATCAATTTGCAGTTACGACTATTACGCTGGACTGTTATGCTTACGACTTGGATCTGCACATATCTTTTTCTTTATTCGCTATGCATCTATGTCCTTTTCATGTGTCTGTAACATATTGTAGTTTGTATCATTGATTTGATTTATCTCCTTCCTAGTACAACACGCGTGATCCAAGAAAGGGTAAGTATATTACAAGAGGTGAGGTATCCTAATAACGATCAAAAATCACTGCTCGTAGTCGCAGGTAGCTTCTGCGCACGCATCTAATAAGCATTCATGATTGTCGTCGGGCGTGGCCTGCGCAAGACGCTTGCTGAGTGCAGTACGAATGCTTTCGACACTGGCAAGACGGATCAGTCCACTGCGATAACACGTATCAGAGGAAACGGATATACTCAGCAGGACCGTAGGCCACCTTGACCTCGTGCGTCATGGAGGGTATTGACATGGGCCATCTGATCAGGGTATCGGTAGAAAATATAAAGGAAATATAGATCTTAGACTTGATGCTCGGCAGTAGGACAGTGGCGGTTGCTTTGAAGCCAGGGATAGTGCCGTCCTTGGCTGCTGGCATCGGGTCGATAGCGAGAGGATACCGAATGATTAGCAATGTGAACTGTGTACGCAGCTGAGCACACGCGGACCAGATGTCGCCAAGCCTTTCGACAATCTGATAAAGCCGAGGTCAGCGTTGTTGAGGCGATTATGCGATTACCATACCTCGATAGTGCTCAATTCAGATGCAGCGGCTGCTAACTGCTGCTCCGCGACCTTGATGGAAATATCGCTGAATCGAGGAAATTGATCCTTGAATTTGAGCGGCGTCTCCTTCGTGCGTGCAATACTGATCTCCTGGACAATGGGCCGGAATTTGATGCATGGAACAGTTACGCAGTAACGCGATGCGTAAACAAGTTCGAATAGGTCTGGTTGGATTTTCGTCGGCCTCCACAGATGCAGCTCCTCCAAAGCTTCAAGGTCATCTGAGCCAAAGTGTGAGTTCGACGACACTGATGATATTCATGTTATGCGGACATACCTCTCAATCTGAACACCTCGGCACGCGTACTGCTCTTCTGAATGTGGATGTGTCGCTGAGATTCCTGAATTACCGAGTTGGCTTCCTTCTTTTGTGCGTCAATTTCATCCAGCTTCTCTTGCAGACGCTCGAGCTTTGCGTTGGTCTCAGACACGTCTGCCCTGTATGCGTCCAGTGTCGCTCTATACATAATAGGATGGTTAAGACAATTCGCACAGGGACAGATCCGACTTACTCTTGTTCGGCAAGAGTAGCCTTGAGCTCAGAGAGGTAATCCTGGTCGCAATTCTCGATCTCAGCAGCAATCGCCTGTTCTTGCTCTAGTTCCGCCATGACTCGAGCATGTTCCGAGCGCAGCGAAGGAAGGATGCCTTGGGCTTGAGCGATGGTTGCCTCAAGCGTACGCGCATCCTAGAAGAAAGCAGTGTTGGTCATTCACTATGTACACGATTGAGAGGATGCACGTACATTCTCGAGGTCAGAGAACCCTTTCTCGGCGATTCCATGCAGCCCTTGCACCCACTGCAGTCGCCAATCATACCATTGTGACCGTGCATTCCCGTGGTTGTTGGCTTTGATGAGCTTCAATTGGTGCTATAAACGTACAGCGCGTGAAGTTTGGTAAAGGGACCATCGCAAGATTAAGTCATATACGGACCAGTAGCTCCTCTTTGACATCCTCGTCGGCGGCCGAATATTCCCTGAACAACGTCGGCGTAGCTATTGCTGCTTCCTCTTCAGCCTGGCGGTATATCTTCTTGCTATTCTCGATCCATGATTGGAGATCCTTCGCAACACGAGAATACTGCTCTAACTGAGGCGCATCTACTGTCATGGCGACGATATAGTCAGCAAGAGGGATGTCTTCCTGCGAGAGGGAAGAGCGTCGGCGAAGGGGTTGCAATTGTGATGGATGAATTGTCGAACGCCGAGGGGCAGTGAGCTCGTCCATGAAGCGAACACCCGTCAGTGCGAAGAACTGTTCTATGCTTATTGGAGGCTGCGAAAGATACATGCATAAGTCAGTGTCAAGAAGTAACTCAGTCGAAAGGTTCGTACGCCGTCATCCTCTGAAAAACTTTCTTGTTGCTGCAGGCCTGCCCGCCATTGCTCTGTCGGCCCTGCCACACCCATGGGATCGTCCAGCACGTCCTCGTCCATAGCTTGTTCTTGTTCATCATCTTGAGCAACGGCTGGTGCGGGACTAGAAGGGACTTTGATGACGCGACGGGCCGGTGACTGCGCCCTGGGCGAGCTGGCTAGATGCGGTTCCACATCTCCGATATCCTCGCGCTCGCGGCTGTCCTTCTGTTCTTGTTGGTGCGCAGAAATCGGAGAGAAAGGACGTTCAAGTATGCCACTGAGTTCAGCCATGCTGCCGACACTGGCGCGCCCTGCAGCACCAGGCACATTCTTTCTCGGTGATCCCGATTGCGTGAGTGTTGTGTCTGGAAGAATGGAGGGTCCAAGGCTCTTGCGTTGAGTAAAGTACGCAGATGGACGACGTAGCGTGCCGCTGACACTTGGACGGCGTCCAGCAGGCACATTGGACGTAACAGCCGGCGCAGCGTTCTTACGAGGAGATAGTCGACCTGCTGCAGCCATTGAGGCACGTGCTGCCACGCTTTGCCGCTTTGCGGGGCTTCCAAGGTCTCCCGCGACTTCACTTAAAACTGGACGTTTTACGGGCTGTGGCCGAGCAACAGGGGGTGCGAAAGCGGCGGTACCGGCTTTGCGAGGCGATGGTGGTGGTTTAGCAGGCACGCTTCCCGTCTGTGCAGAGAAGACTGAGCCAGGTTTGGCAAAGACGGGTCCAGGAGCAGATGGGGACGTTCCTTGAGTTGCGACAGAAACACTCTTCGGTGGAGGCGCACTAAATACAGTTGGAGGTGGCTGAAAGACAGACGATGGTGCAAGTCGTTCCCCCGTCCGATGGCCACTTGGATCGTCTGTCTCTGGAGATCGCGAAGGAGGGAGAGAAAGCTCGAGAAACTCCTCATTAGACTCAGGAGTTGGTAGTAAGCTGTGATGGTCATCTTGCTCCATGGAATCCTCATCTCCTCCAGAATCTCTTCGAAGGCTCGTGGGGTCCATTGAAGATGAGGTGAAGTCCGTCCCTCCCATACTTTGCCTCCAGACGTTGGTGAGGTTAAGAGTCTGATTTCCCAAACCCGGGTCTGACATGTCCATGGATCCGCCTTCTGAGCTCGTAAAGCTGTCGTCGTGTTGATCGGGTTCACCGCCCATCGACTGCCGCATGGCCAGGAGCCGGGTCTGCGCTGTAGTCAGGTCCATGTCTTCAGAAGTAGCCATGCTAACAGATTCCGCGTCTGGAGGATAGAGTCCGAGGTCATGGTAATCTTCTTCATCCTGATCGGAGGGTAGCGGCTCATACGGTGTATCCCCAGAATGTGTCATAGCGCGTAAAGCAAGCCATTCTTTGCTCGGAGGTTCTGGTTTGCGCAACGACTTGTTGAGAGGTACGGTAAACTCCATAGGCTGAGTATGCTCTCCCGAGGTTTCTCCTGTTGAAGATTGCGTCATGTCGGTGGACTGTGTGTGCTCATCAATAGATACATCACCGTCAACGGGTTCCGGCTCCTCTTCCGGAACGTGCACATTGTGCATTTCAGCGAGCACTGATCGAGGGATGACAGATGAACGCCTCTTTGCGCCCAAGCCAAGTGAAGCCCTAGATTTCCGTCGTTGAGGATTTGAGGGCATAGCTTCGGTCATATCCATGTCGTCTCCATCATCAAATTCCCCTGCGCCTTCGTCAAATTCTTCATCCTGGAGGTCAGAGCCATCCAGCAAGAACCCCGGAGGAAGCACCCCTGTATCGTCGAAATCCGAGTCTATTTCCATTGAAGCTTCACCGTTCTCGCTGAATGCAACGGATCTGCGCACAGAGCTTCGACGGCGGGAAGGCCCGGCCCCTGGATACGCATTTTCATCAGTCTGCAAAGGGACGTGAGGAGACGCCTCGGAAACAGGAGATGAGTTTGGGGACTGCGTGCTGTTGGTGTTCTGCTCTGCAACCTGGAAGAGTCTGACAGATGCATTGGGTGCGAAGCTGACGCGCCTTCCAAGACTCTTCCGTGACTCGGCGCGCAGGTCGCGCGTCAGCTCCATGGACTGTGTGGCGTCGTCTGGAATTGTGTCATCGGGAAAAGTCGCTTTCAAGATACTCTTGCGTGGTGCCTATAGAAACATAAGGGGTGACCTGTGTTTGAGGAGAAGGGATATTCGTACCAGCGAACGCCGTCTCCTGGCCGCAGGACTAAGCTGCTTCAGCACAGAATCTCCTGGCGTAATGCTGTGCGGTCGCCGTTTATGAGAAGGTCTGAACGATTTGGTATGTTGCGGGACCGCGATAGATTTTCGTCTTGATGAAGGAGAAGGCGCCATTCGATCTTCGAGGGATTTGTCCTTGCGATCGCGAGAGGGAAAGACAAGAGGATGCGCGCTGACCACCAAACAGCCTTAGCACGTGGGCGCGACGTGAACCTGGCACGTGATTAACGCGATCAACCTGTTGGCACGTGGGCGCGGGGCGCGTGTCGCGTGTCGGGCCTCTTTTGCCCTAGTTCCTCGTCGTTCCCTTCTCCTTCCCGCCTTTCATACGATCTTGAACAGATTCTCAGAACCAACATGACTACCAGAGCTAAAGCCAATGCTCCTGCTACTCGTGCAACAACTCGAACAACCAGGGCGACAGCGCAGGCTAGTGCTCCGACGACCTCCGCGCGAACAACGCGAACAACGACAAAGGCGGCACCTGCTAAGTCTACTGGTACAACACAGTCGTCGACTGCGCGAAAACCTCTGGTTGACCGAGACAATACGGCTGATGCAAAGGTTCCGATCACCAGGAAGCCCGCCACGAGATTACCAACGACGAAAGTGAAAGCAGTAACCATACCTGTAGACAACGATAGGGAGCCCATCAAGGTATTTTGACTAACATGTAGACTTATTTGCAACTCTGACCTCTTTCAAAGGCATTTCTGAGGCTGCGGCCTCACATCAACGCAGATGGACCGACCACCGCTCCTTACTTACAGACGCTGTCTGACACCTCCGTATTCATGTCCGACCCCCGCCATGAATCTTCAGTCACCGGAATCACGCATCCTCGTATTCGCCAATCAGTGGCAACTCCTTTTTCTACCTACACATTCTCCCATGTGTTTCCTGCATCAACCCAGCAGTCGGAATTCTTCACCAAGACAACCTTGCCTCTCGTCCGTGGTTTGCTGGATGGAGAGAACGGCCTACTGTTTGCGTATGGTGTTACCAACTCAGGGAAAACCCATACGATGCAGGGCGGAACGGCTGAGGGTTCTGCTGGTATCCTTCCACGCTCCCTAGACGTGATCTTCAACAGCATTGATGGCTTGCAAAGCAACTCTCATGTAAGTCAATTATCATGCGCATAGGAATTGATTGCTGAGTCTGCATACAGTATAGACCTGTTCGACTATACGGTGTAGAGCTCGCTGACGGCCCTCCTACACGAGGACCATTGCTCGAGAAGTTGTCACTTCCTTCGGATGAGCCCGTGTTCGCGGAGGTTTTGGCCGAGCACCTCGAGGCATCCACCGCATCCGATATCGACATTGATCCTACAGCGCTCAGTATTGATCGGAATCATGAGTATTCCGTTTGGATCTCGTACGCTGAAGTCTACAACGAAAGGATCTATGATCTTCTTGCGGACGTCTCCGAACCGGGAAATACTACATCTGCTCAAAGCCTGCTTCTCAGCCGGAAGGCTTTGCCTATCCGGCCTTCTCCTCCGTCTGATTCCCCAGATGGTATCTCGGGCAAGTACATCTCCGGACTCCAGCAGGTGAGAGTAAACAGTGCCGCAGAGGCGAAGAAGCTGGTGAAGCTTGGACAACTGCAACGTCGCGTCTTTGGGACCTTGGCCAACAGTCAAAGCAGCAGGAGCCATGGGATGGTCACGGTTAAGATACTCCGGAAGCATCGTGGCGAGAGAGACGTGCGTCCTTAAACATGTTTCTGCCTTGTTACTGACCTGGATACATCTCGAATACAGGAACCTTCGGCTTATCACACTGCACGGCTGACGCTCATTGACCTTGCTGGTTCGGAGCGCACAAAGCACACGCAAACCACTGGTGATCGCTTGAAGGAGGCAGGTAACATCAACAAATCCCTCATGGTCCTCGGACAATGTATGGAGGTCATGCGTTCCAACCAACGCCGTATCGCACAAAGCCTTGCAGGACCCAAGAACGAGCGTTCGGATACCAGAGACGTGAAGAAGACGCTCGCCGTCGTGCCCTTCAGGCATAGTAAACTGACTGAGATTTTAATGGATTATTTCGTTGGCGATGGTCGTGCAGTGAGCTGGAGTTCTCTTTTAATCAAAGATTCCTTAGATTAACAAAATCCTGTCCAGGTCATGATTGTCAATGTTAACCCGTATGATACTGGCTTTGACGAAAACAGCCACGTCATGAAGTTTGCTGCGCTTGCAAAGGATATACAGACACCTGCACCAACACAACGCATTCCACCAATTCCAACCAAGCTCTCGCAAGTCGCCGCGTCGGGCATCCCTGTTTCCCAACGAACGGGCGGCGCTTTCGGACATCACACGCGGAAGGTCACCCTTTCGACCGGTGGCCAGGGCGGCAGAAAGGTCAGCCAAACACAAGTGGAAGTTCTCGAAGGTCCGCAAATCTTTCTACACATATTAAGATGTACTGACTGTCGACACAGTGGATGAGGATCCACACGATTCAAGCGATGATGATGATGATGATGAGCCGCCCAATGCTCTGGTGGAAGCTTTGTTCGACGAACTCGAAAACATGCGTTTGCAGGTGCGCTCATAGCCGCCATGGACCTAATAAGTTGGCTAAATTTTGGGTCCTCGCTATAGTTGTTCGACGCTGAGATGCGCTGTGCGATCATTGAGGCCGACACACGGGAGGAAGTCATGCAAGAAATGGAACATCGTATCGAGAACATGGAAAGAATGTTCGCGCGCAGGCTCATGAACGAAGTACGTACCAGACATTTCATCTTCAGGCATTCATCTCATTTACTGAAGGTCGAACAAAACGAGATGAAGATGGACGCAAAGATCGATATGCTCCACCAGTCAGGTCTGTTCGGAAAGACTCCGGGCAAAGCGAGGCGCGTCATTCAGGACATGGAAGAAGAGGAAGACGTCGAAATGGGCATCGTGAGTGTCGCTGGTTATGACGTGCACTCGCATTAATCTTAACACACAGATGGGGGAAGGTTCAGAAGATGAAAGCATCTATCCTCCAAGCTCTGCTGATATCAGTCGCTCCAACACGGCTTCTCCTCTTGCTCACAAGGGTGGACATGTAAAGAGCAAGCCTCAACATGGAAGAATTTCACAAGTCATACCAATGCCTGCTAGCTCCGGCGCCGAACACTCCTATCTTCCTTCTGATGACGAGGGCACAGAAACCGAAAGCCGAGCGAGTGAGGATGTTGAGGAGGGTGATGACGAGGGTAGTGAAGACAGCACCGAGGAAGGCCAAGAGGGGGAGGAAGAGGAAGAAACTGAAACTGAGGTCTTCTCCGAAGATACCCAAACCGAGTCCGATGACGACTGGCAACCAGAGCAAGAAGTCTCCAAGACCTCAAAAGCTCAGTCGAAGACCAAGGCATCCCTCGTATCTTCTAGTTCAACATCTTCAAGATCCTACCTGGCCAAAGACGAGAGTGAATTCTTCACGACGCCACCCTCACCCGTCTTCGCTACCGACGCTAAAACCCAGAACATGAGGAAGCGAACGTCGCGCTCGTCGGGGAGGAAGATGTCCGAGCTCGCTGAGGATCTCGAGAAGCTGGGCCTATCCGAAGATGCCGATGTCAGTTCGTCGACCACTGCTAACCAAAGTCGGCGATCTACTCGCAGCTCTGGGACTAAGAAGTCGTCTCGGGCCAAAGGCTTGGATACTACACCGGAGGAGTGGGACGAGTTTGATGCGGATGACTCCGCCATCATTGTCCCAGCAAAGTCAACTGGCGTGGGCAGATCGGAGAAGAAGAAGAAGAAGAAACGGTAGGTTGATTCCGTAGCTTGGATTTCACTCAAAATTCTGAAGAGCGCATCGACAGACAACTCGGAAACAAACCTGTGGTCACGGAGGATCAGATTGAGCAAGCAGTGGGCAGGATCGCTCAGTCAGACAGCGGAAAGAGCATCAGGCGGATGACCAGAGCCAGCAAATAACTCAATTAGCTGAGGTATTCTTGATATCATGCAGGGGGTGCTACGGTATTATCGGAGTACACTAAATCGTAGACCAAACCGAAACTTCTGTGGTGAATGACCTGTGCAGCTAGTCTGTCGCCATGGACATAGTGTGATGATCTGCAGTACGTGGCACTCTACGCACTACAGTAATTTCCTCGCAACAGGACTTGACTTGAAGCGTCAGTCGGACGTTCGAATTGAGGATCGTTCCCAAGGGCTTCTTTCAGGTTCTTAACACAGAACGACTATCTTCTGTGTGAGATCTGCTCGGACACTACTTTCAGGTGATAAGATAAGATCACATTTTCATCTCCGCAGCTGCGCTAACTTCGTGACGAGATCGTAGCGGCGCAAGCACCGATTCCCTTTCTCTCGCTCATGAAACCCTTGAATCCATTTGATCATTACGTGTGGTCCGCTTCACTGATACTATGTTCTTTATCTTATGGATACTCTCCCCTCGTGCCATTTTGTTACGGTCATCTTGTGCTCGGCCCCAGCAAACTGAATAGAAGCACCCAAGAGCACAAAGAAAGCCCAAACGCTTGATCTTGAGCTCCCTTGAAAAGTTGCCGCGAGTTCGGGCCCTTTCTTATACAATACGATGCGGTCAGTCCGTATGATTTTGAGCTACTTAGTCTCGATTTAGATATGCTGCCGATGGCTCGTTAAGCGCTCGTCAAGAGACCTCAAGATATCAATGTGTAAAGAAGTGTTCTCATGGTTCTAAATGTAAGTAATGCGCATGTTGTCCGTCTCGCATTTTCTGTCCCCCATTTACAACCCATTCAACACCACCTCATCCGATCCACAACCAACTCATTGAGTGCTCGTATCTCTTCATCCCATGCCTCGATGCTGATTTTCGCCTCAGTCACCTACTAATCTGGGCTGTGGACACGGCAGGGATGTGTTGACGTGACAGGCGGCCAAGGTGAGTGCCACCTATTCCAGAGATCTTTGTGAACGCGATAACGACGAGAAGGTAGCACGACACGAGAGCGTTGTGAATGGGATAGCGGTGAGAGCGCATGCAGGAGACCAACACGATGTTCGCCAATGGCCCCCCTTCGTGTATCGTCGGCCAGTGTACACCACAGTCAGGGATGATAGGGAGCGTTGTCATCCTCCCACTTCGCCATGCCTTCGATATCTCTCGCAGCCCGTGCCTCCTGTCAACACCCAAACGCTCGCCGACCTGCCGCATCAATGCATCACCCGTAGCCTCTCGCCCTCCCGCAGCCTCTCGCCCTCCCGCGCACCCTGCTACATCACCCGCGCCCAACTCCTGCGCCCGCGCCCACTCCTGCGCCCGCAGCACGCCCGCCCCGCAGTATACATGCTCACCGCCAATGTCAGCAGCATGCAGCATCCGCGCTGTATAACTGCCTGCCGCGTGCGCGTACCTGCCCATCCTCCCGCAGTATTTTCGCATCCGCGCCCGCCTGCGAGTCCGTCCACAGCGTGTCTGCTACCCGCGCGTCTGCATTCCACATTGCCCCCATGTACGGACATCCACTCCGCCCCTGCGTGTACTTCCTGGAGCATGCACGTGCACGCAACATGCCTGGCCGCCCGCTTGTGGTACCCAAGTCCGCCCATGACCCACAGCACACCTGCCCAATGCATGCACGCATGCAGACCATCAGCGCACCAGTGGGGCCTGCAGATTTTCAGTCAACACTTCGATTGAGTGTTGGTACGACAACTTACCCAGCATCTACAGCATCCATTCCCGTCAGTGCAGAATCTCTGATACGTGTTAGCGGTATTAGCTCACCTCCGGCATGCCAGGCGCGCCCTTCGGGCCCTGGTACCGGAAGAAGATCAGCACTGTCCCAGGCTTGATCTCTGACTGGTTTTAAGGATTGTAGCGCACGTATCTTACCATGTACTACCGTAGGATATTCTAGAAAATGGAAATAAATAATCATGAGCTTTCGAAAATTCCTGAGCACCAATATCTTCCGCATGAGGCGATAGATGCCCGAGATGTGTGGGTGTCATAATTTATGATCATTGTCACTGCATCAACATTCAGTCCTCATTGTGGCTTTCACAAGTCACGTCCCACTGAAAATGCCTGCGGACCAGGACCGTGAGCGACATCTGAGCGAACTTGGACTGGCTGCATGCTAATATGTTTGATTTCGGCCTGTGGGAAAAAATCTGCTTCGCACGTGACGGCGTTCAAAAAGTGCCCCACACAACCCTTTCGAGAGAAAGGGAACTTCCAGTTGGCGCAAGTTGCTCGATGTCTCGACTTGCGCATTCTACATGTTTTTCCGACGCTTCTGCGATCTCAACTGCCAGCCTCTACTACGCAATTCCGATCATGAACGAATAACATGAGAACAACTTTTTGTCCCTTTGCACGGGATCGGTTGCATCACATCAAATCATGCAGTTGCATGCATACTCAGCGCTCCATGAATTATTCAATTCGCACCACACCCTTCACGAAAACTCCAGCAAGTCTCATCTCTGACGTAGAATTTCCCGTTTATCTCAATCTGGGTCTAGTCTTTGGTCTTACATGAATAATCAGGTCCGATGGAAGACAGTCTTGCTCCGGTCACCCGCGCCTAGCAAGACCCACTACTGTATCATGTATGTACACAATTCTCCACGATGACCTGCTCTAATTTTTTGTTCCGCTCTTGACTTCATGTTGCCAAGCCGAGCGTCATGTTGAGGTCATGTCCTCGATCCAGCGAACAGCAGAGGTATATAAGACATGGGTGCTTTGCTATAAGGCTGCATCCAGCAGTCTTCTCTCGATAGCCAACATCGTAATATCGTTCTCGAATTTAAACCTCGCATCTTATCATCATGTCCGCTCAAGACACCGGAAACCTTGCTCGTGGCCACAAGGTATGATTTTCTTGTTTTACTTGTGTAGTTGTGCGCACTTAATGCATCGCCTCAGGCTGCCATCCACAACCCTAGGGTCTCTGAGGAGGCAAAGGAGCACTCCCGCCAGGTCCTCGATGAGATCGAGAGAGGTGACGTGCAGCAGACGCAGCAGCGCGGGGGTGAGGAGGGGGGTGAGCGCGGCGGCTCCACCGACGAGGGTAAGCCGGGAGGTCGTGTTCTCGGTGGTTACAAGGCTACGCTGAAGAGTTCGTGTCCTCTCTTCATTCTCGTCCGTTTTGCTCGATCTTAGTTTGCAATCTTTAGATCCAAGGGTCAGCGGTGAGGCAAAGGAGCATGCGAAGGAGGTCCTTGACGACAACGACGCGCTGTGATCATGTCGGCGCCATCACGTCCAGCGTAGCCGAGACATGTTGGTCACGACTCACAATCAGGAGTCTCTTGCAAGAAAAAAGCATGTATAGCAGTTATTAGCGACAGAATGTATTAGTAGGCTCATACTTAATTGATAAATAATCTTCTGCAAAAAGTCTCAGCGTCCGAGACGGATTGTATAGTTGCAGTTGTAGCTTCTATCTTCAACTTCGTAGTCTCCCACAGGCAGACCTTGAAGAAGAGAGTTGATGAGTCGATCTCTCTCATTACAACTTCGTCGCAATACTTTAATTCTCCAAATCATATTTTTAAAATGCCGAGCTTACATAAAGGCGCTATAGCCAAGTGGTTACGGCGACAGATTAGAAATCTGTTTCCCTTTGGGAGCGCAGGTTCAAATCCTGCTGGCGTCGGTAAAATGGTTTATCGTCTTCAGTTTTTGGCTTTTCCATCCCTCTGTTGGTTAGTCGTCGAAGCTTCTTGAGTCCCCCGGCGTGTGATGTACTTTACACATCAGGATTTAGTCAGCACGCGTGTTCCCCGACGCGACGCGCCGTGCCTTCTCCGATGATTCCAACGCCCGATCTTTCACATCTCACAAAAGATGACTTCGAGCATGTTTATGAACCGGCAGGTGTGCTCAAACTTTTGAATTCTCAGTAATAGCGAAATGCAAGCAACATACAGAGGACACATTTTTGCTTCTAGACGCACTTGAGGAGGATGCCTCTACACTGCGCGAGCTCAGACCTCGGATATGTCTTGAGATAGGGTATGTCTCTCGCATATTCTCTACAGATTGTAAAAACCGAGATCACTTTGCAGATCGGGCTCAGGTTGTGTGTCGAGTTTTTTATGCACGGTCCTCGGCCCCACGAAGGCCTGCGAGTTACAGCATTCTTTCCTGCGCCATACAAGCACTGATACTACATTTACAGTGCATCTGTGCACGGACATAAACCCTTGCGCTGTTCGCTCGACCTTCCTCACAGGCCAGAAAAATAAGGTGACGTATGTTCAGCCTCCGAAACCACGGAATGGCTCATCTCCCCGGTCCAGCAGACCCCTCTCGATCCTATCGTCGCTAATCTGTCCGCACCGCTCCTCAAACGCCTAGCACATTCTGTAGATGTCCTCCTCTTCAATCCGCCATATGTCCCTACATATGGAGAAGAGGCGGAAGAGGCACAGACTGGGGCAGACATTGCTGGAGCATGGGCGGGAGGCTTAGACGGTATGCGAGTGACGGATCGGCTCCTCGCACAGGTCGACGTGAGTTCTTTACCACTTCCCTAATGTTCAGAAATGTAGAAATAACGACCATCGTAATAAGACCCTGCTCTCTCCGCACGGACGTTTTTATCTCGTAGCAGTCAAGCAGAACGACGTTCCTAACATCCAGCGTCGTATGTTGGATGAATTCGGACTTCGCAGCGAGGTAAACGAGCATTTCATTCTATCTCTGAAGGAAGCCTTAGTTAACTCCTTACCGTAGATTGTAATTCAGCGCAGAGCAGGACGGGAGCACCTTTTTGTAGTTAGGTTTTCGCGATAGGACATGTCCCTTATGTCGACCGTTGTTCGACTCGAAAAAGACATGGGATTATTGCGATACAAGGAACGAGCGACTCTCAAAGCGAAATGTAGCTAAATACGTGACGTGGTGCCGATTTTACAAAGATGATGCATTCGGAGGGCAATATAAGTGTGTGTGAAGGGGAAAATGCAAGAGGTAGAAGGGATGAAAATGCAGTAGGGATGATGCCGAGGCATCGTCCATTACAGCGCCGAGGTCATCGAGCGTAACTACCGTATCTTCCACAGAAAATAGGGGCTCAGTAAGTAGGACATTCATAGGTGAATAAGATAGAGATTGCGGAAGTTCAGAGGCCGGTACGAGGTAGATCAGGCGTCCGTCATGAAGTTAAGACAGGCAAGCGTCCTAAGCGTCCTTGTCCGAACCAGGTCTCCGGGCCCGTAGACTAAATCGAGATGGCGACCCAAGACTACGTTCTGTTACAGATGTGGTCGAGCGGCGACCAGCAGGCACGACATCAGCGTCGTACTCCAGCCTTAATCGGAGAAGCCCCTGTCCATCTCGCAATTCCACGAAAACGTCAGCGGAAGACTGGCCAGTCGGCCGGACGTGTCGCCAGATCTGTAACATGTCCATCAACAAGCTATCATCATCGGGCATGCAAAGTAACTTACGTCGACTTCTGCCTCTCCAAGCATCTTGTCCTTGCCGAGCGTTTTGTGGTCCCATATCCAGGCGTACAGCTTCGATATTGCCGGATTGGCAGAGAAAGTGAACGTCTCGTTCCTATATTATTGATTCTTCGTTATGAGCGTCTTGTAAATCTCCCGACGAAAGTAATGAAACTGACCACTCGGGTGTAAGCGTCTTGCCAGCATGTTTCGTCTTCATCTCCTTGTCGCCGACTCGGACCACGGCATACGGCTTGACACTGTCTGTCTCACCCAGGTCTTTGGCATCCAACACCGTCACCTTCAACGTCCCGTTCTCGAACTCGCCATGACTCGGCGGTGGCGTAGTCGGTGCTACGGACAGTTGGTCACCGGCGACCATCCGATCTGACATACCAACTGGTTGAGACATTTGAGAGCCAGGAATATCCGGTACCGGACCACGGCCGTCCATGGCAGGTTGTGAAATCACACCATCCTTGAAGTCTTCGTCCTTATCTCGTTTGAAGATACCAGTGACTCCATGGAAGACGCCCTTGCCAGCTCCGATAGGAAGAGCACCTATTTGTGTCATAGCACGTCCAGCCGTCGAGAAGGTCGACGTATTCTTGCGTGACCTTGCGATGATCTCGGGCTGGAAGAGGAGACTGACACGAATGGAACCCTTCTGTCCATGCTTATCTGAGTGAAGAGGTAGAACACGCTCAACCCCGTTGAAGGGCTCCAGGTCTTCCAAGTTGATCCGGGCGGAGCCCAGTGACTTAGCTTGCTCAATCTGGTTCCAGTCGAAAACCTCAACATGGAAGTCTGCTTTAACACGAGATGGCTAGACAGACAATGAGATTCCAAGACGACTCTCATATGACAATGCACACGTACAACGTTGACGAAGAAGTCCTCGCGCCACTCTGGACTAAGGGTTTTCTTTTTTGTCTGCGATTTGTACACCCGCTGCCCATTGAGAGTGAACACAGCGAAAGGATCTGATTTGCCTGGCTCTCGTTATCAGCAGGAGATTAATTTTGAAACGGAAGCGACTCACCTCCTCTGTCTACGGCGCGAATCTCTTGGCCGTCAAGGAGAACAACCCGAAGGATACCTTGATCTATGAACCGTCAGAATCGATGTGTGCTTGATCAGGGTAAAGCAGATACATACTGTTGATACTCTCTCGTGGCTCAAGTTGGACTGGTACGGGAACATAACGCGACTCAACCTCGACTTTCCCGACGACTGCTTCGTCCTGATCGACAAGAGTATATGTCTGAGGTGCATCCTACAACCCTAAAATCAGCGACGGCCCAAACCTGTCGATCGAAAAGCAACGCACTAAAGTCTTATTCAAGAACGCCTTTGCGTCGCCCTTCCACTCGCCGAGAATGTCATCCTTATCGCCTTCGTCCGCCGCATTGAGTCTTAGCCACACACGGCCGAAGTCGAGCTCTTTGAGGAAGCCTTCACCGACGTGTGCCCAATGCGCCTTGTGGCCCGTTGCTCTGGCCGTGCTGAACGCAGGCCAATAGGCATCGTCGAGCAGAACCTCGAGCCTCGCCTTCTTCGTGAGCTCGCCCGACCTGACATGGAACACAATGACGCCCGACTCTAAGAATAAGCATGAAAATGTGAGCATCCTGATATAGAAGCAAACAAACAAGCCGATGGAACGCACGTTGCTGGAGCAGCTCCTCTTTGCTCATCTCAACGCCCTCCTCCTCTTCTTGCTTTGCTTCATTCCGCTTCGACATGTCCGTCTTGCCCGTCTCCGCAGTGTGTCCCGTCTCGCCTGTCTTATTCGACCGGTTCGTCTCCGCCGTCTCCCCGCTGCGCACTGACTCCGTCTTCGAGCGCGTTGTGTCCGCCGAATTCGACTTCTTGTGCGCCTTCACATTTCCGTTTGCGTTTGCATTTCCGTTTGCATTCGTGTCCCCATTCTCAGATGTCGGTGCAGACGCGGTGATACCCTTCGGTACAACCTGTGCGTCGATTTTAGAGCTCGATACCGACAAGCCATCGTCCGGCACGTCGTCGCCCTCTCCCTCTTCCGCGACCTCCTCCACAATTGCCTCCAGCTCTGCGGGCTTGGTCTCGAACTCGACGCCCTTCAGCGCGATGGCAGGCACGAACTCCGCGACGTAGTGCAAGTTGCCCTTGAATGTCTTGCCGCGGTCCAGGCGAATTGGGTCTGCAGCATCTTTCTTGCCAGTCGATTGGTAGTGGAAACGTGGGTCTTTAGGTTCTTTGGCTTCTACTGCGAGGTCGGACACTTTCAGTTCAACGGTCCCCAGGGTGCGATCCTTCGTGAGATGCTGATAGTCCATAACCTCGAGCAGCATGGTTTCCCGCAGCGAGTGAACTGGATTATAGATAATTTGGTCCCACTCGGGGTTTAGATCTAGGCAAAGGAAGTCAATGAACCTGGACTACCACGTCTGTATGCGAACTTACTATTGTTCACCACCTCCGTCCTAGCCTGAATTGTGTTGTTCACTAAGACACGCACGTATGGATCGCTCTGCAAACGAGATTTCAGTCGTCAGCCTGCACAAAACACCGATTACACGTACTTTCCCACCCAAAGCAGCCTCCACGTTCTTCACATCCGTTGCCTTCTTCAACCACAACCGCACGACACCAATCGGCGGCACATACTGCTCCGCCCCATGGACGCTACCCGCCATATTCAACGGCTTCCACTCGGCACTAAGGCGTATCCGCCCGGTCTTGCACGCGCTGAGCGGCCACCAGTCACGGCCCGCCTCCTTGCGCGCCTCGAGCAGGTCCTCGAGGCGCACGCGCATGTAGCCGATCACGGGGTCCTTAAGGAAATCGCGGTCGTCGATGACTTTCACGGTGATGACCGACGAGAGGCGGTCCGTGCACAAGAACTCGGTCGCGGACTCCCACACGGGCTGAAGCGTGTGTTTGACTTTGGAAGTCTCGTGTACAGGAGTCTTCGAATCGCCAAGGTAGACCTTCGCAACGGGATTCAGGTCGGTCGTATGCACCTTGGACGAATCGAGGTCTTTGCATTGGTGGACGACTAGACGGACGATGCCCACAGCTGTGAAGAGAGTGCAAAGTGGTCAGCGTCTACCCAGACCAGATCAGAAGTGAAAAGCATGTGCTTACTGCTTTCCGGAAGCTCTTCCACACCAAATTCATTCATCTCAGGCTTCAGCACAGGATAGTATGACACGTCGAAACGCAGCTCGCCCCTCTCCTTGCCGTCCTTCAAAACGGGCATCTCGAGATCCTCCTGAGTTGCGTCTTCCTCAAGCTTGCTGAGTTCGAACAGGGTAGCGCCGAGCTCCGTGTCCTTGCGGTGCTCGTTGTAGTCGTATAATGTGAGAACAAGATTCTCAGTGAGGTTGTTAACGAGCAGGAACTTCGTCTCATTCCAACTAGGATTATAGCTGCGTTGAAGCAACGGTTATCAACAGACTTTCTTCAACCTGGAACGCGCGGGATGACTCACGTGCTATGTTTGTATTTTGTTTTCCCCAATTCCGCACGATTGTTGATGCTGAGACTGACATATGGGTCGGGTGTACCGCCGCCAATCTTGCTCCCCTTGAGACTCCGCGCATTGTGTATGGTGATCTGGACCACACCAATAGCAGAATCAAGTGGCGTGCCGGACAGTAGTTGTTCCAGGTTCAAAGTGAACACGTTGGGGTCGTACATCATAGGACCTAGAATGGAATGGATCGTGTCGCGGATGAAAGATGAAAGGCCTGGAATCTGCATCGACAGGTGGTGCATCAATTCACATCTCAGCATCATTTCAGTAGCACTTTTCACCCACGTTGGCAATATCAAACCCGAATGTCTCACCTCCAATAGGTTTGAGCACGTAGTCAATCACAGGCTTCTCGAGGAACGAGATGTCCACGACCTGGATGTGCGGGAAATTGGTCATAAGCTTCATGCGTATCCGCAGGAGCCCGCTGAACGTCATGTCCTCCACTAGGACAGGCATGGACGCGACAGCCACGCCTTTCCCGACACGAATGGAGAGCACGATCTTAGGGTTGCATTTTGTTGCTTGCTGACGCGGTGTCAAGTCGGATAAGTCATTCGGGGTGAATGAGAGGCCCCAATCCATCATGACGATGTCCTCTGCCGTTCGCGGGAACGTGCGAACTTTGTCTATGCGCGGAGACTTGCTACCGAGAGTGAAGCTGCTGAGACGCATCGATTCCAGAAAGGGTGGGCAGTTTGTGCTAAGGACCTGGTCGACGGAGGCGACGATAGTAGCAGAGAGCACGGGCTCGTATATGAGCCAGAAGCGCTCGAGGAACTCGTTCATCCAGTCAGCAGACTCGTGCTCGGATGCCAGACGGGTCTTGACAAGCTCACGCTGAATATCGTCGCGTGCGCGACGACGAAGACGTGCCATAGAGGTAGCGTAGTAGGTGTTGCAGACCGCGAGGATGATGAAGAGCCATCCCCACCCAAAGCTGAACCGCGTGAGGAAATGTGAGGCAAATACGGCCTAGAGGATGGATATTCATAACCATAGGGGAAACAATAGAGGGCGGGACCTACGAAGATTATGATGGTGGCATTATGGTACCAGTCACCATAGAACTGGTCTGAAATAAAGGCATGAAGCATGCGTTTGTCCTTCTCGTCTTCATCCTCTTCAACGTCGATGCCTGTGAAAGTACGCCAGCCAATCTTGTACCAGTCGGGTATGGGTGGCGCTCGACCGGCAGGGAAAGCACCCGGAGTCTGGGGGTGGCCTGCGTCGGCGGCAGGCTGTCCATCGGGACCTGGAGGCTTCTTGTCCACATCCTCGATGGTTATTGTGGGAACGACACCCTTGGCACCTGTATCGATAGGGACCTCTGCCTATGTATAAGAGGACCGAAGAGGCTGCGAAAAGCAAGAGCGCGTACCTCTCCCGGCAAGTTGATCCTTGTCGGCATCAACTTTAGTCTTGAGCTGGTCGCGTCCAACACCTGCAGCCTTGGACTTGTCTTGTGGGGAGGAATTAGGGTCAAAAGTGTGCACTGCGAGGTTAGCCTTGTCAGCGTCCTGCTTCAGAATGTTGTTGGCTTGCGCCTGCGCGGGAGCCCCTGGGGGTACGCCATTGGTCGGGAGAGAGGTCGCCATTGGCGAAGTGGGTGAAGTAAATTACAGTGGGACGGAGAGTCAGTGATGGAGGAAGTAGAGGGGATATGGACTGGTGGAGTGAAGGAGTGTAGTGGGCTGTAAAGCTCGGAGACGTAGCGGCGTCCATATTATCCCTGATGTCACTCCCTTCCTCTTCCGTCTACCCGACGCCGGTGAGCCGGTGAGCCCGGCCCTTTCTTTGCCTCTATTTGGCATCCGGGACCGCCATCGCCGACATCAACGTCAATGACGCTGCAGGGCACGGCCATGGTCGACAATGACAATACCGGATAGTGGCACGTTCTACAACGCAACGTATCGATGTCTTCACGCCACGTCGTGCACACAGCTGCGGAGTACCGTCGCAACAATAGTGCCATTCTTAGATCTGCCCATTTACCCCGGATGCCACTCTGATTGTTCTTGAAGCTTGTCAGGAAGATCAACTTCAATTTCTTTTCAGCGCCCTACACACTTCGTCGCCATTGTTCTAATCATGTCCATTGCTTGCGGCGCCCCGCACAACCGCCGCATCTGTGCTCGCAGTTCCGCATGTCAAACACGGGCTTCCGATCTTGCAAGTCTTCAGACTCTCGATCTGAGGCATATGCCGAACACGTTCCGCACTAGTACCCCACACCTCCCTCGGCTTCCAAGAACAGAAGAATGGTCGCCATGCTAGTGCTATTACACTGATTCTCGTCCTATACTGCTCTTGCTCGGCCTATCAGACTCACAATGCCGGTCCACTCCCGGGTCTCCTGTCGTTAGTTTATGGATGAACTTACCATTTTGCGCTGGCCGCTGTTTTCCGGAACCTATGGCCGCGACACGGGCTCGCCAGACCTGGAGAAACCGACGCTTATCGTGGTGCATCATCCTTGCCAGCCTATGCTATTGATGCCTGTTCACCGGCAAGACCTAGCGCTGAATCCGCATGGGCACCATGAAGCTCTTGTCGTGCTGGCGCTTATCGACACTCTGGGCATAGAGGTACGGCACTCTTTCTTCTTGCGCAGCAGCGCACCGCAAAACGCTCTTAGCAACGCGCAAACCTGTCAACCCGTCGCATCATGGTACCCCCGCGCTTTTGCCATTAAGCTTTCGATCGTCTTCTCGACACAACCTGTCAGCACACTTTCTATTGGACAAGGCCACCCAAGTTAATAACAACTTAATTCAATCAGCTAGGTGCTAGCTAAGTCTTTGGCGCCGCGTGTGGGCAGCGTGGCTCATCTTTTTATGTCGCCAACACGCGTCTGTGGCTGTCGAGCGCGTCACGACTCTCGAGTTTGGCTCTTATAAAATGTTCCCCGTACGTCTTGAACTTATTTCGCTCCATAGCATCACCTTGACAAAAATTCCGAGGGCAGGGATATGGCGCTTCTTTGGACTGGCAGATAGAGATTTCCCGACCGACACGTCTACAAGAGCCATGGTTTTATGACCTTTACTGTATCACATAATTTAATGTTGGGGCTAGCTTTCAGTTTACTTCATAAGTACGTGCTTAAAGTACGTCTGTTGGAAATATCCCAGTTCACTGCGTGACACCTTGCATTTATTACCATCCCGCCCAATGCTCGCCACGAGAATGAACGCAACGATTCTGTCGCGCTTACAGAGCTCCGAGATAAGTGTGAATGCAGCATCGGAATTGCAGCCATATCGTGTCTTTTTTTTTGACGCATCTTTTGAGTCGAGTCTTCTTATCATAAAGTTCCACTAGGTTACTTACGGTCTGTTGAGACGTGCTGTGACCTTTCTATTTGATAAAGGACTGAACAATTATATATGTACATCGGCTCTTCTGCTAGCACTCTGTTCATGTTGTCGCATAAGCGATGTTCGACACAATTTCGAGAGCCTCTAAGGCGATCTTCCGAGAGACGATACTGTTCAATTGTCCGTGACCATTTATAGTCCCAACAGTATGCGACTTGGAGCTAAAGTTCGGCGTCAACCATCTGTAATACCAATCTACGTTCATAGGGACCTGGAATGAACTCCTACACCACCAGAGAGCCGTCTCAAATCCCGCAACCCGACATGCATTGTCTAACGATCCTGCGATTGTTATGAGCAGACCGTACTAAATATGAGAGACGGAACGGAGACACACATGGACGTCTTGACGTTGAACGTTCATGATGCCGATGCCGAAGCGTCAGAGGCGTCCGTCGGCGTTGCGTCTGATGCACTGTCAGTGGCATCGCCGCCGTCCGTAGGGTCATCTGGAGTGTCTGTCGGTGTTGCGTCCGATACACTGTCAGTAGCATCGCCGCCGTCTGTGGGATCATCTGGAGTGTTCGTCGGTGCTACGGCCGAATCAGTGCCGCTGGCATCAGGAGCATCCGTCGGTGTCGCGTCCGAAACGCTATCAGTGGCATCACCGCCGTCCGAAGGGTCTGGGGTGTCCGTCGGTGCCGCGGCCGCGTCAGTGTCGGTGGCAGCAGACGCGTCTGTCGGCGTCGCTGTAGAAGCACCGTCACCGCCGTCGCCACCGTCGCCGCCATCGCCGCCGTCACCGTCGTCACCGCCATCGCCACCAGAAGCGTCTGGGGAGGGGGTGGCTACCGTTCCCGGGGCTGAATCTGTACCGCTGGGATCGGTCGGGTCGTCGGTGCCCATGGGCGGCATAGCTGAACCAGTAGCGCTGGGGGAAACACCGCCATCTGTGGAGTCACCAGAGCCGCCGCCACCGCCCTGCGCAGAGCAGCCGCCTGCGTAGTTCCCGTGCTCGTCAGGATACTGCCCGTTGCTGTTGGGATAGTTCCCACGATCGTCGGGATACTGGCCTTTGGCATTGGGGTAGTTTCCCCGGCTATCAGGACAGAGGCCCTTTAAGTTGGGGAAGAAGCCATGCTGACAGGGTACTCCCGAGGGGGTCGAGCCACCGGCACCATTCGTGCCAGTAGCAGGGACGGAGGGAGTGGGGAGAGGCCCAGAAATGATGCCGCCGGAAAATGAGGCATCCGTAGGACTGGGGGCAGATCCGCTGTCGGTGTCTGTAGGGGACGGTCCATCATCACCGCCTGCGTCAGTGGACCCGCCGTCCGCGGTCGTGTCGGTGGGGTCCGGGTCGTCAGCAGAACCTGCTGACGACGCTGAACCGGAGTCGTCGGTTGGGTCTGCAGAAGCCGAGTCCGAGGCACTGTCGAAGTCACTGTTGTATGAGTGTTTTAATGACTCCCAAATTCAGTGATGCTGTGATTGAGAACATACGATGAAGCAGTGGTAGAAGGGTCAGCAGAATCGGTCGCCTGTCTGCGCAAATGGCTGACACTGGATAGTGCTGTTGGAGCAGGGTTGGCAGCATCTGTCCCCATTTGACCCAGATAAGATAACGCCGACGGTGCTCTGGGGATCGTTCCGATCAGCGAAAACATACCAACATGCTAATGTTCAGATGACTCACGGTCGGATTGGCATTGCGAGAGACGATGTCATATGCGTCGCGATGAAAATCGCCGCAGTGACGGCGGCAGCAGTCCTAGTTGAAGAACGCATGTCTAAAGAGATTTAAGAGACGTGAATGTATAGCAAAGCCGGGAGTTTTTGGTGATGAAGAATGAACGAAAATTGTTCAAGCGACCAGCACTATGAACTTGGTGAAGAGGAAGGATGAGCGAACCAGGCTAGAGAATCGAAAACAGCAGCCCTCGCCTTTTATACGGAACACGCTACGCTACGGTGCCCGTTCATACAACAATTATGGCGGTGCATGTCAGGGAAGGTGGAGATCAGTGCTCTAAACGTGCAAACCATCAAATCTCGATCAGCGGAAACCACATTTACCGGAGATGACGGCGTAAGTTGAACAGCATCGAATACACATGGACAAGCCCAACGGCTCACGAAGTATCAGCAGACAAATTTGACGGGATATAGGGAGCTAACAGAATCTCTCCATGGGTTTGGATATGCTCTCAGGAAGGTGAAAACCGCGAACCCCAATCACTATGCCGATAGTGTTGATATCAATGTGAAGGGGCCATACCCGTTTCGAGAATGCAGGTTAAACACCACCAGGCGATGCCAGGGTCCAACCCATTGCAATCTCCATGGGGCCACTCTCCACCGAACGTAGGCCCGGCTCTATGTATGATAAGTATACCGACAGGATCTAATTATGATGCTGGCTCAGCGTCGGGTCCACATTCTATTATAAGATGATGCGACCTACTGAAGACTGGAGACCGTCTCCATATCCCTGTCGGGAAAATCAGGCTGCAAGTGTAGTACCGCAAATGCAATTGAGATCCATTCTGTTGCTACACAACCCGTTGAGCGTTAAAAACGCTGCACAGAGGTTAAAATTAGAATTATTAGGCACTGATCATCGTAGAATGAAATGGGGAAGATAGATCGGAATGGACCAGGACATCGTAAAAGAAAGAGTGCAGGATCAACCTGAAACTGGTGGATCAAGCGACTTTGATCGTGATCAGGAGTGTCGGGAAGCGACAGACGAATGCTGCGCATCGGCAGGATATTGCATGCAGTAGATGTTGACCTCTGTTCACCAGCTATGAAGGGTCTTCTCATCATGGCGAACGATGACGGACCAATAACCGCAGTCATAAGTACTCGCGAACATGTTCGAAGAACGACAAACAGAGACAAATAACCGCCTCGGCGCGCCCGAGCGGAAAGTTGCCGACGCGCCGTCATCGTCCCAGCTTGCATCCTTGACGGGCGCAGTCCCCAAAAGCTGCAAGTTACATTTCACAATCAAGCTCAAGGCCACTCTTTCTGATTTCTCACTACAACGACAAGTGCGGCACCATGAGTGCTCCATCGTCTCTTCGAGACTTGTACAACACTTCGCCTTCGCCATGGACATTCGTACCGCCCTCCGGATCCGATCCACCATCCTCAGGATCGTCGCATGTCTCCCAATCGACACCATTTTATTCGTTTCCAGCTCGCCCACGTCCCCCGACGAATTCCATATTTGAGCTCTCCCCAAGTCTAGCCGATGCCGGCGGGACGGACGTGCGCCTACTTCTGAAGACCCTGGTGGCTAGTGCATTCCTTGAATATACAAGTACAGCAATTGCTATGCCCTGGGAAGTGGGAAAGTGCTTGTTACAGGTTCAATGGGTACCGCGAGACGCAGGCGAGGTCGAAGATGCGGAGGAAAACGATGACGAGATTGTACCACAGGAGGTCGTCGAAGAGGAGGTAAATAAACTGGATTCACTCTTACTAACGAGCCTAACTGATACCTCTGTAGCTCAGCGATGACTCTGGCGAGGATTCATATTTTGCTGACCCTTGGGGTCCATCTTCGGGACCGTCTCGCTACCCTGCACCGCGCCCTTCAGACGACCGCGGTTATGTGTTGCGGAAGAACGTGATGGAAGAGGGTACGCGTCCAGAGTATATTATTCCTGTGGGAAGCGCAGATGGTGTATGGGGAATGATGAAGCGTGTTGGCCACTTTAAGAATGAGGGCTGGCTTGCACTTTGGAAAGGTGAGTATTACCCTGTCACCGCGCCACCAAATGTTAAACGAGTCTAGGTCTTCTTACATCCTGTGTCTCCGATATCCTCTCCGAGAACCTCCAACCGCTCATCCATGTGTCGTTTCAGACACTATTCGCGCCTGCATCTCAATTAACGCCTTACTACGTGCCGTCTTACACCACTTCTCTCTTGATCCCCGTATCATCTCACCTTATCACGGGATTCTTACTCTCGCCCTTGGACCTCATTCGCACCCGGCTCATCGTTCAATCATCCTCCCCCCGACATCGGACTTACAAAGGACCCATTGACGCGTTTCGCCAAATACTCCGAGACGAGGGCGGACTTCGGGGAATGTATTTGCATCCTCACCTTCTCATCCCCACTATCATCGACAACACGCTGCGTCCTCTCATTTCGCTCGCACTTCCACCTTTGCTTGCAGCGCGACTGTTTTCTACTCCCATCTCTGCCGACACACACCCTGTGTCTTGGGCTCTCGTGGAATTTGCGAGCAGCTGTGTCGGATTACTCGTAACTTTACCATTCGAGACAGTAAGAAGGCGATTGCAGGTGCAGGTCAGAGGCAGGGCCAAGCCGTTGAGGACTTGCGTGGAGACTCGTCCAGCGCCGTACAATGGGGTTGTCGACGCGTTGTGGCATATTTTGACGGAAGAACGATCAGACCTACCCATCCGGCGCCGGAGACGGAAGTCCAAGGGCAAGCAGAAGGCGAAAGAAGGCGAGGGCGAGGGCGAGGACGAGGGTGATATTTCACCAAGTTGGTGGAGGCGGACCGGCCTGGGGCAACTGTACCGCGGGCTTGGTATGCGCCTAAGCGCAGGGGCGATTGTGTTCGTGCTGGGTGCCCTCAGCGGCGGAGACGCGGATTCTGGATGGGCGGAACTCTAGATTGCGAGTCCTCGTGGGATCAGAGTCTTCCGACGTTTTTGTGCACTAATATCTGGATGTTTCACACCTCAACCAACCTAATGATTAGCATGACCATATTTTGCACTAGTGGCAGGCCCTGTGTGCTTTCTAGTAGTAGTACTTTGCGAGCTTCCTTGAGAGGTGGGGAAAAGTTGTTGCAGAACGATTGGTCGTCACGAGATCGACGTCATTCCCCAACGGAATGGGCGACCAAATTGAGCAGCATCGCACACGACCTTCGAGTCCAGCACCTCCTTCCCCTTCCCTTTCCCCTTCATCTTTACACTATGGCTCCTTTCCATTCCGGTAGTGTATTTCGTTTCTTCAACTGCATACGATGGCTCACAATCACTGCAGAACCGAAAACTATGACTGGCCTGCTTTCGCGCGCGTTGCACCGAATACGCTCAACACCCCCAAGGATTATTGCCTCGCCGCCAACGCGTATGTGTCACTCAGAGCTGAAAGTTACCCAAGCTGCTTGCTATCATGATTTTGACTGCACTGTATCTCTTCAGAACCTCGACGTGCTGCGGTATCTCTCATTCTTCGTGTCGTACCCCCGCCGAATGTCAAATTACCACCAGTTTCTTCGACCCCGCCATCTCTTTCCGAGTTCTTCGAGTTAGACTGGGTTAAGCACCCAGCCGCTCGCCCAGAGATACTCTTTCTCCTTCGCACAAAAGCTGAAGGTGACGATGCACGCACTGGGGACACACATGTTGCATTCCCGGGTGGACGTATGGAGGAAGGGGATGAGGGTTCTCTATATACGGGTATGTCTTATCTTGTACGTTTTTATTTTTGAGAAATATTCTTATCTTTGTCTTTCGGTATAGCGATGCGGCAGACTTGGGAAGAAATCGGTCTCGATTTGGCTGAAAAAGACTATACATGTGTCGGCCAATTGGACGATCGTGAAATCACCACTTCGCTGGGCAAGCGGTTGCTTATGATTCTGTCTCCTTATGGTACGAAATTGGGAATGGTCGCGCATATACGCAGGCAACTGACGGAATTTTCATAGTATTTCTTCAATTAACGCCTGTCGAAGCACCGACGGATCCTGCACCCGAGACCACCCTGCACTGGATTCCTCTCGCATCTCTCCTTCCGTTCCCGTCGTCCATTTCATCCACACTGTCTGGTCTCGGTGCTGAACCCGTTGTCCAACCTATCTGGTCTACGGTGACCGTAGATACAGCATCACGCCTGGCCCCACGGCACTCCACCGCATTGCGCCTGCTCATGCGTGTCCTTGTCGGAAACATGCAGTTCCCGGCTCTCATTGTTTCTAAGACTAAGATCCATGACGCATACACAGACGAGAAGCCCCGCGGATCGCTGGAAGTCGAGAACGGCACGTTCAGCGCGCGCCCACCTTATGCGTCATCACAGGTGCTCAAATTATGGGGCCTGTCACTCGGCATGACGCTAGACCTGCTGGCGTATATGGCACCTGCCCCTGGCGCACCTCTTACGCCATGGGATGCGGACGCGCTCATGGGTGTCACAGGCATTGGCGAGGAAAGCGAGCATGAAGGCGGGCGCAAGCTGACGCGCCGTGGCCGTCGGGGGCGCGGGAAGAAGGGTAGGATCAATGCACCTCCTAGCTTGACCAGCGTGTTCCCAAGGTTTTCGTATCCGGATGTGAACTTCTGGATCTGGTGTGTGGAATTCTTTCTGTAGACCGGTTCTGCGCATTGATCCATGACTTTCAGGGTGTTCGGAAAGCGCTATCGTGAAGTCATTCGTGGATGGGAAGCTTCTGTACGCGCGAATGGGACAAATGACAGGCGGTCAGTCTGCTGCGCTGGCTGGCTATGACATATCTGACGAATGTTTTGGTTCGCAGAATAAATTGGACAGGTGCTGCCTTGACGACGTTCTACGCAGCCGTACGCAAGGCCCTCGTCGTCGTTCTTGTCTTGCGGGCCATCGGTCTCCTTGCAGGCGTGACGTTCGTGATCTGGTGGCTGCTTCGATGAGTGGTTTCGCAACTTGCACGTAATGGAGCGAGAGGGACAGTACTACACGCGAAAACTGGATCCACAACTGTACGGCCCTAATTCAGGTTTGAAGTTCCCAATGGACATCTGTAATATGTGTTGCTACCGTGTAGCAGTTTGCACATAGACTACTTTACGACCGTTACCGAACTAGGCCCATTGATACGAAGTATCAATCGGTCTACGTTTATAACATAACATACCATATCGCACTCTTTTTTCTCTGGAGCAGCCAAGGAACAGCACTATCTATTTTTAATGACTTGCGCTGTCGGTGACCGGTGAACTCCGAGTTGGTGATTTCATGGCTGGGATATTTGTGATCTCACTGTACGCAGTAATCTCTAGATAGTACGTCCAAACCGCCCCGTCATCATCTTCAGCTGACAATCTGATACAGATTATCAATGGTCAGAGCCCACAAGAATTTTCAAAACTTCCTTTTCAAGTTATGCCGTACCGCGTAAACGCGCGTACGTACGCGTACTAGCGAATGACCGTTTCTTGGTTGTCTTGTGGCCGTCCGTGGATACTGCTGCAGATCCACCTGGTAAACCCTCACAGACTAAATAAAAGTGATGTGCAACCAAATGTGCCCTCCTCGATGCCCATTGTGCGCGGCTAATCAATATGGCCCGGCGCCCGGAGTCCTAGTCAACCTGCTGACTTCAGACAGTGCGCGTCGACCACCACTTACCGATATTCGAGGCTTCCCATTTCGAGGCCACTGATTGAGGTACGCAGGACGTCTAGGCTCCGATATTCGAGATGACTGATTTGCCCAGCTTCTTCTCATTGCAATGGCGGAATGTGAACGATGTGAACACGCGTCCACATCCGAGTCAGCAATCTTGCAACGATTGGACAGTGAATAAGAAAATAATGAGCCGTCTTCATCGATTGGGCCCGAGTATAAATACCTCGTGGGTGCTTCGTTGACATTTACGCGATCGTCGACAACCTTGAAAACAACTTTCTAACCTTTCGCAATGGCTCAAGCTGCAAATCGCACCATGTCTTATGGTGAGATCGTTCGACTACGGATACATCTTGTAGCTGCTAACGTTGCACACAGTTCGCCTCGGAAAGTCGGGGCTCAAGGTTTCCAGGCTCATTCTGGGCTGCATGAGCTACGGCAGCCCTGAATGGCAGGGCTGGGTCCTCGGCGAGGAGGAGGGAATCAAGCATATCAAGGCCGCGTAGGTTCTGATGGCTGCTCTTTGGTCTTTGACTCAAGCCGTTTCTCCTCAGTTATGATCTCGGCATCCAGACCTTTGACACGGCTAACGTCAGTCCTACAATCCCCTCAAAATCTGCATGACTGAATCCTTTAAAACAGGTTTACTCCAATGGCCTTTCCGAAGTGGTCCTTGGTAAAGCGATCAAGCAACACAACCTCCCTCGCGATGAGATTGTCGTGATGACGAAGGTCAGTGATCCTCGTCTCTTCGAGGAGGTCGTACTGACTGGTATATTTTTATGTAGCTATATGGAGCTGTCTCAAGGCAGATGGACCAGCCAATGTTCGGTGTTGACGTCGACAAACTCGGATATGTCAATCAGCACGGTCTGAGCCGCAAGCATATCTTCGAGTCCGTTAAGCACAGCCTGGAACGCCTTCAGCTGGACTATATCGATGTCTTCCAGTGTGCGTCTGGCTAAATCGCTCTTTTTTGCTCGCGATTGAACCGCTCATAGGCCACCGATTTGATCCGGACACGCCCATTGAAGAGACGGTAAGGTCAGAACTACCACGGCGTGCACCGGAACTCATTATGATTTTAGATGCAAGCCCTCCATGATGTAGTTAAGGCAGGCTACGTTCGCTATATTGGGATGAGCTCCTGCTACGCTTGGCAATGTACGTGTCTTCCTTTCTCTGGCCCGTTGGTTTAATAATTGACGTTCCCCCCTTGCAGTCCACGTTATGCAGAGTGAGTCCCTTTATTTGACCACTGCTGCAAGCCGCTGACAGTCGCTCGATCCCCACAGACTACGCGATCAACAACAATCTCACGCCGTTCATCTCCATGCAGAATCACTACAACCTCCTGTACCGTGAAGAGGAGCGCGAGATGATGCCGACCCTCAAGGTGATTGTCTTTTCCTCCGCGCAACGGATCTGAACTAAATGTCTCCAGCACTTCGGCGTGGGCTCCATTCCATGGTCTCCCTTGGCCCGTGGTCAACTCACTCGCCCATTCGGTGAGGATACACTGAGGACCGGCACCGATGCGTACGTACGAGACTTTATCCATTCAAGCTCTGCGCTCACGCTCCCCTCAGCTGGGCAAGCATCTACGGCACCGGTGCTGTACAGAAGGCCATCGTCGACCGGTAAGTTGTCATGAACACTGCATTCCCGCCCATGTCTGATGATCGCGCGTCACAGCGTTGAGGAGCTCGCCAAGAAGAAGGGCGTGACCATGGCCCAGCTCTCGCTTGCGTGGATGCTGCACAAGGACGTCGTTTCCGCCCCCATCATCGGCACGACCTCCATCGAGAAGCTGCATGGCCTTGTTGGTGCTCTCGACATCAAGCTCTCGGAGGATGAGATCAAGTCTCTCGAGGAGGCCTACGAGTCCGCTCCATCATCGGTCACTGAGCGCTTTCCCGTAGTCGATATTAATCCGACCATTTGTATTTGCTGGATGTACTATTGATAACGCCAATAGCAGCGTGGCATGACTACACATTCTTGGTCTTCTAGATGTTACACAGAAGATGGTCATGACCCCCCTTTGAAGGGCAACTGCAGCTTTATCTAAACATCTGGGATAGTCAATATCAGTCATCCAAAGACTGTACGAGGAAAATAAGCATGCATGCAATTCTTTAAGATAGCTTAGGGATCACAACGCTCCATCCTTGAGATCACCTTATACAATTACACAACTTCTATCTTTTGCTTCGGATTTCATTCTACAAGCCTTTATGACCAAGTCTCCATTTCTTCAATTCAACGGGAGGCCGCAGACTTCACAGTCAGTCCCACTGCCCGTGTTCTCGAATGTACAATGAGGGCATATGCGGATACCGCCGCCGCCCCCATCGCCAGCCGGCTTCCGCTGCTTGGTCGAAAAGCTCAGACGGGATGTCTTCATCCATACGATGCGCGGCGCCAGGAGCTGGCAGTTCGGGCCGTGGAGGCGCTGTCCATATCCTGTCAGATGCATTTATAAATCAATGAGAAGAGCAACTTACGAGCATGTTCGCGCGCGAACGTCATCAATGTCTGCCACCCGTCTGTGGCGATCAGCGGGTCGAGTACTGTCGGATCGTCAAGGCTCGGTGCCTGAGGCAACTCGCGCGAGTACTTTCATGTCGTCCTGCAGAAGTCATATGCATAAGCAAACGCGAGAACAACTGCATTCGCGCCTGCTCTCACCGGCGAGAATAGACCGGAAGTCCCCAAAAATGTGATCAGATGCCAGTCGCTAAGCCATTTCATCACCTGGAAGCGGCGATGAGTATCGTGATCTTGACTACTGTGCTGAATCTCAGGTGCGTGGAGGTCGTTGAGGGTTCCGCAGAACAGCCTGGATGTTCTGATCTTCCAGTCCAGGACGGTTCTCGATGGGGAAGTTGCTCGATTTGAACAGAGGAGATGGGTTCTGCGGGAAGCCATGCGTGACCTGGAGGACTGTTGTCAGAGCGAATACATTTCGAGTATCGGATTATACCTACGTTGACGAGTAGATACTCTACTGGGAACGCAGGCTTTGCGCTTTTCTTGACTTCAAGATTATACTCATTCCGGTATCGGAAGAATACGTCTGGCACATATCTAGTTGCGTCGCCGTCCTCACCTCTGTTCTCTTCCTTGACCCGCATGATACCAGGATCGACGCTGGCCTCGATCATGTCTGCTTGTACCATGGACTCCGCTTGTTGTGACACCTGATACGCTGAAATATCGACTGCGCCGTCTGCAGTTCCGGTAAGGACTGCAGTAACCAGGCGCGAAGAGAAGGTTCCAGTAGGTGATGACTTTGAGGGCGTCGGGTGAGCGATCTGCATATGGGCAGCGAAAATGACCTCGAGCGAGGACAGGAAGAATGAATTGGCATGGCGTTTGTACACGTTTTTGGTCCGGTCTTCAGGCGTTGGATCAAGGTCGGTGAAGACGTATCCGACGATGGTGAGAGGCGCGGTCAAGTTGCTCGCAAGCTCCTTGATGCGTGGCTCGTCCTCCCATGGAAGGCCGAGCGACAGACCATCAAGCTCACCCTCCTGTGAAGGTTCGTGGATTGCTTCCACGACGGCTTTGACACCCATTGGGACTTTGTCGTAGGGTTCGTATCGGCCAATGAGCCAACCGAATCGCTGCAGACCAGTTACTCTCCAAGCTTGCAAGAAACGGTCGACAACCTCCATGGAAGCAATCTCCAGATGGTCCACCATCCTGAATGGTTGGCTCTGCAGAGTGATCGCAGATGGCTGGCACGCTGTACAGATTCCTGTCGGCCAAGGGGGGTGGCTGCCTGTGGGACAAGGCACTTTTACCCTGTAATCCGGCACCGTCAACGGCGGAAGAGAAGCAGCCGCTGTGGATGAAGTCTTTGGCAGAAGTTTACGGAGATATGCGTGGTATGACAAGTGCTTGATGTTGTGTTCTTGGTGATACGAGGCCTCGTATGGCTCGAGAGGCATGCAGTGGTCACACATGCCGTTCGGGCCATGTTTACAGAAATTGGGGTCTCTGCCTCGCGGAATCTTCCCGTCCTTTGTGCGCCAGTATTGATCAACAGCATCCTCGACCGCGCTGTCCCATGGCTTGCTGGGAGCTACCACGACTGAGCGCGTGCTCTCTGGAACGATAGCAGGTTGTTCTTGAGTAGTGCTTGTAGATGGACGTTGCTGATATGAGACGAAAATGAGATCGCCATGACTAGACACTGAATCAGAATACAAGAGGTGAGACAAGGTGGATAACATACCGAAGCCCCAGGTTCTGCAGGTTTCTGCCTTTGAGTGTCGAGACTAGCACCTCGTTGCCTCGGGGCTGATTGGATATCGTGAGAGTAGATGGGTCCGCATCGACGGTCGTTTCTAACATCTGCGAATATTCAGGACCTATTCTGGCCTTTCACAATGGCCCATACCTTGGATGCGAGGACAGAAATGTCTGTTTTGGGTTCCAATTCGAACCGAAAATTACCGTCTCTTGATCTAACTCGTACCAGCTTTAGATCGATAATTGTTAGCATTGCATAAGACTATAACTTGGAAACTTACCATCGTCATTTTGGTACAGCTACTGTGTAGAGATGAAGGACGCGTCCTCGCTCGACGCGTCATTGCACTTGCTGACAAATCCTTGCTGCCTCCGAAAACGGAAGCTACCCCCGGACTGGCCAACTTGGCGGGAATTCCGAATAACGTGAATAGACTTTGCAGTCATGAATTCGGAATTCCTTCAGTTTGTGATGCCAGACGAAGATGAACTTGGTGGCTGTCCACGTCGTTCAGGACGCGCCATAAATCTAGATAGGTGCTACCAAACGCCAGAAAAACTGAGTGTACTTCTGCCCATGTATGCAAGAGGCTCGGAGCAATCCCCTATTGGACCCCGTGGGGTATCCTTGACGTAAACGCGTCCTGTTTTCATCCTCATCGTATCCTCGAGCACCAGTCAGCGGAAGACGCGTCGAGGTGAGTAGCGACCAAGACGCGAGTCCTGCACAATGCGGGGGACTGTTCCAACGGACGCAAAGCAGCGTGGAGCCAGGCGTGTGGCTGTGACGCGACTTGGTATCGTATAAGGTAGACGTCGCGCAATCTTGTGTCTTTATTGCGAATCGAGACTACACTGAGATCATCATGCATTATCGCGTCCTCGCGTTACAGCATCATAAGCCGCGCGACAGGCCCGCTGATGGTTTAAGCTTCCATCTGACGTCCTTCTGTCATGCTCTCACTCAAAAGTGAGCAGGTCTCAGGCGAAGAAGCCTTCCACGCCTCGTTCGACTCCTCGAGCATTCAGGCTGAATTGGATTTTTGGGAGCATCTCAGTTTTACTTTTGATATGGACCCTGATGATCAGAGCAATCCACTTGGTGGCAACGACAAGGGTCGAGGGTCAAAACCTTCCACAAGTCGCTCTGTGCGTACGTCGTCTGACGGGATTAATGCCGCTGCAGGACCCAGTAGGGTGAGTCTCGATACAGCTCGTTGGTCGTATCCCCGTCTAACATCCTGCCCTTCGCGCCTAGACAGCCGCGCCGGGTGACAATCATAATCCTCATGTGGTTCAACATACTCTTCCAGGCATGCCTCCTGTAAATACAGCGGAGGGCTATGAGGCGCTGGCTCGCGCTCTACGTGCTCTGCAGGATGCATACCCTTATCTTCCCCAGCAGCCTGGCTTCCCTCTATGTCTGCTCCTCCAGATCCATCATCATACCCGCCACAAATCCCCCAGAATCTGTATGCCCAGATCCCTTGGCTGCAGGCTTCTCTAGCCCAGCAGCAACAACCAGCCCCACAGCAGTTCCCGTCATCTCTACCGCCATTTCCATTTGGCGCTGGTAACCAATTTGTCCAACCTCCCCCGCCTCATATAAACACTCAGCTTGGGCAGCCAAGCTTCCCGGCTTCGACATCCATCCCAAATTCGGCTACTGGCGAAGGTCCTACAGGTCTAAGTTCCGGAGAGAACGAGTTGGGCCTTTCGGAAGAGAAGCGGAGGCGAAATACTGCAGCATCCGGTGCGTGTTTTACCGTTCTTTAAATTCAGGGTGTCGGCTGAAAGCGTACCAGCTCGCTTCAGAGTAAAGAAGAAGCAGAAGACCCTTAACCTGGAACGAACCGTTTCAGACCTCAGTGGCCGCGTGGACGAGCTAGAGCAAGAGGCGGCGGACTTACGAAAGGAGAACATCTGGTTAAAGGAAATCGTCATGCTCAAGAGTAGAGGGGCGAATGACCTTTTCAAGAGAGATACCCAGGCTGACGCGGACGACGCAGACGAAGAGGAGGAGAAGGAGGAGAAGGAGGAGGAGTCTGGCGGTAAAGGTGAAGGGAGCAATAAGAAGTCCTGACCGCCATGCTCATGATCTAGATGTCTTGGACATTATATTACCAAAACACTATGACTCTGCATCTGTAAAGTCGCATTTGTCAGTTGTTTCGCTATCGTTGCAATACCTACCGTAGTCATGAAGTTCATCGGTTTCTACGTTTTGTACGAATGTTGCAAGCGCCTTGCGCAACGCAACCGAACAAGGGTCCGTAGGCGCTTATCTGGATTCCCACGCTTCTCTCTTACTACGATGTCATTTGGACGACCACCTTCAATATCTACCGGCTTCAAAGTATCGCCTCCTGACCGTGGCTCATTCCCTCTCGACCATTATGGTAAATAATTGCATGATTCTGTGATATTCTCATTGTCGATGCGATATAATTCTTTCTCTGCGACAGGGGAGTGCAAGGAGACCATGAAGGCGTACCTGCAGTGCATGCGCAAGAACTCCAGCACTTCGACAGAATGCAGGCACTTAGGACGAGATTACTTGGACTGCCGCATGAAGAAGTGCGTTCCATCATTCTTTGAGATGAATTATTCGCACTTATTCTTCCGGAAGAGGGCTCATGGATCGCGATGAGTGGAAGAATCTAGGTTTGACGAATCTGAAGAACGACACTTCGCCACCAGAGAAGAACGACTTCTCACTACCAGAGGGCAAGACTAGCCCTCCGGATCGTCCAACATGATGTTGCATGCACTCATAGTCAATACCACGTTTCGTACACTCCTCTGCAATTATATTTCACTCTGTGGCAGACACGAAAAATGAAACCCTTTCGATGGAAGCCAAGCCCGCATGGTGCGAAAGCACGTAATCTTGGTCCTTTCTATACTTTCTGTGCTCGTTTGGCAAGTGCGGGTGAGCCTTCCTTCAACCGGGTCCAGTCATGTGCGTCGATGCATGCTTGACGGGAGAGAAGCACCGCTGGTGCTGCACGTTCGCGCATATCGGATTCGTATTGCGTCAGTTCGCTTTCAAGCGTCGATGGATTATGTTGCGCTCTTTGCAGCATAAGGCACATGTTGTAGGCGTCTGTGATGCCGTGGTTCGCAGCTCTGCCAAGTTCTCGGAGCATGAGCCTGTGTACTTGAAGGAAGCGAAGGCCGTTCTTACTGTCCGCGGAACATGGTCATCGCATGCGCTGCATCTCCTATGAGCGTCACCCGGCCTCTTCCGTCCCACTCCAGGCATGGCCAGTCCTGCTCTTATGTGAGTACTTGGACTCATGCGTAAGCCCTTGAGACTCACAGCGAGCCTGACTTCGATTACTTTTGTGTCGTCAGGGATATTTTGAATGGCAGATCTCATCGGCTCAGCCATCTCTGCGCCCCGACGCTTCATGTCTGCAAGCCGCTCTGCGTTTGTGGCTTTCACTTCATCGTCGGGCGATTTCACAGGCCACGATACGTTGATTTGTATAGTATAGTATGATCCTCCATTCGTCGCAGGCGTGTCCAAGATCGAATACCCTGCAGACCCGATTGTATATGTCAGTTTTTGAAGTCATCGTGCTGCAAGACACTCACAGATAAAATCATTGGTCTGTGGGTTGGTCCCTTGGAACAGCACAGGATCGATCGCCCGAAGAGGCTCAACAGCGCTTTCCGTAATGCGATAAGAGACACCAATGAATCGTATGGGCAGTTGCTGCAGGTGGTACGTATCCGGTAGCAGTTGTCTCCGCACGTAAGATTTTGACCCATCCGCACCAACTAACAGCGACCCTTTGTACGAACTCCCATCCGTGAAGAAAGCAACGATCCCATCGGACATTACTTCGAAGCGAGCGAACGTCTTGTTGAACTGATCCGGGAGGTAAGCAAGTATCAGCGATCAATGGCTTGAGGGTTTTATGCTAGCTTGGGTGCTATATACCTGTATATCTATGTCCTGCATGAGCAGCTGTCGGAAGCTCTCTCGCTTCAGACGAAGGTTTCGATTGGGAGGAATTTTCCAGACGATCTCTCCTGTACATGCGTTCAGGTAAAGAAAGTTTGCTTTATCGACCCTTCTGCCCTGTTCAGGATCAACTTGCGTGTCCAGTATCTTCTCATGTAGGCTCTCGTCCAAGGTCTCGTACAGGGTGCCCAAACACCAGTGTAGGGTTATCCCCCTGCGTTCGCAAATTGCTGTCAGCCATGTATCGCATGGTCGCAAGTAGGTGAGAATGCTGAGACTGACCAGCCCTGACCTCGTGCCCCGGCGTCTCCATCTCTTTCGAAAATGAGGTAGGGGATCCCACGCTGTAAAGATAGTCAACTCTTCGTTCGCCATCTAAAGATGGAGCGGCCGACCTTCTTCAAACCTTGAGCAAGTGTCAAGCCAACGACTCCAGCACCAACGATGAGGACAGGCAGCATGGCGAGGGCGTCAGCGTTTCCCGCCCTAGCCCCGAAGGACCTCTTTAAATCCTCCGGGCTCGCTGCGTGGCAAGTTACATAAACGACATATGTTCACGGCAGCTATGTGGTTCATTTTGTTCGAGATCGTCTTCCTATTGCCTTAGACGGGAAATATCTCCACCTTGAGACGCTGTGGTCCGGCCACCACAAAGTCACCGATCCATCCGTTCGTTGAATCATCTAATCAGATAACTTCAAGAGGTTATCATCGCGCTTCGTGGATAATCAAACTGACACCGCAGAACGAGATTCACAGCTCGCCGATGCAACTGTTCTGTATTAGGCTCGTCTACGCATCGTGACCCCTTCTCGCAGCTGTCAAGCAGTCATCCTCGAGCCCTTTTACCCAGATGACGTCTATGCCAGCATCCTTCAGCTTCTGGGCACCTTCGCAGTTTACGAAGTCATCTGGTTCGCCCACACCGATGAAGCACCTGCGCACACCGGCAGCGATGAGCGCATCTGCACAAGGCGCTAGACCGACGTGCGGACGGAGCAAGGCTCGAGTGTGGTGTACACGTCCGTGTGGCGAAGGAGCTCGTCCAGGGTATACGCCGGATAGGCGGTGGGCGGAAAGCGAGCCTCGAGCTCTTCACGGGACAGCTGCCGCGCTTTCTGCAGCGCGTTGGCCTCTGCATGGGTGTTTCCTGGGAGCTCACGCGAGTAGCCTAGTGGACAAGATTACCGGGAATCGGCGTCGGATGGAAAGCACGTTACGAGGACGCATCCGACGCAAAAGGCTGTGGGAGTCGGCTCGCATTTTGCGGCCTCGTCCAGCGCTGCGCGCATATATTTGAGATTCTTAGCGGAACCTGTAATTCAGATGATTATTTGTGCATGGTGAGACTGAACGAATTGACAAACCGAGATCCATGGCGGAAGGCTGGATGAGTGGTTGCCGCCACCGGGGAGGACCGGGTGGTGCCGGCTCAGGCGAGGGAAACTCCGCGCTTGCAATTGGCCTGCCAACAATTCCTCTGTCCTCGACCTCATCGTCGTTCCCATCCTCCGTCACAGCGCCGGGCTGCCCTTCACCTCCATGGCTACCGTCCACGCCGCCAAAAAGTACGCTACCTTGTCACCGACTGTGCGCACGCTCGCCTCCGGCGTGCCCAGCGCGCCTCGGTCAACCTCGCTGCCCGCGCTGTCGCGTCAGGGCATGGTCACGGCCACGGCGCAGCCGGCCCCAGGTCCGACTCCCCAGCGGAGTGGACTGGCGGATACAAGGCCTCTTCGAACGGCTTCATCAACAAGTCGTACATCACCAGTAAGTGTCCTAGGACCCAGCCGCTGGACGGCCAACTGAATGGTAATTTTCATAGCGCGCAACGTTGGTGCCTTCCAGCCCCGCCTCCTACACACATCTGCCGTCGTCAAAGATGCTCCGGAAGTTCCTGACTTCAGCCCATACACGGCGAAGTCCGAGCCCAACAACCGCGCGCTCTCGTATTTCATGATCGGCTCCATGGGCGTGCTGTCCGCCTCCGTCGCACAGTCCACCGTCTCCGAGTTCCTCAGAACAATGGCCGCGTCCGCCGACGTGCTCGCGCTTGCTAAGGTCGAGGTCGAGCTTGCTAGCATCCCTGAGGGCAAGAACGTCGTCATCAAATGGCGCGGCAAGCCCGTATTCATCCGCCATCGCACGCAGCAGGAGATCGAGGAGGCGCGTTCGGTCGACTGGAAGCACTTCCGCGACCCTCAGTCGGACGAGGATCGCGTCAAGAAGCCCGAGTGGCTCGTCATGCTCGGCGTCTGCACGCACTTGGGATGCGTGCCCATCGGTGAGGCGGGTGATTACGGAGGATGGTGCGTAATGGGATCTGGCGCGTTCTTCCCTACATCGTGCTAATTCTTCTGCATTTCAGGTTCTGCCCGTGTCATGGCTCCCACTACGATATCTGTGAGTCGCGTCTTGTGATGCCATGCGCCGTGGCTGACGCATTTAATTTTCCAGCTGGTCGCGCACGTAAGGGACCTGCTCCTGTAAGTTTTAGTCTGGCACGGAAGCATTCAGTCGCTGACGGAGATGATCCCGTAGCTGAATCTCGAGATCCCTCAGTACGACTTCAGCGAGGCCGACCAGAAGCTGGTTATTGGTTGAAGGATCTGTCTTGGCACTGGAGATAGGTTTTGCGTACGGTGGCCCATGAACGAGAACTCAGATGGATGTGGGGTTGTATCTGCCGATTCCTCAATAAAAACACTTTACCACTTTCTGGTCTTCGTTGCACCTCGCGTCTTGTCTATCCGAGGCGCTTGGGGCGTTTCCTCCGTCGCGCTCTTATCGTCAATTGAGGCTGAAGAACGACCGGTATTGACAACTACGATTCTTTAGCAAGAGGATTTCGAGCTTGTGTGTGCTGCATGAAGGGCATGTATACATATTGCTTACTAGCGCCCGCCGCATATGTTGCTTGAGGCATCTGATCGAACATCAAGACACTTCTCGGTAGTGAGAGTAGGTATTAGTACAGTTATCTTCGTGTTTAACTTGTGCATATCACTTCTGCAGGACGACATGAAAGTCCTCGCGCGAGTTGTCTCGGCACCAAGCCTTGACAATCCGACAATGCTCGACCCGCTGATCGCCACAGGTATCCGCATGTGCCCTCATTGTACATTCGAGAACACGGGCAGTGGGACTGACTGCGAAGTCTGTGGCCTCCCGTTGTATTTGAGGTGTGGAGACCAGGTCGTAAGGCCTGTAGAACTGAAATAACCGCACACCAGCTTATATTCTCGTGTAGTGTTGTTCGGTCGATCGAGATTAGCCATTCGAGATGTTCACATGAAGCTACAAGTATGCTCCGAGGACTGGCTATGACCATCTTCTGTGTAAGATTCACTCGCAGATCAAGGAGTGCATAATCATGCCATGCTGTTATTGGCGATACCAACAGTATATCCAGAAAATACAAATGATCAGACTAAAATCGACCATGGGAAACCTCTCAATGACCGAGGACAGTGCGGGACTCGTAGGCCTCCTCGAGATACTTGATCTCCTCCTTCGAGAGCTTGATGTCGAGAGCACCAATCAGGCCATGCAGTTTCTCGACGGAGGTCGTGCCGATGATGGGCGCGGAAACGACGTCCTTGTGCAGCATCCACGCAAGCGAGAGCTGGGGCATGGTCACGCCCTTCTTCTTGGCGAGCTCCTCGACGCTGTGACACGGATCATCAGACATGCACAGGAACGCAGTGTTCATGATAAATAACTTACCGGTCAATGATGGCCTTCTGTACGGCACCAGCGCCGTAGATACTTATAAATCTGAGGGAAAAGGTGAGGATAGAACATGAATGGATAAGGTCTCGTTCGTACGGGTCAGTGCCGCTCCTCGCCGAATCCTGGCCGAATGGGCGAGTGAGTTGACCACGTGCCAAAGGGGACCACGGGATGGAGCCCACGCCGAAGTGCTGGAGACAGTTAGTTCAGATCCGTTGCGCGGGAGAAAAAGACAATCACTTCAAGAGTCGGCATCATCTCGCGCTCCTCCTCACGGTACAGGAGGTTGTAGTGGTTCTGCATTGAGATGAACGGCGTGAGATTATTGTTGATCGCATAGTCTGCAGGGGTCAAGTGACTGTCAGCGGCTTGCAACTATGGTCGAGTAAAATGGCTCACTCTGCATAACGTGGACTGCAAGGGGAAAGGTCAATATAAAGCTGGCCAGAGGATGGAAGACACGTACATTGCCAAGCATAGCAGGAACTCATCCCAATGTAGCGAACGTAGCCTGCTTTAACTACATCGTGGAGGGCTTGCATCTAAAACCACAGTGAGTTCCGGTGCACGCTGCGGTAATTCTGTTCTTACCGTCTCTTCAATGGGCGTGTCCGGATCAAATCGGTGGCCTACGAGCAGTTTAGTCGCGAGCCTAAAATAAGCGATTTAGCCAGACGCACACTGGAGAACATCGATATAGTCCAGCTGAAGGCGTTCTAGGCTGTGCTTCACGGACTCGAAGATATGCTTGCGGCTCAGACCGTGCTGATTGACGTATCCGAGTTTGTCGCCTTCAGAACCGAACATTGTCTGGTCCATCTGTCTTGAGACGGTTCCAAACAACTACATAAATATATAACCGTCCATACGACCCCTTCGAAGAGACGAAGGTTACCGACCTTCGTCATCACGACAATCTCATCGCGAGGAGATTGTGTTGCTTGATCGCTTTACCGAGGACCACTTCGGAAAGACCGTTGGAGTAAACCTGTTGTAAATGGTTCAGCGATCCAGATTTTGACGGTAACATAGGACTGACGTTAGCCGTGTCAAAGGTCTGGATACCGAGATCATAACTGAGGAGAAATGGTTTGAGTCAAAGGCCAAAGAGCAGCCATCAGAACCTACGCAGCCTTGATATGCTTAATTCCCTCGACCTCGCCGAGGACCCAGCCCTGCCAAACAGGGCTGCCGTAGCTCATGCAGCCCAAAATGAGCCTGGAGACCTTGAGTCCCGACTTTCCGAGGCGAACTGTGTGCAATATCAGCAGCTGCAAGATGTATCCGTATTCGAATGATCTCACCATAAGGCATGGTGCGGTTTGCAGCTTGAGCCATTGCGAAAGTTTAGAAGATTTAGAAAGTTTGGACGGTTGTTTTCGAGATTGTCGCTGATTGCTTGAATATCAGCGAACAACCCACGACGTATTTATATGACGGGCCCAATCGACTGAAACAGGTCATTGTCAAGTTCTTGTTTACACCGTTCGGCCACTGGTTGGTGAGTCAGACGTGGACACGCGTTCACATCCCGCCATTGCGATGAGGAGAAGCTGGGAAAATCGGTCATGTCCAAACGTCGAAGTCTGGATGTCCTGCGTACCTCAGACTGGGTGACCTCGAAATGGGAAGTCTCCTATCAGTGGTTGACAATGCGCATGGCCGTCGGCTTCTCTGTGTCTGAAAGTCAGCAGGGTTGACTCGGTAAATCGACCCATGTTGATTAGCCGCGCGCAATGGGCATCGACGAGGGCACATTTGGTGCACATCACAGTTAGTCTGCTGTTACGACTTTACCAGATGGATCTACGGCAGTTTTCACGGATCGATCAAGAAACAGCCGTTACGCGCGTACGCGCGGCACGGCATAAATTTGAAAGAACTGAGATTTTGAACATTTCCTTGGGCTCTCTGCAGGCACGACGTCACTGGGTCTCCAATTTAGCTTTAACCAATGACAATGTGTATCAGAGTCGCAGCTGACGATGACGGGTGGCGGTTTGAGTGTACTATCCAGCAATTACTGCGTAATACGACTGTGTAGCTTGAAGCCTCCCATCCACGGGTGACTTCATGATAGCGCTTTCCAAACATCCTGAAAATGACAATCAAACGAAACAGATCAGACTACAGAAATGATTTCACGCACCAGATCCAGACATTCACATCCAGAGAGGAAAATCACGCTGACTTGAAGCTGGGAGGTGCATTGATTAGTCTCCCAGAGGCAGAGTAGACTTTCTTCCCAGGATCGTCTGTCCCCGACGGCTGCGCGTCGCCCGCGCCCCCGAGTGTCAGCTTGCGCCCGCCTTCATTCTCGCCTTCCTCGCCCAATGCCTGCACCCATATGAGCGCATCCGCGCCGTCCTACGGCGCTAGAGGTGCGCCAGGCCGTCCTAGACTGGAAGATCAGAACATCCAGACCGTTCTGTGGACCCTCAACTACTGTACCTCCACCACCCGATCCATAACAGCACCCAGGACCACGATCCACATCGCCGCTTCCAGGCGATGAGATGGTTCAGCGACTGGCATCATTCTGCATCAGGAATGCTCGTCCTACATGCCGAGTCATTAGCAGCATGCTTGTAAATGCTGGGTAAGCATTTGGCATCAAGATATAAATTCATCAATTCCTGATGCGCGGAGAACTTTTGCACTTTCCGACCCAGGCGATGTCATCGATAGTTCTTGTGAGATCTGATCACTCATCTTGCCGGTGAAAAGGATATCGATTTGCAGTTTCCAGGTGGATGAATCGCGTAAGTAAACGTTCAACTCGCCATGCATGACCCTCGCGAATGTTATTCAGCCTCGTACACAGCACGAGCCTGAGACCAAATTCGGAAACATCAGGTCAAAATCAATCCAATTTATCTTATGTAGGTGACGAGGACACTCGATTTTATCCAATGCATGTCTTCAGGCGTGTAGCAATGAATATAGGTAGGTCAGCATTGTGTACACCCCCTCGCATGGTGTGCACCTTCTTGACGTGGTCGCAAGCCATCACAGGCGAATTGGCCGATTCCGTTCTTGGTGTTTCTACTTCAGTCTCTCAATGATCAATGCAGCATGCGCGAGCAGATTGAATATGTTAGCCATTATAGTAATGCCTGGACGGATGCATTGCGTACAAAGGCGCACATTTACATGACGGCGGATTCAACACAAATACCATCACCTACTTTGCCAAGAGTGCCGAATGACCGAGAAGACCGTGCTCTAAACAAGTAGTCGGGTTGACTAGAATGGATGTGATGTGGTCAGATTCGGACGCGGATCGGAAGAAGAAGGATTCCATTTCAGCTGTTCACGTATTTCTCTGTTTTATTCGGTTGAATGGTCCTTGACTTGGACCGCCATGTCTCCCAAGTCGTCGATCCCAGGTGGATGGCCCAGCTCGTCGCAGCTGACCGTCAACACCAGCAATGCGTCCTTCCCGCTCGACGCTCAGAATGGCGATATCGCCCCAGCAGAGGCCATCGTCGGCCATTTCGACTGCCCGCCCAGCCCGCTCTCCATGCACACCACGACCTCGACCTTGAAGGACGCAAGCTCCAACTTGAATATGGTATCTCTCTCTCGCGTCGTCTGTGCACGTCCGTGGACTGACTATATGCGCAGATGCCTGTCAATCATTCATGCTCTCCTTCAGTAGGTCTTCCCGCTCATTTTCCCTACCGTTCCCAATCATGCTGTCCCAGGATGCCTCGTCGTCTTCCCATGTCCGCAGAGCCGTTTCCTTTGCCGACAGCATTGACACCGCACAAGGCCACTCTCCTCCAACTGCTTCCCCGCAGAGCAATGGTGAAAAACATGACACGCCTACTGAGCTGCCTGCTCTACCTTCACGCAAACCTCGTGTCACTGATGCCTCCCTACCCCGCCTCCCTCTACCATGTCTTTCTCCTCAATGGCTGCTGTCTCTCCTTTTATCGTCTGCACTTCCCCTCGCCCGATTCCTGAGCTCCCATCTCTTACTCAGTCGCTCTCAACTGCGGCAAGCAGTACTGCAGTCTCATTCCCCTCCGTTTCTTTCGCTCCTTTGTCCAGTTCTCCATCCCATTCCCTTCAAATCGACACCGATGAGTCTCAGGCCGCCCTCCTTTCAACAGACACTGCCCTTTCTTCACCCATCACCCTCAATCTTACCGAACCTCGCTCCCCAGACTCGGCCCACTTTTCCCCTGCTCATGACATCATAGCTTTCGCTTCCCCGGCCTCGTCCCAGTTCGAACTCTGCGACCCTGCTGTGCAATACGAAGCTCGTCATCCCGTCACTCTCGACAGCAATGGTAGTCCCGGGTCCATCTCGACGCGCGCATCACCCTCTAGGGAACACGGACCACCCTCTCTGCATTCTCCACCGGGACGCTTAGGTATGGACGGTCATGATAGTCATGACTTTGACCCAACGTCGCTCTACCAACCGCCCGAGCAATGCCCTCTTCTTCCAGACGTGGACACGCACCCACCGAAGCGCAGCTTCCTGTACAAAGTCCGCAAATTGGGCGGCCGCATCAAGCATCTGTTCAAGGGCGGCACGCACCATGAGCGGCAGCCAACCCCGCCGCACGCACTCGCGACTCGCAGGAATAGCGCTGCGTCCTCACTGCTCTCACGCCGCAGATCGCCGCGCTCATTCAGCATCACCCTCCCTACGCCCGAGCCCGCCAGCCCCACATCCTCGCGTGCGGATCACGATGAACAGACTCCCCAAACGGACAATGACCTACCTCCCGGCTCTTCGAACCCAGTTCTCGAACCGCCTGCACCCGTGAGGACAGATAGCATGCGCCGGCCACGCTCGCGCGTAAAGCTGAGGGAGAGTCGCCGCTTCTCGCTTCCGTCGCTGTTCTTGGCGCGCCAGTCGCCGTCGGGTTCGGCAATCGGTACGCGTGGGTCCTCGCGCGCGGACACGCCGTCCGAGCGGGCATCGCCAGCTGCCGCAGAGCCTGCACCGCAGATTCCGGAGACTGTGCTCGCTGCCGCGTTGCCGATTCCTGGGGACCATGCGAGTGTGCGCACAGAGTCACAGCGGGCAGTAGATCGTATGATGAAAGACTGGGCGGGCAGTGGCGAATTGGGAATGCAGACGGACGCGGAGGAGGTCGGCCGCGGGCTTGGGATCGATCTTGCTCGAAGGAGCCAGGGGATGGAGAGGGGGCGGTCCGCCAGCGGGCCTGCGATGCGTGTTTGAGCAGTAGGTGGATTTCTCGGTTTATGATTCGCTGTTTTCGGGTTCCGTCATTCGTCTGTCTCTCGACGATAACAAACCATAAAATTCTCGCCCTCTCTCATCTCTGCATTGTTCTCGGATTTTTTGCGTCATTGACTCTTACTCTACACTTGCGCATACATTATACCGCAATACCGCACGCATGACCGTAAACCATAGAATACATCACGAACTTTTAGCTGCCACGCATACATCTGCTCGTCGCCTCGTTATATATCCAGATCCTCATCCGGGTCCTCTTCGTCGATATCATCCGCCGAGTCCGGATCGTAAAGAATCGCACTTCTCGCACTCTGTACCTGCACCTCCAGCGCTTTCCCTACGATGACAAATGAGCACGAATCCACGGCGCGTAACGAAACCAAAACGCACCTTCATGCGCATACGGCAGCGGCACCTGGGCGCGCGACTGCTGCTGCTCGAGCGTGAGCCCAAGGTTAAACGACACATTCTGCATCAGGTCCGGCGCGGCCTGCAATCCCTGAATCAGCGTCCGCCGCATGCAAGACAGAAAACCGACTGACCTGTACTTGTGACTCAGGACCCGCGCGCCCCCACGCGCCGCGCAAGCTCTCGAGCGCCTCGAGCGCGCACGGCCCGCGCGGAGACCAGCCCTCGAGCACGCGCTCGGCACCACGCGCGCGGAGAAGGATCTCCAGCACGAGCTCGTCGTGTACGCCATGGGACCCGGGCCGGAGGGCCCGAAGATGAGGCGCTCGACCTCCCATGCGCGCGCGGCGAGCGGCGTGAAGGCGCGCCAGAAGCGTGCGGGGGACGTGCGTGGCGGGGGTGGGGTCAGCGCCGCCAAAGCAAGATGAGTCAGGAGCGCGGGCGGGTGGGCGGTTATGTGGGTTAGCGTTGGGGAGAGGCGCGTGGGGAGGAGGAGCGGGAGGAGCCGGGAGGGCGTGTGGATGTGGACGATGAGGCGGGACGGGGCTGGGAGGTGTGAGATGGGGTAGAGCAAGAGGAAAGAGGAGGAGGGCACATACGCGGGCGGGTGTTGATGTGCGCGAGAGGGCAGCGATGAGGGCGTGCGTTTTCGAGGGCGAGGCGAGGTCCGCGCAGAGGGTGTCGGCGGAGTCGATGAGCACGCTGAGCGGGCCGGGCCGGGCTGCGCGAGGATCGGTATGGGCTCGGTTCAGTAGCGCACCACGTACCATTTTTCACGGTCTCGAGGATGAAATCGCGCGGATCGGAGGGGATGTCATCATATCCCGGTACGCACTCCGTTCTGTCGAACACTTGTAGGGTGTCCGAGTCCAGCAGCGCGGGATCATCAACGAGCGCGGCGGGCTGGTGCAGGAAGCAAAAAAGCAGCAGTGGCCCTTTGCTTGGATCATGCTGCGCGATGATCTCGCGAAGCACGGGTAGACATGACGCTGTGACGGCCGATTGGAGAAGTACGAATGGCTGGTGTGGGCGCGAAGAATTTGAGATGATGGCGGGAAGGAGAAGTGGCATTTGGCTCCGTCCGTCCAGCGGCGCGCGTGTCTTGGTCATGAAATATTCGCCACCAATACCGTGACTTGGCACGATCACATTACACATAGATGAATGTATAGATACATTGCAAGAATAAGAGATCCATCCACCAACCCCCATACGATATATTATATGCCCGTTCACGTCTCCTTGGAAGCAGCAGCCTCCCATGTTTTGCGGTCCAGCGTCCACCAGCTGATCTCCCACGACGCGATGCCAATCGTCCCCGCGTTCTCGCTCTTCACAAACCCGACCTCCCGCAAACACCGCAGCACATGCGGGCGGAGCGTCGACTCTTGCACACGCACCGCGCGCACGGTTTTGTCCCCCTCGAACGTCCGGCGCACCGCGAAGCGCAAAAGGTCGCCATCGACGCCGGTCGCGCGGAACGCCTCCTCGACGAAGAAGTGGCGCAGCGTCGCGACGCGCGCGGTGCCCTTGCTGCTGAGCAGCGGGCGCAGCTCCTGCGCGGACAAGTCCTTCGTGATGATTGCGTCGGAATCCGCGTTCGGCGACGCGTCAACGGCGGCGAGCCCGATAAGGCGCTGTGCGCCGAACTCGAGGACGTAAAAGCCCGAAGCGGGTGAGCGCGCGTAGTACGCTCCGAGGTCGTGCAGGTCCGGGCGGCGGAGGACCTGCTCCGTGCGTGCCTCGATATCCGCGCGGTTTTTCCTGTGCACGCGTGAATAACTGAGATGGGGAGGGATACGCAGGGAAAGGCGAACCAATCGATCCAAAACATGATGGGCACCGCGGGCGCGAAGAACGCGGGGAGCACGCGGAGGTAGCCGAAGACGGAGTGGCCCGCCTCGGGCCACCAGTGCATCACCTGGGCGAAGATGGAGGACACGGCGATCCATATCGCGAGTGTCAGGGGGTGGAAGTACACTGCGGGTTCACATGAGCGCGGCACGGAAGGGCGCGGAAGGGAACGGACGCACTGTTGTTGTTCGCGAAGGCGAGCAGCTCCATCTGCGACTGGCCGACCATGAAGCGGACGGGCTTCTCGTCGGCGGGCTGGTAGGCGCGGATGCGGGGGGTGGGCGACATGGTGCTGGTGGAGGAGACGGACGCGGAGACACGTCGTCGTCCTCCTCGAACGACGAGGACATTGCATTCAGTCCTCGCACGTTTGTCAAATTAAAGGCAGATAGATAAGATAAGATAAGATGGACCCTCCCCACGCTCGGGAGAATCAGATAAGATCGAACTCACTCCCCCGGTCGCGACTCCTCATTATTGCCCCGAGTCTGGACTGCACGGAAGCGCTAAAATTGTGTAATTTGTAGTAGCAGATTATCGTGTATAAAGGAAGGCTCTCACAGAATCCCCGAGCATTCCCACTCGACGACCGACGACCACAGTTTACGATGCTGATCTCCAAGACCTTCCACGATGTCCCATCCAAGCTGGATCCCAACGGCAGGCCCATCCGCATTTTTGTGCTTGCACCCAGCGTGCCTAACTTCCCTGAGGCGAAGTTTCCTGGTACGTGCGATTTCATCCGAAAATTAAGCGCATGCATTCACGCTCATAACTCACGATCGCAAGGCGTCGTGGTGTTCAGGTGAAGCTGGATCGCAGCCTTGCATGTCAAGCATGCGTCTGACGCTTTTACAGCGAGATCTACCAGGTGACTGGCCCAGTTGAGCGCGTTGCGGGCCAGATCGCCAGCCACGGCTATGTCGTCGGTGAGCAACCCACCATCTCGACACACGTTGTCTCCCCTCTGACATCAGGCCTTAGCGTGCCCTTCGATCTACCACGAGTTCCAGGGACCAGAGGCGATCCCGTACGACGATGAAGGTAAGATGTCTCCCGCTGACCCCTCAGCGAAGCCTGATCGTGCGTGTAGGCACCAACAGGGGAAATGCGTTCAAGGTCAGCCCGCTTCGTCTTGATGCCCCCTAAATACCCTACTAACGCGATGGTGCTGCAGATTGAGAAACAAGTCGCTGCGTACGATGAAGTGCGTTGATTTGATCTGTTCACGTGCCCTAACCGCGGACTCAACATACCTTCTGGTGTGCAGGACATCAGTCTTACCATCGACCTCCTCAGCTCGCTGAAGAACTGCAACGGGCGGATCGCAGGTATGTCAACAGAGACAGCGCCCTACGATACCACGCTGAAGCATTGTGTGCCCAGCTACTGGCATGTGCCTCGGCGGACACGTCGTCAGTTCTAATACCACTTGACGCGCCCGCACAAACGCTAACCGTATACCATGATGTCACAGGCATTCAGGGTGCGTCAAACCAGCCAGACGGGTTCTCACCTTATTAAATCCCATCCCGCAGGCCTCTTTCGATCCCCGCGTGCTCGCGACCTTCTGCTGGTTCGCGACCGACATCCACAGCGCGACGCTCGGCAAAGGCAAGACCGACGACTCGCTCCAGAAAGTGCGCGCTGGCGGCCTCAAGGGCAAGGGCGAGCTCGTCGTAAGTCTGCCCCGTCCATCCATTCCGTCCGCTGGCTGAGCGCTGAACACCCGGTTCGTAGATGGTCTTCGGTAAACAGGTAGATATAAATTCGCGCTCACCATTGTGCACGTTGTGATGCCGATTTTACCAGGACACCCACGTCCCGCGCGCAGGCAGGGACCTCATCCGCCAGACACTCGAAGACGCCGGTGTCACCGCCTCGGTACGTCGTCCGCTTCCAGGCGGTGCTCACGACTGACCGTGCGTCCCTCGCAGTTCCTGGAGGTGCAGGCGCAGCATGCATTCATTCGCGACGAGGCCTCGAAGGGCCGCTGGGACGCCGCGCTTACTCGGTCGCTATTCAGCTTCATGCTCGAGGTCTTCGAGAGGACCGTGGGCAGGGACATGGGCCCGCGAGTCGAAGACAACAGGGAGATCGAGCACGTATGTTAAGTAAAGTGCATGTAGAACAGGAAGTGTATTCGTGAATGTAAGAAGACTGTTGTAAACGAATTCGATGTCCTCGAACACTTGAACGAATGATGCGCCGACGAAGCCAGCTCGACAACAAAGACAGTAGATGGTGCATGAAAAGACCAATCTCCTGGACATCCGTGTGAGGAAGATTCGAAATCTCTAAAGCTTTGTTACTGAAGTCGCACAAGGGATAATAGACGTCAACAGTAACAACACAACATTATCATTCTTCCGCTGATCGTAAATGAAACAACACTGCAAGCTATGGATACACGACGAGAAGCCCATTGAGATGACCCTGCGTCGTTGATCGTCGTAAAAATGCGTACAGGATTGTTATGCCACAAACACAATGATGCGAGGTATTGATACCGTGAGCAAGCAAAAGAAGTAAAACAGATGAGAATGAGGGTAGAGGAATGGAATTAGATTCTACATCTATGTTTACTTCTTCTTGGTGGCCTTCTCGGCGGACTTCGTCACTACAGAACAACGTCAGCGACTCGACGTACTACTAAATGATATCCACTTACCCTTGCCCGCAACCTTCTCGGTCTTGTCAACAGACTTGATGACACCGACGGCAACGGTCTGCCTCATGTCACGGACGGCGAAGCGACCGAGAGGAGGGTACTCGTTGTACGACTCCACGCACATTGGTTTGGAGGGGACAAGCTTAACGATGCAGGCATCACCGGACTTGACGAACTTGGGGCTCGCCTCCATGACCTTTCCGGAACGACGGTCGATCTTCTCGATCAGCTCAGCGAACTTGCAGGCAATGTGGGCGGTGTGGCAATCGAGGACGGGCGCGTAGCCGGCACCGATCTGACCGGGGTGGTTGAGAACGATGACCTGGGCGTTGAAGGACGCGGCCTCCTTAGCGGGGTCGTTCTTGGAGTCAGACGCAACGTTGCCACGGCGGATATCCTTGACGGACACGTTCCTGTACAGGAAATGAGGAAATGAGTCAATATGCTCTAGCCGACGGTGAGAAAGTACGCACTTGACGTTGAAACCAACGTTGTCACCGGGGAGACCCTGCTCGAGCTGCTCGTGGTGCATCTCGACGGACTTGACTTCAGTGGTCACGTTCGTAGGAGCGAAGGTGACAATCATGCCGGCCTTGATGACACCAGTCTCAACACGACCGACGGGCACCGTGCCGATACCACCGATTTTGTAGACATCCTGGAGAGGGAGACGGAGGGGCTTGTCGGAGGGACGAGATGGGGGCTCAATGGCATCGATAGCCTCGAGCAGGGTCTTGCCCTTGACGACACCAGCCTTGGTCTCCTTGGTCCAACCCTTGTACCACGGCATGCTAGAAGAACGCGAGTCAGAACAGATCAGCGAATGACAGCACTCAAAGACGCACTTGGGGGACTCCTCCAACATGTTGTCACCGTGCCAGCCAGAGATAGGCACGAAGGCGACGGCCTTGGGGTTGTAGCCGACCTTCTTGATGAAGGTGGACGTCTCCTTGACGATTTCGTTGAAGCGGTCCTCGCTCCACTTGGTGGTGTCCATCTTGTTGATGGCCACGATGAGCTGACGCACACCGAGGGTAAACGCAAGCAGGGCGTGCTCGCGAGTCTGACCGTCCTTGGAGATACCGGCCTCGAACTCACCGGTACCAGCGGCGATGATGAGGATAGCGCAGTCAGCCTGAGAGGTACCAGTGATCATGTTTTTGATGAAATCACGGTGGCCGGGGGCATCGATGACCTGCAACGATTACACGATAAGCCATCTGATTAAGCCAATAGTCGCAGGACTTACGGTAACCATGTATTTGGGGGTCTCGAACTTCCAGAGGGCGATATCGATGGTGATACCACGCTCACGCTCAGCCTTGAGCTTGTCGAGCACCCAGGCTAGAGAAAAATGAAATCATTAATTGCGGACAGGAGCGAGACAAGGCGGCCGCTACGCACCGTACTTGAACGAGCCCTTGCCGAGCTCAGCAGCCTCCTTCTCGAACTTCTCGATGGTACGCTTGTCGATACCACCGCACTTGTAGATAAGGTGACCGGTGGTGGTAGACTTGCCGGAATCGACGTGACCGATAACTGCGATGCCGTTTAGATTGGCTATTTACACCAGATAAGACGAATGAACTCACCGACGACGTTAACATGAATCTTTTCCTTGCCCATTTTGAGTTTCTGGAGGATAGAAAGCGTCAGTATCGGCTGAAGGCCACAAGGAGGGTGCTGAGTGATTGCAAGCAAAGGAAAACAAGCATCTCCATCTCGACCACGCAAAATCAATCCATCGCATTGTGCAAGGTAGAGAGGAGCGGCAGGTTCGCCTGCTCGACACCGAACGCTGTAGGAGGTGAATACTCACTGAAAATGTGGTAATGAAAGTGAAAGAAAGGGCAGAAGACCGTCAGAGGAGGGGGTCAAGAGAAGAGTTAGCAAAAAGTCAGCTAACTGTTTGGCCTTAGTTATACGCGCGGCGCTGGAAATTTTCTTGATCGATTTTGCAAGATCCGATAAACTTGCCACCGCCACAGACCCGGCTACTTGGCCACCGCCCTCGGTAGCCGCCGGATAAGCGTCGGCCGCGGTCGACACGTCGAGTCGTCCAAGACGCGGCCTCAAATCTGACGTGGTCGCACCGTCCTCCCTTCCAGCAGCTTCCGAGGTTTTCGTTTGATACCTATTCTGTTCTCCTCCATTACAGGCTACAGCTATGCGGGTACATGTATAAGAACAAGCGATGACCAAGCAGCTCCTCTAATTCCAACAGAGGCAAAGAAATTATGGAGGGATAAGTTCACCGCATGACTCGGGGGAATCCACGATGAAGACGAGATAATATTACCGGGAGCAAGGACGGTGATTGCAGATGATAAATAGCACGTGGTGAATGAAAACGAGATGAAGAGAACATCTACCGCACCGAGATAGTCTGGGGAAGCCTGAACCCCGCCATCCGATATACATGCGTCTGATGGGATGTCCTATCAAGCCTGAGACGATTGATGTCCACGTATAGGTCGCATTCAGGATGCATAATCTGACAGTTGGACACATGAGCGAAGCTCCGGCGCGAGACTTCAAAGCTTCATGATCCAGGCCGTTCCGACTATACCTTCAATGATTATCCATTCCCCATCCTCCTTCCCCCGCAAGGAAGCGAGATTGAAGGATTCGGTCGAAGGTAGGGCGAGCGGTCAAGTCGAGCTGAAGGCAAGCCCTGACTAGTGCTGCAGCATCACCTAATGCTCCACCACCGTCTGATTCTTCACCATCTCGCTCTCGGCCTTCGCTGCAACGCTCGTCGAGTGCGATAGAAGCGCTCGAAAATGGTGATTCGAGTCCTTCTTGTGCTTCGGCAGCTGTTGTGAAGGGGCATTCGCCGATAAGCATCACATATGCCACCACTCCAAACGCCCAGACATCTTGTTCTTTCCCCTGGTAGCGCTCGCCCCGTAAGATCTCTGGTCCTGCATAATCCAGACTGGCGTAGGGAAAATATGAGATGATCATAAATCTCATTATGAACCGGATCATGACTTACGTGCCGCTGAACGTGTCCCATCCGCCCTTCTTTACGAGACCCGAGCTACCGAAGTCAATCAAGATGCACCTTTCCTTAGGCCCCAGTACCACGTTCTCGTCTTTGATGTCACGATGTACTACGAATTTATGCCCATGTCAGCAATATGTCTTTTTTAACCAGGCGGCGGACGGCTTACCTATCCCTTTCGAATGCAAGAAGCTGAGGGCGTCTGCGATCTGACCCAGGAGTGTGCGTATCAAATTCGGGGGAAGTCCGTCTGGATAACTCTCAACGAGATCGAAAAGATCCGAGGGTGGAATGGTTTGGTTTGGAGCCGGCTCCGGGACAGTTGAAGGCAGGATTAGGTAGTAGTAGTGGTTATCTTCGAAAAAATCTAGGAGAGGACAGATATTTGGATGGCCCCTGACGACCCTACCCTCCACCCACTCGAAGTCGTCTGGGTTTGACGCGGGTGAAAACTGGGATCCCATGGAAGCGTCGGGTCTGTTCTAGATAGGCGAGATGGATCCCAAGGCCGGGGTGGAGGAAGCACGTATGAGGTATTGGAGATGGCTGACATGACATAGATTTCAATGGGAATTGTGCCATACTTAGGGTGCTTCTTCCAGCAATCCGCTAAGATGCGAGACTTGATGACCTGCTTGATAACCAAAGGAGGCTGTTGGGAAGTTTATCAAACTGACTCAAAAGTTTTCGCAGACTGAACTGCCTCACCCCCAAGGATCCATCCGGCAATGTCTCCCTGGCCTTCTTCACCAAACCATAAGCGCCTCTACCCAATTCGCCCTGAATGATGAACTCAGATATGCTACGCTCATTTCCCGACTCGCCAACGACGGACGCTGCAGGTATTGGTACACCAGTGCTAGCAGCAGCGCTCAGCAAGCTGGCGGTGCTGCCAGACCGGATTAGCTTCTGAGGCGCCACGGGAGGCGGCGAAGGGGGTTCGATGTGAGCGACGGAAACACGGCCTGCAATCAGAGAGACACGTTGCTGCGAAGATCGTCGCCGTGGACGTGACGAGCTCGGAGAGCGCGATGGGAGTGATGGTCGTTGGTCCGGAAAGTAGCCGGACGATGGTGTAGTAGGTCGCGTCGAGATAGAAGGCGAATGGACAGGCGAGATTGACAGAGGCTCGGTGGTGAATTTTGAATATCTGGATATCGCGATGGATGACGGGGTTGGAGGAATGACTGTCGTTAAGGGATAACTCGGGGCAGGACCCGAAATGGTCGTGGGGGAAATGGGTTCCGCAGTGAAAGCGGGCGACCGCGGTACGCCATCGCCGATGAAAGTCTGCTCGCCCCATACCTGTTCAGTCTCGGATGCCGTGGTATCGTCCTCCTCTGCATCTGCCTCGTCACCCTTCCCAGACCAGTCGAATCCTCGACCAATGGACGTGACCCTCCAACTATTCCCAATGCCGGCGGGTCTCTCTAGCTTCGGTCTACTGGCAGGCGGCGCCACCCAGTCATCGTCGTCGAAAGTGATGTCGACAGCAGGCTCTGCAAGCATTTAAAAATACAGGAAAAAAGGTGAAGAATTCAGTTGAGGGAAAAAATAGACTGTAACCGGATTGTGGGACCACAACGACACACAGGTCTCAACTTTCAACTGAAGAATCTGAGACCAGCGCCAGCGGTGCCCCGCTGTTCTCACGCTCAATATATCGTCCACGTGCGTCGCCTCTACCCGACTGCGTGCAACCTATTATGTAGGCCTGCTCTCCTGCGACATGACTATGGCAGCAGTTCCCTCGCAGTTTATTGCTGTTTGCAAAAGTGTTGGCGCGACGCGCGCCGCGTCGAAAGTGTCCACACGCGGCCCGTTGAGAGAAATTCTTGTATAGCCAGAACCACGTAGCGTAGACACATAAAAACAACGGATTCGTGATCAGAGATTTATTTTAGTTCTCCTGAGACTCTTTTCGGAACGTTTGGACTCCACAATGAATTTCGGGCCCTGGAGAGGAAAATGTGGCATATCTCGAGGAATAAAATAGCTATTGACAAACGGCAACAGCGATACGTTGACTGAGATCCGCATATACCATCTTGCGAGATTTCGTGATTTTAGGAGGCCTGGTGGTGTCACAGTGAGCTTATGTTGCAAGACCACCCAAAGTTTGCATTCCCAAAATGGCAATGACGCCGCGGGCGCTTCACTGTAATGGGCCGGGTTTGCATATCCCGACCCATAACACAACACGGAAGCCTTCTAAAATCGCGAAACCTCATAAGATGGTAGATGAAGATGTCAGTCAACATGTCGCGGTTGCCGTTTGCCAATAGCTATTTTATTCCTCGAGATATGCCACATTTTCCTCTCCAAGGCCCGAAATTCATTGTGGAGTCCAAACGTTCCGAAAAGAGTCTCAGGAGAACTAAAATAAATCTCTGATCACGAATCCGTTGTTTTTATGTGTCTACGCTACGTGGTTCTGGCTATACAAGAATTTCTCTCAACGGGCCGCGTGTGGACACTTTCGACGCGGCGCGCGTCGCGCCAACACTTTTGCAAACAGCTATAATGACGCGACGCGAGCGGAGGATATGCTCTCACGCGCAAAGCAGTGATTTGGCAAACCAGCGCCAGGTGATCCCTGGCCCGTGTCAGGCTGGCTGTCCGGACTTCAACCCATCTCCGAGGATAAGAATCTTGAGCAATTCCGCTGCGCCGATGGCTATCAGGTAAGGGTCGCTGCCCTCGTCCCCAGTGAGCTGCTCACGACTGCTACTTCGCCGTGTGTTATGTGCCTTGCACTAGAGTAGCTAGACTTACGCAGTCGCATTGTACAGAATTTCAGAAATATATTGTAACTTAGCTCAATATAAGGACTAGTAGCTAAGCGCGCAAGAGATCTTATCTTATCAGCTTCACAGCTCATGTTGACAGTTGTTTGTTTTCCAAAATCGGCCGGGGAACCCAACGCCTCCTGGTATCATCAGCGAAGCAGCCGTCCTCAAGCCCCAAAAATATGTGAGTGCTGGGACATTTTTGTTCATTTGGATCGTATTCCGCGTTGAGGCCTCCAGAACTGTTGCTCGTGTGTTGGTTGGAAGACTGGGAGTGCGGGAAGGCGTTGGATGCAGCATTAGAGACCTGGATGACCCTCGCGCGGCTATCCTGTGGTGGTTGGCCTGAATGGCCAGCTCTTTCGTTCCCATCCGACATCAGCAATCTCCAGTTCATCTGACCGTATTCTGAAACTCTCGTCTGCAGACCACAATGGCCATCAAGACGCCGATTGTTAAAGAAGCGCACGAAGCCCTTCAAGTATGTGTAATTCTATTCATTTGTGCGACCCAGTCCTGAACCAGAATTTCTCTGCAGGCGCCATCAGTCCGACCGTTACCATGGCGTGAAGGAGGCGTGGCGCAAGCCCAAGGGTATTGACAACAGAGTCAGGCGTCGATTCAAGGGCCAGCTGCCCATGCCGTCGGTACGTGTTCTGTTCTGTGGACCAGTGTTTTGTGTGAACCGACATGTGTGCAGATTGGATATGGTAGCAACAAGAAGACCCGTCATCTGTTGCCCAGTGGACTGAAGAAGTTCCTTGTCAACAACATCCGGGAGGTCGAGCTGCTGCTCATGCACAACAAAACGTACGCGGCAGAGATCGCACACAACGTCAGCAGCCGCAACCGTGCTTTAATTCTCGAGAGGTACGCTTCGGTTACATTGTAGGCGCTTCACATTCGCTAACATGGCAGTATAGGGCCAAGGTGTTGGGGTTGAAGGTCACAAACCCGGCAGCTCGCCTGCGCTCCGAGGAGTAGAGTGGTTGTTTCCTTGTCCTTTCATCTATCGCTATCCATGTATTCTCTTCCCTCTGCATATGCTCGAGAGCACCGCCAAGCAAGTATGCTGCATGTCAATGACACTACATGACTTCATCTGGCACAGCCCAAACGTGCGTTTGTCAGAAATGGGATTTGCATCAGACGAAGTTCATCTTTTTGGACCGCATGCCCGATGTTTGTGTGCTTCAACTCGACTCTATGAGCACTTTTCCGTTCGTTATCACGTCTTGCGGGACGACCAGGTCCGTCACTGCCCGGCTCGAGAGGCTTGGTGTTGCATTTTACTGTACTGTAAACCAATCGACGTCATTTTCTTCTTGGCGCTTGTAGTCTGACCCGATAAATACTTCTCGGTGCTATTCTATGGTCAACAGCGCCCTCGCACAGTATCATCTTCTTTCATCTACAAGTACTTGCTTCCTCTTTACACTTCACTCCACGTCCACCCATTGCGAACCTCTTCCCACTTCCCAAACTTCAGCTACTTCGCAATCTCCCTTCCGTATTGCCCCGATGGCTATCAGGTAAGGGTCGCTGCCCTCGTCCCCAGTGAGCTGCTCACGACTGCTACTTCTTCAGACGAGCTACCCATGCCGGTTCTTGGTATACAAGCAACGGTGCGCCTGGCGTGTGCCATGCGTCATTGCTTGTGATTTATCCAAGGACTCTCTCGCAGCCGATCAACTAAATGCCGAATTATCTGCTTGGCTGGCTGCCGTAAAGCCCGGTCCCAAGGATAAGTACGACCTTCCAGTGAAGGGATCAAAAGCCATCATAGCCCCGTCAGCAATCCCTTAGTTTCTGTTCATAAAAGTTTAGGCTTACCTCGCAAATAGGCATGCGGGATACTCATACTCCGGGCCTACTGCTGCCTGGGCATACAAGAGCATCAAGACGGACGGCATGTGAGTGTCCCGTTTACTGTCTGACTTCAGGCCTCATGAACGATGGCCTGCATAGCAAGCGGGTCTTCGTCCTCGGTCCTTCACATCATGTGTATCTGGACGGATGTGCGCTTACCAAGTGCACGGAGTACGAAACGCCCATCGGCAATCTACCGATAGAGGTCGGAAGTACGTCCTGGTCGCGGTTATATACAACGAAGCACATCTGACTTTAAGGTATGATACAGCTGTAGCTGAGTTGAGAGCTACAGGAAAGTTCAGCGACATGGAAATCGACACTGACGAGGATGAGCATAGCATCGAGATGCATCTTCCGTATATTCGCAAAGTCTTCGAAGGGTAAGTCCGGTGGATCCACGAACTATTTGCTGTATGTGACCGGAGTACACAGACACGACATTTCCATCGTTCCCATCCTCGTGGGCGCAATAGGTAAAGAGAAGGAAGAGAAATTTGGAAAACTCCTCGCCCCGTATCTGGCTCAGGATGACACGTTCTTTGTCATTTCCAGTGATTTTTGCCATTGGTTAGTGTGCATGATCTCAGTCATCTTCCCATTCTAAATAAATTGATTCAGGGGAACGCGATTCTCATATACCTTTTACTATCCCGAATCGTGTTCCTCCAACCCAGTACGGCTTGGACGCACGACGTCACCTCCCCCAACATTGTCCAAATTCCCCATATACGAGTCGATCTCAGCCCTGACCACGAAGCCATGGAGCTGCTCACACTCCCACCATCAACCGCCTGTGAAGCCCACGCATTCTTTGCCGAGTACCTTCAGAGGACGAAGAACACCATTTGCGGACGGCATCCGATCGGTGTCCTTCTCGGCGCCCTCACTGCCCTGCAGAACAACGATCACAGAGCACCTCATTTGCAATGGGTGAGATACGAGCAGAGCAGCAAGTGCCATTCCGTGAAGGATTCCAGCGTCAGCTACGCCAGCGCGTTCGTGACAGTCTAACATGATATAGCCCTAATGAAGGCCTTGAAACAAGTATAAGATTAGCCTGTTACACTATGACCCCGTGCAGACTACTGTGTAGTTCTATGCGCAATGTAGAAAGTATTTCAGAAATCACAATGTAAAACGCATCTCATCTAGATCTTCATGCGGCAGCTCACATCCGTGAGGTCTGGTCTACAAGCTGGTCTACAAGCTGGTCTACAAGCTGGTTGCCGACGGGTTCATCGACCTCATTCTCGGTGCCCGGACCCCATGATCATTGACGACCTGATCAGCATAAGCTTCAGTATCTCGTTGCAAAGGCCAGACTTCTCACGCACCCTGCCATTGGCAATCTGAATATCCTCGAAGCCCCACTCTCTCTGCAATCCTTCTTTTAGGTGGCCCCCTTCAGCTAGAACTGTCGCCTCCCAACCTCCCAGCACCTCAGGCACGCCCGCCTTCTTCTGCATGACGGTCAACGAGCAGGTCCCCACCTTCAACGGCAGCTCCCTGTCGCCGACAAGCTCCGCGTAAGAGCGATGACCGTGGCGGCATGACTGACGAGAAGGACGCGTTTGTGCTCGCCCTGGAAGCGACGCTGTACCTCTGGCACGAATGCCTTCAGGAATCCCGCGGCGCGGTCGTGCACTTCTGGGACGTCTTCGCCCTTGCGCGAGGCGTACCACATCGACGACCACGACTCGTCGATTTGAGGGAAGTGGGCGCTTAGTTCCGTCGCCGAGCCCGGGCGAGGATGCAACCCCGAACCCTCCTCTACAGGCGAATACCATTCGGCGATTCCTGCATAAATTCCAGTCGCGTGTCAATAGATACAGTCGAGCAGAGAATGAGAGCTCGAACCATGCTCAACAAAAATGGGGATCCCGAGTGCCTCAGCTATGGGCTTGGTTGTCTGAAGGCATCGATCTCATCGCAGCGAACTATGTCAGTACATTGGCTACAGTGAGAGGTCGAGACCGTATTCACAATAAGGCGAGGAGTAGATGACCGTGGGGCGCTCCTCCTCGGGTAATGATAGGAAGTATTCTGCGACTTCTATGGCTTGTGTCTGAATGCACTGATATTCAACACGTTATGCACCACAAGCATCAATGCAACATTACCTCTCCAAAGGCTGCCAAAGGTGGATCGCGAGGAAGGCCTGTTGGGCTGGTCCTACTCACGATAACCGGCGATGATCAGGTCAAACAGACATAGTCATGCAGTGCGGAGAGGACTAACCAGGTATCCGTGACCCAGTTCTGTCGGAATCCTGTGGCACAAGTATCAGCTTCATATCGGCCATCTCGCAAGGTCACCAATTCTTTGTCTCACCATGTCTAACGATGTAGAGTGTCTCTACCATGGCTCTAATGTTCTTGATCTAGGCTAAGACTGGTCTCTATATCCGTCGACGGGAATTTCCAGGTCCAGTGGCTGTGCTCGACTCCGCTCCGAAGAGCCCCATCAGATACACCGCGATTGCACCGCGAAATCGCATCTCGATCGGCTTATGTAGAAAGCTCATCTTGCGGCAAATTTCATGTGAGTCGAAAGAGATTCATGTTTTTGATTCAGTAGTGCATAGCAAACATACAGCAGTCGAGCAGATGGGCGAAACAAAGTTATAAGGGAGGAAGAAAGGATATGTAGATTATGCACACAACTCGTCATAACAACAAGACACGAAGACGCAGTACAGCATTACCGTACAATCACGACAGGTTTTGGCATTGAGATTCAGCCTGGCGCCCTAACCCAATCCACTTGAGCACCAGGTCATGAGAGTTGTTCGGCCTCCTACGAGAGGGAGGGAAGGCCGTCTCGTCGTCGAATTTGACGGCCGGTGTAGCGCCGTTCGTGCGGGGCGGCCTGGCGCCGCGACCACCGCGGGCACCACGGCCACGCTCGCCAGTGCCACGGCCGCCACGCTCGCCGCCGCGTCCGCGACCACCACGGCTCGGGCGCTCGAAACGCGCATCGATCTCGATGAAGACTTTCTCCTCCTTCTTGGAGCGCGTCTTGTGCGCGCTCTTGGTCTGAAACAGTAAAAGGAGTAAGACTCGGGAAAGCACTAAAGATGACCAAACGCTGTCATACCTTGCCAACGAAGTATGCGTCATCCTCTTCGGTCTTCTTCTGGTGCTGAACAGCATCCTTGAAGATGGAATCATCGCCCTCGTTGGCGGCCCTGACACCCTCCAGCTTGGGAATGGCAGCAGCCTCGCTCTCGCGCTGCTGAGCGAGGTACTGGTCCAAGGTGAGTGTGTTGTCCTCCTCCTCGGGCTCCCGCTCGCGGCCCTCGCGGCCCTCGCGGCCCCTGCGACCTTCGCCAGCATTGTCGCCCTCTGCGGCAACAGGGGCGGCCTCTGTCTCAGCGCCTGCGGGGGTGGCCCACGGGTCAGCCTCCGCAGTGGGGGTGCCAGCCCAGTCGTTGTTGGCGACCTCGGCCTGCGCGTCGGCACCGGCGGCCTCCTCGGCCTTCAGCTCGGTGGTACCGTCGTCGCCACCCCAAGATTGGTGGACTTTCTTATCCGAATCGCTGTTCAGACGAAGTTAATTCCTGCTGACTGAGAGCTAGAGTGCGGCGACGTACGTCTTGCCCGTTGCACTGTGCCTGTCGAAGGGACGACCACGACCACCGCGATCGCCTCCACGACCACCACGGCCCCTGCCACGGCCCCGTCCACGGCCCTCGCCTTCGACTGCGCGATCAACGTTCAAGTCAACATATACCCTCTAGAAAAGACGATCGTTGTATACTCACACTTCTTCTTCTCGCCATCGGCCGGAGCCTCCTCAGCACCTGCCTCCTGGCCCTCCCTGGGAGCCTTACCGCCCCGCTGATAGTACCTTCCACCTCGCGCGGCGGGACCCTCTGGATTTGGGAGCACCGCGGGAGGCAGGAGCAGTCGTAGCAGCAGGGGCATCCGTCTTCTTAGCAGCGGGAGCCGGTGTGGAAGGACGAGACGAATCGTCTGTAAAATAAATGAGCGTCAGATATTGACGTGAATATTGGCACAAAATGGAGTCAGGGAAGTAGGAGAAAAAGCGCCAATTTCTCGAGAATAAAGGTGGTATTGGTGGAGAATGGGAAAAGACGGGATGGACATACCTTCCAGAATGGCGAAAGGGTTTTTTGTGGCCACCGACATGTTTGACGGGGCCCTGATCACGAACAGTCAGTAGATGACTTTTGACGGAGATCTTTTCGATGAATGAGCGTTGTCGCGAACGAGCTGAAAACGCAATCACTTCAGTCTCCAGCGCCCCAAGCGTCGGTACCGGACCCCGTCCACCCCTTTTAGGGGTCTCGTCAAGCCACTCCCTCCAGCTGTACAGTTCTCTCCCGCGCTCAAAATTATAAAAGGCCTGCAGCGCTTTTTCTTTCCTTAACGCAAAAACCACAGGTGTGTGCTCGTGTTCTCCTCGAGTCTAGGCGCCCTCACTGACTCCTTCTCTTAGCCTCGCAAAAGCATCTCGACGATGACTTGCCCGCCTTTCGAGGACTGGTGCGGGTCGAGGACCTTGAGACCGTCTAGTAGGCTGGAGAGTACGAAGACCTTCGGGTTGTGAACGATGGGACTTGGGTGCGGCGCGCTCGTGCGCAAGCTGGGATCTATCTCAGCGGTTGACTCTTCGTGGTTACCGTGTGGGTTGTGTCGCAATGTCCCGTTGTACATGTTTTACCATTCCACGCTCGTTAATGTTACATCTGTTTGCAAAGTCTGCACTGTGTGATAATCATTCGTGTGGCGTCGTCATGAGGCATCTCGCATGGAAGCCTTCGGCATCGCGAGGCGCGTGGGGATGGATATGACGAAGATGATCGAGAGCTTCTATCTAAAGGATGATCCGGAACCTGAGAGGCTCGAAGAGGATGCTGTACAGCATATGCGCATATGGACAGAGGGGCCAGGTGATGGTCCAAGGATAGGTTTTGACGCAGTGATAACAGTCAAGTGGAAATGACGGCAGAGACGCTGAGGACAGGCTGGCAGGAGGGCAGCGGGACACTGGGGAGAGATTGAGCGAGGGACACCAAGTCACGCGCGTCTCCTCTTTCACCGTCGATGCCTTCGGACTCAGACCAGTGCTCTCTTCTCCTCCTCCCCCATCCTCGACGCCGTCTCCGACATCGTCGCCGTCGCAACCACCAGCCCCGGCTCCCGTGGAGTCCTCCTCGCCATGGCGGGGCGCCGCCTCGCTATCTCCTCGCTACTGTGCGACGATGACTCCCCGCCCTCATCTTCAGCCACACGGTCGTCACCCGTTCCCTCGCCTCCTAAATCGCTTCTCGCTCCCGACACTGACACTGTCATCCTTGCTCCACATCTTTTGCGCCCTCGTCACGACCGTCACGACCAGTACCGCCCTGAGCGCGAGCAGCTAAGCGCCTCGTCCTCCAATTTGTATCAGAAGCGCGAGTCGGTCCGCGACTTCCTTCCCTTGTCTCTCCAGAGCACGACTCTCCGCCGCCGCACGCCGCCTCCCGATCAGCTACAGGCTGCTCAATATTCGTTGGACAGACAAAGTGTTTATTCAAGGCACGGGAAGAACAGAGAGGAGCCTGTGATCACCATCTCCACTCAACCATTGGTCAGCCATCGCGTCGACGCGTTTGACCCGCTAGCTGCAGAGCGACAGGGTCGTCTCGACCTACCTCGACATCAACCAATACCTTTCCTCCCCAGTCCGCACCACCGACTTTTCCCTTCCCCGTCCCAGTCAGAACACCTTTCACCATCTCGACACCTACCGCCTCATCCTCACTCGCCAACGCACTCACATCGAACCCATACTCCCCATTCACCAATTGGACGACCGGTAGCCAATATTCCTCTACTCCAAACAAACCCGTCCCCTTTATATTTTCCCCAACGCCCCTCAGCCTCACCACTCAATCACTACCATTCCCCGTCGCCAATGGCACCACCACCTCAGCCAATACCGTATCAGTCGTCACCTTCGCCTCAATATCGTCGCCCCTCGGCACCCCCTGAGTCAAGCCCTCCAACATCCTCAGCATTTTCACCGACCCTGTCGCGCTCCATCCCTATATCCATGTCGACTTTCCCCAGCTCATTGCTCAACCCTGTTTCTCCCTCTATGCAGTCTCCCTTAGGTGGCCTGGAGGCATTGGTTCAGGCTGCAACCGAAGAGCGTAGGCGAATGAGTAGTGAAGGGGCATTCACGAGCGAGCGGAGGACAGAGGGATTTCGTTCCAGTTCGAGTCGAAGCCCTGATGTTCCCTATAGACCACTCGATCCAGCTCCCGCTCAAACACTAGCTCCAAGGCATGCCCACCATTCGCCGTCGGTGTCGCCCATCACGTCGCACGTGTTTGAACCGCGTGGTGCAGGGGAGGTCACAGGAAGGTTGGATATGGGGGCGGATCCGCGACCGCCGAAGCGTCGACGTAGGTCGGGTTCTCATTCTGGGAACGAGAGCATACACGCAGCGCAAAGTTCACCATATGCAAATTCACGACCATCTCCTGAAACACATCGTCCCTCTGTGATGCCGCCGAAGATCGAGACCCTGGTAGCTGCCAGTCCGGTGCAAGTACAGAGGAAGGAATGGTTAGAAGAATTGGCTCCTCTTACCAATCCCCATACACGGTCAGGATCGGCGTCTGAAGATAGAGGAGAACCCCAGCCGCAGAAGACGGATGACGTCGACGCGTTCGTGTCGTCGTCCCGGACGCCGAAGTCTGAGGAGCGATCACCACCAGTACCCTCACCAGCGACTACAGCTGAGATCAAGCCTGTCCAAGTTGCAGAGTCTACTTCTCGCAGGCCAATTTCGCCAGAAGTATCTCCACGTCCCTCCCCGCCCACCCATCGTCATGAATCTCCTTCCCGTCAACCTCTGCCGGACGCTACTCCACCTCCGGCAGCTGCCTTGCCAACGGAACATCGTATGGACGGGGTCTCTGACCCAACACCTCGAGCGCCAACACCGGCCTGTTCCCCGGTTCACACAACTTCCGTGCGCGCTCCGAGCCCTGCACGCCCGGAGGTGGTTGCACCAGTACAGACTCCCACCCTCGAGCAGGAGCTCGAGGAGGTCGCCGGCGTTGTCCCGGAGCCAAACGCGATGGACGTCGATGTGGACGGGGAAATCGCGCGGGAACTTGAGGAGGCTGCAGCTGTCGATACGCCGCCGGTCGACCGTCGGACGGAAGTGGTGTTTAACACAGCTACAGACGTGGACGACGAACTGCTCAGCCTTGTGGGCGATACTTCTTCGCGCTCTTCTGCGCCTTCTCGGCCTCGCGAGAAATCCCAACAGGCTAGAGTGCCGAAGGCCACCCCCAACGTTGCATCGACGTCGAGCACCATACGTCACTCGTCTGCGAAGCAGGATGTTGGCGCGTTGCCATCCTTTCCCCCTGCTACGGCGCATCCGTCGCTTCCGTCAAGGGCCGTGTCGGCTGCTCTCGTTAAATCTGAGCGTGAGTCGATGCCTCCGCCGCCTACCACGCCGATGGTCAAGGATATGGACGCCATGAGCGATCGCACTGGGACTCCGAAGGCTGAGGACCGTCCAGCAGTACCATCCAAGAAGAAGGTTAGTTTATTTGTATTTATGTATGCGTTCTTTTCGTTGAATCTGGCTTGAATAGGCGGCTGCGAAGCCAAAGCAGAGCCAGTCGAAACAGAGTCAATCGTCGAAGAAAGCCGAAAGCGACTGGGGCAGCCAAGTCCAAGGCCAAGGTCATCAAAGATAAAGACGGGGCGGGCCCTGCTGCTAAAGGGAAGAAGGGTTCGCCCTTTCCGGCAGGGACCACGGCGGCTGTTAAGAAAACCGCTGCGTCCGCCCGGTCTCGATCTGCATCTGTCATGCCCCCTGGATCTGTCGGTCCAGAGGCGGAGCAGGACAATAAGGACAAGGAGGCGGCTACTGCCGACGAGGACGAGGATGAGGCGGAGGATAAGCTTTACTGCATATGCAAGACGCACTACGATGAAGACCGGGTGATGATTGCCTGCGATCGGTACGCGTTCTTCTGTTCGGCTTCTATAGTCATCAACTCATCTTACAATGGACTGCTTAGTTGTGACGAGTGGTATCACACTTCATGTGTCCATATGCCAGACTTGGAGATTGACTTGGTGGATCAGTTTATATGTCCGCCTTGCATCAAGAGTATGTCTCACGCCGACTACCTGCACGCACAATGCTGATGCATGAAATCTTGCAGAAAATCCTGGCCTGTCCCTGCGCACGACGTGGAAGCGCCGTTGCCTCTTTGGCCTGAAGCAGCGAAACCCTGCGTCTCCCGAAGCCTGCCACAAGCCGTCTCGCGGCGCCTTCTCGAAGTACTGCTCCGACGAGTGTGGCGTCAAGTACATGCGCATGCGCATCAACTACTGGGCGGAAGAGGGCGGTGACAAAGAGCGCTTATGGGAGAGCGTCAAGAATGCAGAGAAGCGAGAGGGCGTGGCTGTCTCGGCTGAGCTTGCGCGAGGAGCAGACAGCGATGGACGTCGACGGAGATAGCACCAAGGGCTCGGATCGTCGTGATTGTGGTCCAGTCCCAGGCATCGTGAAGCCTGCAAAGTCGAAGAGGGACCGAGAGCTGGAGCGGCTCCATGCGAAGCTGGATGAGGTGGTGCAGAAGCGCGAGGCGGTGAAGAAGGAGATGGACGTTGTGCTGTGGCGGGAGAAGGTCACGGAGCATGCTGCTCGGCGATCGGACGGGGTAGACGAGTGCGGGTGGGATCAGCGGCTCTGCTTTGGTGAAGAGGATGTAGCGGAGTTCGGGGCTGGTGTCCTCGAGAGCTATGAGGGCGGTCATAACCGGCAGGATTCCATGCAAGTGGATAGTACGAATGAGGGCGAGTGGTGGTGTACTGGAAAGAAGAAGTGCAACAGACATGCTGGGTAAGTCTAACAATATTCTATAGCGAGACAACACGTTTTGATACGGTTTGCAGTTGGCAGAAGCTCCGTCTTGCAGAAGTCGAATATGAAAAGGAGATGAAAGGCCAAGCGTTACAGAAGCTCACCACCCGCGAGCGCGAGATCCGGAAGCGCATCGAGGACATCCTCGATCCCAAAGCCCGAATCGCGTCCTTCAACGATACGTCCACTACAGTGCCCCAGAAAACAACTCCGCCGAAAGACCGGCGCCCAATGGACAGGCGAAGACAAAGCCGAACGGCGACTTTGAAGAAGGGCAAGAAAAGGAAGTCTGCAGTTACTTAGACCTACAAGTGTATCAATATCGTAATTCTGTTTTCCTCCCTCTCGTTACGCTAATTGTGCTTTCGTTCGTTTCGTCTTCACGCTGCTTTGTTGTCGATGTTTAGCATTCCATAATTCAACTTGCCTTAGTCAAACCACGCGGGCGTACAGGGACTTCAATCTGTAAAATTAGCCTAGATACACACAACGTCCTGGTGACTCGTATGTCCTGCTCTTAAGGCGTGATGAATCTGCCAAAGAGCTGCTACCGAATAAGACAGTGGAATAGAGTAGAGCAGAAAATCAGTAGCCGTCGCCCTCCCCGCCTTCCTTGCAAAATCCCTTCTGCTCGAACAACACCTTCGCCTTCAACTCGTCTCGCTGCTTTTTGTTGGCGATCTCCTGTCGATGGTGGCTGTCGAGCAAGTTATAGTCCACTTGTCGTAGTGGAACCTCGTCCTCCTGATCCAGATCCTGTGCGACGAGTCAAGCTAAACCCAAGCCCCTCGCATACGAAGACTCACAATCTCTCCGAGCAAAACAACATTCTCCCCCCGAATCAGGAACAGGCCACACCACTTCTCGGCGAAGGCGTTTCCTGAATAGATCCGTTCGACCGTATCTTCGAGCACAAGGTTCGCTGCAGAATCTGTGTCACGAAACATTCGACGCAGAACGCTTGCCACCGGCGGACGCACCAAACTGGTCGTAAGAGCGCAGCACGCCATGGAGTTTCCTGCCGTCCCGAAGAACTACGAGCATCTTTCCTGGTTACATGTGCAACAGAGACGCAGCGGTGGGGTGGGTGGGGAGGGACGACGGCAGTCTCAGCCTTCACGTTTGGAGGGTTGCGCAACAGGGTCGGCAGACGTACTGTCCACACAATCAACAAGGGACCCGGACGTTGTGAATGGGATGAGTGAATCCATCGTGTTGGGGAGGTTGCCCTCAGGCGGGCGGATAGTGGAAAGGTCAAGTTTCGGCACGCGCCCGCTGCGGCGTCCGAGTCGGGGCAGAGTGATTCGTGAAATCTGATATGGTCGAGTCTCAAGACGAGAGCTTATTGTAGTATTTTGGTATGCAAAAACTAAACAAGCTGATATGGCCGAGTCGTTAAGGCGAGTGATTTGGCGCCTTTTTTGGCGCGGCCGGGGGCGGAACGCCCGGGCCGCGCCAAAAAAGGTGCTTACTTTCCCACGACCCGCCGGCGCATACTTTCCCGCCCTGTTCATTTCCGCATGATGTCATCCCGCCTCCCGCCTCGTTGCTGGGGCTCTCCCCAGCTGCCCGCCCCCCACTGCACCCCAAGTGTGTCTTCCTCCAATGGCTCTCCCCACCGTATTTCTTCTCTCCTCTCACCATCACCCCCATACTGTCCTCCTTCTTTCCTCCCACCATCATGGACCGCCCGCTCGCCCGCTCTGCCAATTGTTCTCGTGAAGAATGCATGCAATGATGGCTGGCCGAAAACCCAGGAATTCATACACTCTGCATGACCAACTACAAGGGCATTATTCATGCAGCCCGTATCGGTGTACCCACCACCAAACACCACGATCGTATTCAAAAGTACTGGGCTGAATTTCTCCACGATGCGATTGCCGAAGGCATGGTCACACAAGAGGTCGCTGACCTCTCCAGTGACATCAAACCTGGCTCCCACGTCCCTTCCCTCCATCAGTGCCCTCATCTCATTCTGAGCCCGTGCTCATATGTGCATTAGATATCATCCTAGACTTTGTATGCTGGCTTGTCCTGAGCCTTCACGGATGTGTTGAGGAGTACATAAAGAAACACACTCTGGAGTCATACATGAACACATTCCTCACCTTGTGGCCACGTCATGCCCAGATCCGCATTGATCATTCTGTCAGAAAAGGCGTGGAGAACTTTATCAACTCGAAGAATCTGCTCATCTGCACGCCTCTCACCACAGCGGAATGTGAGAAATGCATATGTGATGAGGTTGACATCGATATCCTGTTTCACACCATTTGGCATGATTGTGTCAAATTCTGCACCTTGCGCATGCATATGCAGATGCACTCCATCTTGTCTGTGGCCTCCCTGTCCTCAGAGCGCATTGGCGCCATCATTGAGAGTGCATGCCATCAGGGCACCAACCAGGCTCTCCTATGGAGAAATTGTGCCTTTTACCTCTTTCCCAATGACGAGGATCGGGCCCATCCCCATCTCACCATGGCTGTCACCATCGACCTGCTGAAGGGATCCCGCGACGACCTATCTCGAAACAAATCGTTCCTAGTTGAAGCTGAACCCACTGAAAACTGTGCTTCCTGTCCTGTGTTCTCGTTCCTGTGTCTTGCCTTGGAAGACTCGATCTTTCAGCATGTGGACAGCATTGAGGAAATCCTCTCTCCACAGGTCCATTCAACCTGCCCTTACAATCTCCCCATCAAGATAGAGTGGCAGGACCACCCCATATTCCGTGCAGAGGAGTGCGTCAATGGACAGTGGGCCATCTCCCCGTCGCATGCCTTGCACTATGATTCCTTTCGCACATGGCTCACTGCCATGTCCTATGCTGCTGGATTTCCACGTATGTCTTGCCTCTCTTGACACCTTCCCCTGCCAATCTAACTTTCACCACAGATCCTGTCCTCCCCTATGATATCTGCCACGGCACGGTGGCGTGCTTTGCTCGCTCGATTTCTGACGACGAGCGCAGGATCCTTATGGCCCATGGCCCCCAATCTGATATGTTTTTTGTACATTTTTTCCACACCTCCTTTGCTCTCCCCACGCTCAATATGCCCTTGTGCAGAAACACTACAAGTCTTCTATATCCACGGTTGATTTGCAGGGTCTCAAGGCATCCAACGCAGAGTTGTCAGACACCACTGCCAGATTGCGCATGCGTAATCCATACAACGCCTACTCCTCTGCTCACACCATCAGACAGAGCCTTGTTCGCTCCTCCACCCTTCTTGACCCCAATGCGCCTTTCACCCTCAACGCTGCAGACCGCATGGCACTGAGGGGCCAACCCCACTTTCTCCAGCTTCAGGAAGAAATAAGTGCAGTGAGACATGCCTCTTCCCTGTGCCAAAGACACTCCTGACCCACCCCAACACACTAGCTTCAGGAAAAGTGCGTTCTCATCAAGTCTCAACCGCAACAAGGCCCCGATACCCTCTCCCCTGCTGTCCAGGCTGCTGCTCTTTGCGAGATCACATCGAACATCAAAACCCTCCAGGCTCGCTATCACAATCATTTGCTTTACGAATCCCACAAAAAGATCACCGAAAATAGGACGAAACACTTTGCCGACCATGCCCATCATGCACAGATGACAGCGACATCGACCAGCACCACGGCGCAGACCCCTCTGGCCATGTCCGATCCCCTCGATGCTCTCTATCACCTCCTTTACCATGCCCAGACCTCCACCCCTGACAATCTGACTGACTCTGTCCATGCCTATCTTGATCTTCCCAGCGGTGCTTCCCCACTATGCTATCCAGGTGAAAGTCCTACCACTGACAACAAGTGTCCTGTGTGTGGAAAGCATTGCATGTGAGTCCCACCACTCTCCCACACTCCCATGTAGTCATCCCAAGCAGCGACGCTCTCATGAAATGCACAGGTGGGGTTGGATGCCACATACATGCCTGTCTCGAAAAGCAGTGCCAGACCGAGGTCCAAGCCCTTACAACTGAGACGTACCACCCCCAGACCTGCCAGTGGCTCCACTGCACTCTCTCTGATACCCTCTGGCCCTCTCGTCATGCATTTGTTTCACATATCCAAAATGCACACCTCCAGACCTTGAACTGCGATCTGGCACAGGAGGGACCGGCCTGTCAGTGGCGTCTCGATGGCAGTTCACCCTGTGAAGAAACTGACTGCAAGAGTTGGGAGCACCACTTCTCTGAAGTGCACGCCCTCAATGTCCAAACCATGATAACATCCCATTACTGTTACCTCTGCCACGAATGGTGCGTCCCTCTGTATCGCACACTTTCTTTTTCTGCACGTCATCCCTCAGGACCGATGACTACCACGGTTTCCAATGGGACGACCACTGCGCACACCATTATGGTGAACTGTTCGGGCCCTTTTCCTCCCGTGCTCAGGACATCGACATCCAACCCATCGGTATCGCCTTTCTTCTGCCCATGGATAATGCTATTGAGTACGATCTCTGTCAAGGTTTCCATGGCCTCCTTCCTGAGTTCTATGGGGAGGTCCTTCCTGCCCTTGCCATGTCTCCCATCTTCTGCCCATATTGTGTTTTCGATGAACCCATCTCCTTCTCGCAAAGGATGAAACAGTGCATATCCACTTGTGTAGGTCGCTCATTTCCTATAAACCCTTCAGATGGGACGATGCTGCCTCTTTCAAATCCCATCTCGAACAACACCTCACATCCCACCCCGCCCTTCTGCAGTGCCCCGTTCCCTTATGCGGCATCCGTGCCCATGGCAGTCTTCGTGATCTCACATACCACCTGATCACTGTTCACTGCCTGCCCACCTGCGGCGGCAAGGTATATACTAATGTTCAGCACCTTTTTCTTCCCCAGTCTCCAGGAAAATCCACCACGGTGTCTGCCCTTTGACCCAGTTCTCTTTGTCCAAACTATCGCTGTCTTTGTCGTGCGTGTCATCCTCCGGATTCTCATCTCTTGTCCATGCCTTTCTGTATCCCAGTCCTCTTCAACAAAACTTGCCATCTTTCTCGTGCATGTTGGCCTCCGGATTCCTGTCTCTTGTCAATGCCTTTGCCTCTTTTGCTTGGTGCTTGTTGGCTCATATCCACACTGTCTGCATCTTGCCCTTGTCCCCTGAATACATGCTGTAATGTACCTTTTGCCCCCGAGTCCTGGGGTTTGTACATGTTTGTATTCATACTGCTCCGCACCTACTGTCTGCAATGGAATTCAAGTTTGGTCCTTGAGTTGTAGGATTTGTGCATGTTTACCTCCCCCCGTGCCTACAACATGCCTCGTTCACTGTTTTTTTTGATTCTCAACACGAAACTGTCATCTCTCAGATACAGCTCGGAGCTCCACTTCCCTGTCATCTTCAGTCACGTGATGTTACGCGTCTCCTGCGTGACACCCATCCATCCACATTGGGTCAGTCCATCCTGCCCTATATAAACTCCCCGTCCTCCATGTCCTTTCTCTATCCCAACCATGCCTTCCACTTCCACTGAACCTGTAACAGACAACTTGGACCTCAGCCAATCCTCTCTCATCCCTGACGATGAATTTGCTACCCTCCTGGAACATGCCCACTACCTTATAGCCCTCAGCAACGTGAGTCTGCATGCATATATGCACCGAACTACACCTCACCCCACCTTAGAATCCACACTCCATCACCGATACGGACACTGACATGCCCAACCTCGAGTCCGACGAGGACTCTGATGAGGATGTTGACATTGACAGTTTCTCTACACGTGCCTCTGCACTGAGCAGTGATGCTGACCTGGACTCTGTCCTTGGAGATGTTGGCACCGATGTCTACCAACACTATTCATTCAGAGCTCCTGTTTCCTGTCAGGTGAATTGCCAGATGTGTCGCCAACGATTCCTGATAAATTGACATTCCTCTCGTGACAGAACCCCGAGCTTTACGTAGTACGTGCTCAAAGTATATGCTCAAAAGAATTGTGCCCCACTGACATTCCTCCCACACCAGAACTGCTGCCTTGCACACACCCTCATGGCCCACGGTACCCAACGTGATCTGTTCGACCTCCACTACATTTATTCTCCCTTTATCCCATCCCCCATCATACCCTTACCCTCCCTAGGGCCCCCCTGCCGGGTATGAGTCACTCTTTGCATCCATAAGTCTTTTGCCGCCTTGCTACACCATAAGTCTTTTGCCGCCTTGCTACACACAATCAACTGCATCATCTGGTAAATCTGTCAGAGCTATATATCACTATATCGGCTACATAGCTCTAATAGCTTGATAGCTGTCTCCTTTTCTTCATAGCTCTATATAGCTTGAAGGTCACCTATATAAAGCTATAGAGCCAAATAGGACAGCTATAGAGAGCTATCATAGCTATCATAGCTACCTTACTATGAGGTATAGGTATCATAGTATAAGACAGCTATAAGAGCTATACTAACTATATATTGTATGTATGCTACTCATATTATAGACTATATATATACTATTCATGCCATATAGAATTATCAAGACTATGATGCCATATTTTATCTATTTGATGAAATTTAAAATTTTACAAACAATCTAAACCTTACATTATAGCTTAATATATATGTTATAAATAAAGCAATTAGATATCAATTTTATTAAGCATTATAAATATTACATGCAATCCTACACTAATATTGATAGATTAAAAATATATATATTATATATGATATGATAATACTACAACTCAATCACATTATACAAAGAATGAAAGACATTAGTACAAAAATGTAATCAGAGGTAGATACAAATGCTTACCTAACTGTTTAAAAAGCGAAAACCTATCAAAAAAGTATAAATATAACAACACAAAGAGTATAACACAATAGCTTACCTAAGTATAAAGAAAAGCGAAATTTAAACTCAAAGTCTACAAATAAAAGCTAACCAGATTATAACCAAAGGCATTAGTATAAGGTGCAAGAGATTAAAGATAAATGTTTACCTATGAGAGAGGTAACAAACGACGAGCAATGCCGACAGAGGGAGCAGCAACAACACGAAGGAGGTAGCGATAGAGGGAGCAGCAACGACGAGCAGGCAGACAACGACGACGAAGGTGTCGACGTGGCAGGAGATGGTGGGGGTTAAAGAGCAAGAGGGAATGCGCGTCGCGCGCGCCTTAAATAAGAATTCCGGGCGTCGCCGGGAACTGTGGTTGCCGGGTGCTTGCCGAGCGCCGCGTCAGAGACTGGACGCCAGACGTAACTAATTAGCTTTTGCTGCCCAGGGATGCGACGTGTAGTAGATACCTAGAAGCCTCATATATTGGTGTTGTATGTACAATAGATAGTTGGAATGTTTTTGGTTTAATTTATACGATTTGATTTGATTTGTGGGGGCTCGAGAACTAAAGCTTCGCTCGTTCGGTGGCTGAAGCACCGGACTCGCGTCGAGACTTATTCTCTCAGCTCTGTCTCTCATTCCTCCTCCCTCCTCCTCTTCTTCCCCCTTCTCGCGGTCTCCTCTTTCTCTGGCCGAACCAATCGTATTAGCGGGGTAAGCAGGGATGCAGAGGGCTCGAGGTAAGCAAAAAAAATTGTATTCCATGTCTTTTCGTACTAATCAAGTGTCGCTCGTTTTCGAGCGACACTTATTGTTTCGACACTACGATGCCCCCCCACCACCTCCTACCGCCTATCCGACGTCTCTGTCGCCCCCGCCACCTTCACACCGCCCTCCTCGTCTCCCATTGACGCCACCAACGTCCCCGGTTGCCCGCGCGCGCAACCTCAACCCACCGCTGCCACGACACCGGTCCCCATTTTCGCTCACCCGGCCACGGACTACGCACGCCCGCCGTGCTGCGCCGTTCGCGCGTCGTTAACGACGTGCGCGCACGGGCCCTGTCACGGCCCGTGCCCTCGACGTCCGCGCGTACCAGCGCCGTCGAGTCCTGTTGCCGTGGCAACAGGACTTGGTACGTTGTTCGCGCCCATCGCACACGTCCTCATGCGCTGACCCCACGCCCCGCGAAGCCCCGACTCACCGCTCACGCCTCGCATATGGGTTTAGCGACTCGCGCTCGCGCGCCACGGCCATACGGGTCCGCTCGCGACGCCTGGTTTCGCGCTCAACGCCGCGGTCGCCCGCAACGCCCCCTACGCGCGCATGTCTCGCGTGCCCCGCTCAACGCCCCGCGCACTCGCCGCGATGTCCCGCATGCGTGCGCTACGGCGTGCATGACAACCCCCGCGCGTGCAGGACAACCGGCACGCGCGTTCGACGACCGGCACGCCCGTTCGACGACCGGCACGCGCGCTCGACGACCGACACGCGAGCTCGACGTGCCGCACGCGGGCTCGACGTGCCGCACGCGAGCTCGACGTGCCGCACGCGTGCTCGACGTGCCGCACGCGTGCTCGACGTGCCGCACGCGTGCTCGACGTGCCGCACGCGTGCTCGACACTCCGCCCACCTGTTCGACCACCCGCCTGCGTGCCCGACCCCGCCTGCGTGCCCGACCCCGCCTGCGTGTCGACGACCGGCGTACGCGCCCAACGACCTGCGCGCACGCCCAACGACCCGAGCGCACGCCCGACGACCCGCGCGCACTCCGACGACCCGCGCGCACGTCCGACGACCCGCGCGCACGTTCGACGACCCGTACGCACGTTCGACGACCCGTACGTACGTTTGACACGCCGCACGCGTGTAGAATACCCCGCACGCGTGCTCAATGACTCACGCACTCCGTGTATGACATTCTTATTGTACACCTGCCTTCCTTTACTTTAGCTTAGCTTACTTGTAATAGTGTAGACTTTAATATAACAGATTTTGACTTGGTCATTCTGGTTTCTACTGTGCTTGCTGTAACAGCTATAGTGACCGTAGCTGCCTATAGAGGACCTATAGCATTCATAGGGTCCCATTGAAAGTACATAGCTCTATATAGTTTACACTTACTCCTATAGCAGCTATCATAGTCTCTATAGCTCTACTAGCTGGATAGGCCAGCCACATAGCATGCATAGGGCTCTCATAGCATGCATAGTCTGGCTTCTGGCTATATAAAATTCCAATTTTTCAGATGATGTGCATAGGCCAATGTACTGCTTGAGGCCCACGGTGCCATTTCTACCGGCCCTGGACCCTCTGATGACATTGTAAGCTCATTTCTACCTCTTCTTCGGCTCTCCCTGATTCATTGCAGCACACCTCCACTGAAGAAGACGCCGACACGTCCTCGATCTCTCGGGCTGGTTTTATCCTCGACCCAGCATCTCTCTTGAGTGGATCTCCTCCATCTCCTGAGGAGCACTTCCTCACTGGCATCACCTCATCGGTATGTCCTCATGCCCTTTTCCGATCTTAGTCACTACATTCTTTCTCACTCAGTCCGCCCATGAAGATGAAGATGCCCTCTGAGACTGACGATAGAGACAATCCTCCTCTTGGAGTAGAAATACCATTGCACTTGTAACACTAGAAGACCATGTACTCGATCATTCCGCCTGCTGCTGCAATTCAAAGTCCTGATGTAGGTCTCTGGGGATATAGCAGCAGGATGTGCTGCGGGCTTTGTGGTGTGGTTATGACTGTGGTCACGTGTATTCTTCACATGCCCCCTCGTGCCCTCGTGCCTCCCCCCCCAACGAGCATGAGGGAAAGCGGCAGGAAAAAGAACACAAGAGAAACTGTGTGCACAACACCATCGTCAATTCTGCCCCAGGACACATGAACCTCTCCCCGAAGCCCTTGACATCCTTGCACCTCACCTTTTCCCCATGCTGCGCTGTAGCCTCTGGTCCCATACCTGCCCGATACGCCCCTCAATGATGAGATTTGTGGGTATGCGAGAGCTGGGTGGGTGTGTGCTTCACCAGACATCTGAAAAATCTGTTTTCTACATAGCTCTCAGCCAACAATATGATTCTTATGGTAGTGCTATGACCCCTATGTGCTTTGACAGCACAGCTATATAGCTCTATGAGATCTACCATAGCTTCCATAGCTGTTGGTGGAGGATATATAGAGCTATATTGTTATTAGTGGCAGCTATGGCAGCTATGTAACATTATAGTGTTGCTATCAATGCTATGATCCCTACCATGGCATACCTAGACCCCAAAGGTATATTGAGGTAAGAGTATCCCAAGCCACATGTATGGGTTCAAGATATCTTATATTATAGACTCTAGAATACAAATAGAAAGTAGTTCTACTATACTAGAAGTTAGGTAAGTAAAAACTAAGGTAGACAATGAGTGATGACTAGTCACACATTGTCGAAGTCGAAGGCGGGGCGAATGTAGCTGGGCCATGTGCTGATGTGTGTACATAGGCAGGGCCGACACGCACACGCACACCGGCTACACACATGACAAAGAGACGGCGGCCATGCGCGCGTTGCGAAGGCCATGCGCAAGGCAACAGGGCCCTATACCAGACGGTGCAGCCGTACGCGAGATGGCGGGACCGTGCGCTACGTGCGCGGCAGCGAGTGTATTGCGGGGGGTCGTACGCAGGCCTTGCGCCTACGAGAAGGCCGTGTGGGAGACGACAGGGCCCTGCACCCAACGGCGCACCCTTGCGGAGTCGGCAGGGCCGTACATGGGCATGCGCGTGTAGTCGGGGTATGCTCGCATGTGCAGCAGTCAGGGGCGTGCATTGGCAAACGTGCATATGCTGCCGGCCATGTGTGAGGCGTGTGGGTTGCACGCACACGGGCTGTGGCCATGCCTAGGTCGTTGAGTCCGTGCAGGTTGGGCTGGGGGTCTCACGACATGCGTACCATACGCACGCAGGGCAGCGGGGCCGTGCGCCAGCATGCGCACGTACCCAGCAGCCCCGCATGCAGGTGTTCGTGGCCTTGCGCTGGCGTGACGTCGGAGCCGTGCACGCATGGGCATGCAGGGAGCAGGCGGTGCAGTACGTGGTCGCACGACACATTGTCGAGTCTCGTTGCCATAGCAACGAGACTCGGCGTTCGCCTTGCTGGCCATCCACGGGACGTGGCCACGCTCTTGAGGCCACGTGTGCGAGTGCTGAGAGTGCCCGCGTGTGGGTGTTGGGGGTGACCGGGCATGGTCTTGGCCTAGCGCGAGCCGATGGGAACCCCCACGTGTTGTCGCAGCTCTGTGCCGTGGGACGAGGCCCGTTGATACCGCAAGGGATGACGTACCGGGATGTCGGCACACCCGCGGGCTGTGGCAGACAGACGAGGATCTGTGGCGAGGCCGTGGAATGACATGTCGGCGGCGCAGGAGTGAGTTGTCGAAGGCGCAGGGAGGGAGAAGGCGTGGGGAGGGAAAAGATGCGGACGGTGCACGAGAGGTGAGATGGGATGTCGAAGGGCATGCAGGGGGTCGTGGAGTATCGAAGAACTAGTAAAAACGAGAGTCTCGCTCGATAACGAGCGAGACTCTCAAGATTAGTCGATTACTGTACAACGAGATAAAAGCTTTATTTACGCACCTGGAGCCCTCTAGCCCTTACAAACCCGTCGTATCCTTCATGTTGAGGAGGAGCAACAAATAGTGAAGAGGGAAGGGAAGAGAGGAAGAGGAGAGTGAAAGGAGCGTGCTCACTGCCGGAGGACCGAGAGCAACAAGTCGAACGAATTATCGACGCGCGTTCGGCAGCTACATTAGTGAACGCGCGAGTTTGAGTGTGTCTCGACTTAGTAAACCAAATAAAATCGAAACAATTCTGAAAAAAAGCATATATTCAGAGTATATCTATATCGCTCGATCGAATGAGACACATGTCTAACTAGCATACTATAAGCTACTGGAATGCAGAACGAAGTTAATGAGATCTGGCACTTGGCGTCTGACACGGTGCCCGGGCCGCATCCCGGCAGCCACATTTGGGGCTCCGCCGGGCAAACCCGCGCTCACCTATATAACCCTCGCATGACGCGCGTTCTCTCTCTCTCTTCAACCCCCACCATCCCTCCTCATTCCGCGCAAGCTTCTCTATTGGCTAAGACTTTCGGTAAGTCTCTTCATATTTCTTTTGTAGTCTATGCTTATGCCTTGCTTACTTTGTTTTAGTCTTATGGGCTGCAATTTTGCTTTTATCTTATTTTGGTAAGTCTTCGTCTGTTATAGTCTTCTAAACTTATTTTTATAGCTAACTATTCATGTTTTCTAATAGATTGTATTTCGCTTTTTGTTTATTTGTAAGTAGTTGTTTGCTTCATGATTTGTTATCTTTGTAGGTATTTGTAAGGTTTTTAATGTTTAGATTGTAATCAATGTTGATGTTGTAGTATATATTTATCATATGTTATATTATATTAGATAATAAATATAATGCTTTTGAATTTATCTAAACTTTTGTTTTTATAATTAATAATGAGTCAGGATTTCAAGGTTGTTGCATAGCTTGTCTAGTCTTGATTTTAAATAAATTTGCATATTGCTGATAGATTTTGTATCTTACATAGATGTACTAAATCTATCTATCAATCATAGCATATGCAACTGACATAGCTCTTATAGGTATGATAGCTAGGTACCATATGATAGCTTCATAGGTAGCTATGATAGCTATGATAGCACTCCATAGCATCACCCTTGAGCTTCATAGCACTATATAGCATCTCTCTTTGGCTATGTGGGCTATACAATAAAGGGCGATACTATGAAGCTAGAAGATCTATGTAGACTAGATAGAGCTATGTATCACTGGCAAATTTTTCAGATGGAGCGGATGCCTTGCACACAGAGGTAGCTGCACTGTGAGACTAGTGAATAGACCATGATGCTGTGGGCTTCGTGAACATAGCAAACATTAATAATGACTTTGTCACTCACGTGATGCTACGTGTCGCCCCCACATTGCAGCATCCTATATAAACCCCCTTCCCCCACTCTCTCTGGTTCATCCTCACCGTGACTCCCACTTCTGCTGAGCCCAGCACAGACAACATGGACCTCCCTCCATCCTCTCACACAGCTGACGAGGATGCCTCCCCTCAGCAACTATATGCAGAATTGCTCATGGAATTTGGCATTGTGAGTCTGCATATACGTGCACATATGTGCCTCACATCCTCTCAGAACCCACCTTCTTCTCCCTGTCTCGATGCCCAATCTCTCATGGCCCTCTGCAATGTGAGTCTGCATGCATATATGTGCCTATATGCACCTCACCCTGCCTTAGAATCTAGGCTCCCTCCTCCCCGTCACTGATACGGACCTGGATATGCCCAAGCCCAAAGAGGGTGACAATGATGACTCTGCTCTCTCCACGTGTGCCCATTCCCCAGACAGCGACACGGACGCAGACATCGTCCTCGGCAACATTATCGCCAATGGTCATCACCAAGACCAAGCCACCCTTCAAGTTTCCCATCTAAGAAATTCCCAAGCAGGCTATCCTCTTGCCTACCCAGAGAACTACTCATTGTGTCGTGGACCACCCTTTCTTATGATATGCCTCCAGTCCTCTGGCAATGCCCATCTGATTGATGTTCCTCTCATGATAGCACTCTGTGTGCTATGCGGTATGCCTCCAATGCTCAGAGGAATGCCATGCCATTGACATTTCTCCCCCCAGGAGCTCCAAATGAGCATGTGCACACTCATGGGTCACAGCCCTCATGCTCACTTGTTCACACGCCACTATGTTTGTCTTGCCCCTCCCCTATTCACCGCACTGTTCTTACCCTCTCCAGTATCTCCCTCCCAGGAATGAAGTGCTCTTTGCATCTGTAAGTCTTTCACTGCTCTGTCACACAATTCACTGCATTTCCACAGGCCAATGTCACTGGTGGTGACCGGCATCAGGAAAAACCGTATGTACTATCGCAAACTACCGCTGGCTACAGTAGCTATAGTAGCCAGAGTAGTTGCGGTAGTGTCTGTAGGACTCTTCTTATTTTCTGTAGCTACTGTAGATAGATATTGTCTACTGTAGTTCACTGTAGTACAGATTTGCTACTGTAGACAAGTCAAGTTTCCACAATGTGCAATCTTCTACAGATGCTATAATGTGCTACCACAACTACAGTAGTCCATTCATGCTACAATAGATTTATTGCACATATGCAGCCTGTTATATTTGCAGGTCTTCAAATTTGACTAACTCAATATAACATCTAAGTCAACAAAAAATTCTTATGCAGTTCATAAGGGTTCAAACAAACAACAATCAAATTTATTTACTAGCAAATACAAATACATGGTACTATATGAGACTACACTATAAGAGGATTCAAAAGCATAGACTGTAAAAAAGAACAAACATTACAAACATCACAAAAAAAGCAATATTATATCTAACAAGTACTAGTAAAAGCTAGTTAGTGAGGTATCAAAGGCTATAAGCAAAGACTTACCAAAAAATAAAAAATAAAAAGAAACGAAAATGTACATACCCATAGTAAGGTAAGAACAGACATAAGCATAAAGATTACTAATAAGAAAAAGGAAGACACACCATGCACAAAGCTCGAGTCAATGACAGAAGAGATGATGGGGGTTGGAAAGAAAGAGAGGTTGCACGTCGTGCATGCCTTATATAGACGTGGCGAGCGGAGCCCAAAATGCAGCTGCCGTGACTTGGCCCAGATGCTGCCGGGTGCTGTGTCAGAGACTAAGGCAACAGACTTCACTAAGTTCGTGTTGCTGTCCAGTAGCTTATAGTACAGTAGCTATATAGTTCTGTGATTCAAATAAATTGAATCAATGAAATATAGCTATTGGTGTTTTTTCAGATTTATCCTGATTTTATTTGATTTACTACATTAGAAACATTCCAACTTGCACATGTTTGGTGGTGAATGACTTGACGCACATCAAAGTTCATCAATAACATTCATCTTGCAGCTGCTACCCTCAACTCCCCTCCTTCTCTCCTCTCCTCCTCCCTCCCTCCCCCTTTCATGTGGAATCAAATGCCGGCAGATGGTTATAGCATGATGAGGACCTGGCAGGTGAGTAAAAAAAAATCTTTTCATTTATTCATGCTAACACTGAGAGTATCACACGTCCGCTGCACTATGCCATGCCTGCACACCTGTCCACTGCGCCACACCTCACCCATGCGCACGTCACTGCACCATGCATGTGTGCACATCCACTGTGTGCACCACCTTGCACCCACTCCCGCACCCGTACCCCATGCATCTGACGCATGCGTGCACCTGCCCGCTGTGCCGTGCCTCGCCTGCATGCATGTCCACCATGCTGTACCACACCTCACCTGCATGCCTGTCCACCATGCCGTGCCTCACCTGCATGCCCATCTACCGCGCCGTACCTGTAGCCACATCCACACCACACTGTGCCTCGCTCATGCACTGCGCCGCATGCCCCCCCCTAGTGTGCCCCCTCCCCACCTGCACTGCACTGCACCTCACCCGCACCGTGCCCTGCCACCCTGGGAGGATGAAGAATCATGCCCAAATTTGCGCATGATTCTTCGTCCTGCTCTGTGCCGCTCTGCCGAGGGCGTGGGAACGTCCCAGGTGACACCTAAGAAATCAGAGGTATCAATATTGCAGTACCACACGTCCAGTACTTACCTGATTAATATAATAAAATGAAAGCCCTGCATTGTGTGAGCAAAATAAGCCTAAGATCATAGAAAATGATGGAGATTTGAGAAAGTGAAAAAAAAACTCGCCTAGGAGGAGGGATGATAGGACAAGTTTGTCCCTTGCGCGATGAAATGTCCACCAATATGGACGCATGAGGGCTTGTTCGAAAGTTACGAATCAGAGCTTTCAGTCGAGCCTAAGAGAGCTGTGATACGTACAATATATCCCAAGATATGGCAAAAGCACGTTTTGCCACATCATCCAGGAGATCTTGCTGTTTCGTGGCGCTACCTAGTCCTATCGACGTGTATGTAGGCTTATTGGAAAGGTATAAATTAGCCCTTTCCAGAACTGTTAAAACGTCGTCGATACGTACTGTATTGACCGAGATATGACAAATTCGCTAAAAGGCGAATTTTGCCTTACCAGGAGGAGAGAATGTCTTGCTGCGGAGCAACGGCTGGTTGGATCGACTCGTATGTAGGCTTGTTCGAAAGCTATGAATCATAGCGTTCGAACAAGCCTATACACGAGCCGATCCATGCCCTGCTCGTTGCGCTATGCCAAGATCCTGCTATCAGTAAGTACCTATCAGAATAAGGCAGGTAACTCACCTAATACTTATCCAAACGCCTCGCATGTGGGCTCGTTCGAAAGCTACGATCAGCACGATTCGAACGACGCCAAGATCGTGCAAATCGACAAAGGTTTGAGGTCTGGAGAGACACATTTGTGCTATGATTCAGAAGATTATTTGACGTACCTATTAGAACCTTTTTTTTGGAGCCAAGGCCCAGATACAAAGCCCAGAGGCAAGGGCAGTAGTAGAACCTATAATTCCATATGCATTAGTATCAATACACACTGTGAACATACCTTGAGACAGGACTTCAATGTTTCGACTTGTTGAGTCGTGGCGCTCCAGTACAGCCAGCTTAAGACGACAAATCATGCCTATATTTGGGCAACATTCTTCGTCCTGCTGCTCATACAATGCGGCAACACTCAACTCTATACAGTCTTAAGTAAACTTATAAGAGTTGATCATATATATCATATTTATGTTGCTAACTAATGGTATATGTACATAAGAATCATAGAATAGTTAAAGTCAATGATATAATGCATGTTAATATGTTGTCTACTGCAGCTACAGCAGGCGCATCATAGCTACAGCAGGTAGATGACGTCTACAGATTCCTTGATCAAAATGTGCCTTGCATAATTACGTGCTACAGAAGCTACGGCTAAATTACAGTGGTCATGATTCTTCTATTACACACACAATACAGTGACTTTGGCCGTAACCTACGGGCCAGACAAAAGTGGCCTAAGGCCGTAAGTTACGGGCTGGTCAAACCCAGCTGGAATGAGGGTTTTTGGTCCGTAAGCTACGGGCCAGCTGGATCTGGGAATAGACCATAAGTTACGGGTCAGCTTATATAGATGTGTACCATAGGTTACGGTGGAGCTGGCAGGGGGTATTTCTTGGGTGCCGGACTAATGGAATTAAATCAGAACCGGACTACTTTTTCTAGCTTCGGACTGCTTTTTTAGGGCTCGGACTAGTGGTTGAAAATTGAACTGGATTACATAAGATAACACAGGACTACGGACTATAGAAGATTATGGAATAGGACTATCAGACAGGACTTCGGACTTGTATTGAATAAGACATCGGACTATTCCACAGGACTTTGGACTACTCTATAGGACTTCGGACTACTCTATAGGACTTTGAACTACTCCATAGGACTTCGGACTACTCCATAGAACTTCGGACTACTTAATAAAACTTCAGACTACTCCATAGAACTTCGGACTACTTAATAAAACTTCAGACTACTTAATAGGACTTCGGACTACTTAATAAAACTTCGGACTCTGAACTAGACTAAGGACTCTGAACTCTGGACTTCAGATTGAGAACTTCGGATTAAGGATTATAAAATAGGACTATAGACAACAGACTTTGGACTAGGACTTAAAACTCCGGAACATGACTCCGGACTCTAGACTACTACAGATCAAAGACTTCGGACTCCAGACTCCGGACCTCGGACCTCGGACCTCGGACTATAGCCTTGAGACTTCAGACTAAAGTCTAAATAATAGAATGAAACTAAGGATTATAAGCTAGCATTCTTGAGAGCTTGTTTAAAGTAGTGGCACAGTAATCCATTTGATGTGATATAGCTGCAACACAGTGACTATACTCAGCGGAGTTACAATATTAGATGTTGGTGATTGCCGAGCACTACATCAGAGGCTAATTTTTAGACTTTACTAACTTATATCTGCCATCTCATATACTATAGTATCTTAAATATAAATCTGTTGCATTTTATAATATTATATGAGTTGAAAGTATATGCTGTTATTTTTGCTAATTTTATAGTATTTGATTTGATTTGTTATGACTCAAATACCGAGAATCTAGATATGGGTCTTGTGGCTGTACAACTAAAGACGCGTCAACTTGAATGTTTGATTGTTACTAGCTACTATTGTTTTGTCCTGCTCTTTTTCTTTGTCCTATAATAATTTAATTCAAAACTCAAGTAGCCTTTTTTATATACAAATTAGTCTGTTGAATAATTTTAGAATATATATTTATAGTTCTTAGTTCTATCTTATAGTCCATAGTCTGATCATAGATCTTATAGTCCTTAGGCTAATTTTCTGATTCTAAATCTGTCTTTGTAGTCCTTAGTTCTATTTTATAGTCCTTTGTTTTATTTTGTAGTCCTTAATTTGATTTTATCATTAGATTAGTCCTGATGCCTATTTTATGGTTCAGTCTGAAGTTCGAAGGCTATAGTCCGAGGTCCGAGGTCCGAAGTCCGGAGTCTGGAGTCCGAAGTCTTTGATCCGTAATAGTCTAGAGTCCGGAGTCATGTTCCGGAGTTTTAAGTCCTAGTCCAAAGTCTGTTGTCTATAGTCCTATTTTATAATCCTTAATCCGAAGTTCTCAATCTGAAGTCCAGAGTCCAGAGTCCTTAGTCTAGTTCAGAGTCCGAAGTTTTATTAAGTAGTCCGAAGTCCTATTAAGTAGTCTGAAGTTTTATTAAGTAGTCCGAAGTTCTATGGAGTAGTCCGAAGTCCTATGGAGTAGTTCAAAGTCCTATAGAGTAGTCCGAAGTCCTATAAAGTAGTCCAAAGTCCTGTGGAATAGTCTGATGTCTTATTCAATACAAGTCCGAAGTCCTGTCTGATAGTCCTATTCCATAATCTTCTATAGTCCGTAGTCCTATGTTATCTTATGTAATCCAGTTCAATTTTCAACCACTAGTCCAAGCCCTAAAAAAGCAGTCTGAAGCTAGAAAAAGTAGTCCGGTTCTGATTTAATTCCATTAGTCCGGCACCCAAGAAATACCCCCTGCCAGCTCCACCGTAACCTATGGTACACATCTATATAAGCTGACCCGTAACTTATGGTCTATTCCCAGATCCAGCTGGCCCGTAGCTTACGGACCAAAAACCCTCATTCCAGCTGGGTTTGACCAGCCCGTAACTTACGGCCTTAGGTCACTTTTGTCTGGCCCGTAGGTTGCGGCCAAAGTCACACCATTGACTGTATTACATCACTAAGTCTAGATCAGTAGCGCTAATCTGACATCAGTAGCACCCATCAAACTTCTGATGATCGGTAAGCGTGTTTGATGGATTTGCGGTTTTTCCTGATGGGGCCACAATGACCACATCTGAGAAATTTAACAGTGGTATATAGCACTATGTAGCCTATATAGCTCTGATAGGGCCATAGCAGTCTCCTTTTCTACATAGCACTCTATAGTAGCAAGACAACCTACATAGGACTATCATAAGCTATCATAGCTATCATAGGATAAGGTAGTAGCTATCATAGCCATTATAGCTATTCTATTATAAGAAGATAGCTATCATAACTGCCATAGCATATGATGATTATCAAAGCTATATTTGCTATGTGATATATCTCTGATATCATATTATATCTAGCTAGTAAGACTGCTATCTACTCTATGTTACCTTAACCAACAATGTTGCTCAAAGAATGCTATAAATTCATCAATCTAAGAAAAAATCATAATATATTTAAGGCATTCAAAACATCGAAAATTTAAAAGCATTATATTTTAAATATATTCTGTACATTACTACAAACATTATTACAAACCTATGATGTACTACAAGCTATGATGACTGAAAGATAAGATATAAATAGATAAGATAAGATAGATAAGATATACAAGATAAGATATAAAAGATAAGATATAAAAGATAAGACTTACTACTGTCAAGACTCGGTCGTAGACAGCAGAGAACCACCCAAGTCACCAGCGATGATGGGAGCGAGAGAGCAGAGAGCGACTAGCAGCGCAGTGACCTGTATTGGAGGTACAGTACGGTACAGATAAAATGGACAATCTAGGGAAATAGGCGATTATAAGTACTGGGATGACAATGGGAAAAGAACAATGGACACCATAATGGGTCGAACAATAGAGTGAGAACAATGGTGGCCAAAAGGAGAACAATGGGAGGGAGAACAATAGGATGTCCCAAAGGGGAACAAGGGCATGGGTGAAGGATAGCCCCAGGTCATGTGAGGAAGTGAACATGTGATGGGGCTGCTGGAGCACATGACCGACGCGATGCCTTGATGGCAGAGAAGAAGGCGGAGAGAAATGGAGCGATCTGTGACAACTACAAAGATAAGAAAAAGCGAAAATGATCTACAAGACAAATCAACAAATTAGTATTATAAGATAAGAAAATAGAAAAACATAAGGTTTACCTAAGGAAATAAAAGCAAAATTGCAAAGTCTACAAAGAACATTAGCATTAGTAGATAAGAAAACAACATAACAACTTACTGAACATAAAAAAGTTGAGGCATAAGAGAGAGAGCGACGAAAGATGAGAGATGGTAGTGGTAGGGAAGAGAGAGAGAACACACGTCGCGCATGCCTTATATAGATGTGGCGAGCGGAGTGCCAAATGTGGGTGACGCGACTCGGCCCGAGCGCTGCTGGACGCTGCATCAGAGGCTAAGGCGGCAGACATCATTAAGTTCGTGTCGCTGCCCGGTAGCCTGTAGCACAGTAGCTAGACACTGAGCTTATTCAGTCATTTTCTATTAATGAAATGTATATACTGTGTTTTTCTTTGATTTTTTCCTATTTTATTTGATTTACTACGTTCGAAACATTTGAACTCGCGCACATTTGGTGGCTGAACCACCGAAATGCGCATCGAAGTTCAAATGTTCAACTCGAGCTTCCACCACCACTCCCCTCCCTCTCCTTCTCACCTCTGTCCTCTCCCGTCAAATTGAACATCCGAAGGAGGGTAATAGGATGACGAGGGCCCCTCAGGTGAGTAAAAAAAAACTTCCTTATTGTTTCTTCGTGCTAACGCAGGGAGTATTGCTCATGCGAGCGATACTCTCTCGCTGGCCTCTCCCATCCACTCATCTCCTGCTGCCGCCTCTCCCCCATCGACCCACCCCCGATTCCGCTGCCACACACACTGCCGCACAACGCACACGACAGCCCGCCGCCTCGCCAGGCACGCCGGTCGCTGCCTCCCTGTCTCGCGCATGGGCCGCCGTGCTGCGCATGCCAGCACACGCACGGCCAGCGGATGGCCACGGCCGCGTGCGGCGTGCCAGCCAGCACATGCACGCGTGCACGTCATGCGTGGCTGTGCGAGGCGTGCTCGCACGCGGGCCCCAGTGCCTCGTGCGCAGGCCTCTGCGTCGTGCATGAGCCCGGTGCCTCGCGCACGCCCGCCATGCCGCCGCACCTCGCGTACGAGCCAGCGCCCGGTGGATGCCCGCCGTACCTCGTGTATGGGCCTGTGACAGTCCAGCACCCTGCAGCACGCTCGCTGCGCCTCGCCCACCCCCCCCGCGCCTCGCCCACGCACCCCGCGCCTCGCCCACGCACCCTGCGCCTCGCTCACGTGCCTCCCGACATCTCCAGGGCCCGCGATGCCTGCGCAGACGTCCGCCGCACCTCGCGGACGCCCGCCACACTCCGTACAAGGCCGCCGCACTCTGCAGTATCTCGCACACGAGCCAGCGGGAGCCCCACGCCCTGCGGTACCTCACGCATGAGCTAACGGGAGCCCCACGCCCCACGCAACGTCCGACGCGCCTTGTGCATGGCCACCGGTGATGTGTGGACCCTGGGAATGGAGGCGGCAGCCAAAACCAAAACCAACAGAGTACCGGGGGGTGCGAGGGGACCAAGTATCTCAAGAGGGGAGCGCCGAGACGTGTAGCTGACGGGTGATCGTACTACGGGTAGGGGAGCAAGGCCGCGGAGGGCGAGCTTGCTGCGTGCGGGTGACTTCCGACACGGCTCTGCTAGGGACGATGACGGTACGACAAGACTCACGGGTCTTAGGTGATACGGCTTGTAGATAACGGCGCGGCGACGAGTACGGCGAATATGATGAGCGACACGAGAAAGTGAGAAGAGCTACGTCTGAGACGTGCTTAGAGACTGGGGTGAGAACGTCAAACGGCGGGCTTTGTGAGATCTGAGCTCTGAGGGGAAAAAGGCAGATTCCGTTCTGCTTCTCTAAGTCAGTAGCTACGGTACAAATGGGCAAGGCCGCCTCAGGCGGCCCGGCGCGACTTCCTACGACAACCTCCCGCTGACCGACCCAATCTCCAATTCCTTCCTGATCCTGCCTGCTCCGGGTCCCTTGGCGAGTGGAGTCGTTGCGGCTCGGCCCGTGCAGGGCAGAGGGCGTGCGCGTGGTACGAACGAATCAAAGGTGCCGCCTTACAACGTCGCCCGGGGCGTGCGTCGGGAACGGCGGGCGCGTCGAGCTGGAATGGCTGGGATGACGTCAGTAGCGCACTGTCGCGGGCGCCGCTCGTGATCCGGGGGCGTGTGGGCATTCGAGGGCGCGTTGATTGAGCCGGCTGGTTCGCTGGGCGCGCTTCTGTTCCTGTGCCGCTGACTCGTCCAGCCGGTTGATCTCCGGCCCGTTCGGTGCATCGGACCATGGGACACCGGCTTTAGTCCGACCCGGTCGGTCCCGAACCCGTGGGGGCGCTTGTCCTGTGCGGGGAGCAACGTCGCGGTGGGCGGGCTTGGTGCAGCTGAGGTGAAGTGAAGCGGGACGGGCAAGGAGGCGGGGAGTGGGCAATGCCGTTGCAAGGCGTGCTAAAGGGCGCATCACCGGACCCCGACGCATTGCCCATGCCTGTGGCGCTTCGCGCACGGGCCTACCACACCCCGGCGACTCGAGCACGCCCACTGCCGTGCCCCGCCGCGCCTCGTGCATGACCCAGCGGCAGCCCGGTGCCCCACGATCACCGCACCTCGCGTGCGGGCCCGCGGCAGCCCAGCGCTCTACGCACGGGCCCCACGCCTCGCTGGCATAGGGCGCCTCGCGCTCGCCCGCCGTGCCTCGTGGATGGTCCCTAGTACCTCAAACATGGGCCCACCGCCTGCCGCATCTTTCGTGCACACCCCGCGTCTCGCATACGGGCCCGCTGCAGCCCGACGCTGGCGCACACGGCCACGGCACTTCCCGCACCTCGCGCATGGACCCAGCACCTCGCGCACAGGCCAACGCCTCGCGCACGGGCCCAGCGCCTCGCGCATAGGCTTGCTGTGCCGCGTGCGCAACTCCTGTGCCCCGCACGCCCGCCGCGCCTCGTATGCGTGCGCGCCCTTATCGTGCTCCATCAGCATGCACTGTTTAAGTTTGTAGTGTACTTAATTGTAGTAGTAGCTTATTAAATATAATTGATTTTGACTCTGTATCTTTCGTACCTGGTTGACTTGAGATAGCAATATTAGTATTCATACCTCACTTACTGTAGGGACCATAGGGACCATAGGGACCATAGGGACCATAGGGACCATAGGGACCATAGGGACCATAGCAAGCCAGTGAGTTTATATAGCAGCTATAGCTGCCCCTCAGAAATATATAGCACTATATAGTGTCTAACTACTGCTATATAAGCCATGATAGGCCTCATAGCCTTATATAGTTGAGAAAGATAGCTACATAGATGGTGATAGACCTCATAGCACTATGATAGGACATATAAATGAACACTAGGCTATATAAAATTTTAATTTCTCAGATGCACTGGCTCCAGTCAACTGGTGCCCTTGCGACCTCCCTCACCCTCATCTATCTCTGAATTGTCGGAGCACTGCCCTGCTGGAGAGGCCAGCAATGCCTTCTCGATCCCGCAGGCCCTTTTTTTCGTCGACTCCCCGTCTCCCTTGACAGGATCTTCCCCATTGCCTGAGGAGCATTTTTTCACCGGTGGTGCCTCATCAGTACGTGCCCATGTCCTTCCTCTAATCGTAGTGACCAGACCCTCTCATGCTCAGTTCACCCATGAGGATGCCCTCTGAGAATGAACACCTACAAATTCCTCTTCTTTGTAGTAGAAATACCATTGCCATTGTACCACGAGTTTGTAGAATACCATGTACACAATACACCAAATGTTTACCCTCCTGCTGCCATTCTAACTGGTGGTCCAATGGATGTAACCCTGATTCCCGAGCCCACACTTGTGATCCCCCTGCATCTGCATATACTCATCCCTGTTGACACAAACACGTGAGAGAACACATTTTCTGCTAGGGCATCTGAATCCCCCTTCGTTCCCTTTCTGTGTTCCTATGTCTCCTTTAGGACTATCTCTGCCCACTCTCTTGGCTCATGATGTCATGTCCATGATGGTCCCACCCATGTCTGCCTGGTTCTCCATTTATACACCACAACTCTCCTTGTTCTCCCTTACTCATTCTTTTCCCCCCTTCTACGACAGAGGTGAGCTTTCCTTCCCTTTACCTTGTGTTTCATCCTGTTCCTCACCTGATAGGCCAATCGGGTAATTCAGGTGCAGCATATAGTCGGTCTTCCCCCAGTCAACAACTGACAAGTCTGGACACCCCGTCAGTGACCACGCATACATCTGCATAAACGGATTTATTCTACACCATCCCCACAAGTGAACGGTGAGTTTACCCCATAGCTCCTATGTTCCCATTCATTGAATCTCTTTCATATCAGCTATGCTCGACTATAATGAGTTGAGGAAAGACCTCGATTGCTCCACTGCACAGCTACAAGCCCAGATCCTTTCAAACAAGCATGCCTTCAATGTCCATATGCCTATCCTGAGACTTTCGGTGGAGACGATTTGCAACATCCTTCGCATGACTGTTCAGCAACAACACAATGTGCAAAGAGAGACAATGTCTCGGACCTGGCTATATGTCACTCATGTCTGCCATCATTTGCATGAACTCAGCACTATCTGACCCCGCACTCTGGGCCTTGTTCATTGACGATTCCCTCAGACTCACCTCTCTCCGGATCATGCTCGAATGAGCCCAAAATATGTCCCTTTCTTTCTCATTCAACTGCACCAAACTGAAAGGCCTCATCTCTATCCTCACTCAGCCCATTCTCACCCTATCCAGGGATCTTTCCTCTCATGGCCCACTGCAGCATCCAAGTCAGAGCAGAGTGATTTGTGAAATCTGATATGGTCAAGTCTCAAGATGAGAGCTTATTGTAGATTTTTATATGCAAAATTCAAGCAAGCTGATATGGCCGAGTCGTTAAGGCGAGTGATTTGGCGCCTTTTTTGGTGCGGCCGGGGGCGGAACGCCCGGGCCGTGCCAAAAAAGGCGTGTACTTTCCCACGACCTGCCGGCGCATACTTTCCCGCCCTGTTCATTTCCGCATGATGTCATCCCGCCTCTCGCCTCGTCGCTGGGGCTCTCCCCAGCCGCCTGCCCCCAACTGCACCCCAAGTGTGTCTTCCCCCAATGGCTCTCCCCACCGTATTTCTTCTCTCCTCTCGCCATCACCCCCACACTGTCCTCGTTCTTTCCTCCCACCATCATGGACCGCCCGCTCGCCCGCTCTGCCAATTGTTCTCGCGAAGAACGCATGCAATGACGGCTGGCCGAAAACCCAGGAATTCGTACACTCTGCACGACCAACTACAAGGGCGTTATTCATGCAGCCCGTATCGGTGTACCCACCACCAAACACCACGATCGTATTCGAAAGTACTGGGCTGAATTTCTCCACGATGCGATTGCCGAGGGCACTATCACACAAGAGGTCGCTGACCTCTCCAGTGACATCAAACCTGGCTCCCACGTCCCTTCCCTCCGTCAGTGTCCTCATTTCATTCTGAGCCCGTGCTCATATGTGCCTTAGATATCATCCTAGACTTTGCACGCTGGCTTGTCCTGAGCCTTCGCGGACGTGTTGGGGAGTACATAAAGAAACACACTCTGGAGTCATACATGAGCACATTCCTCGCCTTGTGGCCACGTCATGCCCAGATCCGCGTTGATCGTTCTGTCAGAAAAGGTGTGGAGAACTTTATCAACTCGAAGAATCTGCTCGTCTGCACACCTCTCACCACAGCGGAACGTGAGAAACGCATATGCGATGAGGTTGATGTCGATATCCTGTTTCACACCATTTGGCACGATCGCGTCAAATTCCACACCTCGCGCATGCGTATGCAGATGCACTCCATCTTGTCTGTGGCCTCCCTGTCCTCGGAGCGCATTGGCGCCATCGTTGAGAGCGCATGCCATCGGGGCACCAACCAGGCTCTCCTATGGAGAAATTGTGCCTTTTACCTCTTTCCCAACGACAAGGATCAGGCCCATCCCCATCTCACCATGGCTGTCACCGTCGACCTGCTGAAGGGATCCCGCGACGACCTATCTCGAAACAAATCGTTCCTAGTCGAAGCTGAACCCACTGAAAACCGTGCTTCCTGTCCTGTGTTCTCGTTCCTGTGTCTTGCCTTGGAAGACTCGATCTTTCAGCATGTGGACAGTGTCGAGGAAATCCTCTCTCCGCAGGTCCATTCAACCCGCCCTTACGATCTCCCCATCAAGATAGAGTGGCAGGACCGCCCCATATTCCGCGCAGAGGAGCGCGTTGACAGACAGTGGGCCGTCTCCCCGTTGCATGCCTTGGGCTATGATTCCTTTCGCACATGGCTCACTGCCATGTCCTATGCCGCCAGATTTCCGCGTATGTCTTGCCTCTCTTGACACCTCCCCCTGCCAATCCCACTTTCACCACAGATCCTGTCCTCCCCTATGATATCCGCCGCGGCGCGGCAGCGCGCTTTGCTCGCTCAATTTCCGACGACAAGCGCAGGATCCTTATGGCCCATGGCCCCCAATCTGATATGTTTTTTGTACGTTTTTTCCACACCTCCTTTGCTCTCCCCACGCTCAATACGCCCTTGTGCAGAAACACTACAAGTCTTCTATATCCACGGTCGATTTGCAGGGCCTCAAGGCATCCAATGCAGAGTCGTCAGACACCACTGCCAGATTGCGTGTGCGTAATCCATACAATGCCTACTCCTCTGCTCACACCATCAGACAGAGCCTTGTTCGCTCCTCTGCCCTTCTCGACCCCAATGCGCCTTTCACCCTCAACGCTGCAGACCGCGCAGCACTGAGGGGCCAACCCCACTTTCTCCAGCTTCAGGAAGAAATAAGTGCAGTGAGACATGCCTCTTCCCTGTGCCAAAGACACTCCTGACCCACCCCGACACACTAGCTTCAGGAAAAGCGCGTTCTCATCAAGTCTCAACCGCAACAAGGCCCCGATACCCTCTCCCCTGCTGCCCAGGCTGCTGCTCTTCGCGAGATCACATTGAACATCAAAACCCTCCGGGCTCGCTATCACAATCATTTGCTTTACAAATCTCGCAAAAAGATCACCGAAAATAGGACGAAACACTTTGCCGACCATGCCCGTCATGCACAGACGACAGCGACATCGACCAGCACCACGGCGCAGACCCCTCTGGCCACGTCCGATCCCCTCGATGCTCTCTGTCACCTCCTTTACCACGCCCAGACCTCCACCCCTGACAATCTGACTGACTCCATCCATGCCTATCTCGACCTTCCCAGCGGCGCTTCCCCACTATGCTATCCAGGTGAAAGCCCTACCGCTGACAACAAGTGTCCTGTGTGTGGAAAGCGTTGCATGTGAGTCCCACCACTCTCCCACGCTCCCATGTACTCATCCCGAGCAGCGACGCTCTCATGAAACGCGCAGGTGGCGTTGGACGCCACATACATGCCTGTCTCGAAAAGCAGCGCCAGACCGAGGTCCAAGCCCTTACAACTGAGACATACCGGCCCCAGACCTGCCAGTGGCTCCACTGCGCTCTCTCCGATACCCTCTGGCCCTCTCGTCATGCATTTGTTTCACATATCCAAAATGCACACCTCTGGACCTTGAACTGCGATCCAGCGCAGGAGGGACCGGCCTGTCAGTGGCGTCTCGATGGCGGTTCACCCTGTGAAGAAACTGACTGCAAGAGTTGGGAGCACCACTTCTCTGAAGTGCACGCCCTCAATGTCCAAACCATGATAACATCCCATTACTGTTACCTCTGCCATGAATGGTGCGTCCCTCTGTATCACACGCTTTCTTTTTCTGCACGTCATCCCCCAGGACCGACGACTACCATGGTTTCCAATGGGATGACCACTGTGCACACCATTATGGTGAACTGTTCGGGCCCTTTTCCTCCCGTGCTCAGGACATCGACGTCCAACCCATCGGTATCGCCTTTCTTCCGCCCATGGATAACGCTGTCGAGTATGATCTCCATCAAGGTTTCCATGGTCTCCTTCCCGAGTTCCATGGGGAGGTCCTTCCTGCCCTCGCCATGTCTCCCATCTTCTGCCCATATTGTGTTTTCGACGAATCCATCTCCTTCTCGCAAAGGATGAAACAGTGCGTATCCACTTGTGTAGGCTCCGCTCATTTCCTATAAACCCTTCAGATGGGACGATGCTGCCTCTTTCAAATCCCATCTCAAACAACACCTCACATCCCACCCCGCCCTTCTGCAGTGCCCCGTTCCCTCATGCGGCACCCGCGCCCATGGCAGTCTTCGTGATCTCACATACCACCTGATCACTGTTCACCGCCTGCCCGCCTGCGGCGGCAAGGTATATACTAATGTTCAGCGTCTTTTTCTTCCCCAGTCTCCAGGAAAATCCACCACGGCGTCTGCCACGGCGTCTGCCCCTTGACCCAGTTCTTTTTGTCCAAACTGTCGCTGTCTTTGTCGTGCGTGTCGTCCTCCGGATTCCCGTCTCTTGTCCATGCCTTTCCGTATCCCAGTCCTCTTCAACGAAACTTGCCGTCTTTCTCGTGCGTGTTGGCCTCCGGATTCCTGTCTCTTGTCAATGCCTTTGCCTCTTTTGCTTGGTGCTTGTTGGCTCGTATCCACGCTGTCTGCATCTTGCCCTTGTCCCCTGAATACACGCTGTAATGTACCTTTCGCCCCCGAGTCCCGGGGTTTGTACATGTTTGTATCCATACTGCTCCGCACCTACTGTCTGCAATGGAATTCAAGTTTGGTCCTCGAGTTGTAGGATTTGTGCATGTTTGCCTCTCCTCATGCCTACGACATGCCTCGTTCACTGTTTTCTTTGATTCTCAACACAAAACCGCCATCTCTCAGATACAGCTCCACTTCCCTGTCATCTTCAGTCACGTGATGTTATGCGTCTCCTGCGTGACACCCATCCATCCACATTGGGTCAGTCCATCCTGCCCTATATAAACTCCCCATCCTCCATGTCCTTTCTCTATCCCAACCATGCCTTCCACTTCCACCGAACCCGAAACAGACAACTTGGACCTCAGCCAATCCTCTCTCATCCCTGACAATGAATTTGCTACCCTCCTGGAACATGCCCATTACCTTATGGCCCTCAGCAACGTGAGTCTGCATGCATATATGCACTGAACTACACCTCACCCCACCTTAGAATCCACGCTCCGTCACCGATATGGACACTGACATGCCCGACCTCGAGTCCGACGAGGACTCTGATGAGGACGTTGACGTCCACAGTTTCTCTACACGTGCCTCTGCACCGAGCAGTGATGCTGACCTGGACTCTGTCCTTGGAGATGTTGGCACCGATGTCTACCAACGCTATTCATTCAGAGCTCCCGTTTCCCGTCAGGTGAATTGCCAGATGCGTCGCCAACGACTCCTGATAAATTGACATTCCTCTCATGACAGAACCCCGAGCTTTACGTAGTACGTGCTCAAAGTATATGCTCAAAAGAATTGCACCCCACTGACATTCCTCCCACACCAGAACCGCCGCCTTGCACACACCCTCATGGCCCACGGTACCCAACGTGATCTGTTCGACCTCCACTACGTTCGTTCTCCCTTTATCCCATCCCCCATCATACCCTTACCCTCTCCAGGGCCCCCCTGCTGGGTATGAGTCGCTCTTTGCATCGGTAAGTCTTTTGCCGCCTTGCTACACACAATCAACTGCATGTGCATAGGCCAATGTACCGCTCGAGGTCCACGGTGCCATTCCTACCGGCCCGGGACCCTCTAATGACGTTGTAAGCTCATTCCTACCTCTTCTTCGGCTCTCCCTGATTCATTGCAGCACACCTCCACCGAAGAAGACGCCAACACGTCCTCGATCTGTCAGGCTGATTTTATCCTCGACCCGGCATCTCCCTTGAGTGGATCTCCTTCATCTCCTGAGGAGCACTTCGTCACTGGCGCTGCCTCATCGGTATGTCCTCATGCCCTTTTCCGATCTTAGTCACTACATTCTCTCTCACTCAGTCTGCCCATGAAGATGAAGATGCCCTCTGAGACCGACGACGGAGACAATCCTCCCCTTGGAGTAGAAATACCATTGCACTTGTAACACTAGAAGACCATGTACTCGATCGTTCCGCCTGCTGCTGCAATTCAAAGTCCTGATGTAGGTCTCTGGGGATATAGCAGCAGGATGTGCTGCGGGCTTTGCGGTGTGGTTATGACTGTGGTCACGTGTATTCTTCATGTGCCCCCTCGCGCCCCCGTGCCTCCCCCCCCCCCACGAGCGTGAGGGAAAGCGGCGGGAAAAAGAACACAAGAGAAACTGCATGTACAACACTGCCATTGATTCTGCCCCAGGACACATGAACCTCTCCCCGAAGCCCTTGACATCCTTGCACCTCACCTTTTCCCCACACTGCACCGTAGCCTCTGGTCCTGTCCTGCCCGATACGCCCTCAACGATGAGATTTGTGGGTATGCAAGAGCTGGGCGGGTGGGTGCTTCGCCAGAGCGGATGCCTTGCGTGCAGAGGTAGCTGCACTGTGAGACTAGTGAATAGACCATGATGCCGCGGGCTTCGCGAACGTAGCAAACATTGATAATGACTTTGTCACTCACGTGATGCTACGCGTCGCCCCTGCATTGCAGCATCCTATATAAACCCCCTTCCCCCACTCTCTCTGGTTCATCCTCACCGTGACTCCCACTTCTGCCGAGCCCAGCACAGACAACATGGACCTCCCTCCATCCTCTCACACAGCTGACGAGGCCCCCTCCCCTCAGCAACTATATGCAGAATTGCTTATGGAATTTGGCATTGTGAGTCTGCATATACGTGCTTGTACGTGCCTCACACCCTCTCAGAACCCACCTTCTTCTCCTCGTCTCGATGCCCAATCTCTCATGGCCCTCTGCAATGTGAGTCTGCATGCATATATGCGCCTATATGCGCCTCACCCTGCCTCAGAATCCAGGCTCCCTCCTCCCCATCGTGGATACGGACCTGGACATGCCCAAGTCCGAAGAGGGCGACGATGATGACTCTGCTCTCTCCACTTGTGCCCATTCCCCGGACAGCGACACGGATGCAGACACCGTCCTCGGCAATGTTATCGCCAATGGTCATCACCAAGACCAAGCCACCCTTCAACTTTCCCATCTAACAAATTCCCAAGCAGGCTATCCTTTTGCCTACCCCGGGAACTACTTGTTGCGTCGTGGACCACCCTTTCTTATGGTATGCCTCTAGTCCTCTGGCGATGCCCATCTGATTGACGTTCCTCTCGTGATAGCACTCCGAGCACTACGCGGTATGCCTGCAATGCTCAGAGGAATGCCGCGCCATTGACATTTCTCCCCCCAGGCGCTCCGAATGAGCATGCGCACAGTCATGGGTCACAGCCCCCATGCTCACTTGTTCACACGCCACTACGTTCGTCTGGCCCCTCCCCTATTCACCGCACTGTCCTTACCCTCTCCAGTATCCCCCTCCCCGGAATGAAGTGCTCTTTGCATCGGTAAGTCTTTCACTGCTCCGTCACACAATCCACTGCATTTTCACAGGCCAATGTCACTGGCGGTGATCAGGCGACAATGACCACCGGCTCCAATCAACTGGTGCCCTCGCGACCTCCCTCACCCTCATCTATCTCTGAATCGTCGGAGCACTGCCCTGCTGGAGAGGCCGGCAACGCCTTCTCGATCCCGCAGACCCTTTTTTTCATCGACTCCCTGTCTCCCTTGACAGGATCTTCCCCATCGCCTGAGGAGCTTTTCTTCACCGGCGGCGCCTCGTCGGTACGTGCCCATGTCCTTCCTCTGATCGTAGTGACCAGACCCTCTCACGCTCAGTTCACCCATGAGGATGCCCTCTGAGAACGAACACCCACAAACTCCTCTCCTTTGTAGTAGAAATACCATTGCCATTGTACGACGAGTTTGTAGAATACCATGTACGCAACAGACAAAATGTTTATCCTGCTGCCGAGATTCTAACTGGCAGTCCATTGGACGTAACTCCGATTCCTGAGCCCGCGCTTGCGATCCCTGCATATACTCGTCCCTGTTGGCACAAACATGTGAGAGAACGCGCGGACATCTGAATCCCTCCTCGTCCCCTTTCCGCGTTCCTATGTCTCCTTTAGGACCATCTCTGCCCACTCTCTCGGCTCATGATGTCATGTCCATCATGGTCACGTCTGCCTGCTTCTCCATTTATACACCACGACTCTCTTCATTCTCCTTCGCTCGTTCTCCTCTACAACGGAGGTGAGCTTTCCTTCCCTTTACCTTGTGTTTCATCCTGTTCCTCACCTGATAGGCCAATTGGGTGATTCAGGTGCAGCATATAGTCGGTCTTCCCCCGGTCAACGACTGACAAGTCTGGACACCCCGTCAGTGACCGCGCATACATCTGCATAAACGGATTTATTCTACACCATCCCCACAAGTGAACGGTGAGTTTACCCCATAGCTCCTATGTTCCCATTCATTGAATCTCTTTCATATCAGCTATGCTCGACTATAATGAGTTGAGGAAAGACCTCGATTGCTCCACTGCACAGCTACAAGCCCAGATCCTTTCAAACAAGCATGCCTTCAATGTCCATATGCCTATCCTGAGACTTCCGGTGGAGACGATTTGCAACATCCTTCGCATGACTGTTCAGCAACAACACAATGTGCAAAGAGAGACAATGTCTCGGACCTGGCTATACGTCACTCATGTCTGCCATCATTTGCATGAACTCAGCACTATCTGACCCCGCACTCTGGGCCTTGTTCATTGACGATTCCCTCAGACTCACCTCTCTCCGGATCATGCTCGAATGAGCCCAAAATATGTCCCTTTCTTTCTCATTCAACTGCACCAAACTGAAAGGCCTCATCCCTATCCATTGTGTTGGGGAGGTTGCCCTCAGGCAGGCAGAATAGTGGAAAGGTCAAGTTTCAGCACATGCCTGCTGTGGCATCTGAGTCGGGGCAGAGCGAAATCTGATAAGGTCAAGTCTCAAGATGATCGCTTATTGTGATATTTTAGTACGTATAATTTAAATAAGCTGATATGGCCGAGTCGTTAAGGCGAGTGATTTGAACTGCACCCGGCACGTGATTTTCACGTGATTTGCATTCATCATCACTTGGGCATTGCCCGCGTAGGTTCAAATCCTGCTGTCAGCGAATGTTTTTGCAGCTTGTGGTCCCTTCTGAGCTATCGATGTCTTTCATATTACGAGATTTCGCATCATCAGCGCTTCTCCCGTTCTCATGGGTATAAAGGCTGACTGCTGGCATTTCCCATGCAACTATCTGCTCATTTACTAGTCCCCAAGACCCCCGGTCGTTTTGGAGAATTTCCTCCGGGCAGACAGCATGGTCTGCTTCGTCTCACGTATTCCACCCTTCGTCATCTCATGCGGGGTGGATGGTGCTGTTCATAATGGACTTGAGACGACGTACACTCATACGTATGCCATCTATCCATGTTTGCAGTTGCGTAGGAGCATGTAGATAGTGAATAACGCCTTGAAGTTGCCAACATTGAACCAATGTCCCGCGGATTTACCGAGCAAGTGAACCCACGTCCATCGTTCGGCACGGGTACTTTCCTGTTGCATAAAAGTCGCTTCATAGCATCAGCTAGTCACGCATCGATGCTGTAAGAACCCGCAATGGCCTTGATAGCTGGCGCTCCTGGGGCCTGTGTGTATCGGACGGAGTAAAGCAGTGAATTGAACGAGCAAGACAAGACATCACGTCGCACTCGACACTTTGCCAAAGTACTCCCACTGTCCTGGTTCTGGCTTCTCCTCCAATGGCTCCCATCTAAAAATAAGACATTGAGCAAGGAAGATAGAACCGCGAATGAGATGATACATACGCCTTCCACTCCGCCATCTTGCCAACCAAGCTCAGTTCGTCCTTCGCAACCATCAACGCCTCCTCGACCTGGCCCTCATCCAGCTGCTTCTCAACTTCGGCAATGTTGCCGCCAGCACCCTGCACAATGTTTAGCTTCCGAAGGATCAGAGCCTCGGTGCCCTGGCGGTAGACGGATGTCTCCGGGAGAGCTGAGAGCGCGGTGAGAGTCGACTCGTATGTCCGAAACAGCTCGGGAAGAGGATTATGGTGAACTGGGACACCGTAGATACCGGTAGACAGTTTTGTCACCTGTTGGAGTAGAGGGCGAGTGAGGCGGAACATGGCAGACTCGGCGAAGAGATGAGTGCGGACAACGGAGGTTGCGTGCAAGCAGCGTCGCGTCGACCAATGTGGAAATCGACTCGGGCGTCAACAGGCGTCAACCGAGTAACGCTCCTCTGCTCTTCACTGCTGTCTATCACCATGGCTGCTCTCGCCCTCAGTTCGCGGTCTTTACTCCCTGCTTCCAGGCCGTTCGCTTTGAAGTCGCTGTTCGCCGGGGTCGGGGTGCCCGTAGCCGCCGCTGCTGCCACTATTTCGCAGCCTTTCCAATGGTCGTTGCAGTCCCTCCTCGAGCTCCTCCCACCTTTCCTTCTCGCCGTACCGAAAAAGAAGGTCTCGCATTCGCGTAAAGCCATGCGAAGTGCGAATAAAGGCCTTCATGATAAACGAAGTAGGAATATCGCGATTTTGCCTTTCCATCTGCGTCTGAACACTTTGCTTGCGTAGACCTTGTGCATTGCCCAGGATGCGGCTCCGCCAAACTAGCCCATCACCTTTGCCCAACGTGCTATTCCAGTCTTAGTCGCGGGTGGAAGGCAGAGGCGAAGGGCAAGCAGGAGGATTCTGGGTCTTCATGACGCAGCGCCTAGGATGGCAGACGAGGGAAGGTTGGAGCGTTAGGTGTGTACATTTGCTATACCCTAGCAGATTGCTCCCAGCTGACCGTAGTCTGCCAGAGTACACATTTTAATCATCATAGTTGCTTTTCAACATGCAGTTCCGTTCGAGTGTCTGATTCACTTGCGTGTTCCTAATCTCTTGTGGCCGGCACATCCGTCCTGTCCGTAAGGCGATGGCCTCTGGAAGAGTCCTGATCCTCCTTCTGGCCAAGTCTGATAATTGGTAGGTTCATCGGCCCCCTTGCGCTGCTTCTTCCTCCCGCGGACAGCATTCCGGTTCGTCTCGAACACATCCCAAAATGTTGTCGCGGCAATAAGATGGTGATGGCATGAAAGCGCAGACACTCTGAGCCGCTATGGGGCCAACTGCCTCCCTCCGTGAAAGACCAATCCAGTGACCCGCATTGTATCTATGATCACGTATTTACGCTTCCTTGCTCTGAAATCACGCTCGAATGTACATATTATTTGTGTCACGTATGCTGGGTATTGGTCCACCATACTTAGTGTTGGGCCGAGGAGAAGGCGGCTGTATCAGCTTTGATATGTCACAAGACGGCCGTAGCGCATCACGAAGCAGCTGGCCGGATGCATCATCATGCTGCTGTGGGGAAACGATTCCCCCTTCTAGCCTTCGGTTGGCTTTAGTCGTTACATATATGAAGTTGGAAGGAAACCCGCGCTATTCATGCTCGTCGTCTTGATTTTCTCCCAGAACCATGTTCGTGCGTAGTGTTTATCCTCGGATCATCGCGCCTTCCAGCAGAGCCGCATCGACTGCTGCTCGCGGGCGTTCGGCCTTGTTGCAGAAGAAGCCAGACGATGTGGTCATTACTTTCGCTAAACGTACAGCTATGGGCCGGGCGAAGAAGGGTCAACTTCAGGATGTCCCCGTTGATGAATTGCTACATTCTTTGTTCAGGGTAAAGTGTGATCTTGTTCTGTACGAATAACTAGTCGTCTTACCTTCGCCAGGCCACCTTCGAGAGGACGAAGCTGGACCCTGCACAGATAGACGATATTTGCGTAGGTAAGGCCCATCATCTCGCAAAGTTATTGGCATCTCTTTCACTGTACCGACTATCCTGCAGGAACTTGTCACCCGCCTTCACCTCTCTACGTCTCGCGAGCGGCAGCCCTTGCCGCAGGCATCCCGGACCATGTCCCAATATCCACCGTGAACAGGCTTTGCTCTTCAGGGTTGATGGCCATTAGGAACATCGCGCATGACATCCAGTCCGGAGAGATCTCTCTGGGGCTCGCGGTCGGCGTCGAAAGCATGTCGCAGAAGTGAGTCCCGCGACGAGATGTTGCCAAGACCAAGGATCTGACATCTGATTCCTTACCTGTCTAGCCCGCGTCCGACACCTGCAGTTACAGAAACCGTGGGTCAGAACGCGAAAGCGCATGATTGCATCCAGGCAGGTGTATCTTCGTTGGCCCTGCTGTGATGTTGCATCTCACAGTGCTGGATATTTACAGCCCATGGGCTGGACGTCTGAGATGGTCGCGCACACGTACAATATCTCGCGGCAGAAACAGGACGAATATGCTCACATCTCTCACACCCGAGCGACAAAGGTAACGCTATTATGTCCTCACTGCCACCACGTTTCTCACAGGTTTCTAGGCTTCGTCAAATGGAATCTTCGCAGAAGAAATTGTGCCGATTGAGCTCCGGGGAACCATAGTCTCCGTCGACGATACCATCCGCCCGAATGTGACCCCAGAGAGCCTTTCCGCTCTGAAGCCCGTTTTCCCAGACTGGGGCGAGGCGTCCACGACTGCTGGAAATGCCAGCGGCATCGGTGATGGTGCGGCGTTGTGCATTCTGACTACGCGCGAACGCGCGGAGAAGGAAGGCATGGAGATCCTGGGTAAATGGGTGGGTAGTGCTGTCGTTGGTCAGTATCCCGTTTCCTCCAGTGATAGAGCATTGGGACTGAGGTATATACAGGTGTCGAGCCGCGTCATATGGGCATCGGGCCAATTGCTGCTATTCCGAAGGCGCTGGCCCAGGCGGGTCTGACGAGGGACGATATTGATATCTACGAGGTTCGTGGAACGTGAATCATTTTTGCTCCTCCAGGCTCCTTATGGTTTCACCCAAGATCAACGAGGCTTTCGCGTCGCAATTCGCGTATTGTGTTGAGCAACTGCAAATATCCATGGACAAGATTAATCCCAAGTACGTACTTTGGTCCATTTGCTAGTAATGACGCTGACCTGGTTCTCAGCGGGAGCTCTATCGCATTAACGCATCCATTAGGCATGAGTAAGTTACTTACACTGCACCTGCCCATTAATATTTCTGATGAACATTTGTAGCTGGAGTTCGCCAAATCGTGACTGGTCTTGCTGAGTTGCGACGTCGCAATGCTGACTTTTGTGCACAAGTATGTGTATCGGAAGCGGGATGGGTGCTGCAGGCATCTTTGTCAACGAAGCTCGCTCGCATTGATAGCATTGTTATACATTCTTCCGGGCTTCCATAGCGATGTACACCATACTACACTGCAGATCAAATATCCAGCCTGCTTATATATCCCGTTCGCACCGCTCAAGAATTGGCCTGAAGTGCCGCAGCGACGATCTCTGTTATCTTGATGACTGCCTCTTCCTCCAGAGTGCGGCCGACCAACTGCAAGGATACAGGCGCATTCTTGTATGTCTCGGGGCTGTCATCTGATGGCAGAAGCCAGATAGCATCATAAGGAACTTTATTTCAGCACTGATAGAAAGCAGAACGTACAAAGGCTATATATCGCCTTATCCTTCTCGGACAAGAATTCGTGCGGCGGCTTGGGTTGGTCAAGTGTCGTGTCCACCTGCGTGACGGGGAAAACAAGTGCTGTATAATCCAAGCAGTTCCAAATCATGGTGTAATCGGCGCCTCTGAAAGTCATGTCAGTGTGGAGTTCAGAACACAGTTTGCGACTAAAACTGACGCGTTCTTTCCGTGCGGATGGGAGGCATAGAAAGCAGACGGAGAGATGATGGCATCAACCGGGCGTTCAGTGCTAGTGAGCTTGACTGAACTCTGCCAGTAGTCCAGGTACTCCTTTCTAAGAGCAATCCTTTCTTCTGGACTTGCCACAACTGGTAGACGGTCATGGCTTTGTCGCTCAAGTAAAGAGCGCCTGTAACACCTTCGACATAATCCTCCATACTTTGCAAGAGAGGCTCTCCGGATAAGGATGTGACGGCCCGATAATCTTCGTCTCCCGCTGCTGTCCATATAGCACGCTGTAGATATGTCAGTAGAGATTCCATTAACCAAGGTGTAGTGCTTACAACAATGTCATAAAGCTCGTCGTGCTTATACGGTTTCCAGTCGACGACTAAAGTTTCGCTTGTCACAAGGCCGAACAAAAGCTCAACAGAACAGTGATGCGTACCTTCGTGACCAGCAGCCAGCAAGGCTTTCTTCGTCATCTCCAGAGCGCGGATGATGGGCGGATGCGGCACGACCAAGCCGTCATTCCACAGAAACCCAAAAGACAGCTTGTTCCCGCTTCCATGCTCCACCAATTTGTACTCGTCCTCAAGCCAGGGCTTTCTGATGACCAGAGGATCTCTGAACCAGGGCTTGCTGCTTACAACGCTCTGGATAAAGACTTTGATCCCACCGAGGTCGCGGCAAAGGGGCCCGAGCACGGACGGAAGCGAATCTTCACCTTCCTGGGTATTCAGAGTGCCTTCGTATGGGACGCGATTGTACCCTGGTCGCAGGCCATATAGTCCATTGTACGAAGCTGGAATACGCACAGAGCTGATGGGCTGGTTCAATATGCTTGAGACAGCGCAGACGACAATCCTTGACGTACCCGCCGAGATCGGAACCCACACCCAATGGGCTCCCCCTTAAAGCGATCAGAGCACCTTCACCTCCTGAAGAGCCACCACAAGCGAGCGTCCTGTTGCGCGGGTTGAGAGTCCTTCCGAACACCAAATTATACGTCTCTGGGTACTAGGTTACGTTAGCCCGATTTGTCGGGTACGACGCATATAAAGCAGAGATTACCATGAGCGTCTGGGGCACGTTCGTTCGCACATATAACACGGCGCCGCAATCGTACAAAATCTCTGTGAGAACGGAGTCCTTTTCAGCGTATTTGCCGATCCAGGACGCATACCCTGTGTAGCATGAGAGCGTGTTCGAAAGAGTTCACAAAGGTTACTCTTACCCATGACCGTCTCCAGGCCCTTGATGCAGATCTGATCCTTCAAGGACACTGGCAAGCCATGCAAAGGCCCGACGACCTTGCCTGTGGTCTTCAGCTGTTCGTCGAGCCAAGCTGCGCGAGCTAAAGCGCGATCAATGAAGATCTCCGTAAGACAGTTCGTCTGATACCAAACGCGTCAGCCTCTTAATACGCCAACAAGAAAAAGCGGCTCACCAACTGATGTGCGACGATTGCTCTCTTCGCGAAGGCCGTCGTGACTTCTACCGCTGACCATTCCGCGGATGCCAACTTCTTGAGAAGAAGAGGGACATCGTCGAGCTCGGTAATTTCGAGTTCCTTCGCAGTGAGAAGACCGCACTGTCGAGGGACATCCGTAACGTCAAGCACGTCATCTGGCGGTATTTGAACAATCCACTCCTTGGGTATGGACTCTTGTTGGCGGCGCTTCTTGTCCGCAATGAGTTCTTGCCAGTTGTTTGGCATCGTGCACAGGGATCAAAGACAACTGACTGAGGAGGTACTAGCCAGGGGCAGGAGTCGGACTCTGGGAATCGGTATCAGTCGGTCGGTCTGACAGGACTAACATATATACACGAGCAAAAGCCATGATATCAAATGTATATGACGTGGATAAGATGTTCGAGAAACTACTCACTACGGTCGTCTTAAACCGATAGCAGTAACCACGGGGCCCGCACTATCATCCGTCGTTATCTCCAGCTTGCTTGATATGGCTCTGAAAACCATATATGAAAGTACCTCCAGCTCGGCCGACTATAACCAGGTACACTAGCATAGTCAGATCGCCCTGCTCGACCTGAACGCGTAACACAATGTCCTCATGAGATAACGGGGCACGAAATACGTGGAGGAGATGAATGTAGGCATCGAGTACGCTGCGTTACACCCGTGGGAAGCTTGATCGATGACTTCTTCGAAGTAACTTATTCGATGTTCACAGCTGCAGCAATGGCAAACCCGAAAATAATGATAAGAACACAGTACTTGGTCCGATACGACCTGGGATGGTCACAAGACAGTCGAGCAAATGAAGCCGTGAGACGATTTTGGCGACCATGAAAATAGACGAACTTTGACAGATAAACATGGCAAATACAGTTTGAAATATGATGCACAGTATGAACACACATCGACAGGTGACGTGAATGTAAAAAAAAGAATCCAGACAGCATCCGCAAGGTAGACTCTTAAAACCTTAACCCGGGACAGGGACGGGACACAGAGAAAAGAAGAGAGAGAGAGTCATCATCATCAATGAGAGGGTCGAGGTCGTTATGATCTAGAGAAAGAAAGGTCAGAAGGATTCAAGAATGAATGCGGGAAGAACGGAAAAAGATATCTCAGATTAAGTCATTCATGTCAGTAACACGCATCCATGAAACCAAAAGGTCCAGGGACGCGGTCAAGTCGACTAAGAGGTGCCAGTTGTGGTTACAGGTGATGCAACACTCTTCATAGAAACATAGAACGGGGGAACGACGAGCTCACATTCGAGCTGAAAATACAACGTTTAAGACCATGGTCGGCCATGGTCGGCAAGGAATCTTTAACGGAAAAGCGAGGAGAGAGCGAGGAGAAAAGCGAGGAGAAAGCGAGGAGAAAGGCGAGGAGGAAAGTGAATAGAAAAAACTCTCTATATAGTGATTTTTCAAGCTCCGCTCGGAGGTGGCTGGAATTCAGGGTGTGAGGGCGCCCGACAACATCGTCCCCCTAGTCAAGGCTGCCAGGCGTCCGTTTTCCATCCTCAAGGTCCGTGTTTTTCTCATCCTACGGCTTCGAGAGTGCTGGAGATTGCATTTCGCCTTTTGGCCGAGTGCGGAGCACGATTTATGGGGTGGATGACGAGACCAATCTTTGGATGAGCTGATCGAGAGTTGACGCGGGACTGACCCATCTACTCTCTTCCAGCCCTTCTCAAAACTTCAAGATGTCCGCCCAGATCAGCAAAAAGCGCAAGTTCGTAGCGGACGGTGTCTTCCGTGCTGAGCTCAACGAGTTCTTCACCCGTGAGCTCTCCGAGGAGGGTTACTCTGGCTGTGATGTCCGTGTCACCCACGCTCGCACTGAGGTACCGATATCTCAGCTTTTGGCCAGGATCCGACTAATCTGGGCCTTGTAGATCATCATCCGCGCTACCCATACTCAGGAGGTCCTCGGCGAGAAGGGCCGCCGTATTCGTGAGCTTACTGCGCTCGTCCAGAAGCGTTTCAAGTTCCCGGAGAACTCTCTCGAGCTGTATGCCGAGAAGGTGCAGTACCGTGGTCTCTCTGCCGTCGCGCAGTGCGAGAGCTTGCGATACAAGCTCCTTGGTGGCCTCGCCATCCGTCGGTGTGTGTTTAAATCGAATTGGGTGTTGTGTTCAGCGTCTGATAGCTTCTTGCAGTGCGTGCTACGGTGTCCTCCGCTTCGTTATGGAATCCGGTGCCAAGGGTTGCGAAGTCGTCGTTTCCGGCAAGCTTCGTGCTGCCCGTGCCAAGTCAATGAAGTTCACCGACGGCTTCATGATCCACTCCGGTCAGCCCGCCCGCGACTTCGTCGACTACGCAGTGCGCCACGTTCTGCTCCGCCAGGGTGTTCTCGGTATCAAGGTCAAAATGTTAGTATTGGCACGCGTTCTGTGTGTTGTCTTCAGTTATTGACACTCGACTACAGCATGAAGGGCTGGGACCCGGAGGGTGCCCTCGGTCCCCGCAAGCCTCTGCCTGATGCCGTCCAGATCCTCGAGCCCCCGATCGACAAGATCGTCTCGGAGCCATCGTCGGAGCAGCGCGAACCCCTCGTCCCCCAGGCCGCACCACCAGCGGCGGCTGATGAGCCTGCGTACCAGGCCGCCGACCCCGCATTTGAGCAGCCCGCTGCCTACCAGGAGCAGCCTGCTGCATTTTAATTTATGTTTCCATGACTTGTCTCATTAAAATTCATGTGATTCCATATAAGTAAGAGTTCGTGTGAAGTCAACATCCACTCGACCCTATGATCTACAAGCCTACGAAGTTAGTATGCTTGAACACCTCAATAACCAATCAATAAATGAATGGGCCCATGAGTAGAGTCAAAGTTTTTGTGTTATGCTGCTACCCGTGGCGTCCCCAGTTGGCAGAGCAATCGTCGTGCTGCGCTTCTGTCCCAACCAGCCCGACGTCACCTTTATGTCCACGGTAGATAAAGTTTGAGAAGGGTCCGATACGGTGATCTCATTGGACTTCATGTTGTAGATCAGAGCGATATTGCCACTGGTCGAGATAATCGCCGCCCCTTGAGACAGCGAGCGGAGAAAGTACACGCTGCCGCCCATCTCATCCCAAAATACGGCGAAGATCGTGTCGTTGTCCGCGTCGTAGGCAGCCATCAGGTGAGCATCATTGTGAACAAGGCGAATGTCGCGAACACTGCGCTTTTTCTGGAAGGTTTTGAAATCGGTGGCTGGGAATGCGAGGTAAGATACCGGAGCCTGTATATTTTGTGCTCCAACCAGGCAGCGTAAAGATCTACAGTTGTTGGAGGCTGGGTTGAAGTCCCGATTTTGGACCAATCGCCGGCTTTCTCCCCAACGGACAAAGACAGCTCGGTGAATACGTTATCGAACTTATATCCAATATCTCCGTGCCACAGGGTTGAGGCAAAGCTGTGCGACGATTGCCCGAAAGAGGAGACGTGCTCGTCGTTAACATAGATATCTCCATCACGGCGCCGCTGGTCCAGCACGGACAGAACAGAAGCGCCACTGCTCGAACTGATGTTGGCGATCATGACATACTGAACGTCATCGTCGAGGAAAACCAGGCTTTCTGCCAGCTCAGCGCCTTCGTGAGCGGATTTGTGTATCGCATGGCAGCGGCGCCAACTTTGCCGTTGGAGACTCCACCGACAAAGTTTTCAATGCCCGAATAACTAGCGTCGTCGCAGCTCAGTATTGTGTTGTTTGAATCGACAGTAATGCCAGGGATGAGGTTCCAGTCCCAAGCTGCTGCAACATCCTCGTATTCGTTGCCTTGCAGGTATGTATACTGCGCTCCATCGGCTAAATGAAACCCCAGAGGCTAGAGACAGACATTACCAGCGTCAGTTACCAATGGCGTGCAGTGGGTGGGTATCAAGACTCACGTTCTGGGAGTTTGTGCATTCGGTGTTTTTTGTCCTCGAGGAGTACATTTTGAGGGTTGTGACGTACCCTTGCCTCGCTGAACCTGAATCAAAAAATTGAATAACGCCGCCAATGGTGACAGTTTGACGTGACTATGCGCACCATGTAGTCATTGCTATAGAACAGGCGATTTCCATTCAAAGACCCAGCATTTGCAGTATTTCCGGGGTTAATTAACCTGTTGTAGACGTCGGTCATGGTGGATGATTGCCATAGTTGCCCTAGTTCTTGAATTTCCGTAAGATTGAGATTAAGACTCCCGGTCGCTCTGAGAATAGAGGTTGGTGACAAACCAAACATGTTGAATGAAAATCCTTACTGAGCATCAGCGACTGGAAAAGAAATGAATCGAGGCAAGGCGCTCTGACGCAATTTGAGATTAATAGATTCGGATAAGATGCCGAGTAAAGCTTACCAAGTCCCAGTGTAACACGCCAGTTAACTTGTTGAGGACAATCATCCACTGGTCTCCGTCAATCAGCGTCTCGAAAGCTTTCTGGGAATCTTGATCCGCTGCAAATTGTGTTCCGCCAGCATCGATCTCGAGTTCAAGAACGTCATTTGAACTAGTTTAGGGAAGATGAGCACTCGGACTAGCCTCGCATTGAAACGCTTACTAGTCCTTGCCGTAGTTGCCATTATAGAGAAGACCAGAGTGCTGATCAAATGCACCATCCGATTGGATTCCGTCGGTTGGCGAGCCATTGCGAGGCTCTACGATGACCTCATTGTGTATTCTACCGTAAGCCTCGGTAATGAGCGTCAAGTTAGTCGTGAGCAAGGACAGGTCGATCCCAATCTTTGCCACGTCCAAGATGTTGGCGCCGGAAAGATAACCCTTGTTTCCTTCGTAGAAGGTATCGTATGAGCGCGCTGTCATTGTTTTGCAGCTGGTCAGCTGATCGGGCGTTAGGGAGGCATTGAAAAGGAGGCAGCTCTCTCCGACAAGGCGGGGGACCAAAATGACCTAGAGGGGTGTCAGCAAAAACCTGGATGAAAGCGCATTGTTGCGTATCCTCACATTCGAGAACCAATTACTATTCCACAAGCCGGGCGTCCACATGGACAACTGTCGCTGTTCCCCTCATCAAGGCATCCAGGAGTAGTGAAGTCGCGGGTAAACCACCAGGACATGGCAGATGAGATTGCATCTCTTAGTTCCGAATCTTTGACCCACTGTTCCGGCGCCTTCTAATCCACCATGCCATGCGGCTGACATTGTCACTGACCATTGTGTCAACCGAAGTATCTCAAGGTATGGCTAACCGCTACTGCTACTTACATATCCGAATCCAGTGGTCCCCGGCGGGCCAATTCGCGCGTTGGGCATCGCAACCCGCCGTATAGTCAATTTCAGAGTCTGGCCATTTTCCATCGGAACCAATGGATGATAGCCTGTGAATATTAGAGTTTATATAATGCTCCTGATGACGGAAAGTGGTAGAGACGCGCACCAAGAGGAGATACTGGTGACACTAGTCGCGCTGACTGTGATGAATGACTGTCTTCTTTGCAAGACCGTGGCCATGTCTTCCAAAGCTTTGGGATCAATGGACGGAGTGGGAGCCGCCAAAGTTTGCGTGGAAGATGTCGAGGAAGACACCGACGAAGACGGAACCGTGGAATAAGCGCTCCTAGAAGTAGAGTTCAGTGACACGGATGTCGAAGCCATTGTGGTCGCCGGGACATTCGATGCGAACGCTGAGGTTGTATGACTCGCAATGCCCGGTGTGGAGGCAAATGGTGGTTTTGCAGTAGTTGGTGCCCCAACGGATAGAATGGATGAGGATGTTTGGAGACCAATAAGATTACTGGAGGTCGCAACAGTGGGATGGTCGAAGGCGTTGAACCGGGGAGCATTGTTGGGGGACTAAAGCCAGGAGAATGCGGGTATGAGTAGCCCACTGCAAAGAAGTACAGAAGCGAGGTCAGTAATCGAGGAATAGACATGACCGAGGAAAAGAGTGTGAAGAAAATGAGTGGATGGTTCTGCGAGACACGGTGGGGCTTTTGAATTAGGGTGGGCGTGGGCTGACCTTACGTTGGCTGACCATGTTGGCTAACAGAGTGTTTGAATGGTCAGATGATTATACAGGCAATTGAAGACCACGATCGCGGTGATAAGACCTAATAGAACCGTCGGGTGACTCGGCAACGTCAATGGTAAGGCAAGTGACGACCTGGTTTCCGAGCGCATGAGCATCAACAAGCGCCCATAGATCCCGCCTTCCAGTTCCATGCAAGTCGGCCCGCCGCCCGCGTGACTTCCGTCCGCATGTATCCCAAGAGACGCATTTGTCTGTCATAAATTATAAGTAAAAACACTAGCATAGAAACGACGAGACGACTACGCAGCAAAAATCTACTGTTCTCGGACTGAGCCAAAGAGATTAAACGACTTGCTGCTCGCTGCTAACCCGCCATTTGGAAGCAGGACTAACACCGCATGGCTCGAGCCAGCCGTCTATTCCTTCGGAGCAACACCGGATCCGAGATCAAACTCCAGAGTCAAGATGTTCGACGTTTGTGTGCGTTCTGCCACAGTAACAAGCCACGTATCCATGCGATGCATAACCACAGCCCTGCTAATAGCTATCGCACGGAATAGTGAGCGAGGTACGTCCTGCATTGGATGGGACCATGATACTCCTTCCGCCCACGTCCCATTTCATTCGCCTCAAAGATGGTTGTATACAAGTCGCCGGCACCTCGATCATGCAGTAGATCCATACTATGATCATTGTCAAAGCGAATAGACTGGCCAGGTACGAACGATAGGGTATTGCAGACATGCAGAACGAGCGTCAGAGGTTGCAGAATGAGTGATGAAATCGACGCTCACAATTTATGAAACGTCCATGCTATACGCTGGTGAAGTGGCGCTACGAGATGTTCCTGCGGACGTAATTGGGCTCAGAAGCTAATGGCTGTGCCTGAACAACATCTACTTCGCCGCTATTGCGTGACGAAGACCAGGGCTGAAAGGAAATGAACGGCCAGACGATCCACAGGAACCACGCTTCGACAAAGATGATCAGTCGTCGCAGATGGTTCTCACCTTGACATGGGCCAATCGACAGTTCTTCGACTAACATAATACAAAACCAGACAACATAGTATCCGAAAGCAGAATATGGATACACAATAAAACCATCGAAGAGATCAATTGACATAGATGATAACTTTTCTGCAGATGAGAAGCAGAATCACGTACAGAAAAAGATCAGACGTACCACCAATACAGAAGACCTTCAATCAAGAGTAACTGAGAAATACTGCTTCCTACGACACCACCAGATGGAAGAGTGAACGAAAGCGCTTTGCTGCTACCAGATCCCCAACCTTGTGGGACGGATCCTGAACCGAGAGTAAAGGTAACAGTCAAATTGCTGAGCGATTGCGTCGGATCAGCAGCTGTGACATTCCACGCATCCATCCGAACGATGATAGCGGCGTTGCCGTTTGATTTGACAGTGATCGGTGCAGCGCCAGAAATAGACGGTATCGCCGTCTGACCCCCATTAGCTTCCCAGAACACAAACATTGCCACTTTATTAGCCACATCGAGTAGGGCAGATATAGACCCGTCATTACGAATGGTTTGGATCTGAGAAGCGGAAGACTTCGTCTGGAACGAAGCGGCGGTGGTCGCGGGATAGATGGTGTAGTCGACGTCGGCATTGAGGTCATCATGGCTGAGCCAGGCGGCGAAGAGATCAACAGTCGGTGGTGGCTGCTTCGACGTCCCGATGGCAGACCAATCACCAGTCCGATCGCCGACGTCGAGAGACAACGAGACCCCAGAATTGGATTTGTTGAATGTATATCCCACACTGTCGTGCCACAAGGACCCAACTGAGCTGAAGTTACCACTCTGACTGGCAACGCCATCAACCAGAATATCGCCGTTGTGTCGACGCTGATCGAGAACAGTAAAGACGGGGGCAGAAGTCGATGAGCTGATGCGAGCAATCATGACGTGCTGTACGTCGCCGTCGAGGAAGAAGAATGTTTTGCGCCAGTTCAGAGTCTTGGTGGTAGGCGTCTCATAGCGCATCGCTGCAACACCGATGGCTCCGTCTGAGGCACCGCCAACGAGTGCTTGAGTACCTGTTTTACGTGCTGAACTGCAGGTCAGAGGCGTTGCACCGTAATCCACAGTTGTGCCCGGAATGAGAGTCCAGTCCCATGCGGCAAAGATATCCTCATATTCGTTGCCCGAGATATACGTATAGAGCGTTCCGTCACTCAGATGGAAGCCAAATGGATTTTGGTTGGTCGTACATTCAGTGTTCTGAGTCCGCTTTGAAAACATCTTCAGAGTGGTGATATAGTTTGAACTTCGTTGGACCTAGATAGATTACGACGTCAGCTTAGAGAACGTGAGGTGCTGATGCCAGAACACGGACCATATAATCATTAGCATAAAACATACGATTTCCGGTCAAAGCACCGGCATTTGCAGTAGAGGCGTCGAATGATAGGTCGTTAAATGCCTGCTGGAGGGATGAAGAGCCCCATTCCTGAGCAAGGACTTGTAGTTGAGTGAGATTCGTCTTCAGGTTCTCCGTCGCCCTGCAGCGCGTGGCAATGAGTTCAGATAGATCAACTTAAACATATAGACCCCAGATACGAACTGGTTGTCAGCTACGGGAAGACTGATAAACCGCCCTAAGACACTCTAATTATATATGAGTAAGAAGAATCACTGTCCTAGCAGTCGAGGTACTCACATAATCCCAATGCAACACGCCTGTCACTGTGTTCTTGAAGATCATCCATAGGTCGCCGTCCCAAAGAACTTCGAAAGCACTCCGTGATTCATCAGAGGCTTGGAAACTGGTGCCACCAGCTTCAATCTCAAGATCGAATACGTCGTTCGCACTGGAGAAATCATCAGTTTCCTGAAGCCAGGCAAATGCAAAAGACCCACTAGTCTTTGCCGTAATTTCCGTTGTACAGGATTCCAGAATGCTGGCCAAAACTGCCATCGGCTCGAATTCCGTCCACCTTCACGCCATTTTGGACGACGACTTCGTTGTGCACCCTATCGAAGGCATCATCCAAGAGTGTCTCGTTCACGGTTAAAAGGCCCAGGTCGATCCCAATGCTGGCGATGTCCAAGGTGTTTGCACCAGTGATTGCGCTAACGCCGTTGATACCAGTCTCGAACGTGTTGTAGGCACGACCTGTCATGTGGGTACAGTTACTCAGCTCAGTAGGCAACAGAGTGTTGTTCAAGAGGAGACACGTCTCGCCAACGAAGGCGGGAATTAAGATGATCTGTAGAAAGCAATGAGAACACTCGTTTGTTGTCCGTTTGGATTTAACTCACGTTGGAGAACCAATTAGTGTTCCAGAAACCTGGAGTTCCACAAGGACAGGACGCATCACCGCCAGAGTCCAAACAAGAAGGATCGGTGAAGTCATTTTCGAACCAGTAGCCCATCGCCAGAGAAATCGCGCTCCGCAACTCGTCGCTCTTCACCCACTGATCGGCACCCTTCAAGCCTCCATTCCAAGCAGCAGCAAAAGTCGCTAAAATAGACAATATATGTTACGAAATAAGACATGGTGAGAATTATCTTGTACGCACAAATCCGTTTCCAGTGCTGTTGCGCCGGCCAGCTTCCTGTTTGCGCGTCGCAGCCAGTGGTGTAATCGACTTCAGAGTCTGGCCATTTGCCGTTGAACCCCAGCGACGAAAGCCTAAATTATAAGGGTTCAAAGATTCCGTCCCAAAATGGCACTGTGGAGCTCACCAGCTCGATATATCGCTGGCACTTGTTGTTTCCCCGACAATGGTGGACAATCGGCGCTGCGTCAACAGCTGAATGTCCTGCGATGGGGAGGCAGACGACACCGGGCGACCAGTGCCGGGCATCTCAGCCGTCGAGTTCGTGGACCGGGCGACACATAGAGAGGTCAATACGAACGAGATGAGTACGGCTAAAAGCGAAATCCTGAGCATCATCCTCGAAAAGCTGTATGCAATGCTCACCTACCGCACCGTCGCGCTCGTATTTATACCTCCTCTGCCATTCGCCATGCCGTAGTCTGCCACAGAGCAGTATAAACCATGCTGCCTCACGGCCCTACGTGGCTGGAAGGAGGCCCTGCAGATGATCTTCCAAAGTGGTGCCAAAGTGACACCGAAGGGTGCGTGGAAGAAGCCCGGCACCGTCATCTTATCGGTTGCAGTCGTGCACCTCGTTCTGCAGCACGCGTCGTTCACAGATTCGGCGAGTTCAAGAGTTTTGAGAAGATAGACATCCTGGAGCATGCGACTCGTGTGGATAGAAGAGGACTCGCGAGTCAAGATGGCTGGCTGAGTGGATGTGAGTAACCTGGCGGTGCGGCTCAAGCGCGGCGACAAGCCGGCGACTTACGGGCTTTCTCATTCAATTTCAAGTCAGGGTGAGCGCTCACGCTTGTTTTTCGCAATATTCACGATGCAAACTCTCATATCTCGTCCACATGTAGTCGTACAGAATTTATCATGATCCACACGGTGATAACCATGAATGAGTCCTGAGCAGCGCTCGAGCAGTATCGTTAATTATAGCACATCTCATGGAAGAGTAATCTCAGTATGTCCATATGCTACAGTCGTGAGAATGAGGCCAGCTCAGCACTTGAGCCAGCCAGATGTCCATGCTGTTGAGAAGCAACGTCTATTTTCCGGCCGATGCGGCAACGTGGAGTTTTGCCAGAGAGCAGATGAGAGGCACAGCATAGAAGGCATATGCAACATAGACCACTAGAAGGATGAATGTCAAAGATAGACAAAATCTGAAAATGAAAAGCACCCACTGATAAATCCATTGCTGGTATTTGCGACGATTTGGGGACCATTCTCACCAGCTTCTGTGATAGCTCGGTTGAAGTCTTCAACGGCTTTGCCAAACCACATGCGGAGGACTAAGAAAGCAGTGAATCCTACCATCACGCAGACTGGTAAGCATCGAAAAACGACAAGCATCACAGAAAGCAGCTCACCAATGATGAAACCCAAAAGGCCGATCCAAGCACAGAGGCGTTGAATCACCGGCCTATCAAGAGCCGCGGACATGCGCTCGCCCATCCTCCCGCGAAAGGAGGTCATGGTAAAGAGGACAAAGAAAATTATGGAGAAGCCGAGAGAAACCGCAATGAAGGCAGGCGTCGTTTGCGTCGGTGCGGTCAACAGATCGGGAGCACCCGCCGGGAGTGCGGACAGGTCTCGATATCGAGGATAAGTCGAATGTAAATGGACAAATATTTGACAGCACATACCGTATACCGGAGACAGCGTTGGCACAGTGCAGTTGACAGCACCATCGTGGTTCGGCCGAGAACACGAGCCTACTATCAGGTCAGAGAAATACACAAATGCAATTGAGATATCAATCATACCGAGTGCACCCAAGAAGAGCGATGGTCCATCGATGCTGTCCTTCGAGCCTGGATTGGTCAAGGATGAAGATGGCGACACCGTAAGCAACGAGACTTGGGTGTGGAACATCACGACGGGCGAAAGAAACGCGAACAACGCGAGTAGAATGGATGTCAGAGACAAGATGGGCGCTAGGTATAGCGTAATAGCTTTAGAAAGACCGGCAATCATGATAGAACTTGAAGAGATGAAGTTGAAAATTCAATAAAAACGTAGAGGAGCGTGAACAAGAGCTCGTCGAGAGAAACAACTACCAACTGCCTGCAGTCGAGAAAAAGACAGTGAGAAGATGGGGGACTGAAGTTCGTTGACATCATGCGAAAGGGTTTTATAAAGGCTGAGACACATCGCTTGAGTAGAGACGACACAGACAGAACAATAGGCCTCGAGGTGAACATGCAAGGCAAAGTCCTTGGCTTTGTTCTGGATCCGGGTCGGCTGTGCTTCTGTGAACGAACGCATAGCTACAATCCTTGTCCGTCGCTTCCATATTTCAAAATGCGGATGAAACGAGGGGGGTGAATGTGAGAGGAACAATGTAGTGACAGAGTCGAAGAACAATTGAGCGACGTCGTCGTCGTGTTGACGGTGATGCGGAAGAGATGGAAGTCCTCGATCCGGTAAGACCGCGCACTCGCGGCCAACTCGCGGCACACGCTCACGTAGCGCAACGTTTTTTTCCAAGCAGCCACGCCTCTTGTCGACGCAAGACCCACTTGGCTCCAATAACAATGACCTACCAGTTGACTGTTATCGGTTATGCTACTCAAGATGGGACACGCTGAATGTGGACACTATTTCAACTGGTTCATGGCCGTAATAAAAGTACAAGGAATCTCCACGCTGCCATGAAACCGACTCGCAGGACGGGACCGATATCACTCCATTAGGAGCACAGGAGGGTAGGTGCCATCTACCTGGTATTACCTAGAAACTAGGTAAATCGCTGGCATCAGCGATGAGTAAATCTGCTACGCAGATCTTGCAGGGTTACTCTGCCACTATGCTCAACGCATAGTACCGAACTTTGGACGGATGCAATTGACTTTGGACCATGCGGGAAAATCACATATCGAGGGCTTTCAGGACCATGTTCAGCGCACCCTCCTTGGTCTTGTTTCCGCCGATGAAACCCGAGGCATGGACGAAGATACCCCCGTCGATGCCAGTGACGCGCGATAGGTCGTCATCGCGCACGCCGCGCCAGACCTCAGGGAGCGCCTTGCGACTCTCGAAGCTCTCGGGAGAGATGGGAACAGCCTGGATGCGCCAGTTTCCAGCCGTCTCGTCGGGATATATGACGTAGAACGGCTGAGCGGACGGCAGAATGCCGAGTTCGCCTTCGAGTTCGAAGAGATGTTCCTAAAAACAGGGGCGTCAGGTTTCTGCGATGAAGATGGAGTCAGTCGGATGATTAACCTTCCACGGAGCAAATTGCTCAAAGAGGATGATGCGACCACTATCGTGAATATTCAACCTCTGGTCAAGGGCTGTAACGACGAGGTCACGAGCAGGCAGCCAGGCTTTGCCGTAGTAGTTCAAGCGACCGAGGAATTCTTCTCCCGTAAGCTGAGAGGCCTTGGCGAATCGAGCCTAAACGAATCGAGTTAAACTTGAGAAAATATGACGATGTCAAAGAGACGCACATCGACAGTAGCGGGGTCGATCGGTTCATTCCATGCAGGATTGAGCCAGCCGACGCGGCTCGAAAGATCAGTGCGGTTGCGATACTTGGGGCTGATGTCGTTCGGGTACTGCGATACGCCATTATCGATACCATCTATGGCTTCGATGAATTCCTACAATGCTCGTGAGCTAGGAAATGACTAAGAATAAGGAGGATATCTCTACTTTGTACAGCTTCAACCACAAAGTCTGCACTTTCGGGTCATCCGCGGGTAGGCCAAGCTTGTTTGCGATGATCTCTTGACCAAAGTGCCTAAAAGCCACGACTTAGTGGCAATCCTTCAGAGATACACATAAAAATGCGTACTTGTAGATCAGCCCAGCGGAAGACAGCTTCGTGACGAAGCCGTGGCCAAAGACTTCATCAAATCCGCGTTGATGGTGGTCGAAGCGTTGCTTGCTCTCGTCATAAACCGCACCGACATCGACGACAATATCGCAGGTGTCGAGGACTTTGGGTCCCTGCTTCTTTTGAGACCTAGATCACGAGTTTCATTCGGTGAGATACTCCTCGAGGTGATCGTAGATGGACTGTACCTGCATCTCTATATGCTGCTGTCTGCCTCAACAGAAACACAGCCAGAGCCTCGTCACAGTGGAAAGTGCCGTTGTGAGTTCCAATCACCTGTGGCGATAACTGAATGTCAGCGGGCGAATGGCAGAGCTTGTACATGCGTACTTTCTGTGTGTCCATTTTCTGTTTCTTAGCGGGCTGTTCAACTTGAGTCGACATTCGCTGGTGCAGCAGAGTCGGGATGTCGATGGTAGAATAGTGAATACTGACTCGGATCGATGCGCGACGGAGAAGTTTTCAATGGCCTTCTGCTCGGAAGGTGAAAGAGTTGGGACAAGAGGCGCTGTCGTGTTGCCATAGTCGGAGACAAAGGCCGTCGCAGGAAATCAAAGCTCCAGCAAAGCGTTTCTCACAACGAGGTGTACCATGCATCACCCTCGGGTAGTCCGTGAAGTAGCTGTACTAATACTACGTGGTATTGTATGAGACTGCAAGAGTCAATAGTCATTGCGGGAAGGACTCGGAAAAGCCCTGGAAGGGCTACAGTATCCTATCCTGTCTGTCCATGATCATAAAATCCAAAAGAACACCAGTCCATGTTCGAACATAAAACCCTCTTCAGCTAATGCACTTTACCACACCGCCAATGCTCCTCCTACCACCATCCCTGCCAGACTCACAAGGATCGCGTTCCGTTCCACTGCCATGACGCCACTCGTGGTGTACCCGTCGCCCGGACCGAATTCACCATTCGATCCTGACTGACCAGGCATTGGAGCACCGTGAACGCCGTTGCCTCCACCGTCAACATCCGTAGGAGCGGTGGGCAGAGGGCCAGTCGAAGTGGGCTGGGTGGATGTGGAGTTTCCATTTGTGGTAGAGTTCCCCGACGTCGTCGAGTTTCCTGAGTCCGTCGAGTTGCCGGTGGAATTGGACGATGGCGCAGGAGACGCCGCTTGTGTGATGGTGACGGCGACTGGTTGGGATACGGTATGTGGTTGGCGGTTACCGTCGAAAGAGATGCCTTGCGAGAAGGACGTGGAGACTTGGACGGATTGCGAGTTACCGCCGTTGCTGGTATTGTTGTTATTCTATGCGATAGAAGTTCAGCTAATATGAAAGTGGTCTCGACTCGGATTGGAAACCGACCTGCGCTAGAACGACCAGAGGCGTGAACAGGACTGCAAAGAGAGCGGGTACACGCATGGCGATAGCAGATGGGTCACAATTGAAAAGGAGTGCGATGGGTATATGAACTCCCGTCAAGAACTACGATGAACGGGGTGGTATAGGGAGATTTGAAGGCAGACTGAAGGTGGTTGTGGTGGTCGAGCACAGCGCTTGGGAACACGGCGGTGGCGAAGGGGCTCACGTGGGCGGAGCATAAACTCGCGACCTGAATCGGACGCGACTGGACTGAACTCCCACCGCTCCCTATAAATCTTTCTATTCTCCCAGTCCGACCCGAAAGCCTTTAACAATGCGTCCCACACCGCTCCTGCCGTATCACATCAATTTGACGTTACAGTACATCTCTCCGCCGTCGGAACTTGACGAGCCCATACCCCCACACCTTCTCTCGACAGCTCTTTTCCAGAGACATCACTTCCTCAACATTTCCTTCCATGATTCTGCCAACTACTTATGCTGGGCACACGTTAATCGCGACCACGCCATCGAGCTGCTCGAAGCGCTGCCTACCGCCATCGATGACGAGACATTGGCCAGTTTCCCAATTCATTACACCTCCGATGCTGAGCACTCCTATGCGCATGTTCACATCTCCCCTCTGGAGACCATGGGTTGAGGCTGGTCTTCCAATGGGACGGAGAGGAAAGTTGGAGATACCACGACGCTAATCTCATGCCCTTCCCTCCTGGGAGTCATGCCTCCTTGGATCAGGCCCTGGTCGGCAGCGACGTCGACGCATCGTTTGCTACTGTTGCCACTAATCATGCTTCAGACGGAGATCACTCCGATAAAGGCGAGGGCGATGACTATTGGAATTTGTATGGCGCGCATGACGAGGATGCCAGTCCCAGATTGAGCAGAAATGTGGCCAGTAAAGCTGGCTCCGAACTTGGCGAGGACGCCTACTGGGCCCAATATGCCTCAGTTCAAGGTACGTCTCCCACCCAAATAATTAACCGTCTGCTCACTGGTTTGAGCACAGGCTCTGCGGACTCCACCATCCCCTCGCCCGTGCAAAAAGCCAAGCGCAAGCTGCATCTTGCTTCCGAACACGAGCATGCACACCATATTCCGACCGAACGAGCCCCTGCTGATTCCCCCTATTTCCTTCCGTCCCCATATTCCACCCTCACGAGACGTCCCGCCTTGCCCACATATGCTGTCACATCGGCTTACCGCTTTATCTCCACGCCATAGTCGGCCTCCCTCGGGATACGGCTCCAGATCGGAATCGGTCGTATCGGATGTTGCATCGAATAGGGTCGGTGGGCCATCCTCGAAATTAAAGGAGTGGGAGACAACGGAAGCCCAAGCGCTCGACGAGGAGAGCGATACGCTGTCACTAGCAACCCAGCTGTATACAAAAAACGGTGGTGACGACCATCCTTCGTCGAACGGCCAGCCAGAGGGACGTGAAGGAGAAGGAAAGGACATTCTATCCCCACGACCGCAGAAAACACATGATGTGTCGTTCCTGCGACACAGCAGAGGACAAGACGCAGAGGTACCGATGGACGGTGTTAGTGAGGCCATTCGTGGAGTTTACCGGCTGTGGAAGGCTTCGCGACGGACAGGTCCCGTGAACGAGATGGATGAGTTCGTGTGTATTGTTCGTGATGCGATCGAAGAGTTTTAGGGAATACTGTAGCATCAACATTGCAACCAAGAAGGCTGATATGTAGGAAGATTTGCTGTATCATTTTGTCACGCATTTCACTGTATCGCCGGAGTCGAGACGTTACGGCCCACAAGGGGACGACGTGGGGGTAGAAATACCAAGAATAACGACGGTGTCAATGCGATACATTCAACACCACAAGAAACCCCAAAAGAGAGGAATGGTACTATCGTGTGGTACCAGATTCAGACAACAGAACCGAATAAATAAACAACAATGATTTCAAAGAGACAGACACCAAACCGAAGAAGGCAAAGAACCCAGACACTATCAAATCTTGAGGCCATACTGGATGATATCTCCGAATTGGACGACCGCCATGTTCACCAAGGCCAGGAATTCATCGGGAAGAGATGTGGAAGTAGGCGCACTGGCAGCACTGCCGGACGAGGGAGCGATCGACGTCGTCGACTGCAAAGACGACCTGGGGGACGGCGAGGGCGTGGAGCTGGTGCTGGTGCTGGCGGACGTTTGCGTGGTATGTGTGGTTGATGTGCTGCTTGGCTGTTCGCGAGTCGTGGTGGATATGGGCGTGGGCGTGGGCGAAGATGAAGGACTAGGGCTCGGCTTGTGCGAGGTCGACGCCGGAGCCTGAGTCGTAGTCTTGTCGGGAGCATCGTCACCCCCGCCGCTGCCGAAGGACCACGACCCAACCATCTCATCGAGCCCTATTTCCGCAAGGGCGGAGAAGGTGGCGGGACTCAGATCTAGTCCGTTATAAGGGCAGCCCATGCACTGGCGTACGCCGGGTAAGCCCTATTTGAAATTTGCCGACGAGAAGGAATGACACTGCACCTCGTCGGTGATCTGGGCTTGGACGCTTTTACCCTGGTACGAAACCGTGATCGTCTTGAAGCAGTGAGAACCGCCGTCCCATTGCTGGGTCGGGCATGCGCTTAGACTAATTTCTCACCAGAAAAATCACATTTCCCTCACCTGCGCGTTGAGGGCAACGATCTACCCACGCGGAGGCAAAATAATTTGAAGTTAGCTTTGCTTCACGAAACAACTCATACCGCATTGAAGAATACACACCAAGTCTGAGGCGCTGTTGTATTTTCCACATGCTCCCCTACAAAGCCTCAGCGATCAAGACAAAGTCGACCAATGGAGTCCTCCAACAGCAACTCACAGTCCTGGTGCAAAGTGCGTGAACTGCGCACCATCTCGCTTCTCAACGGCGCGGGTATCATTGGCGGAGAGCAACACATGGCGGCTACGTTGTCCTAATGAACGGGTTTGATGGGCCGCGGCGGCCGGTTGCAGTTGAAGGAGCCAATAGGCGGAGAAGAAGAGTAAAGACAGCATGTTGACAAAAGAACGCATTTTGAAAGGAGTGGTAAGGGCTATGAATGCCCGGGAAGTGAGAGGACGGCTTTTTTTCTTTTTCGACTGGGAAGTTCGGGCGAAGATGACAGCGTTCTCTCAAAGGATGCTGCAGTCACAGTACGCCCATCAGGCACATGAGCGCCGATCTGTCATCTCGACAACCGGCAGTTACTCGGACCAGCTCGGACCTCGACCATACTGTCCAGTGCCCATGGCTCGTGCGTGTGAGATACCCCATATAGCTGAGGGTACTTATGATAAGTTATGACTGTACAAGACCAGCTCGATGCCTAAGACGAAAAAAGCCGCAAGTAGGGAAGTAAGGCGATTAAGTACAGATGCAACCATGGTAGATACTGAAAGACAAATATATGCGTGATGAAAGATATATGAGGACAGAAACTACAGCAGACGGTGATAAAAGGAGAGCATGACTAGGAGCAACAGGACAGCATATAATAAAGCAAGGAGTCGCGGCATATAGAGCGTTAGCAAGAAACACGTCCACATATATAGCATGCAGCAAGGACCGCACAATGGCGTCATTAGTTGCTTGGGGATGCACTACCGTCACCAGAATCACCGTCGCCTTCGGCGGAGTTCTCTTTGCCATCGGCGGAGCCTTCGTTGTCATCAGCAGAATCTCCTCCTATTTCGTCCTTCGTGCGAGAAGGGAGAGGTGGTTGGCCCGGAAGTCGCTATATGACGAGAACGACTACCATCAGTGCGATTCTCATAGAGTTTGAGTACAATTACCTGCAATGCAAACTTGCAAACAAGAAATCCCTTCGCATTCATCCCTTTCTCCCTCCAGGCCTGTAGTATGCCGATGAGATACAGCCTGAGCAAAATATACACATGCGAACATACCTTGGCTACTATGTACAGCCCGTCATAGCGATAACTGGCGGCAACGACGTAAGCACAAATATCTCGAACTGGAGACAGTGCACTTACCCTTCGGTCGGTGCATAAGGCGAGTTCAGTTTATACCCACGAATGACCCGGACTGGCTTCTTGGTTTCTGATGATTTCTAACACGGAGTCAAGGGCCACACATGTAGACGGTTTAGGAGAGTAATCACCTTGAGAGCCATGTTGAAATGATTTTCGAACGTTTGGTTCGAGCTTTGCGGGGCGGTTCGCAGCTGCAGCACGAGCATGTTAGACTTCCAACAGACAGCGTGCGACAGCAATGACAGTGATACTAACATTCTTGGGCGCATTCTTGGTTCCCTTGAGATCACGGCCGCCTGGGATGAAATAAGCACTGATTCTTGGGACACTACAGCTTACTGACCAGAGCCCGTGAAGGTACTGGCAAGCATACGGGCGTCAGCGCGGGCCCATTTATGGAGTTGCGGACCTACAACGCGTAGCCCAAATCCACGTCATCTTCGTAGCCTCCAGATAATGCAATCGAATATGCACCCGAAGACGACCCCGAAATTCCACCAACCCATGGACTGTCGACCTGATGAACACAAATCGTTGATAGCGGTAGAGGAGAGCTCACGCATGTATAGCGTCGTTGCTACAATCCTCCCTGGCTCCTAGTCAGACAATGCCTGAGGGAAGGATTGAAGATGCACACCTCGTCTCCCACCAGGTACCAACTTCGACACCAGGGATAGAACCAAAAACCTTCCTAATGACGATGAATTAGTTTCGTCGCTGCCACGATAAAACGAATACATACGGATCATGCATTCGTTTTCCAGACCGACGATTCGGTTCAGTTTCGTGGTCGATACCTATCTTTGACACGAGAAGCGGCTGTCTCTGCTCCTTGATCGAGAGATAGTCGATAGTCTTGCCTGCGTTCCGTTGGCTTCGACGAAGCCCGGTTGCGAATGAGTCAGAAGCATCGGTGCGAGGCGATTTGACTGGGTCGGGACTCTCTTCAGTGGTGACAGTAGGCGAGGCCTTTCTTTTCTTCGTAACTTTGCGCTTCTCCGGTTGAGCTGGCTTGGGTGGTTTGTACTGCTCGATGTCGAGCGCCTCTAGCAATGCTCTGTTCCTCTTGATATTCTCTAGTCTCTCGAGTTCGTACGGTGTTGGCATATCTGCTCGAAGAAGAGTAGCCTATAGATGAAGGAGGATGCGACAAGACGACAGCTAAAGAGCGCGTAGTCGATTGACCAAAAGTCGAACGGAAACAATACGCGGTGTGACACAATGCACGTGCTGTGACAGGGACGCGATATGGGCCGATCTTAGGCAATCTCTTGATCATCGTTTCCGTAGTTCCACCATTCTGTCATGGCCACACGAAAGCCTACTGTGCTCCTCACGGTGAGATTCTTTCACGAAATATACCCGCGCTCAATGGAAATGAATATCTATCATGCAGAATGATGATGGACCCCCCGGTCCTGCTTCTCCCTACATCTACGGACTATTTCATCATCTGACCAGAGATCTTGGTGCGTAGTCTGATACACATCACAGGGTCATCTAATCATTGTCTATGGCAGGATGGAACGTTCGCGTTGTCATTCCAAGCTCGCAGAAATCTTGGATCGGTAGGTAGATGTGGTATCTTCATCATCATAAATGGAACATAATCATTTTGCTTCAGGCAAGGCGTATCAGATCACAGACATCATACAGGGAAGGTACTACTATCCCAAGGATCCTGGTAATCACCCCACTGTATCATGTCGCTATAATTCTGAGTGCTGAATTTTTTTTTTATCTTCAGATGGGAAGGGAGAGGTTTCGGAATCATCGCGACCGCTGAAAGATGGTGAAGTCGCTGAATGGATTCTCCTGGATGGGGTAAGGCCACATCTCCGCCGCAGCAGAAATCACGATCACGACCTCTCCGAAATAGACCCCAGCAACATGCGCTAATATAGCCCTTCATAATATGTATCCTGGAGAAATCGACCTTTTGGTGCGTATTGCCTGATGGTAGTGTACGCTTAATAATCCGATTCATATAGCTATCAGGACCTAATCTTGGACGCAACACATCTGGTGAGCTTAAGCCAATGATAGCCCTTGCGATGGCTCATGTATCCTTCACGTGCATAAGCCGCTTTCGCACTGTCCTCGGGTACCATAGGCGCCGCGCTATCCTCTTCCTTGTCTGGGACGCGTTCCATCGCGTTGTCCTACGGCACGGTCATCCATCCCACTCCGTCAACATGGTTTGAGCCCGCGCATTCCCTATCGATGCGCATAGTCAGCCATCTGTGGAACAACTGGGGAGAAGACATGGGCGGACTACGCAACGACGAAGTTGATCTTTACAGTGTGAACATACCCATGATAGAGCGCCTCCTTCACGAGGAGGGCCTGCAGATCTGTTGGACCCGAATGTGGCGGAATACTTACGGCAGTCTCTTCAAAGCGCACACCAATTCGCAACGGGCTGCCTTGGCGCGCACTGTTTCGATCGGCGGGCCCGACGCTGACACCGCGTCGGAATCTCCGGCCCCGTGGTTGGAGCGCAGTGCTCCCCAAACAAACCATGCAGACAACCACCTCGTTTTCAAGTTCTCGCCCGAAATGAAAGGGCTGATCACGCCGGATGAGGCATTATTACCAGAGGGATCCGATGGGTGGGCGATAATGAAGGGCTTCGTGAGCGTTACACCATTACGGGCGAGTTTCGCAGAGCCTCTTTTCCTCGGCGGGCTAGCTGCGGACGAAGGAATCGAGAATAGAATATGGAAAATGAAGTTGTAATCGTCATGTACGATTGTACGAATACATAAGATCCTCATGATATCGTGCTTCCAGATCGTCTGAGTAATACCATCATCCAGTCGTGATCAAGTCGTAAAGGTATGTGGGTACGTGAGTAGGTGAGTAGGTATGTAGGAGAGGTATCGAGTGGTTCATTGTGTACAAAATATCCATCTAAAACAATACGAGCGAGACGATTGCACTGATAGCAGCTGTGATTGCAATGCCCACGGTGGCAGCCAAACCAACACATTGGTCGCGGATTGCACCGGAAATGGTACCAGTTATATCCTGTCTTCGATAAACTTTGACCGTATTGATGTCCCAGGATGCGTTCTATACAACCAAACATCAAATCAGTACCTTAAAAAGTGCAGTTTGCGTGTCTCACTTACCACGAAGTTCGACGGATCCATGAGGCGGTCGCTACATGTTCCAGGACAGCCGGATGTAGCGTATGAATTACCAGCCCAATCACCTAGCAAATCAGGACCGGAAGCTTCAAGAGAAAAAGCGCGAGTTACCACAGAAAGTGATATCTGACGTAATATTCTTAGCTACGTTCCAAACGTTGATCAAAGCACAGCAGACATACCAAAGACGATTGAGTGGTTTGCGAAGTATTGGAATGGATTACAGTTTCCAGGCTCCAAGGCAGCAACAGGAGCGCCCCATTGGGAAGGATTTGGTGCCTGGTTGACAATATCCTGCGGAACAGCGACTCTATAAAATGACCCTGCATAATGTCAGGACGAGGAAAAGGTGGACGCGAATGGTATGACTCACAAACAGCAATGCCATCTTGGTCCCATTTCATAGCGAAGACTCCACCACCTTGTGCATCGAAAGTAGGGCCGTAAGAGGCCCTACTCCACTCTGTGATCCCGCACCCAGGCCCATTATTGGTGCCTCGGCAATCTAGGTTGGGCTGATTGTTCTGACCCTGAAGACCAAAATATGAGTTCAAGCAAGCCATGATTCTACATATGATCTACCACTATAGTGCCGGTGAAGTTGGCTGTTGGCGTCAAAGTACAACCTGGGTTCGCTGTGAGAACTCGTTCAACGCAATGAGCTAGTTGCGTACCTGGCGACGTGTGCCATGTCACTTGATTGTGTTCATTATCGTGCACGCCTTCTATAATATCGACTTTCTCCGGTCTAGGGATATGCATCAGTTGTCGCAACACAGCTTGAAAACAGGCATACACGAACATAGGGCCAGACTCCATTCCCCAGAGTCCAGAAAGCAGGCCAAACACCTAAGCAGCACATATGAAATTGATTGCCTATGACAGGCAAGAGGAAAAAACGCACCACAACCCCACGGCGCTCTATTAACATCCAAAATGAACAGACCGCCGTTGTACTGGGCATAGCTAGAAACCCGAACGCTATGGAGCGGTTTCAGCTTGACTTGGAACAAGATTTCAATGAGGCACGCACCTCTGCCGATTCGCACCAGCCGGCAACCAGTTTGTATCATCGCCTTTCATGATGATCTTGCTGCTGTTGTCCACATACGCTAATCGGTTTGCGAATGCTGTGCTGCTGTTCACATAGCTGATTCAACTCCATCAATGCATGCAAGGTCCATGTTTTTGAATGAGCATTACTCGACGGTTCCACTGAGATTAGCATGAGCCTAATTTGTGCATGGAACGAAGGGGTATACTCACTGGGTGGGATCATCACCGGAGTAGAATCCGAACTCGCTGGAATATGACCATGAATGTTTGTTCCAAATCAGAAAATGGACATATTACGCACTCGAAGAAATTGCTGCCATCAAATGTGTCCTGAATGATCCATAAGATGTTCGACGAATTTGTGCTAGATGAATTCGTGCTACTCCCGGTCGCGTTACTGCTCGTGCTTCTCTTCGTACGGGGAGTATATCGTTCTCGTGACGAAGGCGAAAGCCGGGAAGACGAGCTCGCACCTCTTCCTCCCAACGGAACGTTATTGACGTTTGGGAAGGACCAGGTTTCCTGAACAGCCAACGCAGACAAGAGGAAGAGTAGTGAGCGACTCTGAAGCATCGTTGGCCTGAGCAGTCAGTCGAGTTAGACGTAAGCAACGAGCTTGGTGATCAGAAAACACGGTTAGTGAGGATATGTAGGGTTGTGTCGTACCAGATGTCTCGAGACAAGTGGTTGAAAGTGTCGTCAGTGGGGCAGATTCGGGACGAGGTTCATGTTCGGATTTATAAGTCGATGTGACGCTCTGTCCACATTGCCGACACGCGGCTTCTTGCAGGTCTCTGACGCTTTGAAACTATGTCCATCATGTACAGCTATTGCAGCCGCAAGCCTGCAGGAGAAAAGGGGATACGAGGGCACGGCGCGGTACACGATCGAACCATGCATTCAATGGGTTACTTATGTGGGTAATACGAGCGCAGCACAGCTGCCTCGAGACGGAAGCAAATACGGACTGAGCTCTCACGATCTCAACTCTCTCCATTAGCAGAGGTCAACAGGTCGTGAAAATGTGCATTGAGAACGACATGGACATAACCCATAGAGAGCATGACATGGATTGATACAAAGGGACAAGATGGTATGTAACTCGGCAGGACATGATCACCGGTAGCGACGGAGGCTGAGGGTGTTGTGCCTCTTCCAGGTCGACACACGGGGTGTATGGTTGTAACGACTGCCCTTGCCCAATCCGCGGTTCTAGGAGAAATAATGATAAACAAGATGTCTCGACAAAAAAGACCGTAAAACATACCTGCTTGCCGATGCTGGTAAGGCCACGGGCCTCCCTGCGCTTGTGAACGGGAGCGGTGATCCAGTTGATTTTGGGATCACGGCGGATCTGCGTAAACTCAGTTCAGCAATGCACAAACCAGCAGAACAGAAATCGTATGCTTACAGCCTTGTGCTGGGGATCAACAAGGATGACTTCGTAGTACTTGTAGACACCGTCCTGGTTGATCCAGTACGAGTTCAACACACGCAAGTTGCCGCAACGTCTACCAACACGCTCCTCGGCAACACTCCTCAGTCCACGCTGGAACTTGAGGTGGTTCACACCCTGATGAACAGGCTTGCCGTAGGTAGCACCTGAGATTGGGAGGCAATGCTATTGGAATGTGCGCAACAAACCGCATATGGGATCACTCACCCTTGGGGACGTGCTTTTTGCGGTTACCCCTGCGCACACGGACGCGGTAGACCACGTATCCCTGCTTGGCCTTGTAGCCAAGACGGCGAGCCTTGTCGGGGCGGGATGGGCGGGATGCACGGTGGATGACGTTCAGCTGGCGGTACTCCCAGCACCTATGGACGCCACTATTCAGACGAATGTCCGCAAAAACACACAATACCACGCACCTAACACGGAGGAGGAAGCGCAGCACATCCGACTGCTTCTTTTTGTAGAGCTCGCCAATGTATTTGTAGGCTCCCATCGCGGCTGAAGACAGGCAGTCAGTATGGGTCGCGAGATGTCATCCGTACCCAACACCCCGCATCCATTGCATTCCGCGCTCCATCCCTTTACTCCAACCTCACGGACAGCATGAAACAGCTGTGGACAGTTCGTACAGCTATTTTGTGAACTAACTCACCTCCTAACGGTCTTGAGGTCTTGAGGTTGGCCGGTCTTGGTTGTGTACCGCGATGAGCTGCCACTACGCGAAAGTTTGTCGGCAGTCGCCGAAATCGGAGTCGCGACTTCTGCCACTCTATCCAAAGCCCCGCGACATCCCTTTCCGGTCTTCGCAAGCAACGCGGGGTACTAGTGTCAGCTGGTAACGCGAGTAGAGACGACCTATGGATATGAATTCGAAACCAGCAACGCTCGTTAATTCCGCAGATGGGAGGATTGAAAATATCACATAAGAAGTCTTATGGAAGGTATAGGTCATGATACATGCTATAGTCACAACGGATTGCTACAGATCAATATTACCGAGATTCTTCGCCATCTCTCTCCTTCTTTGACCTCATCTTCACCCATGCAGTGCCAAGGAACAAAAGCCAGGCGGATATAATGAGTACAGCGCACAATATAGAGAACAAACGACCTTGTCTCGTCCGTCTCTTCGTGGCGAAAGACCTTCTCTTTGGTGTAAAGAGTGTCTGGGAGTCTGTGATTATCGTAGAGGATCCGGATGCTGGACCCTGAATATTCTCCAGATTAAGAACCACTCTTTCTCGCGAGCTCATATACTCATCAATGCTTACCACGTCTGTCGCCTCGGGTGTCGATTTAATGAGGGCAGCGCGCTCTTCCGCGTCTCCGTCGCTGTCTTCATGGCACGGAGCTCGTTGATGCGCACCCGCCCAATACTGACGCCGGTCCAAGTACGACAAAGCAAGAACCCCAAAAAATTGTAAGACATTGACGACCAGAAAAGTGTTCAACATGTATTGGATACGCTTGTCTTGCTTCGGCCGCTCAACGGGACCGACACTAGCCTTGGACCCCGAATCTAGGATCAGACCTGCGATTGTCTGCGAGATCACTGTTCCAGTTTGCTCCAGCTGACATTGAATCGTCAGGTGAGGGAGACATTGCTTGTACGACTTGTACTTACACTCTTGTGTGCTCCGAGGGTAGTCGAAATATATTTCGACGGAACCAATTGGGGCACGACGACGACGAGAAGCACTGGGGAAAATGAATATAGGTTTCAAGAAAAATGATAACTATCTTACGAGGCGAGAACCCTATTCCCGTCGCGAAGCTTATTATGGCAGGCCAGGCAGTACGTGTCCATGCAGGTGGGAGTACGAGCCAGGTATAAGCAGCCAATGTCAGAAGGGAGGAGCAAGCCAATAATGTGAGGACGAAGTAAGGTCTCTTGACCCTGTCTATGATAAGACCGACCTGGAGTGTTCAGTCAGTACCTCGTCCCGTTCCAGATAACTGAAGACCTTACAATTGGATAAAGGAATATACTGCCAGCAAGTAGGTATGATGCTTGTGTGCTTGCCTGATGTTCCGACAATTCGAAGCGCTGTTCGATGACATTGCTGTTCCAGAGAATGAGTAAACGGGCTATTCTCGAAGAGCATTCTGAATGCACGTACGCCGCAAGATGGGTAAATGGATGCCACAGTGCACCACAAAGTACATTGACACCAATGTAGCTAAGAAACAAGTATCTGTTAGGAATGGAACATGAAACTCAGAAGCCACTTACGCCCAGAAGACGTCGCCAAGCACGATCAGATCACGAATATTAACCTTTTTCTTCTTCGCGACTTTCTCTAGTGCTTCGGCTTCAGTGGTATCTTGGATAGAGATTCGACGAGCGGCCGCTTGAAGTTCCGGAGCTTCAAGCTCTGTCTGCGCACCACTCACAAGCCATGCCGAAGCATAGACATATACGAGGTTGACAAGGAATGATACTGCACCCAGGCCTGCAGCTGCATAGAACGGTGCATGTGGTCCGAACTTTTCAGAGAGGGGTACGATGCACGTGCGGATATAAAGGACGCAGCCTTGCCTGCTACGAGACCAAGTGCCAGAGAGAGGCCAAGACCATGGGACTTGAAGAAGCGAACGATGATGGTCTCTTGAACAACAGCCAGCGGGCTGACACCGAGACCGAATATAAACATGCCGCCCGTCATCATGCGAACATCTTGTACAAGGTCACCAACCAGTAGTAAACTGAGACCTGAGCGGAGAAATACGTCAGCGGGCGCGTAGGCCGCGGTGGGAGTGCCATACCTGAGAAGATCAATCCAGTTGCCAGTATGCTTGTGAGCGTAGTGCCCAGTCTACTCGCCAGAACACCTCCGACAAGAGGTGTCCAGGTGCTGTTGAGACTGAAGGCAGAGACAAGGAGGCTGAATTCTGTATTCGACGTTCCCATTTCTCGGGACAGCCTTGATTTAAGAGGGGCTAAAATATAGCTCCCACTTCGAAAATATTACTAGGAGCTTATCGGAAAGGCAACGGGAACTCACTAGTGGCTTCCGACGCTGAACAGACATGCGCATAGCAGCGCAAGTGCGCGAACGAGAAACGCGCGGATCCGGAGCGACCGAGGAGGCTCGGCAAGAATGAAAGTAGGTCCGAGGTCATCCTCCGGGGCCAGGAGACCGTCAGAATCCTCGGCCTCGCCTTCCGTGTCGACTTCAGAATGTCTGCTGCTCGATACGCCATGGATAGATGAATACGACATGGGGTGCGAGCGCTGCAGCCCGTGCAGTGGTATGTTTGGAGGCGAATGGAGAGCTGGCCTAGTGGATCTCTGGGCAAAGGTATAAGGGCCAGCAGGTGCCAACGTGCAACACGGACGAGGCTCATGCACCGAGGACGCCCGGCATGGATGTGGTCGAGCGCGGAAGTCAAAGTAAGTCGGCCTGCCTGGAATCGCTCATGACCTAATCAGATAAACATATCCCGGCGTCTATCGTTCTGTCACCCAGCTTCAAACCTTCAGTATTTCGCATCTCAAGAGGCTTACGGCCTACAGCAAAAAGTCGTTAGGCCAAATGATAGCTTCCTTGACCCAGGCTGATCGAGAAACATGGTGGCCGATCTTTCGACACAGCGCCGATTGCGAACTTACAGCCGTTTGCATAAAGGATGGCAGGAACACGCGTTTTTTCGATGAAAGAGGAAATGGGTGGCGGCGAAGTGGCGGCGCGTCTCAGCGCGTCGTCTTGTCCATAGTCTACTACTTAGTCCTGTGTTCTTAGCTTTCCCTCTCTATACACCATGGGTTTCCGAAAGATCAGCCGTGATGTCAAAATAGCCGCTATCAGGATCTGGCAACGACATCTGCTTCAGCTCGACCAAATTCTCGAGTGCCTAGACTTCTCCGAGCGGACCTGGTTCCGCATTCTCAAGCTCAGGCGCGAGACTGGCGATGTGATACGGCCCTCCTTGAGTCTTCGTGGCCGACTTCGTGTACTTGAGCATGATGACATCGACTACATCTTACAGCTTGTTCGACAGAATCCGGACTACTTTCTAGACGAGCTCCTTGTAATCGGGAATGGATTACTCCCGTTCCAATCCCGACGTGCTCACAGTAGCTGATCACAAAATAGCTATGTACTTTCTGGTTGTTTTCTGGTGCACAAGGAGCCGTGGGGACGACAAACCCAGAAACCGCTGTTCCGGAGTCTACAATAACCATGCGAACCAGCGCTGCAACTGGGATGGCGACCGGTGGAGTGCACACGTAGTGGATTTGATCCCGAACAATGAGATTTTCTTGCTGAACAGACAAAACAAAGCAGCTCCGTCGCTCTTGCAATGACCATGTTGAGCGAGAAGTATGCCGGGGTATATAATGACAGCACTTGTATCGTACTGACTTTCGCTGTATATATAAGGAGTTCGGAAGGCGCGGAAGGTAGATCGTCAAGACATAGCAAAATGATATTGGACGCAGTCAGCAGCTCACGGTACAGATTCAAACAAAAGTGGGACCTGGTGCATTCAGATAGGCACCGCCTGCACGATATCGTCGACCACAAGGCTCTGCTCTCCGAGCAAAAAAAAACACGAGTTTTGTCCACAACTATGATACCTGCATGTACGCAAAGCAGTTAAATAATGCTAGATGCCTCAGAGTCCGGTCAAGTGAGGCTGGGATGAGTATTAGAAGAGCGCCCATCTTGATAATGAAAGGATCTACACGTATAAAGTATTTCTCTGACAAGACAAAGCGGTATAAAAATGAGCTTTGTGCCCCCATTGAGAGAGTGCACTACTGACGACTTTCCGGCTTCCGCGCATCCACACTGATGCAGCCGATAATGTCAAGAGACACAACGAGAATTCCGTCCAGCCCAAAGCTTTTGGTACGATGTGCTTGCAGCTGAGCAAACGAATCGATCGTCTAGCTTACACCGAGGAATGAGAAGCTCACCATAAGAGGGCAGTGGGACTCTCATTCACCCGAGCATTATACGCGAGACCAGCTGCAGCGCCCTCCATTCAAATTTCAGGTCACGACACGATGTACGAGATGGTCAAGGGACTCACCCACACAATCGAGGTGATCGCTAACCAGACGAAAGAGCTAGCAACGCCAGCGAATAAGCGCACCACCCCGTCCATAGTCCACCGCATATATACAGCAGAGGAGATTATGGTCCATGCAGCGTTGAAGAGAAATAGAATCAGTCTGGGACATCGGTCAACTGGTGGATAGTAAGGAGAGAAGCAGAGCAGGACCCACAAGGCTTTATACCGTGAGCTGGACCCAAATACATCCTTTCCGACGCTAACGAAGAATGCAGTCAGACCAAGTTCCGTTATGGTCGACAATGCGATGAGGGCGAAGAGAGCCGGGCGCTGACGAGCGCTGATGAGTGCTACGGTGTGCGACATTGCAGATGGGCGGTGGGACAGCACTCGAAACAAATACGATTGAGGACTTGCATAGTGGGACGTCCGTGTGGCCTCGGGCAGGCTGGAGATTGGATGCACGCGAGGAACATGGTGGGGAACATGGTGGGGAGGGAAGCAGGTTACATAATGCAGTTGAGTGCCGCCCCTGCGCGCCGTCCCTAGGCTAAGGCACTCCCTAGGCACTCCCTAGGCTTGTCCCGCCGCCGCCGCTGTCGCCACCTCATCGTCCTCGCCGCAACGCGCGCCACCCCTCCTGTCTCCATCCCATCCCTCACGCCGTTCTACGAGCTGCCGTGTGCTCCATGCCCTTCTATGACGCGCCTCGTCCGACAGTAAAGACCACCGTGGGGACTACTAATGGAGCAAGTGATCTACCAAATATACCTTCCCTCCCGCCTATAGAGATGCCCGACACCGAAACCCTCCTCTCTCCCCCGCACGAACGGGTTCAACCTACGTTCGACGCAGCCCACTTGCAAAACTCCCCGTTGACTTCCGACTCTCATATTCAAGACCTAGACGAAGCTCAGCAACATTCCCTTAGTCCGGCTCAATCACTGTCGGCTGGGGCCAATCTGAGAAAATCCATCTCCATCGACTCATTTATACGCCATAGACGGAGCAGTCCAATGACGGTCGGGCGTCAAGGTCGGACAAACACCCTAGGGACGGGTGCAGACGAACCTCGATTCGTCCCGCCTGCCACCATGGCTTGGCAACCTCAGATCACCGATGACCCTCAAGTATTGTATGGAGAGCGTGACCCACTCTCTCGTCGCAGCCGTGGCGTGAGCGTCAGCACGACTAGCGACTATCAATCCGTTACGGACTCGTTCTCCTCTGATAGCGACGGAATACATGATCTCCCGACATTTGTCGATGGACCGGGACAGTCCATCTTCAAGGGCAAGGGACGAATTCAGCCCATCATTCCACCAGAACCGGGCGATTTGCCTCTCCCCTCACGTCTATCTGGGCTCTCATCCCCCTCCAGCATGAGCAGCCTGAGTGCTGCTAGCACACAGACGCGAGACGACGTGCAGCGACTACCTCCAATATCCCCAGCTGGCCCGTCACACCGGCCGGCGGGTCTAGCTGAGTCGTTTGCTGCATCAGGTCGAGCGCGTAGCGGAAGTGTGGGTCAAGCTGGAGGGGACCATACACGTCTGAACACTGCTTTCGGACTATCTAAGGTATGTCTTAACGGAAACCATGTGTCTAACTCCTTGATGAGCATTTAAACAGGATGATCTAAGACCTGTCACTGTGGCTGTAGTCGGAGAACCCCGCTGCGGCAAATCTACGGCTATTGTCAAAGGTCTCAAAGGTTACAATCTAACGGAGGAGGTTCAGAAAGCGGATCTACTTAGTTCTCGTGGGATCTTTGATTGTACGTCTCTTTTCAAAACGGGCCGCTGATCACTATGCTTACATACTGTAGACACATTCCGCGAGGGCAGAATTCTTCAACAAGCAGGTATCGAGGTGAAGGTCCGCGTCCTGGAGGTGAATATCTCGTATCTCAATCTTGACGAGCGCGGGAGTATATGGCCGGAAGGGGCGACTCCCCTGGACGGTGTCTTCGTGTGCTATGATGTCTCAGAAGAATCGTCTTTCGCACGAGTTGAAGGCGTCCTGCGTGCGTAATCCCTTATATTGTTAATTGGACTACTTAGTGAATGGACTATGCACAGAGGGATTTCGCGATCTAAAGCTCCCGACAGTTGTCTTCGCATGCAAGTGCGATCTTGACAGACATATCCAATCCAACGGTGTATATGAGCGTCTGAACCGCTACGACGTTGGCCTCATAGAGGTAACCGCAGTTGAAGATGGTGGCAAAGGTAACCTTCGTCTTGGTTTTGAGTGGCTCTTGAAAGCCATCTTCACTGAGCGAAGTAAGCGGTATTTCAATCGAATGGCGTTGTGAGGAAACCAGCTGAGCCTTATGATCCAGAATTTGTTCGCGGAGATCAATCTGCCTATTCGAATCCAGCATCGCCGGAACAACTTAGGTCGCCTCAGCCATGGGATATATCGCGTTCCGCGGCGGCAACTCCAACTGCAGCAACATCTCACAACTCATCAAGTTACATGCAAGCCCCCGTTTCATCGTCTGCGAGTCAGCGCTCGTCAGCTGCACCAACTTCTCCTACGCGTGCTCGCTCGACCAGCGATCTTCATTCAGGGCACGAAGCATCTAGGCATCAGGAATTGGATAGGCAGAAAACAAGGAGTATCATCAGCCTTTCAATTCACAGCATCGACGGCAATGCCTCTCTTCAGACTCCGAACTCCATGCCGAACGACGGATTGACGAGTGTAGACGAAGCAGCGGAGGATCGCGTCGACACCAAGGAAAAGGACAGGTGAGCTTGCCCACGCATATATAGGATATTATCATTGAGGCGACGGTTCAGTCGTCCTGCGCCTTGGGCAACTCTCGAAGAGTTGCTCGATAAACTTTTGTTCTTGGCTGTCAGCGGTGATGGTAAGTATATCTCGTCCACTGTTCTCGATCATAATATAAAACGGGCGTCCCCTAGATTGGGGATATATTAATCAATTCCTGTTGACCTATCGGCGGTTCGCAAGTCCTCGAAGTGTCGTCTTAGCTATGCAGAAGCGCATGCGTCAGCTGGATCAGTCATCCAACGACCCCATGTTCGCTTGTTTTGCCCAAATGAGGTTCGTTTTTTTTTTTTTTTTGGTAGTAATGACTCTTCGTCCTTGATATTGACATGGTGTGCGTTTTAGGCTATGCCATCTCCTCGAAGTCTGGATCCATGATTACCCTCATGACTTCGCGGTGGGCGCAACGGCGGATGCTCTCAATGCTTTAGTTAAATCTATCGTATCCAAAACACACCTGCTCCACTACGGTTCCGACTTCCTTCCGTTTTTGGAGAGTCGACCCACGACGGACCACGATGCGAAGTGGGCATTGAAGGTCGAGGAGCCCCTACAGAAAGCGATGACGCTTACAGCGAGGAGGAAGAGGCGGCTGTAGCAGTAGCGCAGGGGGCTGAGTCGCCCGCTTCTGCCGTTGAGGACGCATCCCAAACCAGAAGCACGCCGTCGGTCCCCGTGTCGTCCAGAGAACGGAAGTCTAGCCTACCGCTTACCGCCAAGGCATTGGTCATGCCTAACTCGTTTCCTAGCCAGCCACCTCCCAACCCGGCATTCGAGGACAGCGAAGCAACCATTATCAGAACGCTCAAGACCGTCTCGAACGAGCTGCTTCCAATGGACTCTGCGGAGGTCGCTCAGGAAATCACTAGGATTTGTACTAAGTTGCTACTGCAGATCGAGGTACGGCGCTCCTGTATGTCGCTGTTCGAAATGCTCACATTCCTGGTAGCCGCGACACTGGTTGCAACACACCCTTGTCAGCGGGCGAAAGGAGCCAGACGAGGATCCCATCGCCAGGTTCGGCGAGGTCTCCAATCATCTCGCCAATTGGTGAGTGCGAGTCTGTCTTGTTAATCGTTGTGGTTCCTGAAGCTGGCGAGTTTTGCAGGGTCGTCTCCCTTATCCTCTGCCACGACAAGCCAAAGTCGCGCGCGAGGACAATCGAGAAAGTGGTAGAGATCGCACAGAAGTTGCGAGGCTTGAATAACTATTCTGCCCTGCGCGCTTTTGTCGCTGGCATCAATGCCGCGGCGCCGTATACGGGCGACAAGAGCATGGAGTTGTTCCAGCAGAAAAATCCCAACCTTTGGAAGTCTCTGCAGTCATGGGAACTTTTGCTGCAGGCTGTACGATCGCACCGTGCTTATCGAATGGCCCTGCGGAACACCAAAGGCCCCTGCATTCCTGCCATGTAAGTTTGTGCGAATAATTGCCGGAATTAACCGCGCATTGACTCGTCTTCGTAGGGAAGTTCACGTGGGGGACTTAATTCGCGCGCACGAAGGTAATGATGACTTCAAGGCGTCGGACCCGACGAAAATCCATTGGGCCAAGTTTAGTATGATCGGTAAATTCATTTTGTCGACTGTTCAATTCCAGAATCAATGCCGCACTTCGACGGAGTACATGTTCGAAGAGCGACCCAGAATACGCGACATGTTGATGAGAGATTGTGTCATGGATCTTGAGGTTCGTCTTCTCATCAATGGGGAGTTTCTCAACTGAGCCCTTCCTTCAGTTGCAAAGATCTCGCATCGCGACACCGCCTGAAGGGGATGATGATGAAGTGCCCTATCGCGCCTTCCTTCCGCGGCCTATTTCGGATCCAGCTCATTTCAGTGTTCTTACCAGGATCAAGAAGTGGTTCTAGAGGTCAACAGCCTCATTTACGTCGCCCCATCGCTGCATATATTCTATCTATCACCAGGATCTCTCGCTTTCCTCTGACAAAGACTGTTCAACACGGATACCCGCTTTCTTGCATAACCCGCTCTGCTTGTTACTTCACTCCTTTATAAAATATCTGCACTTATGTATGCTCCATGACAGCTGACTGTCCTCGCCGCCCTTCGCATACCCAATCTTGCAGCTATCAAGGAAATCCAACCTAAATCTCCGTTTGAGCTTGATAGACTCTTACCCCTGCACGAAATTCAACTCTGGCTACCTATCCATATGTGTCGATCATGTATACATGCTTTTTGGCTGCCCCGTCCGGGCGCGAATCTCATATCGTTAGACTTAACGTGTCGCGGCGTTGGATGACGATACCGCACTTTATCAGCTTGCGGCCAATCGTGGTCAGTGATGCATCGAGAACATCCCCAGTATAGATAGACAGCATACATACTGCAAGTGGGTATTATATGTTAGCCATATCACCTAGCTTTGCGTTTACCACTGCCAGCTTTTTTGCCGCGTCCTATCGCATCCCCCTTCTTCGCACGGACACCCTCACCTCGGCTTGTTTTCTGGCCCAAGTCACGGTCGAACGCCCCCGACTTCGACATCGCTTTCGGCTTGGAGCGATTGTCCTTGGACTTTGTCCGCTTTATTCGTGGCTCCGGCACGCCGATTTTGTTTGGTCGAGACGCCTTCTTGACCGAGCGAATACTAGCTTCGACGGCGCCACGATCCTCTGCTTTAGCATCTTCCTCCAATGCCAACTTCCGTCTCTTTACGCGACGTGTAAGTCCAGAAAACTTGTCGCGCTTGGGCTGCAACGCACAAATAAGTAACCTTCGAAAGCAGGACAACTGAACAACACACCTTCGCGGTTTCAGGCGCAGAATCTTTGGCTTTGGCCGCGTTCGTGCCTCGGAAGCCTGACTCATACTGCTCCTTGCTCGCGGCTGTCGCAAGGAAACATGAGGACACATTACTCGTCGAGTTCAGGTAGAACTCACCTTCCGCTTTTTGCTTATCCTTGCTCGTTTGGAACCAGGTCCTAGCGGGCCTCGAATAGATCTCATCTCCATGCTCGATCATATTCTGCCCTTTTTTCAGCTCCATCTCCGCTTGTCGCAGCTGCTCGTTTTGGTCATGAGCGACGACTCATCGTGCGAGCTAAGATCATACCTGTTTCTCCTCTTTTTCATCTTGCAGGACACCAGCTATATCGTCCTTGAGCGATTCGAGCTTCGTCGCCCACCGAGCAACTACGTCTTGGCCCACAGTGCGATGCCTCACTTGATCTTCCGCCGCGGCGTGCTTGATGGCCGCCTTCAGCATTTTTCGATCTGCTTCACCCACAAGCGAGACCGATCTGAAGCGATGGGTGAGCGTATAGCACATGATATCGTACCACTCGATACGTACCGACCCTTCTTCCCTGCTCTCGCTGTACGTCCGACGCGATGCAGATATTGAGAAAGTTGTCCGGGCATGTCATAGTTAATTAACCGTATCAATCCCTTTGATGTCCAGTCCACGCGAAGCCAGATCCGTCGCCATCAAGAAGTCCACGGAGCCGTCGCGGAATAATTGAAGGGCTCTAAGACGCTAAGGACGGTCATTGACGACCTGGATCCGGACGGAATAGCGACGACATACCTGCTCCTGGGATAAGTCGCCATGTAACTCTTCGGCAGACATGCCCAATAGGCCGAATACAACACGTATTTGATGAGCCAGCTTCTTGCTTCGGAAAAATATGAGGACACCAGACTTGAACGTTCGCTTGCACAACGCAACCAGTAAGGCTGATCTCTCGCTTTCTCGGTTGGCGCGAACACGGACAAATTCTTGTATCAGTCCACGAGCGGTGCTTCGCTTTGGGTCGACAAAGAGTCGTACTGGCTTGTTGAGGGAAAGTTTCACCAATTCGTCAACGGAATCTGTCATAGTCGCGGAGAAAAGCATAGTTTGTCGCGATGTAGGACACGATTTAATGATTTCGGTGAGCTCATCGTGGAACCCATCTTCCAGCATCCTGTCGGCTTCATCCAGGACTAGAATATCCAATGCGTCGAGGGCAAAAGATGGGGAATTGCGAAGATGGTCGATCAGACGTCCAGGCGTCGCAATTAACGCATCGGGTCGAGCGCGTAGAGCAGATTCCTGAGCCTTTACAGACAACCCACCTAAGAAAGATATGTTCAGATACAAAAAATCGACAGTCTGAGAGGCTAACGTCTACGCACCGACGATAAGACAGAGCTGGATGTCTGTATGTGTTGCCAGTTTCTTCCCGACCTCGTAACATTGAATCGCCAATTCTCGCGTGGGCACGAGAATTAAACAACGCGTAGCGGCCGACCTCTTTCCTCGGTCCCTGTATAGCAGTCGCTCGATCATAGGTATAATGAAAGCGGCCGTTTTACCAGAGCCCGTTACGGCATTTCCAACGATGTCTTTGCCCAAGAGTCCTACAGGAATGGTGGCTGCTTGGATTGGTGTTGGGGTATGAAAACCAAGCGTGGAAAGAGATTTCAAGACTGGCCGCGAGAGATTCATCGTCAAAAACGACGTATGCTGCTCAACAGAGCCATCAGCAGAGGCGAAGAACGCGTCTTTCCTGGCTTTCTCGGCTTGCGTGTCTTCGTCGTCTGAGCCTTCGTTTGACGAAGACTGGCCTTCATCAGCTTCACTGCCGCCACCTTCGTCCTCATTCTTGTTCTCTTCTCCGTCTTCGTCTGAGGTCGCAAGAAGATCTTCATCATCTCCTTCCTGGCTGACCACAGCAAATCCTTCTCCCTCGCTATCCTCTTCTCCTTCGCTACTTCCGTCCACCTCGCTATCCTCTCCCTCTCCCTCGCTTTCGTCTTCTTCGCTTTCGTCTTCCCGCTTCCTCTTTCCATTGGTCTTGCCAAGCCTCCGCCTCGCAATGATATCGTCTACGGAGATTGGTTCCTGCATGACTTAGACGGACCGAGTACGTGTCTGAACGAGGACCACTCACTGGTTTCGAGCCCTTCTTCACGAGATCCTCATAGCTCTTGTCCTCCTGCAGCAAGTCGAAGTACGGGTCTCCAGACAAGTCGAACTGTAAATCCGGGTTAAGCTGGGCCTCGTCGCCATCCAGATCTTTCGCGCGTTTAGTGGGTTTCTGGTTAACCGGCGGCTCCTCCTCATCCGAGTCGATCGTCATGACGAAATCATGGGGCGCCATCGTTGGCGCAGGTAATGCGAAGGAAAATACGATGGAGTAGGTGTGTTCGAACGAGGTTCAGGCGGTGAAATGGGAGACTGGGACGTCAGATCAGGATGGCGGTCGTGTCGAAGAAAGAGAGGTCAAATTGCGGAAGTCACGTGTGTCGCGACTGAATTTTGGAAAATTCGGACTTCGCGCTCAGCTGGCCTTCATCTGTTTCGTTGTTCTGAGCCTTCTGAGTCTTTTACTGCCATTGTATGAATGGCAACAACATTCTCAACAGCTTATATGGAAGTAAACCCGATTTTTGCATTTTCAGTTTCTCCTCGTGGCCCACAGCCGCTCATGGAAAAAGAAAGTGCGATGCTATTCGGAGCAAGATGGCGTTCAGGCTAAGTGATATCTACAGGTAGTCTAAGCGCTTCCAGCTATCGAGAAGAAGCAACAGTATCATATATTGAAAACTTCGTCCATATTGTTACCCACTCTGTGGTTCGGAATCCAAGGGTCTAGTGCCAGTAACGATCACGAACCTCCCGTTCATAGAACGGAGCCAACCAATCGTGCTTCCGAACATATCCCATACGGGTCCCTGCCTCCCCAAGAAGGCCTGGAAGCCAGGAAACACGAGGTCACTGATGTCCTGCATCTGGACATCTTCGAATCCAATAGATCGCATGTCCTGCACGTAGCACTCTCGGGTGACCGCGTTGTCCGCGGGCATGACGTGCAGAAGCGAGGTTAGAAGGAATAACGCTGCGCCGTTGGGTATAGATGAGAAGCAGATGTCAGCCAGCGCGACCCGCCCACCAGGAGCTAGGCGTTGGAAAGCCTGTTTCAGGAAGCGCATGCGTGACTTGAAATGGTAAGCACAATCGAGTGCGAGGATGGTGTCGAATTGGTAGGAAGACCTAAGGGCTAAGGGATGCCGTGGATCACTGTCGTATCGGCAAACCGCATCGCTTTCATGCAAGTTTGTGAGACACTGATCTTGCAAATCAGGATGCGTGGCCAGAAGGGCGGAGATCCGCTCCTGAGAACGAAGATGATGTACGCGAAGACTGGTTATGCCGCAGAGGACGCTTGGGCGAGGAACCGCGGGATGCATTAGGTGGAGTAGAAGGGAATCGCCACTGCCGTGGCCAACGTCTACGAAATCCTTGCAGGTGAGTAAAGGGCAGTAGATCGCACCGTGGATGATACCCACCCAACACGCGACCTTGCGGTTTTGGCTTCACAGCGTTTATCAGATATAGCGCGAGAGCTAAAGATTATGCACTCTCAATGAAGATCCTGGTGACCAAATAAGACCTTGGCGTAGCACACACCTTCACAGGCTTCGGGAAATTTCTCAGTATCCTGTACACACCGTGAATCATTGCGTGTGCAAATCGAGCACGAGCTTACCTTCCAATAGCCCATATTCAACCATTCTGTTCGGGGAGGACCGTCATCTCCGGGGAGTCGATTCAAACCGAGATGAAATGTCCCGTATGGATCGCTGGGCCTCCGCGCGAGAAAAATCACCAGCACCAGCACTATCAGGAAGACCCAGAGTGGCCATGCCATGAGGATCTCCTGCAGTCGGATGCTGGAAGCGTCGACGTGCAGATCTAGCGTCGTTGTTAGCGCTGTTAACGTAAATTGCAACCTTGCAGGTTGTGCACCTTGGGCCTAGGCGCCTAACCTTGGTGCAGCCTTCAAGCTTCAAGTTCAAGCTTCAAATGTGCAACAGGTACTGCACGGGTACACTTCAAGTTCGGGCACACCGGCCGCCATCAGTGATGTGATCGATTCATTCGATTGAGCCATCCATCTACCTGTACTAGGCATATCCGCTGGCGCTCGTCGGAGCAGTTGCACAGTCCGCAACTCCGTTTGCTGACCTCACAGAGACAAAGACAGCGCCGTTCTATCTCGCGGTGTAGGCCCCTTGGAAGCGGTACAATTGAATTTCCTGGTTTGTATACCTACACATCCGGTGGAGATACCAAGACGTCTCGACCAGCTAGGCCTCTTCTCGGCTCGTTCTCGACAATCCATGTCGGCAGGATCATGGCACCACCGTTATGTCTTGCCATTTCTCGACAGGGTATGTCCAAAGCTATCTATTTCTCTAGCTGGCAGAGCCAGAATTGCGACTGACGAACATTTTAGACTAATATCACAGTTACAATGTTGACGGCAGTCTTCCAGCTCTACACGCGCTCAGCGGGGGTAGCCTACTTCATTGCTGGTGCTCTCGGCTGCTCTATGACCGTGAAGCTTTTGAAGCGTGTGCTACGTCAGCCGCGCCCAAAACACCCCTCTACAAAACGTACCTACGGGTAAGTTCCTGTTCTAGATGCCTGATCTTCGCTCTTTGACCAGACAATTCAATACACTCAAGCATGCCCAGCACACATGCGGCGACGATCGCATACTATGGCGTCTACATTGCGCTTGCATGCGCGTACTTGCCAGCTCATACATCTCTCCCGCAAGGAGCGCTGACTGCCATTATTCCCCCGGCGATTGTTATACCCTGGGCAACGTTAATTGCGGGCTCGCGAGTGTGGTTGGGACATCATACGTGGCCGCAGGTCTTGGTCGGATGCAGCTACGGTGGAGCGTGGGCAGCACTCTGGCTGAAGCTTTGGACCAGCGGCTTAGATGACTATGGACGTTTGGTTGAACAAACCATCAATAGATACCTTCCTTAATTCCAGAACCCAGTGGACATGGAGACCTGAACTCCCGAGAGCTGAAAACTGAGCGAAAATGCGTCATCATCACAGCGACTCGGGCTGCGAGTGGCCGTCGCAAATAACTGACTGTACCTCAACAACGCAGAACTTGACTATTCGAGACGTGAGACCGTGATCCGCGACGAGCAAAGCAGACTCGACCTCTTCGCGATGTTAGAGGTAAATTGCGAGGTAGCATAGAAAAAAATACATGTGATGTACAAAACTGGCCCGGATCCCTATGGTTACATTTCATCTGTGCGTACAACAAACCTGGAAAAATGCATGATGCGATGACAAAATCTGTTTCAAACATAAGTCTAGCGATCGTCTAGTAGCGAGATTGAGAGATGCTTTATGCCATACCTGACTATTCACCCTCTGAAGTTGTTCTTGAGGGTTCTGAGGTGCTGCATGACCAGGCTAGGTGGTGCATGCGGACCGGATCCAGTCGCGGCCCTAGATAAAGCAATACTCAGTGAACCAACGAATCTCAATAAGCCTTGTCAAAGCCGTCGTACCTGATAACATCCGTATCGACCCGCATAAATGGGTTCCACTGCTTCTCATCTCCGATGGTACTGAGACCAGTCGTAATCTGGTTCTCACTGACGATCTTGCCAAGACGAGCAAGAGGGACATTGTCGGGGTCAACGGAGAGTGCGAACTTCAGGTTGCTTGCTGTATACTCGTGCCCGATGTAGACGACTGTCTGGTCAGGAAGAGAACCGAGATGCGAGAGCGACTCGTGCATTTCTTCGGCCGTGCCCTCGAAGAATCGGCCACACCCGGCAATGAAGAGCGTGTCACCAGTGAAAACACCTCCGAGGTGGTGATACCCATCAGTGACATAGTAGCAGATAGAGTCCTGGGTGTGGCAAGGTGTCGCGAGACATCTTGAGAGCGCGCGTAAGGGCAATTTCCAGAGTGATCAGAGGAGGGGTGGAATACATACTTCACGTTGATTGAACCTACGGAAAATACATCCTGGTCCTTGACCAGATGGGAGAGTGCGGGGACCTGCTTGCTGCCGCCGTAGATCGGTACATCAGGGTATGTGCTCGCCTATGGGAGTTGAGACTAGCACCACACGAAACGCTAAATCGCGGTACTCACGAATTGCTGGAGGGCTAGTCAGTAAATGCTTCATGGGTGCAAGGTCAGACATACCTCATTACCACCGCTGTGGTCGAAATGATGATGAGTTGTGAGAGCTGCAACGATGTCCACACCAAGTTGGTCAGCAGCGGCCTTGACCTTGGGAACGGAGTAGGGGTCGATAGCAGCGGCCTTGTTACTGTATTCGTCGATGAGAAGATATGCGTAGTTATCCTCGCGAACGGGGACGGGAACGACTTTCATGGTTTTCATGTCCCGTGGTGAAAGGAAGGAGGAAGACCTGGAGAAAGAGGAGGTGGTCCTGCGTATGGTCCTAGTCAGCAGCTGTAACATCCAGGGCTTAAGCGCTTATGGCGGCGCAGCGGAAGCAGACGATGGCGAGATACTGGCGAGATCCTCTTGAGTCTGTCGATCACTGATCACGAGACATACGCGACCGTCACATCGGGCCCAGAGCAAAGCGTTCACCTCTCTGTGCCACGTCGCTTTCAACTCGCTGACTTGTATTTGTCACCAGAAACCAAGACTCGCGCTGCATGCCACGCTTCAACTAAGCTGAATTGCCAGGCGCGCTCTCAAAGCCGCGGACATTTCCTCCGACATGTCGGACGCGAACGCGTTTACATCGTTAGCTACGCTCCACCTACCTGCGGATTCGCGGCTCTTGGCCTCGGCATGTTGTCCAGACAAGGACTTGGTTGTAATAATATCGCGGCTGGGCGGCAAAGACAGGATGAGCTTGTGGAAAATGCAGGGATCTAAAAAGTGGGAAGTAGACGTGGATTCGGGTTCAGGTGCTAATGAAGAGATCATCGACTTGACATGGAGTCCCGATGGTACGTCTCTTACGTCGCTTTTGAGTAACGCCGGCCGCTGAGTCTAATCGGGGCGCGTTGTACAGGCCAAACGATTGTTCTTATACATGATCCTCCGCGAGTCACTCTCCACACCATCCAAGATGGGCATGAAGAACGCAGTATTCCTATCGCAGATCGACTCCCTGCGCGCATAAAATTGAGCGCCGTATGGTGGTTCCCAGACACTTCAGAACGCAAGAGTGATCCTATGCCCGACGTCTTTAGACGGGGAAACAACATTGTACGCACTCTCGCCTCGAGTAGCCAAACCAAAAGAAAAATCCACTAACGTTCAAGGAAGGTAGGGTCAGCCCACTCGGTCCTCAAGCTTCTTCCCATCCTCGATTCTGTGAACGATGACTCCCAGGCTTTGTCGTAAGGATCTCACTTATCATCAGAGAATCCCACTGATCGCGCGAACAGAGCCTCCGATATGTTCGCGTTTCACGGTCTGCAGTCCAGAGTGACACGTAAGCCGAAAATGCCCGATACCATCACGAAGTGGCCAACACAACCTCCCGATCCTCTCGCGGCCAGCATAGAACCCCCAAAACGTGCTGGAGACCTGAAGAATCGACCAGGAGAAGAACTCGATGAGGCGGACGACTCCAATATCAACAGCATCCTTGCTGTTTCCGATACCCAGGGGTTTCTCCACTGCTTTCTTGATGGAAGCTGCCCGCTAGGCTCCATCCTAGTGAGCGCCCTGTCGACGACCCCATCTCTCAGCAAAGATCCACAACAACCTATTCTTTTCGCCCACCGATCGGCCCACGGCCATACATCCCTCCTACCTTCGTCAATTCATGTATCTCTTCTTGCAGGACGGTTACCCCGTGACATAGCCAGGTCGTCGACGACTGCGCGGGAACTTGTGTGGTACGTCATGCGTGCCGTCGATGAGATGCGAGCCACCTGGTTCGGATCGGACACGCAGCCCGGCGCGAAACAGCCTGGCCAAAAGTGGCTGCAGGCCTTACAAGCATTACAACCCGGCGGGACAAGTGGTGCGTGCTTCCTTTGCGTACTCAGGCGCACTTCTATGACTAATTGCCTGTCAGACAAGGCGATGTGGTCATTAACGGATCTAACGCTGTTGTTAATCTCTGGACGTTCTACCGAGGCCATCTCGGATTTCATTGGCAGTGGTGAGCTAATGAGCGAAAGGGTAAGAGCATATTTGGGTTGTCGATTTTATTGCGGCCTTAGTGACCCGTATCTTCAGGGCCTCCAAAAGTGGGAAACGACGGTCAACGAAGCTTTGATGAAGCTGCGTGATTTCGCCGAACAAAGGGTGGCTCCCGCCTGTCAGCGACTTCACATCATCATGGAGGAGGTGCTTGGCTGGTCGCAACTGTAAGGCTATGCTTGGCTTCTCTTTCGTGGCTGAAGTTTTATGCACGTGCAGGCCGCAGTTTGCCATATGTGCATTGCAGAAGGAGGATATCGACCTCTGCTTACAGATGACAAGCCGGGCGATTGTCAGCGCGAACTGGCTTGCAGCTACGGCACGTCGCGAACTGTCCCGATTCCAGGAGTTCATGAAGTGGCTGCGATTTGGTGAGAACGATCTCGGCAGCATCCACCTGGTCCTCATTTCGTGCGGCAGAAATAGCAAATGTGAACCCCACAGTCGAGCCTATGCAACAGCCTCGCCATGATATATTGGAAGTGAACAGCTACCTGATGTCCGGCCTCGTGGACAGCGAAATTGACAGCTGGTTCTTCCACGGACCTCCAAAGTTTTCACCGCAAGATCTCGGTGTTCCGCATGAGAAGCAAGATCTACCTTCAGTGATCAATCGAGCGCGACATGCGCTCCTGGAAAATTCATCGACGAACCTCTCGCACGTATGTTTTTCATGTGTATCCAACACGTCGAATGAATTTGACGGCATTCATCGCTTAGACTGTTATTAGAAGGAACCTGGGTACGGTGGCTAGGAATATGGACACGTTGATCCAGATCCTAGCTAAACGTACGGAGCAGATCTTCGCTCTTGCCTGTGAGGCCACCGCCCGTTCTGCCCGTGTCTCCCACAATACAGGGTCAATGAACGGCCGGCCAATTCCGACCGCAGGTTCTTCCTCACCCGATCATACATTCATTATTCGTGAGCGGACCATCGTCGACAAGGACGAGGCGAGTGAATGGTGATGCCTTCTCCGCATCAGAAAAACTGACTTTCGCGTGTCAAGACAAGCCACTTTATCCAGCACTTGGCGATCCGGGCGCGCTCAGCTGAAGGTCGGACGTGCTGTGAGTAGGCGAGATTGGACTTGCAAGCATCGCGAGTTGACTTGTTATCAACTCAGTGTGCCTCATTCGACTGCGCTACAACCGCGAGGCCTGCAGCTCGCCTGCTTACTTGGGCTCGGCAATCATCGAATGTCGACTTGCGCAGGATGGTGGCCTGTTTGCTGATTTTGATTTGCTGGACGTGGACTTCTTCGATGATGAGAATCTCGTTGTGGTATTCCGAACCCGGGATGTACCAGGCAAGTCGCCAGTCAGATAACGACGCACCCTTGTGGGTGCTGATTCATATCCGATACACACCGCAGGACGAACATTCATCGCCACCGTCAGCTATTCAAACTTGCTGTATCAGGAGCTGGAGCGTATGGCATACGTAAATGTCCCTTCGCGCGAAGCGCTGATGGCAGATGCAATGCGGCGATGGAATGAGGGCCAGGTCAGCTCGCCAAAATCTCACAACACAATCTCTCGCTAAGACGCTTATCACGGTTTGCAGTTGGCCTCGGTGCTTATGCCGATCAAGCGATCGCGCGCGTTGGCGGCCTGCGGAGCCGGCGAAGTGTCGCTAGCGGTGAACGGGCGGGCGGGGCGGAGGGTAGCGTGCGTGCTGGACAGTGAGCGACTGGTGCTGGAGACACTGGACCTGGAGGGAGATGAAGCGGAGGAAAGCGACTCCGGGGAGGAAGCGGAAACGACATTGTAGTGAATATCCGGGCCGTCCTCCGAAAGCGGGGAACGGGATGGAGTGGAGAGGCGAAGTCGAGGATGTTCGATAATTCGAAGAAGATTTCGGGGGACGGGTCGGTGGAGGTGATGACGGTGATATTGCGGGTAGGCCGTCGGGTAGCTTGGCGGTGCCGAGAGTGACAAGGGGCGTGACGGAGGTGTACGGAGGGGAAACGGCTGGACGATCGTAGGGTAGCGTGCCGGCACGGGGCATGTTTTGCTCGTGGGCTGAATACATGGCGCGGACTTTTGCCTGCGAGAGACCTGCGAGTGCTGCGACTACGTGTGACCAGACACGACGCTGGCCAACGCCCGGGGACAGGCCCAGCGGGGTCCTCGTGCCCTGGCTTCGAATGCTCTTCTGCGCCCTCGCCAGCCCATTTTAAATATTTCCCCTTATTTCCCCCGCCCTTTCCTCTTTTTCCCTCTCCCATGGCTCCCGCTTCCGCCTCCTCCCAGTCCAAGGACGACCCTCGTCTCTCAGACGCAGCCCTCAGAAAGAAAAAGAATGCCGATGCACAAGCTGCCTTCAGAGCGCGTCGCGCCAACTATATCGCGACCCTCGAAGAGACAGGTCAGATCCGTCCTTCGCTCCCATACCTTTCTCCCACTCAACCCGTCTCCGGCCTCCGACAGTCACCAATCTCGAGGCAGTTGTCCTCCAGCTTCAGGATTCCTGTCGCGAGGCTCGTGCAGATGCCACCGAGCTGCGCCAGGAGAACTCCCGTTTGAGGCATGCAGGACGGGAACGCGAAAAATTTTGGAGAGCTCTCTGGCAGACAACCAAAGGATCCGATGCTCCTCTTGAGGAGTTCCCCCCACTACCTTCCTGTTTCGGCCCCATGCATCCCCAAACCACTGCCGTCAACTCGCATATCGGTTCTGGTGTGGGCTCATACCCTGAGGATGGCCTTCGATATTCCAATGACGACTCGTCGCTTTCCAATGGTTCCTATCCCCATACATCCCCCACACGATTATCCGACGCGTTCGCCTTCAATACCCTATGCCAATGGCGATGGCGACCACATACCCAGCGACGGTCGCGCTCATATGTCATCTCAACAGCCTTCATCCAAGTATGGTTCCTATCATCCCTACTCCGTTCAGAGCGCCGCTCGTGATGCTGCTTGGCCCCAGCCCGTCACTCAGACAAACTCCTCGGGTGGAGACTCAGGCCGCGCCGAGGGCAGCAGCTCTTCGCATTCTCCCAACGTGATCGAATCCCCCAATGTCGCATCCTCATCCGATATGGCTTATGTCTCTCGATACTCAGTCGTGGAAGACCAGAAGGGCGCTCCACCTGGGATCGACAATGCCCCCTACATTTTCCCACCAGCCGCTCGCTGTCGCCCTCCAACTCCACACCACCGTCTTCGTCATCAACTTCCCTTACCTCACCATTCCAATTTCCATATCACGACGGTACTCTTCCACCAGACCGGGCTGACTTCGATTACCGCCGGCATTCGAACGGGCACCCTGCCGAGGTGACGCTTCATGGCGGCATCGCCGACATCTCTATCGCAGGGCACGGTGGAGATGCTGTTCGCTACAGACTCGGCGGCGCCCGAAGAGCAAATTCTGGCTCTGACAGACCCATGTTCCCCGCCATTCCCGGATTCGCGGGCGACGGCATCCACGGCGGCGATCGGGGCAGCAGCGAAGGCGAAGCGCTTTCCTACTCTCGCCTCCCGTTACGCCGAGGGATCACCCATCTCTCGCGTTCGCCATCGCCCGGCGCCGCGCCGATGTCTGGCACGCTGGCTGTCATCAAGGCGCAGGCGTTCGGCGCGCTGCGGCGGACGCGCGCACGGACGAAGAAGGGGGCAGACGGGGCGGCGAAGACGGCGATGGAGGCGCTCGAGGCGCGGGGGATTGGCATGGGTGTTTCGACCGGCACGAAACGACCGCGGCTGCAGCGCGACGACGACGACGACGATATGCAAACATAAGCTCGCTATGATTATGAAGACGAACACCGTGTATGAAGGGTAGCTATCATGTGGACTTCGTTGTGCATCACTATCCATAATGCTTTCTGTTAGAACCATATATGTTCAAATGTCTTATATTTGTTGAAATATCTACTTTCTGTAATATAATGTGCTCAATGAAT